>JAKIJQ010000010.1:1420377-2840754 GCA_023373905.1 Rhizoglyphus robini
TCGAGCTCCTGCTTTACTGGTGACAAAAGACGTGACCACTGCTTTGTCTGAGGACACTTTCAAATCCAAATCATCACACTTCAATTGCTCACTGCACACACAAACAGTCGCACCATGGCCATAGTCTCGGGGGTGGCATGGAACGGCTGAACAACATTGTACCTTAATGTCAGATTGAATTGTAACTTTATCACTTACCTAAAACAGCCGATATAACCGCCAACAAAATTACTAATTTTTCCATTTCAACAGTCAGAGTTGTCGTACATTCATTAAGCCCAACTCTTGTCAACTACTTGTGAAATGGTGCGTTTAAATAGATGGACAATTAGATGCGTCCTATGATATATCGTCAAGGTTACATGACATCAGCGCGAAAAGACATCTGCGCGAAAAAAATATTTGTTGGAAGGCGTGGTTAGGGGAGGAGTTTCGCTATGATGTCTTTTCGCGCTGATGTCCTCCACAAAGCTATTTTAAGACATCTGCGCGAAACTTTTTTTTATTGAGGACATTATTAGTGTTGATCAGCCAGTTTAACGTAAACCATCAAGAAATATATAAATGAGATTATGTAATGTAAATTGCTTCTTTTATTGTGTTTTATCTGTGGTAGAAGTTGAACCGCGCAATGATTTGCGTTAAAACTTATATTACCTATACCATTTATAATGAAGTAAAAAGTTTTTACTGAAACACTAGATAACACTAATGTCAAGGCAAAAATTTATTTATTGCATTTCTGAAAAGCTAATATTATATCCAAAAATATGCATTACTTCATAATTGTTATACATTTTAGGCAATACGTTGAATTGCATTACTAACAATATATTTTACTGTGTTTGTCTCATTCTTCCTAGGGAGACATTTGGAATGACTCCCCAAATGAACAACAAACATCAATATATATTCTCACTGAAATAACTTCGAATTTTATTTTTGTACATCTTTATAATTGGCCATGATATCTATTTTATAATCTTTGTATGATGCAACAAGGAACTGGAAAACGTCATTTTTTATCTAATCTGACCTCAAATATGAATTCTACGTAAAAAATCAATTAGAAATGACGTTTAATACATCAAAATTGACTCAAGATCAGCAATAGATTAATAAATAATAAAGTTTCGCGCAGATGTCCAAAATGCATTCATGTTCATAAAAAGGCGTGGCCCAAATGAACCATTGTTGAAGCAACTGCTCAGCACAGTCACTCACACTCAGCATGTGCAACACAGCCAACAGAACGCTGTTCAATACATGCTTTCGCGTGCTTTGTTGAGTATGCCAAAGGCTCACTCACTTTCTTGTACTCACTGCTCAGTGCTCACAACACAACATTGTTTTGTTTTGATTTACTACTCGTGTTAGATTAATTTTGGATAATTGGCACCAAACTTCTGATAATCGAATCCCACATCTTTTCAATCTCGCCAAACCACTTTCTTCGTCAACATCACCACACGTGAATCAGCGTATTTTTGATGGGAATAAAGAAAATATTTTGTAATTGACTATCATTAAATTTAATCGCGAAATAACATTGATGTGTTATGGCGAATTGAAATTGAATCGTAGAAGAATAGTTCAAAACGACATGTTTAACTTAATTCCTTTAGCCAATTTATACAAATGAAATTTGTTTATCATTTTAATGCCAAATAATTTTGCACTTAAACAAGCAATTTAAATCGATTTTTGCCCTTTTCCCTGACAAATTATGCATCAATATTGATTCTCACAAACTCTAAAACACTCAAATTAATTTGTGACATCTTATTTATATTCAAAATATATGAATTGAATTGATTTTGACCATTAAAAAAAGTTCGCGCAGATGTCTCAAAATCATTTATATTCACAAATAGGCGTGGCTTGAAAACGCATTGTTGAGGCATTCTTTCATTGTGTACTGTGTGTGTCAATTGCACACTCACTTGCCTGTGCTCGCTGCTAACTGCTCACACAATTCGGCACTGCTTTGTCTGTGCGTGTTTGTTTTGATTTTTTTGCACGCGTATGATTTTTACTTCAATTACCTCAAACATTCCAAAACTTCAAACACGTGTGTGTTATGTTTTGTCTTTATTATTGTTACGGGACACGGGACACAGAAAATGAAATCGATGTTTATTCAACATAACGAGATAACAGACTGACAACAGAGCAGCTCTTATATACAGCGAGAGAACATTCGAGAAGCGTCAGGAAAATTTCACTTCGAGAACCTTCTATACATTTCTACATTTACAATCTAGAATGTTCTCTATGTTTCTGTACAATTCGAATAAATTCTAAATGTTCTCGAATGTTCTAGACATGACAGGAATATTCTAGACAAACCTAATCACATAACTCAACACACCCCCTGATTAGGTGATGTCTAGAATTCAAAGGGACAAAATCGGGCTTGGAGACTCAAGCAAGAAGTTACGAGACTTGAAGTCAGACCAATTCGGGCGTAGATGATCAGATGCAAATTGGAACCAAAGACATATCTGAGCAAAGATCATCATTCGGGCGCATAGAAAAACTTGGGCAAGTTCTAGAACTGGGTCTCTGGCGGATTCAGATTCGGGATCGTTAGCAGATTTAGAGACAAGCTCAAAGTCAAGCTCAGAGGAGGGCTCAGAGATAGGCTCAGAGACAGACTTAGAATCGGGTTCAGACTCAGTTTCATAGATGCTTCCAGGAACGGGCTCTTGGAAAAGTTTCAGGACGGTTTCAGAAACTTGATCAAAGTTGGGTCCAGAGACGAGCATAGAGTCGGCTTGAGAGTCGAACTCAGATTCAGACACAGAGATGAATTCAAGAACGGGTTTTGAATCAGGTTCATATACGGACTCAAGGTCGAGAGCAGATTCGACACGTTTAAAAGAAGGTTCGAGATTCACAACTGGTTCAAGCTCAGAGACGAGTTCTCGGCAGGATTTATGGGCGGGTTCCAGGACTGGTACAAGTTTAGAGATGAATTCAGTGTCAAGTTCAGGCTCAGAGACGAATTCTCGGCAGGATTCATGGGCGGGTTCCAGGACTGGTACAAGTTTAGAGATGAATTCGGTGTCAAGTTCAGAGCTAGGTTCTGTTTCGGAATCTATGAGCTCTAGAACGGGTTCACACACTGGTTCGCACACAGGTTCACAGACAGATTCTGATTCGAACATAAAGTCGGGTTCAAAGATGAATTCACAGACTAATCCAGGATCACAACCAGGGAACGGTTGTGAAATCAGCTCTGAACCGGGTTCAAAGTCGAGCTCAGTGACGGGTTCACGGATAACTTCGGAGACAGGTTTTAAGACTTGGCCTGGACGAGTTTCCGGAGATGGTTCAAATGCGGGCTCAAGATCGGGTTGAGGTTGTTCCAAATCAAATTTAAAATCTGAGTCCGGGTCAGTTTCAGAATCAAACTTTTGCAAGCACTCAATCTTCAGAGCCCTTTCACCTTGATCAGAATCATAACGAGACTGATTCGATTCAAAATCGGAGTCGAATTCCAAAACTAGATCAAGATCTGGCTCAAGATCTGAGACAAGTGCAGGGCTAATTGCTGGTTCTTTGGCGGATTCGATCACTATGCCGAGTAATTCTTCTGGAACTGGGATGTAATCTGGAACAGTTGCTAAGACATTAACTGGGTCTTTGGCTGATTCAAACTCAAGGTGAAGAACTGGTTCTGGAACAGTGATAAGAACTTGGACTTGTTCTTGGACCAGGACTGATTCAAGCAACAGATCATTAGATGATCTGAGATCTAGGTCAAACATTGGTTCTAGAGCTGGTTCTAATGCAGAGTCGAGAGCATGATCAGCAACTTGAACACCGACTTGTTTCATGACTGGTTCCGAGACTGGTTTCAGGACTGGCTTTTGAGCAGGCTTCAGAACTGGCTTCAAAGATTCTTTTAGTTTGAAACAGTGAGCAATTCGATGACCAGGACGGTGACAATAATAACAGGCATTGCGGGAAATGTCTCTGGTTCGTTGAGCACCTTTAGCGGAATCCACTCGGGTTGTCTGGCGTCGCGCGAGAAGGGTTTTTCCTTGGTGCAACTTTCGACATTTATCTTTGATCTTATCGATAGCTTCATCGACCGAGTAGGTACTACAAGCGATAATATCCTTGAAGGGCGTCCAGGCGGAATCATCGGGAAGGGTCTCAACCAGAAGTCCAAGGTGCTTGTCATCGTCGAAGATAGCACCCCCTTCTTGGAGATTCCGGATCTTCTTTTCCACAAGGTCAAAGTGTTCACTTACTGAGTTGTCATCGAGTTTAACCAACTTGGTGGACTTGATGTCTTCTTCGAGTCGGGATAGGTTGGTGAAGGACAGCATTTCGTACTTTGCTCGTATATTCTGTACTGCTTGGTAGGCAATGAATGACTGGCCAAGGCACGACTGGAAATTCTCAGGAACAGCCTTCAGGATAATGCACATGGCCTGGCGATTAACTGGATGATCCTGAGGGAAAGCCTGCTTGATAGCATCGAGGAGGCCCTCTCTCTCCAGGACAGCAGAAAGCATGAAGAACCAGGTTTTGAAGTTATACTTGTCAAGCAGGGGAATCGGGTTGTCATCAATGACATGAACATAATTGACAACCGGAAAACGGGCAGAGTCACAAACAATCTTAGGAGAAACCAAGCTCACTATGCTTGACAGGATTGATGCCACACTAGGGAAGCAAAAACTAAAGTTCGAGTTGATCAAAGAACGCTTGGGTTTCAGGCGAGTCGAAGAAGATTCGAGAACATGGTCGGGGCTGATCGAAGAATGTTCGAGAACGTGACTCGGGCTGCTCGAAGAACTTTCTAGAACGTGACACGGGCTGGTCAGAGAACTTTCGGGATTGAGACTCGGGCTGGACGAAAAACTTTCTAGAACGTGACCCGGGCTGGTCAACGAACTTTCGAGAACAAGACTTGGGCTGGTCAACGAGCTTTTGCAAAAGGGGTTCGGGCTGGTTGAAGAACTTTCGAGAACGTGACTCGGGCTGGTCAGAGAACTTTCGGGATTGAGACTCGGGCTGGACGAAGAACTTTCTAGAACGTGACCCGGGCTGGTCAACGAACTTTCGAGAACAAGATTCGGGCTGGTCAAAGAACTTTCTAGAACAAGATTCGGGCTGATGGGAGAACAAGGCAAATCTTCTAGGGATGACTCGAGAACGGGTGACAAGGTCACTGAGGCAGAGACAGGGAACGGTTGTACCGGGGAACGACCGAGAACAGAGTTCGGGTACTTCAAGGAATTACCGGAAACTGGTGACAGGATTGCTTGGAAATTGCCGGGAACTGATGACGGGAATTTCGAGACACAACCGGGAACTGGTGACATAGATACCGGGAATGCTGATAAACGGCCCGGATCAAAAGATGGGAACGCAAGGAAACTACCGGGAACTGGTGACAGGGATACTGGAGAACAGCCGGGAACTAGAGACAGAGATGCCGAGACACGGCCGGGAACTGGGGACTGGCATGACATGAGACGGGGAGAAACCAGTGTCGAGAATGCCGAGGAACGGTCGGGAACTGGAGACAGGGATGGCGAAACACGGCCGGGTACTGGAGACGGGAATGTCGGATAACGCTCGGGAACTGGTAACGAGGATGCCGAACGACGGCCGAAAACTGGAGACGGGAACGCCGAGACACGGCCGGAGAACTGGAAATAAATTCCAGACAGAACCAAGACAGCGAGAACGGTGATGATGATCACGGTTAACACTTCTGGCGAGAATGGACGGATGAGGTCCAACAGGGCACAGACGAGGAACACGAGCAGAGACATCGTGACTGATAACGTGTTACGGGACACGGGACACAGAAAATGAAATCGATGTTTATTCAACATAACGAGATAACAGACTGACAACAGAGCAGCTCTTATATACAGCGAGAGAACATTCGAGAAGCGTCAGGAAAATTTCACTTCGAGAACCTTCTATACATTTCTACATTTACAATCTAGAATGTTCTCTATGTTTCTGTACAATTCGAATAAATTCTAAATGTTCTCGAATGTTCTAGACATGACAGGAATATTCTAGACAAACCTAATCACATAACTCAACAATTATGATTTTGTTATTAGCTCTCTGTGCTTTATATACTGTGGGCGATTGATAGGAGTCATTAACCGAGTGGCCATCCAATTAGCATTATGCTCAAATGGCTGTTGCCTTGTTTGTTACCGACTGTTGTTGTTGATGGAGTTTCTTCACTACTGTGAAATGTGTGCACGAGAGGGGCAACCATGGTGCAGTGGTTGTTGAGAAGTTGTGCTTGAACGATTGACTAGTTAACTGTGCAAATGTGGAAGAAGTCTACCACTGAGTGACTGACAAAAATATTCTTAAGGGCTTCGTCTTTCTGTTCATCTTGATATATATTTTAGAATCCAGAAACTTGAAAATCTTTGTGGAACTAATCTGACAACACAAATGAAATCTACGGAAAATCAAGTAGAAATGATATTTTTTACATCAAAATTGATTTGATTAAAGGGATTAAAAAATAAAATAAAATTTTCGCGCAGATGTCTCAAATGCATTCATGTTCACAAAAAGGTGTGGTTTTCAGCAGCACACTCACTCTCATGCAGTGAGTGACGCGCTTTTGTGTGATTTCGTTTTGTGTTTCAGCGTTTCACTTTCTTGTGCTCGCTGCTCATTGTTGACAACACAGTTTTGTTTTGTTTTTATTTCGCGGATTGAATTGAATTTTTGTTTAATTTTCCACAAACTTCTCATAATCTAATCTCTTATTATTACAATATCAATAACCAAACGATTTCTTGGTTTCTAGAAGAACGATTCTATAACTGTTATTTATTTCAATTAATTCTGTACTTAAACATCGCCAAACGACTTTTGTGCTACTTCCAGACAAAGTGCTTTGACATTGATGTTCAATCACCCGAAAATATTCGAATTAGTTTATGGGAACGTATTTACATGCGAAACACACGAATTGAATTAATTTTAGATAATCATAAATTTTTCGCGCAGATGTCTTAAAATCATACATGTTCAAAAAGAGGTGGAGCTTAGAGGCGGAGCTTTAGGTGGAGCTTTTTTCGCGCAGATTTGGAATAAACTTTTTTATTTTACATATTCAAAAATATTCAATTCCGTTTTTCATATATGTTGTGATAACTACAATTTCTGGTTGATTCTTGAAGATTGACAAAAGTTAATTGAAACTAAAGAGACATCGCCCCACATGTGCACAGAGTTAGTACACCGATTGAATTGTGTCTATTAGAAGCATACGAAAATAATACGCTTTTTTGAGTATCAGTTCTAATTGTCTTTCTTTTAAACCTTTACTTTCAAACGCTTACTGGTCAAAACATTTTATCTAACCATCAATTTCAGACATTTGTGTTGTGTAATATTAGTAGATATGATTCATATAATGAAAGGGTTAATGAACATTACATGTTCTGTAAAAAAAAGATCACAACTTTTGATTTAAAGCCAACACTGATTATTGGTCACCTCGCTTTGCATTCGTAATGTAGAATGTCAAGCACTCAACAAATGTGTTTTGTTTTATTTTTATTGTATTTTTAGGTGGTTATTTGTTTCGCTAATTAGTCAAATTCTTTTTACCTGTATAACTTTATAATTTATAGTCAAAATCATTTTCACAACAATAAACATTTCTTCTTCATATCTCACAATTTGTTGCTATTTTTTAAATTGCTAATATGATTATGTGATAATTTAATAAAAAATTTTTTACAAGAAAAACCGCAAGGCGTGAAGCGGCTAAAGCCTGGCTTCACGCTCTTGCGAAACCTCCGCTGCGCTGCGGTTTGTTTTTCTTGTAAAAAAACACCCTTCGGGTGGATTGATTCGACCCGGTTGAAGTAAAAGAATATCAATTGTTCAATGGATTCAATAGATAACCTATTTTAGTAAACGTTAGAAATGATCTTAAAAGAATGATTAATGTAAGTGTTTGTGTACGCAAGTGTCGAATTGATTGGATGCATTTTCAACCAATATTTTGTAATATGGCTGAAGATTTTTAAATTTAAATTTGGAAACAAACCACATAAATAATGCATTGACCAAACGTTTAAAACAATTAATTAAAACATGTAAAACCAATAATGTCAAGAAGATTGAACGACATTTTAGTTGCATTTCGCTGGAAGTCACATTCCAATTTGAACATACCAATAGTAGAATATCGACAAAATGTCTTTCAAATTTTGATACCACTGGTAAGATTTAGTACATTTTCGTTAGTCAACTTGAACTCAAAAGACTAAAGATTTGTGAAAATGTTTAAGCATTTTGAGCATTGGTCGAGGTAATGGAAGAAATATGTCAACTGAGATCATTGAGCCCGCCAGGGTGGTATGCGAGCCCGCATCGAAGAAATTGTTGTTGCGTACATTGATAAGGAATGAATGAATGAAATTAAACAATTGTTAATTTCCCGATGCTTGAGTGCCCTTAGCAAGAAATCAATTTTTTATGTACTGATCAACTTGCTCTCAATTAGATTATTCTACAAATTAATGTAATTTGGCAAAAAGGCAATTAAGTTTTTATTAGATGTCTACAGAAACTGTTACCATTCAATGCTTTGTTGTTTGACGGACATTCTATCGGATACTTTTGGGTTGAGAGCTATACCAAGATGACATGTCACACAGTGTACACTAAATTCTGTGGAGACGTTGAGCTTGGGGGGTTTTCTTCCTCGATTCGTAATAGACAAAACTGACGTTCCTCTAGATTCTCAGGGAAGTTGAGACTAATACTAAGAATTGACCATATTTGACTTTGCACATTGGATCCTAATTGGCTATATTTTAGACACACAATGCAATATGCTTCTGTCGGCACGTTCAATCACAATAAGTAAAAGACATTTCTCAATTAGATAATCCTTGTGATCTACATTTTTCTTGAACTAAGCTGATACAAAACTTCTTCATGCAAACAGAAATTCGTGGAAGTTGAAGTAAGACAAGGTTTGGCAAAAGAGTAAAAGACTGAGAACAATTCAGGGAAAATTAGTCAAATGATACTTTCTGTTGCCATTAATGCAGTAGTTCTTGGTCTGTGCCAGACATTTGATGCAGAAACACAATCCATGACGGCAATATTATGCCAACCTAGAGTTGGCTATTCGGTATTTCCGTAGAGGGCTGATCGATGAGTTGGGTTTGAATGTTGTGACCAACCTCAGACTGCCCGTGAATACTGTGAAGTATTAAAAAGATAGCCACCAAAGGTGGAGAATGCTTCACATCACATATTTTGAACGATTCCGAATAGATGCAATAGATTCACTTTTGCATAACAAAGTAGAAATTGGTCTATTTTGAAAATAGTGATGACTAAAGAAACAATTCGGGTTCTTGAACTTCAAGACTAGAAGTAACATATTCTTTGTTGTTTCGTAGATACTTGATTTCGGTAAAAAACAATATTAATACAAAGTCGATTAACAAATGAACAAAACACAATGCAGGTCATTACTAACATTATTGATAAACACATTTCAAGAGTAGATATCGCGCTAAAATCAAATTAATTCATTAAATCTAAGTAAAGCAAACCAATAAAAGCATTTGCATCACAAACAAATCAACGTGAACAGCAACAGCTGAGATGTTAGTAAAGTAAACACAAACGCACGACTGATTTTTTGAGTGAGCGCGTGAGCGGTGGCTCCCTCAACCGACGACACGGACAGGACAGCACAGAAAACTGACTGTGCTAGCTTATTGAACGAACTAAAAGAGCGCCTCTGCCTTCCACAGTGCTATCCGCCATTAATAGCAGATTCAAGAAAAAGGAGGAGTTTGTGTGTAATGTAAACAGTTACAGCAGAGGTGGAGTCAAAAACGACTACGATATTTAAGTATATAAAATAAAAATTACCATATCTAACTCTAACGTTGGGAAAATATGTTGAGCAGATTGGAAACGTTACGATATAAAGTACAAATAAAAGAATTATCTAATGAAATTATATTCTGGTAACAAAAGAGTTCAAATACTATACAAATAACAAATATAACAAATAAATGAATTTCTCAATAAAATAAATAGTTTTCGCTCAGATGTCTCAACAATATAAATCTGCGCGAAAATAAGCCCCTCCCTAAACTCCTCCTACAAAAAATAAAATATTTTTCGCGCAGATGTCTTTTCGCGCTGATGTCCTGCTACCATCGTCAAAGGGGAGACACAAGCTATGAAATCGATAAATTCGATGCGGTCAATTGATTGTTGGCTAGGGAAAGACAGTTAGAGAGGAATGTTTCCTAAGGCTTGTGCAACTGTAATACAAATCTATTTGTGGCACTGAAATCTCAATTTGATTTACTTTCAGTTCGTATCAATCGTACAATTCTATGCATTCATTTGGTATATCACCACTTAAATGTCAATTGGTTTTATCAATTGAGCCACTCAGAAGAAAAAAGGGTATAACGACATCCCTGAGAAGTATATCATTCAATAAAATTATACAAAACATGACTCAATAATGGTTTAATTATATTCTGGCCAATTTATTTATTAAATCAGTCACAACTTAGTGAATGCATCGATCCTCGACACATCGTTTGTGCAAAATGTTCTTCTTGCAATCGTCATTGCTAGTGCAAATCTTGTTACTGCTCGTTATGCATTGGCCATTGGCACATTCGTAGTAGAGGCCACGTGAGAGGCAATCCAAATTACGGCGACATTCAATGGTTTGCAGGCAGAGACTGTTCACACAACGACCATTGGCGCCACATTCTGAATCGTAGACGCAAGCTGAAGCCACTGATGAGACCACAACCAACAGAGCGAGACCAACGATAATCGGCTTGGAGTGCATTTTGAATTTGAAATGGTATTCTATTAATTGAACTATTGAATCAAGTAATTGTTGAAGTTGGTGTCAATAAACATTTTGGTTTATATACTTTGTCCAAGTAATCGATAAATGCAAATATTTTTATGATGCTTTCCCAATAAGATCTTGTGATCGATTGTTTTACCTTGCAGTGACAACATTTGATGCAATATTGATGTAGTATCGCATTGTGATTAAGGTCATTTAGCAGTCGTCATCATTTAATGTATTATAAGTGAGATAACGCTTGATGATGAGACAAATCAGTTTAACTTCGGAAATGCAAGTGAACCCAGAGCAGATATACTCAACATGCGAATCAAAACATGTGTTGCTGCATTCCACAATGTGTTGAGCTGTTTGAACTTTAGTTACCATGACAAATATCTTGCTAGAGATGTCCTCAATTTGTTTAATACATTTAATCGTATGGACAATCATTGAACATGTATCATTGCATTCCACAATGTGTTCAACTTTCCGAACTTGAGTTACCATGACAAATATCTCACCAGTAAAGGGTACCAAGTTAAATATATTTACTCAACTAAGGCTATGTATGGATTCTATAGATTCTAAAAGCTCAGAGTGGTCCAGAAAAGTATTCTACATAAATGATTGATTCAACTTATGTTTGTTAATCAATGGGTTTCCAGAAATTAACATTTCAAGATTCTAAATTTGAACGATACATATATTTTTTGCAATATAAAAATAAGGGTTTGCAAATAAAAATAATAGCAAAGTTGACCGTATCTCCAAAATGTTGGGTCCATAAATTATTCAGGAAAATTACGTCCACTAGCACAGACAAACTAGTATTTGAATAAATTATTTGTTGTTCTAAACGAACTGTTGGAATCTATCCTCTTAACAGTCGAATTAAGAAATGTTTCAGGACTGTCAGGAAGATAAAATCTAACTGTCCAATTGATTGCCTACCAAATGCGGAATTCGTTTCAAATATTCATTGGAAAAATCTTTTTGTCAGGTCAATTGGGGTTAAGGTCCAGCAACATAATTGAACACTTCAGTTCCTTGTACAATGTACAGTTCAATAATACGCTTGTTAGCGTAATTCGTTAATGTAGTTTTGATTATATCCATTTGATAATAACAATAAGATCAATTTGTTAGATATTTTGCCATGGTATCCAAAGTACAAACAGTTTAACACACAGTGATTGTAATTTTATTATTTCAAAAATTAATCAAAATCTTACATTTCATATTTATCTTGTCATGATGATTATCATGATAATCACAGATTTTAAAAAGCACTGATTAACTTAATTAAATTAGGCTAAGTGGTTTCAATTACCAAATTAAGCCGAATATAGCAGATGACAAATCTTGGACAATTTGCCATTTAACATTAAGATTGATTGCAAATATATGATTAGAGTTGATAATCCTGTCAAGTATTTTGACACAAACTAATTATTATGCGCGTGTATTCAATTAATTAATTATATTTAATTAAATATATTTAATTTGCCAAAACGGATAATAATAATAATGTAAATGTGGTTGCCAAATTAGTGAATTAAAATTTTCGGTTTGTTTGAGTATAAAGTTGGATTCGTATTCAGTACTCAAGTTATAAATCGTTTTATTTTCCTCAAGAAACAGACAATTTTCCGAATCATGAAGCTCGCCATTGTTCTTTGTCTTATTCTGGGTAATTTAGTTTAAATTAAATTATTCTAAACTTTTTTCTATGTTACTTCAGTGACCCTTGCGTTTGGTCAAATTGTGCACAACAAAGCATCGATCTTAAAGAGTGGCCATTCACTGATTACTGCTGCAGACAATGCCATCGCGGAACTGGTCAAATCGGGAAGGTCTTTTGACACTCATACCTTGAAAAATGAGCAAGCTCAATTGAGCAAATTGGTGGCTGAATTGGAGGCCGCCACTGAACAGTCGGCCATCACTCGTATTGGTGAACAAGCTCACCAGATGGAGCTTACTATTTCACGAGAGATTTCAAAAATCAACATTCTTCTTCATGGACCACCGGATTTTTAATTTAATTCTTTTTATTAAATTGGACAATTATAATTAAACAAAACATGTAATAAGCAAATTAATATTTTTTTAATGATTTTTCTTTTGAAGCAAGTGTTTTTCTGAGCATGCGAAACAGCAAAAACTATACCAAGCTTTTGGCTAATTTGTCCGGATTATCCTAAAAAACGACTTAACCGATCTGCATGAAATTTTTAGAATAGCTTTAGATGTGTCAAAAATACTTGGCATCCTCCAAAACTCAAAGATAAAATAAGACGAGTGGCACCACTTGGTAGTTACTTTTATAACTAACAATTATTGTTATTATAAGTAACATTGAATGATTTTTATTCATGTTCACAAAAGTTCTTCAGATCAACTTTTTATTGTCATTTTCAGTTAATGATTCAATGTCTAATATATTTTGTAATTAATTCAGTCTCGGCTGACCTCTGGCACGCATAACATCGTGTCAGTCTCCTATTCACCTATTGTAATCACAGATATTATCCTCTTTGTATATCGTGTTTATCCATCAATTAAGACTCATTCGATCCAAAGGTAACTTTTAATATATTAATCATATTTATTATTGCATGGTTGTGAATTGTGACATCTTGAACCACATCTTAATCCGGCTTTCTTGCAACCACAACGAGAGGTTGAACATTTGCTTACACACTTAAATCATGCTCGGGTGCAAATTAATCGGTGCAAGTTGTTATCAAACTGGCGCCTCGATTAATGATGATAATCACCATAAATCAAACTTATTAATTACTTTTATGATATTTGTCATGGTAGCTCTAGTTTGGGCAGTTTAACAAACTAATTGATTGTAATTATATGTCAATGAAACAGAGCCTGACTAGAGTGTGAATGTCAGGCAATGAACAAATGGTTTGTTCTGTTAGAAGTAATTGATAAAGCTGGGAACTCGAGTCTTTAGAAGTGGATTTTCATTTGCACATACATATATAACAATTGACAATATTTAGGTTAGAACATTATGCTCGCTCATTAAGAATTGCTAAGACAAAATTCTAAACATGATTGTCTTTTTCCTTCTGAAACTGAGTTGATACAAAATCGCTTCTTTGGAGTTTGAATTTGTCGAAGTTGAGGCGGATTACAAAAGCAAAAAAAGACTATACAAAATTGTTGGGAATTCCAATTGCCATTCATTTAAGTATCGCATGAACTTATTAATTTGAACAGATAATAGTGTTGTTTACGGTAGATAAGTCAAATAATCTTTTCGGAATAGCCACAACTGCAGACCTGTTCTTGGTCAATCATCTATTTGATGGTAAAACTCATCCATGAAGGTGATTTCACGACGACAGCTTAGCTACAGATTGTCCATATGATTAAATGCAAATTGAGAAAATCTCTAGTAAGATATTTGTCATGGTAACTCAAGTTCATACGGTTAAACACATTGTGGATGCCACAAATCGACGAACACAAGCTATTGAATTGGCAAAATATTGACATCTCTGGAGAGCGTGGTGGTATCGTATGCCGCTTTCCAATAGGTGAAACTTTATCTATTAAGAGATTTAAATTACCAGGATTATATGAACACACATGATTGGATGTCTACACATTCACAGTGCATGTTGGATATATTAGAGTATAAAAACATGTAAAAGTTAAATTAATTTTATGGCATTTGGTACGAATATTGCAATGAATTTACAAGTGCTGATCGTAACGCTCACAATTTGTGCTAATATTCAACACGTTCTCAGTGTTGAGTATAGTCCTATTGTTCAGTTGACTAATGGAAAAGTGAGAGGTCTGCTCAAGGATGTTAAACCTTCTGGTCAGAAAGTGTACTTTTACGAAGGCATTCGATATGGTGAGTTGTGCAATGCATTTTAAACTTTTTGTTTAAGATTTCGTTGATTTCTAGGACATGCGGATCGGTTTTCTGCAGCAAAACCAGTTGGACCTTGGACCAATGTCTATAATGCAACTATACCTCGTGATTCCTGTCCTCAACATGGCATACAGACCATCAGTGAAGATTGTTTGTTCTTGAATATATGGAAGCCAACTAAGGAAAGCCTCAAACCGAGATCAGTGATGGTTTACATTCATGGTGGAGCTTACTCTATTGGAACTATATTTACTTCTACACAAGATGGCAGCTATATTGCGTCTCAAGGTGATGTGATTGTGGTCACTATCAATTACCGTCTTGGTGCATTTGGATTTCTATTTGGAGACAACAAAGATGCACCTGGAAATCTAGGTCTACGTGACCAAATCTTGGCTTTACATTGGATCAAAGAAAACATTGGTCACTTTGGTGGAGATCCAAACATGGTCACAGTGTTAGGACAATCGGCAGGTTCATTTGCAGTTGGTTCGTTGATTCTGTCTCCACTCGCCAAAGGTCTGTTCATTCGTGCAATCATGCAATCTGGTGGGCCAATTTCTTCTTTGGCCAAAACGAATCAAAACACATCGCTTCAACTCACCAAAAAATTGGCTCATTCAGTTGGCTGTCCTTCAGGTACTATATTATGAAATATTTTTGTTTAACTATGTTTTAATATTCCACATGTTCATTCATAGAAACCATACAATCGTCCATCGACTGTCTTCGCCACAATAAAACCATAAACCAGGTTTTGTCCCTACCAGCTATTTCCACAAGTGATTTAATGTCTTTTGTTAATTACTTGCCGATATATGGAGATGAAGTTTTACCCTACAGCCCAGAAGAGGCCCTGAAAACAGGAAAATTTAACCAAGACATTGATTTGATGTATGGGATAACAACTAATGAGGCATCTAATACTGTTATGACGATAATTTCTATGAGCCAACACAACGAAAATTTGACCTTGGAAACAACTAAAGATATTATCAAAGGCATATTCAGCAAATCAAATTATTCTTCCGAAGTAGCCTCGTTTTACACTACAAAGTTGAAGAAAAATTCAACACAGGCTGAGTTGAAGTAATTTTTATAATTTTCTAATTAACATTTTTTATTAATTTGTTTCTGTTTTTTTTCAAAGAGTTGCCATTGGTGATGCATTTGGTGATTACACTCTTGGTTGTCCAACCATACTGTTTGGCGAAGAATTATCAAGACATTTGCCAATACAACACTCCACATACTCATACCGTTTGACTAAACCAACCTTAGTTTATCCTTGTTGGATTGGTGTTTGCCACAGTGAAGACATGACATATCTCTTCGATGTTCCAACGATTGCATCTAATCCAAAATTGCTCCAACTGAGTCAAGATATGATCCATGCTTGGACTGAGTTTGCTAAAACTGGGAAACCAACCAAAATGGGCAATGTTGAATGGAGTCCCGCTTATGACCAAAATATTGTTCACAATCAACACATGAACCTTGATCCAGACGATTACAAAATGGTAAAAGATTTCTACAAAGAGACATGTGAATCATTTTGGAAGCCAAAATTTGGTGTTTAATGTTAATTGTTTAATTGATTACTACATTGGGACAACCATGTACCTTTAATGACTATATAGAAATTAAACTAAAATTCATAAACATGTGACACGGTATAAAGTTTTAAATGTTTTCGAATGTAAAACGAGGTCTAGCATAGTTTAATCTAATAAAAAACACCAAAAATATACTCTGTACTACAGAGTCTGTAATCCATTTCGGT
Source organism: Rhizoglyphus robini (assembly GCA_023373905.1). Classification (NCBI taxonomy): domain Eukaryota; kingdom Metazoa; phylum Arthropoda; class Arachnida; order Sarcoptiformes; family Acaridae; genus Rhizoglyphus; species Rhizoglyphus robini. The sequence goes on from JAKIJQ010000010.1 coordinate 1,436,944, forward strand.
TTTGCAGTACAAAAGTCATTTTTGTTTCTATCAAATATGGTTGTGGTACTTGGCCGAGATTGGATTTGATTGATTTTTATCATATATAAAGGCATTTCACAAATGCGTTGTGAAAAGACGCTCGAACCGAACTCGGGAACTCGAATGTTTGTTTAGTCAGGTGCTCTTTATGGCCTCAATCACTCACTTGCTATCTGACCTTATATTTCTTTTTCTAACTTTCATTCTTTCATATTCTCTCCTGTATTTCCTTTTATAAATATCAGTTGAAAAACATAGATGAATTTTGACAATTCTTGTGTTAAAGCGTTTACTGTTCTATAACCTAGTAGGGAACGAATTGAACTTCCAATCAGGCACTATTTTATATTGCAGAAAAAACAAATTCAAAATAAAACAAAAAAAACAAATTCGTGTTTTATTTCTGTAAATTCAAAACACCATCTAACAGCACTTCGGGAGCATGTGACAATGCCCAGATGATGACATCCAAATAGCCGGCACAGCGATAGTACAACTTTGGATGCTTGAGCACAATTGCATTTGACAATGAATCGACAACTTCGTTCAAATTGGTTCTCGCAAGTTTGTTAATAAGTTTGAGCTTTTTTGCATAAATTTTTTTCACTGTCTCCATGTCGTATGCTTCCAGAATAGACTCTGGTGTTTGTGAGTGAATTCTTTCACGATTTCGGTCAATTGCTTGTTGATTGATGATATCGGTTTTGTAGAATGTTGGCTCAATTGTGATGACTTGGATTTGATCGTTGTTCATGTGGAAATCGCGTCGAATAGAGTCGGAGAATACTCGAACACTGTGTTTTGCCATTGAGTAATGACTCAGGAGACTGCTTGACAGTCGACCAGCAAGACTAGCCACATTCACCACGCGTCCTTTCGACTCCCTCAACAGTGGAACACAATTCTTGGTTACACGAATCATCCCAAAAACATTTACTTCAAACAAATTTTTGAATTCGTCCACATCGTTTCCCCAGTCCCAGAATGTACCCGACCCAATGCCTGCATTATTAACCACAGCCCAAAGTGGTTTCCCAGTTTTGCGTATCTCTTCCACTGCATGTTCCACTTCGTCTTGTTTGGTTACATCCATTCTAATTACTCGTAGGGCGGGAGAACATTTCTGTTGAAGCGATTGTACATCTTCACCGTCTGGAAAAAGGACCCCAGCAAAAACATCGAATCCAATGTTATCCAACTTGACCGCCAACTGATGACCAAATCCCGTGTCACACCCAGTGATCAAGACAACCTTCCCACTGGGAGACACTTTTTCAGAATTGAAGCGTTCGTACAAATAGTAACCGAGAGTCCAGGAGAACACCAACAGTGAGCAGATGACACTGAAATGAGTGAACCACAGAAATGTTGCTTGCCATTTAGACCAAAGGTGATAGAGAAGTATAAATGTTGGCACAACATAAATCAACAGTTTGGACAATTTCATTTTGCGCTTCAAAATTGTTTTTGACAAGTCTATTAAACAAATTGTTACGAACAAATGCCTAGATTTAAAATGTATGACAAAACCAAACTTTAGAGTGTAAATCAATAGATGTCCAAATTTATAGTATAAACATTATTGCGTTAAAACAGTTTGAACTTTAGTTGTCATGACAAATGTTTAATTGTGAAAATGTGTAGTTAAAATAACTATAGATAGCATTGTGACCTTTACAAATAGAAGGAAGCTAATGCGTATATTTTATGATATCTCTGTATCGTACGCTTGGAGTAGTGTAAAGTTTGACTTTCCAAAAGTTACACTACAAATTTTGAATGTCTGAGCGGAGGTGAGGCGGAAGCCTCTCAACGCGAAGACTATAACCATGACTTTTTGTGCTTGTTGTATTACATATTCCAGGAAAAGTACTGAATCAAATTGGGAAAAAATTCAGGTTAAGCTCATGGACCAGGTTCAAGTTGCATAAAAATAGAAGAAGGCCCTATAACTCAAAGATTGATTATAAAATTTCGAAACACACAGAATTGTGTAAAATACGACTGTTAACGGCAAGAAATGACAATGCAATTATGTGGCCCTCTCGTGTTGCCACAATAGGCAATAATTTTTATGGGCACAGTTATAATTTTGCCGATTTGTCAAATGTACAATCAGAAAAGAAAATTTGATGTGATATTTGGGGACAGAAAGAAGTCACACAGCACAAGACGCGCGCAAAATCAGTTGTGTGCAATATTGCATTGAAATTTGAAATAATTTAAGTTGAATTTTAACACATTTTAGATTCGATTCTGAAGAAAGCAGTTTATTGAGAGAAATACTACAAGTTGACATGGAATTTGAAAAGTTGAACACTGAAGCGATTCGAAAAAACCAAGAACAAGTCCGTTTATCTTGAAATCGTACGAAAAAGGCTCGATTACTGACATTGTTAATGCCATGAATTCGGTTTTTGTTGATGAGCGTAAATTGCCAGTGGTGAAAGTGATCCCTAACTATCAAACTTCGCTTAAATTGGGTTACCCCTCAATGTATTTGCGGCGAATTCTACGATTCTGTAAAAGTTTTACTGCATTTAAACTATTGAATCGTAGCGATCAGTTGATTGTGATGAGACAATTTGTAATTGAATTTATTGTTGTACGAACATCGTTCCTGTTTGACAAAGACAAAAATGGATATCCAATCATTGAGGTTTGACTTTTTAATCTACTCGCTTCACTCAATTAATGAAACAATTCACAATAGAATGAAGAAGGCAAGAGTGCGATTTTTGTTCTAAATGGCACTTCATTGCTTCTACAATGTCACGAAGACCGACTTGCGTATAATCGCAATTTCAAACAATCACTTACAAATGAAATGGAAAACGATCCCATAATTAGAGATTTGGTATAAAAATGTTTTAAGATTCTTGAATTATAATATTTACTAATATTAGATTGTCATGTTACTCATGTTTCAACAAAGAGAAGAGATATCTTGTCCCGAATTTATTAAGTAATATATATATATATTTGTTATATATAATCTCATGTGATATTTTATTTTAATCGCAGATACCAACATGTACTCCACTGCTCTTTGTTGCGACACTATCTTCGATGCCAATATCGAAATATGGTTCAAGCCAATAGAAAATATTTTAAACTAATCGAACTGATTTGCCTTGTTGATGTGGTCAAAGAAAATTATCGTGAATTTTGTTTTGCAATTAATTTAGACAAGTTGCCGGAAATTCTGGCTGAAGTGTTAGATTTATCAATTCAGCAACAAACTGCGATAAATTAATTATAGCAATAATGTAGTAACCCTTATATTATAATTATTATGCTTTTAAATCGTACGAGTTAAAAAAAATATTATAAAAATGATGTTTAAACAAATATATCATTCAAGTGGTTACATATAAAAGTATATCTTGTGAGATATTTGTCATGGTAACTCAAGTTTGGACAGTTGAGCACATTGTGGAATGCAATGATACATGTTCAATGATTGTCCATACGATTAAATGCATTAAACAAAATGAGGACACTTCTAGTGAGATATTTGTCATGGTAACTCAAGTTCGGACAGTTGAACACATTGTGAAATGCAATGATACATGTTCAATGACTGTCCATATGATTAGATTGAAATTGATAACTTTATTTGGCACTTATAATTCAAGTGATCATCGCTAAATTTATTGACCGACGATGGATGAACAAAACAGAATTACTCATGTCATCTTTGACATGGATGGTTTGCTGCTCGGTATTTTCTAATAATTGTTGCATATTTAATAATTATAACAATTTTATTTTTCACAACAGACACGGAAGCTCGCTATGAACAGGCAATCAACAATGTGACACGCCGATATGGTCATGAGTTTACTTTTGATCTTAAACGTAAATTTTCTAGTTTTCTAGTTTATAAGGAAGCAAACTTTGGATAACATTTTTTATATTTCTAGAAAAGATCACCGGAAGAGTTGCTAATGATGTTTCCCAAATTGTTATTGATGAGCTCAAGTTGCCACTAACTTTGGAAGAGTACAACGATTTGGTTGATGCCGAGTACCGTAAAGTGTTTTCGCACTACATTCCAACAATGCCAGGCGCAGAACGACTGGTTTGTCATTTGGCTTCTAAAGCAATTCCAATCGCAGTTGCCACTAGTAGCAAAAGATTTACCTTTGATTTGAAAACAAAACCACATAAAAACTTATTCGACAAGTTTGACCACATTGTTATTGCGTCCGAAGATAAGGAAATAACCCGATTTAAACCTGATCCACAAACTTTTTTGGTATGCGCATCTCGTTTCGAAAATCCTCCCACAGACATGTCCTCGGTGTTGATATTTGAAGATTCGGTGGCAGGAGTGCAAGGGGCTAATGCGTCTGGTGCAAAGTCAATTTGGGTGCCAGACCCTAGAATGCCAAAAGAAGCGGTTTCTCCTTGGCTTTTATTGAACTCACTTGAGGAATTTATACCAGAGCAGTTTGGTTTGCCTTCTTATGATTGAAATGGTCGTCTTCACTCGCAATAAAATTTTGATTAGACAAATGCTTTCGACGAAAGGTGTATACTCAAATTATCGAATTTCTTACAACGGGATATGACCTATACCAGAGTGTAGTACTCCTCTAGGGATACAATAAAGCAGGCATGCGGAAACTTTTCGAGACAAAGTCCACCAGGGTGGATAGTGAGGGTCCCAAAAGTCCACCGCCACTCTAATTTAGATTTGGATATATTTAGTAAGATTTTCTAGTTAAGTGTTTCGGTAAACTGTTCCCAACAAAAGTCCCTAGATATTTACTAGCCAATATGATGTCACATTTTCATAAACTTCACTTAGAAACGAGAAAGAAAAGTTTTGGTCAATACGATAATTATTACAGTCGAATCTATTCGGAAGGTATCAACAAAATCTCTTGTTGGTTTGTGATTTCAATTTGATATCAAGCTAGACTCTAACCTAACAGATGATTAATTGTTTATCCAAATGTTAAATTTTTATTTTAGGCCAGTCAATTGAGTGGTAAGCACCAAAAACCAATTGAAAAATTCTTCCTGACAAATTAGTTATTCATCTGTTTTTTCATATTTTGAGACTGAAAGAGTCTGTATTGGGAAATTGTTTCCAACTCGATGTAAAACGGAAAAATTTTGTAGACGTTTTGGGTAAGGTACCAATTAGGAATTAATGGTCAAGTCATTCTTATAATTCTTTTTGTATTCAACCAATCAAACTTTAAATTATTTGGGTAATCATTAAAAATCAATGTCCACTGTTGGACATTATAATTTTTTAAAAGTCCACCAGTGGACTGATGTCCACGGTTTCCCCATTCCTGCAATAAAGTCATTGGTACCTTTTGTCCAGGAGATATCGTTTCGGTACATAATGGCAGAAAAGTTACCAAAAACGACGTATATGTCAAAAATAGGAATGGTACTATACACTTTTGAATATTATAGCTTTCAACAAATGAATTTTCACTTGAATAATGTTTCAAGATGGTTGAATTCACTATTTGTAAACCGAGTACCAATTTCCGATTCATTTTGGCTTGTTTTATTATACTTTTTGGAGCACGTTTTCTGTAAGGATTTTTGCTGACAAATATTTTATATTATTCACTATATTATAATGTTTGTTTAACTGACGGAACTTGAGCTACCATGACAAATATCTTACCAAAATAGGTAACTATTTACATATTGACACATTTTAGAATGCAAAATTAAAATTAATCAAATGAGTATATTGATTGCCGATTAAAATTGATAGTACATAATTGGATTGTCATTGAAAATATTGCTCAAACAATGCAACACTCTGGGCAATATTGTATAAAAGGAGTATACGAAAGTTATTGGAAGGCGAACTCATACTGCAATGAATCGACTAGTGCTGATTGTAACGCTCACAATTTGTGCTAATATTCAACACGTTCTCAGTGTTGAGTATAGTCCTATTGTTCAGTTGACTAATGGAAAAGTGAGAGGTCTGCTCAAGGATGTTAAACCTTCTGGTCAGAAAGTGTACTTTTACGAAGGCATTCGATATGGTGAGTTTTGCTTATGCTTTTATACTTTTTTGTTTAAAATCTTATTGGTTTTAGGTCATGCCGAGCGGTTTTCTGCTTCAAAACCAGTTGGACCTTGGACAGATGTGTACAATGCTACTAAACCACGCAATTCCTGTCCCCAACCTAAGGGGTTAGAGGAGCAAACCAACAGTGAAGATTGTCTGTTTTTAAATGTTTGGAGACCTGCCAAGGAAAACTCCAAGCCTCGACCAGTGATGGTTTTTATTCATGGTGGTGGTTACAGCGTTGGTTCTATATTTAGTTCTTTACTTGATGGCAGCTATATTGCATCTCAAGGTGATGTGATTGTGGTTACTATCAATTATCGTCTTGGTGCATTTGGATTTCTGTTTGGAGACACCAAAGATGCACCTGGAAATCTAGGTCTACGTGACCAAATCTTGGCCTTACATTGGGTCAAGGAAAACATTGGTCACTTTGGTGGAGATCCAAACATGGTTACAGTGTTTGGGGAATCGGCAGGTTCATTTTCGGTTGGTTCGTTGATTCTGTCACCACTCGCCAAAGGTCTGTTCATTCGTGCAATTATGCAGTCTGGTGGACCGATTTCTGATATAGCAAAAACGAACAAAAGCTTAGCGCTAAAATTAACCCAACAACTGGCTCATTCAGTTGGCTGTCCATCAGGTAGTGTTTTGAATTGTTTTGTTTTACTTTATCATTCAATTTGTCCATTTGTAGAAACAATACAAACATCCATCAACTGTCTTCGCCACAATAAAACCTTATACCAAATTGTGTCCCAGCCTGTTAATCTAAAGATTTTTCCAATTTATGGAGATGAAGTCTTGCCAATTAGTCCAGAAGAAGCACTAAAAACAGGAAAATTTAATCAAGATTTAGATTTGATGTATGGGATCACAAGTAAAGAGGGATCCTATGCTGTTTTAGGGGAAATTTCGAAGCTCACCCTTGGACAAAATTTGACCACGGAATTAGCTCAAGTCGCTATCAAAAACGTATTAAGCGATACTCAATATTCTTCTGAGATTTCTGCGTTTTATACTGCAAAATTGAAAAACAATCCTTCACAGGATCAGTTGAAGTATATATTCATATTTTACAATGTTTTCGTATTAACCCCTCATTTACTTTTAATTTTTTAAGGAGTGCAATCGCTGAAGCATGGGGCGATGCCTACCTTGGTTGTCCAACCATACTGTTTGGTGAACAATTTGTCAGACATAAGCCAACCAAACACACCGCATACTCATACCGTTTGACCAAAACAACGCCAAGTAAATTCTGTACTGGTTGGATGAGTGTTTGCCACGGTGACGACATGTTTTACCTTTTCTATGTTTCAATGATTGAATCCAATCCTAAGTTGCTTCAACTAAGCCACGACATGATCCGTGCTTGGGTTGAGTTTGCCAAAACTGGGAAACCAACCAAAATGGGCAATGTCGAGTGGAGTCCCGCTTACGACCAAAATATGGTTCACAATCAACACATGAACCTGGACTCGGATGATTACAAAATGGTGAAGGATTTCTACAAGGAGACTTGTGATTCATTTTGGAAGTCAAAATTTGGTGTTTAATTTCATATTTTTAAAAAATTTAAAACTTTTTTAAATAAAGCTGGGTGAGCCATTTTCATGCAAGTATTTCTGGACGGCTCTCTGTTATTTGATCTGGTATAATTCTGTGGCTTGTTGGCCTTACCACTTCTCAACAACTTTTGCATAGATAATTGTCATAGAAATTTAAGTCCAATGAGTTTAACTCACAGATACTCAAAAATATATTATATTTAGTGCAATGATAAATTATTAAAGTATTGCTAAATGAAAGACTAAAATATTAAAGACATTTTCAGATAGATAAATGGCATAGTAGCCAAAGTTAAAAATATTTGACATAAGGAAATGCTGCAGTGTCTAATATAATATAATCATACTACCGATGTCGACACATTTCGTGCTAAGAAATTCGTGGCTTGCCTCGTTGCCATTGTAGTGCGAACCCGAATCAAATGACTAATTTTATCATGCTGCCTAATTTCATAAATGACTTGAGCCCTTCAATTCTTGAATCAAACTTGTATGAGACTTATGAAATGTAATGAGACTTGTTGGAGTGATTTGTTGCCTATTTTTATCAAGCGTTGTTGGACGAGATAGATGAGCCATTTATGATTCGAGAAAACTATTCGGATAGATTTTGTTTGTACAGATGAAAATGTTTTGCTATCATGGGACAAGAACGGAAGTCAGATTAAATCTAGATAGTTTGTATACAAAAAAAATTCATACCTACTATATGAAACAAGATTAGTGATTTAAATTATTTAATTTTTCTTGCATAGAAACATAAAGAAAGTGCTAATGTAAGTTATAATCTAAATTGGAAATAATTAATCAATATTTAAATAACTTAAAAAACAATTTTTACTACCAGATCGTATGTTTTGGGCGTTATACGGAAGTTGCCAAACACTCGAAAAGAATACGGCTTTAATCTTTTGCTGTAATGTAGTGCTTCAACCTGTAATAAAATTTAGATTCAGATGAGATTAATAATTAAATTTTGCTTTAATTGAAAGATACATTACTTTTAACATGTGTCTTGCCCTGAAATGTGACATTTTAAAATGCTTGACAAACACGTTGTGATAAAAGACTCTATTGAGTTGGGTAAATTGTTGATTGTTTTGGGCAACTTTGGCGCACTGTCGAGTAAATATAAATAGAAATGCATTGAACTCAATGATTGCTAGATAAAAGATGTGCTTCAATATGGGTGGAGAAATGTCAGTGTAAAGATTAGCGTACAGCATGTAACACGGAATAGAGAAGTAAGTTGGAAATAGAACCGAAAGAAAAGGCGAACAGTAGTTGCTGTATGCATGGATTGTTTTGCACAAATCAATGTAAATACGATTGATGTAGAAATACTTGAGGAGTGAAATATTTTTGTGTGGATCACTGTGGAGCTGCATCATTTGACGAAGAAGTCTTTTCTGTAGTATCTGAATGTAGACGCTTGCAAGTGTGATGTAAATGGCCAATGCAAAAATTCCTAAGCAGAATAAAAAATCAAAATTGTAAAAATTGGTATAATGTAAGATACCTCTCCTGTACGGTATCTTATTTTGTCATTTATTGTACTGTTGTATTTTATTGTAATGTACGGTGAGCGGTTGTTTCTTGGGTCTGTCGGTCCCGGCAACTGTGTTTTTTTTTGTTATTATTGTAACCCTCCGTGCTGTGCTGCCTCATCATCGTGCCTTTCCTCCCTCCGCCGCCTTGCCGTCATCTTTCATCATCGTTTGGCGCGCTCTCACTTTCCCCACTGTCCCGCTGATGCCCTCTACTACGTGCGCACTCAGAAGAAAAGGGCGCGCAACCAAGTCTCGCGCGCGCGGGAAAAGAACGCGCTCTGGCCCTGCTCGCTTCAGTTCTAGTCCAGACAACTGTCGAAGACGAAGCAACCAATCAAATCGCAGCGTTGGCCGCGCTGGGCGGAGTTTCGTGTTTGTGATTTGGTGGTGTCGTATAAAAAGCAGCAGCACGGAGAGGCCTCTTTGTCTTGTGTTTCGGATGTCGTCCTGCACGGTCCACCGTCTTTTGTTTTCTGTCTTTGTCACAGCGAAGTCCACTCGCCTGTGTGATCACCGTCCTCATCAAGAAGCCTAGCTTGCGACTTGAGTTTGACCCGTTCACCAAACTTTTTCCATATTTCCGAATAAATCTGCCATTTCACCCGTATTCTGGTCTTATTCCCCTTATTCATCACGTTTGGGCTCGTCTTTGGTATCAACTCAAAGCCAGCACCTTTCATAATTTAGTATCTTTCACTGTACAAAATCTCAATGTAAATAAGAAAATCTTCTTTAATTTATAATTTAGAACAATATTTGAAGCTTAATTAGAAGAAATGTGTAAGATGGATCCAAGGTAAGATTTTATACAAGGAAAATTTTTATGGGCAGGTAGCCCAGTTTGAGAATAATAACCAAAAATATCTGGAAATTAGATCAAACTTTTCTAAGATTTAACTTTATTATTGAATTATTTTACAACAATCTACTTATTTGTGATATTTAGATTACAAATTGTGAAATTGCGTAAATTAATTTTTCAAATAAAGGCAAATTATTTACACTTTAACATAAATTACTATAGCGTGAATAATTAGAAAATAATTTCAGATTTAACTCCCAAAATTCTAAATTATAGAGAGTTGACTGTAGATATTTTTAAAGACTAAATTCTGGTATACGACAAGATTCAGTCTAGAACTCATTAAAATTTCACTTACCGAAAACTACATATGAAGTAAACTGCGGAAGCAGTAGAATCCAAAATATGATGGTGAACCAATTGAAGAATTTGGTGTCAGCAAGAAAGCAGACATGAATGATGAATACTGAAGTGGCCATAAAATGGAACAGACCCAGTAAAATGATCAAAGTGAGTTTAATTCGAGTGCGGTACAACAAGATTTGTCGAGATTCATTCCTACGAAGTGCAACCGAGCCAATGTGAACACTGTTGGTTGTCTCATCAAGAGTCAGTTTAAATTGGCTTGTGATAGGACGATTGACAATGAGTACAACTAAAATTGCGATTGCATTCATGATGTCCAAAGTGAAACCAATGTCCAATTGTTGCCACACAGTTTGTGGCATTATTTGATGATTGAATATGTATGGACTGTGTGACAAGGATTGTACGGACACTGTACCGGTGGCATAGAATTGAAAGCCAACGATTCCATACAAAAGTAAAAACAGTAGAGCGAACAGTGCATAGTACCAGTGGACAGTTGGATCAATGTGTTGATTTGATTGGGACAGTAATGGGTCACATTGCCGGTAGAGACACTTGAAATGATTTTTCAATGGAATTGCCACAGTTAGATAAAGTCTCACTAATACAAAATACAAATTCGCCATTTTTCTTTCAACTTGACTTGCCAGAAGACAATTTTCCATGATAGATTTAAAATTCAAAATGCGTAGTATTCTGGTCGTTAGAAACAATAATAATGGAACAGGAATGAAATATAATAAAATAACTTTTATCTTGATAATGTGTGTGACTTCAAAATTCACTTTGGGTCAAAATGATATTTATTTTTTATTCGGAGACTTGAATAGGATTTAAAAATTGTCTTCAACGAAATAGTCATTATATTTGACAAAATAAGTGCTTTTCAAATTACGCTCTTAATGGCATTATTTTCAAACGATCATATATGAATCATATATGAATATGAATTATATATAAAGTATGACTCAAAGTAACATTTTAATGAATATTTGTCAGAAGTCACATTTTTCACCATTAAATAGACTAAAAATTCACTAACTTAAATTAAATTTTTCTATCGCATTTGAATTCAAAATTTTCATAAAATAATGCTTTTTTTAAACATTTTCGTTTGTCACAAATATTGGCAGATAAATTGCTTTTCTACCTACACCTCTCACAATAACCGAGGAACAAAAGAAACCCAAGTAGAAGATGGTCGATGAATTGTGACAAAAGTTTACTTTTAAACCTTTATAATTAATTAATCCTTCTGTTTCTCTATTTATATTCCAGAAAATTCGAAATGCAAGTAAGAATAAATTATTTACAAATTTAAAATTATTTGAAACCAGATGAACTGGCCGGGCTTTGCTTCGGCATTACCAAATTCAATATGAACTCAAATTCAAATATTAAAAATATAAAATTGAGTATTATTTCAATAATTAAAATTTTTATAAACAAAATTTAAAACATCACTCTATGATATTTTTAGATAAAATTGAAAGCGCCAATTGCACTTAAACTCGAACATTCCATGAATGTATCCTCCAAAGTTGGATATTTTCTAGAACGTTCTATGGATTTTCTCAAATCTTCTATAGATTTCTAGAACATTCTATGTACATAGGTTGCCTGTGCGTGGATGAATGTCTAGATTTGCTTATTACGTAATGCGCATGCGCCTATAGAATAGCAGTAATACGTCAGAATCCTAAGAATCCGAATATCTCCAGTTCCACACAATATTTTGACTTGTGGCCAAGACTAAAACCCTTCCTGGCCTGAGTAAAGAATCCATGCCAAGTTTCCTTCAAATTGATCCAGTAGTTTCCGAATGCATAGCGGTCGTACAGACAGACTTTCAATTTTATTATATAGTATCAAAAGCTGCAACCACTTCTAATTGCAAATTAAATTATAAATTAAATTATAAATATTTCAAATTAATTTGAAAATATAATGATAATTATAATTGTCAAAATATCGATTCAAGTTAGGTTAATTATGAATTTTTAAATTTATTTTCCATTTGAAAACTAGCAAGCAAACCAAGCCCAACTCTTAGCAAAATTAAGAAAAATGAATCACAAACTGAACCTCATTTTCGGACCCATACAGAATCTTGACTACTTTCGTGAATACTTTAGAGTGATTGAACAAATTTGGCTATTTGACAATCAGAAACTGACCACAATATTTAAGCTGCTCAATGTTTTCATTGTGCTGAAGGCTTTGCATTTTTTCTATTTATCATTTTGGTCATCAGGAAGTGAAGTTGAAAAGGCACTGCAATTTGATGCGCTGGCACTGATGATTGGAAAGCCACAAATTAATTTGGTTGTATTTTTCTTTGCATCTAATACCTTCTATTACAATAGAGCACTTTTCATCGAGCCAAATTATCCACTTTTCAACATGCTGCACATGGTGATTGTCAAGAATAGGTGGAAAATATTCTTTCTTCATTCAAAATTCAAAAATCAAAATGTTTGCAAACGAGCCAGAATGTGCTTCCTAACTGTACTGAATACTTTCATATTTACTGTTGGAACATTTGGTATGTTTTGGGAGTTAATTTATGATTATTTTTTAGTAAAGTAATTTTAACATTTAAACAAATTGCCCAACAGAAATCATAATCGCTTGGTCGTGGATTCATTTCACAATCACAATTTGGAATGAATCAAATCTAATTCGAGCTTTACTGTTCATGACCATCAGTAATTTCAATGCAATAACATTTGGTTTATTAGTATTCAACTTGAATCATACGATTGCAATCAATTTCGGAAGTACAGTTTCACTGTTGATGATGTTTCACTTGAAAATGAAAAAAAATCTTTGAGCTTTTAATACAAATTGTTTCAAAGAAAGTGAAAACATTTCCACTGACACGTTTCTATCGATTTCGTCGTCTATTTGTACAAAATCTCACATTCTTCTTTGTAATCAACCAGACACACGGAAAGTTGTTTTACGTTTTCTTGGTTATTTGTGTTCCAGTAAACTGTCTCTACACAATGTGGATAATACAGGGGAAAATGCAATTGATTTCAAAATTTATTATAATTTCTTGGATATTTTTCATTTGTAATTTAATATTTGTGTTTCACTGCATCTTTGCTCAAGTTACCAAACACATTCATAAACCAAGTAAATTTTTGTTCGGCACGATTTTCCGCCATAGCTCTCCACGAACTCTCGCCATACGAACGCGTATGCATATTGCGCATTTAATTATTGCCCTGACTACTCAGAATCGTTATGGATTCACCTATGGCGACTTTGGTCTGGTTTCCTTGGCTACATTTGCAAAAGTAACAAACAAACAAATATACTATAACGCCGATTGACTTTAATTATTGTTATTTTCAGTTTCTACTCTTGTATGGAAAGTTCAACATGTTTTCGTATAAACTCATGAAAAGAGAAATAATTTAATTGGCTTCAATCATTGACGAATTTCAATGGTAGATTTAAAATCTCGTACCACACAGATGGGTTGCCATGAGACACAGCTTATTAATCAATCCATAGAGACAATTTCACACAACAAATAACTAGAAATGAATTATAGAATAATTATTATTCAAAATTCAATAAAATTAAAACTGTGAGAACACTATGGTATAAACAAATAGTACTTGATAACATTTAAAAGTCTATTCTTGTGAGTGAATATGGCTACGTACTATCTGAATTGAGTCTTCCAAAACCATTTCTGCTATGTCAAGCAAACATGTTCAAGTGCACTTCTTGTCAAGCTTAAATCGGTCAAGGAATTCAAACATTTCCTTGTTCACCGCACCTCTAGCTCCAAACCAGGGACCAATCACCTCAAATTCTTATACAAATATTTATAGCAATTTTTAATATTTGACTTATTTTGACCGATTTTACATTTAAAAAATTTTTCAAAATACATTTTAATTTTAAATTAATGGTTTAACCACTTTGTCTGTTAATAAAATTATTTAACTTCAATCAAGCATCAATCACTTTAACTCCATTAAAGGGGAGAAACTTGTAAATTTAAAAGAAAATATGATTTAAGAATCGGCAAATAATAGAAAATTGTTGATTTTAAGTTTATTTTGTAAAATTCAAATGAATTAGTGATAATTAGAGCCATCCCTCAATGGCCATCTGCCTAATAACGAATTTATCGATTAGCAACTTTTAATAGGTTTGTTTGCCAAACGTGAAATGAATAAAGTTGGAATACTACTCGATTTTGCCATTTGAATTGCTTCTCAGGTTAAGCAAGCAAAATTCAAGGACAATCATAGAAAAAGGTGAATTTATTGATCGTCTCTTCTGTCAAATGTAGCAGTAAGAATTTAATGTACTTGTTTACCACACGTGAAATAGATTAAAGTTTGGCTATTGCTTCATCCGACCTTTAGAACTGTTCCTCCGGTTAGGCAATCCACAAGCCAATTTAAATGACAATTGCCCAACTCTTAGTTTCAAAAAGGCGATTTATTGATCGTTTCTTCCGTCAAACGTATCTCTAAGAATTTAATGGCCTCGTTTACCACACGTGAAATAGGTTGAAATTTTGTTATTGCCTCACAATAATAAAATAATTAAATTTGTTATTTTATAAATTTAATTTACAATTTGTTAATTAATATTGCTTCACAAATTTCCTTGATATTGAAATGACATTTCCTCCGGAATTGACTTGTTATTTCCGGATATTTAGAGGTCGAAGAACACTACTACACATTTTGACAGTCAATTAATTCAAGTTGTGTACTGTATTCAAACTTACTATACCACTTGTCAAAAACAACTTTCAGAATAACAAAATTAAATTGAAAATTGTTGTATTTTATTTTTCTCATAAATCAATAAAACAGAACAATGAAAAGTCATTTTAGTGATATATTATGATTTTTAAATTTAATTGGTTTATTTCAAATAATTTAATAATTTTAGGGTCGTTTTTATGATTATAATTATTTTAAATTACTTTATTCAAACTTGAAAATCATTACTTTTGGTAAGAAGATTTTGAAAAACATTAATATTTCAAAATATTTGTTCTCAAAAATAAGTGAAAACAACTAAAAACATTATTAGTGAGAATAAAATATTCTGATTATTAAATTTAATTTTTTTAATATATTTCAAATAGTAATTCAAGTGTCAAGCACATTCGGTGCTGATTTGAAGCGAAGAGCATGTTGAACAAGTGGATTGTGTCCTTTGTCAAGCTGAGTTTCTATGCTCATCATGATCAGTTTGATGTGATTCGTCCTGTAAATGGCTATGACATGGAACAAGTGCGACAGTGTTGGTACATCTCACTTGGATTGTTCACTTTGAATGCTTTGTATGGAATATTCGGTCTCGAGTTTGAGTCTCGTCCTTCGTGCGCAATCGACTGGACATCACTGGTCACAAGTCCTTACAGTTTATACCATCAAATGTTTCCCAAATCGGTTTGGTGGCAAATTGATTCTGTTGCTCTTTCTGGCTGGATCTTGGTCATTTGCAGTTGGATTGGATTTTTGGTCAATCCGCCAATTGAAGAACGTTTCTTGATTTTTCTGGATGCTATCGGAAATGAGGAAAATTGTATGTTTATATTTGCTTGTTTAGGTTATTATTATTTGTACCATTTTACTTTTAGATGAACTCGAACAAATGTGCAAATTTCGAGATCGATTTCTCAAAATTGCATTTTTAATGGAAATCACCTTATTCCTATATGGCACTGCGTTTTGCTATGTGCATGTCTTTATCATACATGCAAATTACAAGCTCAATTTGACATCACTGCTGTTTTGGGGTGTGCTCAATCCAATACACATATACTATGCTGTTGTATGTAAGTTTGTATGAAGTTATTGAAGTTATAATCATTACAATATGTCGTTTCTAACACAATGATCAGTTCTCTATTCTATACCGTTCTATGTGATACTGGCCAGCAAGTACATCACCATAGAGCAGAAAGCTCTAACTACTAAATTGATCAATCTCAATGTGAAGCTGAGCACAATTCGACTCTACCCCAAATTGTCTGTGCGACGAGCCACTCACCATCTTCTCTGGCGGCAGTACCTCTCACTGAACAAGCAGATCTGTGACCTGTGCAAACGTGTCCGAGAGTATGCTCGCTTCTGGTCACCATACCTAACGATGCTCTTTATGTGTTTCATTATATTTCAATGTTACTTCTTTTACATGTTCCTATTTGTCACTGAGTTGTCGTCTGTTATGCGATTTATACTATTGCTCACCGTTCTCGGTATTGTGTTTAACCAATTTGTGCTCATTGCTCAGTGTGCAGCAGTGGTGAAGCAGTTCAAAGTAATCACTCGACATAATCGAGAATTTTACGAAAGTTACAGAGATACCACAGGCGTTGGCAAAGTATTGGCTAGAAATTTGGCAAAGGTATATAGTCAAGTTGAAATTCACAAAGTGATACTTTTTTGTTCTATGCACTCACATACAGGCAGACAACCTACAGAACAGTCGACTGCTGCACTCGTATGCGTTTCGCTTGTTTGGTAACTATCGAATCACCACCAAATCGTTTCACATTGTAAGTTCAAAAACATTTTTAATTCACTAGTCAAATTCAATCAATTTAATCTAGATCATATCATACATCAGCATTTTCTTTTTGAGTATTGTCAAGAATTAACACTAATGTTTGTGAAAAAAATTATTTATGGTGACAATACGAGTACATGTTGTAATACAAAAGTAATCAAAAGCTGTCTTATTTTCACATATAAATAATAGATTCTTGAATAAAGTTAAGTTAATTGTGCTAAAATGTTCGCATTTTCCTGTCAAATTGTTTACTCATTCATTCATTCAATAAATGCATGTTTGTTCTACCGATTAAAAAAAGTTTATCAATGGTATAATTTTTACAGCTCAGATACAACTGCTATCAGTTACATATCTGGTTTATTTGGAAAATAATTATACGCCATGTGAACTGCCCCAGCGGCAAGTTACCCTGCATGTTTGCTATAACCACTCACGCAAAGATTGTTTGACTTTTGGGTTTGCTACATTCGTGTTAATTTCTGCCGAATTTCTGACGCATTTGTTCTGCTGTCCTTTTCATCTGGCTTCCATGCAAAACTCGACATTTCATTACTTAGATCATTGGAATCCTCAACATTGTTTCGAATTTTCTTCAGCATTTTCTTTCCCGGAACAGTAAAGTGGCCCATGTAGAACGAGTCCAATCCAACAACTTGCACAAGTGCACAGTGGTTTGGTCGAACAATGGCCGGCGCATTCTTTCCGTCTTAGACTTTAAAAATCTTCGTCTAGTATCACTTATCGCATATTCGGTTGTAGTGCTTAAGTTCACTTGTTGGTACGAATAATATCAACCAATCTCTCTCAGATTAAAACTTAGCAAAACATATTGAAAAACAAGATACAACAAATAAATAAGATAATAATGTACAATGGTGGGCACGATTACTCGACAGTCAAGGCCATACCTAACAAGTACAAGAATGATGTACAAAAAAACGGTTGCCAATAGTGAACAGAACCTTTCCAAGTCAGCCCGAGGGCTCATGTAAACAATTCTAAAGTTTCAATTCTGCTGCTCTAACTACTCTGCCTAACTCTAGACATTTATATCTAAACATTTTTGGCTTCTGCTGTCTCAGTTTTAATTTATTGTTTTATGTTTATCTACATTCTGTACATTTTGTATATGATTCTTTTACACCAATTTAGCTGAGATGCATGCTTAAATCAACGAGACAACCTTTGTGCCTCAGACTGTTGTAGTCTAAATCTTTCCACAATAGTAAACGACCAAAGTGCTCACATCCCTACGACGGTCTTGGAATCATTAAAACCAGAAAAAACCCAAAATACTGCAAAGAAATCATCCTATTTACAAGTTAGTGCTTATCTGAATGTGAATAAAACCCCATTGGCCATTAGACAATTTTATAATAAGCAGTTCTAATAGTTTGAATTTATTTGATGATAAATTAATTACAAATCTAGTCAATTTCGGGTTCTATACATGATTGGTTGCAATAAGTGAAAGTTAACTTTAATTTCGTGGAAATTCAATTAAAAATTCAACATTAGGGGGCCATCCTTAAATCACGTGATCAAGGTAGGGGGAGGGTGGTAGTTTTGGGACTGATCACACTTTGATCACGGTAGGAGAGGAGGGGTTCCATAAACGCGAACCAAAGTCAACTACGGTCCTGAGAAATTAAGAATTAGAAGTTATATACAGCATATTGTAAAAAATGTCATAGTTTATTGAAATTAGCAATAAACCCCATTATGATCTGATCCATTTTGACTTCTGACTAACTGGTGGAGGGGGGTCTGAGATTGTGAGGGTTGATCACGGATTGATCACGTTAAGTAGGGTGGGGGTAAAATATACCAGTTTTCTTGATCACGTGATTTATGGACGCCCCCTTGCTTGCAAAAAATGCAATTACTTTATTTCATGCTCATTCTTTCAATGTGCCTTTATGGTTTGTCTAATTTTTTAAAACAAACCTAAGCTTTGTTTATTTGTTTATTTTAGATTTCCACGTGAACGGACATGGACAATTCAAATCAAACATAATCGCGGTTGGCAATGAAATTCTGAAAAGAGCAAATATAGTGCTCGAACACTTGAAGATGGACCCTGCCGTTTGTGATAATCAAATAAACGACCAACTAAACATTGGCGAGCTCAAGCTTAGACTCGAACTGACGCGATTTGAGTCAGAAACCAACAAAACCGCAGTTCGCTATATGACGCCCAACATATTACGAACAGAGCATCAGTTGAGTGTGCTCTTGCAAATATGTTATGCTCAACAGGCACAGAATGTTGTCAAAAGTTGGCTTTGATTTACTAATAAAGTTTCAAGAGTAAAATCATGGCTATCGTCTATTTGGTCATCTAAGAACGAGACCGAGAAACGAAGCAAGATGGTATAGTAGTATAACAGGATAGTACAAAAAGTAGAAATGAAGCCAAAGAAAAATCGCAAAATTCAAAAAGGTTTGAAAGATTTATTGTAACATCTGCTAACAAACCGTAAATAAAATAAAAATGTAATTAATTTGAATTTTATTTTGAAAAAAATTTAAACATTGAAAGTTTTCAGGAAACTTTAAAATTGTCTAAAATATTTTTAAATACTGTTTGATCACTTTAAAATAAGTGAATAATTACGAAAATGTCCTAATCTTATTAACAAATGCATATCAAGCAACACAAATCAGCATTCACTTCACATACATTATTATTGTTGATGAGTTCATTTCGATCATTTGCTTATACCACCACATGCACAGCACATTTCAACAATATTAAAAAAAATTGTAATCATTGTTATATAAACTCAAAATGAACTCAACTGAGTCAAAAACAGTGGCGTGCAATGTGCTAGTAATAGTCATGGACACTAGTTCACATTTTGATTATGGTAGTACCACTAATATCATCTCATAGTTATTATTGTTCAATAAATATCAGAGCGTGCAATGATGAACAAACATAAATGAACAGTGCAATTGTGCTCAAATTGTCAGACAATGCTACAATGAACTCTCAAAAGAGTGCAAGCAACTTTTTGCTACACTACTATGCTTTCCAGTTCTTTCTCTTATACATTTGAGAGTGCACTGTATTATTTGTTCTTGTTAATGCACTTTAGCAAGGCAAATGTCTTTGTATCATTGTAAATTTATCAGTGGTCGCCTGATACAGGCAATAGATAAAGGCCACAGTTGAACTCAATTGGCACATTACTGCTTCTCTGCTCATAAAATTATTCCGAAATGAATCGATTATTTCTTAAAAACATTTTAATCCAATCAAAACAGTGGATTTCTTTTAAGACATTTTCCACTTTTGTCGACAATGAAGTGTACATTGTATCTGCAACACGAACTCCAATTGGGTCCTTTCGTAGCAAACTGTCCAAATTTGCCGCTCCCCAGTTGGGCTCGATTGCAATCAAGTCTGTAGTGGAAATGTCTGGTCTGAAAGTTGATCGTAAGTATTATATTATCATCATAATTTGTTTTAATGTAAATTGAATAAAGAGATTGATGAAGTGCAAATGGGAAATGTGTTGCAAGCAGGTGTGGGACAGGACCCTGCACATCAAGCTTCGCTGGCAGCTGGTTTGCCACTATCAGTGCCAACCAGTACAATCAACAAGGTTTGTGCTTCAGGCATGAAAAGCATCATGTTGCTGGCACAAGCAATTCAAACTGGCCAAATCAATGTGGCTGTGGGAGGAGGTTTCGAAAGCATGTCCAACGTGCCATTCTACGTTCCTAGAGGCGACATTCCGTACGGTGGGCTCAAAATTGTTGACGGCATTGTTTTCGATGGTCTCACTGATGTGTACAATCAATTTCACATGGGCGTCTGTGGAGAGAAGACTGCCAGGAAATTTAATATTAGCAGACATGATCAGGACCAATATGTTATCAACAGTTACAAGAGAAGTGCCGAGTCTGCATCTGGCAAATTGTCTAGTGTTGAAATCACTCCAGTAGAAATCCCGGCCACCAAAACCAATCCCGCAACGACTATGACTCAAGATGAAGAGTTTGAACGTGTCAATTTTGACAAGTTCACCAAATTGCCGACTGTTTTCCAAAAGGAAAACGGAACCATCACTGCTGGAAATGCGAGCACTCGTGAGCAATTAGTATTTCAATTTGATTAAATTAAACTTTACTTTATTTTTAAGTGAACGATGGAGCTGCAGCCACTGTCATTGCCTCTGGCAAGGCAGTCAAACAATTTGGTCTAAAACCACTGGCTCGTATCGTTGGGTTCGCTGATGCATCTGTTGACCCGGTTGACTTTCCAATTGCACCTGCTTATGCTATCCCAAAAATTTTAGAACGAACCGGAATTAAGAAGGACGACATCTCGATGTGGGAAATCAATGAAGTTTTTAGTGTTGTGGTACTTGCCAACATTAAGATGCTCGATATTGATCCCAGCAAAGTGAACATTCACGGTGGCGCCGTTAGCATCGGTCATCCCTTGGGAATGTCTGGCGCACGTATTGTGAACAGTTTAGCACATCACCTAAAACCAGGCCAATATGGTATGGCAGGCATCTGTAATGGTGGTGGCGGTGCATCGGCTGTTTTAGTGCAAAAATGTAAAATTATTGGCTAAACAACCGACATTTCTAATCATAAACTATAAATTATATAATTGTAAGAGGGGCCATTCGTAAAACAGTAACTTCTCGACTGTCCTTAAGTAATCATATTTGTTTAATCGCATTATTAGCAATAAAAATTATAAATCCACATTTTACTCAACTCTGGTTTGATTTACGTTTCACTGTAAAAAACGAGTTATAATGTATCATAACTTATCCGGTCAAATCATAATAGATCATAACTTTTGTAATGATACATTATGACAAATGAAGGTTATAGTGTATTATTACAAAAGTTATGATCTATTATGATTTCAGTTGTGATATATCATGATAATTGAATGTTATAATACACTATGACAAAGTTGGAAAATTCGATTTGACTATCAATACGAAGTTATAATGTATCATTATATCGGTTATGATGCATCATGACAATCGAATGTTATGATAGGTCATAACAAAAGTCAATTGAATAAAAATTAAGTTTGTGAAAAGTAATTTTGTTATGACTTATATTAACTTTTAATTATAATGTATTACGACAATTAACGTTGATATGGAAATTCAATTTGATTTTATGAAGTTATTAAACAAACGAATTTATTCTTCAATTTAACTAGTTACAATCGATAGATCCACTCCAAAAGAAAGTTACAATTGTTTTTTACAAACAAAAAACTGTTGGCAAAATACAAATTATCAAGAGAAATAAAACACACATTAGTTTCACTTTGTAAATAATATAACGAATTATTGTGCTTCTTTGGAACTTTACGTTTACTTCCGTTTGGATCGGAAACCATGACCTTTTGAAAAACAAATCCTTCACAAAATATATCGCCATCTTTGTTTTTGTGAAACTTTGTAGCGTGAAACCAAGAAGGAACAGATTTAGTTTGGCGAAAAAATTTCCTCCTCAGAACATTCTTGAAGAGAGGAAATGGATAATTAGTTGACTTTAGTTCTACTGTTTCGGCAGGTAATGAGGACAGCAGTGGATTGAAGCGTTCCAAAGTAGTTTCTTCATTTGTGCAGGTAACACTTCCACTGATTGCTCTCATGTTTTGATGATGCTTGTGGATTGTTTTGGTCGAATTGCGAAAATTCCTCATATTTCAAGACACTTTCTTAGGGTCCTGGTGTTTCCTTTCAAATCCGAAACACACAAACTGAAATAACGGACCGGCGAAATTGGCGTACTAAATCTCCACAGTGAGTAAGGTGGTGTAATTTGCAATATATTTTGAAATTGGTCGAAAGCTGTTGACATTTGTTCAAGATGGAAAGTGAAAGACGAGTTAGTCGATTGGCTTCTTGGGAGGAGATAGAGATTGAGAAAGCAATAAGCGTGAATTCCTTTAATTCTAGATAAAGTTGATACTCACTGAGTATTACTCAGGCCAATCTTCATCAAGAACATCGAAAAGAATCGCTTCGAGCTTGAGAAATGATTCTAATTTCTAAAAAGATATATATTTACAATCGAAATATTCAGAAAATAAATACAAACTTCTGCCGCCGATCCTTAAATCTTGAAACCGTCCTCGGGAAACTTTGGTTTTCTTTCGTAGTAAACAAATTGCTCAAATAATTGCTTCAGATAACCTAGTGGAATTCCGTAATTTGAAGATATCCGTTTAACTAAAAGAACTTCGATTTTTTACAAGCACGCCCTCTATAGAGATCATGAGAATAATTAACGATATAACATTATTAAAAATTAAAAAATAAATACCAGGCAAATCGTGCATCATGTCGCAAGCAGCTGAGTTGAAACGAGTGATTTCTGGTAATCCATCAAAAAATAAAGTCACGAATAATACCATTTAGTTCGAATTGGTCATCAGGCAAATAAGTGACCAGGTCTCGCTTGATTGTCAAATTTTGAATATCATTGAATTGAACTTTAGACTTATTTAGATCGGTTATCTTGGCATTAGCATTCTTTTTCTTAAGATCCTTCAATTTTTGAGCCAACTTTTTCAACTCAGCTTTCCTCTCTTTCGAAAGACCCAAGGCGAGACAGTACCGACATATGAAGCCCAAAGTGTTGAAGCAACATTTAAATCCATAAGCTTCGTATATACCTAAATTATCACCAACCACCGTGCTCAGGGTAACTTCTAGTTTAATAACTTCGCCATTAAGTTTGATACAAATACCATTTTCCATTAAATCTTTCAATTCATCATTCAACATTTGAAATAGAGCAACAAATGGAATTTTCAATTTCTTAAACTTTTCTCGGTTGGCAATCATGACTATCTCAATATCTTTGGAATGTACTTGATATTCAAAAGGCAAGTCTGCGAAAGAGAGGTAAACACAGAGATGCTTTTGCGATTTTCCTAATCCACAAGAGGGACTCAGCTGAATGTCGTCCAAAAATGTTTTCAATTTGACTTTACCTCTCACTCGGTCTGAGCAACTACCATCCAATATCGAATTATAAACTTTTGACTCGTCACTAGTGCTGACAACACGATCGCGAGGCTTCATTTCATCTCGAAGTTTGTCAACCACCCAACTATTGTTCTTAATAAAACGAGTAACCATCCGACGAAGAGAGACTAAAGAATATTTCAAAATTTCTCCATTGGGAGAGACAAGTTCATAAATTTGAGGTCTAATTAAATCTTCACATTTTCTATCGATATAAATGTCCTGAAAATGATTACTGACAGCAACACGTTTGTAATCATGCAAATCACATTTTGATTCGTCGACCTTAAATTTTCGCAAAATAAAGCTGCAGACATTCAGCCAATCAAATGACATAGAGTTGACAATAGAGGCAGGAACAAAAGTTTTGGAATTATATTTGTGCTTGTTGATAGTTTTCATTACTGCCTAATAAACAAATATATTTTGAAAAATTACTACTAGATTTTCAAAAAAAGTAAAACAAACCTCCATTATGTCATCGCCTAAATAATCGTCAATTAGAGATAAAACAGTCTCCTTATCTTGAGACTTGCAGAGTCGATGTTCGTACCTTTCCCGAACGAACTCTATATCTGATTCCTCTAAATCAGAATCAACGAATTCAGAATCATCCGACGAATCGTCATCATCATCAGAATCGTCATCATCATCACTATCACCATCGCAAAGTGATGCACCTAGAATATGAATTTATACAAAATATATGAATTAATATATGAGCAATACAAATGATTAAAACATACGGAAAGCTGCCATATCGCACTGTTCAGGCTCAAATATATCAACATTTCGAGAAGTACCTTCACCAGCATCAAAATGAAAAGAATTTGAAGGCACTTCTTGATTGAGTTGTTCTTCATAATCCTCAGTTGGCGAAATGGCCAAAATATCATTTGGTGGGTCCACTTCCATAAAATTTTGGCTTTCAGAGTCCACATACTTGTCAATATGTCGGGTAAACGAAGACCGACTAATGAAAGGCTGACCACATCTTGGGCACTTAATTTCGGGTTGGTCTTCCTTTCCAAATCGTTGTATGAGAGAGTAGAATTCAGTGTTTATATATTTTGATGGTGGAGCCATTTTTAAAACATTGAAAGTTAATATTGGAAACAGCTGAATCAGATTGAAATCCGGCGTAGTCGAGGGAGACAAACATCAACACACAACACGTGCTGTACAGCAGTTACAGTGTAAAATGGAAAGACGTTGTCGCAACGTTCACCATTCATAAAGCATGTGAACAGTAGGCGAAAACGAATGTAACGCCACCTACCATATGGTATATTGCACTGGAAGTGTAACACAAAACAGCACAGCCTGAGTAAGCATGATTTCGCGCTCATTCTGAACACGCCGAACACACACCACAATCGTGCCGCAACATTGCGCGTTCGGCTATCGTTTGGTTGGCTTCGTCTGCTGCTTATCAGCTCAAGCACTTTGCAGTTCTCGTTAATTAACTTCATTTTTATCTCTTTATTACTATTTATTATAACTTCAAGATGTCTAAAAAAGAATTCTAAAAAATCAATATCTCAAACTGTTGTTCTAAATCGGTCCCAAAAGACCTCCTCCAAGCTGCTCAAGAAGGACGCCGTTAAACATCCAGATAATGTATCAAAAGTAAGTTTTAAATTTAATTTGAAAGTAATTACAATAAATTTATTATCATTCAAGATTCTTCCCACAAAAAACGTCGTTTTGTCATGATTGAAGGCTCAGACTCGGAAGATAGTCTTTTGAATGATTATTCGTATATTTCGCCAAAGCGCCCTTCTCGCTTTGAATCTCGTCTAAATTCCTCTGGCAATTATTCTCCAAAGCGCAATTCTGAAGTTAATTTGGTTTTAGAAAAGTCTATTGAAACTCGGTCTTTATGGTTGAGTCCGAAAAAACATTTTTTGTCGCCCAGTCTTGATACTTCGAAAAATCTAGACATTAATTATGAAGCTGACCATTCTTCTGTTGTCCATACTCCCGCTGGTCATACTTCTGTTGAGCATACTCCTGTTGACCATGTTATATCTCCAAATATTAATACATGTACGTTTTTATTTATTGTTTTTATTTTTTGCTAATCTGGACATTTTTTGTTATAGCTTTGTCAGTCAACAGAAGCACCGGTTCAAGCAAGGGTTCTTTCTTGAAATCTACTTCGAAAAATCTAAACATTAATTCTGAAGTTGACCATTCTACTGTTGTTCATACTCCTGCTAGTCATACTTCAGTTGACCATGTTATATCTCCAAACATTAATACATGTACGTTTTTATTTAATGTTTTTATTTTTTGCTAATCTGGACATTTTTTATAGCTTTGTCAGTCAACAAATGCACCGAGGGTTCTTTTTTGAAATCTAATCCCAAAACAGGCGAAAAATATTTCAATATTGATTTCTACGAATTTCCTCGTGACATAAAAACTGCAGCCTGGGATTTATTGGAACAAGATTCTCGTCTTATATTTGTCAAAGAATTCCAAAAGAAAGTGGCTGTTCCTCTTTTTTGTGGAAATGCAGAAACTTTTCAATGGTAGACCCTCGACAAAGCACAAGAGTGAAATTGCGTCAGCGTTTGCTCGAGAGTTTAAAGTGCTTGGCCAACATTTTCATGATCTCACCTATCATAAATCGGAGACCTATTTTGAAGACTTAAAGGTTTGTATTTATTAACGAATTATCTACTTTCAATTGTTAATATATTTTTGCTACTTTTAGTCGTTACTAATGTCAAAGTTGTCGAACAAGATCAATGTGAAAATTCGCGAATTCGACAAGGACGAGCGAAAAAACTGGATCGTCAAGAACAAACTGAGTGAGTTTCGAGGAGGAAAATGTTTCAAAAAACCAAAGTCGAATGCTTAATGTAAATTCGATTTATATGTTTGGTTTTAATTATTAATTGTGAATTTTTATCTTAATTATTTGATTTATCGTATAATTTGTATACTCATTTTTTTCCTAGTAGTAATGTATTATTTAGTTTCGAATAAAGTAATTTAATGTACATGAAAGTCATAGTTTATTATAACTAATACAAGGCGAATACAGAGGTCTATAAAATGCTCAAAGTAATACTGTATTATAACATTTGTTATAATCCATTACAACTAAAAAAGTTATGATAGGTTGTGATTTTCCAAATCATGATGCATCATAACTTACTTTTAACAGTGTTAGAATGTTTTCACAAAAATCTTTAAATAATTTTTGAAATCACACAAATGTGCTCTACTTCAACAAAGAGCCACTGTCACTAAAATAGATTGAGCCAGTAATGTTGCGTGCATCATCGGAAGCCAAGAAGGAAGCCAAATTTGCGATATCATCAGGAGTACCAACTCTGCCCAGCACTGTGTTGGCAGCCATTCTTTCGTACATTTTATCTTGTGCTTCCTTTGTTTCCACGCCCATGGATCGTAGAAATTCGGTGACAACTGGACCCGGATTGATCGAATTCACTCGAATGCCCTTTGGTCCCAATTCCAGGGCACTGGTTTTGGTGATCATGTCAAGCGCCGATTTGGAAGAACAGTAAACCAATTGGTACTATGCAAAAATAAATTTTTAGTTTAAAATAAGACGTGGATAAAAAATTAGATAAAACTTACCGGTTTAACAGATACAACACTCGAAATGTTGATCACATTTCCTTTGGTTTTCTCCAAATGAGGAACGGCAAGTTGAGTCAGCGCAACTACAGATCGAACGTTGAGGTTGAAGACATTGTCAAACTCTTGCAGCAAATTTTCACTTGCAAAGTTTCCTTTTGGCGTAGCGCCACCAGCATTGTTGACCAGAATGTCTAGTTGACCAAACCTGGCAATAGTTTGGTCGATCAACTTCTTAGGCAATTGAGTATCTGCCAGAAAGTCTCCAATAACTTTCAATGGAGCAACTCCATCCGAGACTTGTTCAATTCGTTTCGCAACTTTAGTCAACTTGTCAGCATCTCGACCAGTGATGACCACCTTGGCACCGTACTGAGCAAATTGAACTGCCATCTCCTCTCCCAGTCCAGTGGAACTTCCAGTCACCAAGGCGACTTTACCGGAGAAATTGTACTTCTGCTTGTTTGGAGACATTTGCTTGTTGTTGTTGATTGAGATTTGTATATTTGAGATTACCAATTGTTGATTCACTTGTATAAGATATATTTGAAACTGACGAGCTTATATACAGTTTTTGTGTCTTACTTATGTGTCTGAGAACGTTAGCTTAACGTTTTTATCATTGTGCAATGTACAAATTACTGATAAGAATGTCTATTTCTCAAACCAACAGTTTAATCACAGATTCGGGCAAGTAGTGCTCGCACGAGCACATCAATTGAATACAACGTACATAAAGCTGTTTAGATTAAAAAGTAACGAAAATGACCTAGAGTAAAATTTACTCAAAATGAAATCAACTGTTTCCGATTACGTGTTTGCTTTCGGACAAAAATTGTTCAAAAATATAATAGTTTGCGTTACAAACATTAATTTGCGCATAGACATTTGCCGTAATCACTTAAATTGCGTTTGTTACTACTAATGACAAATACATTCGGACAAAAATTGCTCCAACTATTTGATATAGAACGAACTTTTATATATTCTTCGTACAGTTGCACGATATTTGACCTTTACCTTACTTGAAAGAGTACTTCATTAGCGGCATCAATTGTACCAAAGCATGATAACAAAAAATTTAGCAAAGTTGACGAGCATGTATAAGATTGAGTTACTGATTATTCTCAATGTGGAACATTTACTATATATACTGTTCAAAACAGTCAAGAGTTGAATTTAGTCAAAGTTTCAAAAACCAAAATGTTTAACATTTGCACATTGATTGAGCTTGTTCTTCTTTTGATATTAATTTATTAGTAAGTCATAATGATTGTATTTCTTTGTTTTTTGCATTACTAACTTATATTTAATTTCATCCAAACAGTTTTATCAACAAAAAGTTCAGCTACTGGTCAAGTCGTGGCGTGAGAGGTCCTTTCGGTTATCAACTGTGGAGAGCACTGAGCCATCCTGATGAGTTGGAGAAGAGATGGGCCAAGGAGTATGGCAAAGTGTATGGCGTGTACACGGGTCTGGTGCCAACTTTGACAGTGCTCGACCACGAGCTCATCAAGCAAATCTTGGTCAAGGACTTTCATTTGTTTGTCAACCGGCGATGTCTCAATCCGTACCACGAAATATGGAATCTCAATTTGTTCTTTGTGGAAAGCAACGATTGGAAGCGAATTCGTTCTATCACGAGTCCAGCGTTCACTTCCGGCAAACTAAAGGGCATGTATCCATTGATGGGCAAATGTATTGACCGGTTGGTGAGTTTCTTTGATAAAACTGCCAAGCAGAGTGGCGTGTTCGACACTAAAGAAGTAATGTCTGGTTTCACCATTGATGTGATCGCTTTATCTGCTTTTGCCACCGAAACCAATGCAAACGGCAACCAAGCCCGACAGAATGCTTTTGTGCATCACGGACTGAATCTGTTCAACTTTAATCCATTCAAATTAGCAATTACGCTCGCATTACCTCGCTCGGTGCTCACATGGCTCAACATTACTACATTCTTTCCTGAAAGTTCACTTCGATTTTTTACTGAACTTTCCAGCCAAATTGTTGAACAACGAAAAGCAAATCCAGCATTAAAGCAAAATGATTTGATTCAACTCCTGATGGATTCATTCACTTATGAAGAAGACTTGCTCAATGACAACTATGAAGGACTTGCCGCATCAATTGAAGTTGAAGGTAAGTTGAGATTTTGTGGGAATCTACAATGTTGTAATATATTTTATTTTATAGACGAGAAGCAACAAATCCAAACAAGTCAAACTGAGAGTTCATTGAAAACAAAGAAAACTTTGACCGAAAAAGAAGTCATTGCCCAGTGTCTCTTCTTTTTCGTTGCAGGTTTCGAGACAACTGCCACCACCCTCACTCATATTTTGTTTGAATTGGCTCAAAATCCACAAATTCAAGACCGTTTATTTGAGGATATTAGCCGAGAAACCGATAAAATTGACAAAGACAACATGGATAAATACTTTGATACGATTCTCAACAACATTCCCTACTTGGACGCTGTGGTCAAGGAAACTCTGCGCAAATATCCACCAGTAATTCGGCTGGAACGAAGAGTAAGCGTGGATAGCTGTCAACTTGGAGGCATACCTTTGAGCGAAGGAGTGCTCATTGAAATTCCAACTGTTGCTGTGCATCACAATGCCGAATTCTACCCCAATCCTGACCAATTCAATCCTGATCGTTTCATGCCAGAGAACACACATCTCCTTGTGCCCTACACCTACCTGCCATTTGGAACTGGTCCACGAAATTGCCTTGGCATGCGATTTGCTTATCAGGAGATCAAACTTGCCATTGCAACTGTGGTTCAAAAGTATCACTTTGCTCCAACTGCTCTAACCCCAGGCAAAATCACCATTCGTAAGGGTAATCCACTCATGAATTGTTATCCATTTGAGCTGAAAGTGTCCACCAGATACGAATTTTCTTATTAAATCCATGTTCCAATAAATGCAAATTCATAAATCAATTACTGCAATTTTTTTTGTCATTAATGTTTGCTTTATTCGTATTGTAATTGCATCAATGATCATATGAACGAAACAACACTAGCAAACTTCATATGATCAGTCGCATTAGTTGAATTTGGTAAAACGGAGCATCTAAATCTGAACTACATTTGAACTTTATGTGAGTCTATGTGAGAGTTTGTAGCCAATTAATTTATCTTTATCAATTGGTGTCTTATCGCAAACAACAAGTATTAATAAAAAAAAGATTGATTGATATTTTTTGTACCATAGAACGAACTAAAACACCAAACTGAGTAACAGAAATTAAAGTTATTCCAGTTTACGAAGGAGTATATCAAGTGAATGTTTGAGATTTTATTTGCATTGACATCTCTTTGTTGGGGGAAAATGATTACAGATCACTGAATTACCATATCTGGGCAGAAAATATTCCAATACTTATTGACATATTTGAAAGAGTTCAGAATTCGCTCCTTTGATTCAATGTCACTCAAAAAAATGTCGATTGTCTAATATGAATCAAACCGTTTGCAATGGGATTTAATGTAATGTAAATAAATTTACAGTTATGCAAAATAAGAGAGTTAATAAGAGAGTATAAAAACTTAAAATAAATATTTACAATTGATTATATATCTTACATATATATGTTCTTTACCTTCAACATATAAATAGTCATATTGTTTCGATTAATACACAGTAGTTGTTTCAAAATTATTTTCATGCATTTGTAGTTTTGTATTCGTATGCATATTCATATTTCGAAAACGAAACGACTCGAAACTTTTATTTTGAGTTGTAGGCTAAAGTGAGTGTTAGTTTTTAATTGTGAATCATATTGAACAAGTGCGAGGAAAAAAATCAAGTAATCAAAGTGATTAATCATTGCAATCTTTGCCAACAAATTAAGATATTTGTCATGGTAACTAAAGTCAATTAGTAACAAAGGAAAATACAATGGCAGGTGCAATTTGCACAAACAAAATTGATAGCGCATATTTGATTTGTTATTGAAAATGCTGCTCAAACAGTGCAAGACTCTGTTGACAATTTCTTATTTTGACAATAAATTTTTTGGATCAAAACTGGGTCAAAAAGGCCAAAGATAGCAAATTGGCATTCAAATTCGAATTGAACGTC
This sequence comes from Rhizoglyphus robini, assembly GCA_023373905.1. Lineage (NCBI taxonomy): Eukaryota > Metazoa > Arthropoda > Arachnida > Sarcoptiformes > Acaridae > Rhizoglyphus > Rhizoglyphus robini. Next base: position 1,468,613 of record JAKIJQ010000010.1, read on the forward strand.
CTGTCCTAACACCGTTGTTGCATAGAATTTAGAAATTTCTCTTTGAATTAATTAGTACCCGAACCAACTTGACGTTCACTCTTGAGTTCGGGTAAAATTAATGTTGCTTTTGTGTTTATGGAATTAGTGACCGAATAATCCACCATATCTCCATTCACTGTCAAACTGCTATCTGCACGAAATAGTCAAAAGATTGATTTTCTCATTTAATTTTTTATTGCTTTGTTTTTTCCGTATTTCTGAATTTTTAAAATTTTTAAAATCAAAATATCACTTTTTTCAATTGTTTTTCTAAACTTCTCCTACGAAATAATCAAAATTTGGAAAAACAATTTGATTTTCTCATTTACTTTTTTATTGCTTTGTTTTTTCCGGATTTCTGAATTTTTAATATCAAAATATCACTATTTCAATTACGTTTTGAAACATTTCCATAGAAGTCAATTCAACATACAATAACTTTATAGAAGCTTCTGATTTCATGTTTTGAGCTTATTGTAAAATCAATATGTGCAATTTTCAAATGTGCGTCTTAGAATCAAATTCATACAAGGTCAATGTAGGCCTACCGGTAGAGGTAGATTACAAAATCGGAACACAAGTCATCCATTTTGGAATATACACATTTGATACTTTTTATTGCCTTGTTTTGATTCAGAAGAGAGTATAAATTCATAATGCCATTTGGCAGAGAGCTGTTATTCTGTTCCCTTCGATTCTACTCATAGTTATCTAAGTAACACCGGAAACATGTTTCGCTTAATAACTTTAATAATTTTGTTCACATTCAAACACATTAAACAAATCTTTAAGTTGATCTATGTTCATATAAGAGAGTCTCTCTTTGAACTTGACCCGATCATAGAGTGTAACTCAATCGAACAAATTGAAGCATTGAAGTGTTGGTTAAAAGCGATTTATTGAAGTAAATAAAGATACAAAATCCTTGAGGAAACAAGGATAAGAGAACTTGATGATGTAGACCACCAGAGGAGAACCTTGATGATCGTAATCGGGTTAAGGCAGAACTTGATCGTACCAATTAGCAGGAAGTCGAACCATCAATGGTGAGAAGGAGAGAATGGCACAATCTAGAACAGAGAGAGAGGTGCGTTAGCACAAGTCAAGCAGACAACCAGTCAGTACACGTACAAAGCATACGATGATTGAGCACTTCAGCACGCGTGCTTATATAGGCAGTTGAGATTGGCTATGTCCACACTGAGTGACTGTAGACATAGTGGTTTCACCATGACTAAGCATAAACTTGACGAATGTTCATGCAGAGAGGGAGCCACTTCTTAACATGAAGTCTGCTGAAGTTACGTGAAGCTTTTCTCGATTTCCCTGGATCAAAGTGAATCTTCACTTTTTGGCTCTCGCAATGGCGATGCTCTATTTTCATCTAGATAATGTCTATGTCGTCTTCATCTGGTATGATCACAACAATGCGACAGGAATGCCCGAACTTCTCAGCCACTAGAGCGTCGCACGGCCTGGGCTAACTTAAAGTAAACTTCACTGCACAAACAGAGACTTTAATTATATTTTTCATCGACAGCGGCCGCTATAATCTTTTTGTTTTTGTATTGGTTATTTTTAAAAATAATGAGATTTGTGTAGTTTAACTATTAGTTCTATTCATCACATATGAGTCATTTTCTAGTCATATCAATTGCGAAGTACGCGATGCACGCGGTTTGTGCTGTGCTTGGTGAGGGCCGCACAATGTAGCACACAACAGAAGTGTTTGGCTCAATGGACGAAATTGTAACGATAATAGAGAATGCATTGTAAGGGAAGATGAGATAACTGAAGTGAGTGTACATGTTCAGTGATAATAATCTCCAGGTTGGTTAGTCATGTTTTGGCTTGTTAGTCTGTTTGTTTGCCCAACACGCGTGTTTCGAGTTTTAATTGTTTGCGTGCAAATCAATTTGTTGATATATTCTCAATTTTCATCTATTGTGCAAACATGCAAAAATTCATCGGTTCGGGCATTGTGCCAGTTCGAGTTGACTCACAAAATTCCAGTGCTTCAGTTTCGCAAAGTATCGACGAGTTGGTCTATCCGGACACAAGTGACATTTATTGGGATGTAAATGGTGATTCGAGCCAAAGTGTAATTAATGAACCATCGTTGTTAAGTGATCAACCAGAAAACAATTTTCAACAATCGATACGGAAACGTTTCCGTCAGTCAATAAACCAATCAGCAAAATTGTCTCATCCACCTCAGCCACCGTTACAATCACAAGTTTCCTCACAGAAAGTCAATTCTGCTTCTACCAGCCAATGTCACCAATCACCACAGCTTGCACCAATTTTGTTTTCAAATGAACAAATTGAATTGGTAACATTCTAAATTTACATTAATAAAATGAACTTGTTGGATTGAATGTGAATGTTTGCTTTAGTGCAATGTTTTTAGGATTGCTGAAACGCGTTTATTATTGTACGACCTGACTTGTGAAATTTCAGTTTTATTCAACTGTAGTTTTTGATTTGTAATGTGTAATACGAATGTGTTACAATTTGTTTTGTGCAAGAAATTTAGTTTAAGAGTCTCACTGCACTGCTGCAAGATCAATTTAATTAATCATAGTGTCAGTTATAAATAAAAAAATTTTACGGATCAATTATAGTGTTAAAATGCGTGTAAAAATATTTTCTTTTTGCTTTGCACGATAGTAAATATGCTTTAAGGTTATAACTATTTTTAATGGCATTTTACAGTTTTATGCAATTTTAAATACGAAAGTGTTCAATCCATGATTCTAAATTGTTGATTTAATTTTTGTGCCATTATGTTGACATTGTCATTTTGATAAAAGTTTTGTTCAATTAAATAATCTAGTTATTGATAATGGAGGTTACTAATGTTACATAATACTTACTTATTACCAAATCATATTCGTTAGCGTTAGAAAAATTGCAAATTGAGCATAGATTAATTTGTGAAAGTTGACAGTTTTTATCATTTTGAAATTGATGTGTTTGAAATTAAAAAATAACTGAAATCTCCCTTTATAAATGTATTGATTTGTTCATTGTTTATTTCAGCTAATTCCTTATCGCGACCGAGATGATTGCCCATTGAAAGTTCTGCCACGAAGTGCTCGAAGTGATACTTCTCGCAGTCCAGTCTGGAACCAATTTGTGGATATCTACGTGAATGGGCAATTTCAAGAACAGAGCATGTGTGTGAAGTGTGAACAATTTTATGCATCCAAATCATCAACTCATTCACTCGGGAGACACATGAATGAAGCCAAACACTTGAGTGAATGTTATAAACGACAAATCGAAATTGCATCTCGTGAGTTGTCTTCAATCACACCCAGGCTTGACCAGGATTCGACTGTGCCCAAGAAGCGATTCTCTACTGAGGAATGGGAAGAAGTCAAGGAGTTGTGCTTGATGGTTTGCGCCTATGATCTCAGACCTTTTAAGTTATTCGAAGGTCCAGCTTTCTTAATGTTCTGTCAAAAGTTAATAAACATTGAAGATGAATTTGGTAAAGTGTCTGTGAAGGATGTAAGTTTTAGTTAGTTTGTAAATTTTATGAATTAATAAAATTGCATTTAGGTTGTGCCAAGTGCTGACACTGTTTCTCGACACTGTGAAAAGGTCTACACTAAGGTTAAAGTGGAGATTACAAAAGAACTCGAATCATCCAAGTTCTTTGGTGTCAGTGCCGACCATTGGAGTGATAAGACCAATTGCAACTACTTTCTCGGTGTTACTGCCTCCTACCAGAAAGACTTCAAGCTCAAAACACGTGTTTTATCCATGAAGCAAGTCGCTAACAAGACAAACCAATTAGCTGCAGAGGAGACATCTAGTGTCTTGGAAGGTTTCGGTAAATGTCCGTGTTTTTAATTCAAATAATAACAAATTTTATGGTTTAGGAATACTGAAAGAACATGTTTCCGCAAACATAACTGATGTGACGCCCAGCGTCAAAAGTCAACGTGTGACAGTGAAGCTCTCCCTCAGTGTGAGTTGATCTCTCTAATGTCTCATAAACAGGTAGCAGGTGGAACCTGAGTACCGGTAAATGGACCTGATGGGTGTAAAAGGGCACTTGGACATTGCGGCGATCGGAGAGTATTGGCAGCCGGCACCGTTGATACTCTTTTGATCGTGAGCGCGGGTCTATTGGACTGTTTGCTGGTCAAACAATTGTGCACATTCTATTTGTCCGAATTCACTATGCAGACGAGACACATTGATGACCTTAATGACCTTTTGATTGAATTCATAGGAATTAGTTGGTCGGTATAATTATTAGGGAACCCTCGCCCCCTCACCCTCTCTCTCTCTCTCTCTCTCTCTCTCTCTTTCTTTCTCCCCTTCGTCCTCTCTTCCCCTTATTTCCCTTTCTCCCACTCTCGATGATGATGGTTGCCGAGCGAGTGCTTAATGGCACCGCGCTGGTGGTGCTTGGGCTGGTAAGGGCCAGCTCCGTCGGTCGGTCGATTGATTCGTATCGGATTACACCGACGGGTAAGGAGCGAGCACTGCTTCGATCACGTATACGCTGCGTACCGATGGTCGAGAGAAGACACATGTGTTTAGCCCGGAGCGGCGTTCGCTATGGTCAATTAAAGGCAACTTGGTGCCTCAACGCAAACGGTAAATCTTGGGTTGTGACAGTTTTATTGCTTTAGTGATCCCGGTCCCACGGTCTTGGGTTTTGTATTCGATGTTCTCATCGATGGTGACTAGGGGGGAAAGGTTCACCCCCCCTTTTCTCTTCTTCTTCTTTTTGACCTCGTGATAGTCCGCCTCCTTGTAGTCGGTCTCGAACTATTCTACCCAACACCGTTGCCGTGTCCACTCTGTACGATCAACCAATCACTGGCTGGGTAAGGCCTGGTACCGTCCCTAAGCTTGCCTTCTTCCCTTTGTCCCAGATCCATATTTAAGGATGCGCCCGCCCGAATGCTGAATCATTCTGAACCACCAACTTTGAGTGTCCACTGGTTGATCCAGTTCGCTCTCGGTTCCCGTTCTATGTCCTGTCTGTGCTGACTTGTGTCTGTTGAATCGAGTTCTGTTGTTTCCGGTCCAGTCCGTAGTGCCCCGAATTGGTCATCGCGCCCGACTCCAACGCCCTTGGTTTTCATCTAGGCTTCCCGTTTGAACGGTCCTCTCGAGTCCCCCGTGTTTGGTCTTCCCGTAAATCGCAACCCGAGCTGTTTGGATCGACTTGATGTCGATTAGTCATTGATTGACTTGTGTGCCGCCTGCCCCGTGGGTTTGATTGTTGTTCTAGGCACTGGCCTAGTGTTGTTTGATTGCAAAGGTTCCACAGTTTTCCCGTTGGGTTTGTGGTTTTCTCCTTGCCGTGAAATAAACTGTTTTGAGTTTGTCGACTTCTCTGCCTTTCCTTTCCGATCCGTGACAACTGACAATGCAATGGAGAGTGGCTATCAATACGATCCCCACAAGGAGAGGCCATGGGTATGGAATGGGTCGAAATGGATTTCATGTTGGGGCCACGACATGAACTTGGTCAACTCCAATGCTTTCAATGTGAAAAACAATCCGGACATGATTCCGATTGTAAATTGCGTCACTGCATGCAAAGACGTGGTTTGTATTTTAAATCAATTTAAACTCAAAACAAAATTGACCAAAGAGTGACCGTCAAAACAGGCTGTTTTTCGCCTGTTTTGTGATGTGTGTTCAATTTACTCGAAATATGTATCAATCTAAAGCCCTTTTGAATACTGATTCTGAAAATGTATATTATTTATCTGTCCGATTACTGGTTGAACCAAAAATTGGATCCAAAAGACGAAGAAGTTCATGAAAACATTCACACTAAACCAATTTGAAAGTTCAAAATAGACGAGTCATTTTGAAAAGAACGTAAACAAATCTAGATTTAACCACGACTTTTGTTGATAAAACCAGCCGAATTAAAGTTGAAACGGTAAGATAAGCAGAAAATAAGAAATTTGTCAGAAGGAATTGAATCATCTTTTGATTTGATGAGTTTATCATTGTTTTTTACATACAAGTTTAGATAAAGTTCTTTAAATTGACTCATTTTGTTTTAAACTTGTGTATTGGTTTGTCAATTTCTTTGTAAATAGAGATAATTTTGTCCTGAATTTTTGTCGTTTTTGAATATCTTTTGGATCAATTTGACTAAAATCCACTTATCGGACAGATGATTAATGTATATATTTAGAATCAGCATAAAAAAGATCTTTAATTTGATATATCATAAATGGAGATTCATTACACATCACAAAAACAGGCGAAACTGACGGTCACTCTTTAAATTGAATACATAAAAGGGGTGTGCATCCAATCGTATTCATTTTTCCATTTTGAATAAAATTCTCAATTCAGTTTGTGAATTTAAATTTAATTTGTAAATAGTCTAATTTAATATTCAGTTTAGCGATTATATACAAAAAAATATTTAAATAATATTTAATTATTTTTGAATATTTTCAAAACTTAATATGAAATGAGACTATATTTACAGAATTGAGACATATTAAATTTGAATTCGCAAAACTGAATAGAAAATTTTAATCACAATAGAAAATTTTAATCACAATAGAAAATTTCATTACAAATGGACATTTTGTGTGTTCTTTTATGTATTCAACTGGAATTAGAGTATGCCGTAATAAATTTATCATTTTTAGGTTACTAAAGTAAAAAAGAGTCAACTGCAGTCAAATTTTAAAGGGAAAACTTTGAAACAGAAAACCGATAGCAGATGGGATTCTAAGTATGTCGAGTTTTCATTTCAAATTTATATCTTATGTAATTTCAGGTTCCAGATGCTCAATTCGGTACTTTCTAAAGGCAATTTTGAGATACTGGAAGGGCTTGTGAAAAAGCACAAGAATATTGCTGCTCCGTTTGAAATCATCAAAACAAATCGAAAAATGCTGAAGCTACTTGAAAGCTATTTGGGCTTTTGGCAAGGCATTAGATTGGACGTGTCCGACGAGAGCAAGCCATCACTGTACAAGGTCATCCCTCGTAAACAGGCACTCAAGAACCAATCGAAAGTGTTTCTACGAAATCCGCTGTTGAAACCACTTCGTGAGGCAGTGGACAAGTACTTTGAAGACAAATTGCACATAACTCCTTTGCACCGAATTGCCACTGTTCTTTGTCCACGTTACAGAAATAATGACAACATTTTCACCGATGCGGACATGCATCAAATTGAAAATGAAATTGCCAGTTTGTACAAAGAACGCATTTCACCTATGTATCCTATCGAAAGTGGCAAGGAAATTGCGGTTGATGATGATAATGATGATGATGATGACGACGAAGACGATGATGATGATGATGATGATGAATGTCTTCCAACTAAGGTTAGCAAATATATTGACAAGCTCGATGTACACGACAAGGCTCCGGTTGGCATTCGTGAAGAATTGAAACACTACCGCGAGAAAACTTTTGTTTCGACTGACGATTCTGAAAAAGTGTTTGAGTTTTGGCACAATCACCGTCTGACTTACCCAATGCTTTCTCGTGTTGCCAACTTTGTTCATGTAATTCCCGCCACCAACAACTCTACTGAAAGATCATTTAATATTTCAAGTTGCATACTCAGCAAAAAGCGCTGTGCTTTATTACCTGAAAAGTTGAACCAATTAGCTGTGATAAAAAGCAATTGTGACCTTTTACCAAATTTAAAAAAATATGAAGCGATTCTAAAGAAGTTTGAAAAACCATCGAAATATTATTAATAATTAATTTTTTTTTGTTTTATATATTTTCAAATGTGTATATGAATTGTTGTTCTGTTTTTTGTTAATTAATTAATATATTATAATAATTTAGATTGAAATGTTTAATACAACTTGATTTAGTAATTATGCAAATAAAATTCTTCAATTGTTTTGTAATTTTTTTATTTAAATTTTTTATTATTTAGTTTTCTTGTTACTTGTTTGCAATCAGCCAGTTCGTTGTTTCAAACTAATAACAATGTTTTATTTTTTGCACAAACTTATTAAATTACTCAATTTGAGTATTTTTGAATTCAAATCTTGTTTTCAAACAGAAATCAATGCTTTGGTTTTAAATTATTTTGTAGAATTTAGTATTTTGGTAATTTGTTACGCAAATGGAATTTAAAAGTAATGTTTTTACAAAAAATGAAATAGTTAGTCAAATTAAATAATAAATCAAGCAATAAATAACTCATCAAGCACTAATCAAATATACAGTCTCGTATGCAGAGCAATTATACGCAAATAGTCCGTCAATGACTCACTCGCCATCAGTCACACAACAGTCCTCGTTAGACAAATCTGCAGCAGCTGCTCGTGTGCTTTGCACTACTCGTCTCGCCGCTCGTGTTATCAATTTAAATGATTGGTATCGCCATCTATTGAACAGGCACAAAAGATCGCTTGCCTGGTCAGGCCGGGCTGGGCAGGCAAGTGGCCTTTTTGCGACGCTCTAACTCCTATCGATTTTTGGGACATTTTTGATCTTGTCCTTCTGACAGCAGTAACACAAGCTTTGCTCCTTTATGGCTATCTAACCCTGAAACCCAACATTGATCCTGAGTACTTGATGTTTGCTGTGCGGAATGAGGACACTCACAAGCGGACGATTTACTTCCAAGGAAAGTGTAAGTTTTTCTGATTATTTCTGTCAATTTTAACATTTCTGCCAATTTTATTGCTTTACAAGTTTGGAGACAAAGCAAATCGGACAAACTTTTGAAGAAACGTGCAAGAATAAGAAAAATCTATTCGATGATGATGGTGGCTTCGTTTCTAATTGTCTATTTATTCTATCTTACCTATCACTTGTACCATTCAATTCGTGATGGAAATCTCTTTACTGCTCGAAATCTATGGCTCACTTTGTACTATCAATTTTGGTGCTTTTACATCACATCGGGTAAGTTTATTCGTTGGTTCACAGATCTATAAAGAAAAATACATCTTTAGGCATTATTTATACTGCGTTTTACTTTAATTTGTCGATCAACTATTTTCAACTGAAGCAACAATACAAACTAAGAAAGATTGACTTCCTAATTGGAGAAGTTTCAGGGATGGCAAAGAGCAAACACCTCCACCGGAATATATCACTTGTGCGGTATAAGATATGGAACAAATTTATGGTGCAAAATCGACAAGTATCGACCCTCTTTAAGGAGTTGAGCGTGTATAACCGATTTTGGAGCTTCATCCTGACGGATTTAGTTTTTGGCTATGTGGTACTGATTTGTGGTCTGCTTTATGTTGCCTTATTCGGACAGGTGGATGCGCTTATCAAGAAATTTATTGATATATTCTACTATGTTGAACTGTTTTGTATAATCATGGTCATCACAAGGCAGTCGTCAATCATTGTACAACAGAATGTTGCTTTTTACCGTGCTAATCTACGTTTTGCATACATTTTCTCTCAAACACTTCAGCCAACACGAATGCAACTGTTAAAAGTAAGTGTTGTTTAGCATAGCTAAATAAAACAATTGATCAATTATTTGTATTATTTAGTTGAGCAAATTAATCTCGAATTACAAAGGAATCCGTAATGGGTTTCGCTTTGTGAACAATGGGCTCATTGATTCGCGAATGTTTGAAATTGTAACAATGGTTTGATGTTTTCTAATTTGTTTGTTTGTTTCTTAGTTGTTTGTCGCACTCACAGTGTTGTTCATGAAGGTTCTTAAAAAGAAGTTGATGGGAGTAGATTACATTTGATAATGTCATGCTTTTGATCTTATAAATTAATAATCAGTAAATTGAATTAAAATTTTGAAAAAACAACACCTGACTCTAATCATTATTATTATTTATTAATCGTTTGTCAAAATTAATTTGGTTTGCTATTTCAACTTTTAATGATCCATTTTTCTGTTGAAAATTTAATAAATAAATACAAACTTTAAAATTGACGGAATAAACAATCGATCACTTCCGAGAAGGAAATACAAAATCAATAAATTTTAGTGAATTTAACAAAAACTTTTTTTGAAACGTGGCAAAACAACACCTGACTCAAATCATTATTAATTAATCATTTGTCTATTAATTTGGTGTGGTAGTTCAACTTTTAATGATCTATTTTTCTGTTGAAAATTTACCAAATTTTATTTATTTCATTTAATCGAAAAAAAAGACACGGAGAATCATTGTGGCCGTTAAATTCCGATATCAAACAAACATTTCGAAAGACATTTGAAATGTTTATTAAATTAGTGAAATCAGCATTGGAGCAATTGGTGCTGCATGTGAACACAGTCAAAGCGACGCCAATTTTTGCGTTGAAAAACCATCTCGAACCAAGTAAATCTCATTTCTATTTTTCCATAGTCGTTATCGTATATGTCTTTTTGTACGGAGTGGTGTTTCTGCCCTACGAATCGACTGGAAGTTGCTATTGGCGCGAATGGGCAAGCAGTCCGTATATTTTCTTCCACCAATGGGCACCGCGATCGATATGGGCCCAGTACGATTTGGTGATTGTGATCAACATTCTCGCTACACTAATCATCAATGTGTGCTTGATCAAAAACAAACCAATCACTCGAATGTTTTTAGTTTGCCATGACGGTGACAAAATGTCCATTGGAAACAAAGCTCTGTCAAATGAGATTCAAATTGAGATGGAGCAATTGAAAGCAAAGCTCAAGTTGTTTGATCAAATTTTCAAGTTCTACCTAGCTGTTTTTGTAGTAATCGTTTACGGCAATGTCTACATCAGTGACTTGTATTCGCTCAATGTGGGATCGTTTGTTTTCTGGTTTATCACATGGCCCTTGTACGCTTTCTACATTTCCTATGGTAAGTATCAACTTCACAGTTACATATTTGGTAATTTGTTGCGCTTTGTTGTGTAGCATTTGTCAATCAAACTGGGTTTGCCTTGTACACTTTGTGTCAAATAATTCTAATACGTCAACGGAATTTATTAACAAAATTCCTACAAATGAATTGTAATTTTACTCGGAAATGCATCTTCCTCAATTACTGGCGCTTCAAATGTCTCAACCGTGAGTTGCTTCAAGTATGCAGCCAAACGCGTGAATATGCTCGTGTTTGCCAGTGGAGACTTTGCCTTATTTTGCCCATCTTCGTCGCTGCACAGTGCTACATTCTGTACATTGTTTCCTTTGTTCGAACTGAAATGGATTATTTCAAGGCAATGTTGTGCGTTACATTGGCTGGATTCAATTTAGAAATGATCTGGTTGATTGGGAAATGTGCATCCTTGGAGGGGAATTGCCGTAGAATTGAGAAAGAAAACCAAAAGTTTTATTTGAATTTTATTGCAATTTATAAGCGATATAGCAGAAAATGTATTGGAACTATGATTAAGATTGAGACGCTTCAAACATACCGTCGATTGCATTCGTATGCGTTTTGTGTGTTTGGTAACTGTAGAATCACTTCCATGACTTATCACCAGGTATTACGTATAATATACTTATCGTATTGAGTATGAATGTACTGAACTCTATCTTTCTACACACAGATGATCTCCTATATGAGCGCATTCTTCATGTTTGTGATCAAAAATCAATATGGCTAACGCAGTAGATATACTAGTAGTACTACTAGTATATCACAATAACACACATAAGACTGTTTGCACTGCTGCAAGTAGTAGATAGGTTTTCGAAAATTCGAAGATTTTGGTGAATGATTCAAAAGTGTGCCTTTCAAAAAAAATGTGAACATAATTAATTTTGGATTAAATTAAATCAAATTTTCATACGTAAAGGTAACCTTCAATTTGGACAATAATTCAATTTTAAGTTTTAAATCAATAAAAGCAATTAAAATAAATTACTCCCCTAACTTAATAAAGAGGTTTAATTTGAAAATAAATTAGATTTCTCTCACCGCAAAATTCTATTTTAGGAGCAATTTTATTCAATTTTTGCTGAATATAATAATTAGAAATTTCAAATTAATTTGACAAAAGAATAATCATTTCAAAATTATAGCTAAAATCTATTTTCAAGAAAATGAATCGCAAACAGTTTCTTCAGTTTGTATTTTTTCCGCTTAAGAGCATAGATTATTTTGTTATCTTCTTTAATTTTGTCGAGCAAATATGGCTTTACAAGAACGTTAAACTTTCAACAGCACTCAAACTACTCAATACCATGATCGGCTTGCAAATGGTGCATTTCTTCTATCTTTCAGTTTGGCATTCTGTCACTCAACTTGACTGTGCCGCTCAGTTCGATGCTCTGTTCTTTATGGTGGACAAGTCACAGATCAATTTACAATCAGGCATTGTGGCGCTCATGCTTCTATACTTCAATTGGCAACTCTTCTTCAAGCCCAACTTTGGCCTTTTGTGTACACTTCACAGTGTCATTATACGGCACAAGTGGCGTCCATTTTTCATTAGGTCAAAATTTAAGAATCAAAATGTTTGTGATCGGACCACTAAATGTTATCTAATTGTGCTCAACTTGTTCACCAGTATTATTGGAACATTCGGTAATTTCTTATAGTGTAACCTAAATCTGACTCGTTTTGTTAATTAGTGTTTATCACCGGAGTGTCGGCTGTTTACTTTGTTTGAATTATCATCAAATCTCTGCTTTATTCATTGGAGAATGGTACCTCATGGTCCGTTGCTTTAATCGGACTCGTAATCAACCTTCTAACTGGAATGCTATTTGGCCTAAGTATTCTAATATATTTTATATTTCTTGCTCACACGGTTGGAATCAATTTCTCATGTACGATTGCTCTGTTGATGATGTTTTACATGAAAGTGGAGCAAGTGTTTCAGTGCCTGTTTGCTCGTGTCGTTGGCAAACCAGGCAAATCATCGAAAGCATTTCCTCTTGGACAATTTATTCGATTTCGATACACATTTGTGCGTACTTTAGAATTCTTCTTTGCAATCAACCGCTTTCATGGTCGACTGTTCTGTGTGTACCTGGTCACGTACACCCCAATCAATATCATGTTTACAATGTGGAACATACAAGGCCAACTTGAATTTGTCTCACTCAATCTTGTCTACTTCTTCATTGCATACCTGTGTAATCTATTGTTTGTCTTTCATTACGTATTTGCCCAATGCACCAAACATATACACAAGCCTGGCAAGGCATTGGCTTGTCTGGTGGCTCGAGATTACAACCGACCAATGACCACTCGAACTCGAGTCCATGTTGGGTGCTTTATTGTCGCATTCCACACCACAAATCGGTACGGCTTCACGTATGGTGACTTTGGACTGGTTACTTTGAACACTTTCTCAAAGTTTCTCATATTGTATGCGAAATTTTGCTTGATTTCTTACAAGTTAATGAAAAAACGTATAATTGAGTGAGTGCAATGAACAAACAAATAAGCAAACAACAAACAACTCTATTGGACCAATTGGAACGTTTTCTTCATATCTTATGATCTTGAAGCGTTCGATTCAGTGTCTTCTTTCATCAATCTGCAGAGCATCTTAAAGTCTTTTAGTCTATGTTCATATTGTAAACTGTTTCTGTAGAACTCATCATAATGCATGTCAACTAATCGTAGGTTACTCGAATCATACTCGAAGTATCAATACCTAGTCATTCGAAACATTGAGCAATTATGCTTTCTGTTAAGTTTTGGCTTGTTGATTAGTTTCACCCGAGGAACCATTATATAGTGGTTTTACAAAGGTCAAATGAAGCAATATCGAAATTAATTTCACGTGTGGTAAACAACCCCATTAAATTTTTACAGCTACATTTGGATAGAATTGGCAATCGATCTTTACCAAGTCATTCGATGTATTAAAAAGTTATTCTGCTAATTAAGTTTGGCTTGTTGGATTGGCCAACCCGAGGAGCAGTTCTAAAGGTTCTGATGGGACAATAGTCAAACTTTAATTCATTTCACGTGTGATAAAACAATCCATTAAATTCTTACAGCTACATTTGTCAGAACCGACAATCAATAAATTCACTTTTTCAAGGTAATTATTGGGCAATTTTCCTATTGGCCAAACCAGAGGACTCCTCAGTGAGGAGCAACTCAAAAATGATTGAGTCGAGTGCCTTAACTTTAAGCATTTCGTGTGTGACCAACAAAACCATTAAAAATTGCTAATCAATAAATTCACTATTCATAGGGAGTGACGCTAAAGATAAAAACGTTTATGGAGACGGGGTTTAGTTTGTGTGCTTTAACTGGCTGCGTTACATGTGGTGATTTGATTTGAAAATATCACATGGGAATGACCAAAGTCTTCGGTAAAGATTTTGTTTTACTAAAACGAGGGTAAGGATGCGAATGATTTTGGCCATTTTGGAATACATTAAGACTTAGCAATCATTGGGCGCTGATGACAGGGAACAAGTGAAATGCTGGGGGATTTCCAAAATTTGTGGCTTTTAGACTAATGCGACAGTGAAAATCAGAAAGGCGCCCAATTTTGAATCGATTTTAGTAGACTTGATTAAATTGCCGATTGTGTCATCGTGCTTTTCTATATCGTGCATTATGTCTCAATTTGGACACAACAGTTTGTGTCAATAAACTGTCAATAGATTCACTTTTTGATCTCCTTTATTATTTATAAAAAATCAATCATGGTTCCACGATATCTAACTCACAACAGTTTGTTTTTGAATTGGTAAATCTAACACTTCCACCAGAATTTCCGGTAACAGGTCCAAACTAGTAACAAAGCAAAATGCACGATAATTCTCTTTGACCACATCGATAAGGCAAATCAGCTCTAAGAGTTTTGCATATTTTCGATTTGCTTGAATCATATTGCGATATTTGCATTGAAGATATCTTCGCAGTAGAGAACAATGAAGTGTATGTTGATATCTGTGTTTCAAAGTAAATAATATAAGATTATATTTTACAATAAAATATATATGAATAGATTACTTAATAAATTCGGGACAAGATATATTTTCTCTTGGTTGAAACATGAGTATCATGATAATCTAATTTTAATAAATATTAATTTAAATATATTAAAGAATTTCTTGCATACCAAATCGCGAATTGTAGAATCGTCTTCCAACTCATTTGTAAGTGATTGTCTCAAATTGCGATTATACGCGAGTCGGTCTTCGTGACATTTTAGAAGCAATGATGTGCCAACTTCATTCCGAAGAAAAATTGCTTTTTTGCCTTCTTCATTCTATTGTGAATTGTTTCATTAAGCAATTGAAATGTCTACATTAATAAATCAAACCTCAATTATTGGATATCCATTTTTGTCTTTGTCAAACAGGAACGATGTTCGTACAACTATCATTTCAACTACAAATTGTCTCATTATAATCAACTGATCACTACGATTCAGTAGTTTAAATGCAGCGAAATTCTTGCAGAATCCAACAATTCGCCGCAAGTACATCGAGGGATAGCCCAATTTGAGCGAAGCATGATAGCTGGGTATCTCACCAACCACTTGCAATTTACGTTCGTCGGCAAAAACCGAATTCATAGTAGACACAATTTCAGCTATCAAACTCTTTTCATATGATTTCAAAGTAAACGGACTTTTTCTAGATTTAGGCTGTTTTCGAGTCTTATCCAATTTCTCTAAATCTATGTCAACTTTCAATATTTCTCTCAATAAACTGTTTTCTTCAGACTTTTTCTCTTCAACATTTTCCATTTTTGTCATGCCAATTTTCAAACATTTGTGCATTCGACATCGCTTACATTTCTTGCGATTACCAATACCAATTTCACAATTGTTCTCAAAGAAACACATCAATTCCTAAATGAAAGGGTTTTTTAATTCGGTTTAGTCAATAAAAATTAAAGCAAAACAAACCTTGTTTGAATTTCGCATAAAAAATGCTTTACAAGACAAGCAAGTTAAAGCTGAAAAGTTGAGACCATTTTACCAAAATGCACATTAACAAATGACATTTAATTTACCCAAAGCTTTGTCCCCGCAGACACAACATTTTCCATTTGAGTTATTTTTCATTTTAAATTTTAAAAACATAAAAGTCCAACTGCAAAACTCTAACTAAAATGTGCGAAAAAATGCAATGCAAAATTACAATTTCATGTTGTGTATATATTGTACTGTGTAACTTGTTTGTGCCCTCCAAATCTCATTTCAAAATCCCATTTTCAGATTGCATGTTGCCAGATTGCCAATTTATATGTCAATAACTGCTTTTCTCCATAGAGATTACTTGTTATGCTAAAAGTGCTCATTTCAAGAGACATAACACCAAGGCTTGTGACTCGTTGCTGTAGCAGTAATTGTGGTTTGATAAGGCCTGTCGCCTTCAATTTAATCTAATCTATTGAACAACTCATGTGCAAACGCCACAAATAAACTTTGTATTCACTTAATTTTGATTAATCTCAAATTGTGCACTGTGTTTGTCACTCAAAGATTATCCATAGAGATGTGCTCAATCTGTTTAGTGGATTAAAGCATTATGATACTTTCACAAGACACACTTGTCAATAGTAGCTTGATGAGTAATTAATTGGCATTGGAAAAGCTCCAGATTGTTTTCCTCATTTTTGTCCGATATTTGTACTTTATCACGGTCATCTTGGTCGAGTGTTACTAATCGTGTTGTGTTTATCAAATCAACTTGTCAATAACTTGTGTAATAACTTTGACTTATTTTACTTATCAGCTCAACTCAGTAATTAATGCTCTATTTTATGCTACAATTAGTCTGTTTGTGCAATGTCCTAAAATGACTCATGATTCTATGTTGGCCATCGGACATGGCTTAACTGAAATTTCCCCATCATATGCCACAGAAAAATATACTGTTGAAGTTAAATTCTGATAAATTAAATGCATGAATGCACGCCATGGTTGATTTATTTTTAAAACAATAAAACCAATTAATAATTTAGTTTCAAAAGAAACTTTTTAGGCCTTTATAATTTTTAAAACTCTGAAATTTATTGTTAATCAATGATTGATAATGAATATGTCACGGTAAATGTGTGATTTAGGGAAAAGTATACCTTTCCCGGGAAATGTGGAATATTTTTTAAACTTTTTGTCTTTTCATACATTTACCGGTAAATGTACACCTTTCCCGGTAATTCTATAGCTTTCCCAGCGCTTCTTGGGAAATGTGTTTTTTTAAAGTTAACCCATCATAAGTACGTATTTTATGAACGTGCAATGAATGGAATCATATGATTTCTGTCTTGTGCTGTCAATGATAGTCTGTCGTGTTACTTTGTTTTGATTTTCGACTTCATCACTCATCACTTTCCTCAGTTTAATCCATCATGAACGAATTTGGTTGGTTGGTGACTCAACTGTACGATTTCAAAGGTTCCAACTCAATACTAATGACAAGTGAAAGGTACAACAAAACTTGTACCGAAGTACGAAAGTATGGAACAATCGACAAACTTTACACTCAAGGACAATTCACAATTTTGCCTCAACCAGTGCTCAAGAATGATGAATTTGACTCAACTGAAAGAACGCTAAGAACGATTGTTGGGCTACAGTCTCGATGTTCAACTGCCGAAGAATACAAACTTTTTTGTAATTGGGCAACTAAATGTAAGACAAATCGATGCAAATTTAAATCAGCGAATGTTAATTGTAATTCAAGATGTCATAGTTCATTGCAATGTGAAAATAAGTAATATTTATTTTGATCTTTTTGTAAATTAAATTTAATTGACTATTTTATGGTATTCCAAAATATTATATTACACATTTCCCAAGAAGCGCTGGGAAAGCTATAGAATTACCGGGAAAGGTGTACATTTACCGGTAAATGTATGAAAAGACAAAAAATTTGAAAAATATTACACATTTCCCGTGAAAGGTATACTTTTCCCTAAATCACACATTTACCGTGACAAATACATTGATGAGACCACTGATCTCACATTCAATTTGAAAACAATATCAAACTGTTCCAACAAATTATGGCTTACTAAATTTCCTGCAGCAGTGTTAGTGTTAGCACCAGCGTTATTGACTAAAATATCTAACTGACCAAACTGGGCAATTGTTTGATCGATTAACTTTTGAGGCAATTCATCATCAATCAGTACAACCCGTCAAACTACATTTTAGATGCTCGTAAAATCCAAATTATTATATCTTTAACCTGTCTTTCAATTGTTTCAATATTAAATTTATAATCTAAAACGATAGATGGCAATAGTGTCGTTGCTTGGATGTTTTTTAACTTGTTACATATGATAAAGTATAAAGTACAAATAATAATATACAGAATGTAAAGAATATGTAAAGTTTCAACTTTAAACTCAATGATATGCTCATTTGGGTGCAATAAAAAGTCAAAAGTTTTAAGCTCAATTGTTGCTGTCCAATGATTCATTCTTTGTTGTACTTCAAAGCAACTTAACTTTTTCCACTAGGATAGTTACAATGAGATGAAATCATTCGGCTCTTGTTGGAAAGCAACAAACTTGAAAAGTCCAACAAAGATAGGTTAGCAATCGATGAGCACATTGAAGCAGCATTCGCGCCAATGCATATTGATGCAGCACACATTTGAACAATCAATTTTTCAACAAAATAATAAAAAGTGTGCTGATATAAAAGAATAACTAAAAATAGAGAAATTATCATTAAAAACTTTATCTTTAGGCACAAAATACCATTTCAAACATTTTTGAATTGATCCGATAGCAGTCAAGCAATGTGAAACCAATATTGGATAGCCATCTTCGGTCGCACTCTAATGAGTCAAACTAGACAAAAATAGTAATAATTAATGTTTAGAGAGTAAAATCAAATTCCAACAAACTTTAATCAAATCAACAGTTTTTAAACGCAAAATTGGATTTGTTGTAATCATTAGGAAAACATTTGGTTGACATTGTTGAATTGATCTATTCAAGCGTACAACCAGTGAACACTGATGAGTGACACAAAGAAGTATAACAAGAAATTCAAAAGCAAAGAACAGAAAAAATATTTTCTGTACAATTGAACCGATGGAATCGTCGGAGACAAACAAGAAACTATAAGCCAGGTGGAATATTAGGCGGCGTGCGGTGGCCCTCTAGCGGAGAGTCTGTCGTCCTCTTCGGGGCGATTGAAAGCACACGTGCATTGCTCAGTATACAAATATCTTGCATTTCCACTATGTTTTGTTGTTTTCTTTTGTTCCACAACTTATTGTCCTGTTCCAATATGGGTTCCTATTACGTAATGAGTAGTTTTCCCAATAAATTCCAATGTGATACTCATTTTTTCAGATCCACTCAAGTAAGCAATCTAACTGATTAGAGCGGACTGTATTATTAATGTTTTTGTTACTTAGATATTCATAATTTCAAATGATTTCTGGTTCAAATCATTTTAGATAAACTATCTTGACTAATACTTGTTGGAAAAGCTCAGTGATTAACATTTGGTGGTCGTTGATGTTGATGGCACATGTTTGGTCTGTGCCCTACTGTAAAGTGTAGTATTGCATTGAAACTCTGATTGGCAGGAAAATTCTTCTTGGCTTCACTTATGCTGGAAAATTATGTTTTTTATGATCCTCCCAGTCGAAATAAGTGTTGAAACACAAAAAAAAACTGAACAATTATCCTCAATAGTGCTATTGTCGAAACATTGAATTTCAATACAAATATACAGTAAACTCAAAACAAGCCCCGAAGCATACTCAAAAAATTGTCAATAGAGGGCGATGTGCATAGTCGCACGGCGCCTATACTTCGATGATGTAGATCACAAAATATACAGACAAGTACTGCTTCCACAAATGGTTGTGACCACCAATTTCGTCGTAGAGATCGAGTTTGCGTTTGGAGATTTGTTCATATTTGCATTTGATTAGTTGAAGCAGTTTACGTTTTTTATGAGTTGAAGCAGAACTTTTCAAATAAGTAGAATGACATTTTGCAGATAAATTCTCCAACTCGTTGAGCATCCGTTTTTGCTTGATTACAATGTAACGAATGGTGATTATGAAATAGTAAATCATGAAAATGTTACTGAGAGGTGCATAGACAAAGAATGCGATTGTGAAAAGTATGTAGATGTAGTCACGTATTGTAGAGGTGAGTTTTGTCGACCCTTCTGACCCTCCGACCCTAGAGTAAGGGTAGGGTAGGGTCAGCATTATTTGCCTCAATCCTTCTGATCCTACATTACGGTTAAAGTTAAAGTCATCTTTAAAGTTGACTTCATCTGATAATCATCAAACCAAGCATTACGAATGACATTGCTAAGGTCACACCTATGATGACATCAGCCTCACGCCAAAGTTGCTTAGGAAATACTTTAAGTGTGAAAAGTGATTCAATCTTGACCAATAGACATGTCTCAAAGTGCAAAAGCACAGCAAACTTCACTTTTATTGCAGGACAAATGAATAGCTGTGCATTGTAGAGGTACATGTGGGTACAGATATACAATGCAGTGTAGTAGTATTGACATAATCAAACTAAAACCAACGTAAAATTAAACCATTGTATTGTAAATTGGCCCAATTGACATCGTTTTGACAATTCAAAGAACACAATAACATTCATAACATAAAATAGTAAACTGAAGTGAGCACTTTTTTCAATTTATCAAACATCAAACCAATTATCAAAGAGTTGTCCCAATTGATTGAGAAACTAAAATTTTTTATTTCAGATATTTGAAAATCCTTGTTCCAAAAATATTTTCTCTACTTGATTAGCGCAAATCTCGAAGAACCATATTTTGATTTTTCCCTGAATTGTTGTTATTGTCACGATGATGGCTCCCTCACACTGACCACTCAGAGCCTTTCTTAGTCAGGTTGAAGTCATCGTTCACCGCATGTTACTAGTGTGAACATAGCCACTTTACTGGCTATATAAGCGTGTATGCTGAAGCACTCAATCATCGCATGTCTCGTATGTGTACCGATCAGCTGTCTCTGTGACTTGTGCTAACTCGGTCCTTTTCCTTAACAGACTTTGTGTCCTACTACCTTCTACTGGATCTCGATCCTCAAGGTCTGGTGACATCTACTCATAACTGGCGATCAATCCTATCTAACAGGTGGCCTCTCTCTCTCTCTCTCAATTGGGTCTCGACTCTCACCCTCCTGAACTGGTGGCTCTTATCTTCACTGATTAGACTTTGCCACTATTGTCATTCTATATTTATTTCATCACGAATAAAGCTTTTAACTTAACACGTTATCAGCACGAAGCTCTGGGATGGAACTCACAAGTCTTCTGATTGGTGGACTGCTGTCACTTTGCGTATACCTACTATGGACCCGCTCAAATGAGAAGTCAAACTCGGGTACTGATCGACCAGTACGTGAAAACCTGAAGTACCAAGAAACTGAGGTCGTACGTCTTAATGGTACCAACTATTCAAACTGGCAGTATGTGCTTCGATTGGCCCTGAAACGCCTGCACATCGAACATGCTATTGAAAGACCTGTATCAGTAAATTCTGCAGCTAACCAAACGGCATTGGCACGAATTACTGGCTCTATTGATGATCGGCACTTATCTATGATTCGGGAAATCTCATCTGCTTATGAGGCCTTCGAAAAGATTGGTAAAGAATATGTCACTAATGATGTTGTCAAGCAAGCTTTACTGGAAGAAGCCTTACGTGAAATCAAATTGGGTGGATATACCGAGGAAAAGGTTCGGGAATATACTCAAGCTATCGGACAGAAGATTAACGATCTACGCATGGCTGGAGCTGAACTGACACATGAACGAGAAATATGTTTGTACCTTGGTGGTCTTAAAAAGTAACTTGTGCCCTTCAAAGCTACAACTTATCAACAACTGGATACCCTTACTAAAGATCAACTGGTTCTGAACATGATTCGATACTGTCAGATGGTGGGCACTGATGGATCTGAGCAGAGTCTAATCTCTAAGGAAACTCGCCGGTATGGATCAACAACTCGTTTTTCTAACGGTCCTTCAAATAGACGGTGCTATTACTGTGGACGACCTGGCCACATCGAAAGGGAGTGCCGCAAGAAGAAGTCTGACTTGGCACGGTCAGGTATACAGACCCCTATTCAGAATCCAAGTAATACCAATGCGAATGTAAATGCGGTTAATCAAGAAATAAATAATATTCAAAATTACGTTGTTGAGTGGATCGTGGATTCAGGTGCATCGAGCCACTTTATTATCAGGTGTTCCTATATAAAATGAAAGTGGGCGCGGAGGGTGAGGAGTGAGGAGGAGGACAAGTTGTCATTGAAACAGTCTAGATGGCGTTAGCGGTTATACTGTTCTGAGTTATGGGCTCGAGCGTGCAGCTTTCTTGTTTGGCTGTTGTGTGAGTGTGCTGCTGCGGCACTGCACACAAAACAGTATAACCGCTGACGCCATCTAGACTGTGTCATTGACAACTTCCCCTCCACCTCACTCCTCCACCTCATCGAGCCATTTCATAACTTTTAGGAACACCTGATACCTCAGACCGTCATCTTCTGAACGCTATCTCCACTAGTCAGTCTGTCAATACAGCAAATGACTATCAATGCAAAATATATCGGCAAGGTGATCTGATTTTACACACTGGACCTGAAGATATACGTCTTAAAGATGTCAAGTTTGCACCAGATTTCAGTGCCAATCTTCTATCCGTTACCAAACTTACCAAGGACGGATTCAAGGTCGAGTTTAATTCTGAAGAAGCGATTGTGTCCAAACAGGGGAAAATTTACCTACGAGCAAGTCTAAGTGGAAATCTCTACCGTTTCGAAGCGAATGAACATGCGCTACTTTCGCTTAAGAAAAACACAGAATGGCACAGCATTCTTGCTCACCCTGGGAAACAGAAGCTGGAAAAATTAGTGAAGCTCTACGGTATAGAAGGTGAACATCACGAGCACTGTGTGTCATGTGCCAGAAGTAAAGCGAAACAACTACCATATCCATCATCAACCACCACAACATCACGTCCCCTCGAACTAATACACTCAGATGTGGGTGTGGTGAACAATCCTGTAGGCTATGATGGATCCCGTTACTTCATCATCTTCATCGATGATTTCTCCCGGTATGTGGATGTGTTTCTCCTTAGAAACAAGTCTGAAGCTATCGACACCTTCCGAGCATACGTAAACAAGATGGAAAAACAGTTTCCTCTCGGTGTTGGTGCTTTACGAACGGACAATGGAGGCGAATATACCTCCAATGAATTCAGTGAGTACCTCAAGGATGAGGGGATCTACCGTGAACTAAGTGTGCCATATTGTCATCCACAAAATGGAATGAGTGAACGAACCATACAGAAAATTCAAACAATGGCCCGGACAATGCTATTTGAAAGTTGTATGCCACTTCGTTTCTGGCCTGAAGCCATCCATACTGCCTGTTACATTGCAAACCGACTACCTCACAGTGCAATCAATGATGAGTTGCCCTGTGTGCGACTGTTCAACAAAGATCCGGAATTTGAAAGGATGAAGACATTTGGATCTGTGGCCTATAGCTGGATTCCCCCTGAAAAACGCAGGAAGTTCGATCCAACAGCTGAGGAACTCGTTTTTGTCGGATACTCGTCTGAGGCAAAGGCATACCGACTGCTGAATCCCAATACTAACAAGGTGATCAACCAGCGAAATTGTGACATCTGGAATGGAGTGTTCCCATACTGTGCAAAGACTATGAAATCATCAAAGGAGTGTTTGTGTGAGTGTGCTGGCGTGAACAACAAAGAAGATCAACTAGTTAGAAGGATGTTCAGCATCAACACAAGTAATGAACCAAGTGACAGTAATGAAGTCATCAATGAGAACCCTGAAGCTTCACAAGGCAACTCACCAGTAAATGTACAATTGGGCGTTGCCCCTGAACCTATCAACGAACCAACGAATGAACCAACGAATGAACCAATTGATGAACCAATTGATGAACCAATTGATGAACCAATTAATGAACCCATTAATGAACCAGTGATTGAACCAGTGATTGAACAAGCGAACCAACCAGGTGTTCAACATCTACCTCTACTAAACCAACCATGACAGATGAAATCACCTCACTTAATGCTCATCAAGTATATCAAGTAGTTGAACAGAAATGTGCAGGAGAAAGGAAGCTGATCACTACCAGATGGGTATATGATGTGAAGAAAAATTCTCTAGGAGAAATTGTTCGATTCAAAGCCCGACTAGTGGCAAGAGGATTCAACCAACAGAAGGGAATCGACTTTGAAGAAACGTTCAGTCCGGTAGTCTCTTATACGGCAATTCGAGCTATGATGGTAATTGCGAGTCAACAGAAACTACTTCTTCATCAAATCGATATCAAGACTGCCTTCCTTAACGGAGATCTCGACACGATAGTGTACGTTCACCCACCTGAAGGATTTAAAGACAGTGGCATGTTATGGAGAGTGGACAAGGCAATGTACGGACTTAAGCAAGCACCAAAGTGTTGGAATGAAAAGATGAACGCCACTTTGAATAAACTTGGATTTGAGGCTATTCAAACGGACCCATGTCTATACATGAAACATATCGGAAACATGACCCTATTCCTATTGGTGTGGGTCGATGACATGCTTATCTTCACACACACCGAACAGCAAATGGCAGAGGTCAAGCAGCAACTGAAGCAGAAGTTGGAACTGAGAGACCTTGGACCAGTGAATCGGTTTCTGGGAGTCAACTTTACAAGGAACGGACACGGAACATTCTCACTTTCTCAGGAGATGTACATCAATGATCTAGTGAACAGATTCAACATGGAAGACGCAAGTCGCATTCAAAAACTACCACAACTGGACAAGATCGATCTGACAAGTGGAGAGATCAATCACGAACTACCAATCAGAAGTCTTATTGGAAGCTTACTGTACATCGCAAATCTCACCAGACCAGACATTGCAGCAGTGGTGAACTTACTTTCTAGACATCTCCATGAACCAACAGAACTTGTCTGGACATACAGTAAACAAGTTCTGGCCTATCTAAAGTATACCAAGAATCTTCCTCTCAACCTTGGAAGCTTTAATGAATCCAATCTTGTGTGCTACGTGGACGCAAACTTTGCAACAACTGGTGACAGAAAGTCTCAATCTGGAGCTTTGTTTCAGCTTAATGGAAGCTCGATCAGCTGGTTTAGCAGAAAACAGAAAACAGTGAGCTTATCAACAACCGAAGCAGAGTACACCGCGATGGCAATGGCATGTAGAGAAGTACTCTGGTTACAGCAATTACTTCACGAACTAAAATTCCCTGTGAAAGTACCAACACAAATGTTTGAAGATAATGTGCCTGCAATTCAAATTGCCAACACCCAACGAAGTCTTTCAGATACGAAGCATATAGATATTAAAATGCATTGCATTCGCGACTACAGTGCAAAGAGGTACATCAACATCAACCACATTCGCACACAAGAACAATTAGCTGATGGTCTCACTAAATCGCTGAGCAACTCCAAGCACACGAATCGAATACTTCTGGGACCAAGTGGTCAGACTGTTCCGGAGCAGGGGAGGTGTCACGATGATGGCTCCCTCACACTGACCACTCAGAGCCTTTCTTAGTCAGGTTGAAGTCATCGTTCACCGCATGTTACTAGTGTGAACATAGCCACTTTACTGGCTATATAAGCGTGTATGCTGAAGCACTCAATCATCGCATGTCTCGTATGTGTACCGATCAGCTGTCTCTGTGACTTGTGCTAACTCGGTCTTTTTCCTTAACAGACTTTGTGTCCTACTACCTTCTACTGGATCTCGATCCTCAAGGTCTGGTGGCATCTACTCATAACTGGCGATCAATCCTATCTAACAGGTGGCCTCTCTCTCTCTCTCTCTCAATTGGGTCTCGACTCTCACCCTCCTGAACTGGTGGCTCTTATCTTCACTGATTGGACTTTGCCACTATTGTCATTCTATATTTATTTCATCACGAATAAAGCTTTTAACTTAACAGTTATTTGGTTCAGATTGTCAGTCAATAAAATGAACTTGCGTTCAGCCATTTGAGTGCTGTGATATTTATTCATCAGATGCCGCTTCAACAAATGACTGTATACGAAATGTTGATAACTAAAAAAATATTTTAGTAAATTAAAATATTCATATGTTAAATACTTGATAAGCTCAGGGCATGAAATGTCGGATACTTTTTTCGGGTTGAACAAAAGCTGTGCTACAACCTAAGAGTATATTTATTATTTGCACGATGGTTTAGTGTTGCAAATAGCTGAATTACCAGGTCTCGGATAGTGAAATCGTTTTCCAATTGTTTGTTAAACGAAATCAGTAAGCTAACTAATTTGTTTGGTAAATGCTTGTCGCCACAAGGGTCACACGCCAAATGATTCTACAATACATAATTTTCATTTTAGAAAATATATATTTGCAGCCATACCTCAAAAAAGTCATTGATCTTATTTCGAGAGATCCTCTGAAAGGCATTCCAAATAAGCAAAATGTTCATTGTAAATTGTCTCAACACAACAATTTGATCATTTTGTTTGATGCAATTGAATGCTGACATTTTTCTGCAAAAATTAACGATTATCTGTGCACAGTTCTTCGTTGCCGCTATGATTGATTTTATGCTTGAACACTCTTCAATGATGCTGAAATTCTTTTCACTTTCAAATGCCAAATTGATTTCCCATCTTACATGAGAGATCAATTCAATTTCGATAGAAATGAATGAAAACGGACCAATTTTTTGTTTCTCAATGAGTTGTGACAATTCTTTTGTCACATCAAAATCTTGATCATTATCACAGGAAATTTCTTTTAAATAAAACCGAAGTAATCCTTCTTTTGATGATGAACCTGGCGAATTTGTTTGAGTTTGTTTTTGCATTCTGACGTTCGATGGCTTTGTTTAAGAGTGTTTTGTCAACTAAATCTGCAAATACAAATTTGTTGAAGTAGGATTCAACATTAAATGCTCTATTTGGTCAAACAAACCCACTGAGCCGCGTGTTCAGTTGTGCTTTTGCACTTGCCCAGACAATAAATGTGGCAAAGTGCAAAAGAACAGTCTCACTTTTATATGCTTTCCAGGACATTGGTGCACTGTAGAGAGACATTTGAATGAATTGTGAAAGAGAAAATAGACGCTTCTTTAATTAGTGCACTCACCAAAGCGTCTCTATAATTTGTGGTTGAACATAAATGAACATATACATGGACTGTTCTACTACATTAAACAATTGTACACTGTGCAAAGATGCAGTGAAACACAAAGAGAGCAGTGAAAATGTATGCCATCCAGGTGTACATATGATCAGTTTGGAGAAAAGTTGCAGTTTGCCTTGAATGAGCCACATTGTGAGGATTATGTTGGTTGGAACATAGTTGACCAAATGTTACCAAAGTAACAGGGAAATGGTCGCGAGATGGCGCGACGCTTGGATTGTGATATAATGAGATAAAACACAAGATAATAGGTAGAATAGATGATTTATTGATTCAATCTGCCCATGAACGATGGACTCGATTGATTGAGATTGTGAACACCCTGTTTGGGCCGAGAACATAACTCAGTGACAGTGTCCGCACTGAACGCGAGCTTAGGCACTAGTGAAGTACAAAGAATAAGAAGAGTAAGTAAAACAATGAGAGTGGGGATGGGTGAGGGTGGGACATGCATGATGGGGACTGCATGGCTGCATTCACAGTCAAAATCATAAAAAACTATAATACGGCGGAAGAATTCTTTGTGGATTATTGAATTGCCAGAAAGAAATTGTTTTTAGATCATTCCGCACTTTTGTATAATATTAATTGGATAAAGTTGTAAACAACTTGACGTATGATTTTTTGTTTTGAAACAAAGTTCTACTAAATGTTTTCCCAGGTATTATTATTATATTATTCTCATTAAGAATTTTCCTGATATAATTATAAATATAAGCATGTGATAGTGAATATTCTAGATGATCATATAGCAATTGAAGTGGTTCAATGTCTTAAATGGCCATTTTAGCGCAGCCAAAAGATATAAAAGGATTTCTTGCAAAGGCAAAAACAAAATTGAAACAAATTGTCAACTTTTGTTATTTCAACATGAAATTTTATTTGGTTATTTTCTTAGTAATCCTGGCATTCAAAGGTAATTTTATTTATGTATATTGAGTAATTTATTTTAATTTAATTATTTTTACAATTTTCTAGTTGGCGCAAATCGAATTGACAAATTCAAGTTGCGTCTAATCGACGTTGGCAATGAAGTCTTGCTGAAGGCCGATTTTGTGATCCAACAGATGCAAAGAAGACACCAATCAGTTGCGGACCAGAATGAGCTTCGAGCTAGCACTTCAAACGTAGTCAACTTGGTGACACAACTCAAAGCAATGCCGAGCCAAACTGAACTGCGCTGTGCAATGAGCAAACTTTTCAAGGCCCAGTGTGAATTGAGTGTTCAGCTGGAAGGCTACATTGCCAAGAACAGAAACATACTACGAATTTTTGGGTTTTTCTGACTAGTTTCTTTAAAAAGGCATTGTCTTAAGTGCCTATAGTGAATAAAAGACATGTCGAATGTAGACATTAGAATGTAGACATGTAGGTTTAAAAGATAACTCTGAATTAGAATATTTGTTAGACATTATTGATAGATTAAATACATAAAAGTATGCTTTTATTTGAATCTTGATAATGTAGCAATTTTGTTTACAAGAAAAAGAAAAAGAAATTCCATCATTAAATTATAAAGTACTGTTGTTCAAGTGAACATTTTTGGTGTAGCAACAGTGGATTTGCACATTTTCTCATATTCAACTTTAAGTTTAAATAAATTTTCGTTTTTATTTAGATGCTTCCATTGAGAGAATCTATCTTAGTCCCTGTGGTATTTGAAGTCCGTTGCTTGCTGTTGGTTGGCGCAGTTGAGTTTGGCATTTTTGAACGGCTCATAGTTGGGGCTCAGTTGATTGTTCCAGAATCAAACGATATTTGAAGAGAATAATAGATCAATGTTAAATCAATCAATCTATAAAAACATTCACAATTTTACCATTTACTAAATCTAAAAGTGCAAATTGAAAAGTACTTCAATTCAAACAAATAAAATCATATAATTAAGAAGTAATATGAACGTTGATTTTACCCAGAATTTATATAGAATTTTATCATTTAAAATTTTTACTATAATATTTGTTCTAAAATATAATCGACATTACAACTTCACCATCGACGGAAAATTGATTGTCGGTTTGCACTGAAACTGCAATTCAAACCAATTCACGAACATAATTAAATTTTAACGATTCTGTTATTTGACTTGAGTAATTAATTGTGGAATTTTTTTTGAATAAAATTAAAAATTGTCATTAATTAATATTATCGGTAACGAGTATTACTTTCGTTTTTAATCAATAATCGAATTAAAAATTTCCATTTTTAATTCGATTCAAGGAATAGTCCAGCAAGCTTTCTCTTAATAATTTGGAAATTAAACCTTGGCAACTTTTAATTATGATCATCATAGAATTATTCAAATTAAAATGTGTTAATAAATATTCAAGCGATACTACTGCATTTACAAGTGCTTGATTGGAAGTAAATTATATGAAGTTTTAGTTTAATTTCTAAACACAAAATTGATCAATCGCAATGAATTTCGAACTTTTTCTATCTCTTATTTTGAAGCCAACGCAAAGTATCCTCTACTTTGTCTACTACTTCAATTTGGTCAAGCAAATTTATATATTCAAAAATGGCAAACTTCTTGCACTGTTTAAAGTGCTCAATGCAATTATGACATTCAAATCTGTACACTTTCTTTATTTGGCATTTTACAGTGACGGTAGTCCACTTGAGAAGGCAATTCATTTTGATGCGTTACACATTTTGTTGGGAAAATCACAAATCAACTTAATGTCATCCACTTCATTGTGCATGCTCATTTACTTTAATACACAACTTTACATCAAGCCAAATTATCCACTATTGCGTACACTCAATTCGGTGATTGTACACAACCGTTGGAGTGCATTCTTTATCAAATCCAAATATAAAAACCACAACGTCTGTACTCGTACCCGAAAGTGCTATTTGACTGTTTTCAATCTCTTTGTCAGTTTAATTGTAACTTTTGGTATATTTTGTGTTATATAAAATTTTTAATATTAATATTTTATTTTCTAGAAATTGTTTGTTCGATTTCATATATTTATTGTATTTGGATATTTATTCAGTATGGAATGTTAGTAAGATTTGCAACGTTGCTTCTGTGGATCACTGTTAGCCATCTCAATGGAATAATCTTTAGTCTCTATCTCCTCAACTTTAGTCACTCTGTTGCAATCAATTTTGCTCTCACTATTTCTCAGTTGATGATGTTCTATCTGAAGATGCAGCAGCTCAATGCACTTTTGTGTGGAATTGTCTCAAAACAAGCAAAAGCATTTCCATATTGGCGCTTCATTCAATACAGAAAAGCGTTTGTTCAAAGTCTACTGTTTTTCCTCTCAGTCAATCGACTTCATGGTAAACTATTTTGTGCTTTTCTTGTTGCCGGAGTGCCCATAAATCTAGTTCTCACAATGTGGATTGTACAAGACAAACTGGGGTTTGTCGCAAAGTTGATTGTGTACTGTTGGATGGTCTACAATTACAATCTACTGTTTGTGTTCCACTGCGTCTTTGCCGAGTGTGCCAAGCACATTCACGCACAATGTAAACTGTACTTTCGTTTAATTGTTCAGAATAGTTCACGTCGATTGCTCGCAATACGGACTCGAGTGCACATTGCACATTTCATTGCCACACTGCACACTCAAAATCGTTATGGCTTTACCTATGGGGGGTTTGGTCTGGTTTCGCTGAATACATTCACAAAGGTATACTAATGAATTGTCAATTAAAACCAATGTTCTATTTTTAGTTTCTTTTCGTATATGGCAAATTTTGTTTGATTACTTACAAGTTAATGAAAAAGAATATTATTGAGTAAATTACTGAGATGGCAAAGCGATTAGTTTGTGAATTCATTTATTAAAATGATTGTATTGATTTTTGGAAACAAATACAAAGAATATGCTTATGTATGACAGAATCTGGTGTAAAAATAATCATTTAATCATTATTCAATTTTATTAAAGGCATACCAGATAGTAAGATCTCGAAGTGATACGGAAATTGCTCAAAACTCGAAAGGCGTACAAATGAAAGCGTTTCGATGTTTGAAATGTCTCAGTCTTAGAAAAAATATATTTTAAAAAAATTGAAAGTCCAAAATAATTTTACCTTGAGCATATTTTCAATTCGCAATACTCGATTTTGTTTCGCAAACAAATTCAAGTAAATCTTACGATTTTGTACAACAATTCGTTGATTGTTCTTGACCACCATTGCACACTGTCGAATGATGAGCAGTGTGAACAGATTGAACTCCAACACAGCCACACCGAAAACTTGTTTCACCACCACTGGAACGTTCTTGATGAAGAGAATCGAGTAGAGTGGATAGCTCTGAGTGAAAATGTAGAATGGAATTACCACGGAGAGGATGGGCGAACAGAATCGAGTGTAGTATTGAATGAGCTTGCATAGATTGATTGTGTCACGATTGACTTTCAGGTAGTGACGCCAAATGATTCTCATCTGGTGCTTAGCGTTTTGATCAGTACAATTTCGTTTGGTAATCAGAATCAATCTGTCCAACAGTGTCCTTTGCATCACTTGAATGTACATACTAGCCAAGATGACGTACAGGATGATTCCAAAGAGAGCTAAATGCAAATTAATTGTGATTTAATCAAAATAATCTCTTGGACATATATACCATAAATAATGTAATAGAAAAACACTGGAAACAATGCAAAGCAGAAAACAAACGAAGCAAAGCTCACAGTGTAGCGTTGATTGTACCAAACGAGCAAATAGAAACAAATCATAAAAAGACTGTACACTAGTTTGATTGAGAGATTTAGTAGTCTGCGAAATTGTTGGATTTTTACGATTTGATCAGTTTCGGATTTGTTTAAAACTATAGGAAAACATTTTCAAGTCAATTTGCACCACCTTATTGATTGTTAACTTACCTTTGCTACCAATGGATATTTGTCCTTGTTCGTTTAGGACGATTTTGAATTGTTCATCCACGGTTCCATTGCACAGCAGCACCACAAAGCAGCACACCACATTTGTGACAGCCAATGAGATGCCTGTATCGAATTGAGGCCACGTTGACCTGGGCACTATTTGATGTGTGAATACATACGGACTAGTGGCCAGGTGATTCAAATCAATCGAGCCGACAGCTTCGAGTTCAAGGCCAAAAATAGAGTAAATTGTGGTCATCAATGTAATGAACAATGCAAAAGCAATGTGATTCGCTGCTGGATAGACAGTTTGATACTTTGGGGAGATTTTTCTCGAGTGGATCATTTTGATTGCTCAACGCTTTGAAATGATCCGTGATTGGGCTGGTTAGGGTTTGTAAAAGTGATGACGATTTCGACCTTAAAATGTTTATGTACCGATGAGACATTTTGAGTCAAACTTCTTTGGCGACGATCACAAAACAAATAAACTGACTGACAGTTAAAACAATAAAAAACAATTTGGCTTAAATAGAAATAGAATCAATTTAAATTTGAATTTTTAGTATAAGGAAAATGAAAAGAACCTGATAATCATAAAATTCGTACACCGAGTTTGGCAGTGATTGAATCCGAGATAAAAATTTTTATTATTTCTCGACAAAGAGCAGTTGAATTAAATATATAAATGTGTTAAGTGTTATTGTTTCGAATGTATCGATCGTTCAATTGTGTTGTATGTGACGTGTATGAGCTTCTGTGAAAACAAGTTGACACTACTTCTTCACAAACAAATGCAATCGAATTGGCGTGTGCCAAAATTTCGACATTTTGTCTTTTAGCCCGTTATGAAGCAATGGGCAAATCAACCAACTAGCTCAATAATATTGATCAAATAAATGTTTTTTCTTCTTCTAAATAAGTTCAAAATTGTGAGGCATTGAAATATTTATTAGTAACCCTTTAAAGTTTAAACAAATGGTTAAAAACTTTTATTTTTAAGTTTTAATTTAAATTTAAATTTTATGGTTTACGATCGTGGTTTGATCGCAAATGGGCTGTTCAAAACATCATCCCGTGTGACAAGCCAATCGCTGGCAAGGATTAAACTATTTTATACAGTGAGTCACTTTGGCTTAGTACTGAATAAATAATTAATTTTTTCGCACTGGTCTACCGTTCATTCCGATCTCTATGATAAGCCAAGGTTGTCACAATTCACACATCTGACATTAACTTTATATACTCTATAAACAGAAAAGAAACAGATAAAATCGGAACACCTACTAATTGACGCAATTAAAGGCAATTCAATTTATTTAAAAGTAGAAGTAAACAAATTAAACCACAAATAGAAATATTTCCAAATACATTTACGCAAGGACGAAAGTGCTTTTGCACTCTCAAGGACAGGAAATGTTGCAAAGTGCAAAAGCACAGACACTCATTCATATGCCTTCCAGGACAAATGTATAGATGTGCATTGTAGAGGTACATGTAGACATACAATGCAGTGGATCTGTATTGCAATGATAAAACTAAAACTAACGTAAACTTAATGGTAGATTGGCCTAAAAGATATAAACACCTATCGATTTTATAAATGAATTAAAACACTCGTCAACTCATTTCGTTTTTCATACTATCAAAAGCATAAAATATTTTATTTTCAACAAATTTATTTATAAATAGTCCGGTTAGTTCGATAATTTAATTTTTGGTCAAACAAAACAATTAATAAATATTCATCAGATTAAATGCCAAATTCTGCAAACAATTCCTCAGCAGTCAAACAGCGTTCTTTCTCATTTTTGTTTACGGGAGAAAAGATAGAAATGAACACATTTCTCAATTTATCAAACAGCTTCAACGGCATTAATGACTGCTGAACGCACTCAGTTGCAGTTGCTTTCAACTGAACACGTCTAAAACCGAGAAAATGTCGATTGTGTGAGCTGTAGTGACATAAATCGCAGTGAGAGCTGTCCAATGTGAAACGAATGACTTGAACTGAGGGAAAAATACGATGCAGCTGTAGAGACTCAAAGTCCGTGTGACGTTTAGATGCTAAACGAATTGATAAGACTTTTACGGATTTGAAAATTGGCAGTTTGATTTTGTGATCATTTTCATCAATTGGCTCATTAGATGCTTCCAATGATATGTTTAGGCCTAGTTGTTCGAGGTGTGGCAAATGCACCAACACCGAGCCGAGCTGTGAAATTGAGATGCGAGACATACGGAAATTGACACATTTTAGTGATGAAAACTTTTTGAAAAATTTAACAAATTCGTGTACATTTTGTGTGTCAATTCTGTCAAATAATGAAATACGTATAAAACGTTTGGCAAATTCGGGTTCAAATTGACTGAACAGACGCATTTTGTGGGAAGCGTGAAAATCATCCTCAAAGAAAATCTCCTTTAGTTTCATACTTGGTTCTCCGTACAATTTGAGTGATCCAAATGGAAATTTAACACCAAGAACTGGATCATTATTGTCCTTCTCAAATAGTCCCCGTTCGGTAATTTTCAACTGTTCAAGCAGTGACACAATTGGTAGTTGATGAAAGAATATTGTTCGTGTATAACTGGGAGTGCGCAGATCTAAATCAAGTTGCTTGAGACAATCAAGAGAATTGATTGAGTAAAACAATGAACCAAAATGTCTCCGACAAGAATCGTCACCCTCAATGCCTGCTTCGTGATATGACGGCCAAAACCACAGTTTCAGTTGCACTAGAGTTGGCCTCCATTGAGAAAGCAATAGATTTAGTTGAACAATTTGAGATAAAGAGGCATCGAGTTGGATGAAATGAAGTGAAGTCAAATTGGGGAATAAACTGACCAATCGTTCACATACTTTGGTGCTCAATTTGTCACACACAATCGAATTATTCTGAAACTCAAATCTGATTCGATCCAAATCACGCACTGGTTCACCATCCGCTTCATTCACAACATGGTTCATCAGATCGAAATTTGACTCATCAAGTCCATTTGATCGCTCAAAATTTTCTTTTGATTGTACCAAAATGAGATTATGTTGACGTCGTGCAATGGCACTGGGCAGCATAGAATGCCATCGACGATTGACCAAGTTTACGGTCGAGAGCAAATCACCAATTGGAATGCGATCAAATATTGCGAGAAGGCATAGATCGGGTAGAGAATTTAGTGAAGTCATGATTTGTTGGGTCGAATTTCTATTAGTTTCAATAAACAATTTGATTAAACTAAAAAATTGATTTTTTAGTTTCATACCTGAAAAACGTATAAAATTGCGGTTTGGTGAAGTGGTTGTATTCAATGAGTTGCCAACGGTTTGATTACGTTTGAGGACGATGCATAATATTTATTGCATATATTGCAGTGGCTGAGAGCAACTCCTTGAGCTCAGCTCATGCTCAGTTAATATGGATTGCACAATAAAATAGCACCATAAAATAATACTCGAGTGGGCTGTGCTACCCACCGATCCCCTTAAGTTAATAAATGTTAATATTTAATTCAGAACAATATTTATATACCATTGCATCATTGTGGCAGCACTCGAATAGGGATTTTAAATTTATTTAAAATTTTAAATTAAACCAGGCAGAACTTTTAGACGGTAGCTTAACGTTGTCGTTACAGTGACACAAAAATATTAATTAAAAGCAGTAGAATTACGAAGTTATTTATCTCTTCCAACAAGAGTGCTTTTGCACTCTACCCGCCCATTGCTGTGCTTTTGCACTAATGCACATGCCAACGTATATTCGTATAATTACTCGTAAATGCTCCCTAACTGAGTAAGTCTGTGTGCAAATGCCAGAACAAACGCAAGCACGATCACTTTACACATCATCAAAAATGGCCTTACTTCGATTTTATTTAGAAGAAAATTCTTGTGATCGAGAATTTGATGTAGCAAAAGAATTGTCACAACTGATTGAGAAACAAAAAATTTCGCCTTTTTATTTCATCTCCATTGAAATTGAATTAATATCTCAAGTGAAATGTGTAATCAATTTGGCGTTTGAAAGCGGAGATAACTTCAACATCATGGGAGAGTGTTCAAGCATTGTGAAAAGCAGTGACATGTCCTGGACAAGGGAATGTGCCAAGAAAATTGTAAAATTTTGTACCAGCATGGAAGTATTCAATTCCATCAAACAGACTAACCAAGCGGTTGTATTGAGACAATTTACAATGAACATCTTGCTTGTTTGCAATGCTTTTCTGAATAATCATGTCAAGAATGCTTCAATAACATTTGAGGTAAGCCTGCATTTATAATTGGACATTTGTAATTTGTAAATGTTTTATTCATTAAAAATTTAAAAATTCTTTAGAGTCATTTGGAGTTTAACTCTTCTTGTGATCCGCATTTACCAAACCAATTAGTTAACTATTTGACTTCGCTCAACATGGAGTTGGAAAATGACTTCACAATCCGAGATCTGGTAATTCAACTACTATTCTTACAATTAATAATTGGACCAATCATAAATATTTTTAGATCATTGTACAGCTTTTGTTCAATCCAATTAAAGAAGAAATCTCGTGTCCCGAGCTTATCAAGTATGCGACATAATTTTAAAAAAAATTTATTGAGTTAATTTTTTTTCTAGTTATCAACATTTTATATATAGTCATTTGTTGAAGCGTTATTTAATGAACAAATATCACAGTACACAAAAGGCTGAACATAAGTTCACTTTATTGACTGAGATTCTGAACAAAATTACAACGATCCATGAAGATTTTAAAATAAGTCTTTTTGAGAATTGCGCTGATTATACAGAAAAAATATTTTTGGATCAAAGATCTTAAATTGAGTGTCCATTAGAATATGCGATCCAAATATTTAATTATGTAATCTAAGTTTTGCAATTTTTTCAATCAACATTTTTTCAATAAATTGTATCAATTCAGCAAGTTTTTTTATTTTATTAATTCAAAATTTTTGAATCAAATATATTTTTGTCAGGTGATCATGATAGTAAAAGAAAAATTTTTATATAAAAGCAAACAAATATAATTAAAATTAATAAATTAATAAAATTCAAACATTTGATTGCACACAATAGCAATAATAATTGTTATTAACATCACTTAATTCAAACACTTCGGTACATTAAGTTGTACCTATCCAGCCCGGGCTCACACTCGAGGCTGTTTAGTTGGTCGTCTAGTGCTTACTCACTCATTTCAAACACTTAATTCAAACACTATGTTTTAAAATAAACGGCCCCGCGCGATTCGATTCAAGAATCGTGCATAAATAAACATTTGATTGCATTTTTAAAATGCTCAGGTTTGCATCTATAGATCCAATAGGTAAGAAATGTTCACCTCTACTTTCTAGTCGTACTTGAATTTAAAAATGAACTCAATTTAAACGATCGTTGATATGGAAACCATTTGCTATCTGCCTGTGAGTATAAAACAAACAGAATCAAATGTCAAAAAGTATATTCAGAAAATTGATTTTCTATTTAACCAGACTAACTTAACCTTCTCCGGGTAAAGTTAAGGTTAGTTTTAAACAGTCATGAAAGCAATTGAAAATTGCACGTACAAAGTCAAACTTGTCCAATTGTTGACTTTGTCCGTAACACTTAAATACTAATTACCACCAATGGAAAAGTTCAACTAGCTCTCGATTGTATTTCCTCACGATTACGATTGCTATATGATAAAACAGCGCCAACATGTGAGAGCACTAGTCGCTATCTTCAATTTGTCAAGGATACCACAACTAGTTTCTCTCTCACTATCAATCTATACTGCAACGTGTGTCTGTGTTGTGAGTCGAGCAATAGCAAAACAAACGATAACTTTCGTTTGTAATTGAAGACATCTAATTCGATATAAAAATGTCTGCTCCTTTGATTCCTCCAGGAGAAAAATGTTGGGTTTGTGGTGACAATGTGTTAGGTAAGTAAAAACAAAACAACAATTTTCCATGTTTTACACAAAATTTAATTTCAGGATGGAATTATTCGGCACTGTCATGTAAATCGTGTAAAGTCTTTTTCTATCGATACTCATCAACGGTTAGTTTGTTTTATTTTTATTTTATTTTTAAATATTGTTTTATCAATATTGAATTATTCAATACGATATTTATGTTTCCAACAGAAATTTGAATGTCTCAAAGGCAATAGTTGCAAAATTGACACAACCACTCGATCTCAGTGTCAGAAATGTCGTCTGGACAAATGTTTCTCTGTTGGAATGTCCAAAATGCCTGTGAAAGCAGAAGAAGTAGCTTTGCCAAAGAACGTTCGTTCACTTCGATCAATTTTGGAACTGGATTCATCAGATAATATTCAAAATTTCAATTTTTCCGAAGAAATTGCCAAGTTTCGCAAAATTGAATTTTCCCCATTTGTTCTCAGTGGCTATGAGTTTGAGCAAATAACTCGAGTTCAAAATGCAATTGATCGTGCATTTGAAAATGAGAAAAATCTAAATTGTAATGGATGCATTTCGAATATGGATGCCATCAACAAACTGCTCTGGCCTGACATGTACGCCAAGGGCATTGTCAACTTTTGCAAGAATATGCTCGAGTTCAAAATGTTGAACCAAGACGATCAGTTGATGGTGTTGCGAAAGTTTGTACTTGAACTTCTCTCGGTGTGGATGTCTTTCCTGTGGGACAGTGAACAGAATGGATTTCTCATTATTGAGGTATGCATTTGTCAATTTGATTTAAAATGTCTAATTTTAATTAATATTTGAACAGTCCTCTGGAACACAGTCCTATATGCTACAAGTTAGTCAGAATTCAGGAAAACATTCTCCCGAAGGCGAAGATCAATGCCAACAAAACATTAACTTTTTCAGTGCTTTAAATAAACAACTGGAAAATGATGTTGTCATTCGAAATTTGGTATTTTTTATAAATTCACCATTCAAAAGTTATTGATTACTTTTTTTAAACTAGCTAATAACTCAACTTTTGTTTCATCCAAGAGAAGGTGCTTCAAATATTGAATTCGTAAAGTAACATATTTATTTGACAATTTTGTCCTCTAATTTATATATTTTTAATCTTTTCAGATATCAATACTACCTGTACACTCATCTGATGAAACGATATTTGATGCAAAAGTATCAAGACACTGAAAAAGCAGAAAACAAATTTACTGAAATTATGCAATTGATTGAAAAGTTAATGCTTTTCAAACAAAATTTTGAAGTTTTGTTGAAAACAGTTTGTACTAATCAGTTGCCCGAATTGGCCTGTGAGATATTCTAATTATGGTAGATTGTCATTAATTAAGGTTGATGAATAGGGTTCATCACTTTTTGTGTTTCTAATAGACGCACAAGTGAAGATGCTTGATCCAAAAATATTTTCTCAACTTGATTAGCGCAAATCTCGAAGAACCAAATTTTGCAATTTTCCTGAATCAATGTTATTTGGTTCAGATTCTCAGTCAATAAAGTGAATTTGCGTTCAGCCATTTGAGTGCTGTAATATTTGTTCATCAAATGTCGCTTCAAAAAATTACTGTAAATGAAATGTTGATATCTAGAGAAAAGTGTTAATTTTAGTAAATTAAAATTGATTTATGTCATACACATGATAAGCACAGTACACTAGAATACCGGAACGGATGAGTGAAGTCGGATTTTCTCAAATGTCTGGATGCCATTCAATTCTACACCATGTCAAAGATTGTTGAGAATTTTTTCAGAATTTTTTGTCGTTCCAGCAATCGGAACACGAAAAAGTGTTTATTCGCAAACTTATTTGTTGATTTCCAAACTGTGGACCAATTTTGGTGAAAGTAAATCGTGAATAACCGTGGTCACACAAAAACGTGTTTATTCGCAAATTTATTTGTTGATTTCCAAACTGTGGACCAATTTTGGTGAAAGTAAATCGTGAATAACCGTGGTCACACGAAAACGTGTTTATTCGCAAACTTATTTGTTGATTTCCAAACTGTGGACCAATTTTGGTGAAAGTAAATCGTGAATAACCGTGGTCACACGAAAACGTGTTTATTCGCAAACTTATTTGTTGATTTCCAAACTGTGGACCAATTTTGGTGAAAGTAAATCGTGAATAACCGTGGTCACACGAAAACGTGTTTATTCGCAAACTTATTTGTTGATTTCCAAACTGTGGACCAATTTTGGTGAAAGTAAATCGCAAATAACCGTGGTCACACGAAAAAGTGTTTATTCGCAAACTTATTTGTTGATTTCCAAACTGTGGACCAATTTTGGTGAAAGTAAATCGTGAATAACCGTGGTCACACAAAAACGTGTTTATTCGCAAATTTATTTGTTGATTTCCAAACTGTGGACCAATCAATGAGATGGGAAACCGACTAGGTTGATGTGACAATTCATCTAAATGTTTGAGCAATCGAGTGTTAATCACTCAAAATGTATAAATATTTGTGTTTTACCCATAAGACACTCCATACAAAATGTAATTTCGACCAAATCGCTATGATTCGGGAGCGGATAATTGAAGCAGAGACACTGCAAATTGCTCGACATTTTCATTCGTCCGCTTTTCGATTGTTCAATAATTACCGTATCACTTCTATGACATTTCCTCTAATGATTTCATACATTACCACCTTCTCTCTAGACATCTATAAGACGAGTAAATAGTCTTGACTATTGGCTATTTCAACAAATATAATATATAACTTCGTGATTGTGATTTATCTTTATTATTGTTTACATGTTTTACAAAAAAAATAAAAAGAGATAAACAGGAAAATATGTTTTATATATGAAATAACGAACATTATATTGGTTAATAATACTCATAATGATCGTGTATTTGTGCAGTGAACTTGTGAGTACGCAAATCAGGGAAACGATTCAAATATTCTCCAAAATCCAAGAAATGATGATGATGTTCACGTCGCCGCATGATGGTAATGTTCAAATGTTGGACATAGGGAAAAAGGCGGGAAAGAAGTCGAGAGAGCTGATTACAATCCATGACATAGTTGATGTCGACACGAAGAGTGCAAATGCGCACAAGCAGAAATGGACTAGTGCGCACACCAATGGATGATTCCAAATAGACGTTCTTCAGTTCAAGTTCAGACAGATGGACAAGGCGAGAGAGATCAACCATGGCTTGGTGGGTAAGGTGCAGTAGAGCAAACTAAAATAGAAAAATATTGATCATATTCAACTAATCAGTAGACCATTCATACATACAGTGCCATTTGTACGTTGTATGTTGTATTGAGCATCAAAACGAAACACTCGCAGTGACCGAGCATACTCCGAAAGAAATTGTGCAACTTGATCGAACTGTTCAATGTCCGCGCTCAACTGCAAATGAGTGAGTCGAGCGAGCCAATCACGATTCAAGGCGCGCCATGGAGGAATGTGTGAATATGGCAGTCGTGGTGAATCAATTGCGAGTCGAGTACAGTTTGGACCAAAATGTCGCACAACTTCAAACAGCTCATTGGTGTCATCATGCAAATTGCTGTATGACAAGTGATATAGCCGACGAATTGTTGGTACAATCAGTTCTAACAAAGAGCCATAAAATTTGCCGCATATTTCAAGTTGTTTCAGCGAGGTGAGTGCATTGATGCGATGGGCAATGCAATAGCTCTCTTCGGCTGAGACAACGTAAGAATCATAAAATATAATCGATAGAGAGACGATCCTCAGTGACAATAAATCGAGATTCGATTCAAGAAAATTGTAAATCGGATAATGTTCGCTACAGATGAACACAAATTGGTCCACAGAAGGAAATAGACCGACAATGAGTGTTTCGAGGCTTGAGGCAGGAGAGGCGTTGAGCATTTTCAAATTGACCCGTGCACAATTGTCAAAATCGAGTGTTCCAAAGAATGATCGTTTCAATCTGTTTGTTTGTTCATATCAAAAATCATTTAAAATCAACAATTTCTTCTCTTCACCCATCGAGTGGATCACAGCTCGCCATCGTTTGCACACCACTCGAAGGTGAGCCAACTGAGACCAAGTGAGCTTGTTGAGAATATTCTTCAAAAACTTTTTGGGGAGACCGTCGATTTGTTGAGAATTGTTGGTTCGTCTCCGTCGAAGAATACCAGGTTCGATTGTGGTGAGCTGATGCAACGAATCGTAGCCACCATCCTGGTTCGGGTTTGAGTTCATTTCTGGAATATTACCAGAAAGTAAGCTCAAGTGAGAAAACCTAACTTGTCAACACACAAGCACACGCTCAACACATAAATGGAAACGGAACAAACGCACCACAAAGCACATGCCTTCACACTGACAGTGACTGTTCGTAGATGATGTTACAAAGTACAATTACATTATGCCAGGACAGAATTTTGTCTTCATATGTGGATGACCCCCGATATATGATGGGGAAAAGTGATCTCCGATGAGTGCATTTTTAACCGACAACATATTAACCGATTTTGGCTTTAAGCGAGAACAGAAGCAAAGCAAAACAATTTTTTTCAAAATGCCATTTTATTGATAACATAAAATAAGATTACTACGATGCAGCAGGTTTGGATGACTTTGACTTAGGCGTCACTTTCCTTTTTCTCTCTTTTGCCCTTTCTTCCCTTGGCCAGCGCTTTTGCTTGCTTTTTCTTGTGTCCACCGAGCAAACTGATGATCTTGCTTTGGACAGAGCTCCAACCGCTCGACACTTTGCTGGCCAGTGAGTGTTGTTCGTCCGAGTCGGAGTCAGGTTTTCGTTTCTTTCGGAAACTGAAAATGTTTCTCACCTTTCGACCACGTCGCTTGGCCTTTGCCCTCTCAATGGTCAAGTGGGTGCAGTAGCAGATGATGGCCAGCACGACCAATGCCACAATGCCCACTACCAGAGCAATTGTCCAATTGGAAATGCCGGTTGCTTCAGTTTCGGGCTCATCATCACTTTCGAATGTTTCGTTTGGCGTCGTCTGCTTGGGTAGTACTTTTGTTGTCGCTTCTTCTGTAGCCTCTTCTGTAGCTTCTACTTTAGGGTAACACAAAATGAAGCTGCTCAGATTCGCTCCGAATTTGTCGCTGTACAAAGTTTTGGTCTTGTCGAACCAGACATAGTTCCAAGCATTTTCCCTTCGAGTCACGGTGACCAGTCCTGCGCTGTCCAGGAAGTAGTAATAGCCACCATTCTTGTTTGAGTCCTCTAGATAGAAAACAGCGACAATCTCGGTAGTGCTGGAAAAGTGCATCATAAACCTTCGAAAAGCTATTGCAGAATCTCTATTTTGACAATAAAATCATGAAATTATATAAAGATAATCTACCCAAAATGTATAATACTCACGTCTTATCAATTCCATTAATATCGATCGCCTTGAACGAATACAATCGAACAAGTTCTAAATGGTCCATTCGAAGGGCATACGCAATGTCCGAATCCAGTCCAAGGCTTGCCACAACAATTCGATTGTACACATCCAGTGACACGTCTTGTGGCTGAATCGGGCTAGACTGACGCCCATTGAGGTTGTACAGTCGAATGGCGACTTTATCTTTGTCTTCTTGATAGAGAAACATTCGACCCACGAACATGTTTCGATTCTTGTCGGAGATGAAGAAAAATTTACAATCTCTGTTGAACTTATCTTGATCTACGCCGAACAGAGTGTCCGCCCGAAAGTAGTCTCTGTCAATGGTGACGGAGGTGGTCTTCTTTGTGTCCACATGTAGATTCGCCAGCGGTAACTTGAACATGTAGCCACCTTCTGCGAGGATGTAAAAGTGTGCGTCGTGTAGAGATGTGCCTCGGGTGCCCATTGTCAGGATTTTCCGTTGGTTTAATCGGACTTGGTCACATAGTTTCTATGGAAAACAAAGTCAGATATGCTAAAAGTGTTGATCATGACTTACCTCACGGGTGATGGTGCTGTACTCGAGAGTGCTTGACAGTGCTACCACAGCAACCACCATCACGACAATCACAATCACATTCATCGAGGGCTAGACGAGACTTGTCGACTTGGTGACACAACAAAGTAGAGTGAACTAGTACTAGTTTGCAAAGTGGCAACCAAAACAAATCGAACAGAGCAAAGACTGACATATGGCTTTATAGACAAAGTTTAGAATTCGATTTCATTGACATTTCTGTTTATTTGA
Organism: Rhizoglyphus robini; assembly: GCA_023373905.1. Lineage (NCBI taxonomy): Eukaryota > Metazoa > Arthropoda > Arachnida > Sarcoptiformes > Acaridae > Rhizoglyphus > Rhizoglyphus robini. The sequence goes on from JAKIJQ010000010.1 coordinate 1,512,640, forward strand.
ATTTCTGTATTTTTTCAATTGGAACTTATCTTATCTTATTTTTCAAAAAATTAAATTTGATATTCAAAATTCATATTTGGCCCAAATCATTTGAGACCAACAAATCGAAATTAAAATTCAATTCAAACCAACAAAGTTTTAGGTTCCAACTTTCTATCGATTTGACGGACACTTCAACAGTAATGAATTGATTTGATGGAAAATTCAACTTCTTGTATTATAATAGCACCAAATATGACTTACCACTAAATCTCCATTTGGCTCATAGTCGATTTATCCACTTGTTGGTCAGTTAGTTGTATTTCGCAAAACTTTGATTCGCTCCACTTGACTCCTCGTGACAAGAACTGAACATGTAATTACCAAAATATTGACCCAACAGCACAATGAAATCAAAGTCAAACAATAATATAAATACGCATTTATTTTATTAGTGCAATTTGTAATACACAAATTAGTAATAGAATATATTCCTGAAATATTCCAGACAAAACTATTCCTGACATAGTTTCAATCATACTACTGGTGATGTTCTAAATTTGCCTTTTTCGAAAATTAAATCGTACTGATTTTTTAAATGATGCCAACTCGAACAAAGTTGCCTCCCCACAAAAGTAATTTTTAAATTGATTTTGTTCGGCTTTTGTGTTGCCCTCTATATTGATGGTCAATATGGCTATGTGTCCTTCTCGACGTCAATGTTTCATTATTTGGATGCTTTCCCCCGTCTGCCACACAGGCTCGTCAGGTTCAATCAATTCTCTCCGCCACATTCACAATTGGTAGACGTTTTGTTGCGTTTGTTTCGCAGAAAGTTGCAATTAATTACAGCCTATCCTTATGTCAACCAGACTGGTGCATTGGTGTTTTGTTTTTTGTTTTGCCTTCGTGACAACTCATCTTTGTTGGAAGTGCTGCTTTGGGATTTGGATTTTCCGACATTTGATCTAGCGTACCTTTACCGAACAATACTTGGGACTAACGGACAGATTAATTTAATTGTTTGTACTTCTGGTTGAAAGCATGTCGACATCGGGATCGCTCATCATACCACGGGTGCATACTCAGATGTTCAAGTCGTATCCCTCATAGTCGTACCAATCAATGAGTTTTACATACAACACCCACAAATCAGTAACTTTATCTTAATCAACTGAACTTGCTGGCTGTACTGTGCTTTTGACCTATTGCATTCAGTAAAAACAAGCAATCTTAAAACATTTGTTTTGTCATAAAAAGAAGCGAACTTTAAATGCCTAAATATTTGCTGCATGCATACAAATGTAAATTAAATGTTTTATCTTGAAATTAAAAGTTCAACTTATGGACTAATTATTGTAGTCCTCGCTCGGACAAACATATTTTATGATCGTATATTTGTCTTAAATTTTGCATTTGATGCACACAATTTAGTGCCACTGTGACAGCCTTTGCATGTACCTCTTGTGGCGATATCATTGCCAAGGAGTCGATTGCGTAAATTCGATCTGACATATGTGCCAGTAAGCTTAATTTAATAATTAAACTCAATTAAAAAGACCAACTTGGCACAAAAGCATCAATGGTACAATTATGAGGCCATCTAGATGTCCGTTTAGTTTTTGACTTAAAAGTTTTGAGTATAAATATTAGCCCAAATTGTACATTCGATCATCAATTTGCCAATAGCCTCAGTGAAATCATGTTGAACAACAAAGCAATCCTTCTCACCATTGGAATGGTGGTCTTGGCTGGCCAAATGACGGAGGCATGCAAGTGCATTCGACTGCCCCCAATGGCCTACTGCCAAAAAGACTTTTTTGCTTTGGTTAAGATTAACGGTAATTGATTGATTTTGGTATGAACTTTTTACTTACTTTTTCTCTACAATTAGATGTCACAGTTGACGAAGCAAACTTCAAAAAATTGTACGCCTTCGAAGTTGTCTCCGACATTAGTCGCTCGGTTTCCAATGGAACTTTGCTGCGAAGCGCTCAGGTGCTCGAAACTGCTGTTCAGTCGGCGGCTTGTGGTGTGGACTTGCAGACCAACTCTTTCTATTTGATTGGTGGACATTTTGACCCGAAAACTCATCAACCATCCATTCACTCGTGCAGTACTTTTGTTGAGCAATGGAATTTGACTGGACAAAAGTCAGCAGATAAATTGGCCAAGTACCAACAGGACTGTGAGTCAAGAATGCACATCAACAGCCAATAAGGCCAATTGCGATTTAAAATGGCATTGTCATATTATTTACTTTAGTTTTTAGTTATTAATAAAACAACCAGTGAAAGTTAAAACCTTTGCGAAACATAATTTTTGCATCATTTTATACGATATTATCACAATTTTGCCATACAACAGGAGGAGTTGGGATTGGAGTTCCACGGACGGAAGGACAAAGTTAAACTTTTAGACTTAAAGAAAGTTAAAAATCGATTTTCATGGTTGTTATTAAAGGTTTTTTAATGATTGTAAAATAAAACCCTAAAATGTAGGCCATTTCGGACTCTTAGTGCACCATAGTTAACAATGTAATACAAATTCAGTGCAAACATTGAACCCACATTGTTTGCACAAGTCCTATTAGTTCAAAATGGCCTTTATTTGCGGGTTTTATTTACAATTAAAAAAAACTATAATGCCAATTAGGGTACAGACACATGAGTTTGCCAATAACTGTCTCACATGAGATAACCGACTGAATCATGGTTTAATAATTTAATAATAACAGGTTGTATAAGACCAACACAAACTTCAGTTGAATACTCTCATCAGGTTTTTCTGTAAGATATATTAAAAGAGCAAATACTTTTTATTGTAATGGTCGAGTGAGTCGGGTACAGTAAAGACCAAATTTATTGCACTTCACTTGTCCTATAGTGAAAGAAATACAAATAACAAACTTTCAGTTTAGGTAATTGACTTATGAAATAAGTCCATGAACTGAACTTTTAAATTGTTAGTAAAAATGCTTTCTGAAAAATTGTCAACAGTGTTTTATGTTGCCGAGCTAGATAATTTATTAAGTGTGCACACAATAGCCAATAAAGCAAACGCAATTTGTATTTCTTACATAATCTTTCCCAGTTCAGGCGAACTTTGTATGGCGTGTTTTTGTTTAAACAAATAAAGACACTGTTTTATGGATAAACTGCTACTTTAAAGTTAACTTGATCAACTGATCTAGTAGTACTGGTAGTTGGTAAGACTGCCAAGTCTCCACTGAGTACCAAGGTAATGTTGCTCGAATAACGGTTTAAAATTTATTTTTGAAGCAGTAAATATAAAAATTAAAAATCGTTAATTTGTCTGAAACTTGAACTCAAACTGAGCTAATGATCAGAAAATCGCGAAAATAAATTTAATGATCAAGAAACAATTTACTGTCATTAACTTTATAAGTATTTCGAAAGTTTAAAACAATTGTCAAGTTACATTTTCAGGACTATCAACTATTTGAAACCGTTGATTAATTGACTTTGCCTAACAAAGAACAACATTTATAGTCAACCCAAATTTCAATGCAATTGCAATTGTCTTAGTCAAAAAATGCTCAGATCGCTTCGAATAAAATTGAACAACTTGGCAACATCACATCGAATTTCTCTTTACGCTCACTTGGACACTGTACAGGATGGAGGCGATTTAACCTTCAAAGCAAATGGCCAATATGTGCTAGCCTTGCTCATTTATTTGTTCACTTTTGTCGATGGTCTATTTGGCATGTACCTCGAATACAGTGGCCGAATTGATTTGACTGATTGGTTCACTTATCGACACTCACTTTGGCATCAAATCACACCACCCGTACTCTGGCACCAGACCGATTTTGCCATTGTGCTCACTGCTTCATCGGTCTTTTTGGTATTTGCCATTTTGAGTGTCGATTGTGATCTTCCCGAACGTTGCAAATTCTATTTGACTGATGGTGAAAGTCTGAGTAAAGAGTCAAAACGTTCGTGTTTTTCTTTTTTCTTGAAAACTGTAATTTTAATTTGTCTTCACTATTTTCAGTTTTGGACGGCAAATTGACCGCAGAAATCTTGAAAGTTAGCGCAAAAGGACGTTCAATCGTAAAATGGATTCACGTGTGCAGCTGTTCCCTGGTGTGTTGCTACGGTTATTATCACATTCTGATCACCAATTCTGCCTATACCGCGAGTATTCACTCAATCTTGGTGCTGTTTGTAGAATTTCCAATTTTCATTTACTACATGATCTATGGTGAATATATTGATTATACAAATCAGTCTTTTACAAACTTATTTTAAAAAATTAACTTTTTTAGTCAGCATAAGCATTGTAATATTTGCGATCATGTCGAGCATTTACATTCGAATCCAGCAGCAGCATGCACTGCAGCAGCTAACCAAAGCGACGACTCACTTAGAGAAAAATCAAACAGTTTCAAAAATTCTGAACAAATACCCACGAATTTTGCTATAGGAAATTTGTTGAGGCAAATGGCGAAATATTGCAAATCTGCAAGTGCATCGAGTCACACAGCCAATTCTGGAAGCAGCTCATCAGTGTCATGTTGTCCTATTACATTTTGGTGCCATCCTATTTCATGTATTTGGTGGTCTTTCCTAAAGAGGTAATCAAATTTTCCGTAAACGCATTTTTTCATTTAGAATTTTGTAAATTTTAACAGATTCCATTTACCTTCAAGTGGATTTACATAATGCTTCTGTTAGAAATGTTCTTTATCACATTTGCGCTCATTCAAAAGTGCGCCGTCGTGGCAAAGTACAATCAACGATTGTTGAAGCAAAACGCTAAATTTATGAATGTAATGTTTACGTACAAAAACCCTAAAACATTTGGAATCTGCGCATTGTTGAAAGTAGGCTAAAAGTTGAAATTTTACTTGTTACTAAAGGTGTTTTTTACAGGCCGAATCGCTACTCAATCATCGCCGTCTACACTCGTACACCTTTCGGCTGGTGAACAATTCGAGAATTACAAACAAAACATTTTATGCAGTAATTTTTTGAAACGATCTTTTTCATCTTTTTATTTATTTTTATCTATATTTTTCATTTAGATCATATCTTATATAAGCATCGTATTTATGGCCGTTTATAAAACATAATTGCAAATGTCTATGCTAATAATAAAATTTTGATTTTGATTTTGGAAAATGATTGTATTGTCAAACAAGTAATAGATACTATTTTGTACAGTTCAGTTCATGTACTGAGTACAGGTACCATTATTAAGAAATGAATGTACGATTTTAATGATTTAGTAAAAGTTGTTTCAAATTTATATTATATTTATAACCCCTTCAATAAGAATCCGCTATCGCTGACATTGATCGATCCGGTAATGTTGCGCGCATCCTCCGATGCGAGGAATAAAGCGAGATTAGCGATATCCAATGGCTGACCCACACGGCCCATCAGTGATTGGGCTGCTCGATTTCGATAAGCTTCATCTTGTTTCTCTTTTCGTACGATGCCAAGCGTTCGCAGAAGGTCGGTTACAACTGGACCAGGATTGATCGAGTTGACACGAATGCCCATGGGACCAAGTTCCAGGGCAGCGGTTTTGGTCACCATGTCGAGTGCTACTTTAGAGGAACTGTACACTAGTTGATGCTAATTTTTAAAATGTTGTAGTAATTAAACTTTAAAATGTACAAATCTTTGCATCTTACCGGTTTGATGCTACCAATACTCGAAATATTGATAATATTTCCTTTAGTCTTTTCTAAGTAAGGAACTGCTAGTTGTGTTAACTCAATCACAGATCTCACATTCAACTTGAAAACAATATCAAACTGTTCCAACAAATTGGAATTTGATAAATTTCCTGAAGCAGTATTGGCACCAGCGTTATTGACCAAAATATCCAACTGACCAAACCTGGCAATAGTTTGATCGATTAACTTTTGCGGCAATTCATCTTCAGTCAAAAAATCTCCAATCACTTGCACCGGAGAAACTCCATTAGAGACTTGTTCGATTCGTTGTGCCACTTTAGCCAATTTGTCAGCATTGCGTCCAGTGATGACCACTTTTGCGCCATAATGAGCGAACTGGACTGCCATCTCCTCACCCAAACCAGTGGAACTCCCAGTCACGAGCGCGACCTTACCGGAGAAATTGTATTTCTGGCTGTTTGAAGACATTTTGAGACTAATCAATTAGAATCGTGATAAAATGAGTATTTCACATTTAGGAAACAAAAACTTTTAGTCATCAAAACAGACAAATCAAATACAATCGCAAATCAAAAATGTCTTGATGGTTAAAACACAATTTACCGATGGGTGCACGTATGTTTTCGTGTCTACAATCGTTTGAGACTGTCTTTCTTTCTGTCTTTTGCCAAGTTGGCAACCGTGCTTGTCTGCTGTGCTTTGTTCTATAATGTGATACTTGTACATGGATGTACACATTATTACAATAGTACAAAAGCACAGTACGTACATAAGCACTGCACTTGCATGCAATTGCTTCTGATAAAGCTGTTGGTTTGTTTGGTAGGTTCATCAAATTACTCAGTTCACGTATGCATGACTTTAAGGTTTTATGATGCGTTTTTTAATGCATAAACTGTAATTTTCTCAGTGAACCAAAAAATTCAATAAAAAATGCAAGTTTGTGTAAATTTCTTAGGCCCAAAAGAGCCGTAAATTGCAAATTTTAAGTAAAAAATTCTTGAAAAAAAACAACAAAGACCTGAAAAATTTGTCACAATCTCGATCTCTGAAGCTTGACATTTTATGAGGCCTATGAGGGAAACTACGTAATAGTATTCTTTTTGTATTAACATTTTCGGTTACGCTGAGCAGTATATTAAAAATCTCGTGTCGACGCAGTAGTTGCATTGTTTGACCGCCTAAATTTATTGCTTTCACTGATTGTCACGTTTGTTGGTTTAGTGTTGCTGCAGGAATTGAATTCAAAATAGCAATATTCATATATGTATAAATTGTGCAATAACCATAAAAAAGTAATGTTGTATTGGGCTAATATGGCAAACAAAACAATCTCATTTAAAGTTGTAGTTTTGAATGAAAAACTCGCTTTTTACCAGATTATACATTGTGCGCCATCTCATCAAAATGATTTGGCACAAAACTCGTTTAATTTCATTATTAATCATTACGTTAGTAACGGTGGCGATGCTGTACAATGTGTTCAACTTTGGAAATGTTGATCAATTGAGCCCAAGCTCACAAGACACTTCCTACCAAGCAATATCTGATCAACCAATCGCCGATGAATTGAGTGATTCGATGAGCTTACCATCAGTCCTCAGTCTAATGCATAAGACAAAAAAATCATTTGATCCCATTTTTCGAATCAAACCAAAAGCGGATCGAACTTTTCAATTTGTATTTGGCATCCCAACAGTAAAGCGAACTGTGAAATCGTACATCATTTCAACGCTACAGAGTTTGATTGAAAATTTAAATATCGAACAAAAGAGTCAAACTTGTTTTGTTGTCATGATTGCTGAGGTAAGTTACTATCCATTTCGATCATAGAATTCAAACTAATTTTTTGTTTCGTCTTCAACAGACAAACATTGATTTTGTTCATCAAATTGCCGACGATATAGTTGGCAATTTTGAAGAGGAAATAAAGTCTGGTCTAATCGAAATTATAGCACCTTCGCCATCCTTTTATCCTGATATGACTTTATTGAGACAAACATTGGGAGATACGATGGAGCGTGTTAGGTGGCGAAGCAAACAGAATTTGGGTAAAATCCACTCAAATTGGGGGTTCGAATCAGTGCAAAAATTATTTTATTAATTTTATAGATTACGCTTATCTTATGATGTATTGCCAAAACAAAGGTGCTTACTACGTCGCACTCGATGATGACATTATTAGCAAGCCCACTTATCTAACCCAAATGCAAGCCTTTGTCACTGAACTTGCCGAGAAAAACCAAGACTGGTTGATTCTCAAATTTTGTTCACTTGGCTCAATAGGCAAAGTGTTCAAATCTGCCGATCTGACCCAGTGGGTTCTTTACTTTGTGATGTTCTACAGCGATAAACCAATGGACTGGCTGTTGGACCACTATTTAGACACAAAACTGTGTCACTTTGATTTGGACAAGAAAGGCTGTATACAAGTTAAAGAACAGAGCTACATTCAGTATAAACCGTCTTTGTTTCAACATGTTGGCACACATTCTAGTTTGAAAGGAAAAATTCAGAAAATTTCTGATAAAAATTTTGACAGTATTGATTTATCTTTATAAAAACGATCTGTGGCATTCTGTGCTCGATACGCTGTATCTAATAATAAATGAAAAATAGCGGAATCAATATTGTTATATTATTTATTAGCTAGTATTGGATTTGGATTTGGCAATTAAATATCCACGTTAACCATTTCGAGTAATTTAAAATTTTGAAATATTTAAATCAATTTAAAATTTAATTTAAAAACTATATTTATAGAATGTAAAGCGCATTAAACCAATCGATTGCCCGTAAAATGCGTGATTACTATGTATAGTTGTCCTACTGAGCATAAGATAATGAGACTGTGCTTTTGCACTTTGCAATATTTATCGGCTGTGCAAGTGCAAAAGCACAGTTAAGTGTCACTAATTTACGAGTGTGCCTTTGAAAATACACAATTTATTGTAGTCAATATTATTTACTTGAAACATCAAATGCGTTTGATTGCCTCTATTTCAAAAATTTTAAATTTAAATACAAAATCATGGGTGCAGACACCTCAGTCCACTTTTGTGGAATGGAGAAATGGATTAGGAACACTATGTCCAAATGTGTCCAAACTTGTTTGCTCATGACCTGACTTTGACTTTGAGCCAGAACCGTGACATATAGACATGTAGCAAAGTTCCAGAGAGTAACGAATTTCATTTCAGCCTTTACAATTAATTAATTTAAATTGAAATGTGGAACCACTCTATGAAATTGTGTTGTATCCAATTTCGGAATCATTTCTAATTAGTGAGAATAATCAAATTAATTAAATTAAATTTGACTAATTAAATTTAATATCGATTACTTAATTAAAAAATGAAATTAATTTCTAGTTTAAATTTGTTGAATTTTCATATTATAATTAATATTTTATTATTCACTAAACTCTACACCAACAAAACACGATGAATCTCAAAATGATTGCTTTGCTTTTGCTTAAACCACTTCAAGGTATTGACTATTTTGTTCACTATTACCTTTGGGTTGAACAAATCTGTTTGTTCCGCAATTGGAAGATTGTCACCATGGTCAAAATACTGAACTTTCTCACGGCACTATCAAGTGTGCGCTTCTTCTATCTTGCATTTTGGAGACCAGTTAGTACCCTTGAGAGAGCCATCCACTTTGATGCCCTCTCACTGATGCTTGGCAAAGAACAGATCAATTTGATTGCATTCATAGCTTCGCTCATGCTTCTGTACTACAATCACAAACTCTTTGTCACCACCAACTATCCACTTGTGCGAATTCTTTATCCGGTGATTGTCTACAACGATTGGCGTTCATTCTTTATTCGACCCAAAGTGAACAATCACGATGTGTGCATTCGAATCCGAAAATGTTATTTGTTTGTCCTCAATCTATTCAACTGTGCCATCGTAAATTATGGTATAGAATTAATTGATTAGTAATTGATTAATAATATTTTAAATAACAATCCCAAATTAATAAATTAGAAATTATTTACATCATCTCATACCTCAATTTCACTTGGACTATTGTATCTATTCTAATTCAAAATGAGACTTCCTTTTGGTTTGCCCTATTTTGCATCACTGTAAGTCATTTGAATGGATTCAATGTTGGCCTGTTCCTACTCAACTTTACTCACTCCTTTGCCATTAACATTTCCTGTACGATCACTCTGTTGATGATGTTTTATCTCAAAATTGAGCAAATTTTCGCAATCCTAGTAAAGATTTCTTCTAAACCGGCCAAGAAGTCATTTCCACTTCGAAGATTTATGCAATTTAGACAGACATTTGTGCACTGTTTGAAGTACTTTTTGTCTGTTAACCGATTCCATGGTAAAATGTTTTGCGCATTCTTGGTTACCTTTGTGCCAGTCAATCTAATCTACACAATGTGGCTTATTCAAGGAGAGTTGAAGTTCATCAATAAGCTGTTTGTATACTTCGGGATGGTGTACATTTGCAATCTATTGTTTGTGTTTCACTGCATCTTTGCACAGTGCACAGCACACATTCACAGACCAGCCAAATTATTATTTGGTATGTTAGTTTGTCGTAATTCGGCCAAAAAGCTGGCAATACGAACTCGTGTGCATATTGTGAATTTAATTGCTGCATTGCACACCCAAAATCGCTACGGTTTTACATATGGCGATTTTGGGCTGGTTTCTCTCAATACTTTCGCAAAGGTATTTACTATATATAATTTTAATTATCCAATTTAACTTATTTTTAATCAAATTAAAAAAGTTTCTACTTTTATATGGAAAATATTGCATCATTTCGTATAAATTGATGAAGAAAAAAATCATTGAATAAGTTTGACGTGCGATTTATTCAATATTAAAGAATCGCCGTCTTTATCTCGATACTAGAATATTGAATTTTTGAGGAAAATAACCAGCACAGACCAAAATTGCAATATCAAGCCAAATCTACCTATACTAACCAAAGGCATCATTAACTTTGAAAAGATCGATTGCCGGTTTCTCCTGGAAGTCGTTTGAAAGTGTCAACAACAACGTCGCAACTTTCTCTCAGCAATCCGAAATATATAATTTCAAAACTATTATATTATTCACTCTGTTGGTTTATTAAATTATTGCACTTTTTCAATATCGCCCACAAATCGTCCTTTAGAGTGTTCGTTCGTTGGCACATTCTCTGCAAGCTGTACCTGTACATCACTGTGTTGTATCAAGGATTGTATCGAGTAGAAATTGTGGATGCTCTCTTTTGGCAAGTGCTCTTCCCTAGATTCGTTTTCGACATTATTTTTGGTATTTTACAATGTTCTTATTGTTTCATTATAATTTATATTTGAATTTTTAGGAGTATTTGGAATAATGGTATTTGTAATATTTACGAGTAAATACATACAGATTAGACAGAAATCAATTTTGAGCAAAATGATTGAACTCAATCGTCGAATTTTGTCAACTCAACAAAAAAATATAGTTTCCAATCAGTTTGGCTCGAGTACAAGCAACAAAATGGTCTATTACTGTCACTCTGTTCGGACATTGACGTGCAAACACGTTTTTGGAGTCCCTACCTTTCCATAATGTTTCCCTTCTACATGTGGGTTCAAGCCTATCTCGCATACATTTTCTTCTTTGTCGAATCGATTTCGTTTGTGGAAAAGTACCTTTTCGTGTACACCATTATCGAGATTGATATAATGCTATTTCTACTGGTCGATCAATGTGCCCGGGTGGTCAAGTTGAATCAACGAATTTTGAGTGAAAACAGACGATTTTTCATTAACATTCAACAGGACAAAACGAACAAGATCAAGAATCGTCATTTAATTATAGTAGAAAATTAAAAAATTATGATTCAATAACAATTTCTTTCGTGTTTACTTCACACAGGCAGAATCGCTGCAAATAAACAAAAGATGGCATAGTTTTGCTTTTCGTTTGCAAGGCAATTATCGAATCACATCGAAAAATTTTCATCTGGTAACTTTTAAAAATCAACTGGCAAATTTAATAATAATTTTATTCTAATATAAGGTCATTTCCTGCATGAGTACATTCTAACTATTGGTTATCAAAGGCCAGAAAATGAAGAAAAATTCTCATTTATTTTAAATTATTGCAATCGTTACATCTAAGCTCTGATTAATCTACAAATAGCTCATTAGATTTTACTACTATGTCATAGACTTATAGATAAAGAATACAGACATGTCTGAATAGATGTTTAAAGATTGCTTTGTACTTCAAACTTATTTTGGAGACTATACAATGTGTAATTGTACGTTTCGAACCACAAAATTGCACCGAAAGGACAAAAGCGCAGCACTCGGTTGTTTAGCATGCATGCGTTTTCAAAGTTGCATTTTTACATTTAACCTTTCAATAAGGAGCGCGATCAAATAGTTTTATTGTAATTGAGCATTGCTTTATGTACTAAACCGCTCAAATACTTTAATAGAGTACTAAATCTGTTCAGCTAATCTTGCCACAAAGTCCATTGATTCCATTCACTGTTGTTTGTGCTATCGTGGTGGCACATTTCAACTAAAACTGGAAAGTAATGATGATTATAAACAAAAACAAGCTAGTAAAGATGTATATAAAAGAAGTATCATTTGATCTTGTATTACAGCCATTTTGTACTTTTAATATTTGGATAAAATGGCTTTTTGGTTTGTTTTGTTGCAGATTTTGCCAGTTTTGGCATTGTTCTATTTGTAAGTGAAAATGTTTTTTGTTTCTTTACTAATGATCATATATATTGTTTAGTGTCTATTATCGACCATTATTGAACTATTGGCCTAGTCGTGGCTTGAAGGGACCAACGCCTTGGCCACTGGTGGGCAACTTTATCGAACTAGTATGGAAAGGTCAGCCAGCTGCCGAGATGGACTGGTACCGAAAGTATGGCAAAGTGTATGGCATGTTTCAGTCGAACGCACCTGCAATCACAATACTTGACCATGAACTGATCAAACAGGTGTTAGTTAAGGACTTCAACAATTTTGTCAATCGACGAAAAGTTCGTGGTGATCACGAAATTTGGAAACGAAATTTGTTCAGTTTGGAGAGTGACGATTGGAAGCGTGTGAGAACAATCGTCAGTCCTACCTTTACATCGGGCAAATTGAAAGGAATGAACACACTGATGAACCAATGTATTGACAAGTTGAGCGCTTACTTGGACAATCTGGCCACCAAACAGGATGGAGTGCTCAACACTAAAGAAATTGTTTCGGGTTTTACTATTGACGTGATTGCATCCACTGCCTTCGCAACTGAGACCAACTCAAATGGTGATAGAAGCAAGAAGAATGCTTTCGTCGAACATGGAATGAAGTTGCTCACAGTTCCATATTCGCGATTGTTGGCTTTCTTAGTCATACCAATCAGAATTCAAAAGCTGTTGAAAATGAAAATTACATTTGAACCTAAACGTTTCGAATTTTTCGTTGATTTGGCCAGGCAAGTTGTGAAACAACGAAAGGAAGGCGGACAAAGTGCCAAGAAACGCAGAGATTTGGTTCAGTTGTTGATGGATGCGAGTGTGTCGGATAAAGAGTTGAACAACTCCAATTACGAATCACTCACAGCTGACGGTCGTCATGAAGGTGGGTGACTGTTTTTGTTTAAATTTAAATATATTTCAATCTAATCTTTATTTTAATAGATGAAACAGAACATGTAGAACTCAAAGCTGAACAAAATCAAAAAATGGACAAAGTCCTTGATGAACAGGAAATCATAGCTCAATGTCTTGTGTTTTTCATCGCCGGCTTTGAGACAACCGCCACTACAATCACATTTTGTCTGTTTGAACTGTCTCGCAATCCAGACATTCAAGAACGTCTAAACGACGAATTGAAAGAGTCACTCGATGGTGTGCCAACAGATTCGAACCAATACTACGAAACAGTACTCAAAATGGCCTATCTCGAAGCGGTGATTAAAGAGACACTTCGAAAGTATCCCCCAGTGCTTCGGCTGGAAAGACGAGTCAATGTTGAAGGATACAAACTGGCTGGCATCGAATTGGCAAAAGACGATGTGGTCAATATTCCGACCTTTGCAGTGCACCGCATGTCTGAGTACTATCCCGAACCTGAGCGCTTCAATCCCGAACGCTTCATGCCAGAAAACAAGCATCTCCTGGTGCCCTACACCTACCTCCCATTTGGTCAAGGTCCACGCAATTGCATTGGCATGCGATTTGCATATCAGGAAATCAAACTGCTTCTTGCAAAAATTATTCCCAAATTTAAATTTACCCCAACAGCACAAACTCCTGAGGCACTTAAATTCCGCCAGATTAGTTTGCTCAACACAAAACCATTTCAATTGAATGTGGTCAAACGCTAAGAATCAAAATACATTTTAGATACTCGTAGATTACAAATTATTGTATATCATCTTAAGTCGGTCGTTCAGTTGTTTAAATATTAAATTTGTAATCTCAAACAATAGATGGCAATAGTGTCGTTGCTTGGTTATTTGTTTTCAAATTTGATACATATAAAGAAGTATTAACAATTTAATTTTAATGAATGTAAAAAATATTTGTTTGACTAGTTTGACTTTATCAAATGTAATCTACTCCCATCAGTTTCTTTTTAAGAACCTTCAAGAACACCATCGTGATTGCGGCAAACAACTGGGAACCAAAAAAACAAATTAGAAAACGACAAAACCAAGTCGCAACATTACAATTTCAAACATTCTCGAGTCAATGAGCCCACTGTTGATGAAACGAAAGCCATTTCGTGTTCCTTTGTAATTCGAAACCATTTGGCTCAACTAGAGTATTCGAAAAGTGATTAATCTATAACAATTTGGAACCATCGTTTCATTTACTTTTAACAGTTGAAGTCTAGTTGGTTGAAGTGTTTGTGAGAATATGTAGGCAAAACGTAGATTCGCACGGTACAGTGCAACATTTTGTCGCACAATGATTGAACACTCGTGCGTCATGAGCATAATTATACCAAGCAGTTCGATTGAGAAGAATATATCAATTGCTTTCTTGAAAATCGCATCCACCTGCCCAAATATGGCAACATAAAGCAGAAAACATATCAGTACAACATAGCCAAAAATCAAGTCCGTTAAGAGAAAGCTCCAGAATCGGTTATAAACACTCAACTCCTTGAAGAAGCTCAATACTTTTCGATTGTTGACCAGAAACTTGTTCCACATCGTATAACGGGCAAGTGGTATATTCCGTTGTAGGTGCTTGCTCTTAGCCATACGAGATACTTCTTCAATTAATGAATCAATCTTTCGAAGTTTGTATTGTTGTTTCAGTTTAAAATAGTTGGTCAGCAGATGAAAGTAAAACGGGATGTAAATTACGCCTGAAAATGAATTTGTTTTACTAACAACCGCACTAACATAGAAAAAAACTTGCCCGCAGTACTGTAAAATGTCCAAAATTGATAGTAGAAAAAGAGCCATAGGTTTCGAACCGTAAAAAGATTTCCATCACGGATTGAATGGTACAAATGATAGCAAATATAGAAACAATAAATCTCAAGAAACGAAACCACCATCAAGATTGTATAGATTTTTCGTATTCTTGCGCGCATCTTCAAAATTCTGTCCGATTTGTCTTGTTTCCAAACTTTGTAAAAATTAATAAAAGTTACGAACACGAACATTGCCCACACAAGACTTACACTTTCCTTTGAAGTAAATAGTTCGCTTTTGAATTGAATCATTCCACACAGCAAACATAAAGTACTCAGGCTCAATGTTTGGTCTCACGGTTAGATAAGAATAAAAGAGAAAACTTTGCGTGATTGATGTCAAAAGGATCAGATCAAAAATGTCCCAAAAGTCGAATGGAGTCATGTGGTGGCTCATCAGGTCGGGCATTCCAGTCGCATCGTAGTGACCATATTTGAAGTAGACAATATAGACATTGTCGAGATGAAAATACAGCATAGTAATGGTTGGTAACAAAAAATGTAAATTTACTTTTACCCGTGGAAATAGAGAAAAATTTCTTAACGGACGCGCTTTCTTCAATGCTTCAACTTGTTCGATTGAGTCACAATCCTTGATCGTGTCAAGCTCAAAATAAAATTCACTCAAATGCACATAGAGTACATTGCAGATGTTTTTGATGTGTTTGAATGAGAACAAAAAGATTAAAACTATTAATCGAAACATGTTTCAGATTGGACTGACTGGAGTGATAGCTAAGAACAGAAACGACTGAATCCGAGTGGAGTTCACTTCCAAATGACATTTTTGCTTTCATACACTCTTCTGCCTCGCCGAAAGTTGTGCTTTCTGAACAAAACAAAGTAATCAAAAGTAACATTTACAGTACATTTCAATATGTGTGACTTGTGTTTGCCTTTACATTGCATTTGTAGTGCACAAGTACCTAACCATTAATCGAGTGACATTTGGTCTTATTCTTGCTGAACCACTTTCGATCAATTCATTTCAACTCTTTTCACGAAGTCTTGCGACTTGCTTGCCATTAAGTTTCTGCCATTAGGAATGGAAACTTTTGTTTTAATTAGCGAACAACTGCGTCTTATTTGTTCTGATCCTAAACCCATCCAACACTTACCACTTTGATCGATTTATTTCAAATGCAACTTTCTTCGCTAACTTGAGAGATCACTCAGCCAAGTAATGAAAAGTCCGGCCATTTATTTTGGCAACTTGTGTATTTCAAAACGATCACGAAGTTTTGTCACTAGCCGGAAATTAAAAATGGCCATTAAGAATGGAAAATTTTATTTTAATCTGCCAACAACTGCGTCTTATTCGTTCTGGTCTCCAAAAACGATCCAACACCTACCACAATCGATCGTTTCATATTCAAATGCAACTCTATTTTTAATCTTAGAGTAGAATTGACTGAGACAAAAGTTTAGCTTAGTTTAGTTTGTATCATAATATTGTGCTTATATACACTTTTCAATGTCGCTTTCGAAAAAAGCTAATTTTCAAACGAAACACTGCAATAAAAACTAACCAACGTGTATAGATTGTGTCTGTAACAGATCATTGAGTGGTCAGCTTGATGAGTGAACTTGTTCTCGAGATAACGACGAATTAGCCGACAATAGAACTTGTACTGATTGCTGTGGAAGGATATTCCGGTTAGAAAAGCTAAAAATAGTTAAAGCTACCTGACGAATGTAGGAGAACTCGCTATTTCCCTTGGTTTGAACAACAATTGACCGAGAATCTAGAGTTAGAATGTGGATGATAAAAAAAATGATTAATTCGATAATACAAACCAAATCACGCAATTTCGTGTCATTCTCCATGGTGACATGTAGGAGGTCAACCAATTGCGACAATATCTGGTTAGATCGAACCCCTTGAAGCCATCTCGATAACAATCCATTGATACAAATGTCACTTTGTCCTCGGAATCTATCAATCACAAATATAATAATAAATCATTATTGATTTAATCATATTTTATAATCAAAGTTTTAAGTACGGCCAAGTTGTAGAAATCGTCCCATTTTTGGTATGTTTGTTTAACATTGTTGTCAAAGTTATTTCTTAGAAATTAGACTCCAAATTTTGTTTTGCATTGCCATATTTATAGTTTTAGTAAATTATATTTAATTATATTGCGCTAGTAAAAGTCAATGATAGTATGAAAAGCGCTACTCAATCGTAATACATGTACTTGAAACTCTTCTATTGTGAGCGCGTCGATTTGAGCGACTGCCAATGAAAATGCGAATGTTGATTGTCATTTGACCTTGTGATATTAATCAAATTAAACTGGCACAATCTATGCTCTCTCGAAACATTTGATTAACATTGATTACATACGACCTCATTGCAATGTGCACCATTTCTTATCGTAATATCGTTTCAATGAAGCACAGTGCAAATACATAGATTGCTTTTCAACATTTTTTGGCAACATCACTTGTACGCATCGAATCGAGCGATTTTTATATGAAACTTTGTTATAATGGTCGATTTACCAAGTGACACAAACAGTCTTTTCAACTATGAACTTGCTGGCAATGATTTCATTCGAAGTTTAGTTCATTTGATGTTGGATGATGCGAAAATCATTGGAAATGCTCAACATATTGCGAACAATCATGCAAAGGTTATCGATTTCAAGTATCCAGCTGAAATTGAGGTAAGCAAAGTTAATATTTGAGAATTTTATTTTAATTCAATTTTTCATTTTTAGAAAATGTTTGATTTCAAAATTTGCGAACAACCAGAAAGTGCATTCAACCTGTTGGACATTTGTCGCAAAACAATTGCACACAGTTTGAAAACAAGTAAATTTTGTAAATTAACAATTGTTTTGATTAATCTTTTTTCCACATTGAAAAGATCATCCAAATTACACAAATCTACTATTTGCTGGTGGTGACCAGTATGCCCTGGCCGCATCCTGGCTTACGGACGCCCTCAACAACACCATGTCAACATGGGAATTTGCGCCCGTTTTCCAAGTGATTGAAAATCACCTAATTGAATCAATGGGAAAGTTGGCTGGCTTTCAAAATGTACAAGGTGTTTTCACGCCTGGCGGATCGATGGCCAATTGCTATGCGATGCTTCTTGCGCGTCATCGAATTTTCCCCAACTTTAAGGTTGACGGCATTTTTGGCCATTCACCAAAGTTGGTCATGTTCGTGTCCGATCAAGCGCATTACTCATTCAGCAAGATGGCCATTGTGTTGGGCCATGGAACTGCAAGTGTCATCAAAGTGCCAACTGACCAGTTCGGTCGAATGATTCCTGGCGAATTGGAAAGTGCCATTTTGCAATCTAAGAAACAACACAATTTGACTCCATTCATGGTGGCAGCCACTTCGGGCACAACTGTCCTCGGTGCTCACGATCCACTGGTGCCAATTGCACAAATCTGTAAGCGGCACAATTTGTGGTTTCATGTTGATGGCGCTTTGGGTGGTGCATGGCTCTTCTCCCGAAAGCATCGTCACCTACTCAAAGGCCTCGAATTGGCGGACTCTTTCACTTGGGATTTTTACAAAGTACTTTCCTTCCCGGTGTATTGTTGTGCAATTTTAGTCAATAATCACAAGGAAATATTTACTGAAGCATTTAGTCTGAATGCAGAGTACTTGTTTCAGGACAAATACTACAATCAGTCTTACGATCGGGGCGATTCAATGATTCAATGCATTCAAAAGGTTGATTCGTTCAAGTTGTTTCTCTTTTTGAAAGCTCATGGACTCGACCGGATGGAGGCCATGGTGGATCGGGCTTTTGAGTTGTCAAGATATTTTGAAGAGCAAGTCTCGACTCGAGCCAACTTTCGACTACTCTTTCCTCAATCTGAGTGCAACAATGTTTGCTTTCACTTCATTCCGGACGCATATCTATCATTGAGCCTGCCACTAACATCTGCTCAACACTTGCAAATATGTATTGAGTTGAAACGGCGGATGATGCAAACGGGCAGTATGGTGATGACTTATCAGCCAATTGGCGAGAAAGGCATTGCTGCATGTTTTAGAATCAATTTTAGTGCTATTCCTATTCGCTGTCAGAAAGATGTTCAACTTATTATTGACAAATTTGAACAACTTGGCAAGGATATTGTGCTGGAGTGAAGCATTATAATGCAATTAATATGAAGTTTAGCCTTAATTGATTTATTTTGATTTAAATAAAAATAAATTTTTTCCTTAAAGCAGCCGTCATTCTTTGGCAGCATTCTCATCATGTCCGTTCTCATCTACACTCGGAACAATGCTCCTGACTAGAGAATTTTCGAAATTCTAAATAGAGAGCTAAAAAAATAATTAGATAAAATAAAAACCATTGAACCCAAATCATTGGTCCAAATGATAGATCTCCACTAGAACAGGATAAATAAATTCGCGTTGCATTTCTTGATATATTTGATGTTTAGTTTCACGAATAAATGAAAGATCATTGAGTTGAAACATTAATGAGGAGTACTTATGATCAACATCGAATGGATGAGTGAACTTGTTCTCGAGATAGCGGCGAATTAGCCGACAATAAAAATTGTATTGATTGCTGTGGTATGATATTCCGGTTAGATCAGCTATAAAAGTATATAAGCGGTTAAAAGTATATAAAGTTACCTGACGAATGGAGGAGAGCTCGCTATTTCCCTTGGTTTGAACAACAATTGAGCGAGAATATAGATTTAAAAAGTGGATTATAATAAAATGATGATTCATTCAACAACACGAACCAAATCACGCAATTTCGTGTCATTCTCTATGGTGACATGCAGAGAGGTCAACCAATTGCGACAATATCTGGTAAGATCGAGCCCCTTGAAGCCATCTCGATAGCAATCCATTGATACAAAGGCCACTTTGTCCTCGGATTCATTCTGCCAATCATAAATATAATAATCAAATTAGTATTGACTTGATCTTCTTTTTTTATGTTATGTACTGCCAAATTGTAGAAACCATCTCGCTGAACGTCATACATGAAGGCATTCCGAATGGCCATTATTTCCGAGTGGAATGGCTTCAGCAGGGGCAGTTGATCCTTTTCGTCCAGTTGCTTGAAGACGGCAATGTTCTTACAGAATTTGATCACCTTCTTGATGTAGAGTCCCTCTAGATTGAAGGCCTCTCGATAGGTGGACACTGGCTCAGCACGTGGCAGTGTGCTCTCGTCACCAAAGAATGTCATTGCCCGCTGCACCTCATGTAACATTTCACACTCGTGAGCGTTCAGTTCCTTCTGGTGGAATATTCTTTCTTCTATATTTTAAGATATTTGTTAAAGCAATAGAAAATATATCAAAACACTCAAACCTCTTAAAATGACATCTTTCCGGCTAGAATCAATACTACTATTGTTGACTTTCTTTCTATTTAGCCTTAAACAAACCAATTCCTTCAGAATGAATTGAATTATATCATTATTTATTGAGCAAAATAGAACAAACCTTTCTCATGCCAATCCCAAAACATGTTTGCATTTTTCAGCCTGAGTGGCCACAACAATTTCACAATCGTTTTCTCTTGTACATTTCAGATTCTAAATGAAGAGGACAGAAATCAAATAATTAATTTCAAAAATTTCAAAATCACAAACCTCAATTCGAAAAGCATTTCTTCTGAAGAAGAGTTTACACGATTCACACGAAAGTCCATTATAGTTGAATGCTTTTGTTGTGTTGTTGTGAGATATATAGATCAAGATCAGCAGTCAGTCAGACAAACAAGACATTTCTTGACTACATTCATATTTGTTTTAGCTATAGTAGAGTTAGTAAGATGTATGATTGTTAGGCGATTGGGTTTGAGTACAAATGCTTTCAAAAAATCATCAAGCCAAAACGGAGAATCACACAAAACGTATTATTGCATTTGTAAGCACGAGTATAGCGTGTGTTTTGCTTATTTCGGTTTATTTGCTCAATAATCTTATAATCTCGGTTACAGTGCAATGTGAAGTGATAGTGTAATCGGTCTGTTCTACAATACAAAGTATTTACATTTATGTTCACAATGCGCAATCACATTACACTCTTATCATTTGTGTTGATAACGCTTTGTGGAATGAAAGCACATGATAATATCAAGCCAGGTCAAACATATCCACAACAATGTGCGGTATGTCCTGAGACTCAACTTCACAGTATCTTCTCGTACAGTCTCATCCGATCCATCTGGCCAATATTGGGATGTTTATGATTCTAATAATTGTGCTTTGCAGTGGAACAATTGGCCAATAGTGGGACGTTTATGATTCTGATATTTCTGTTTTCCAGTGTGATACCGTCATATGCACTACTATATACGAATAGCGCCTCAAAATACTGTTGAGAACTAATTTGTTTAATTTGGTCAATATTCACACTGATTATATCAATATAGATATCAAGATATCTAGAACGATTTGAAAGTCATTTGCTTCAATTGAAGCTTTTTAATATGTTTTAATGGATTTTTATAACAATTTCAATGGGAGAATTTTCCAAACCACAGTAGCCAAATAAATAAAAGATTCAAACTAATAAAAATCAATATTTCAACAGAAAGTGAACCAATAAATAATTAAATTAGTCCTTGTGCAAGTCGGCACAGAATATTCAGTAGAATCACGAATCGTATACGACTATGAATAAATCTTATTTGCCTGTTTATGCGTTTCACTTCATTCTAAAGTCGACAACATCAAAAGCGAAAACACAAACTTCATAAAAATCGATTTCAGTAGAATCACAAGCGCGACTACAACGAAGAAATCTTATTTGTATGACTGTAAGTTTTACTTATTCTAGTCTTTAAATTTCAAATAAAACTATGAAACTTTATGATGTGATTTTGACTTTGATCATCGTGTGGACTTGGTTCAAGTGTAAATTGAGCCGTACATTACGCAACGTCGTTTGCAAGATTAAGATTCATCTGTTTGTGCTGTTCATTCGCCTAGATCCGATTCAGAAAAATTGGCTAAATCTAAACTTGAATTTACACGAACCAAATGTCAATTCTCAGTATCTTGTGGGCATTTGTGTTCTTGTTGCATCGCTGATTGACTTGAACTTTGGCATGCAGTACGAACATGCAGGAGCGTTCAATTGGTCTGCCCTGCGCACCAGTCCGTATGTGATGTGGCATCAGATAATTCAGCCATTGATGTGGTACGAAACGGACTTGATCTTGTTCAGCACTTCTCTGGTGGCTATCTTGGCTTACTTGATCTGTTGGTATGTTGGTGACTTTCCCGAGCAATGCAAAATGTATCCGGTGAATGATGACACAAATTTAGTCATTGATTCAAAAGGTAATCTAAATTGTATTTGGAATATGCAATTTAAGTGTTTTTGTCAATCTATAGTTTTGCCCAAAAAAGTTTCAACCAAAATACTTGAAACAAGCCGAAAGTTACGAATTCTGGTTTGTTTGGTCACGTTTGGCTTTTCCTTTTTTGTGGTTTACTTTTACGCCTATTATAACATTTTTGTTGTCAATGCAGTCTACTCGGGTTCAATGCATTTTGTATTTGTTATCACAGTGTGGCTTCCGGTGTCTTTATTATATATCATACATGGTATGTATTGGTTGAAACAAGTCAAATATGTTGATGATTTTAACGTATTTTTTAAAGTAGTGTTGAGCATGACAATCTTTGTCATAATGTCCAGCACCTATTTGCAAATATGGCAAAAATCATCACTTGAAAAATTGAAGAAAATCAACTTGAAACTGAAATCGAGTCCAGGAATGTCATCTGTCCAACTTGAAGTATTGTATCGAAAGCATCTACGCGTCAACGAGAACATTATGCAAACATGTGCAGCTATCAAAGCGTTTGGCAAATTTTGGGCTCCATTTCTGTCGATCATGTTTCCGTGGTACATTTTCGTTCAATGTTATCTACTGTTCTGTGTGGCGTTTTCTGACAGAATTCCACTCATACATCGCTGGACCTATGTGGCTGCGTATTTGGATATAGTGGCGCTGACTATCAGCCTGATCAGACAGTGCGCCGCGGTGGTCAAGTACAATGACTGCTTTGTGGCAGAGAATCGTCGTTTCTTTATTGTATATTATCAAATTACTAAAAGGCTAGGAATTGAAAACAATTTGAATCTTTTGACGGCCGAGAATCTTCTAGTTGCTCGCCGTTTTCATTCGTCAACTTTCAGATTGTTTAATAACTACCGCATCACTTCTAGGACATTTCCTCTCGTGATTTCATACATTATCACGTTCTCTTTTAACGTCTATAAGGCCAGTAAATAATTGGCTACTAGAATTTGATTATTAATACCAAAAATGGAACATATATTCTAATCCAATAGCTTTAAATTTTAATAAAAAATTACGATTTTAACTTAAAAATTATTTTATTTAACTTGATCTCAATTGATCGATGAACAGAAGGAGCATCATACAAATGCAAATCATGTGTTTCGATATCTTTTATTGGAAATGATATTTTATTGAACTCATTAAGCAAAAATTAATACTAAATGTAGGCTAAAAGAGCTCATACATATAGTAGAGGTATAGATTGATACATTAAAGAATTATTTACAAATAATATAATTCAGAATTTACAATTATGCGAAATAAGAAAATTAAAAGTGTAGAGAAAAAGTGAATGTATGCATGTGTG
Organism: Rhizoglyphus robini; assembly: GCA_023373905.1. Lineage (NCBI taxonomy): Eukaryota > Metazoa > Arthropoda > Arachnida > Sarcoptiformes > Acaridae > Rhizoglyphus > Rhizoglyphus robini. The sequence goes on from JAKIJQ010000010.1 coordinate 1,536,387, forward strand.
TGTACAGGTGTTGTAGGATCGAACCCTAGCGCTGGCAACTTTATTTTTATTTTTGTTTAATATTTCTTTGAATTTTTAAACTACATTGAGGCTCGCTACCTGCCCGGCTTGCCGGACTTTTTAGTCAATAGCCAATAGCCAACTATTTACTGGCCTTATAGACGTCTAGAGAGAACGTGCTAATGTATGAAATCATTAAAGGAAAAGTCCTAGATGTGATACGGTAATTATTAAACAATCGAAGAGCAGACGAATGAAAACGGCGAGAAATTTGCAAATTCTCTGCTGTCAAAAGTTTCAAATTGTTTTCAATGCCTAGATTTTGAGCAATTTGATAATATGCAATGAAGAAGCGTCGATTCTCTGCCACAAAGCAGTCATTGTACTTGACCACGGCGGCGCACTGTCGAATCAAGTTGAAAGTCAACGCAACTATTTCCAGGTACACAGCCACATAGATCCAGCGATGTATGAGGGGAATTCTGTCCGAAAATGCCACACAGAACAGTAGATAACATTGAACAAAAATGTAGTACGGAAACATGATCGACAGAAATGGAGCCCAAAATTTGCTAAACGCTTTGATAGCGGCACATGTTTGCATAATGTCCTTGTTCACGCGTAGATGCTTTCGATACAATCCTTCAAGTCGGGTAGATGTCATTCCTGGGGATGATTCAAGTTTATGTATGATTTTCTTCAATTTTTCAAGAGATGATTTTTGCCATATTTGCAAATAGGTGCTGGACATTATGACAAAGATTGTCATACTAAGCACGACTGGAAACAAAAGTTTTGATTATTGACAGAATTGCTGGTTTCACTACATACCATGAATGGTGTATAGGAAAAACACCGGAAGCCACACTGTGATAACAAATACAAAATGCATTGTACCCGAGTAGACTGCATTGACAACAAAAATGTTGTAATAACAGTAAAAGTAAACCACAAAAAAGGAAAATCCAAACGTGACCAAACGAACCAGAATTCGCAATTTTCGGCTTGTTTCAAGTATTTTGGTTGAAACTTTTTTGGGCAAAACTATAGATTGACAAAAAACATTTAGGTTATATTTTGAAAATACAATTTAGATTACCTTTTGAATCAATGACCAAATTTGTGTCATCATTCACCGGATACATTTTACACTGCTCGGGAAAGTCACCAACATACCAACAGATCAAGTAAGCCAAAATGGCCACCAGAGAAGTGCTGAACATGATCAAGTCCGTTTCGTACCACATCAATGGCTGAATTATCTGATGCCACATCACATACGGACTTGCACGAAGGGCTGACCAATTGAGCGCCCCCTTTGTGTTCATACTGCATGCCATAGTTCAAGTCAACCAGGGAAGAAACAAGAATACAGATGCCCACTAGATACTGAGAATTGAGATCTAATGGTTCGTGTAAATTTGAGTTCAAGTCAAGGTTTGGCCAATTATGCTGCAACTGAACCGGATCTAGGCGAATGAACAGCACAAACAGATGAATCTTAATGTTGCAAACGATGTTGCGTAATGTACGGTTCAATTTAAACTTGAACCATGTCCACACGATGATCAAAGTCAAAATCACATCATAGAATTTCATCGTTTCAATGTTGTGTGACAGAAAGACAAGAAAAATTCAATTTGATTGACTTTAAATAGTCAAATCAAATCAAATTGTAAATATTTAATAATGTCTTTCAGAAACTTTTATTTTAAAAATAATTTTGAAATCGATTTTTATAAAGTTTGTGTTTTCGCTTTTGATGTTGTCGACTTTAGACTGAAGTGAAACGCATAAACAGGCAAATAAGATTTCTTCATAGTCGTATACGATTCGTGATTCTACTGAATATTCTGTGCCGACTTGCACAAGGGCCAATTTAATTATTTATTGGTTCACTTGCTGTTGAAATATTAATTTTTATTAGTTTTAATTATTTATTTATCTAGCCACTGTGGTTTGAAATATGCTTCCATTGAATCTTTGCTATGTGCAAAATCATTTAATAATATTGTAAAAGTTTCTTTTTGGTTGATTTTGAATAAAATATTTTGGTTTTCTTGATTCTATCTTTATTAATATGACCAGTGTAAATATATAGAACAAATTATTCAATTAACAAGTTATCAGAATTATTTTCTATATCCTCTGTAGTACAAGTCACGAGTGAAAATCAATTTTGAGGCGCCTTTCGTATACAGTGTATACAACTACTTTGATTTACTATTGTTAGACATGTCAAACAGAAGAGCGAGTGTCTCTCATGTGTCGAAAGTAGAATATTGTTGCTGTTGGAGATTGGGTGAGACAACTACACTTGCATTGAATCACGTTTTATGTTTAAATTTGGCTGTTTTGTGCGTGTCTTTGCTGTTGCCTTTCTGGGTTATTTGATCACGTGACTTTTGCACTAATGTCACGTAGGTCGCCTTCTCTTCAATAATCTCTTGAATCTCACTCTCACGGATGTTAAGAATGATTCAACATTTTTGCAACTCAAAATAATATTATTTAAATATATTGCCTAATGATTATTAGGTGACTTTAGTGAATTACTGAATTAGTGCTCGAGATGATAAAATAAGTCTCAAGTTAAATATTTGTTTTGTTAATTCTTTAAATAAAAAGTTAAGCCAACAGCATTTTTATCAAGAAAGTCGAACTTAGTGAGTGTAGTCATATCACCAGAAGTGGTACAAAATTGCAAAACGCATTGCTTGAACACTCGACTTAGTTTACAAATGAAAACTTTGAGAATTGATTGTCGATTAATGAATATATTGATGGCAAACAGCGAGCGACCGGAAACCAACTTTTTATTGATTTATGAGATACTACTTTCAATAACAAGCCAAAGACACGAGCAGATAGAAATTATTGTCTCTTTTGAGTCTGTGTCGCTGCTTGCAAGGAACCTTGTCCGTGCCTTGATGTCGACCAAAACTCTTTGATTATTTTTGAATAAAACTTTGATTTCACCCGATTCTGGTTATATTCTTTTTTGTTACGTTTTTCTTCCTGGATCTGGAACGATGTGTTCCTCATCAACAGGACCACGATTGACTTCATCCTCTTTTTCCTCAAAACCATTTTTTGTCCAATACAAACAGAAAAACGTGACCATGTAGCCAAAAAAGCTAGAAAGAATAGTAATAAATTAGAAATGTTTTAACAGAACAAAACAAAAATTAAGAAATACAATTTCAAACATTTTCTTATTGATCCGATATGTGTCCATTAAAGTGAAGCCAATTTTCGAGATCCACCTTTTGTGGCATTCCAAATTGTCAAACTATGCAAAAACGATGAAATACGACCATTAGTGATCACAAAAGCTTTTTAGGTTACCTTTAGCAAATCAACTAATGGTGTTGCCAAACTGCTTTGGATTCGCAGACAGAGTATGCCTTGATTATTGAGAATCTGCTTATTCTTGTGAACAATCTGAGCACACTCGTGGGTTGCCCAGAGTAAAGTAATGATATTGGACAAAATTGCACTGAAGAATATCTTTTCTCGATAGTCGTCCGCAACAAACAGCAGTTCAAATAGAATGTAACAAATTGTGACCACATAACTCGCGTAATAGACAGCCAAATATTTACTCCAAAATCTATTATGGCCCTGAATTTCGTCATATAAGGCTAAAATGCTTTTTGAGATTTGATTATACTTTCTTCTTAGGTTGAGCATTTTGACAAATTTGAAAAAGCGCTTTCCGCTTTGCAAATTTCGTTCTAATCGAAGCCACCTTGCGGACAGTTGAGCCAATTGTTCGACAAGGAATTGCTGCTTGATTCTAATGTATCGGGCGGTGATCACAAAGTAATAGATCATGAGAATGTTACCTGCAAAATTTTGTAATTATATTTTTGTTTGTAAAATAAAAAAAAGCACTCTTACTAAACGAAACATAAATGAAGAACACCACGAGGCAATACAGTAGGATGTAATCTCGAACTGAGTTGGACCAAGTGATGAACAAATTGACAAGATAGAAACTCTCAATTTCGATTAACATAACAATCGATATTGTTTTGAAGTTAGATTTGACTTTCTCGTTGAATGCATAGATTCGTTTGGATAAGGTTCGATTGAGTACTTGATTGAAGTGGACATAGAAAAGCAAAAAGAGAAAATAAGAAGAAGAACAAAGGCACATACCATGACCATTTTGAACAATTTTCACTTGACCATCTCTCAAATGAGCATACATGACATATTTGTCTTCCATTCTTGGACCTCGCATTAAGTTGTTAAAATTCAACAGTCCAGCAATGGCGGCAACTCCAATCAATACATCACCTTCCAGCCATAGTGATCGAGGAAATATTCTATGAGTGAACAAATCAATCGATTCGAGAATCTCTTTGTATTCGAAACTTTTTTCGTAACAAACGACTAAAGAGTCAACCAAAATGTAAACCAAAACCATAAATGGCATCCAATAGTGAATGCTATATTTAGTATTAGTAAATATGACATCTGCTGAGCCTACTTGCACTGGATCAAAATCATAATAGAGTAGATGTTGAGACTTTAGGGTGGAAATGTTCTTTTTAAACTTTAGCAGAAACTGAATCATTTCTGCAAAATTCATATGATCAGAATTTTTTACGAAATAAATTTTATTCTTCGAGACTTCAATTTATCCGCTAATGTCTCTAGTGGCAGAGGAAACAAAATTTCAACAAACAGAATCAGGCAAATAGAAACGACTGACAATTTGAGCCAAACCTAGTTTGAAAGTGGAATAAACAGGGCGTAACCAACCTGGTGATCAGAAAACTTTATTTGTTGCTTTTTAATTATTTAGATTTTGTCAGTTGACAATTGATTTTTTTCAAATTTAATGATTTAAAAAAGTGAAGGACAAAATTTGGTAAAATTTGGCTTAAATACAAAAGGCAAAAAATTGTTACTTCAAGGCAAAGTCATTCTTGGCTGGGCTTTTTGACAATAAGATGCATTAAAAGATTGTCGACATTTGTATAAAACAATTTTCTTAAATTAAATGCAAAACTAAAAACAAAAAAATCGATAAACCTGATTAAGAAAAGATTAGATAGTTATGCAGTTAACAACGTTTCAGCGTAAATAAATGGATTTTAGTGGCCTTTCTGTTTTTGTTAGGCATCTTTATTTGTGGACCATTTTTGACTCACTGCATAACCATCTAGTCTTTCCTTAATTATGTTTATTGATTTTTTGTTTTAATTTTTCAATAAAATTATTTTATACAATGGCCGACAATCTTTTCCGATTTTTGATCGATCTTTTTTATATATTCGAATTTTGAGCATATTTGAGTTTTGATGACTTTTTGGTCCACTTCGATTGGTTGATTAGACTTGATTGATCGACTTTTTTTATTTATTTGATTTGATGATGTTTTGGGCACATTTGAGTCTTGGTGACTTTTGGTCCATTTCGATTTGTCGTTTGGACTTGATTTTATGGGTTTGTGATCTTAGTCATAACTGCCTGGCACCAGTTACTGCCATGTTCAAGAAGTATTTCCCCTCTCCCTACCCACTCATCTTTATCAATTTATCTCACATTGTCAGTAATTTTCACCACAAATGTTATTTGAAGGCAAGCCCCACGTATCAACTATTATTTTCTACATCTAACAACATCTAATAAGCATCACTTCAAGAATCGTCAATCATCTAAAGAACATACTCATTAACAGAGGCATAAAACTGAATCACCTACTACAACTTCATGAGCGTGCAAATATATGTTTGTTTCGTCTAAAGACATCATTTTGTCATTTTATTGAAGACATCATATTGTTAATTTATTTGCAAACTTAAGCCTATCAAAGGCTTTATAAAAACTTAAGACAACAAGTCGTCAGGCAAACGCGGAAAAACTGCGCCAGCTAAAGCTGGCGCAGTCAATTTTTTCCGCTGTTTGCAGATATAATCATTCGAACTGAAAAATGGAAATCGATTTGAAGTTGTTTGATTGAGACCACCGTTAAATGGTGATATTTAGTTCGTTGTCATTTGGTTCAATATTATAGCGATTCGTTGGATATTGGACTGATTATTTTGTACACACACTTTAAACTCTTCGGTACATTGAGTTTTAACTATCCAATGCGAGCTCACACTTGAAACGATACCGATAAACGATTCGGCATGATTCCAATGAATCGAGCAGTAAATATGTGAATTCCCTTTTGTTATTTGCTTACGGGCTTGCCAAATTTGAAAGTCGTAAGTGGTTTTCAATTTCAAAATCTATTACCATTAGAATTCGAGAATATTCGAATAAATTAAATTAATTTTTGAGTAATTAATTGAAATATGAAAATGATTATTTTCTAATTATGATATATATTGAATCAATTTTTAATTTGAATAAATATTTTTTAAAAATATTCTTTGAAGCTCCAATCAAGAAGCAGCCGACAACGCATGACAGCTGAGTCGACAAGTGTCAATGCAGCCAATTATCTTCACTTTAGTGCAGTCAAATCGCCAGTACCAGAAAATGTCCATCTGTTAACACTTGAAAATAATGGTAATATTCTCAAGAACAAAATCTTGGTTCGCCTTGAAAATTTCTACCAATCAGAGGATGCCTCAAAAGTTAACACTATATCGCACGTTCAATTGAACAGTGTTTTGGGTGATCATTTGAAAATTGAACAAATCGAAAAAACAAATTTGATCTGGACATCCTGCAGTTGTCAAATCGAAGCTTTTGCTGGCGCAGTTTTTTCGCGTTTGCCTGACGACTTGTATTGAGTGAAAAAATTAATAAAATATGTTTTGATATTGAAAAATGTTTGTTTACTATTAAGTAGGTAAGCAGCGACAAAGATTCTAAAACCAAACCTCTAATGTGAACCACTGCACCACTGGTAACCAAATTTGGGACACAATTTCAACACCATCTGTAACCGTAAGATTACAAAAATCAGCAATTTAGGTTATCTGGTTGCGGTGATATTAACCAAAAAGATCACTTTTGGGATAAAACAGCTATTTCTACACACACTGGCGTAAGCTAAAATATTGCAATCACACTTTGTCTTGCTATGTTCCTGGCTTGCCAGAATTTTTTATGTATACGGATTTGTTATTCGAGTAATCCGCAAAAATAATTTATTCATCAATAAAAAAAACTTCTTTATCTACTCAACTAAAGTTTAAGAAATCATCGTCTAATACTCATCAATTATGTTGAAAACGAGTACTTACTTTTTAACAGTTGAAGTCGTTTTGGACAATTAATCAAAGACGATAATTTAAAACTTTTGTTGTTTATCTGTAGGTCTGTGAGTCTTCTAGTTCTTGAAATTTTTTCATGTTGAAAACTGACAAGACGCATTTAAGATGGAAATTTTAATAAAAGTTAATGATTTACGCACGCGTTTGTCAATAATTGAACCATAAATTTGAATAAAGTTTTATCGGTATCATTTTAAAGATTCTTGAATAATGATTTATATATATTCAAAACCACAATTTAAAGAGCATTGTTAACTTGAATTGCAGATTTAAATTTAAAACAATAGCTAATAATCTTTTTGTAAACTGTTCATGAGTATACAAAAATATAAGCAATTTAAATTTGAATAAAACAATAAAACCATTTTCAAACTAAGGCAACGAGGTTATATCTAAATTTTTGTTACAGAAATCGTACCTTGTAATTTATAAAAAAAATGTTTTCAAAACTCATCTCCATACTATCAAACCTCTACAAACTGGATCACTACGCTCACAATGCTCAGTTTGATGTTGTTCGCACTGGAGATTGTCATTACAGTCTAGATTCGATCCGCAAATGTTATGGGCTTACACTTGTACTCTACATTGTGACTGTTCTCTATGGAATTGTGGGTTTGGAATGCGAATCACTGCCTGCGTGTCACATCGATTATGCTGCACTGTCATCAAGTCCATACAACTTTTATCACCAAATGTATCCTCGAGAGCTCTGGCCTCAGACTCATCCAATTGCTCTTACGGCCATAATCTTCTTTATTTGTTGTTTGATTGTGTCTTATTTAAATCCACCCATCGCAGAGAGCTCATTGATTAATCTCAAGAAGAATGGCGAAACAAATTTGGTTGAAGTAGCCAAAATGTGTGCGTTTCGAAGTCACCTGCTCAAGTTGGCCATTTGGATGGAAAGGACCGTGGTGATTGGTGGTTTCACTTTTCTCTACGGCAACGTTTTGCTCACAAACTCAACTTACAATGTCTACTGGACATCGCTGGTTTTCTGGCTTGTGCTCAATCCATTTCACATGTATTCTATGATTCACTGTAAGTGTTTATGGAGTGTGTATTGTACATATATATTTTTATATATTTTAATAATGATTTTTTAGACATGTACTTTGTACCATTTTATGTCGTTCTGGCTAGCAAATGGATAACAATTTTTCAAGAATCACTATTAGACAAATTAAAGAAAATCAACGCGAAACTAAGTAAAATGCAAAATGCAAACACGACATTCAACCGAGCGCTTCATCAACGTCTCTGGCTGGAGTACTTGGGGGTGAACAGACAAATTTGTCATCTGTGCAAGCATCTGCGTGAGTATGCTCGTTTCTGGTCACCATTCCTTACCACACTGTTTGTATCACTTATTTCAATGGAATGCTACCTCTTTTATGTGGCTTTGTTTTTCAAGCAATTGCCCTTAGTCTTGTGTTTGCTACTTTTGCTCTTTGTTGCTGGTCTCGTGTTTGTTCAGTTTATGCTTGTCCATCAGTGTGCTGGAGTGGTAAAGAATTTTAAACAAATCAAAGACCAAAATCGTACTTTCTGCCTGTGCTACAGAAGTAGACCTGGGGTGGGATCGATTTTGGCCCGAAATTTGATCAAAGTAAGTGTTTATTAAAAATTCTAATTTATTTCTAATTTTTATATAATTCTACAGACAGAAGGTCTTCAAAACAGTCGACTGTTTCACAGTTATGCATTTCGTTTGTTCGGCAATTATAGAATCACTACTAAATCGTTTCACAGTGTATGTCAAAAAGTTAATAAAAAAATAGATTTTTATATTAACTTTTTCCATTTAGCTCATTACGTATATAAGTGTATTTTTTCTGTATATTTTCAAAAATAAACATTAAAGTTTCAAAATGCATATAATATCATTTAACAATTTAGTACATTGTTTTGTGATTTCACCAAATTTTCACTTTGTTAAATAAAAACAATCAAGAACGAAAATACTCATCATAAATTTCAATGCATTCAAATTCTTGAGGTAATTTGAAAAGGGTTACCCTTTTACATTCTAATTTGTTTTACTTTTTTACAGCTTGCCGCCTAAAATAGTCCGAATTATCAGGAACAAAGTTACCCAAACATTCGATCATTGCAGGACACGAGCCGAACAATGCTTCCCTCTACATTTGTAAACACAAACATGTGGACGGCGATCTTGTGCCCGGAAAGTAAGGATCTTCAATTCACTATCACATCAGTTACGGAGGGAAAGAACTGACTTTCAACGATTCTTACTTCCAGTTCTGATGGGTATCAATGGGCGCCACGTCATCACGGAGATCCATTTCCGGAACAGTTTTTTGTAGGTGGTCATAACGATCGAGGTCTGCCACTGTACATTGGTTGGTGCGCCACAGAGAAGAACGGACTCGTGGTCGGCAAAATAGATGAATACTTCTATTTAGTGATTGCAATTTACCGGTATACCGATAGGCCTTTAATACCGGTAAATATTTTTGCAATAACCGGTAAATCTGAAAAAATTTAAACTCAACCATCGTTTATTTGAAAATTAAGATTATAATAGCAAAATTCATATTATTCATATTAAACAAGCTTTGAAATATGATTTCAAAAAACATAACATGCTTAATGTTTCATCGGCTAATCGGGATCTCAATTTATTGCAGAAATATCCCGAAACCGAGAAAGCACGTTCCGCGTCAACACTTGATGGGCGGATAGTACAAAGAAGTTTATAAATAGAGTCCAAACGCATGCCTTTGATTTCAGAACGTTCAAAAAAGCTCCATTTCATTTTGTAAATCTCCAATCCTATTTGAACTCTTGATAGAAATTTTGCGTCTTCTTTCTTCCAATGCCGTTTGAAATTCTTTTTGATTTCTCCTTCATTAGTTTCTGTTTTTGGTTGGAGTTTGGGGAGAAAATTCATTTGAGGTTTCAGAAACTTGTTCGCTCCTTTCATTTGAATTTAAAGTTGAGTTTCCAACATTGAGTTCATTCTTTTGTTTGTCAATCATAATTGATAAATTAAACAAGAGATCGAAAATCTTGTCTGTACTCAGAAAAGTAAAGTATTCTGGCTTAAGATAATCATTTTGATTTGACAAATACACCATCACGCTGTAATTTGATGTAATTCTTTCTTGCACTTTTTTGATGATATTTGCAGACATTAAAGCTGCCAATGGTGAGTCAACTGTTTGCAATTTGTCCAGAAGAGTTTCGATCGCTATGTGAGCATCATACAAATTAATATTCTCTTTGCAAATTTCGGTAATTGCACATTCGATTGGTGACAGGATGTCAATCAAGTGGGATATCAACTTAAAGTCCTCTTCGCTGAATTGAGTAAATTCGTGATCCGACTGCAACTCAATTAGGGCTCGATTGACGCAAACTTTAACTTCATCAAAACGAACGAGCATTTTGTTGAGTGAATTTCATCGGGTAACAGCATCCAAAATCAACTTTAACTCTCTTGGATTTGTCCCGGAACTTTCACTTTTAATATATTTCTGCAATATATCATTTCGTTCAGATGACTTACGAAAGAATCTAACAACCTTGCGCGTTTTTTTCGATTAATGTTTTAATCTTTATATCCTTGTATTCAGGAATCTAATGTAAATAAAATAAAACATTTATAAGTTGAATATTTAAAAAAATAACTAATTTGCATACCCTATTTCTAATTTCATGCTCAAATGAAAAGAAATCCTCTTCAATTTCACAATCGTCTAAATCGATGTCATCTTCTTGGACCAAATCAGGTGCAAGTTCATTAATGTTGAAAAGAATTACTTCGTCCTTGTACAAAGTAGCTTTGATGCCATTTTGAATAGCGTGGACAAGACATTTTTGCTGAACTACATTGGCACAATTTGCAACAGTTTCATTAATTTTAGCACCATCGCAAGTTACAGAAATAAAATTTTCTCAGCTGAGTTTGTGGAAAGCCAATTTTTTGGTGATTTCATTGAAAAGGAGCTCTCCTTTCATTTTGGATTTCAGCTTGTTATCTTTCTTTTCTTTCAAAATGCGAACTAATCCAAGATTCTACGACTTTTCAATTGAATTAGCATAGAGAACTAAATACTTTCGATTTCTAATAGACGACCACTCACCAAAAGTTAAAAACAAGCCACCAACCTGTTTTATCTCATCTTGGATTTCAGCTTGCAGTTTATTCTCGACATCTTTACCAAAATCCATGACATATTCTCTGATTGTGTTAGATGAGGTTGGCAAATTTTCAAATCCATTGTTGAAGATTAATTTCCGTAGATCATTGGAGGTAATAAATTTGCTAAATGGAAACCCATCTTTTGCAGTCATTCTAGCCAAGAGAGCACTTAGAGTATTTTCTTTAACCACTTGGTAGAAAACAGTTATCTTTGGATGATTGTTCACTACAATTTGATCATTTGGTGAAATAACTTCTTTATCATTAGATGCAGATGCAGTGATATTTGATGATGGTTTCGAACTTGATTGGATTAAATTTGGAGTTTTCTTTAATTTGTGACTTTCAATATAAATGCCGTGTTGAGATGCCAAATGTGATCCAAACCCACTTGTACCACTATATTTCACCACTGTGTCACACGGATCACCTTTTTGTTCGGGATCTTACACTTTCCTGACGCGATCGCACCATCTTTTCGAATTTTGTCAAAGTATTTCCAAACTTCACTGGGCATCTTGAAAGATCGATTGCAAAAAAAATATTGAAAAAAAAATTTAGGTTTGAAGCTTCCACACTACAAATTTTTTTAACTGGGGTCTGGTTTTTGGAAATCCACTAATTCAAATGTGTTCTTTAAGTTTATCAACTCAGAATTAGTGGAAAGGGTTCGTTTTCCACCCAAATTTGTTCCAGGTATTTTAAGGAATTCTGACTTTTCACTCTTATTAGATGCAATGAAGATTTTAGAATCTGTTTAATTTTTGACAAACAAGCTGTCTGCTTCAAATTATTCAACAATTTCAACCGAAAAAAATAAAGATGTTTCAAATTTTTTCGAGCTTATGGATGAACATAAAAGTACAGAAGAACCCGAAAGTGATGTTGATATGAGGATAAATGAATTTATTCATAGCTCAAGACTCAAAGTGGATTCGAATGGTCTCGATCAAATCGGCCGTTTTGATATTAGAATTTCCACTGAAGCCTTTATCGATCTCCAAAATAAATATTTTTGTATTCCAGCTACATCTGCACCGTCTGAGAGAGTGTTTTCATCTGCTGGATACATTTCGGGTGACCGAAGAAGTAGAATTGGGGACGAATTACTAAATGAACTGGTCTTTCTCAACCACTCTCTTCCTGTATATGAATCTTTGTAATTTTCGTAACTAACTTTAATATTGACTGATTGACTTTTTGACCATGTAAACTAAATAAATTATTCTTGATATTCGGCGAATATTCGAATATTATTCGAAAGTACTGAATTCAAATTTGAAAATTCGAATATGTTCTGATTAGGAAAAAATCTGATATTCGAATACGAATATCGAATTATTCGAATATTCGGCGAATAATATTCGTATATAACATCACTAATGCAAATGTCTTTTATATCCAATAAAACCTCAAATTTTGTTGTGCATTATGACACATACAGTCTTACCTAAGGGACTAACGCAGATGGCTCAAGTCAAGGTGTTAAACCATGTATCGTGCATGTATGCACACATGTTAGCGAAAAAATAGATAAAGCAAGCTTAATTTGCATGTAGATATGTATAATTGCCTTCAAGAAAAATATACAAATTGCAGATTAACTCAAAGTAGTTTTTAGGGCAAAGTTTAACCCTCAAATGCCTAATTTACTTTTTAAATAAAATGTTTCATTTTTTTCGGTAAATTACCGGTTTACCGAAAAATTCACCGGTATACCGATGGACAATTTTTTTCCGGTAAATTACCGGTTTCGGTAAATTACCGGAACCGGTATGCAATCACTACTTCTATTATTCGTATGGACAGGCTGAACACAAGGACATTGTCGACTATGAGATACTTACGTGCTGATTCTGGTGATACTGGGTCATTCGAATATTTCTCTCCGATTTTAGACAGAATATTGAGTGAAAAAATTAATAAAATATGTTTTGATATTGGAAAATGTTTGTTTACTATTAAGTAGGTAAGCAGCGACAAAGATTCTAAAACTAAACCTCTAATGTGAACCACTGCACCACTGGTAACCAAATTTGGGACACAATTTCAACACCATCTGTAACCGTAAGATTACAAAAATCAGCAATTTAGGTTATCTGGTTGCGGTGATATTAACCATAAAAGATCACTTTTGGGATAAAACAGCTATTTCTACACACACTGGCGTAAGTTAAAATATTGCAATCACACTTTGTCTTGCTATGTTCCTGGCTTGCCAGAATTTTTTATGTATATGGATTTGTTATTCGAGTAATCCGCAGAAATAATTTATTCATCAATAAAAAAACTTTCTTTTCTGCTCAACTAAAGTTTAAGAAATCATCGTCTAATACTCATCAATTATGTTGAAAACGAGTACTTACTTTTTGACAGTTGAAGTCATTTTGGACAATTAATAAAAGACGATAATTTAAAACTTTTGTTGTTTATCTGTAGGTCTGTAAGTCTTCTATCTTGAAATTTTTTTAAGTTGAAAACTGACAAGACGCATTTAAGTTGGAAATTTTAATAAAAATTAATGATTTACGCACGCGTTTGTCAATAATTGGACCATAAATTTAAATAAAGTTTTATCTGTGTCATTTTAAAGATTCTTGAATAATGATTTATATATTCAAACAACAATTTAAAGAGCATTGTTAACTTGAATTTCAGATTAAAATTTAAAGCTAATAATCTTTTTGTAAACTGTTCATGAGTACAAAAATATAAGCAATTTAAATTTGAATAAAATACTAAAATAATTTTCAAACTAAGGCAACGAGGTTTTATGTAAATTTTTGTTACCAAAATCGTACATTGTAATTTTTCAAAAAAATGTTTTTAAAACTCATCTCCATACTATCAAACCTCTACAAACTGGATCACTACGCTCACAATGCTCAGTTTGATGTTATTCGCACTGGAGATTGTCATTACAGTCTAGGTGCGATCCGCAAATGTTATCTGTTTACACTTGTACTCTTCATTGTGGCTGTTCTCTATGGAATTGTGGGTTTGGAATGCGAATCACGGCCTGCGTGTCACATCGATTATGCTGCACTGTCATCAAGTCCATACAACTTTTATCACCAAATGTATCCTCGAGTGCTCTGGCCTCAGTCTCATCCAATTGCTCTTACGGCCATAATCTTCTTTATTTGTTGTTTGATTGTGTTTTATTTGAATCCACCCATCGCAGAGAGCTCATTGATTAATCTCAAGAAGAATGGCGAAACAAATTTGGTTGAAGTAGCCAAAATGTGTGCGTTTCGAAGTCACCTGCTCAAGTTTGCCATTTGGATGGAAAGGACCGTGGTGATTGGTGGTTTTACTTTTCTCTACGTGAACGTTTTGCTCACAAACTCAGCTTACAATGTCTACTGGACATCGCTGGTTTTCTGGCTGGTGCTCAATCCATTTCACATGTATTCTATGATTCATTGTAAGTGTTTATGGAGTGTGTATTGTACATATATATTTTTATATATTTTAATAATGATTTTTTTAGATCTGTACTTTGTACAATTTTATGTCGTTCTGGCTAGCAAATGGATAACAATTTTACAAACATCACTATTAGACAAATTAAAGAAAATCAACGCGAAACTAAGTAAAATGCAAAATGCAAACACGACATTCAACCGAGCGCTTCATCAACGTCTCTGGCTGGAGTACTTGGGGGTGAACAGACAAATTTGTCATCTGTGCAAGCATCTGCGTGAGTATGCTCGTTTCTGGTCACCATTCCTTACCACACTGTTTGTATCACTTATTTCAATGGAATGCTACCTCTTTTATGTGGCTTTGTTTTTCAAGCAATTGCCCTTAGTCTTGTGTTTGCTACTTTTGCTCTTTGTTGCTGGTCTCGTGTTTGTTCAGTTTATGCTTGTCCATCAGTGTGCTGGAGTGGTAAAGAATTTTAAACAAATCAAAGACCAAAATCGTACTTTCTGCCTGTGCTACAGAAGTAGACCTGGGGTGGGATCGATTTTGGCCCGAAATTTGATCAAAGTAAGTGTTTATTAAAAATTCTAATTTATTTCTAATTTTTATATAATTCTACAGACAGAAGATCTTCAAAACAGTCGACTGTTTCACAGTTATGCATTTCGTTTGTTCGGCAATTATAGAATCACTACTAAATCGTTTCACAGTGTATGTCAAAAAGTTAATAAAAAAATAGATTTTTATATTAACTTTTTCCATTTAGCTCATTACGTATATAAGTGTATTTTTTCTGTATATTGTCAAGAATAAACATTAAAGTTTCAAAATGAATATAAAATCATTTAACAATTTAGTACATTGTTTTGTGATTTCACCAAATTTTCACTTTGTTAAATCAAAACAATCAAGAAAACGAAAATACTCATCATAAATTTCAACGCATTCAAATTTTTGAGATATTAAAAAAATCAAAATCTCATCTCCAAACTATCAAAAGCAAAACAAAACAAACATTTTAATCATAATGATTTTAATTTTAAATGGCTCCTTTGTTCGCCCACTCACTGAAAAAGTTGCAAAAGGAAAATTTAAAATGAAAATTATTAATATTTTAAAAGTTAATGATTGATACACAAGCTTGCTAGCAGGAACCCCATAAATTTGGATATTTATTAATTGTCGTAAACAGTCATTTTTAAAAACCATTATTCATGTGAAAATTATTTTTTATCTTTAAGTTGACTGTATGCACGAGTTCTTCTTAATTTTTTTTGAAAAGTGTATTTCCAACTTGTATGAACGATATTCAATTCCATGGCGTTACTGATTTCAGTGATTACGGTCTTGGGTCTGTTGAATGTTATGTTTTGGCACGTCTTCTGTGTACGGCCCGCAGTTGTATGTTGTGTAGTGTAGGAAGAGGAACAAGCGAGAGCAGCGTGGTAGTCGGTCTGTGACTGTGCTAGTGTGTGTTTGCCTGCTCTGTTGTGAGCCGAATAAAGTTTCTTTAACCGTTTTCTTTGTGAATTTCGGGGGATTCTGTGTGAATCCTGGTTGGTCTGAGTGACCATTCTTAGTGTCTTTCAATACGTTATCAGCACGATACTCCCAAATGGAGCTCGCAACCGTGAACACCGTGGCCGTGATTGTGCCCTTCTCGATTGTACTCTTCTTCGTGTATTTTTGCCTTGTGATCACGATGTTTTGTCGTTCGCGTATCACTCCCAATTCTGACTGCCCTACTGTTGTGAGTGTTACTTCTACTCCTCCTCCTATGTGTCCACGAGTGGAAATAACCTCCAAAGGTCTAACCATCCCAATGTTGACCGAGTACAACTTTAAGTTATGGCACCTTACGTTGACACACCAGCTCAAGTTGTTTGGCTGTGAAGAAGCAATCCAGCGTCCTCTCTGTAGGGAGGATCATCGAAACATCACCGCGATTTGTGAAATGCAGCATTCTGTGGGGGAAATCTACCAACATGAAGTTATATTTGCAACTTCGGCATTTGCGGCGGTGGAACATCTTCGTGAACTATGTGACAGCAACAACGACCAGAAGTGCTGGATAATCAAGGAGAAAATACGCAGTATGCGTGTGTCTAGTTGTGACAAATTTGAGAAACATGTGGAGGAACTCGCGAACTATGTGTGGCAACTCAAGATACTCGGTGAAACTACAAGTGAACGTTCTCATCTGTTATCGTTGATTGACTCACTTACTGGAGAGCTAGCCAGTCGGAAGCACACTCTCTTCACGTACAAGACGGTTCATGAAGCAGTAAAACACGTTCGGTACTTCATGAACGAAATTCGACGAAAACCAACGAATTCAGTGTATCTGGTGAAGAATAAGAAGAATAATAGACGATGTTATGGTTGCCGTGGAACTGGACATATCGCTTCTGAGTGTACTTCAACCTGTGTGCCTCACGTTACTGCTGTCCAGGGTGGAGAGGTGGTTATTCCACAGTCAGGGGGTGCAGTGTCTTCTTCTAATGATGGTCATCAACCAAGCCAGGAGGATGCTGGTCAGACAATACCCAAGACTGTCTGGACTCTGAAGAATGGTGAATTCTATGAAGAAAAGGTGGAATCTATTACTACGGTTACTGTTGCAGCGAACCCAATCCAGTATGGTCCATCTGAGGTGGTAGAGGACCCGATCCTGAATGATCCATCCGTGGTGGTTGAGAACCCGGTCCTGAATGGTCCACCCGAGGTGGTTGTGAATCAAATTGAACAACCTGCCGCGTTGCGGAGGTCAGCTCGACAAAACATCCCACCCGAGCGATTCGGAGAATGGGACTATTCTGGACTGGCTGCTGAATTGAAGCATCTTAACGTCAAGGAAGTGAAAGTTCCAGCCACTTATGACGAGGCAATGAATGACCCGAACTACGCTCACTACTGGCAGAGTGCCACTAATGATGAAATCAAGTCACTGATGGAGCATCAGGTGTTTGACATCGTCGATGAAGACCCAGTGAAGAAACCAATCACTACCAAGTGGGTCTTTGATATAAAGAAGAAGGAAAATGGAATTATTGACCGATTCAAGGCTCGACTCGTAGCGCGAGGATTTTGCCAGACGAATGGCATCGATTACGAACAAACATTCTCACCGGTGGTCTCTTTTGCTTCGATTCGATTACTGCTGACCATCGCCGGCTTACTGAAACTGCATGTCCATCAGGCGGACATTAAAACTGATTTTATCAATGGAGACATCAACAAGGAGATCTATGTGAAGCCGCCACATGGATACGCTGAGCCTGGAAAAGTATGGAAGTTGTGGAAATCGCTGTATGGTCTGAAGCAGGCACCTAAGTGCTGGTTCGAGAAGATGAACTCGATCCTTGCCGAAATGGGCTTCAATCCTACCAAGTCAGAGCGATGCATTTATGTACGAAGAGAAGGCTCGAAGGTCAGCTATATCCTAGTCTACGTGAATGATATTTTGATTCTCACGGAAGATATCAAAACGATGGAAGATACAAAGAATCAACTTAAGAAATTACTGGAGGTACGAGATCTGGGACAAATCGGAAGGTTTCTCGGCGTCGATTTTGAACGGAGTCAAGATATGCAACATCTATCTTTGT
The DNA here is from genome assembly GCA_023373905.1 of Rhizoglyphus robini. Lineage (NCBI taxonomy): Eukaryota > Metazoa > Arthropoda > Arachnida > Sarcoptiformes > Acaridae > Rhizoglyphus > Rhizoglyphus robini. The sequence goes on from JAKIJQ010000010.1 coordinate 1,554,842, forward strand.
CCCAGGAGAGGTACATCGAGGATTTGACGGAACGGTTCGGTATTTCGGACGCAAAACTGGTCGACTCTTTGCCATCACTGGATAACATCGACCTGACCCAGGACCAATTGGATGAGTCAGTACCCGTGAGAATCATCATTGGTGGGCTACTGTTTATTGCGAACATGACCAGACCTGACATTTCATCGGTGGTCAGTTTATTATCAAGACACCTGCATCATCCAAGCCATCGGTTGTTCAAGTTCTGTAAGAAGGTACTCAACTACGTTCGATCGACTAAACACAAGCATCTTCATCTTGGGAAGATGGATGGATCTAACTTGTTGGCCTATGCGGATGCCAATTTCGCGCCAAATGGAGACCTGAAATCTCAGTCGGGAGCACTGTTCCGACTTGGTGGCAGCTCGGTGCACTGGTTTAGCGAGAAGCAGAAGACAGTGAGCACCTCGACCACCGAGGCCGAGTATATTGCTCTGGCGGCAGCAACCGACAAGGTCCTGTGGTTGCAGAATTTAATGGAGGAATTGTCCATCCCTGTGTCTTACCCAACAGTGATCTACGAGGACAACCAGCCCACTATGCAAGTGGCGACAAATCAGAAGAACAATTCGATGGCGAAGCACATCGACACTGAGTTGCACGTCTTGAAGGATTATATCCTGAAGGGATACATCGATGTGAATTGGACCGGGACCGCGACTCAACTGGCAGATGGTCTGACCAAGACGAAGAGTGCTTCCCGAGATGCGGACAAACTACTGGGACTTTCGGACAAGACAGTACCAAATCAGGGGGTGTGTTGAATGTTATGTTTTGGCACGTCTTCTGTGTACGGCCCGCAGTTGTATGTTGTGTAGTGTAGGAAGAGGAACAAGCGAGAGCAGCGTGGTAGTCGGTCTGTGACTGTGCTAGTGTGTGTTTGCCTGCTCTGTTGTGAGCCGAATAAAGTTTCTTTAACCGTTTTCTTTGTGAATTTCGGGGGATTCTGTGTGAATCCTGGTTGGTCTGAGTGACCATTCTTAGTGTCTTTCAACAGGGTCAATAATAATTTTTTTAAGTTCATGAAATTTAATTTTTTCTTTGGTTGTTTCTTGGTTTGTGTCCTAATTGAAATGAAGTCTTGATTTGAAATTAAAATAAAAAATTAGTCAAATCCTAACATGACCACCCGAATCACTTAAATGTATTATTATAATTAGGCACATGAGACTGCAATGCTTACAAGACTTGTAAGACTTAACATTAATGTTGTTATATTCTTGGAATTGCAATCAAATATATTTATACTTATTAAATAAAATAAATCATATCAAAACTAGAATTTATGTTTAAAAGACTAAAATATTACAATGAATTTGGTTATAACGGTTATTTCCGTTACAATCTCTGTGGAATGTCATTTCCTATCAAATGTTGAATCGTACTCAAGAGTTCTGAATTCACCAGTTTCATGCGTCATGAATGCAGCTGTACTTGCGATATTTCTGGTAACCACTGGTTGCCGCTTGCTGCCCGCTGCTGACAAGTAGTATGAAACCACTACAATTTACCAATTACAATCGATGTATGAGTTTGTATGTGATCATTACAAATTTGCAATACAAAACCAGAAACTGAACATAATCAATTAATTATTGATTTGCGTCTGTGATTAACTTACCTTTAAAAAAGTTTTGAGTGTCACCAGTGCAACATTGCCATAGGTGATTCCATACTGATTGTGTGTATGAAGTGCAAATATCGAATTGACCAGTGCCAAACGAGAACGCAATTGACCGACCTTGTGTTGATTTGCAACCATAACACTCACCAACACTTTGCTTGGTCGGTGAAAGTGCACTGAGAAATGAATCAAATAAAAGTGAATTGCAAATATGCACAGAATTTGAACGGATGCAAATGTAAGAAACCAAAATGTAGCGAGCACAAGCAGTTGGTCATCATAGATCACCAGTAGAATCATGTACGCATTGATTGGACAGTTCACCACCAGAAAGACCATAAACATGCTGCCGTAAAGTCGATTGAATTGAGCGAAATATCGAAGAATTCCAGCATGATTTGTTCGAAAGTGATTCAACTTTACCCGTGTAAATTTTGCCTTACAATTCAAAATGATTCTATACAACTGCTTAAGTTTAGCTATAAAAATCATGAGCTGTGCCAGTCCGATGCTGATTGCAAGTCCAGTAGTGAAACAATAATAGTAGACAAACAAATTGAACAGTGTAAAACTGAGACAATAAATTAGACAATAACCAAAGTTTGTCAGACTAAATGAATATAAATGAATAATTTCAACAATCTTTTCGAATAATATGAAATGTGTCCATAAGATGTAAAAAACTGATGATAATAAATTATAATTTACAAACAAATTAATACAAACCACATTTACAAATCTTACCTCCAATTAAATTGACAACTTGAGAACATCCAATTGAGATGACAAATGCTTTTTGGATTTTTGAGCAAATTAGTTTGCGGTCCAAAATTGGCGACAGGAAGAAATGATGATCGTTTCGAATTAAAATGTCGTTCAGCAACGAATTATTTCTATGATTATCATAGAAATAAAAGGCATAACCGATGAAGGCCAACATGAGAGTGTTGGTCCAGGACACATTGTTGATGATCACTTTGGACATGGTGAAAGTGACTGCGTCATACTGAATCACTCGTTGGTCATGATCAAACTTGAACATGGACAGTACCATAAAGTGCACACTTTTGATCAGTAAGAGCATTATCAAGGCTGCGTGCTGATGAACGATTTTGCTATTTTTATGTTTCACAATTTGTTCAGTTGTCCAGAGATAATTTGCATACAGTGAAATGCTTCTCCTCTTGATAATATTCCCAATCAAATTTAATACTTTCATTTTTGGGTTGAAATAAAAGTTCAATTTAATTGGTAGATATTTTTAAAGTGAATTTTCTACAATTTCTTTGCTCAAAACAAGCTTCAACGAGTTTGTTGTTTGACAAATTCAATTAATCATAATAATTTATTGACTCAAATGTCACAAATTTCCGTTTGGAAATATAGCTCAATTTTGAAGTTTCAACTACGTCAAACAGAGGAAAACAATAATAGTTTTGCAATCCAACGTTAGAATTAACCATATAAGGGAGGTTTCAATATCGATTTATTGATTAGTCAATAACATTCCAAAATGCAACAAAATTACCTAATACGTACGTTCATACAAATTTATTGGTTTGAGTTGATGGCATTGAAATTGTGACTCAAATGCTTAAGGAGGGACGCGATGATGCTAACATTTGTGAACGATCGCTATGACTTAAACGGGAAAAAGTGGGGTTCGTATTGTTCTGTTTCAAACAGAACCTATTGACCGATTTTGACATACTATAGCTTAAATTAAAGGTAAAGATGTAAACTACAAAATTGACTAACTAAATTTTTAATATTTTATCTTATTTGACAGTGAGAGGATCATAAAGAACATAAATCCTCTTGTTTTGGTCAAATTTGTAACTTCTTGAACCTGTGTATCTTTAATTTAGTATAAACTGAAAAATTTAGTTAGTCAATTTTGTAATTTACATCTTGGACAGTTGGTCGTTACAATGGTGTAACAGGAGCTAAGAACTTCAAAAGCCCAATTCTCGTGAATTCACAAACTGTTGCCATAGAAAGTTGCCATGCAATCGAGGACACTCATTGTGCTTGTTGTTGGGATGCCAGTTGGACCAGGCCGAGCCAGGATAGGTCACAACTTGAAAGTCAATGTTGTGCTTTTTCAAGAATTCATGATCCTCGTGGATTGTGCTTTTGATGTTCTTAGCTCCTGTTACACCATTGTAACGACCAACTATCCACGGTTGCAGCATGTTGAGTTCGAGGTAAGCAGGATGGAATTTCTGCAAAGTGGGCTCCTTCAACCAGTGAGTGTCCACCCCACCAATGACATAGTAACCTTTTTTGAGTTCTTGAATCACATGAATCATTCCGTTGACATCTTGAGACCGATGGGCAAAACCGAGGCCCTACACGCACACCACGGGATTTCCGATCTGGTGTGCATACGCTGTCGAGTTGAAGATGCCCAATGGCTTTAGGTTGGTGTGCAATGCACACTGTGCATGTCTGGTATCAATTCTGTGGCGAACGCACCCCAACCAATAATGTCATACATAATGTTGAACTTCCGATTGTTATGCTCGGCTTTAACTTTGCTTGCCATTCCATTCAGGTGTCGTCTGAAATAGTTTACTCAAGGGTCAATTTGTTCAAAGTCAGTTAACCTTTATGATTATTTACCCTTAAACAGGATCTTTCTTATCGCCACCAGCAAATCTCTGCAACGCAGCAGTGTCAATGTTGTATTCCTTCATCAATCTGAAGTGAGTGTCCACCGTTTGATCGTCCCACGAGCTGAAAAGCTTAGCCGGTTGTCCATTACCCAGTAGCTGAAAGTGTGTTGCATATGTGTGATTGTACTCACGCACATCTGGCCATAGTTCAAATTTGAGATGATTCGGCGATGGACCTTGCTAATCGCCCCAGTGAAACCAATGACACAGATGGACATCCAAATTGAGGTTGAAGGAACAATTAGCGCACATATCCAATCTCAGGTATTATTTTACGCTGATTTCGAATTTTTCCACAGAAAGGTATGTTTGGTTCGTTTTTTGAGGTTTTTTAAGTTTTAAATCTGTTTTTAGCTATTTCAAGTTTAAAGCCTTCAAAAGACAGAGTTTTTATTTTTAAATCAAATTCTCTGAGTTTTTCTGCAAATTTTAAGCTAAAGAATAGAGTATTGCATTGTAAAAAATTTTCCTCACTCGACCAATACCCGCAACCCGTTGAAGCAAATGTTGACTACTTTTTGCTGTTTGACTGTTTTGTTTCCTCTTTTCATGTTGCAACTGTACTGTTGGTTTTGATTCGTCTGGATCGATGTACCGAATTCTTGAATTTTTATTTCTCTTTCAGAACATACAAATAGGCAAAAAATGTCCCACTGTATATTTGAGTGCTTAAAAAACAATGTTTATGAAATGACCTTTTGTGGAATGTTAAGCGCAGATCAATTTTCTGAATACAAAAATTAAAATTTGTATTTTCACTGACAAGTGAGTTTTTATGTTTTACTAAAAAAAACATTGATGACATCATCGGGGACTAAGTGCACCCTCTCTCACCGTCATCAAAGCGTCATCAGCACTCAGATACCCCCATACACCCTATGCTGATGACGTCATTAAAGTATGGCCCATTGTGGATACCCGAACTATAAAAAAATAAATACCCGAACCACCAATATCTTTCTTGAAAATGCTAACCCGCATCACCCGCATGAAGATTGCGGGTAGTGGGTGAGCAAATGCAACACCCTATAATATAATAGTTAGCGGAAAAACTAATAAACAAAATTTATTATAAACTTACACAGAAATATCCCTAGAAAAACGAGATTGCGAGGAATAGCTTTTCGAACAACTGTCCCGACTAATTAACTCGATAAATTGTGAAAAACTTGAATTGAAATTGAAACTTTTGGATATTTTGGTGAATTCGATTCGACAGTATATGGTCCTTCCGTGACCATTTGATCTTTTATTTGATTATTTTGGCCCATTGCGGTCTTAGTTCAATAGTCAAACATTTTCGGGTCCATTCGCGACTCTTTTTTGATCATTCAATCAACATCAAGACCCACCTTTTAATGTGGTTCATTTCGTGACTCAATTGTTTAACTCAATTCTTAACTCAATTATCTCTCTAATATTTAACTCAATGATTTAACTCAATGTTTTGTTCCTGGGTGCATATCGTGTGCTTACCAGCAATTTATTGCTTTGATTGTCGCCTTGCTGATCACTCAATTGTTTAACTCAATGTATTAACTCAATTATTTAATAAAGCGACCGCACGCTTGCTCATTTAGGTGAGTTAAGTTGCGTGCATTGAAATGAAATAAAATAAATAAATAAAATTCGACAGTATAATTAGTAACTTGTAATTAAATTGTCAAAAATGCCATATAACAAATACTGTTCAATCGAGCATTTTTGCTTTTCGAGATATTTAAGCTGTCAGCCGTTGCTAACATTATAATGCTAGCGTCAGACTATCGTTTATCACTATAACTATTTTTTGGGTATTTTGTTGTAAGACAACAAAAATCGATTTACTTATAATAATTCAACTAGAAACTTTCAATCTTGGAAATGTTTTCTATTTGACTAATTTAACACTTTCCATTCGTCTGACCGAAATTATGTTCATGCTATGTATTCGCGTTCTATTTCTCAAACAGCAATTCATTTTGTTGTTCTGCAATTTCCTGTTCATTTGAAGGTTATATACGAATTTTCAAATGCAAAAACGAATTTTACACTTAAACAAACAGATGAGATGCGCTGGAATTTTCAAAGCAGACAGCAGCACAAATTAGATTGTAAAGTTTTGGTGTGTCTCATGTACGAGAAAGAGGGAAACGAATGGAACTATACACTGAGAAAATGCGAGACATTAAAAGTATTTCAGTCTTAATACGCTTGAGCTTCGTACTTTATTGTGGTGTTTATAAATTTATATAATTATCATTTAGACAGTGTGCTACCGTGCTAGGGCACTGTCAATCGAGTTCGTCTTCATGTGTGATCCACAACTTTTTTTTGTTTATTTTGCAGTGGACTTCATTCTGTCGGTGGTAATCTCATGAGAGCTCACACGTGTGGCCACATAGAAATGTGAAAATTTTGAAGAATATTCATATTTGATGATTCAATTCATCTTGACACCGTACATTTGGGTAAGGAATATTTGTTGTAAGTAAAGTAAAATTAAATTTTACTTTAGTGTATTTGCGCCAAAATTTGCTCGTTTGGTTCTCTTTACAAACAATTTGAGATACAATTTACGAAATGTGTGGAAACAGAGAAAAATCAAAACAAAACTGCAAACCGATTGATAAACAGGAATTGATTGATGAAAAGCTAAAGAGGATAAAGCTTATGACTGTAATTGCAGTGAAAGAACCAATTGGAACAATCGAATATTGTTTAATTCGTTTTCGAAAATGCCGAGCGTTCGCTTTGACGCTAACATATATACAACTGCTATATATACGCTCGAGCATCCATTGTACACAAACTAACCGTTAAAAGCAACTGCAGCGAGAACAAAGACATCAAACGGCATCGGCCATTGAATTGGCTTCCATCGATCAGTTGATCGGGATTCCCGATACTGGAATCAGCTCTTGGCACAACTTTTGTTCGGATAAAAAGATTTTGACTCAATTTTTTGACATTTACTGTTTGTTTGTGATGTTTTGTGTTTTATCCTTGTGTTGATTAAAAGTTACAGTTAATTCAATGTTAAACCTTGGTGAAACAAACCAAAAATCATGGACCGACATAAAAGCAATCAATTTTCGACAATGGACAGTCTTAATTTGCCACAATTCAATTCACACTCAAACGACGGAAGCCAACAGCAACTGTCACCAACATGGAAAGCGTACAAAATATCTGCGCTTGCATTTCTTCAATTCTCCTGGGTCCCGCCACTGGTGATTGCAATTTTGCTGCCAGTTTTGTGCATTGGCTCGTAAGCAAAAATATATAATATTTTCGATGTTTTTGTTAATTTTTTCATAATTTTTAGTTACATCTCTGCACTACATTACAATCAGATTGAGCCCATTTTGCCGTTTGTTAGCGATGCTGGCACATCTGCCCCACAAGCTGCATACTTTTCTCATTCGTTGGATATTTTGGCTTTGTTAGGTAATTTCATTTTTTTTTGTTTTATCATGATAGTTAATTTGTTTTAAAATGTTTTCTTAACAGTTTTTCTGACCGCAATTGCGCGCTTCAAGCAACTTCGCTACTACATTCAAACCAAACTACTCGACGACTTCATTGAGCTGCACAATCAGTTGGCCAAGCTGAATCGCATCTCTGTGTGTATTGCCTTTCTCGATGGTCTACTGATGATCATGGTGGGCAATTTCCGTACCACCGAGTCCAACACGGTTCACTTCATTGCCGCGACCGCAATGTTGTCTAGCATGCTGCTCTATGTGGTCATGGTCACCTACATCTCGTATCGCCTGTGGAAAGTGGCCAATTTGGAATCGAATCCAGTTACACTGGGCATTGCAATCGCCGTGGCTACTGTGTCTTACATTTTGTGTGTTTTATCATGTGTAATCTCAATTTTCCTATTTGGGATTGACAATTTTAGTAACATTCAAGCGAGACTGAACTGGGCCCCAGGACAAGCAGGTTACACTTGGCATGTTGTGTCTACTGTTCTCGAATGGGCTACAATTCACATTTTCCCGCTCATGTATTTGTGTCTGAGCAGAAGAATGTACCGCTTTAAGGACTGGGTTAAAGTGTAAATTGTAACAGCTTGAATTGTACAGTATTTCCAGATTTACAAGGTCACTAAGAGCAATAATCACTTTCAACTGGATATTTCGTCATTTTTCAACGCATCTGCATCATCGCCCTTAACCCTAGCCCGTTCAACCTTTAGAAACACAATATTCCCGCAAGGTGAGTCTTGAAAACTCAACTATTACAGTGCTTCTGATGCTCAAAATAGGTGATTTTTAATTTGCTCATATCTCGGCTAATATAAGTGATAAAAATATGAGAAAAATGTCAAATGAAAGATAATTTCATGTAGATTTATTTTTGATAAAATTCTATTGAGATAATCATCTAGATAAAGAGATAAAAATCATTAAGTTGTGTGTTCCTTCCAGCGCATAGTCCCACCCTCCCAGTCCACTGCGAACGCACAAGGTATACCTGTCAAACCACTTTCAGACAAATGTACAGCCAAAGGCAAGAAAATAATTTTTAGCGAAATCTTTGGTTTACTTTTTTGGCATTATTAGAAAAACCGTTTAACCTAGGATCATGATTTTTTCACAAGATACATAAAACATATGAAAGATATGATACCTGGAAAGATGGATCTCTATCAGCATTATTAGCATTCTAGTGCATAAGCTTAATTACCTGCATGCTAACAATAGATAAATTCTACATTAAATGGTATCAGTTCGTTTGTCGTTCATCGATTCCACTTTAGAGCAATTTTGCGGATTGCCAATAAAGTCAATTTTACAATTTTTTAGATAAAATAAACAAATCTGTATTGTAAAATCAGAAGGACAGATCAAGGCTTGCCATTCTACAGTACAATTCAAGATTAGTCAATTAATCAATGAATTAAACTTGACAAGAATTCAAGAATTCAAGAACTCTGTGTAGAAAAATTTTCTTAAATAAAATAAAATTTATTTACAAATGATGCGCCATCTAGTGGTTAGAAAACGAAATTCAAAAACATTTGGTTTTAACTGAACATTTTACAGCGTTTCAATAACTTTTTTTGGGAATTTCCGACTCAATAAATCGATATTGCAGCCGCTCCCATTTGGCAACTTTTGCCATTCGATTGCAAAACATACTATAATTAATGTTTGGTTCCTATTTTTCCGAAAATTTAGTCGGAAAACGGAAACACGTGCCATTTGAGTTTGATTAATTGAATTTGACAAACAATAAACTATATTGAAAGTTGTTTTGTTCAGTTGAAAATTCATTAATAACAACCCAATAAATACAGGTTTTCGTAAAATCACAAAAAATGAGAGTATTCAATTTGATTGTGAATATGATCAAGAGGAGAAGCATTTCACTTTATGCAAGCTATCTTTGGACAACTGAACAAATTGTCAATAAAAATGACAAAATCATTCATAAACACACAGTCATGATAGCGCTTTTATTGATAAAAAGTATGAACTTCATGTTATTGTCCATTTTCGATTTCAATCCTAACCAACGTGTGATTCTTTATGATGTTGTTGCTTTCACCTTGTCCAAAGTGATGCTAAACTATGTGGGCTCGATCAATTCTGCAATGTTGGCATTCATCAACTACATTTTCTATTTCTATCAAAATCATACAAATAATTCGTTGCTGAACGATATTCTGATTTGAAACAATTATGTATTTTTCTTGTTTCCAATTTTTTACGATAAGCGGATTAGCTTAAGAGTACAAAAGACGTTTTTCACCTCAATTGGTTTGTTTCAAATTCTCTTGTTAATCGGATATTTGTTAAAAATTGAAAATTGATTGATTTCAGTTTCTGATTTTGTATTCAAAATTTGTAATGATCACCAACAATATAAATCGATTGTAATTTTGGTCACATTTGGATTGAAATAAAAGAAAGTTTAACATTTTTGCAACAATCTAAATACCACCAAGTAGTCCTTTAACCAGTTCATCAGGTATGAAACCATCTGCCTTCAGTGGATGACCTGCTTGTACAGCGTACTGCTCAAAATCAGCAACCCCCGCCTCACGCAGCACTGTTTCATCAATAAAAAAGTTTCCAGTCACCAGTTTTGGATCAGAAAGTAAAATTTGATAAGCCGCATCTGCCATAATATCGGGCTTTCTGCAGTACTTGGCATTGTCATCTACACCGCCCAACAATGCCATTGCTGCAGTCCAGACGTACGTTCGTGGCCATAAAGCATTGACACCAATTCCGTAAGACTTGAATTCCTCTGCCATACCAAGCACACACATTGACATTCCATACTTGGCCATGGTGTAGGCCACGTTTCGTTTGAACCACTTTGGATCCATCAAAAGTGGTGGACTTAGATTCAAGATGTGGGGCTTGGAAGACTTTTTCAAGTAAGGCAAAGCCAATTTCGATGCCAAATAAGTGCCACGCGTGTTAATCTGATGCATAAGATCAAATTTTTTCATACTTGTCTCTTCAGTATCTGTTAACAAAGTAAAAGAATTACAAAAACATTTTTTTAAATTCACAAAACTAACTTGTAATATTAATTGCGCTGGCATTGTTGATCAGTACATCGATTCCACCGAATCTGTCAACAGTTTTCGCAATTGCTTTCTCCACCGCATCTTCATCACGTAGATCACATTGAACTGGTAAACACTTACCGCCAGCTTTTTCAACTTGATTTTTAAAAATAAAATTTAAACAAAATTTAAACAGAAATTAAGGTTAATACCTTCTTCAGCAGCAGAATAGATGGTACCCTCAAGTTTAGGATGTTTCTCGGTGGTTTTCGCGGCAATCACAACATTGGCACCATCTTTTGCCAATTTGAGTGCAATCTCTTTGCCAATGCCTCGACTGCCACCAGTGACAAAGATGGTTTTACCAAGAAATGCTCTAATTATTTCATTTAAAAAATAAAGTAAGTTATGAATTATACCATCTTGAACTTACCCTGTATTTTGAATCATTTTTAATTTGTTTGAATAGATTTAATGCAAAATAGTTCATTGAATATATAGTAAATGTGTGTTGCATGTACCAACAATGCATCCACCGACATTAAACTTGTATGATAACTGGTTAACATATTTCTTTAACATTTTGTGTCACAAATGTACTTTGGTTCAATGTATCGTGATTATACAGCAGTAGTTTTGTATGACCGAGTGAGAGAACTATTTGTCCGTGATGATTAGGCTTTCATGTAGATTATGCACAAAGTCACTAGTGAATACAATGTAGCCAAAGTAAATGAATTTTAATCTCAACGAAAACAATCAAACTTAAACCTTGGATTTCGCTGAAAGAATTGTTCAATATTGCTTCTAAAACTGTTATATATTAAAATTTTTAATTTTTAATTTATCTAGGAACTTATTTTTTTCTAGGCTAGGCTTTAATTTGAAGTTATAAATGATTTTTATTTTTAATAATTTTTTGTTATACAAATTATTAAATTATTTTGTTGTTGGGTTTTCACTCGAAAGTATTTACCAAAAATGCAAATTATTTTTAGCATATTTAATAATATTTTAATACATTAAAATATTAAAAGTATTTTTCTGTAATTATAATAAGTAATTTTAAATGATATTATTAATCTAGTGGATGGGAATGTAATAGTCCGCCATTTTGAAGAAGATTCTTAGCTATGCTCTTTTTTTATTTAAGCTAAGTTTCTTTTAGTTATTCTCTCGCATAAAGTTTTGGTTTCAAAACTGGAAACTTGTTTTCGCATAGTTTTTTCGTGAATATAGAATTTTTGAAAGAGTATTGTTGTTTTTAAATTAATCTAAATGGATGCTATACCTGTGAATATACCGAAGAAAATATGTGTCATTTGTGGGGATAATGCAATTGGTAAATTATTTTTAATTTAATTTTATGTAATGCAAAGTTTATTTATTGCAGGTTTCAATTTCACAGTTCTCTCCTGCAATTCGTGTAAAACATTTTTTCGTCGTCATGCATTTGAATTTGATGTGACAATTTTCCTACTTTAAAAATCACACCTTTTTAATTTGTGTTTATCTGTAGATTTCTTCATGCATAAAAGATTACAACTGTGTAATTGAAAAATCAAGACGAAAAAATTGTATACCATGCAGACTGAAAAAATGTTTGGCTTTTGGAATGGACAAAGTTATAAAATGCTATGTAGAGAATTAACTTACATTCAATTTTACATTTCAGAAAATAATCTCTTGTCGAAATGAGGGAAAATTTAAAAACAAAGAAAATGAAAATCGAGAAAAGCTCCAAATAATTCAAATTTACAAAAATTCGATTGATCTAAAAAAGCACGAATTGCATCACTTAACGGCAGTACGAAATGCTTCGGCAGTTTTTGAGCAAGAGGACATTTTTACCGTGATTGGTGAAGCCACAAACATTATCCAAATGGCAAATTTGCAACAGCACTCCGTATTTGCAATTTGCAATTGGAAAACGATTGCATTATTAGAGATTTGGTAATTTTGGAAATATGATTTCATTTATTTAAATTAACCTTTCTTAATATCCCACAGATCACAGCACTGCTGCTGTTTAAGGAACGTCCAAATATTTCCAATGTCGAACACATTCGTTATCACTACATTCTTTACAATTACATTGAGCGAGCAGAAAAGAAATATCACACTCTGATGGACACTGTGAAATTGATTGATCACGGAACAGACCTGATGAAGCAATTTTTGCTCAACACTCAAAATCAAGAGAATGTCAATCAATATGGGCAACTTGTGAGAGAAATTTATGATTTTTGAGAGCTTTAATAAAAATTTAAAAATTCATTTCAACACTAAATTGAATTTGGTTTTATTTAGGGCAACTTGGTGCCAATGTCCATTTTGTATAATTTTTTGATTGATATATATTTTGAATTATCTATCATACTAAATACCGTAAATTCCCGATTTTAAACGCCACACCCTCGATTACCACCGCTCTCAAATAAGCGCCGCATCTGTCTCAATCTGTCACATCACGCACATATAAATAAAATTCTTTTTAGCATCGTTAAAAGGAAAGCTAGGGTTTCATAATATCATTATGACGCTCACTTTTTGTGTACACTATTTAATCTGGCTCATTACAATTTTCATTTATTCATTGCCAATTTTCATGGATTTGAACCAATAAATAAGGGCCCATTTCGTACTTCGTTAAGGATGTAGCATAAAGTAGCTCTACTGATAGAGGAGACGATTATCAACAAAATAGATAAAGATAAGGACTATGCAGTTGATAGATGAATTGGTAGTTTGATTGCATTGAGATTAGAGTAATTAATTAGTTGAACAGGTGTACTTGTGCACACTAAGACTGACCTAAGTTGTTCTCAACTTGTTGTCTCAAGCAATTCAAAACTTCATGTGAACTTAACGTTGATTGTCTGACAAGTTGGCGGAGGAGATGCGAAGCCTTCGAGTGGGGACTTTTACCATGACTTTTTGGGATTGTGTTGTAGAATACTTTTTATTGGTAAACTAAAGAGTGGGTTGAAAATTTGTTTTTAAATTTTAGGCTCTCAGAATGTTAAGTTCGTGTGTAAACTTAGTATTTTTGAGGCTACTTCCTTGAGGTTCATATTGTTTGTGTCGTTGTATTTAGTAAAGTACTTATTGGGCCTGCGTCTATCAATTGATTATTTATCCATTTATCAATATAATTAGAAATAATGGTAAATGTTCATCCACTTTTGAGATGTATTGCTTGTTTGCACTATGGGACAAATTATCTCAATGTGTACCAAGTCACTTGCCGAGTTGAAGTGTTTGATTTTTTAGTTTATTTGATTAATTAAATTGTAATGTGCTTGATCTGTGTAAAGATTGTAAGTACAAATTGTTTCCTGCGTGAGAACCAAAGTTACATGTGTTGTGACAAAACATACCCGGAACTATAAACCATCGTTATGAAATGTCTCATCCATTCGGTATATAAGACAGAGAAGAAGCAGTAAGACATAATTGGAAATTAATAGTTTCCCCAACAAAACTCCCAATATGAAGTTGATTCTCACAGTCGCTCTTCTTTGCATTGGCACAGTCGCTGGTAAGTCTTTGAAACAGAACAACCCAATATATGCTTAATGATTTGTTTTGTGACATCTCTCGACAGCCCAAGCCCCAGTCCCACAAGCCGACTCGGGTCGTATTTTGGCTGAATTTTTGGAGAAGCGAGCTGATGCTCTCGTACAACAAGTGAAAGCATTGATCAACGAACACAAAGCGGTCTCGTTCCTCCTTCATGGTTTGGAGCAGCAATTAGTTGAGCTCGAAACTTTGCACGCAGACTTGAAAACCAAATTGGCTCAAAAGGATGCTATCTTCCATATTCACGAGATTCACGTCATCGAAGAAAATCTACTCCACTTGGAAAACCGAGTTTCAGAGGAAATTGCCATTTTTCATCTGTTTGGCAATGGACACAACCCAATCCCAACTGAGAATGGCCCGCAATTGATTGTCCGAGGACAACAACTGGTGAAGGATGCCCAAGCAGCTGTTGCCAAGAAGCCAAATGCTCCAGAGGCTCGAGAAATCAATTCTTCTATAATCGTGGTGGAAGCCTTGATCAAGGCCATCCAAGCCAAACCAGCCCCAAGCGCTGCTGAGCTCCAAAAGGACCAACAAGAGCTGGCTCGTCAAGAGCATTCTCTTCGACAGTTGATTGACAAACTCAATGCTCGAAAGAACTAAACTTGACAACTTTGTCTTAGCTATTTCTAAAAATTAATCACCAGATTTTGTCGAGATGAAATATTTTTAGTGAAATAAATAAATTACTTCATTGTGCAAACAATACTTCGGTCGAAGACCAAATATCTTATATAAAAACAAAATTCTTGGCTTATTTCCAAAATACCAGTTAAGTTGTATTTGCTATTTGCTATTTTTATTTTTATTATTTCAAGTCAATTTTAAATATTTCAATCAGTCGAGTTGATTAAGTAGGGTGTACCGTGTTGTTCATTTTAATCCTGCAAACACCCTAGAAGGTGCAAACCGCATTCCAAATATAAACCATAGGTATTCCCTGAACACTTACGTGAAAAGGTCAAGTCAATTTAATAGATTTCATTCAGTCGAGTTGATTAAGTAGGGTGTACCGTGTTGTTCATTTTAATCCTGCAAACACCCTAGAAGGTGCAAACCGCATTCCAAATATAAACCAAAGGTATTCCCTGAACACTTACGTGAAAAGGCAAAGTCAATTTTAAATATTTCAATCAGTCGAGTTGATTAAGTAGGGTGTACCGTGTTGTTCATTTTTAATCCTGCAAACACCCTAGAAGGTGCAAACCGCATTCCAAATATAAACCAAAAGAATTCCCTTAACATTTACGTGAAAAGGTCAAGCCAATTTTAGATATTTCAATCAGTCGAGTTGATTAAGTAGGGTGTACCGTGTTGTTCATTTTAATCCTGCAAACACCCTAGAAGGTGCAAACCGCATTCCAAATATAAACCAAAAGAATTCCCTTAACATTTACGTGAAAAGGTCAAGCCAATTTTAGATATTTCAATCCGTCGAGTTGATTAAGTAGGGTGTACCGTGTTGTTCATTTTAATCCTGCAAACACCCTAGAAGGTGCAAACCGCATTCCAAATATAAACCAAAAGAATTCCCTTAACATTTACGTGAAAAGGTCAAGCCAATTTTAGATATTTCAATCAGTCGAGTTGATTAAGTAGGGTGTACCGTGTTGTTCATTTTAATCCTGCAAACACCCTAGAAGGTGCAAACCGCATTCCAAATATAAACCAAAAGAATTCCCTTAACATTTACGTGAAAAGGTCAAGCCAATTTTAGATATTTCAATCAGTCGAGTTGATTAAGTAGGGTGTACCGTGTTGTTCATTTTAATCCTGCAAACACCCTAGAAGGTGCAAACCGCATTTCAAATATAAACCATAGGTATTCCCTGAACACTTACGTGAAAAGGTCAAGTCAATTTAATAGATTTCAATCAGTCGAGTTGATTAAGTAGGGTGTACCGTGTTGTTCATTTTAATCCTGCAAACACCCTAGAAGGTGCAAACCGCATTCCAAATATAAACCATAGGTATTCCCTGAACACTTACGTGAAAAGGTCAAGTCAATTTAATAGATTTCAATCAGTCGAGTTGATTAAGTAGGGTGTACCGTGTTGTTCATTTTAATCCTGCAAACACCCTAGAAGGTGCAAACCGCATTCCAAATATAAACCATAGGTATTCCCTGAACACTTACGTGAAAAGGTCAAGTCAATTTAATAGATTTCAATCAGTCGAGTTGATTAAGTAGGGTGTACCGTGTTGTTCATTTTAATCCTGCAAACACCCTAGAAGGTGCAAACCGCATTCCAAATATAAACCATAGGTATTCCCTGAACACTTACGTGAAAAGGTCAAGTCAATTTTAGATATTTCAATCAGTCGAGTTGATTAAGTAGGGTGTACCGTGTTGTTCATTTTAATCCTGCAAACACCCTAGAAGGTGCAAACCGCATTCCAAATATAAACCATAGGTATTCCCTGAACACTTACGTGAAAAGGTCAAGTCAATTTTAGATATTTCAATCAGTCGAGTTGATTAAGTAGGGTGTACCGTGTTGTTCATTTTAATCCTGCAAACACCCTAGAAGGTGCAAACCGCATTCCAAATATAAACCAAAAGAATTCCCTTAACATTTACGTGAAAAGGTCAAGCCAATTTTAGATATTTCAATCAGTCGAGTTGATTAAGTAGGGTGTACCGTGTTGTTCATTTTAATCCTGCAAACACCCTAGAAGGTGCAAACCGCATTCCAAATATAAACCAAAAGAATTCCCTTAACATTTACGTGAAAAGGTCAAGCCAATTTTAGATATTTCAATCAGTCGAGTTGATTAAGTAGGGTGTACCGTGTTGTTCATTTTAATCCTGCAAACACCCTAGAAGGTGCAAACCGCATTCCAAATATAAACCAAAAGAATTCCCTTAACATTTACGTGAAAAGGTCAAGCCAATTTTAGATATTTCAATCAGTCGAGTTGATTAAGTAGGGTGTACCGTGTTGTTCATTTTAATCCTGCAAACACCCTAGAAGGTGCAAACCGCATTCCAAATATAAACCAAAAGAATTCCCTTAACATTTACGTGAAAAGGTCAAGCCAATTTTAGATATTTCAATCAGTCGAGTTGATTAAGTAGGGTGTACCGTGTTGTTCATTTTAATCCTGCAAACACCCTAGAAGGTGCAAACCGCATTCCAAATATAAACCAAAAGAATTCCCTTAACATTTACGTGAAAAGGTCAAGCCAATTTTAGATATTTCAATCAGTCGAGTTGATTAAGTAGGGTGTACCGTGTTGTTCATTTTAATCCTGCAAACACCCTAGAAGGTGCAAACCGCATTCCAAATATAAACCATAGGTATTCCCTGAACACTTACGTGAAAAGGTCAAGTCAATTTTAGATATTTCAATCAGTCGAGTTGATTAAGTAGGGTGTACCGTGTTGTTCATTTTAATCCTGCAAACACCCTAGAAGGTGCAAACCGCATTCCAAATATAAACCATAGGTATTCCCTGAACACTTACGTGAAAAGGTCAAGTCAATTTTAGATATTTCAATCAGTCGAGTTGATTAAGTAGGGTGTACCGTGTTGTTCATTTTAATCCTGCAAACACCCTAGAAGGTGCAAACCGCATTCCAAATATAAACCAAAAGAATTCCCTTAACATTTACGTGAAAAGGTCAAGCCAATTTTAGATATTTCAATCAGTCGAGTTGATTAAGTAGGGTGTACCGTGTTGTTCATTTTAATCCTGCAAACACCCTAGAAGGTGCAAACCGCATTCCAAATATAAACCAAAAGAATTCCCTTAACATTTACGTGAAAAGGTCAAGCCAATTTTAGATATTTCAATCAGTCGAGTTGATTAAGTAGGGTGTACCGTGTTGTTCATTTTAATCCTGCAAACACCCTAGAAGGTGCAAACCGCATTCCAAATATAAACCAAAAGAATTCCCTTAACATTTACGTGAAAAGGTCAAGCCAATTTTAGATATTTCAATCAGTCGAGTTGATTAAGTAGGGTGTACCGTGTTGTTCATTTTAATCCTGCAAACACCCTAGAAGGTGCAAACCGCATTCCAAATATAAACCAAAAGAATTCCCTTAACATTTACGTGAAAAGGTCAAGCCAATTTTAGATATTTCAATCAGTCGAGTTGATTAAGTAGGGTGTACCGTGTTGTTCATTTTAATCCTGCAAACACCCTAGAAGGTGCAAACCGCATTCCAAATATAAACCAAAAGAATTCCCTTAACATTTACGTGAAAAGGTCAAGCCAATTTTAGATATTTCAATCAGTCGAGTTGATTAAGTAGGGTGTACCGTGTTGTTCATTTTAATCCTGCAAACACCCTAGAAGGTGCAAACCGCATTTCAAATATAAACCATAGGTATTCCCTGAACACTTACGTGAAAAGGTCAAGTCAATTTAATAGATTTCAATCAGTCGAGTTGATTAAGTAGGGTGTACCGTGTTGTTCATTTTAATCCTGCAAACACCCTAGAAGGTGCAAACCGCATTCCAAATATAAACCATAGGTATTCCCTGAACACTTACGTGAAAAGGTCAAGTCAATTTAATAGATTTCAATCAGTCGAGTTGATTAAGTAGGGTGTACCGTGTTGTTCATTTTAATCCTGCAAACACCCTAGAAGGTGCAAACCGCATTCCAAATATAAACCATAGGTATTCCCTGAACACTTACGTGAAAAGGTCAAGTCAATTTAATAGATTTCAATCAGTCGAGTTGATTAAGTAGGGTGTACCGTGTTGTTCATTTTAATCCTGCAAACACCCTAGAAGGTGCAAACCGCATTCCAAATATAAACCATAGGTATTCCCTGAACACTTACGTGAAAAGGTCAAGTCAATTTAATAGATTTCAATCAGTCGAGTTGATTAAGTAGGGTGTACCGTGTTGTTCATTTTAATCCTGCAAACACCCTAGAAGGTGCAAACCGCATTCCAAATATAAACCATAGGTATTCCCTGAACACTTACGTGAAAAGGTCAAGTCAATTTTAGATATTTCAATCAGTCGAGTTGATTAAGTAGGGTGTACCGTGTTGTTCATTTTAATCCTGCAAACACCCTAGAAGGTGCAAACCGCATTCCAAATATAAACCATAGGTATTCCCTGAACACTTACGTGAAAAGGTCAAGTCAATTTTAGATATTTCAATCAGTCGAGTTGATTAAGTAGGGTGTACCGTGTTGTTCATTTTAATCCTGCAAACACCCTAGAAGGTGCAAACCGCATTCCAAATATAAACCATAGGTATTCCCTGAACACTTACGTGAAAAGGTCAAGTCAATTTTAGATATTTCAATCAGTCGAGTTGATTAAGTAGGGTGTACCGTGTTGTTCATTTTAATCCTGCAAACACCCTAGAAGGTGCAAACCGCATTCCAAATATAAACCATAGGTATTCCCTGAACACTTACGTGAAAAGGTCAAGTCAATTTTAGATATTTCAATCAGTCGAGTTGATTAAGTAGGGTGTACCGTGTTGTTCATTTTAATCCTGCAAACACCCTAGAAGGTGCAAACCGCATTCCAAATATAAACCAAAAGAATTCCCTTAACATTTACGTGAAAAGGTCAAGCCAATTTTAGATATTTCAATCAGTCGAGTTGATTAAGTAGGGTGTACCGTGTTGTTCATTTTAATCCTGCAAACACCCTAGAAGGTGCAAACCGCATTCCAAATATAAACCAAAAGAATTCCCTTAACATTTACGTGAAAAGGTCAAGCCAATTTTAGATATTTCAATCAGTCGAGTTGATTAAGTAGGGTGTACCGTGTTGTTCATTTTAATCCTGCAAACACCCTAGAAGGTGCAAACCGCATTTCAAATATAAACCATAGGTATTCCCTGAACACTTACGTGAAAAGGTCAAGTCAATTTAATAGATTTCAATCAGTCGAGTTGATTAAGTAGGGTGTACCGTGTTGTTCATTTTAATCCTGCAAACACCCTAGAAGGTGCAAACCGCATTCCAAATATAAACCATAGGTATTCCCTGAACACTTACGTGAAAAGGTCAAGTCAATTTAATAGATTTCAATCAGTCGAGTTGATTAAGTAGGGTGTACCGTGTTGTTCATTTTAATCCTGCAAACACCCTAGAAGGTGCAAACCGCATTCCAAATATAAACCATAGGTATTCCCTGAACACTTACGTGAAAAGGTCAAGTCAATTTAATAGATTTCAATCAGTCGAGTTGATTAAGTAGGGTGTACCGTGTTGTTCATTTTAATCCTGCAAACACCCTAGAAGGTGCAAACCGCATTCCAAATATAAACCATAGGTATTCCCTGAACACTTACGTGAAAAGGTCAAGTCAATTTTAGATATTTCAATCAGTCGAGTTGATTAAGTAGGGTGTACCGTGTTGTTCATTTTAATCCTGCAAACACCCTAGAAGGTGCAAACCGCATTCCAAATATAAACCATAGGTATTCCCTGAACACTTACGTGAAAAGGTCAAGTCAATTTTAGATATTTCAATCAGTCGAGTTGATTAAGTAGGGTGTACCGTGTTGTTCATTTTAATCCTGCAAACACCCTAGAAGGTGCAAACCGCATTCCAAATATAAACCATAGGTATTCCCTGAACACTTACGTGAAAAGGTCAAGTCAATTTAATAGATTTCAATCAGTCGAGTTGATTAAGTAGGGTGTACCCGGTGAGTAGGACCTACACCTATCGTGACCCTAAATATTTTTTGACGGAAATATTAAGGATTGGACATACTTAGAAATGAGATAAAATAAAATGTTTTTGGTGCAGGGGTATTTGGCATTGGCTACTCAAGAGTAGAAGTTCCAATTAAAACAGGCAGTGACGGCGAACTATTTTCTCGTGCAAGGTAAATAAGTTTGTTTTTTATCAATTTATCTTTAGATTATAATCGATAAAAAATACAAATGTTGACCGATTTGGGTGATATTGAGCTCAAAAATTTCAGAAAAACACAGAGAATTTAATTTTTTAATAAAAACTTATCATTTAGACGAATTTGAACTAGAAATAGCTAAAAACAAGTTTAAAACTTCAAAAACCCTCAAAAAAAATGAACTAACATTGGAAAACTGCGCAGATATTCGAAATCTACATTAAAAAATCTATAAGATAGGATATACACTTCTCATGTTCATCCAACTTCGAGTTGGGTGTTGAATCTGTGAATCTATTGAAATGTGTTGAGGGGGGCAATTCGCAAAGAACGTATCCACGTTTGTCCTTAAATGTCAAACACATTCGTTACCACTATGCTCTTTATAATTATTTGTTGAGAAGATATTTGGAGTATAAATATGCTGACCTTGAGCAAACTGCAGTGAAATATCACACTCTGAAGCACACAGTAAAATTGATTGATCACGGAATGCACTTGATGAAACAATTTTTGCTTTTTACTCAGAATAATAAAGAGAATGTCAATCAATATGTTAAAAATGCGAGAGAAATTAATGATTTTTGAAAAATTTAGACAGGTTAAATAGCCAGATCGATGTATTACACTGTACTTACTAATGGTTTTACGAATGTCAAATTCCCAATGAACCAACGATTTTCATGAAGGAGCTCTAATGGTTTATTAATGATTTTCCTTGCGCATAGTTAATGCCATAATTTCTTCCATTTGCGGAGATTATTATTAGAAGCACCTTCTTCCTAGAAATCTTTTTATTTCGAAAACTTGATAATTTTTCAAACTATTATAAAGTTGCACAAAAATAAAAAAATCCACACAAATCAATCAATCAATGTCAATCTTGCAAAAATTTTAAATCCAAATTACGTATATAAAATTTAATATATTTTTTATGGTATTATTAATATCTTATCTTTTTAAAAAATTGATTTCCATTAGTCTAAGCCAACACAAACTTTAAATTATTATTCTCTCAGTTACAAAAGTATTAAAAGATATAAAATTTAATATTATTTTTTAAATATTAAATTGTTAAATATAATTTCCAAATAATTAGCTTCAACGTTCACTTGTTGTCTAGCAAAATCATGATTAACGATTTGCCAATATTATTGTTTCAACTATTTCATCTCATCACTCGTCCAATAGTTTGTCATCTCAAGTTTCTCTACAGTCAATGTGACCCACTACAACCAAAACATAATCACCATTCGAGCCTCAAGCATTTTTACTATGCTATATTCGCAATACTAATTCTACATTTGTATGGAAATATTGGTTTTTATTTGTACGCCAGTGAATTCATAAAATCAGGCGAATCTCGACTGGTCACTAGCAAGTACATCTTCATCCATCAAATGGTGGCATCAGTTGCCTGGGCTCAGTTTGACATTTCTTTCATTCTCAACAACATCAATCAAATTTGCATTTTGTTGGTTTTTATAGTCAATCGTCCCATTGATGAACGATTCAAAATGACGCTCAATGAAACGAACAGTGTCTTGTTCATAGGTTCGGTGCCAATGGGCAAGTCTGAATCGAGCACTATTTTGTTGTACCGCAAACGAGTGAAACATGCATTGGCTGGTTCAATCAGTGCGTTCGGCTTCTCGGCCATGTTAGTACTTACAATCTTTGCTTTGTTCATCAATGAGCCCAAATTTGTGAATTGGTTCACAATTCTTTTCTGGATTTGCTCCTTTCCACACTTTATTCTGTACACATTTTTCTGTAAATATTTTAGCTAAAATTAATCAAGAAATTTATTTATAAATTTATTTAGGTGGATTTGGTTTTGTAATCTACGTCACTCTCACCAGTATCTACATTCAGATCATTCAAAAGAGTTTCATCCGTCAAATGACAAAAAATAATTCTAAAGCTCGTCCAACTTTTAAAAAATTTGTGCAAATCAATCACAGTTTCATTGGAATATGTGAAACAATCCAAGCATACGGCAACTACTGTTCTCCCTTTCTGTCAGTTCTCTTTCCAATGTACTTTTCGGTTCAATGCTATCTGCTGCATGTTGTCCTTTACATCGAATCCACTCCAATGATGTTGAAGCAACTTTTTTTGGGTGCATTCTTTGAGATGAACATTTTCCTGTGTCTCTTCACTGGGATGTGCGCTAAAGTTGTTCGAAACAATCAGCGATTTGCCACACTGAATCGAGTGTTTTATCTCAATTCATTCGTCAAACAGCGTAAACGACGTTTTACTAATTCGGTTGAAAACATGCTAAAGGTAAATCAACTTGTTTAGATTATTTGTTTCATAAGTTGTCGAAAATTTTTTTAACAGACCGAAACATTTAACATGGCAAAACGATTCACTGTGTATTCGTTTCGAGTGTTTGGAAACTTTCGAATCACTTCGAACACTTACATTTTGGTAAGCAATTGAAATTTATAAAAATTTTCTAATTGCTTCGAATTACTTATTAGATTATATCGTACATCAGTTGCTTTTTTATGTTTCTGGCAAAGGAACAGTTCAACAATTTGGCAAAGTGACAAAATCGATTCTACCATTCATTAAAGTTCATTGCCATTTGTTATTTTGATTTAGTTTTAATACATAAAATTAAATGGAAATTGATTCAGAATTTAACATTCGTGTCACATTCTAATTTAACACAACAAATTTCAATGCAATTTTGGTTAATTAATTATTCAAATAAATCCCAAACTCTCTCAGAAAACTTCCATTCAGGGTCATCGTCCAATTGTGATTGTTTGTTGTGCTTTCATCGTTGCCATCTGCTTCGATCGGAAGTGATCCTCTGGAATAAGTGTTACCATCATCACTTTAAGGTCCGTTGTTTGTACTAGAGGTCGACAAGCATAGTAACTATAGTAGTCTACCTCATCACGCTATTTCTGCCTATAAACTGCACCATTTTTTCAATTACCTGTTTAAATTTCAATCAACGAAATGGTATGTTGAAAATGTCATGAAACATCTCGTTAAAACAGAAACATATTTTCTACATACATAAATATTAACAAAATAATTTCGATAAAAATTCGGCAGAATTTACATATATAACTGTTTTTCAATTTTTTTGATCAAATATATAATATTTCAATGAAGTTATATCGTTCCTGGGTCTGAAAAATAGTGAGCAAATGGAAAATAAACACATTTGTAAGCATTTTGAATTAAATTAACCATATAAAATAAGAAATAAGTTTAACTTTTAACTGTCCAAGCCAAAGTTAGAGTGTCTAATTGGCCCAGAATGAATCTTCGATCTCATTTGCATTGAATGTGACTAAATGATTTGCGATGATTCACACACTCTCGCTCCGACTTTCACGCCAATGGCATTATTTACTAGTTACACGTGTGTACTGTGAGTCAAAAAATTGCATTTTTTACACACAACTATATACCTTGCCGGGCTTGACAGTTAGCCGAGACATGCGCAGACATAATGTCAACATGGAAATCAACTCAGCAGACGCACTCTAATACAAACGTCACTACAGCAACTCTGCTATAGCATTTGTTCATTACAGTGAATGTAAACACACTGCAGATTCTGTTCTGTACGTGTAGAGTCACTTTATCACTGTGTACTGCAGTGGCTTCTACTTGTGAAATTGAATATTGAATACAGCCTTACGTGCAATGCAATTGTTGTAACGGCGTAGTATACTGCTGCAATGTACTAAATGTGTGTGTTAGTAAGTCATGCCCGGTGGACAGGATGGGAAAATGCCACATTGTTTGCAAAGTCTAAAGTGATAGACAAACGTAGACAAGTCTAGTCTTTTTACTGTTTTGATAGAACCACGCGTGCACGGTGTTTATAAACAATGTTTACTTTCTTTAGAATGGTAACCGAATGTCTAGTACTTGGCTTTACTTCTCCTCCAATCCATAGAGAGCACACATGCAGTGTCACATACCTTCCATATAGCTACATACGTACATCAATATACGTATATCACAAGCTGGTGCTCTTCAAGTTTCGTTTACTAATTTGTGTTATATTGTGAACTACATGATGTCTCTTAGCAGTTGTAAAATTGTCCGATTTCACTTGATATTATTATGCTTCTACTTTTTGCCTTTAATTGCCTTTACTTTCCGACAGTTGCCCAGTTCTGCTAAGTTCATTTGGTATTACTCGGTGCATTGCTAGTAACTACAAACAATTTGTGAAGACTAACTTGCAAAAGAATGCACTGCTCGGATATTCAAATCACAGATAACCAGAAAGTGTTCAACATTGGTGACACCATCACTGGAACAGCCCACGTGACCGTGCCCACAGATATTCCACTCTCGAATGTGTCTGTGTCGTTTCACTGTCGAGTTGGGCTCAAATGGGTCAATGTGGTGGACATGTGGAATTATATGCATAATGACGTCTACAACGAAAAGGACGACATACTCCACCAGGAGTTCGACATTAACACTACTAGTAAGTGACATTTTAAAATAAAATTAAAATTAAATTAATAAAATTGATTCTATTTAACTAAGATACCATGGTGAGATTTTTTAAGTCTCCGGGCGAGCCTTCTAAATTGATCACAATTCCATTTTCGTTCACAATACCCAAAGAGTATGTACCTGCTTGTACAATTGCCTCAACAAAAAACGCAAATTAATAATGGATTATTCCAATTCTACAGCAAAGAACTTCCCTCAACGATAGTTAACAATAAAGTCTGTGTGAAGTACTTCATTTGTCTCACAATCAAACTTCGGGAGGAGGAGACGAAAAAGGTCTACAAAGAAGTGACTGTTTGGGCACCGTTTTACAAAAATTTGATGGTTCAAACAACTTGTTGGTGTATTTATTCTATTTGCGATAAATATTTATTTCCACTAGATCACAGTGGGAGCCACTGCTGAGAAGAGTGTTCTTCTACACAGTGGAACTGTGTCACTGCACGCCTCAATTGGCCGTAAAGGATTTGCACCAGGCGAGACCATCACAGTGCACGTGACAGTGCACAACCAGACCAACACCAGAGTGGTGCCAATGATCTCACTGAAGCAGACACAGATCTACTCGAGTGGGAGTCAGTTGGGAATCACCGAAAATTTTTTAGAAAAGGAGCCAATCATTGGAGGTGAGGTTGGGCCACACACCAAGGCGGAAGAACTACTCAATGTGAAAATACCAGAGAACGAACTGTTGAGCATGAAGAGTGCTCTTATCACCGTGAAGTACTTCATCCACGTGACCCTAGACATTCCTCACTCGTTTGATCTGCATGTCAATCTTCCGGTGGCGGTCACTTCGAAGACAGTTATCGAACAATTGCAGCTGAGAAATGACGATCAGATGATTTCCAACTAACCATCGACAGACAGTTTAATACGGATAAATTCATTGTCGATATATTTATCCTTTGATTTAACTTAAATTATTATCTAACTACATTAAAGTATACTTTATTATAGAAACAGATTGACAGTATTCAATGTGAATTTTCTCCTGTGTTCCAGCACACACGCTACAAAAACCTCTACGTTTATACACATTTATACTCTACGTTTATAGAAGGGGATTTCACATGACATGACTGTCTGTTTGATTCTGTTTTTTACAGTAAGAACAGTTAAAAACTAAAAATCGCGATATTTTTTTCGTATTCTAACTCGTTTCATAATGTCAGATCACGGAATTCGTGAAAATCCTTACAAAGAACTAATTGAGAATCTCAAAAGTAAGTAATTTTTGTTTTGTATTTAGTTTAATTCAAGTTTTTTTGGATATTCGAGAAAATGGCACAATCAACAGTGCCCGAGTTGAAATTGAAATTGAAAAACAAAAGCGGCTGCTTCCAAATTGCCCCAAAAGGTAAATGAATATTCACAATAGTTTTGTATTAATTGTCTCATAATTTTTATTCAGTTTGTTGAACATCTTAAACCAGGCGGGCGGCTGATTATGCAAATTGGAGAAGCAAACGGTGAACAGTACCTCGAACAGGTGGATAAACTGAGCGATGGTGGAATTAAGCGAGAAAAAGTCATGTATGTCCCACTTTCAGATAAAGTGGAACAATAGAAATTTTAACTAAAAAACGAGAATTTAATTCTGTTACATTTATTTTTAAGAACCAACACACATGTATGTATCGATAAAATGGCTCTAACCGTGAGAATGCAATTCCAATGAATTGAGTATATAGCGAATGGATAGAATGTGATTCACTAATTGAATCTATTAAAGATATTTTTTAAAAATATTCTTATTCCGGACTGACCATTTCGGGCTGATTCTTTCTGTCATGCAGCTGTTGAAGAACCTTCTTCGAGGTGACCACCACCGGAAGATTAATGTTCAAGTCAAACGAATTTGGTATATCGAGTGTGAGCTCTACAAAGTACTTCACCGTGATAAGATCGCTCTTGATGCTCATTGACTCGTCCACTGGAATCTTCACATCGAGTAACTCTTCCACCTCGGTGTGGGCGTCAATCTCCGAACCAATCACTGGCGCTTCGTTCACTGCGTGCTCAAGCGTCCGGTGACGCTCTTCACACATGTAGATCTGCACCTGATTCAGATTGAGCCGCGGAGTGACCTTGGCGTTGGTCTGATTGTCCACGTGCACATGAACCGTGATTGACTCGCCTGCTGCAAAGCCTTTTCGGCCAATGGTGGCGTGCATTGACACTGTACCACCGTGTAAAAGAACGGACTTTTCTGCGGTTCCACCGACGGTTATCTTAAAATTTGATGGAAAATACCAATAATAATTTTATTAATAAATTTATATATTTTTTTGCAAAATTATTATACCATCAAGTTCTTTTCGAAGGGCGATTCCACAATCACTTCCTTGATGAACTTTTTCACAATTTTCTCATCCTCCATGATTGCCACCCGTACAAAGTGCTTCACCAGTCCGTGTGTGCTCAACATGGTGGAAGGGAGATTTTTGCTAAATCAAAAGTTATCAATTAGTAATTAATAATAATATTGATAAAAGATTGATTTTACTCTTTTGGAATGACAAACGAAAACGGTATCGAAATCTTTTTGGGCTGGCCGTCGTCGGGCTTTTCATTCGATGAAATCATTGCGTCTGTAGGATATTTTTGTTTGTAACAATAGCACAGTGAGAGATATAATAGTTATTAATATTATTAAGTACAAGATGAGCTACCCAGACTTTGCTCAGGTCATTTATCAAATTATTATAAACTCATTAATAATTTTTATGATATTAAGTCAATAAATATATTAGATCTAGTTAAAAAATTTTAATTCTGGAACAACGAAAAAATTCCATTGAATCCTAAAATATTCTCACAGTGTCCCATAAAATATTATCACTTACCCTTTTCAGCCACAACCCATTCGTCATGATAAAAAGTGTGGTGATCAGTGTAGAGGTGCTGCATCGAGTGTCTCGGTGGGCCAAGATATTCCAGCCATTTCACTTCGCCAATACAGTTGAACGATAGTAACACATTTGACAGGGGATATTTTGAGGGCAACCTCAGCTCAGCAGTACCACAAATTGTGTCACCAACGGCGAAGCGCTTCTGGTTGTCCTTCAGTTGAATGTCCACACTGACATTAGACGACATTATTGAGACAGTATGTTGGAATAATTTTGCAGAAAGTACAATAGGAAAAAAACGACAGAGGTGTACAAGTTGATGAAGTCGACGAAAAACAATTTTAAAAAATCAACAGATCAAAACCACCATTTTTCTCGCTTCACAAAGGCAACCGATCAAAAAGTACATACATCAGTAGAAGCAGTGAAAAACACCGAACCAAAAACAAATTATCCAGTTTATATGTACCAGTTGGCCAAAATGCTATTACAATGACGGGATTGAGTGAGTTGGCTGATGAACTAATGCAGTTTGTTTGGGCGCATGTGTTGGTGAAAAAGTGCGTTTTTCCAGGAGAATGTTCTGTCCTTCGATCTGCCTGGTACTATATAACTGTATACATATACATACGGGTATACTACAGTAAACTATAGACGAACTAATGTTGTTGGTTTTTTAAACGAGACGAAAAAACTTCAAATATAAATAGTAAATAAGTTTGATTTTTAACTTTCCGATGCGCAGGTAAAAACTAACATGAATTCACACGTGGGTTCAAAATGACCGTAGAAATAAAATTTGAGATTAATTTGCAAAATTACTGAGTTTTTATTTATTTTAGTGTGAATTTTTAATTGCGTGCAACATGATGACAATTCTACATTTGCAGGGAGACATTCAAATGTCGCCTAGTCCAGAAATACAATCTAGCACAAAATTGGAAACAAAACAAGAAGAGCGCCAGTATGATTGCTAATGCTTTCGATATATATTTACAGTAGATACTCTCGTGTCTCGTATTGCTGTGTTGCGTTGTATTGTGCTATATGTCCATATATTCGCGCATGCGAGTGCATTTTAGGTACATCTACAGTGTTTACACGTTCTGTATTAGGAACCACCGAATCTTCATATGACCTCGAATATTTTGATGCCTCATCGACTAATAGTTACATTTTCATATAGAAATAACTATACTCCATTTTCAGGGCTCAAGGATAACGGCTTGATCTCCCAAAAAAATGCATGGCCAATGATAGCAATTCAATAGCTGTAACTCTCACCAGTGCATTTTTTTGGGCGATCAAGCCGTTATCCTTAGCCCTGAAAATGGAGAATAGTTATTTCTATATGAAAATGTAACTATTAGTCGATGAGGCATCAAAATATTCGAGGTCATATGAAGATTCGGTGGTTCCTATTCTGTATGTCGACAGATCAAGGCACATTCATTTTTGCTTTCGACTTGTTCTCGAACTTTATACACACAATTTAGTCTATCGTTGATTTGAATGATATAGTGTGCAACGTGGAAATCATTATTTTTGTTGTAATACGGTGTAAAATCATTTTATTGTCTCAATTTTATTTCAAAATTGTTATTATTAATTTTAATCGTTTAATGTATTGTGATACATCCAAGCCTGATTGTGTTAATTATTTTCATTTGCAGTAGGACAATTTTCACTCTAAATTTTATCTTTTCCCAAATCTCATAATTTATACAAAGAGACAAGTCAAATTGTCATCCAAAATCCAGTCCACCGACTGTGCCTCTATTCTATTACCCCTCACGTTCATGCTTCTTACCGAAATATACCATGTGAGCCATATAAGCGGTAATATAGCCCCATCTCCATCCAACATCCTACAGCGTTTCCCCAGGTATTAGACGTTTTTTCAACAATTGCAGTAGGCCATAGGCGTGCATTTGTGGCGCACTGATTGTGGCACCGTTAGCAATGCGCACCGGTGAGTCCACATATTTGATGTGATCCTCTTGAAGTGGTACGAAATTAGCCCCATCCACAGCCAACATGGCTTTCTCCACTCGACCATTAGTGATTGCGCCATTTTCTAGAGTAATCAAAACAAACACAAGGATTAACCTAAAAACAAAACAAAAATCACTTACTTTTGAAATTCTCGATTAGTTCTTTGTAAGGATTTATCCGAATAGCGTGATCCGACATTGTGAAACGAGTTAGAATTCACACAAAGTAGCGCGATTCTTACTTTTTAATTTGTTTACTGTAAAAAACTTTGTCAAAAAAGACAATGATATCAAGGCGCGAAAGCCTCTTATACATACGTAATAGCTTTATGTATGTGCTCGTACACTCGACAAAATACGCAGTGGAAATTGACAGTCATTGCAGCTGCTTCTGCAATACCACTGCCCGACAACGATATCAACAATGCTGTGGTTGTATAGTACATGTACATTTGTACATGATTGTACATATATATGCGTAGCGTTCGCGCTCTCCTCAAAAATGACAACAATTGTGTAAGTATACTATGTAAGGGGTCTCCAAACTTTTCCACAAGTTTGCCAAAAAGTGGCAATTGACACAAAAATTGCCACAAAATTTTTTTTAAAAGTATGATTAAAACATTGAAAACAGCATTATTGCAATTTAGAATCGAAATGAGTTACAATTAATGTGATGGTTGAGTTTCTTTACTCTGTAAAACAATTGATTTGAATTCAGTTTCAAAAGCACCGTCAGTGGTGACCGTGACACATTTGTAGAGTGGAAAATTCCAAATAGTGTGCAGTTCCTTGAAAAGAGTGAGAAAGTCCACTCCTTTCTTGGTCACCTTCAGAGTCGATAATGAGATCAGCTCTTCACGAATTTACAAATTATGGGACACAATCCGAAAATATAATAGCACCTGGGAATAGTCGGAAACATCGTTGGATTCGTCAAGAGAGAATGAGAAGTAGGCACACTCTTCGAGTGTTTTTTGTTGTTGTTGACGAATGTTTTCTGACAAAGTGGCCATTCTACGAGTCACAGCTCCAGCACTGAGTGGAACTTTGCTTATCTTTTTTAGCATTGCTTGTTTTGACTTCCAGGTTGGTAGCAAGAATATTCACAGATGATCGAAGGCAATTTTTCAAAAATGGGCCAAGGTTGAATGGCTTGCTTTCGCGCACAATGTTCCAGCTTAAGTCGCACGAAGCGTGTGTTCCGATTTGGTTACTTGTGAGGTGAGATTTTAGTTGTTGAACACTCCGTTCACTCATGTTCGGTCTTTCAGCCGTTGAATTTCAGTCTCACGAGCACTACTCTTGAGCGGAAAGGTTAGGTCAAAGTCAGTATGTTCGGTGTGATGTTTTCGGCAAAGATCAACCTTAAGAATAGTAAAAATACTTTTTTAAAAATGTCCATTGAGTTAAGTTAAGATACCTTTTTGTCAGAATATATATTCCGAGGGCAATAAAGGCACATCATCTTGCCATTATTCTCATAAGCAAGATACAACAGTCAGTCCACTCATCGTGAAACTTGCGATTAGCCTTGGAGATTTTTTAACTTTAACAAAAGGTTCGGGCAATTGTGGATCTGATGATGGAAGATCTGAAGATCATTAGATTGGGCGATGTTCTTCAGTGGTTGTGGATTAACTTCCCAAGAAGGGCCAGGGCGCTTCAGCACAAACTTATCCATTGTGAGTTACAATTTGTAGAGGTGAATGGCACTCCTGCGTAACATAAGTAAACACATGGCTTGCACTGTCCAAACTGCAGGGACAGTGCAGAACACAATCAATGGCAAATTTAGCCACAGATGAGGATTCAATGACCCATAAAAAGTTAATACTCTGATTCAAATGCATTAGGTACAGTTATATAAATAGGGCCAAACATGGGCAGCAGTACATTTAAAATATTCTGAAAACATATGTACATATGCAGGTTTAAGGGAAGTTTTTCAAAGAAATTGCTCAATTTCCAAATAATTTTAATTTGAATATTTTCAAATCTTTTTTAAAAGTCAATTTTGCCACTTGTGGCATTTCGGATTATTGAAATTGCCACTGTGGCAAAGTGGCACTTGTGTTGGAGGCCCCTGACCTATGGCTCATCACTGCTCAGCAGCCGTAGCTGAGGACGTGTGCATGTTTGGAATTGTGGCCCAGAGACTCAACATAAGCCGAATTGGCTTCTATGGGCTGGATTATGAACCTAGTGAATATGATCGAATTTTTCCAAATGATGTGTGCGCCTTTACAAAACATTTCTCCACTGAACAATCGAATATTCAACGTTTTCGCAATTTGTGGCAAAAGTTCAATCAAGCTGGCCAAGCCATCAGCTGCAAAGAAATATCAGAACTACAGCAACTTACCAAATATCATTAGATTGATTTAAAAAATTGATTTATTTAAGGAATTAAAAAAATGTTTGTAAATGTTTTTTTCATTTGTTTCCGGCAAACTGTCACTTGCGATCTGGCAACTAATTAATTAATGATCAGTTTTTAGAGGCATTGCGGAACTCACCAGTATTGCTTACACTTTTCGATCAATACACTTGAGACAAACATATTATTTGTTTGTTCAAATTGATTTCTTCAAAGTGAATTCACGTATATTTGCCGCTGCTTTGTTTGAATAATTCATAACAAAAACTTTGATAAAGTTTTTGATCATCATTGAATTATTCAGTAACAATCCAGTTTCGAACATTTC
Organism: Rhizoglyphus robini; assembly: GCA_023373905.1. Taxonomy (NCBI): domain Eukaryota; kingdom Metazoa; phylum Arthropoda; class Arachnida; order Sarcoptiformes; family Acaridae; genus Rhizoglyphus; species Rhizoglyphus robini. The sequence goes on from JAKIJQ010000010.1 coordinate 1,588,199, forward strand.
ATCCGTTGACGTCTTTGAAGTAAGTTTTATTGAGTTTCAGTTTTGAAATTGTTATTATCATTAGACACAAAAAACATACACCGAAGGCGTCATGAATCTCAAACTGTTTGTGTCGCTTCTCTTAAAACCCACCCAAAGTATTGACTACTTTGTTCACTACTTTAATTTGGTCAAACAACTGAGTGTGTCCAAGAATGGCAAACTTCTCACACTATTCAATGTTCTCAACATTATGCTCGCATTCAAATCTGTTCACTTTCTCTATTTGGCATTCTACTCTCACAATAGTCCACTTGAGAATGCAATTCACTTTGATGTCTTCTTCATTATGTTGGGCAAATCACAGATGAATTTGTTGGCAGTCGCTGTTATGTGCTTGACCATCTACTTCAATCACCAACTCTGCTGCAAAACTAGCAGCTATTCACTTTTGTGCATGCTCAATTCAGTAATTGTCAACAACCAGTGGCGGCCATTCTTTATTGAGCCTAAATTCAAGAACAAACATGTCTGTGCTCGAACTCGGCAATGCTATTTGGCTGTTGTGAATTTTTTCAACGGTTGTATTGTGACTTTCGGTAATTGGTAATTGTAAATACAAATTCATTTTAACACTATTCATTCTAGAAATCAACTTTATTGTTTCGCATATTTATTGCATTTCCATCTTTGTCACTTATTGGCGAAATTTATTCCAAAATGTAATAAGAAATCTAATTTGGTTAACACTGAGTCATTTGAATGGACTGGTCTTTATTGTCTGCATTAACAACACAACTCACTCGGCTGCAGTCAATTTCTCGCTGACTGTTTCCCTACTGATGATGTTCTACATGAAAATGAGTCAAGTCAAAAGACTTTTGCTGAGGATCGTAACAAAACAGACAAAAACATTCCCGCTCAATCGATACCTCAAGTATAGGAAAGCGTTTGTGCACACTTTACTGTTTTTAGTTTCGGTCAATCGATTTTATGGAAAGCTGTTTTGCGCTTATCTGGTTGCGTTTGTTCCCATAAACATTGTCTTGACAATGTGGCTCACTCAGGGCAGACTGGATTTAGCTGCAAAGCTGATCGTTACCTGTTTAATTGCATACAACTTCAATTTTCTGTTTGTGTTTCATTGCATGTTTGCGCAGTGCACCAAGCACATTCACGCGCCATCTAAACTACTGTTTCGATTGATTGTCCAACACAACAGTTTACCTCGAATGATCGCAATACGAACTCGAGTCCACATTGCCCATTCCATCGCTGCACTCAACACTCAAAATCGTTACGGCTTTACCTATGCTGTCTTTGGACTGGTTTCACTCAATACTTTTGTAAAGGTAATCATTTTAATGACTGAAAATAATTTTTGTTTTAAGAATATCTAATAACTTTTTTATTTATTTTAATCAGTTTCTTTTGCTATATGGAAAGTTTTGTATTATTTCGTATAAATTGAAGAAGAAACAAATTATTCAATAGATGCAAAATTAAAATGAAAAATTAAGTTGGATGTGAAAATACTATACTGACTGTTCATAATTATACTACAGTAAACTCTCGTTAATTTGACTCGCTTTTTGACATTTTTCTTTATTTGATATTTGACTTACAATTTTAGCTAAATTGACACATACTGTGTTTCTTAAAGAAATTTTTATTTGAAAACTCCAAAAATCGATTTTAAGACCAATCACTTTTACAATCACTATTATTGTTCTCAAAACAGGCACTTTTTCGAATTCAGTGTAAACAAAAAAATGCATTCTGACGAATCAACACCAATACATAGATTAAATAACGTTTAATCAATCAATATGAGCAATCATTCCAATAATACAATAATACATTCAGACCAGCGAGCACGCCGTCTTAGCATACAATAACAATAGGAGGGTATGTACAGCAGTATAAACACGAGTGAAGGGGACGTCCACAGATGAAGATACATACATTTGAATATACAGTAGACGGTACAGGAGCACATTTCAGCACATTCCACTGCACAAGAGTGCCGAAATAACTGTCGAAAAGGAAAGGGATCTATGATGCATATACTAACGGTTTGAACAATATTGACCGTATGCAGATATTTGATTGCATATTCGAGAAAATTCTGAGTTCGTTTTTTGGGTTACGATGCCACTGAAGTTGATTTACTGAATACTCTTTCACATTGCTTTGATTTATAATTAAACGTGTAATTAAACGCATTATTTCTCGCATTACTTTGCACCGTAAAACCAACTCGAAGACAATCAATGCAAAAAGAACTATATATAACCAAATTTAAATCCAAGCATACATAAGCTTTTGATAAGTACCATAAATAACTTAAACAAATTGAGTGAGAAAATATGTGAATAGTGTTGGCTAGATTTTCAAGATTTGAAGGTCGATACTGAGTCAAAGTGGTGGTAAAGGATTCAAATGAGAGACTCAATCAACGATAACAAAGTTTTTACAGTAGATAACAAGACTAATTAGAAGTTTTATTTGACCATTTTAACCATTGGATTCTTTTGTGTTTTTGGAGAAAATTAATGGACAAATGCAAAAATCTTAACGAAAAGTGAGGTAAACTTATAAGACATGAAAATAAAGCAAGCTTTGTAAGTTACTAAATTTATTAATAATTTCTTTAAATCCATTTGAGTCATTAATATTACTGTCAATACAATAATAAAGCCACTGTCATATAATAGCAGTTTTTCGGCTTTCCAAGATAAAATCCAAAGTCTGACAATTGTGAAACATCCACCAGCGTACAATCAAAAAGAGCACAATACTACTCGGCATTAGGACTGCTTCGTACATGAAGATGAACCAAGGCGTCAGTGCAAGACCGTACTCAACAATAAACGGAGTGATCAGCCACACTAGTCCACTGATGCCTGTGTACATTGCAACATCTTTCTCGGTTAAATTTAAGAATATTTCTGCAAATGACAACATTGAGGGCAGAACTGGCGAAAAGCCGAATCCAATCAGTGCATTTGAAATGATCACAAGTGTTGGGTTGGGAAAGCCAAAATAGCCAATCAGTAGGGCTGCTACGATTATCACGTAACAGTAGGATATTATATAATCGGTGCGCAGTTTCAGACTGACAAAGGCTGTCACGAGTGGACCGAGGGTGTAGGTGATGGTGTAGGCCACAATCACCTGGGCAGTGTTCTCTTCAGGAAACTCAAGTTGGGCCAACATTGGATCAAAGTAGACGTAGTAGCCTATTTCACCCAGGTAATACACAAACAGCCACAAATAGAAGAGTGCTAACTTGCGCTTGCGCTTTGATAACTTGGACGTGGGCGTGAAGGGATTCATGTGATGATTTTGGGCTTTACGCGAGAGAATTCGCTTTTGGTAGCGATTCACAAAGTAGAGAGCCAAAAAGATGAATGGAACTGAAAGAGATAATTAATTGTTAGTAAAGGAATGCATATATGTTGATATATTTGCACTCACTTATCGATTGGATATAGCCAACGAGTGAATATGGAATAGCAAGCGACATCCTACGATGCAAAACTGTCACGGTCCTATTCTCCTCATCCATCTCCGCATCTTCATAAACAAAGGGCGCAGTCAAGAAAAGTTCTGTGAGCGCACCACCCAAATTGTATACAAATTGATTCATCTGAAACAGTTGCACAATTCGGGAGGGCCACACTTCAATCAGCCAAATGTAATTTCCTGCATCCCAGGCCCCGGTACCAATTCCATTGATGACCATAAACACGTATGCTAGTCGAATGGTTCCATAATGAGGCAGCAGGGCAATGGTTACAGCAATAGTCATTACAAAAAACACCAAAAGCAGTTGTCGATTGAACCATTTGTATAGTAGATTACCGCTCGAACCAACCATAAAGCCACAGTAGTAGCATACGTAGAAGTAACTCATGGCCCTCTCGGATGCATCGTAGATGTAGCCAAGATCGGTGAGAGTGCTGTCCAGAATGTACGAACTTAGGCCCTGGTGTTTTAGAACAATTTTTAACACTATTTAATACAGAAATGACCCATTACTTACATAACTGAAATTGTTCATCAAGGAGAGGAGTGCATAAAACAGTGGCAATTTGTTTTCATGGAAAACTTGGCCAAATTCATACCATTTGTCGCGTACATTTTCAAGCCATACCTTTGTAGTGGAGATGGTCCTTTCTTTGGCCCTCTCGTGATGCTCAATCTTCATCTTCATTTTATTGCTCAAGACAAATATACCATGCAAGCAAGACACTGTCTACAAAGATTGATTCTTAAACAATTGATTATTTTTGGTCAGAGTATTTATACATCACGAAAAGCATTCCAATGTTATATCTCAATGAAATGCAGTGAGAATCCAGAGACTGTTTACTAGATTTATTGACCTATGGCAACGTTCTACTGGCGTACCTAAAAACAACTTTTTTGTTTGCACTGAGATTGTGTCTGTGTCTGAATAATTAAAACGTCTGTGCCAAAAAAAAAGTGAAGTCGCATGTGTTTTGCAATGACAAATCTAATACAGTGGAATTTTTGCCAGGAAATTGTGCAGTAAGAGTACTTACCTTGAACCCAGATTAAGTGAACCTTTATCCATCACAAAAAATATCACCCCTTCATACCCTTAACAGTGCATTATGCAGTCTCGGCCAGTGAGACAAGCACAAACCGACTCAAACCGGCTTGTCCAATTGCCTGCGCAGACCTGAAGCTTGTCATGTGATTTCGAAAAATAGAAAAATGACTTTTTGAGACGAAAAGATTGATATGATCTGATTAATAAAATAGCTTATAGTCAAGTGAAAATTTTGTGTTTTAATATTTCTAATTTTTATTTTTCTACGCCTGAAATTTGTCCCATTAAATGGACACATTGAGTCATATTTGGAGACTAAAATTCAAATCTTGTGTTTGATGTTGTTAAATGGCTCCGAAAATGATTCTAACATTTAACCCATCATTACGCTAGAAAATGCAGCAGAGGCATTTTTATTACTGAATTCAAACTTTTAATTAAATAATTTTACTTTTAATACCAAGTACTGAAAATGAAATTATTATGAACCAATTGACATTAATCAAATGTTTTTTAATTGATTATACATTTGAAGTAAACATGTCCAGACTAGACAACACAGACATCCAGTATGGCCAATTGGCCAAGGCATATGATCACAGGAATCACATGTGTTGGTGCAAGAATGCGGATTAATCAATTTTTGTGTTTGCAGACTGGTACACTTTGCACTACACAAGGAAAATAGTTTCATCTCTAAACCCACAACAGAATTTAGTGTCATTGTGGAAAGTACTCACTTGTGTACAAATTTCTAATTTTAGTGCTCAGGTAGATGTTGCGAGTCTCGTGAGTGTTGGTTTGATCAACTCATCACCAAGAGAGACAAAGACATCTTAATTAGAGTGTGTCCGAAATGATTGTTTAAGCCAAAATGTCTTTGGTAGAGGATTTTTACCCCTTCCATGCATACCCTGACCAAAGCTTAAAATACATACGCCAGACTAACACATGTTGCTCACATGATTCGCACATGTCAACACCTTTGACGCACTTCTGTGATTATGCATTGCAGAGTCTTGCCCAACTTGCTAACTTGCGACAATAATTAAGGCCGTCTTAAACAAAATACCTAATATTGTTTATCCAGACAAAAATCATGTGAATCTATGATAAAACAATGCACTTTTGGGTATGTATTTCTATCTATGCACCAAAATATATAAATAAGTTTCGTAACTAAGTAACATATCTTTGCTTGCTTTCTTTTCATTTCTATTTATCAATGACATTGCTGTGTCTTGAGCTTCAACACATCGGTGCTTATTATTTTGTGGTGTATCTAATCTTGTTGGCGTTTTGTAATGCTGCATAAAATGCTTTGTGTGCGTTGCTATATTTGAAATTTTAATACAAAGAAATTAAATCTCAAGAAATATATTAAAATTCAAATTTTTAAATATTTTAATTACTGTATGATTGGAAAGTAAATGTAAATCGTGCATCAGTTGCTTTTTACGTTTCTGGTAATGGAACAGTTCAACAATTTGGCAAAGTGACAAAATCAATTCTACCATCCATTAAAGTTCATTGCCATTTGTTATTTTGATTTAGTTTTAATACGTTAAAACTACAAAATAAAAAATCGATTTAGAATTTAACATTCGTGACACATTCTAATCTAACACAAAAAATTTCAAGGCTTGGCTAATTAATTATCCAAATAAATCTCAGACTTTCCCAGAAAAGGTTCATTCAGGGCATTTACAATGAGCAATGATACGAAAGACTCTCTTTATAATTAGGCTTTGTTTCTCTGGAGTTTTTATATAATTTGACTCTCCTTGTATGAGTTGTTACTATTGATTTTTAACAACATGAATTATGATGAAATATATGTACTGAGCTAATAATAAAAAACAATTAATCCTTGCTAAAGTTTCCGAGTTTTTAAATTTATTGTTATTTTGTTTTTCATTTGAAAATTTATTTTTTGTTTCCAAGGACACATTAATTTATTTCAAATAATATAATATTATGTTTTATATTTTTTACTAAATACATTCCAACCGCAATGAATCTCAAATTGCTTGCATCACTTCTTTTCGTCCCAATAAAAAATATTACTTATTTTGTTCACTATTACAACTTGGTCGAACAAATATGTTTGTACAAAAATTGGAAATTGTTCACAATTGTCAAACTTCTCAACACAATTCTCGCGGTGAAATGTGTTCACTTTTTCGTGATCACATTTTGGTCTCATGACAGTCTACTTGAGAATGCGGTGCACTTTGATGCATTCTTTTTGGTGGTTGGAAAATCACAGATCAATGCTTTGTCACTTATAATGTCGATCATGCTTCTGTACATCAATCACAAGCTTTACATCAAGAGTAACTATCATTTGTTACGCATGCTCTACATCACAATTGTTCATCACAATTGGCGTTCATTTTTTATTGATTCAAAGTTTCAAAACCAAAATGTCTGTCTGCGAACCAGAAAATGTTTTCTGATTGTCCTCAACATTTTCATCAGTATTCTTACAACATTTGGTAATGCATTCTTGTAACGATTAAAAATTTTAATATTTTCCAATTATTTTCCATTAGAAATTATTTTGATTGTTTCTTATGTTTATATGAATTTCGTATTAATCAAATATTACTTATTTCAAGATGAGACTTCACTAGTCGGTACTTTATTCTATATCACAGTTAGCCATTTAAGCGGAATGTCATTAGGTCTATATATTTTGTGCTTGAGTCACTCAATGGCAATCAACTTTTCATGCACTGTATCATTCTTGATGATGTTTTACCTCAAAATGGAGCAAATGTTTGCACTTTTGTTGAGCATAGTTTCTAGTAAAACCAAAACATTTCCACTCAAACTCTACCTTGAATATCGTCAAAGATATGTTCGAAGTTTGAAATTTTTCTTTGCTATTAATCGATTTTATGGACGACTGTTTTGTGCGTTTCTTATTGCTTCAATTCCGATAAACGTATTTTTGACCATGTGGATCATACTGGATAAACTGAATGTTGCTGCAAAAGTGATTGTCTACTTCTGGATTGTCTATCTGTGCAATCTACTTTTTGTCTTTCATTGTATATTTGCGCAATGCACCGCGCATATTCACAAGCCATGCAAGCTGTTATTTCGCTTGATTATTCACAATTCACCAAGGAGACTCGCCATAAGAACTCGAGTTCACATTGAGCATTCTATAGCTGAACTGAATACTCAAAATCGTTATGGTTTCACGTATGGTGACTTTGGACTGGTCTCATTGAATACGTTCGCAAAGGTTTAAAATGCTTAATATTAATGGAGATTTAATTGCAAAAAATAATTTCTTATAGTTTCTTTTGTTATATGGAAAATTCTGTATCATTTCATATAAAATGATGAAGAACAGAATCATTGAATAAATCATTGAAAATTCAAATAAACCACCAATCTCGGGGATAACTTTTCTTTAATGCATTAATTTTGCTTCGACTTTGAGATGATTCATTGAATTGAATGATTATTAATTTGTTATGAAGTGATGACCTATAACCTGATCAAAGTGAACAAGTGTTTGTTTTTTTACCATTACTTTTTAGCAATAAATTTGAAACTGTCAACGTGAGTTTATTTCGAGTATTCGATAAAATCGTAATTACTCAAGTACAAGATAGATGACTAACGCTTCTGTTATCCAGGAATGTAGTGATGCGCAACGTTGTCCCTCTCTAACAAATCACTTTTATGACCAAGCAATAAATGTATTATTTAAGATTATATACTGGCACGCGTGTAATGCAAAATGACTCTTAATGTGTTAATTCAATAATCCTTTTTCTTAGGAATGGATTACTTTTTGCATTAGTCAGTTGCATCATGAATCACGTAAGCAATCTTAATCTTAAAGAATGCCAACAAATTAACCATTTACAAATGGAAATATGTGTCTATCGGTAAGATAGTGGTAAGCACAAAGCAATAAAACTTTGAATTACCAACCAAAAACAAACGATTATGTTTCGTTTTCTTACTAATCCGCAATGGAAATCGACATATTTGGTTACAGTTTAATAATGAGATGTCACTACTAGATTAATACTATGTGAAGCACAAAAGTAATTAATTTTGCATTAGTGTACAAAGACTTTGTAACAAAGTAGAAGTTAAAACAAAACACTCTGTTTGGCATCTTTATTTTAATGATAATTGAGGTTAAATGTCATAAAAGTGAAATACCTTTGTATGAAGCACAATAGTAACATTTGTAACAGTGCACTGTCACATGAAATCAGTACAACCTCGTGTAGGTCAGTGCATAAATTCCTGTTTATGGAATTTGCGGCGATAATATAAATATGTCGCTTATTTTGACAAAAAGTTGCACTCTTTTGCATATTGTATTGTGCCGCTATGAATAATCAAAATAATTTGATTCATCAATCAAATACAAATTCATATCGAAATGCTGCTTTCGAATTTGAAGAAAATGAGATGGAAGAAAATTATGAAAATATTGATTTGTGTCAAAGTGAATCGCTGAGAGATGAAAAACCCAAATGGGACCCTTTCACTACGCAACCAGCCACTGATGAAGATGAGTCAATCACCTCGGAATGGATCAAAATTGTTATTCAAATACTCAAAGTGCTAACTTATGTGATCACATTTGGGCTAATCTTGGGATTGACTGTAACATCAAAGGCAATTACTCTGCTGATGAGTTCAATGATTCAGCCTAACCGAAGTATTGAAGTTTGTTTGGATGGGAACGCAACCCATTTCATCAAATATGAGGTCAAAAGTGTCCATCGCATTTTGTGGATTTGGTGTCTGTTCTTTGCCATTGTGGCTCCGTATGTTTTGGCATTTGTCAAATGTTTGTGGAAATGTTTGTTCAAAAACATTAAAACTGCTTCACTTGAAGCTATTGTTACGGTAAGTTAACTATTTTTGGATTTAAATCTTAAAAAATTATTCAATCAAAACTACAGGTATTCTGCATGGAAACTCTACACTCGATTGGTTTATGCATGCTAATGTTTATAATTTTGCCAAGTCTTGATGTGATCAAATGTGCAATGCTGATGAATTCAGTTTGTATAATTCCGACTTTGTTGAGGCTGTTGGTTGATCAAAATGAACATTCAAATGCAAAGGGCAAAAGATTTTACCAAATTTTGTTAAACAACAAGAAAATCATTTTTTGGGCAACATTTGGCATTCAACTCGCTTCGATTATAATTTGGACTGTAATTTGTAGATTTGAAAATGTAATCGAATTTTTTCTTGTTCCAATTAGCTTGATTTTTGGTATGTTGTGTTCTGTCTCTTGAAATTTGTGGTGTAATTAATATATTTTTGTTTTAGTTTCATTGGAATGCTGGGAAAATTACATTGTCCCTGAAAAGATGAAACCTTGGATGGGCTGGTTTGAGAAAGCCACTAAAGATCTGATTGACTGTCGCCAATTTGTCCTGTGCTTTGTAATGCCTTGGAAGGTGGTTCTCATGTTTGGTGCAATGTTGTGCTGTGTAACTGTTCAACATGGCACTGGCTTTACCAAGTTGATGTTTACTAATTTTATGGATGGACTTTATACTTCAAATATCACAATGATTTCGCAAAATAAAACTGCAAGTTATGAAACCGTTACTGAATATGTGATCGAGAATACATGGTGGCCCTTGTACTTGCTCATTGCTCATGTCATGATGAATCATTTTTGCTTTTTCATGGCCAAGTTTGCAAACAAAATTTGTATTCAAAGTAAGTTTATATCTAAATTATCTGAAATCTTAATAATTTTGTTTGTTTTTTTTCAGAAATAAGTTTTGCTATCCCAATTTGTCTAACTGTCCCAGTAACCATCCTGGTACTGTGGATATTAAGTCTTCAAACTGTATGCAAACAAGAATGGTTCATTTTGCCAAATGAAATTAATTGGTATTTTTCATCAAATTCAAAATATTCTTGGATCAAATATTTAGCTCTGGGAATATGGCTGCTAAGTTGGTTTAGTCAACTTGTCAGTACCACTCAACTCTGGAACGCCATCACCAAACGACTGAAACCCACTGAATTGCTTTTTGTAAATCCATTCTACACTTCTGTGCTAATCGATCAGTCCCTGGCAATGAATCGGCGGCGTGTTCGAATTAATAATTTGGATAAAGAAACATTGACAAGCACAAAAGTTGAAGGTTCACATGAAAAAAATGAAAAGAGTTGGGCTGAAACATGTTCAAGTGAGGGCATTGAAGAGGATGGAATTGATCCTAAATCAAAGCCAGAAAGCGATGACGAGACAACTCGAATGTATGTTTGTGCCACGATGTGGCATGAGGACCGAAATGAAATGTTGCAAATGTTGAAGGCTGTGATGAGACTCGATTTCGATCAAGGCACAAGGCGCATTGCGAGACAGAGTTTGAGTTCTGATGACGACAAATCGCAATACTACGAGTTGGAAGGTAATACAAATGGGCACAAATGCAAAATCAAATGTCTTAATGTCTCTTTTCACAACAGTAAATATTTTCTTTGACGATGCTTTTGAACAAGGCAAATCGAACGATGATGATCAAGACCGAGTGGTAAATAGCTTTGTGGAACAGTTGATTGATGTAATGAACGAAGCTGCCAGTCAGGTACTCGCTACCTTTAATGTGACCATTCAGTACCCGAAAGTAGTCTCCACGCCGTATGGTGGAAAGTTGATTTGGGTCATGCCAAGTGGTAACCTTTTGATTGCTCATCTCAAAGATAAAAATTTGATACGTCATCGAAAGCGATGGAGTCAGGTACGTTCATGTTTATGCAAGAATATATCATTGATCGCTAATTATTCCCACAAGTGTATGTACATGTATTATTTGTTGGGATACCGATTGGCTGGTCGTCAAGATCTCACCGAATCACGTAAACGCACAATTGCAGCAAACACTTTTGTTCTGGCTCTAGATGGCGATATAAACTTTCAACCATCGGCTGTTCACATGCTGGTCGACTTGATGCGCAAAGATCCTAAGCTCGGTGCCGCTTGTGGACGAATTCATCCAATTGGCAGCTTCAATCCAATTGTACTGTACCAAAAGTTTGAGTATGCCATTGGACACTGGTTCCAAAAGTCCACTGAACACGTGTTTGGTTGTGTGCTATGTAGCCCCGGTTGTTTCTCACTGTTTCGAGCGAGTGCGTTGATGGATAAATCGGTGATGCACAAGTACACTACCAAACCATCGGAAGCATTGCATTACGTTCAGTATGATCAGGGAGAAGATCGATGGCTTTGTACGTTGCTTCTTCAGCAGGGTTGGAAGATTGAGTACTGTGCTGCTGCTGATTCGTATACTCATTGTCCTGAAAGTAAGTGACTTGTTTTACAAAATTAAAAATTAACAAAACGTTATAAGGTTTCCGAGATTTCTTCATCCAACGTCGTCGATGGGCTCCATCCACAATGGCAAACATTGTCGATCTAATCTGGAATTTCCGTCAAACAGTACAGAAGAACGAGAACATAACTCTATTGTACATCATCTACCAATTTGTCCTTCAGATATGCGCCATAGTCACGCCTGGAATCATATTTCTAATGGTGGTGGCCGGCATGACCAGCGGTGCACATTTCCAATTTGAAGCTTCATTCTACACCAATTTGATTGCAATTTTGGCTTTTTTGCTTGTTTGTTTGATGTTTGACAGTGACAAGGTCAAGATTATGTTTGCCTTTGTGCTGTCCACGATTTATGCGCTGTTGATGTTGGCGGTGCTCATTGGAACTGGTGAGTTTTTGTTGTTACTAAAAAATTGAAAAGTATTTGAAATTGAAAATAATTAAAAATTTTGATTTTTACCAGCAATCGACTTACTATCAAACTCTGTTCTATCTCCAAACGCAATTCTTTTCGCCGGAATGATGACAAGTTTTGCACTGGCAGCAATTCTACATCCACAAGAAGCGCTGTGTGTTCTGTGTCTTCCAATCTATATGTTGCTCATTCCGAGTATGTACCTGCTGCTGTCAATCTATTCGGTCACAAACATGCACATTGTTAGCTGGGGAACGCGTGAAGTAGCGTCAAATCAAAGTGAATCCGAATTGGCAGATCAAGAAGTCAAAGCTAAACCAAGTAATAATATTATTTTGGAATATATTTTTGAGTGTTTTGGAAATAACAAATCATCGTCGTGCTGTTTCACTGACATCAAACAAGACCAACAGAACAATGAACTGATCATTGAGATGAATAATAATATCAACGATCTCAAAGCAACGATGAATCAGATCAAAAGTCAATTGCCAACAAGCGCCATTCAAATGCCTTCTAGCCATGGTTCAATTTCGGAAAATAGTAATCCAATCAATTTGAAGCATGAACCATTGCAAAGTCAACAATCGATCAGTTCATTTGATGATGTCGATTCGTTGGACAACCACCCAAAATGGATTAATAACGATGAAAGGCTGAAAACATTTCAACATGACACACTTCCAGAGCGAGAGGATCAATTCTGGAAATATATGATCAAAGAGTATTTGTATCCATTGGTAGAAAATCGTGATGAGAAACAAAAGATTCAAAATGAACTTGAAGAATTGCGCAATACTACTGTGTTCACATTTGGATTTGCCAACGTGATGGTGGTGCTGTTGGTTTATTTGTTGGAAAAGCATACCGATCCAAATAATCCAGACAAAAAAGTATTCAATATAGAGTTTTACATTGGAAGTTTGCACGTCAATATGGACCCAATTGGACTGAGCTTGGTGGTTTGCTTTGGATTAATTTTGGCGCTTCAGATTTTAGGTATATTTTGATAATTCTATGTATTCTATTGTGCTTAATGCTTTTTGTTTTCTTGTGAACAGGAATGATTTGCCATCGATTTGGAACATTTGTACATCTAATGGCGTACACTGAGTTAGAATTTTTCCGCAAAAATAAAAACGAAACAATGGCAAACTTTGTGAAAACAACTTTTCGAATGAATGAGAACAAGAATCTGAACCAAAATTCCACAGCTACAGTCTGGGCAGATGAAAATAGAACTAATTTGTCTAATTCAAATGTCCCCAAAACTTATCATCGATTAGACGATGTGTTTGATGCTAACATGAAGAATTTTGAAACAAAACTTATAGAACAAGGATAACAATAATTTGAAATTCGATTTTAGAGTGCAAACAATTTCAAACTCAATCAATTTCCAATCAACAACTATTGGAATTAAAGTAAGTGATGAATCAACTGAAAGATTTCAACAGTCGCATTGGTGTGGGTGCCGTTGGGTTCATGAAATTTGTCTGATCAGTAGTCTCAACAAGAACATTCACCCAAACAAACTATTCAAAGACTGTGGAACCATCGAAGCCTACTTTGTGGTTGTCTTCTTTGAGGATGAAACGTTCGGCGTGGTGCTCCAGAATCTGCTCATCGACGGTACTTGTAGTGTCGTTTAGGCATTGCATATTCAAGTAGAGGGCGATGTAACATTTATGAATTTCCAGACAATCAATGTGACAAAGAGAAATAATTTAACTGTCAAAAGCCATTCAAGGTGATTGCGGACGAGCCCAAAACTGGGGAATGGTTCTAAAAAACCAGAGAGTCTGTATATTCAGAAGGTGACCGTTAACTTGCAATGGAATTGGTAATCATAAAAATGCATAAGATATTTCAAAATTATATTAAACAATTATACATTTAACATTCTCTGAAAACGTAACGAATTAAAGGTTGTAGTTCTCATAAACATAACGAAAAAACATCTTCTAAGATAATTGTCTACACAGAACTGATTTTCAAATAAATTTTAATTTATTTATAATAATAATAAGTTTTATTAAATCATACTTTAATACACTCAAAATAATTCACTTGTTCCTGACGAGAATGTGAGACTTGAGTATAAGTTGATACAGTTCATTCAATAGCTTCATTTTCAAAGCAGACATCTTAGACATTTTTCCCAAGTATAATCATCTTTAACTCTACAGAATTGTTGGTTTCATGTCCGAGAAACTCGTCGAAGGAGCATCTTATTATCTTAACCACTTTTCCCAAGTATAATCATCTTTAACTCTACAGAATTTGTGGTTGCATATCTGAGAAACTCGTCGAAGGAGCATCTTATTATCTTAACCACTTTTCCCAAGTATAATCATCTTTAACTCTACAGAATTGTTGGTTGCACTCACGAGAAATTTGTCGAAGGAGCATCTTATTATCTTAACCACTTTTCCCAAGTATAATCATCTTTAACTCTACAGAATTTGTGATTGCACTCACGAGAAACTCGTCGAAGGAGCATCTTATTATCTTAACCACTTTTCCCAAGTATAATCATCTTTAACTCTACAGAATTTGTGATTGCACTCACGAGAAACTCGTCGAAGGAGCATCTTATTATCTTAACCACTTTTCCCAAGTATAATCATCTTTAACTCTACAGAATTGTTGGTTGCACTCACGAGAAACTCGTCGAAGGAGCATCTTATTATCTTAACCACTTTTCCCAAGTATAATCATCTTTAACTCTACAGAATTGGTGGTTGCATATCCGAGAAACTCGTCGAAGGAGCATCTTATTATCTTAACCACTTTTCCCAAGTATAATCATCTTTAACTCTACAGAATTGTTGGTTGCACTCACGAGAAATTTGTCGAAGGAGCATCTTATTATCTTAACCACTTTTCCCAAGTATAATCATCTTTAACTCTACAGAATTTGTGATTGCACTCACGAGAAACTCGTCGAAGGAGCATCTTATTATCTTAACCACTTTTCCCAAGTATAATCATCTTTAACTCTACAGAATTTGTGATTGCACTCACGAGAAACTTGTCGAAAGAGCATCCTATTATCTTAACCACTTTTCCCAAGTATAATCATCTTTAACTCTACAGAATTTGTGATTGCACTCACGAGAAACTCGTCGAAGGAGCATCTTATTATCTTAACCACTTTTCCCAAGTATAATCATCTTTAACTCTACAGAATTTGTGATTGCACTCACGAGAAACTTGTCGAAAGAGCATCCTATTATCTTAACCACTTTTCCCAAGTATAATCATCTTTAACTCTACAGAATTTGTGATTGCACTCACGAGAAACTCGTCGAAGGAGCATCTTATTATCTTAACCACTTTTCCCAAGTATAATCATCTTTAACTCTACAGAATTGTTGGTTGCACTCACGAGAAACTCGTCGAAGGAGCATCTTATTATCTTAACCACTTTTCCCAAGTATAATCATCTTTAACTCTACAGAATTTGTGATTGCACTCACGAGAAACTTGTCGAAAGAGCATCCTATTATCTTAACCACTTTTCCCAAGTATAATCATCTTTAACTCTACAGAATTTGTGATTGCACTCACGATAAACTCGTCGAAGGAGCATCTTATTATCTTAACCACTTTTCCCAAGTATAATCATCTTTAACTCTACAGAATTTGTGATTGCACTCACGAGAAACTCGTCGAAGGAGCATCTTATTATCTTAACCACTTTTCCCAAGTATAATCATCTTTAACTCTACAGAATTTGTGATTGCACTCACGAGAAACTCGTCGAAGGAGCATCTTATTATCTTAACCACTTTTCCCAAGTATAATCATCTTTAACTCTACAGAATTTGTGATTGCACTCACGAGAAACTTGTCGAAAAATCATCCTATTATCGTAACCACTTTTCCCAAGTATAATCATCTTTAACTCTACAGAATTTGTGATTGCACTCACGAGAAACTCGTCGAAGGAGCATCTTATTATCTTAACCACTTTTCCCAAGTATAATCATCTTTAACTCTACAGAATTTGTGATTGCACTCACGAGAAACTCGTCGAAGGAGCATCTTATTATCTTAACCACTTTTCCCAAGTATAATCATCTTTAACTCTACAGAATTTGTGATTGCACTCACGAGAAACTCGTCGAAGGAGCATCTTATTATCTTAACCACTTTTCCCAAGTATAATCATCTTTAACTCTACAGAATTTGTGATTGCACTCACGAGAAACTCGTCGAAGGAGCATCTTATTATCTTAACCACTTTTCCCAAGTATAATCATCTTTAACTCTACAGAATTTGTGATTGCACTCACGAGAAACTCGTCGAAGGAGCATCTTATTATCTTAACCACTTTTTCCAAGTATAATCATCTTTAACTCTACAGAATTTGTGATTGCACTCACGAGAAACTCGTCGAAGGAGCATCTTATTATCTTAACCACTTTTCCCAAGTATAATCATCTTTAACTCTACAGAATTGTTGGTTGCATATCCGAGAAACTGAGTCGAAGAATCATCTTATTATCTAAACCACTTTTCCCAAGTATAATCATCTTTAACTCTACAGAATTTGTGATTGCACTCACGAGAAACTCGTCGAAGGAGTATCCTATTATCTTAGACACTTTTCCCAAGTATAATCATCTTTAACTCTACAGAATTGTTGGTTGCATTCACGAGAAACTGAGTCGAAGAATCATCTCATTATCTTAACCACTTTTCCCAAGTATAATCATCTTTAACTCTACAGAATTTGTGGTTGCACTCACGAGAAACTCGTCGAAGAAGCATCTTATTATCTTAACCACTTTTCCCAAGTATAATCATCTTTAACTCTACAGAATTTGTGATTGCACTCACGAGAAACTCGTCGAAGGAGTATCCTATTATCTTAGACACTTTTCCCAAGTATAATCATCTTTAACTCTACAGAATTGGTTGTTTTCAAACCCTCATTTGTTCTCCTTTCACCGTCCTATCCTCAACCCAAAATGGCGAACATTTGGATTGATGAAACTTTACCTCAAACCGATTCTGCACTCACAACTCAACACTCCTTCAAGTCACAGTTCTCTGCCTTGACCACCAATGTAGACCGATGAAGCCGAGTAATTTTTGTGCTTTATACAGAAACCAACGAATGACGAGGATGACACTAAACGTTGGATTGAGCTTTTTGGTCGAATCAGTTTGGATGATGACAAGAAGAAGGAGAATAAATCGAATCTATACAATGTTACCCTAATCTCTAAACTCACAAACAAAGGACTGTTCAAATCAAATGAGAAAATGTCTTCGTTCAGTACCAAATGATGTGAAAGGTGAGATTTTTTTCTGTTCGGTTGTTTTTCTATTTTTTTTATTATCAAATCTGTTAGGTCGACATTTGGTTGCTCAAGAGGGTATCGAGTTTGGCGATATTCTTGCCGTTTCTCGACCATATGTCACTCTTTTAGACTCGAAGGATGATGCACTCAAATATTGTCATCACTGTTGTGGTGATATCTCTCTCGAATCAACTCCAATTCGTCCAATTGCCTGTATTGGTTGTTCGAATTCGAGTGTTGTGTACTGTTCTGAAGAATGTCGTACTGAATCGATCAATTCATATCATCGTTATGAATGTGGACAAACAGATTTGTTGCATCAATTGCCCAGGTTTGCTCGAATGTCACTTCGTATGCTGTACCGTGCTGACATGGATCAGGTTCGTTCGGTTATTGATTCTTCTCCTGTGGATACAAGCCATATTTCTGAACAACCCGATGACTACTATTCTCATGTGTTCCAATTAGTTCATCACTCGAATGGACCTCTGAAGGATCTGAACATTTCGTTCGAAGAAATGTTGCATTTGGCAATTTTGTCTTGTTTGCTGCTTTTTTTGGAGAGAATCTTTATTAACCCCTAGGATGTAAGCATATATAGAGGTATAAATTGGTACATGATGGTGAGTTAGTTACAGTGTAATATATAAGAAATATTATGCTAATAAAGAAAATAATTAGAATGAGAGATAAAAATATGAATAGAAAAAAATATAAATAAATAAATAATGATTAATTACAAATGATTAAATATTTTATAAACAAATTTATGGAATTCACTATAACACTTGTCGGTGCTATATGTGCTTAGTGAAAGTTGAGTAGAGTCGGTGCTGCTGTTGACAAAGGCCTCAAAGTCGAGCCTATGTCTCGCCCAGGCATCACATTCGGTGATCTAGTGGATCGGGGTGTGTTCGCCCCTTTTACACACGCACATCTTGTCATGCTCGATGCCCACTCTGGTCAGGTTCTGGTGAAATTTGTCGTGTCCAGACATGAACTGGGTCATGATGAAGTCTGGCATGTTCGAGCACTTCTTCCGGTCCATGATTATAGGAAAGAAGCGACTAGTCACCCTTCCTTTGGTGGAGGTTGTCCACCATTGGTTCCAACCGGTATCCGCTTCTTGGTTCAACACTTTTACAAAATACGAATCATGTTGCACGAGCTCGTGTTCAGGTTGGTCGCTTCCTTGGCCAACTTGTCGGCTTCCTCGTTTCCTTCGTTGCCAGCATGTGCCTTCACCCAACTCAGGCATATGTGGTTGGGGTGTTGTCGAAGGAGTTTTCGTATTTCAACTGCAAGTATGTTTCGATTCTTCTTGTTTGCAATAGCTTTCAGGGAGGACTCTGAGTCACTTTTGATTGTGGCCGTCATCCGTTTCTCGAGGCACCAGGTGACAGCACTCTTAATGGCGAGTAGTTCTGCTTGGAAGACGCTGCACTCGTCGTGCAAGCGAAACATTTCCCGATGGCATTCGGTGTCTTGTTGGTCTTTGACAACAAATGCGCATCCTGTCTGTTTCCTGCTAGTTATCTCGTTTTCTTTCTTTGATCCATCCGTGAAGATGGTAAAGTGATGAGATTTTGAACAGTTTTGATGAACAAAGTTTGCTTTTAGAGCAGGATGGCCGTCTTCGAGAAAGTGTGCTGGTTGCTGACACTGCATATGTTGAAACACTTCTGGCATGATGTTGTGGCGAATGAGATAACGATTCGACCACATTTTTAGCCTCAGGTCTATTGGCGCAATATTGGCTAAAACCAATGAGGCATCCAAAGAGATGGATTTGTAACCTTTGGTGATTAGTAGGGCGAAGCATCTTTGAGTCGAAAGTAGAATGGATCTGTGTGCCTCAACTTGAAGTGCATCAATCCAAGCTGGGGATGCGTAGCATAGCAATGGTTCGATGGCGCCGATTGTTTGCTGCTTCAATTGGTCAAAAATGGTAATCGAAAGAAGACGAAAAGTTGGTTGGTGGGTCAGTTTACCAAGGTCTTCAAGTACAGTTGGTGTGAAACGGAGATGACTCGACTGTTCAAAATAAAATTTAAAATTCAACATATAATTATTCAGTAGATAAATGAACAAACCAAAGTATTAAAGTCCAAGTGTTGCAATAAAATAGTGTGCTCACTTAGCAAGTGCACGACTCGGTCACAGTCTGCACTGGTACTACTATGATACAAACCATTCGCAAATGAGTAATATTGGCCAACCAGTTCGGATTGATGCTGTGCCATTGAAAAACTTGATCATAAACAAAATGTTCACAAAAATTGACAAGAACACAACTTTGTCCAAAACGAGCAATTAGTTGAAGGAGATTGCCTTTGTGATCGGGAAGACCACCGTATGAAAAGTGTTCCAATTTGGACGAAGCTCCCTACAGTTGTGTCATACTTGATCCTACCAGGTCGAGTAGTTTCAGTGATTTCAACGATTTGATGTAGACTTGTAAACTGTTGTTTAGAGTACGTTCTGTAGAAATATAAGTTGAAGCAACTGAAACGTAAATACTACAAAGATTACAAATTCTACTGATTTTATTTGTAGGATCGATTGATAAGTGATCCAATTTAAATTTGATTCATCACACATTCTTAACGAGCAAATAGAAACTAATTTAGATCACCTTCAAGTTGTGGTTAAAAGAATTTGTCAACAAACAAATAACAAAAATACAGTCCCGTCTGTTTGGTCTCGCTGTATTCCCTCAAACCAAAATAAAAAAACTAAAACAAACCCAAACAAATTGAAAGTAAGTTTAATTAATAATAAAGTGTTGAGCAGTGATTGAGTACAGAAAAAGCAAAGTAAAGATGACACTAAATTACTATTGGTAATGTCTTTACATGTTCAGGTTGAATGTGATTTGTATAGAAGAGTAAATAAAAGGGAATATCATAAAAACCAGAACATTACAGTAATAACATTACATTAATAACATTAAATTATCTTCATATATATTCATATAAATTATCTTCAACTTTAATGATGTGTTTCTGCAGTTTAGGGAAACGATACAAGTGTTGTTCAATTTCATGCTGCAACGCATGACCTGTGGCTTCAGCTGAATAGAGCAGAGCTACAAAAGTAAGATGCAGTTGAACCAAATTCGGAAACATGACAGACAGGACACGAGTGAATCGATCGCCATTGATGAAGTGATCGAGGGTGGTTCCGAGCTTGCAAGTCAATACACAAGTTAAGGAAGTGAGTCCATTTTGCAAAGCTGATTGTTCCAACTCGGAGAAGGGTATTTCGATGAAGTTAAATGCAAGATTGGTCAAGTGGGTCAGTTTACCAAGGTCTTCGAGTACAGTTGGTGTCAATTTAAGTGCATCATACTTTTAAAAATAATAAAATTCAGTAAATATACATTAAAACATTAAACAAATGCACCTACCGTTGTATTAAAGTCCAGGTGTTGCAATAAAATAGCGTTCTCACTGAGAAAGTGCACAACTCGGGCACAGTCTGCACTTGAACTACAAATGTACATTCGTAAATGGGTGAGATTGCCCAACCAGTTCGGATTGATGCTGTGCCATTTAAGAACTTGGTCACAACTAAAACATTTCCTAAAATTGACACGAACACAACTTTGACCAAGATGAGGAATTACATGACGGAGATAATCAGTGCGATCACTTGCCAAATATGTGTTGTATGAAAAGTGTTCCAATTTGGACAAGACAGAAGACAGTTGTTGTGCTATATTCGATCGATTCAGGCCGAGTACTTTCAGCGAGTTCAGTGAATTGATGTAAACTTGTAAACTGTGGTCTAGAGGGCGTTCTGTAGAAATATATAAATATGGTTATGGTGAAGAGTAAAATGAAAGACTATTTACCATAACTACAATCCATAGACAGTTGCTCAATGTTGGGAAACATGTTCAGCATTGAACTCAAACATTCAGACGGCATTTCGTTGCTCAAAAACAGACATGTGAAATTCTTGAAATTTGCATATCCAAAAAATCTTTCTTCAAAAGATCGTAAATAATATTTGGATATTATTGGAACTGCCCTTGGAAGAAAATGGACAAACAGTGACTTCTTCAGTCGACAGTAGTACTCGACCATTGCCTTCCACTTTGTTGACACCAATCGCAATCGGACTAACTTCTTCACATCACCGTCCAGTCCCAATTTGGCCATAATCAGCTGCATCATTTCGTTTGGTAAACGGTTGATCGGTCCATTGCCAGTACAGGTATTCACTTCGAGTGGTCCAAATGAGGCGGTGGATGAGCAGACTGACGAGTCCATGGCGTTGGTAAAGGCAAGTTGGTTGGCGTTGTCCATTTGAAAAGAGGTTTGCGTTGATGTGAGCTAAGAAATGAGACTAAATACAAATTACAGATATAATGTATTCAGAAAATTGTTTAATATGTGTAGCAGCGCACCTGATTTGGCATTTTAGGTCATTCACAAACACTGTTATATGTGAATGTTTAGTCAGTTGATTATTTTGTAGGGTAGAGAAGCCCCTAGTTGGGCACTGAAACGCCACTGTTCTTTATTTTGTTTTATTTTCCCTCCAAATTGCATTCGTACACAAAGAGGCTTTGTTTTGGCTTCAGTTTTGTTTTTCTGTCCTCAAGTTTCCTATTCGTCGAACTCAAAATGGCGGAAACCCGGATCGATGAAACTCTGCCTTGACCACCAATGCGGACCGTGTCCAGTTTTGTCTCGCCCAAAAAAAAGTTCAACATTGGGTTGATCTGTTTGTGAGTAGTTTTGTGTCAAAATCGAACAGCCTGAAGTGCTCTACTACTGCAGGCAAATTCCGAAAGAAGGGAAATGATCACTTTGAAGTGCACAAATACGAAAGCGCCATTCAACTTTACAGTAGAGCCATTTGTTTTGCACCTCAAATTGGTGTTGAGAGGACTGTCTCCGAACTGGCACTGTCATATTCGAATCGTTCTGCTGCTTACTATCATCTCGCTCAGTACGACAATGCATTGAAGGACATGAACGATGCGCTCACTTTTGGTTATGGTCAACTCAAATCACAAACCAAATTACAACTACTCAAATGTGACTGTCTCATTCGACTGGGACGTGCACAGGAAGCTGAACAATTTCTCAACTCTTTACAGAGAAAACCAACCGATGACGAGGATGACACTAAGTGTTGGACTGATCTATTGCGTTTGGTACCAAAGTGGTTGTGCAGTATGATGAGGTGAAAGGTGAGATTCGGTTTTGATTCTATTCGATTCATTTTAATTAATATTATTATCGATTCTTTTAGGGCGTCATTTGGTTGCTCAGGAAGATATTCAATTTGGCGAAATTCTCGTAATTTCTCGACCATATATCTCTCTTTTGGACTCGAAGGTTGATGTCCTCAAATATTGTCTTCACTGTTGTCGTGATAACATTGAAGCAACTCCAATTCGTCCAGTCCCTTGTACCAGTTGTTCGAGTGTTGTGTACTGTTCCGAAGAATGTCGTACTGAATCGGTCAATTCATATCATCGTTACGAATGTGGTCAACACGATTTGTTGGTTCAATTGCCTCAATTTGCTCGAATGTCACTTCGTTTGCTGTACTGTGCTGACATGGATCAGGTTCGTTCGTTTGTGGATTCTGCCGAAGATTTAGGCCATGTTTCTGAACAAACAGAATTTCACTATTCTCATGTGTACCAATTAGTTCATCACTCGAATGGACCTTTGAAGGATCTGAACTTGATTTCGTTCGAAGAAATGTTGAAATCATCAATCATGGCTTGTTTGCTGCTTCAATTGGTCAAGAAAGCCAATTTCCCGATTAACTCCAAAGAGGAGGAAAAGTTGATTGGTGGTATTTTGTTGCGTCAACTGCATCAATTGCGTTTCAACACTTTTGACTATTCTCGATTCATCAAAAGTGAATGCCCATCATCACCAGTTCTGTTGAATCTCTTCCCACTGTTTGCTTCTACCCTGAACCACTCCTGCCAGGCCAATGCTCGTCTCGAATCATCACCAAACAACCCAACTGTTTGTCTCCTTCAAGCAGGTAGATCAATTTCCGCTGGAACCGAAATTACCATTACTTACTTGCAAGATGCGGCTAACAGTGTTACGAAAATCCCTATATTTTTTAATGACCGATATCTGGTCAAATGTTTGTGTGACCGCTGTACGTACCGTGCTCGCAACACACCATTCGGTCACCCTGGTGGCTATTTAGGCCTGGGCTGTAGTGACTGTGGCCACTTGATGGAACACTCCTCCAAGCATCGATCCAAGTCAGAAGTGTTCCGTTGCACCGCCTGTCGACTGACCATAACCAATGCTGAGCTGAAACGACGCTATCTTTCGTATGGTCATTTACAAATTGACTTTCTCCAACTCTACCAATCGATATGTATGTGCATTTTCTAGCTCACATTTAGCATTAATTTGCTTAAGAGGTCAATAAAATACCATTTCCAAAAAAAACTACCAATCGAACCAAAAAGCACTTTCGAAACTGCTCAAGATCTATGAACAAATTGAAGCGCTACTTCATCGCGATTCAGAAATACTTTACAATCTTCGAGGCATTCTTGGCACATGCTATCTCAACATTGGTCGACTGGACAAGTGGTGGGACTGTAACGAACACGCTCTCTCAATCTATGAACGCACTTTTGGGCTGGAAAGTGTTGAACTGATTGAAGCCTTCAATCTGGTGCCAAGAGTGGGACCAGTTGATACATGTATGTTGCACAAAAGAAGTTGCAAAACAACAAAATGAGGACGACAATCGATTGTTTATATCGCAAAAAAACGAATTGTCTAATCTAAAACTAAATCAAGATTGTACAGAGAAAATAAGAAATATACAGACAGCTGAATTCTATAAAACTGCTGTTAAAAAGCTAAAACATAATTTTGTAAACATTGTGCCAGGCAATGTGATCATATGATAGATTACGTTACTTTTTTTTATTACGTAAATTGTTTTGTTTTATGACAAAAGTTTTTGTGACTGTTGATGAACAGTCTATTTATTTAATTTCGGAATTGACAATTTTCTTGTTCTCTGAAGTGCCCACTGCTTATCGAATCAATTCATCAGCCAAACAGATGGTTACTATTCTTGGTCACGTAATGTAAAATTTATAATCCAGAACGAGCAGTTTTTTGTGATTATGTGTGTGTGATTGTTGTGATTATTTTGGATTTTTGCTTTTACATCCAAAAAAACTGTTTATATTAAGACAAAAAAATATTTTGTTGGAATCTAGTGAATTCTATGCGAAAAGAACAATTTTGAGTTTGGAATTATTTGAAAATGGCTAATCAGAGGATCAACAAAACAGAAACTGAGGTCCAAAAAATTGACTAACAACATTTTATTGATTCTTGAAACATTTGGGCAGTGGGTCAAAATGAAAATCCTCAACAAGTGATCATGACGTTCACTTCACTCATGCAATTCATTTTTATTGCATGGTACAATTTTCGGTAAAATTCGCGCTGCATGAAGCTTGAGGATGAACACCTTTTATTTGGCCATTTTGAATTTTTGGATTTTTTCATTTTATTTTTCATTTTCTTGTATTTAAAAAAATAAATTAAACAGTTAAACTACTCCATTCCGTTACATTCAACAGAAAATAAAAATAAATTAATAATGTAACGTCCTCTGTGTACGGGCACTGTTTGTTTTGTTTTGTAGAAAGTGCATGCTTGCCTGCTGTGTTTTGTGTTTTGGTTTGTGCTCGCCCTTTAAAGTCTACTTTCTTGACTTTATGCTTCAAACCCCGCGAATCCATCGATTGTGCTCGATTCCTTTTGGTTCATCATTCCAATCTGCACAATTTTGGATTGAACATTGAGCGTGTGAACTTTATCTCTGGCTTTCATCAAGTTTTGGACATTTGGCTTCGAATCAAACTTTGCATCACATTTTGAACTTTTCGGTCGCATTTTTGTTGTGTTTGTTGTTGTTGTTGTGTTCATCATCACAATCTCTTTCACCATCTTCGTCAATCAGCAGTTTTGATTTATTACGTTGATTCTTCTTTTCGCACATTCATCAACCATGAAGAAAGGTGAAACAACCGATGGGAGTGGTCAGAAGCGGCCGTTAACCGACGATGTCGATCTGTGCGAGCAATCGGTAGATGCACTCAAGGCTGAACTGCGATTAAATCCAATAGATCCACATTCATTTACTCAATCACGTGATCAAGTGAGAGTCAGTCACATGCATCTGGTACTCAAGGTGGATTTCTCAACTCGTCAGCTATTAGGTCAAGTGGAGCTCAACCTGGAAAAGGTCAATCCAGAATGCACTCATCTACTACTCGACACTGACCAGTTGACCATCAGTGAGGTGAGCGGTCTGTCCGGTGACAACAAGTGGCTCACTCTTCCCCATCGTCTGCATCTGGCCATTGAGTTTGGTTCCAAATTATCGATCAGCATCGAGAAATTGCCTGCAAATAGCAAAATTCGCATCAAATATGAAACTGCTGTTCGTCCTCGTGGCCTGGTTTGGTTGAATGAGAAGCAGACGGCCAGTAAGATGGAAATGTTGTTCAGCGAGAACGAGCCGACTGGTGCTCGGTCCTGGTTACCATCCCAAGACTCGCCGTCTGTGAAGGCTACTTTTTCGGCTGAGGTATGTTTCACCTTTGACCTCGGTTTCGGTATTATTAATCCATTCACCCCTTTCCCCTTCTAATAGATCGAAGCTCCGACCGAGCTGACCGTGCTAATGAGTGGTATGAGTGAGCCTTCCAAGCCAACCGACTCGTCCACTAGTTCATCATCGTCCAAATCATCACTGACCAAATTGCATCGCTTCAAGCAGACAATCCCAATCCCGACCTATCTCCTTGCCATCGTTGTTGGAGCTTTCGAACATGCCAAACTCACGGACAAATCCAATTTATATTGTGAAAAGAAATACCAAAAACGCGGTGTTGAACTGCTGAAACCTATAATGAAGGAAATTTTACCGAAAATTGTGGAAATGTTGGGTGAGTTTCCGTTTTCCGTGGTGAATCTGGTGATACTTCCACCAAGCTTCTCTGCTGGCGGCATGGAGAACCCATGTCTCACCTTCATCAACCACTCCATGTTGCGCGACCATGATGACACTGTGAACCTGATTGCGCACGAGATGGCACACAGCTGGTTTAGCGACACTATCACAGTACAGAACTGGCAGCACGTCTGGCTCAACGAGTCCTTTGCTACATTCATCGGTCGTAAAGTGTTGACACTGATGGACTGTGAGGAGGAGCGTTACTCTGAGGAACGGCTCGGGTGGTTTGTCCTGAAGAAGGAAGTACGAAAAATGAAACAACCCATGGTAAGTGAATTGAGACTGACTTGATTGATTGCTCAATTGAATCTAACATTCATCTAGGTCCCGGACTTACGAGGCTTTCCCGCTGATCGATTTGTTCGCTCTCCGGTTGTCTACGAGAAAGGCTATCTGTTGTTGTGCAAGCTCGAAGATTTGCTCACAGAAGATGTGTTTTTGCTTTTCGTTCGCAAATACATCGAGCACTTCAAGAACAGTTCGATTACCACTCAACAGTTTACTGAATTTTTCGATCAATTCCAAAAGGCAAATGCAAAGTTGGATCAAAAGCAGATTGACTGGACCCAGTGGATGAAATCTCGGGACTTGAACATCTGCCTACCCATTGCTCTCAACGCGTCACCACAAATGGAAGTGTGTCTCAGACTCGCCGAAAAGTGGTTCACTCTTACTGACAAGGAGCTCGAACTGGGTGATCACAATGCCGAGCTCAAAAGATATGAACGATTCCCCATCCGATTGAGGAAACTCTTCCTGACGGAACTGGCCTACAAGTCGAATGACAGCCGTCTGTCTGCCCTGAAGATGAAGCGGCTCAGTGAAATGTACCAACTGGACAAGACCACCACTGTTGTCCGTGCCAAGTGGATCTATTTGGGGCTGGTAAACCACTGGCGAGAAATTTTGCCTTTGGCAAAAAAATTTCTCGACAAACATAATGCCCAAATAACGATTGCTATCTACGAGTGAGTATACGAGTGATGATGTTCCATTTGTTCATGTTGACTGATCTATCCATTTCTTATTATTCAAAACAGGGCCATGAGCTGTTGGGGTGAGGCCGAAGAATTGGCTCGTTCCTCACTGAAGGAGAACTGGGATCGACTTGGCAAATATTCCGCCATCGAGATTGACCAGGCTATTGGACCGCAACAGCAGTAAGGTCTCTTCTCCATCTTCATCCTCATCCTCCACCTTCACTTCGCATCTTCTTCTCGTCTGTTCCACTCAAATGTTATCGTTCTTTTTAAGTTTGTCACACTCATCGATCATTCAACCCCTGACCACCTCAACCAATTCACACTTTGTTCACAATCAACTTTCAAGTAGCTTTCACTCGAGTGATGATGATGAAGTAGTCATGTCAAAGTCATTATCATCATCATCTACCGTACAACAGCTTCCATCTTTAAGCCTTGAAGGTCTGAAGCACTTGAGATGGATCTGTGAACGATTCCAAAGTCTGTCCCTCATCACCGAATACGTGGCCAATTGCACTGGTCATTGTCATTCACAGAATACATTGCGTTCATTGGCGCTAATTCCGCTGCTGTTAACTCACAACTGAAAGCTGGAAAATGATGAAACCATATTTGCTCATAGAACTATTCAATAAGCTGTCTATTAACTAGTCCTTTCATTAACAATCTTAATTTACTCACATTATTCCATGTCCCATTTAATCTTTTATTTCTGTCTAAATCTTTATGACATCACATAATATATTTTAATTATTGAATCCTAACTTTTGTATTATAATCAGTATACTAAAATACAATTAAAAGTTGAATTAAAGTACAATCACTTGGATACAAATGAGTGGGTTGGTGGTTGAGTTGAATTTCAATTTTGTGTTGCGTTTACTCGAGAATGTGTAAAATAGAATGGTAGGCCATCATTGTGTTTTATAAATCATAGGATTTCAAAATTCTGTTTCGAATTGAATGGATTTCGCGAAAACATTATAGACATTGATAACAGTCACAAAGGCATCAATCAAAATTCGCAATTTGTATTGTCGCACTAATCTCTTGAACTGTTTCCTCTTATAATCAGTTCGATGGAGATAATTCAGGTAAAAAGCTTAAATATCCAGAGAATGGAATAAAAATAAACTAAATATGCTTAAATCATCGATACTTTATTAGTTTGTTATAATTATAATTAGGCAAATCGATTAACAGCAGAACACTCTATTCATTTGTCTCAATGTCGTTCATGTTCTTTTAACATAAAATAAAAATATAATCGTAGTAATTAATTAGAGTGTAATTTACATAATTTATAATAGTTGTGTTACAATCCAATTCAAATCAAATTCACAGCCGACGACTGGCCAACTGATGATCCACACGAACAAACTCGTTCGGATCACGATCGTCCTCAATGTTGAGTTCGTTCTGCTTCTTGACACTGTTGGGCAACTTGAAATGGACCAAACGAACGTGCTTGACAACATTAATTCGCTGTTTCGAAGAATATTTACAGTTTAGCCAAGTGCAGAAGTATGGCTCGATGTAGAGATGAATGCGCTCGTGATTGGCCAATTTCCAATGGTCAGGAAAGGATCGATCACAACCCGGGAATTTGCATGCAAACGTCTTAACAGTCTGACCACGAGACTGAGTCTTTGCTTTCTTGATGTTCTTCGATGCAGACACGTCACTTTGTTGCTTTCGTTTGCGATTACCAGAAGAAGAGGTTGATGCATTGTACAGTTCGGCAGTAGCTTCACTTCGTTTACGTTCGAGATAATGCTCAAATTTTATCACTTCCACCGATGGGTTGTCCGCGAAAATAGACTCGTTGTTGAGTGACGAAGAAGAACGAGAATGTGCAAAACGATTTTTGAGTTGGTTCACTTTGGCCCGCATCACACCGAACTGTTGGTCAACACGAGCTGACAGTTCGCGTTTCATTCGTTCACAGTCCACCTGCAGTTTCTCGTCGAATCGATCCAGGAAGGAGACAAAACGAGTGGCGATTGGACGAACCATTTTGGTGATGAGGCTGAGAGACAAATTTAAATAGAAATAAACAGAATAACAGGCAGAAAAGGGAGAGAGAAACAGACTCACACAACACATGTTGTACTATTTCGCCAGTTTGTACGATGCTGTTTAATTTGAATATGCAATATTACATTTTGTATATGGTAAATTTTCATTTAAATATTCGAGTTAGTATATCGTTTTAATGTTCTTCCAGTTTTGTAAACACTCTTTTGTGAACATTGTGAGAAGCAAAAAGAAATATAAAAAATAGTTAATAATGATAGTAAATGTATAATTAATGAATGTATGAATTTAGTGAATGTAGTGAATGTATAATTTGCACTATACTCGTAGTAATCGAAATCATTGTGGTAATCGTAATAGAATGCATTGTCGTATTCGTAATACGAATAAAATCGTAGTAGCAATCAAAATTGTTGACGTATTCGTCGATTATGGAAATGCCATAATCGTGATCGGTATCGTAATCATAGCAACGATTGTATTCAAAACGCTCAAAACGCCCATATCGCTCATTATCTAATATTCTCGTACGTAAATTACGTATTCTAGGATATACTTCGAGTTCAAATGTTCAAAATGTTTATCTAACAAATCGGCATTGGCCAGTGGTCAATGACCACAATCTTCTACCAGTCCTCCTTTTCCATCACTTGAGTGACATCTACATCTTATCTTCTTTCATTCAGAACTTATGACTCAGAAGCCACAACTAGAGTAAGATTAGTGGCAATATAGTTTATGTACAATTAGGTGACTTGCAAATCAACAAAAATGGAAAGATACGAAAAAGATTCGTTTGTGATCTGACAGGAGTTGTTACTGGCAAATAAACTTGAGACTGATCCGTTGGTACTAGAGATTAATAAAACTGTTTACGGGTGAGTGCGAATAATTTAAAACAAAACACCATTTAACATACCAGAAATTACTAACAAATCCACTGCATATCGATTCAACGACGCAACTTTGCCAGTGTAAAGATATCCAACTGCTCAACCACCACGTTGACATCGAAGATTTTTATTCGATTCTCCAGTGCATCGTTGGTGAAGTCATGATCCAATAATGGCGGGGAAAACTGGGGATAGAGATTAAACTACCAGATCAGATGCTCTTTCGACAAGTTTCTCGTGAGTGCAATCACAAATTCTGTAGAGTTAAAGATGATTATACTTGGGAAAAGTGTCTAAGATAATAGGATGCTCTTTCGACAAGTTTCTCGGAAATGCAATCACAAATTCTGTAGAGTTAAAGATGATTATACTTGGGAAAAGTGTCTAAGATAATAGGATGCTCCTTCGACAAGTTTCTCGTGAGTTCAACAACAAATTCTGTAGAGTTAAAGATGATTATACTTGGGAAAAGTGTCTAAGATAATAGGATGCTCTTTCGACAAGTTTCTCGGAAATGCAACCACAAATTCTGTAGAGTTAAAGATGATTATACTTGGGAAAAGTGTCTAAGATAATAGGATGCTCTTTCGACAAGTTTCTCGTGAGTGCAATCACAAATTCTGTAGAGTTAAAGATGATTATACTTGGGAAAAGTGTCTAAGATAATAGGATGCTCTTTCGACAAGTTTCTCGTGAGTTTAACAACAAATTCTGTAGAGTTAAAGATGATTATACTTGGGAAAAGTGTCTAAGATAATAGGATGCTCTTTCGACAAGTTTCTCGGAAATGCAACCACAAATTCTGTAGAGTTAAAGATGATTATACTTGGGAAAAGTGTCTAAGATAATAGGATGCTCCTTCGACGAGTTTCTCGTGAGTTCAACAACAAATTCTGTAGAGTTAAAGATGATTATACTTGGGAAAAGTGTCTAAGATAATAGGATGCTCTTTCGACGAGTTTCTCGGAAATGCAACCACAAATTCTGTAGAGTTAAAGATGATTATACTTGGGAAAAGTGTCTAAGATAATAGGATGCTCCTTCGACAAGTTTCTCGTGAGTTCAACAACAAATTCTGTAGAGTTAAAGATGATTATACTTGGGAAAAGTGTCTAAGATAATAGGATGCTCTTTCGACGAGTTTCTCGGAAATGCAATCACAAATTCTGTAGAGTTAAAGATGATTATACTTGGGAAAAGTGTCTAAGATAATAGGATGCTCTTTCGACGAGTTTCTCGGAAATGCAATCACAAATTCTGTAGAGTTAAAGATGATTATACTTGGGAAAAGTGTCTAAGATAATAGGATGCTCCTTCGACAAGTTTCTCGTGAGTTCAACAACAAATTCTGTAGAGTTAAAGATGATTATACTTGGGAAAAGTGTCTAAGATAATAGGATGCTCTTTCGACGAGTTTCTCGGAAATGCAACCACAAATTCTGTAGAGTTAAAGATGATTATACTTGGGAAAAGTGTCTAAGATAATAGGATGCTCTTTCGACGAGTTTCTCGGAAATGCAACCACAAATTCTGTAGAGTTAAAGATGATTATACTTGGGAAAAGTGTCTAAGATAATAGGATGCTCTTTCGACGAGTTTCTCGTGAGTTCAACAACAAATTCTGTAGAGTTAAAGATGATTATACTTGGGAAAAGTGTCTAAGATAATAGGATGCTCTTTCGACGAGTTTCTCGTGAGTTCAACAACAAATTCTGTAGAGTTAAAGATGATTATACTTGGGAAAAGTGTCTAAGATAATAGGATGCTCTTTCGACGAGTTTCTCGGAAATGCAACCACAAATTCTGTAGAGTTAAAGATGATTATACTTGGGAAAAGTGTCTAAGATAATAGGATGCTCTTTCGACGAGTTTCTCGTGAGTTCAACAACAAATTCTGTAGAGTTAAAGATGATTATACTTGGGAAAAGTGTCTAAGATAATAGGATGCTCTTTCGACGAGTTTCTCGTGAGTGCAATCACAAATTCTGTAGAGTTAAAGATGATTATACTTGGGAAAAGTGTCTAAGATAATAGGATGCTCCTTCGACAAGTTTCTCGTGAGTTCAACAACAAATTCTGTAGAGTTAAAGATGATTATACTTGGGAAAAGTGTCTAAGATAATAGGATGCTCTTTCGACGAGTTTCTCGGATATGCAACCAACAATTCTGTAGAGTTAAAGATGATTATACTTGGGAAAAGTGTCTAAGATAATAGGATGCTCCTTCGACGAGTTTCTCGTGAGTGCAATCACAAATTCTGTAGAGTTAAAGATGATTATACTTGGGAAAAGTGTCTAAGATAATAGGATGCTCCTTCGACAAGTTTCTCGTGAGTTCAACAACAAATTCTGTAGAGTTAAAGATGATTATACTTGGGAAAAGTGTCTAAGATAATAGGATGCTCTTTCGACGAGTTTCTCGGATATGCAACCACAAATTCTGTAGAGTTAAAGATGATTATACTTGGGAAAAGTGGTTAAGATAATAGGATGCTCTTTCGACGAGTTTCTCGGAAATGCAACCACAAATTCTGTAGAGTTAAAGATGATTATACTTGGGAAAAGTGTCTAAGATAATAGGATGCTCTTTCGACGAGTTTCTCGTGAGTTCAACAACAAATTCTGTAGAGTTAAAGATGATTATACTTGGGAAAAGTGTCTAAGATAATAGGATGCTCTTTCGACGAGTTTCTCGTGAGTTCAACAACAAATTCTGTAGAGTTAAAGATGATTATTCTTGGGAAAAGTGTCTAAGATAATAGGATGCTCCTTCGACGAGTTTCTCGGATATGCAACCAACAATTCTGTAGAGTTAAAGATGATTATACTTGGGAAAAGTGTCTAAGATAATAGGATGCTCTTTCGACGAGTTTCTCGTGAGTTCAACAACAAATTCTGTAGAGTTAAAGATGATTATACTTGGGAAAAGTGGTTAAGATAATAGGATGCTCTTTCGACGAGTTTCTCGGAAATGCAACCACAAATTCTGTAGAGTTAAAGATGATTATACTTGGGAAAAGTGTCCAAGATAGTAGGATGCTCCTTCGACAAGTTTCTCGTGAGTTCAACAACAAATTCTGTAGAGTTAAAGATGATTATGCTTGGGAAAAGTGTCTAAGATAATAGGATGCTCTTTCGACGAGTTTCTCGGAAATGCAACCACAAATTCTGTAGAGTTAAAGATGATTATACTTGGGAAAAGTGTCTAAGATAATAGGATGCTCTTTCGACGAGTTTCTCGTGAGTGCAATCACAAATTCTGTAGAGTTAAAGATGATTATACTTGGGAAAAGTGTCTAAGATAATAGGATGCTCCTTCGACAAGTTTCTCGTGAGTTCAACAACAAATTCTGTAGAGTTAAAGATGATTATACTTGGGAAAAGTGTCTAAGATAATAGGATGCTCTTTCGACGAGTTTCTCGGAAATGCAACCACAAATTCTGTAGAGTTAAAGATGATTATACTTGGGAAAAGTGTCTAAGATAATAGGATGCTCCTTCGACAAGTTTCTCGGAAATGCAACCACAAATTCTGTAGAGTTAAAGATGATTATACTTGGGAAAAGTGTCTAAGATAATAGGATGCTCTTTCGACAAGTTTCTCGTGAGTTCAACAACAAATTCTGTAGAGTTAAAGATGATTATACTTGGGAAAAGTGTCTAAGATAATAGGATGCTCCTTCGACAAGTTTCTCGTGAGTTCAACAACAAATTCTGTAGAGTTAAAGATGATTATACTTGGGAAAAGTGTCTAAGATAATAGGATGCTCTTTCGACGAGTTTCTCGGAAATGCAACCACAAATTCTGTAGAGTTAAAGATGATTATACTTGGGAAAAGTGTCTAAGATAATAGGATGCTCCTTCGACAAGTTTCTCGTGAGTTCAACAACAAATTCTGTAGAGTTAAAGATGATTATACTTGGGAAAAGTGTCTAAGATAATAGGATGCTCTTTCGACAAGTTTCTCGGAAATGCAACCACAAATTCTGTAGAGTTAAAGATGATTATACTTGGGAAAAGTGTCTAAGATAATAGGATGCTCTTTCGACAAGTTTCTCGGAAATGCAACCACAAATTCTGTAGAGTTAAAGATGATTATACTTGGGAAAAGTGTCTAAGATAATAGGATGCTCCTTCGACAAGTTTCTCGTGAGTTCAACCACAAATTCTGTAGAGTTAAAGATGATTATACTTGGGAAAAGTGTCTAAGATAATAGGATGCTCCTTCGACAAGTTTCTCGGAAATGCAACCACAAATTCTGTAGAGTTAAAGATGATTATACTTGGGAAAAGTGTCTAAGATAATAGGATGCTCCTTCGACGAGTTTCTCGGAAATGCAACCACCAATTCTGTAGAGTTAAAGATGATTATACTTGGGAAAAGTGTCTAAGATAATAGGATGCTCCTTCGACAAGTTTCTCGTGAGTTCAACAACAAATTCTGTAGAGTTAAAGATGATTATACTTGGGAAAAGTGTCTAAGATAATAGGATGCTCTTTCGACAAGTTTCTCGGAAATGCAACCACAAATTCTGTAGAGTTAAAGATGATTATACTTGGGAAAAGTGTCTAAGATAATAGGATGCTCTTTCGACGAGTTTCTCGTGAGTTCAACAACAAATTCTGTAGAGTTAAAGATGATTATACTTGGGAAAAGTGTCTAAGATAATAGGATGCTCCTTCGACAAGTTTCTCGTGAGTTCAACAACAAATTCTGTAGAGTTAAAGATGATTATACTTGGGAAAAGTGTCTAAGATAATAGGATGCTCTTTCGACAAGTTTCTCGTGAGTTCAACAACAAATTCTGTAGAGTTAAAGATGATTATACTTGGGAAAAGTGTCTAAGATAATAGGATGCTCTTTCGACGAGTTTCTCGGAAATGCAACCACAAATTCTGTAGAGTTAAAGATGATTATACTTGGGAAAAGTGTCTAAGATAATAGGATGCTCTTTCGACAAGTTTCTCGGAAATGCAACCACAAATTCTGTAGAGTTAAAGATGATTATACTTGGGAAAAGTGTCTAAGATAATAGGATGCTCTTTCGACGAGTTTCTCGTGAGTTCAACAACAAATTCTGTAGAGTTAAAGATGATTATACTTGGGAAAAGTGGTTAAGATAATAGGATGCTCTTTCGACGAGTTTCTCGTGAGTTCAACAACAAATTCTGTAGAGTTAAAGATGATTATACTTGGGAAAAGTGTCTAAGATAATAGGATGCTCTTTCGACGAGTTTCTCGTGAGTTCAACAACAAATTCTGTAGAGTTAAAGATGATTATACTTGGGAAAAGTGTCTAAGATAATAGGATGCTCCTTCGACAAGTTTCTCGTGAGTTCAACAACAAATTCTGTAGAGTTAAAGATGATTATACTTGGGAAAAGTGTCTAAGATAATAGGATGCTCTTTCGACAAGTTTCTCGGAAATGCAACCACAAATTCTGTAGAGTTAAAGATGATTATACTTGGGAAAAGTGTCTAAGATAATAGGATGCTCTTTCGACGAGTTTCTCGGAAATGCAACCACAAATTCTGTAGAGTTAAAGATGATTATACTTGGGAAAAGTGTCTAAGATAATAGGATGCTCCTTCGACAAGTTTCTCGTGAGTGCAATCACAAATTCTGTAGAGTTAAAAGATGATTATACTTGGGAAAAGTGTCTAAGATAATAGGATGCTTCTTCGACAAGTTTCTCGTGAGTTCAACAACAAATTCTGTAGAGTTAAAGATGATTATACTTGGGAAAAGTGTCTAAGATAATAGGATGCTCTTTCGACAAGTTTCTCGGAAATGCAACCACAAATTCTGTAGAGTTAAAGATGATTATACTTGGGAAAAGTGTCTAAGATAATAGGATGCTCTTTCGACGAGTTTCTCGGAAATGCAACCACAAATTCTGTAGAGTTAAAGATGATTATACTTGGGAAAAGTGTCCAAGATAGTAGGATGCTCCTTCGACAAGTTTCTCGTGAGTTCAACAACAAATTCTGTAGAGTTAAAGATGATTATACTTGGGAAAAGTGTCTAAGATAATAGGATGCTCCTTCGACAAGTTTCTCGTGAGTTCAACAACAAATTCTGTAGAGTTAAAGATGATTATACTTGGGAAAAGTGTCTAAGATAATAGGATGCTCCTTCGACAAGTTTCTCGTGAGTTCAACAACAAATTCTGTAGAGTTAAAGATGATTATACTTGGGAAAAGTGTCTAAGATAATAGGATGCTCTTTCGACAAGTTTCTCGTAAATTCAACCACAAATTCTGTAGAGTTAAAGATGATTATACTTGGGAAAAGTGTCTAAGATAATAGGATGCTCTTTCGACAAGTTTCTGTGACTGTGACCGTGGCTTAGTTTCGGGCCTTAAGATTGCCATATAAAAGCAGATGGATTTGCTCTTGAGAGAGGACTTGTTTTAGACTGATTTTCTGACTTGTTTTGTTGGACATGACTCTTGGCCATGTGAACACAGACTCCTTGCTGACCCGATCTTCTGTTTCCTCTCGTACCCTTCTGCCTGTCTGATTTCCTTTTTTTGCATTTCCTTTATCGTGTTTTTCACCATTGAGCAATCTTGAATTTTTCAAGAAATTTATTTCCGTATCCCGAACATTGGAATGTAGCGATTTAGACACACTAAATTAATTATAATTTCAAATTTCGAATTAAAGTGTGTTTAATATAACGGAACTTTAATGTGATCCTGATGTGTAATTGAACTTTCTCTGATCACTGTCATCAAGTGCCACCAGTAGAATTGTGAGAGGAAGTTCGAATCAAACTTTCAATCCAACTCAGGCTTTCGTACGGGGTGCGGCGAAACCTTTCGGTGGGGGGGTCACAGAAAACCCAAGCGTACCGGAAATTTCAAACTATGTGTGATAATTATACTTGACCAAAACGGAATTGATTGGCCATCTCACATTTTGGAACATTCAACTTCCGCCGGAATTGGGTTCCAAATTCAATAAAATGTCACTTTAAAACAACTTTTAAAAAGTTCACCAGCCTATACCACTTGAGCTAAAGTTCTCAAAATTTAACTATGCACTATTACTGACCAGTAGATTCAAATTTTTTGGTCAGGTGTTCCAATTGGAACGTTTGGGATATTTCCAAAAAAATTATTTTTGTTAAATTTTTTTGGGTTTAAAGTGCTCTAAAATTGTTTTTAAAAATGTTTAAAATTAATTCAAAGCATTTTTTAATTTCTTCCCACTTGAATTGGGGTTCCAAATTGAGAAAAACTTCCAAAAATATTTTTTGTTCCAATTGGAACCACGCAACTGGCGCTAAAATTTTTAATTAGTTACAGGCAATTTTATGAAATAACTTTTGGCTAACTTTAACAGCAAAAAAATTAAACCAAAAATAATTTTTTGGAAATATCCCAAACGTTCCAATTGGAACACCTGACCAAAAAATTTGAATCTACTGGTCAGTAATAGTGCGTAGTTAAATTTTGAGAACTTTAGCTCAAGTGGTATGGGCTGGAGAATTTTTTTAAAAGTTGTTTTAAAGTGACATTTTATTGAATTTGGAACCCAATTCCGGCGGAAGTTGAATATTCCAAAATGTGAGATGGCCAATCAATTCCGTTTTGGTCAAGTATAATTATCGCACATAGTTTGGAATTTCCGGTATGCTGGGGTTTTCTGTGACCCCCACCGAAAGGTTTCGCCGCACCTCGTACAGCTATTTAATGGCAGACATTTTGCCTTTCCTAGTCACTTCGGGTATTCCCATCAGCTTTTACCCATCGCTCTCTCAAATATTTTTGTGTTTTCTCATTTCTCTTCTCTTGTGTGCAAACACGCTTTTCTGACCTCTATTAGATCAAAGATTCGGCCAAATTGACTATGGTAATGTGTTGGAAAAGAAGATTTGTGTGCCCCTTGAACTGACATTCGAATGTCGAATGTTCGAGCAACGTCTCAGAGTTCGAGCAACGTCTCAGAACAGAGAACTTTATTTGTGCTTATATATCGCTGCACTTGCTCTGTCCTATGTTGTACTACCTTTTGTTCTTGTTCTCTAATAAAGAACTTTAACCTTCTCGTGTGCCTCCTTGTTTGCTCTTGTGGCAGAGTTAACCGCTTGTACTCCCCAAGACCTACTTGTGTCCTGCTCTCCGTGGTCGAGTCACCCGCTTGGATTCCCCGAGACCTGTTCTGCTCTCCGTGGTCGAGTCAGCCGCTTGGATTCCCCGAGACCTAGTTGTATCTTCGTGGACGAGTCACCAGCTTGGACTTCCAGAAGACGTTTGCTCTAACATAATGTGTTAGGAACACGCCCAAGCATTCCGATTACACAGCCACCAGTTTATTATCGCCAAAGTCCCTTCCCATCAAATTTCACCACTTCAAACAGTCAATCCCCATCCTAACATATTTGATTTCGATTGTTGTTGGCGCCTTTGAGCACACCAAACTGAGAGATACTTCGAGTCTCTACTGTGAAGCGAAATATAAGGACAAATCAGTGCCGTTACTGAAGCCAATAGTGAACAAAGTGTTACCAAAGGTGGTCGAACTGCTCGGACCGTATCCATTTCCAACGTTCAACCTTGTTCTACTGCAGCCTACTTTCTGTGCTGGTGCGATGGAAAGTCCTGGCTTGACTTATGTTAATCATTCGATGCTACGAGATCATGATGGAACTGTCTATTTGGTGGCACATAAACTGACACATTGTTGGTTTAGCGATTTTCTCACTGTGCAAAGTTGGCGCCATTTGTGGCTAAATGAAGGATTTGCAACTTTCATTGCTCGTAAAGTGCTGACTTTGCTCGACTGTGATGAGGAACGGTACACCAAGGAGAGATTGGGATGGTACGATCTGAAGAAGGTTGTTGCTCGGACGAAGCAATCGTTGGTAAGTGATCTTTTTGTTGGATTTCCTTCCTTGGAAATCGCGATTAAGATTGACTTGATCATCTAAATTGAACCTGAATTTTATCTAGGTACCGGACTTGCGTGATATCCATCCGAACCCATTCACAAGGTCAACTGTACCTTACAAGTTTGGCTATCATCTTCTACGCCATATAGAAGATCTCCTGGAAAAGGACAATTTCTTGGTCTTCATCCGCCAGTACCTGCACCACTTCAAGTCGGGCTCAATCACCACAAATCAGTTCACCAACTTCTTCGATGGCTACCAAAAGGACAATCCAAGGCTGAATCAAACCAAGGTTGAGTGGAACCGCTGGATTGATCGATGGAGTCTACCGATCTCAAAGTTTGCCCGTCTCAATCATCATTTCTCCCAATATGGACACCAGTAAGTCTCAACTTGGCTGAAAAGTGGTACAGTTTGAGTAAGAGGAACTTCAGCATGTTTCAGCTGGATATAGGCACATGCTGAAGTTCGAAGAAATAATACTTTTTGTTTTTATTAAAGTATCATTTAATAAATTTTATTATTTTTTTTAATAAATAAAACATCATTCATTTAGCGAACAGTTCTGTTTTGAGGCTTTTCTCGTAGAAGAAGATTCTTCGGCAAGTTTTTGGGAACGGCAATCAGTAATTAGTTACGTTTTCTGAGATTGTAAAATGTAATATTGAATAAGATCATTTTGAAATTGCTAATGAGCTTATATGATTACAAATTCCATGGCCATTTAAGGGGCAATTTCTTTCAATGTCGAGCCACTCTGGCTGCTCCAAGTACCAGCCACCATTTTTGGGTCTGTTGCCAATGACTTTTGACAGTTGACAAGTTTTGGGTACAGTTGAATTAGACAAATTATCTTTGTTTTAATCAGACAAAACTGCAGCAATTGGAATTAAGGCTTTTGTTCATATTCATTCGGAAAGTTGTCTTATCAAAGTTGGCCATCGATCCAGGAACGAGTGCACTAAGGTGAGACGAGGCATGGTGGTCACGAGATGAATAAGAAGAGGAGAAATCAACAGAAGCAGTCCTGCAAAAATATCAACTACAAGTGCAAGTATATCCACCCAAACAGAGTGAAAATAGTTTTGAGACTGACAGACAGACAGTTGTTGTTACTCGTCGACCAGTTCTCGTTTGTTGAAGACTCGACAATTCATTTGTGTCCTTTTATCGTGTTTCACCATGCCTCGTCTAACCCGATTTCACTCGTTCCTGGATCGATTAGAGGAACGACTCGAAGTGGACTGTGAACGAGTGAAGCGTCAACTGCTCGCTCAAGTAAATCAACAATTTGGTGTTTTACGTTCAAAGGTGACCGAACTGCGAAGTCGATTTGGTGTTGATCGAGTGCTCACTGCTCGTTGTGTCACTCTTTTGGATGATCCTAAAGTGGAGACAGTCCAACTGGAT
This sequence comes from Rhizoglyphus robini, assembly GCA_023373905.1. NCBI lineage: Eukaryota > Metazoa > Arthropoda > Arachnida > Sarcoptiformes > Acaridae > Rhizoglyphus > Rhizoglyphus robini. The sequence continues at coordinate 1,629,118 of JAKIJQ010000010.1, forward strand.
CAGTACAAGCAGGAACAAGGTGCGATGCTCGAGGGACAATGCTCGACATGTTTCGTCCACTTCAACTGGTCGTAAACGCCAATCCTCAAGTACATCTCGAACTGTGAACAACAAACGACACAAAGCTAGTAATTCTGTTGGATCGAACAATTTTCTGTGCAAGTCACCTGGATGCGGCAAATCCTTTCAAGATGCTTTTAATTTTACCCAACACGAGCTTGTTCATTTGGGCATCAAGCCATTCTCGTGCACATGGCCCGAATGTCGTTATTTTGCTGTGACAAAAGGTCATGTCATTGTGCATATCCGTACCCAGCATTTCAAATTGCCTTTACTCCAGAAAAACCAAGAACGACTCAACATTGTTGACAATCGCAATCCTGAAGACTATCTTCGGGTGGATAACCAACTGTTGGCACGTTGAGGTGAGATGTTCTATTCGAATATCTTAAACGCTATCCATGATAACTTATCCTTGTTCTTGTAATCCTTAATATTTACAAATAAAAAAAGGTACAATCTTTGTTTGTAATTAAAATTATTTATAATAGAAAATGCAATACACATTTGTATTTAAGGTTTGTGCATTCATAGTGAATTTAGCATTTAATGAATCGCAATTTAAACATAGACATATTCTGCTGGAATGTTGAATTCTATTGAGATTTGACTTCGAAAATTGTCGAAATGGCATCGCCATCAAATCAGTTCAATCAGCTTGTTCCAAGGCTCAGTTTGAATCACTTAGTCTGCATTAGGATAGAGCGTAAATCTTTGAACAAACTTTTTTATCTCTCAGCCTGAAATCTAATTGAGGCATTAATAATATCATGGCAAGATTTGGGGCTCCTAAGTCCACGGCTTCAAACATAGCAAAATTGTACAACCAAAGTTAAGCCGGAAAATCCCTTAGTTCCACTGTACAATTAGGGCAGGAATGAAGCAGTGGATCTAGGAACCTCAAATCTTGCCACGATATTATATTTGCCTCAATTAGATGATTTCAGGCTGAGTCGAGAAAAAAAGTTTGTTCAAATATTTACTGTCTATCCTAGTCTGCGTGTTTGGTGATGCACTCGATACATTTCAATTTCAATTCAGCTTCACTGTGCACTGTGTCTGCCACCAGCAAAACGTTGGCCACCGAATCGATGCTCAAGTTGAAGAAAAGTGAGTCATAAATATCCTTAAGTGAGTTATCTCGTTTGAATAACGATCATCCTCAATGTTGAGTTTATTTTGCACCTTGACAGATACATATTTCATTATCTTCGTTATAACTTTTCCCAAGTATAATCATCTTTAACTCTACAGAATTTGTGATTGCACTCACGAGAAACTCGTCGAAAGAGCATCCTATTATCTTAGACACTTTTCCCAAGTATAATCATCTTTAACTCTACAGAATTTGTGATTGCACTCACGAGAAACTTGTCGAAAGAGCATCCTATTATCTTAGACACTTTTCCCAAGTATAATCATCTTTAACTCTACAGAATTTGTGATTGCATTTCCGAGAAACTCGTCGAAAGAGCATCCTATTATCTTAGACACTTTTCCCAAGTATAATCATCTTTAACTCTACAGAATTTGTGATTGCACTCACGAGAAACTTGTCGAAAGAGCATCCTATTATCTTAGACACTTTTCCCAAGTATAATCATCTTTAACTCTACAGAATTTGTGATTGCACTCACGAGAAACTCGTCGAAAGAGCATCCTATTATCTTAGACACTTTTCCCAAGTATAATCATCTTTAACTCTACAGAATTTGTGATTGCACTCACGAGAAACTCGTCGAAAGAGCATCCTATTATCTTAACCACTTTTCCCAAGTATAATCATCTTTAACTCTACAGAATTTGTGATTGCACTCACGAGAAACTCGTCGAAAGAGCATCCTATTATCTTAACCACTTTTCCCAAGTATAATCATCTTTAACTCTACAGAATTTGTGATTGCACTCACGAGAAACTCGTCGAAAGAGCATCCTATTATCTTAACCACTTTTCCCAAGTATAATCATCTTTAACTCTACAGAATTTGTGATTGCACTCACGAGAAACTCGTCGAAAGAGCATCCTATTATCTTAGACACTTTTCCCAAGTATAATCATCTTTAACTCTACAGAATTTGTGATTGCACTCACGAGAAACTCGTCGAAAGAGCATCCTATTATCTTAGACACTTTTCCCAAGTATAATCATCTTTAACTCTACAGAATTTGTGATTGCACTCACGAGAAACTCGTCGAAAGAGCATCCTATTATCTTAACCACTTTTCCCAAGTATAATCATTTTTAACTCTACAGAATTTGTGATTGCACTCACGAGAAACTTGTCGAAAGAGCATCCTATTATCTTAGACACTTTTCCCAAGTATAAACATCTTTAACTCTACAGAATTGTTGGTTGCATATCCGAGAAACTGAGTCGAAGAATCATCTCATTATCTTAACCACTTTTCCCAAGTATAATCATCTTTAACTCTACAGAATTTGTGATTGCACTCACGAGAAACTCGTCGAAAGAGCATCCTATTATCTTAGACACTTTTCCCAAGTATAATCATCTTTAACTCTACAGAATTTGTGATTGCACTCCCGAGAAACTCGTCGAAAGAGCATCCTATTATCTTAGACACTTTTCCCAAGTATAATCATCTTTAACTCTACAGAATTTGTGATTGCACTCCCGAGAAACTCGTCGAAGAATCATCATGCGCACAAAATTTGATTGGTTATCAAGTTTAGTTTTATAAAAAAAAATCTCTGCTTTTTTGACAAATTTTGGTTAGTAGTTGTATCAAGTATCTTCAATAATTCTTGAGGTAACCATTTTGCGTAACGACAAGTAAAATAGCTTCCGTAAGTGGAGTTTGGCAAAAAATTTCTTAACACTTTTGTTCTTTCGATCATGCTATAAGGTTTGAATGGAGTCAATTGTTTTTTGATAAAATCATAGTGGCTTTCTTTTAGTTGATAATGAAATATTTTATGGAAAAATTTAATTTTTAAATATTTTGTCTTTTTGATAATTTGTTGTAATGGATCACTACGATGTAGAATCTATTTTGTAGATTAATTGAAACGTTTTATTAAAAAATACATTCACTTTCAAATATAAAATATATAACTAAAGCCAATGTCCCCAGGTCGAACCTGGAGTTCATTATCGCAGCAAAATTCTTTGTTGTTGTCATAATTTACTCTTGAGCAACTAATTTTACTTTTTCTTCATTAATCATTCTTGTCTTTTGCAGTTTTCTCAATCGTTTAATTGACACAATTGAGATAACGATAAGTTATTTATTGATTTGTTTGGTCAGTTGGTCATCCTCGTACTGAGACAACGATTGGAAATAATTTTGGATGCAGACTGTCTTTGGGGTGATTTAATATTTTGCGGTTTTTATTTGAAGATTATTGGGGGTTTAGGTAGACGAACGATTTTAGTAGAATAATCGAACATCAATTAGTTTCACAAAGAATTCCGGGTCACATTAAGTCGGAAAAATGCAAAGTGAATGTTGCACAAAAATAATCTTAATTTGTTGTGTGTTTTGGTTTGGGTTTTATATGTTCTGTACAATTTTGTGTTCTGAGGAGAGTATTACATTTTGTGTGTGTTGTCGTGTTTAGGGACGAAAATAGATACAATTTGGGGGGGGGGTTTAGTGCACGGGAGAGTGCGAGTATTATGTGTGTGAGAGTTGGAGGATTTTTGGGTGAATAGAATAGAAAGGAAAAGAAGCGGAGGAGAGAAAGAGAGAATGATCAGTGAAGTGTGATGCACTTGACAGTATTGCATCTTAAAGTTCCTGCACATGTGTTTCAATGAAGATTCTGTCTAAAGCCTAATTTGTTGTAAATTTTGTTTTATTGTTTTTCTGTCTATTGTGCTAGATATTCTTCGATTTACGACCTGGTTAAATGAACGAATACCTAATTTGTGTATTGCAAATTATATTAAGCTAACTGTGTGTGTGATGTGCGAAAGAGGGCACAAAATAAGGAACAAGGAAGTAAAACGTCCTCGTTCTACTAGTCTAATTGACAGAATTAAGAAATCTAAAAGCGGGAAGATGTCCTACATATTTCATCAATTTGCAATGTAAGAATCTAAATTTTAATAATTTAATAATTTTAATAATTAGGTAAATTCTGTTTAATATTTTGAAATCTTAAAAAAATAGTCTAACGACATCTCCCTTCCGAAACAGGAAGTTAGGTTCTAGTGAACCAACAGACGTCAAAATCTACTGAAAGTTAGCTAATTTAAAAGATATAGATAATTTAAGTAATTTATGTAATTTAAGTATTATTAGTAATTTAAATAGTTTGAATTCAATTTTTGTTTTGGGTTTACAACACTAGAACAAAGGTCCGGTTTTTGTTTGGGTTTCCGGCCGAATAGTAATCCAAAAAGGATTATTCTAGTGAGATTTTTCTCAAAAATGTCACGTGAAAGTAACATTTCTAAAAATAATCCCACCAGAAATATTGAATTTGACAAAATATGTGGAAGTAATTTGTCAAACTCAACAACTCTAGTTTGCAATTTGAACTGTGTGTCAATTGGAATATCTATCGAGTTTTCAGATCGAACTCGAGAATACGTTCCAAACGATTTTGGTGAATTATCGGCGACATGATCGATTGTTTGATTCTGAACTGAACTATCAATTTGGGGTTGGTTGTCAACAGAGATTGATTTGCAGACCACAGAGTCATCGTTAGGGACCAACCAAAAGTCAATCAATGGAACTGTCTGTTTACGTGGGATGTTCAGAGGAACATCTTCAGCAACAGTCCAGTAATCAATCAAAGGAAATGATGGGGTTTCTGTGATTGTCTCTAATGTGTTAGGGCAAATATTTAATTCAAGATCAATTGGTTGTGATTGAACCAAATCGGTCGCGATTTGTGGGTTATCGATAATTTCTGAATCAAGAATATTTGATTGTTCATTAGTAGAATTCAAAGTAGAAGCAACCAGCTCACTTGAATTTGGCACTAAAACACTAACCACTTGTGCAAAACTACTTTGTCGTTCCGCCTCAACTCTCGGCGTTTGTCTCGCTGAGTGGAGAGGAAAAACTAAAAACGGAAAATCTATTTTTAATTTTGGCACAAATGGTTTTGCGTTAAAGTTTAGTTTTGGGGAAAGTTTTGATTCTATCGAGTTAGTAGTCACACAAACATTGGGTTTTGACTCGAAAACAACATTAGATGCAGAGGCAAATTGTTGTTGAGCAATATTTTTGTTAGTGATAAAACTAGGGGTTTGGGGTTTGGTGACTTTTAATGTGGTTATTTTGGGGTTTTGTGCGAGAATGCAGTTCAAAGCGTTCTGACCCTGAAATTGAGACTGCTCTCGATTATTTTGGTTAGAATGTTGTCTAGTTAGTTTTGGGGAGTTCGGCAATTGATAGTGATTGATTTGGTGACAAGAATGGTATGAAGGATGATCAGAATCTGGGGCGTAGTAACTATCATCGCTGTCACTGTCCTGTTGATCTGACTGCTCATCATAGCAATGGTTAGAGTCGTCGTCATCCTCATATTGAGAATTCGAGTCACTGGGGTCATCGTCATCATCATCTGATGGAGGATTATCGCTATCGCTAGAATGGGGATCTCTGTCACTGTCACTGTAATCTGGTTGGGAATTGTTGTCGTCAATATGTGAGTGAAGGCTTTCATTGTCATCGTCGGAATCCAAACTCGCGTTTTCATCCTCGGATGAGCAATTTCGGTCGTCAACATCAAAGAGCCAACTCTCATCATCTTCTTCATCAAAGTGACAATTCTCGCCTAAATATAGCGCTCGTGTTCGGGAAACTTCAAGATATTGCACTACTTGATCTAAAAGAGTTTCTAGTTTATGTTCACCGAACCGAGAAATTTTAATAAAATTATCAGTAATTCGAGATGGAAATTTACCGAAGAATTTACTACAAATGTCACTTTTAAAAGAAGTGTCTAAATTTTTACTAGTAACAAGAGTAATGACCATTCGCAGTTTGCCTACTAATAATTCAAATGTTTCGAGATCATTCCGTCGTTCTAGACAAGGCAAGCTGTCAACTAACTTTTTGATCTCTAGTCTGACGCTTGAAGAATTAGTGAATCGCTTCTCTAACACTTCTAAGGCTTTCTTATAATCGAGTGGATTGTAATGCTTGACTAACTCATATGGCTTACCTTTTAGTTTTTCAAGCAAGGAAACAAATTTTAGCGCATTGCACAAGTCTGTTTGGTCTACCACAGTTTTGAACAACTCAAAAAACAAGGGAAAATCTAAGACAGCACCAGAAAATTCGGGTACTAACTTAAAGAAGTGCTTATTGAATGGTGTGGAAGCCATAGTAATCTAGTAAAACATCATTAAATTAAAAATAATGTTTTACTAGAAACTAAAATAGTTTGCGCTACTCAAAATATTTCAAAAATTTTAAAAAGTATTTTAGTTTGGTTTGTTTTTTTTTGGAATTTTTTTTAAATAATTAGTTTGAGCTACTTTAGATAACTTTCTTTAATCTAAAAGTAAGTTAGTTTAGTATAGTAGTTTGAATTAGTTTAGAATAGTAATTTGAATTAGTTTAGAATAGTTTGATTTTTTTTGAATATTTTTTTTTCTCTAATCACTGACTCTAAAGACTCTCTCATAGTAGCAAGGAGAAAATAGAGGAAAAGGGAAAAGGGAAAGAATGATTTGGTTTAGGGTGTGAAATGGGTCAATGGGGGTCTGTTTGATTTTGTCGGAAAAAGTTGGTTATGTAAAAATATTTTGTAATGATACCGAATTAGTGCTCTTCGGGGTCGAGCTCCTTTTGTCGGGTGAGAATGAGCATTCTCAGTAGTTTGTAGAGCGAGGCGAAAGGTTTATCCATTACGGATCCAATCGAGCGTACGCTTCGTTTGCGTGGAAGGTCCATCCACCATTGTAGGATGATTCTCCACGGTGTTGGGAAGTCACTGGTTGATCAGCCACGTTGATTTCCCGGGTTCTGGAGTAACAGCAAGTTGATCCTACGAGCTGGAACTGGTAATGAAACTAGAACAGTGTTAATTGCACAGTTTCGTAATTTGAGAACTTTGTCGACGAAAATTTCAGAATCGATTACACCCTTGATGAAGTCACGATTGCTAATCAATTTGCATTTGTTGAAATAGTTCTCGTTGGCTTCATTTCACGTTCACTTTTCTTTGTTGAGTTTTTGATGAGTTTCGTTATTCGATTTTTTTTTGAGGGATTGCTGGTTCTTGCCTCCCCTTTCCAACCGATGTCTGTATCATCTATCGAGATGATTCAGCACGAAAATGGAGGAAATTTTTGCAGAAACGTTTCAATGGAGATGATTTTCATTGGTTTCATTGGTAGATTGATCCATCCTGCCGTCTTAACGATAAGTAATTTATTGATTAGTTTGGTCAGTTGGTCATCCTCGTACTGAGACAACGATTGGAAATAATTTTGGATGCAGACTGTCTTTGGGGTGATTTAATATTTTGCGGTTTTTATTTGAAGATTATTGGGGGTTTAGGTAGACGAACGATTTTAGTAGAGTAATCGAACATCAATAGTTTCACAAAGAATTTAAGTCGGAAAAATACAAATGTGAATGATGCACAAAAATAATCTTAATTTGTTGTGTGTTTTGGTTTGGGTTTTATATGTTCTGTACAATTTTGTGTTCTGAGGAGAGTATTACATTTTGTGTGTGTTGTCGTGTTTAGGGACGAAAATAGATACAATTTGGGGGGAGTTTAGTGCACGGGAGAGTGCGAGTATTATGTGTGTGAGAGTTGGAGGATTTTTGGGTGAATAGAATAGAAAGGAAAAGAAGCAGAGGAGAGAAAGAGAGAATGATCAGTGAAGTGTGATGCACTTGACAGTATTGCATCTTAAAGTTCCTGCACATGTGTTTCAATGAAGATTCTGTCTAAAGCCTAATTTGTTGTAAATTTTGTTTTATTGTTTTTCTGTCTATTGTGCTAGATATTCTTCGATTTACGACCTGGTTAAATGAACGAATACCTAATTTGTGTATTGCAAATTATATTAAGCTAACTGTGTGTGTGATGTGCGAAAGAGGGCACAAAATAAGGAACAAGGAAGTAAAACGTCCTCGTTCTACTAGTCTAATTGACAGAATTAAGAAATCTAAAAGCGGGAAGATGTCCTACATATTTCATCAATTTGCAATGTAAGAATCTAAATTTTAATAATTTAATAATTTTAATAATTAGGTAAATTCTGTTTAATATTTTGAAATCTTAAAAAAAAAGTCTAACGACAGAGACATTCGGTGAATTATTATTTTTGTGCAACACAGTAATAAACTTTTGTACATAAATTAACCAAAATAATTAACAATTTCGAAGGAGAGAAAAAGTTAATTACAAATGTTGCCACATGCAAAGTTTCTAATATTGATTTGAAATTTAAATTCTTTAAATTATAAATTATAATTTATGTTTTTAGTTATTCCGAGATGGTGTTTGTTCACTACCATAGAAGCATTGGCTGCCTTCATTAACGCCAGCAAAATTTATCTGTCAAAAAAATGTTTAATCAGAAAAAGTTCACTCGTTGCTACTTTGAATTGACTAGAGAATATCTCGGTCCACATCGTTCGCCATCACTGAAATAGCTCTATCTATTAATCTTGTTCATCATTGTGTATTCTCACAGATTTCTTCTGCATTCCTATGTAATGTACAATCAATTTAAGACGTGTTATATCATTTAAAAGTACGATCCACCAACTATCCATTTGATGTGTGGAAGTATGAACCATTTGCCTACTATTTCTATCACCATCGTCATCTCTACGATCCATCTCTGCTAGTGATTGCATGTCTGTTTGTGTTGTTCAATTTCTATGCTCGTTTTCTGTTGTATCATCAGCGAACGAACACAAATTACTGGAAAGCGAACTATGAACTGTATGTCGCACAGCAAGATTGGTATTATCGATGCTTGATCACGGACGAACGAAAGTTGACAGGAATATACTCGAAAAAACATCAGGAAATTATGGCTCGAATTGAGAATGTCAAATTTCTTTGCTTTCCAATTCCCAAAGTTCTCATTAAGCATTTGATTAATTTTGACATTTTCCTGCGTTTGGAGAATCTTGACAAGGAAAAATTCTTTAGCAACCATCAAGGTCTCCATGAAAATTTGTCTATAAAAATTCGTACTAGGAATATTCTGGCTCTCATTATTCTTGATAAGATCAATTGTGTGATTCTGATTGGTTGGGGTAAAGAATGATTCTTAAACACATACACCAAAAAATAAGTTTGAGGCACTTGAAATGTTAATAACCATTTTTATAGTATTTTTAACGCTCTTTTCAGTGGTGTACTGCAAATTATCAAGTTGATTGAGGTTTTCGATATATTTGACATTTTTCAAGATCTTAGAGAGATTTTTACACAATAATACTAATTTTTGCACACAAAGCAACAATTTAATTTTTAGAATCAAAATCTGCACATTTTCAGAAAAAAATTTGAGCCAAACAGCCAAAAACAACCAACATTTAGTATTTTTAATCGATTTTAGGGATAATACTTTACTGATAAAATGATAAAAAATCAAACTTGTTTAGCTATAGTTAATTTTTAAATATTATTCAAATTTATACCTGTAAAATGTTTATTTAAAACCACATTTAAAATACTAAATGTTGAAACGCGTTTTGGTCATGTTTAGCTTAGGATTGTAAAAAAACGCGTATATTTTGAATCTGAGCATTAATTGATGTTTCAAAAATAGTGTTATTTTTGAAAATGTTTAAATAATATTGAAAAAAATTAAGTCGAAAACTTGAGAATTTTGAGTATACCACTGGAAAAAACGTCAAAATATTGTAAGAATATATCTTAGCATTTTAGGTTTCTCCAACTTATTTTTCGTTGTTTAACGGTGTAAAACATTCGTACATTCAAACTAATAATGATTTTAATTTTATCTAGTATTCCTGTTTACTGTATTCATTGTATTTTACATTCCAATGATTATTGCCCCATTCCGCTGGTATGCCTGGATCAATGTTGTGGGAATTGCAGTAGTGACCTTCGTTTACATCAATCAAGTGATCGTGTTTGCTTTATTTGTAAACGGTAGAAATATGATCGAGCTGTACACCTGTGCTGAGCATTGCAAGCACTTGTACAGCAATATGAAACAGGTTATACTCAAATTCAAACAAATTGGAACACTACCTGTCGGTTATTGTCGTCTACTTGATTACATTCTGCTGGAACATACACGACTTTGTGTGTCCATTATGAACAACAATCAATTTTTAATCGAAAAAGTCACTTTTGCCTTTCTGTTGACCAACATACCGATCAACATCTATGTTCTCAGTAAGCTTACCGTGCTGGAGTCCTATCCAATTGAGCGGGCTATATGCGCCTTGTTCTTTGTTGGCCAAGTGTTGGGCTATTGTCTACTGATCAAGGTGGCTGACCAAGGCACAAATGTGCATGCAATTGGCCAGTACATTCCAACACTTCAGGCACTCATGTCCACTCGTGCCTGGCTGTGGTACAAGTTGAAGTACAACGATCTCTACAAACGACTACTCACTGGACCAAAGTATGTGCTCAACATTGGACCACACAAGGAATGTACTCGATATGTGCTCATGGAAGTAAGATATATTTGGTGTCATCATTATTCGTTTCCTTTACACTTTTATGATCTCACGTAGATTGCATTCGTTTATGTTGGCTATCTCCTTATTGCTTTTGAGCAAATTCATGAGCAAAAACAACTGATTGCGTACTAATTTGATACAAATGATTGTAAAGATGGTTGCCAGCCTTACAAATCAACATACAAAATCGATATTTGGTGTTGTTACAAGCTGAAATGTGACCACCTGTTCCCTCGATTGAATCATGGTCCGAAAATTGCCGTCTCAATTGGTTTATCTCACTATTATTGAGGTAGGTATTAGTGATATTAATTTCATTAAATAACCAACTCTCTACAGTTTATATCACTTTATACTGGATATTTGTTGATGATGTTTAGTCAACAAATTCAAATTTAAAATAGAGCCCAATTTTTTTAAAAAATTTATTGCCCAGTTAAATAAGATCCTTTTAAAATTTCGGTTAAAAATGCAACATATTCCCACATTATATTCAAAATTTTACAAAATAAATTGACCAATGTGCTTGAAGCTTGTCGTCAAGCATTCTGGTCTCCTTGAAAAATGATTTCAGATCAATTTTTCACATTTAATAACTAAGGTTATAAAGTTAATTTGCAGTGTAGACGCTGAACGCTTCCATTAAAAGGTACATTTTTCCCGGTTGCCCTTTCGAAAACATAATTTCGTCAACAAATTGCCACTGTTGAGACAATTAAAGCTGTTTTTTATTACATTTATTTAGATAATTTATATATTTTAAAAGTTTCAAAACTAATATAAATTTATTAATTATTAATTAAGTTTAGAAATTTAGATATTTAAAAATTAACTTGAATTTTAAAATTTAGCTGTTAGAATTGTATCGTAATCTTTGACATTTGATCAATTGATATCAAACATAATTTAATTTGAATAGAAATTTATGGTTTTAAAGTAAATACAAATCCATTAATTTGTATCGTTATATATTTTGCATATTTGTATATATTGCTTGGTAAATGACAATGACGCCTAAGCCAGCTTCACGGTGATTGTCTTAATCTCACAGTACTCACGTAGTCCATCCTCGCCCAAATCACGACCATGTCCACTCTGTTTGTATCCTCCAAAGGGCAAACTCGGTGCAAGATTCAAGTATCCATTGATCCAAATGGAGCCAGCCTGGACAGCATTGGCAAATGTTAGAGCCTGGTTGATGTCATTCGAGAGAATTCCCGCAGCGAGACCATATTCTGTGTCATTGCACCGATCGATCACCTCACTCAGGTCACTGTACTTGAAGATCTGTTGCACTGGACCAAAGATCTCCTCCCGGGCAATTGTCATCTGATCGGTCACGTCCGCAAACACAGTCGGCTCGATAAAGTAGCCCTTCTGATTGAGTCGCTTTCCGCCTGTGACCAGTCGTGCGCCTTCTTTCTGACCAATTTCAATAAGTTGCAAAATTTTATCCGTCTGAGTTGCATCAATCTGTGGTCCTTGTGTGGTTGCACCATCGAACGGACTGCCCAACACTTTACGTTGAGCGATCAATGCTGACTGTTTGACAAACTCCTCATAGACCGACTCGTGCACAAATGTTCGAGTTGCGGCACAGCAGCACTGACCCTGATTGAGCAAACAACTAAAACTGGCAATCTCAGCTGCCTGTGCCATGTTGTAGTTCTCCGTTACAACCAGTGGCGATTTACCACCGAGTTCCAGGGAAACTCGTTTGAGTGTAGCGCTCGCATTTCGAGAAATGAGTTTTCCGATTTCGGTCGAACCCGTGAAGGCGATCTTGTCCACTTTGGGATTGTCAACCAGTGCACCGCCTGCAGTGGGTCCATAACCAGGCACAATGTTAACCACTCCTGGTGGAAAACCTGCTTCCACAATCAGACTACCAATGTACAAGGCTGTCAACTGAAGGTAAAAGATTCGTTAGAAGTGACAATATATCAAATACCAAGTCACTTACAGGTGTTTGTTCAGCCGGTTTCAGCACAATCGTACAACCACTAGCCAAAGCTGGAGCAAACTTCCATGACAGCATAAGCAATGGAAAATTCCATGGAATAATCTGTCCACAAACACCCACAGGTTCAATCTTTGTAAAGGCATACACAGCGCCATCTGCTGGAATAGTCTTGCCGTGCACTTTGTCAGCCCAACCAGCGAAATATCTGAATGACTGAATTGCACCCGCCACATCAGCCTGTGCCTCGCCCAGTGGCTTTCCATTGTCGAGTGATTCCAATTCGGCCATATACGTCTGATCACGTTCAACCAAATCCGCTAGTTTGTTCAACAGTCTACCACGAGCTGAGGCAGCCAGTTTACGCCATTCTGAGCCTAGTTTGAATGCGCTCGAAGCAGCATTCACTGCATTGTCCACATCCGCTTTGTCACCTTCCTGAACATCGGCAATCTTCTCTTCAGTTGATGGATTGACAGTCGGGAATGTCTTGCCACTCACAGAGTTGACCCATTCGTTGTTGATTAAGATCTATGAGAATAGAGAATGAGATTAATAAATAAAAACGGTCAGATGTTGAACTAACCTGGGTGTATTTGACTTGAACCATACTGGATAGATTGGATCGACTTTTCGAACAGAAATATACACTTCACTTGTCAGTTTATACAATTTCTAAATTTAGCAGTTGTACCGACGAACTTTCGTGACTAAATAGTCGTACACTGGATACATTCATTACCACAGTAGCATAGCTGTCAGAGTACTCGAGCGAGTACTGCTTTATCAAACTAAAAATTTCCAGATGATAAGAACGCATGATTAATGGGTGTTGCCATTTGAACTAATGATTCTCATTAATTATATAATTATTTGTTTATCACATGTGCACCCAAAATACTACTTATCACTAGTACACTGTACGTTCAGAAGTCGATGTCATTCAAACAGCAAACAAACGATTCTCTTTGTGTGAGTGCAGTGGCAAAACTCTCTCACAAAGATTACAAGATTCAACAATCTTACCAAGTCAAACATGAATAGACTTGAACATTTCTAGACATGGAAGATTTCAATAATATCTATTTATGGATGAACTGTCAAATGAGAGTTCAAAATATGAACAAGAGATTTTGATCAGTACAACATACATTGTTGATAAACCATTTCGCTACTAACGAGCAGTGAAATAATAATTAGTATATATGTGCTTTTAATAATACTGTAGTGAGTATAATTACATTTATAAAGTTCGTTTATCGTGTATTTTGAGTTCCTTTTGTTAACTGTTTTGATGGGAAATGCCAATGAAAGAAACTGTTTACAGTGTGTACAAGTTGTCAACGAAAGTAGTAATTAGAGAAGCGAAATGTGATCAAAAAGTAAATACATAACCATTGTGCCCATTGTGAACCAAAATGATAAAATATTTAGTGGACAAACACATCGAGATAGAAAATTTGTAAATGGTATGATTTTACATTGTACACTGTCCTTCAATTCATTAAAGTGTTTTGTAGATTAATCGTTAAAGATTGTAGGGCACAATTTGTTGATTAAAAGTATACATATATTGATATAAGTGGAGCTCAATTTGTAAAACACAGATACAACATTATTTTCAAAATCTGGTTCACACGTTATTTTTTAATCGTACTCTCGATGAACGATTGTTCATAACCTTTTAAATACTACATTTGTACTATACAAAATGCATGGAGCGTACCATCGTACTAACTTTCTTTTGCAATGACAAATGTATTGTTGGGATCACTTTTTGTTTGTACTCAATATCATTTGTCTTGCGGCACTAAAAACAATACAATCTGTCGATTAAATCCGTAATGTAATCCGGATTTTAAAAAACTTGGGGAAAGCCAACATCAATGAAAAATCAATATAAAAGATTTAAGTTATCAGTTAATGTGTATTTGTTTGTCAAACATTTTGGCTAAGAAATGCGTTTCAAAATGAATTTATCCTTGCTGACATTGTTGTTTGTCGGGCTGATGAGCACAACCTTTATGGAGGCTCAACATTATGAACCAAATTGGAATTCACTCGATTCTCGTCCTCTGCCCGCTTGGTACGACAACGCCAAAATTGGAATCTTTCTCCACTGGGGCCTATACTCGGTGCCTGCGTTCTACAACGAATGGTTCTGGAAGCACATGCAAGACCACAACCAGGAAGTCGTAAATTTCATGCACAAAAACTATCCACCCAACTTCAAGTACGAAGACTTTGCACCCCTGTTCAAGGCTGAGCACTACAACCCAAACGATTGGGCAGAGTTGTTTCGCAAGTCCGGTGCAAAGTACGTTGTACTCACCGCCAAGCATCACGATGGCTACACTTTGTGGCCATCGAAGCACTCCCCACACTGGAACGTGATGGATGTTGGACCAAAGCGAGATTTGGTGGGCGATCTGGCGAAAGCTGTCAAATCGCACGACCTCAAATTTGGTGTGTATCACTCACTGCTCGAGTGGTACAATCCACTCTGTTTGGCTGATAAGAAGAACAACTGGAATACACACGTGTTTGCCCAAACCAAGGTACGACCTGAGTTGGAGGATCTGATCAATCGATATCATCCATCGCTGATTTGGTCTGATGGTACTTGGGAGGGGACTGACACCTACTGGAACAGTACCAACATTCTATCCTGGTTGTACAATGACAGTCCGGTTAAGAGTGACATTGTGGTGAACGATCGATGGGGCTCAAACACAGACTGCAAACATGGAGGTTACTGGAACTGTCGTGATCGGTACATACCTGACAAGCTGATACATCACAAGTGGGAGAATGCCATGACACTCAACAATGGCTCGTGGGCTTACCGTAAGGACAGTCCACAGGGACATTACACACAAATCGATCAACTACTGGCCACACTGATTCACACTGTCGCCTATGGAGGAAACATTCTGATCGACATTGGTCCAACTGCTGATGGACTGATTGTGCACTTTTACAGTGATGTACTGCTGCAGATGGGTCAGTGGCTGCAGGTGAACGGTGAAGCTATTTACGAGAGTAAACCGTGGAAGCATCAACAAGACTCGGTTAACAAGGCACTTTACTACACTGAACGGACTGGACATGTGTACGGTCTGTTGAGCACACATCCAAGTAGTGGACATGTTGAGTTTGGTGACATTCCATTCGAATCAGTCAAATCTGTTTCGCTGCTTGGTCATAATGGACAAGTTGCACATAGCAAAAATAGTCACAATCATCTGGTGATTGATGTGTCACACGCTACTGAACTGAAACATGCTTTGGTATTCAAATTTGAACTGAAGTAGTGAAATTCAATAATAAATCATCGACCTTGGAATATTTCTTGCCCCTAATAAACTAAAAAAACAAACTTGAATTTTTGATTCTTCTAATAATAATTTTGGTTTCATGCCAATAAACCTTAAAATGTACTCGCGATATAAAGGGAACATTAAGTATTGAAATACCAAATCTGTCACTTAGATATCAAGAGTTCAATAAGAGTATGCTATTTATACTTTAAAAAATATGGCGCCATTTGTATCAGACAGATAAGCAATTGAATTAGCATACATCAGTAATCATTGCTAATCTTAGAGTTGTTCACCTTGAATGTTATCTTCGCTTTACAACATTGATATATTTGAACGATCAACAAAATAATCACTCATTCACTTACATCGATCAGTTCAAGTCAGTTAGAAATTTTAAGTTAACAATTTTAGTCAGCAATTTTTATTTTGTATCCAATGGCAAACGAAACAACCGATTTACCTTCGACATACGTCGAAGGTTGGAGTGACCGAGAATCAGTTAGTCGTCTGTCTTATCGTCGGCTGGGTGCTACCGACTTGAATGTGTCGATTTTATCGCTGGGTAAGTAAACCTTGGTCTGCAAACTTGAGTCTAATTATTTCGATTATTTCCCTAGGTGCAGCTCATATGAATCAGCCATGCAAACTAATCACTGAAAGTGATGGTTCAATTACGGTCACCGGTGCAGATGAGCCAATTGCAGCAATTCGAGAAGCAGTGCCACTTGGAGTGAACTTGATTGATACTGCCGCATTCTACGTACAGGGAGTGTCCGAACTAATTGTGGGACAAGGGAGTTTTATATATTTTTTTTAAAAATCATGAATAATTAATTTTCCACATTTGAAGGCACTTCGAGCAATTCCCCCGTCAGGCCTATTATATGGCTGGTATTTAATTATGCAATAAAAAATACTAAAATTTACAATAAAAAGTTACTAAATTATGCAATACTGTTTTTTGCAATACAATTCATAAAATTTTGCAATAAATATATTGGATTTTGCAATAAAAAGTTGGATTAGACAATTACCGTAAATTCCCGAATATAGCCCGCACCGGTGTATTGCAATTGACATATTCTTGATCTTGTTTTATTTTTATGGTTTATTTTGACTTTATTTTGGGTTAAATTTCTATTCTATATGTGATGAACCCGAAAATGCCCAAATACGACTAAATTTTCAGTAAAATTATGCAATAATTGAAAAGGTAAATTTGTATTGATATTTGACAATTCGGGATAGTATCCCCGTACTTTTACTTGATGCTTTCCTCTGTGATAGTCGATCGAGGCAATTATTCACTCATTCATTCAGTGTCTTATGCATCAGAACAATCACAAGTTATCAAGATTATTAATCTGACCCAAGTGATTGGTCAACTCTATATTTTTACTCTAACTCTACTCGTCTTCCTGTAATTGTCAGATTTACCTCAAAGACTTCATGGAGCGTACTTTAATTACGTCCAAATCATCTTTTAAGTGAGTGTCTTTAAGTAACGCTTATCGCTACTAAAGGTGTTAGTGAGTGTCTCAAATAAACCTTAAACAAATAAATAGTGATGTGCTAGGCTTTAGATGGTATCTAGTAACGTAAACAATCGTCGAATATACGACGATCACTGCACAACAACAATCATGGTGTGCGTGCTTGTTCACGAGAACGGCTAGCCACACACACCAGTTTGGTTCACAATACACACTCAATAATCGCTCACATGAACCATTTATTGATAAAAATTATTTATCGTACTAAACGAACAGAAAACGTTCGCGCTTGAACATAGCGAATGACTCTATTTTAAATTTACTAATTTAAATTTAAATGATCACGACCTGATCACATGGGGGATGGGAGAATTCAAAAAAGTCGATTTTCTTGATCACGTGATTAAAGTACGCCCCTCATTTGCAAGCACATTCTCTCTGTCTCTGTCGAATTATTAACAAACAATTCACTGTTTTTCCGGATGCCAAAATTGATGGCGAACTTAACAAAACGTACCAGAGGTAGACACAAGAAAGCTACAGATGTTTTAATTGTTGATTAATGTATTATTTAATGACTTATTTTGACTAATTAATGACCTGACTTAAATGTAATATGATAAAAATTTAGTCGTATTTGGACATTTTCGGGTTCATCACATATAGAATAGAAATTTAACCCAAAATAAAGTCAAAATAAACCATAAAAATAAAACAAGATCAAGAATATGTCAATTGCAATACACCGGTGCGGGCTATATTCGGGAATTTACGGTAATTGTCTAATCCAACTTTTTATTGCAAAATCCAATATATTTATTGCAACATTTTATGAATTGTATTGCAAAAAACAATATTGTATAATTTAGTAACTTTTTATTGTGAATTTCAGTATTTTTATTGCATCAAAAATTATAAGCCCTATTATATCGCCACCAAGGCTGGCCGTAATCAAGATTGTACTTTTGACTTTTCCTAAAAATCAATTCGAGAATCGGTTGAAAGAAGTTTGAGAAAACTTAGTGTCGATTACATTGATTTATACCAGGTAGAGTCAATAGAATATTTAAGCATTGATATGTGAACAAACTAAATCACTAATAGGTTCACGATGTCGAGTTTGGCAACATCGAGACCATTGTCCAACGAATCTTTGCCAACATTGGAACAATTACGCAAGGAGAATAAAATTCGTTACATTAGCATTACAGGCTATTCACTGAAAGTACTCAAGTAAGTGACCGAATTGAAATTGAACTTAATTCCAAATTGCAATTTTTTTTGAAAAGGGAAATTGTTGAAAAAAGTCAAGTGAAGATCGACACTATACTATCCTACAGTAGATACACTCTGTTCGATGATGAATTGACGAAATACTTGGACTTCTTTGAGGTAAATAGAAAAGTGTGGCTTCCCAATTAATTCATTTGAATATTCACAGTTTCACCAACTGGGCATAATCAATGCGGCCATCTTTGGAATGGGTCTGTACGGTGTGCGAAAGCCAATTCCTTACTGGCATCCAGCTTCGAGTGAGATCAAACAAGCATGTCAAGAGGCTAGCCAATTGAGTCAAGTAACATTTAGTTTAATCACTAGAGTAATCACTAATCGAGTTTTTTTTATTAGAGTCTGGGTGTACACATAAATCGACTCGCATTACAAGAGTCGATTCGCGAGTCACGAATTCATACACATTTGGTGGGAATGGAAAGGTGAGTTTAAAAATGTGAACAAAACTCATTTACTAAACGGTACATTTTCGCCTTCATTCCCGAAATGGCTCGATTGAATGTGCAAACAGTGACTGAAAAACGCACAAAAAGTGAACAACAAATTGTGGATCGATTATTGAGAGAAGTGTTTGCCAAATTGACTGTGCACAACTGGGAAGGCGTCGAGGTGGAGAGATATCGCAAAGATCCGCAGGAATTTATCAACTTTCTGCGCAATGGACCTGATGAATCCAAAAGTAATTGACAAAGAGTGAAATTTATTACTTTTCCTACTATTTCATCAATAGAAAATTGTTTTTAAAAGAATTATTTTAGACTCGTTAGCCTTGACATTATGATCAAAATATGGTCGAATACAAATAATAAAAATTTAAAAAACTTTTTACCTGAGTGGTGTTGGCATGAGTTGGTACATTCACAATTCGACAATCTCACCCGACTCAATCATGTGCACAATTCTGTTTCTGAGTTGGCCAAATTGATTTTCTCGTACTTGAAGAAAGCACATTTGAGGGTGTTCTTGTTGGCGTCCACCAGACGAAGGAGAGAGGGTGAGATGATGATGGAGAGATAGAATTGACATGGTGGATCAATGAGAGAGGGTCACAAACGAACGAACCAAAGAGACAAATGCATATATGGAAAGGAAGACAATCGCAATCAAACATAGGCTGACAGAGCAACAGACTGCTGCTGCGCATGTGCCATCGATCATATCAGTTCAGTGTGTTCTACTTCTAAAATATACAACAAAAAAGTAACAACCAAAACGAACAGTAGATGACGCTAATGGTTTGTTTAAAGTTTTGCGCGCCAATTTAAATTCATGACTTTGAAATTCAAATTCAAAGTTTGAATGCAGACAATGCTACTCTAATTCGTATATGTAATTATATTATTTTATTATTAAATTATATTATAAAAATTATAAAATTATAAAAAAGTGGTAGAGGTCATAGGGCTTGACCTTAAAAAAATATGAAATATGAAATATAAAAAAATATGTGTATGTACAAAAATATTAACAATGTAAGTGTGAAATGTATATAAAATATAAAATTGTGTCCCTATTGTGTATGTGTGTAAGTGTTAATAAATATTAAATTAAATTCATTGCCTCACTTTAAATAATAAAAAAAGTAAAAAAAGTAATCTGCTAACATAAATCTGAGAATGTATAAACTAAAAAAATAATATTAAAAAAATGTACGTGTGTGTGTGTAAGTGTGTTATCTAATTGAAATATAAAAAAATACTTCTCGAAACCACCGCAAGAGAGGACCATCTTCAAGAATAATACAAAACATGCTTCATGTCATCACTGATCTTGACATTGTCGTTGAGTTGACCAATGATGTAACTTTCAACATCTTCTTCGGTTCTGGGAGCTTCCACGTCCCATCCGCCCAGTTCACGCTTAGCCTCGAGATGAAGCTTTGACCGGTAGGCGCACAGGTCAGCATAGCGTACCGGTGTAGGTAGAGAGATGACACTTCGGGTGCGTATGCTGTTGAAGCAAGCCAAAAAACAAAAGCGTTGGACCGTATCAGCGTCCATGTTGAGGTCGTCACGTAGGATGGTATACTTGGTTGGACGAGATGTGCCCTATAGTTGGAAAAAGTTAAGGGTCAGCTTAGGTTAGAGGTTAGCAAGTTCACTCACCAATGGAGAGAAGTGACTGTTTAGATAGAACATTTTGTACGCGGGATTGACGATGACAGTGTCGACCACAGTACCGCTGGGCACGTTCCAGGTCGGACGTCTAGGCACTCGGTTGAGTTCCGCCAGAGCAAATCGGGTGTTGTGATTCTTCTGGGTCACAATGAAGGTGATCTTCATGGACTTGCCCACCCGATTGATGCCTTCTTCAATCTTGAGGATCTCCGCACGACGAACGGTTTCAAACTGGCCATCGGACACGCCGTCACGGAAGATAATCAGATTCTCGGGAAGGAGTCGATTCACTTTGCGGTATTCTTCGAGTAGTTCCGCAACCAGCTCGTCCAGGCAATTGATAACTTCTTCGCGATCACGTTTCTGCACTCGGATGGAGGCAGAGTAAGAGGTGAACATCGGGTCCAGGGAACCGACGGCAGCGGCAATTGACGAGGACACGCGTTCGGTCTCACCCGGGTGATTCACATCAATACCCACAACCATAGTTCGGGCAATGCTGAAGGGTAGCGTCTCGAAATTGGCTGGGGAGAGGATCGCGTTTAGGCCACCCATCTTGCCGTTGACCTTGAGAAGAAAGTTATCAAAGTATCCCGTTGGGAGCTTCCTGATGTATTCGGACTTGAAGCACTGCGAGATGATGCCATACCGCTGGTCACAGAAGTGCTTCGTCATCGAGTACATCATCGAGGGCTGGATGATTGGATGACCTAAAGAGAGATTGTATATTAGAAATAGAAATAATAGTCAATCGATCAATCAAATCAAAGTAATCACTTACGGTTGGGAATGCCCACAAACACAATCTCGGCGTTCTTCTTCTTGAACAAGTTGTAGAACACATTGTGGATCGTGTTGTGGTCTTTTACGTCCACCTTGGTCACGGGACAAGGCGGTCCGAGTTCGAGGCCCAACTGAGTCGACCGTTCCATCATGCGAGTGACAAAGTCTTTCAGCTCTTCGTTGGTCACGCCAGTTTCGAAACAAAAGACTGACCATTTCACGATCGGCGCCTTAACCTTGTAGAAGCCACTTCGCTTGTCAGCGTTCAACTGTTCCGGCGCCGGAAGGACTCGACCCTGCAGTGCGGTAGGCTTCGGAACGATTCCTATGCCAAATTCTTTTTGGATATCGGTGTTGAGAGTTGAGACTTTTTCCGCCACGGAAGTGACTCGACGGAAGTACGCATTGGGAGCGTGCGTGGCCTTGAAGAGCAGTTCGCGTTGAATGCTTGCATTGACCTTGTTGGCGGACAGAAATTGGTTCGGGATTAACGAACACAGCTCCATCGGAATGTAGCGAGCCTGTCGTCCGGTGGTCTTGATCAGGGGCCAGTACTCGAGCACGAGTTTGTAGGTCGTCTGGAAGTATTCACCAATCGACACGTCTCGTCCGTCTTTGTCCTTGAACTTCATCTCGTATGGAGTCTTGTCCACCAGTGAGTCGATCGTGTAGGTGACGATCCGATTCGAGTGGCTGGTGCTCATCTTGAGATGACGCAGAAAGCGCGAAGCCTCAGCCAGTTGGCTACGAGTCGGTCGTTCTTCGTCTACATGGGGCAAAAGTGCCTTGACCAGATCGAGCACACGAGTGAAGTTCTGTGCCACCACGCAAGACGTCTTGAGGTGAAGGTTCAGGGCAAGGCCAAACTCGGTCATCTTCACGGCGGACGTAAAGCCCGAGACAAAGTCAGTGAGAGACACCTTGGGCGAGGTTGCCCGTGTAGCCATGTCGAAAAACTTGCGCTGAAACACTGCGTAGTGCTTGTTCATGATGAAGCGAATGACGTGTTCGTAGATGGACACCACCCGATCGGACAGGATGGTCCGCTGGCGCCGAGAGTAGTACTTCTGCACCTCGTCGAGCTCCACATGGCCAACCAGTTTGAGCGTGACCGTAAAGTCGGTGTCTCGGTTGTCAATCTCCAGGGACACTCCGCCGGTGACTTTATCATCGCGGCTCGGACCCCTAACAGGAAAATTTAGAGGTCGGACAGAGTAGATGCTCTTGTAGCCATCGTAGACATAGTGGATGCCTGCGAAAAGAGTCGGGTTTGCGGTGACGAAGCGTTCGAGGATACGAGGGGCGAACCGCTTGATGAAGCGTTCCAAGTTGGCGGCTATCTCCTCGGCTTCTTTCGGACTGGGCGTCTTTTTCTTGGCGGGTAGAATGCCACCGGGTCTGTCTCCACCGGGTCGAGTACTGACGCGTCTCTGCTTGACAAAGTCCAAATCGTAGTGAATGACGGCAACATCGGCGAGGTTGAGTTTGAAAAAGTTGGCCAGCAGATTGATGCGTGTGCCAACTTTGCCCGCCGGAAAGTTCTCCACCTGAACCGTCGATTGGTACGTCTCGGAAGCCGGCATAGGTAACTGGAGGGCGTGCTGTTCGCTGGTGTAACCGCCACCTCTACCACCAGAAGAACCAGTAGGCGATCCTCGGCTTCGTGAACGTGAGCGGAACGGTGATGTGGAACCACCATAGTGAGGGGATCTGCCACCGCGACCGGAAGGAGGTGATGGACCGCGGGCAAGTTCCCGGGATTGCTCATCCTCGATTTCTAAAATAGAACATAGAAATAGAACATTTCGTAAGTTAACATACCATACAAGGGAGAACACTTACCCGAGTCCGAACTCATCCTTGGTTCCTGGTGGATAGCCTGTTCCAAGGAGAGAGTAGAATCGGTCCAAAGAGTTGAGAGATTCCAAAGAGAAGTTCAGAGAAGTTGAGAAGACAAGAACAAGAAGAGAAGATCAGAGAAGTTTAGAGTAGAGATGATGTTGTTCGAACAAGCATCAAATCGAATATGACCGAACACCGTAGACGAGGCGGGTATTATATAGGTGGTGCGCGCATTCCTCCAACCAATCGGACGAATGCGCGCATTCTCCAGCCAATCAGACGAGTGCGCGCATTCTCCAGCCAATCAGATGCGTGCGCGCATTCTCCAGCCAATCAGACGAGTGCGCGCATTCTTCAGCCAATTAGATGCGTGCGTGCTATCAAACTCAAATCTGATTGGTTGTGGAGTGGTTGATGGCTGTGGACCACAGCCTGTGGTGTGATAGTGGTTATATGTTCAGTTGATTCTTGTACTTCTACTACTGATTTCTACATCTGCTGTACAGGAATGAGTGTTGGCGTGGTAGGAATAGATAAGAGGGGAGGCAGATATGGACGGTGCGAGTTTATTAATGGGCAATTCATAAATACAGTTACTGAATGCACTACTGCAAAAAATACAATCCAATTGGAACATATATTCACCCAGATTCTCATCTTATGATTATTATATTACTGTACCATTGATGGGCTATCTATCTGTTGTGATCTTGTCTCCACTAGAATATTGGAACTCATTCAAGTTGGATCAGTGGGCGGCAGTGCCCACCACTAGTAATGAAGTCAATGTGTAGAGTCCACTCCACTCACTGTCCAAATGGAATAGAAAATGCATCGTCATGCACACGTTATCACTTGTTACCATCATCATCATCATCGACTCGCTTACTATCACGAATGATGGTCGCTCTGTCGCGTGACTCATCTTATCTACTTTCAATTTCGATTCTATTTTGTACGATCGATGATGATGCAATGCGCAAGCGTATACTAATCTATATCATTATTCATTAGCATTACAATGCAATGATCGATATGAATCCTATTCTCGTATTCAAAATTGTGCATTCTCCAAACGTTTCAATGATTTGACATATTTATTTAGACATTCATTCTAGTTGTTGAATTGCTGCCCTCCGATGATACAATAGATGTGAAGTGGAATAGAACATGCAACTTCATTTTCTTATCACTTGTTACCATCATCGATTCGGGTTATCAAGAATGGATCCTTATCTGCTTCCAATTTCTATTTGTATGAAGGTGTAATGCGCGCATGCGCTCTGGTCTGTTAGTTATACATTCACAATCAATGTTGTTATCATCAAATCTGCGCATCACAAATGTGCTGTGTCACTCTTCTTCTTATCTACTTTGACCATCTTTTCTATTTTGTGAAGTGATTAAAAGCACATGCGCACATAAAACATATCATTTATGCGATTATATCTTTATTATCTACTTTGATGATCTTTTTTACTTTGTAATATTATGATGCGCATGCGCTCTTTGCATATTCTTCTTATATTGAGCAATATTGATGATAATGAGAGAAATAATAATGATTATTTGAACAACGATTGGATTTAAATTTTTAAACAATAATTAAAATGTCGTATACAGTACATAGTGGTTAATTAATTTTAAATGTTTTAGAGTTTATCCAGATTATTTGAAGTCTGGTCAATTTAGAATCAACTAACTTTAAAAAAGATTAATTCTCGCATTTACATGAAATACAAACAAAGCAAATTTGAAAATTTCAAATACAAAATAAATTATTGAAATAATTATTCCAATTAAATAAAGTGAAAATATTGAACGCATCTCGTCAAACGTCAGTTCTCTCATGCTTCCAATTAGATTTCTATCGATTGAATATTTACTATTTCGTTGTGAGCTGTAATGGTCCTCAACTTGACGTGTCCAATAGTGGAAGAGGCCAACGCTTTCAAATTGGCTAATTCTATAAAAGAAAAATATTTGATTGATTTTTCAAAATCAAAATATAAATGTTCACATTTTGTTAAATGGTCTCAAAAGTGGCGAACGCTTAGGCAGTGCTAAGCAATTGAAATTAAATGCAACATTTTCTGAGCCTATGTGGAGAATTGTATTCAAAGAACCTTTTTGTAGAGCTGCGTTCAAAAACATTCGGCTCGCAATGACAAGATTTTTTGAATTTCTCACAACTGATGTGATTTGTTCTTCGGCTGTGTTGACCATTTTCTGTTTAGTTCTAGTTTTGGGGAAGGTTATTCTAAAAGATTTATTTAAACATAAAAAGCAAATCAAACCTTTTAATATGTCTTCCAATGCTGTAGTAAAGACGATTTTCTGGAACAGAATCAATAAATTCACTAATGAAAATCGAATTGTTCAGTCCAATGATGTAGTGTGAATCGTCACGAGCAATCTGTTTCAAATCGGCTAAAGTGTCCACTGTTTCATGCTTTGAAACGGTCAACATTGAATAGAACGATGAACTATAGTTTGCCGTCAAAATGAGCGCTGCAAACATCCATGTGCAATACACTAATCGTGCAGTTGAGTTAGCTTCACGGTTCAAATTTAAAATTGCTTAATAAAATTAGATATTCACGATTACTAATGAAAAGAAAAGTTGCAATTGTGTTACATCTTACTTTGATTGATCGCAATTCCAAATATTCGGATTAGAACATCTCTATAAGCGAGACTTGTGAGAAGCGTGAGTAGAAAAGTTGTCGCAAAGAGAAACATGAAAAGCCAAATCCAAATGTACATTGAAAATGCTTTCACCACAATCCACTGTATTCGACTTGCTCTGGTAGGATACTGAACTGCGAATGTGACCGCATCATTCGACACATGATTAGTAAAATCAACGGCAAACTGACGTTGAGGGACGCTTGTTAAGCCGCACATTGCAAAATTAGATTCCTAGGAAATGAATATTTTTAAAATTAAAATCAAAATCATCCAAACAAAATTACTCCATAAAGAACTTGACCAATAACTCCATTCCACTTTCCGTCGGTCAATTGACCCCAAGTATTGTTTCCATCGACAAAGTTTGATCGAAAATTGTAGCGTTTCTCCAAGTGCTTCAATAATTCAGCTTCCATTGAACGTTTGAGATAGATCTTCCCTTCGCTATTATGTGCTACTTCACAAAATGGAAATACCTGGGAAATCAATTTAAATTAGGATAAATCTAATATAATCACAACCAACCTGATTTACTGAAACGTTCAATATGCTTGAATGTAAATTGCATTTTTCAAATGGCACTTTTAGAATTTTAAAATCGTGCTCTGTTTTTGGTAGAAAAATACCATCAAATTGATAACATCCATCAACGATTGGATTAAAGTGAACCGTTTCGTGAGAGATTGAAGAAACGAAAACTGCCTGAAATCTTTTTGATAACCAGCGCAGTGCGTTCAATAACCATTGCTTGAGCTCATAAATGGGTTTTGATAGTAAAACAATAAATGGTTTACAGGAAAAACAATTCGAATATAAGTGATTGAGTGTTTGTAATAAAGTCACAAAATTAGATTCGTTCAAATTGCGGTAAGATTGTAGGTCGAATATTAGTTGAACATTCACAGAGTTGTAATATGAGTTTTTCGGTAAATGGTTGAATAATTTTGAAATACTGAAATGTGGAAGAGAACATTCGTTTAGTGATGCAGAAATTAAATGTTTGGTTCTATTCATGGACAATTTTACTGACTGAGACAATTCCAAATCATCGACTATTATGACTGTTCGAGAAAAATTTGACAAAGGACAGTGGTACTCTTGAATGTAATTTTCCAAAGTTCGTTCGCCAGTGAAAATTGGAATTGTCCAAACGGAATCGACAAAATATATCAACAATAAATGCAAATACATTGTTCTAGTTTTCTACAAAGATTTCTATATTCGAAATAAATTACAAATAAATGATACGATAAGTAGTCATATTCTTTTAGTAAGAACAAGCTACTTATTTGATTGGTTTGATATTTCGCAAGTTTGTTTAGATATGTCATCGTCTTAATGTAACTGTAACAATATGCAGGCGAAAAGACAAAAATCTAACAATTACTGTCATACAAATAAAAAACAATCGGCAATAATCGAAACAAATCAGCAATATTTTTGCACCTGAGTTAATAGTCAAAGAACTTGTTCGGACAAGTCAATCGACATTAATAGACAAAACGAAATGTCTGCACTTGCGTGAAGTTTGTTCTAAGGTACATATTTTATTATATATTTGAAGCATAAGAAAACAATTTTATTTGTACACATATCATAGGAAAATAATCCTACAATCTTGTTAGAATCATAAATAAACAGTAGTAAAAACTAAGATTTAAAATGTCGTGTCCCAGGAAGGTCAAATCCAGAATGAAAAATGTTAGTATTTATTCTTAACAATGAACAGAAAGAATAAACTTATGTAGGAGATAATCTAATTGCAAAATTGAATGTTTTAAAATTGATAGAAAATTTTCACTTATGACTTACAATGTGAAACGATTTGTTGGTGATTCGATAGTTTCCAAACAAACGAAATGCATAACTGTCATTGCCAACCAAAATTTAGGTCAAGACTTTAGTGTGAGTGTGTTTAAAGAGTTGAAACGCACGATTTGAGAACTTGACCTTGCGATATAGTAGTTGGTTTGTTAGTTTAATTTGTGTGAACATAGCCAAAGTTGATACTAGAAAAATTGTCTAGAGGGAGATGTTGGTGATACCAAATGTTGAATGCAGCAGATGTGCAATCAGATGGTTTAAGGGAATGGTGACCATACACGCGAAACCATCAATTTCCAATATTAATATTTCCAATCTTGTACAATAATGTACACAGAATTGATTAAATAATTTAACATCAAAATTACTAATAATTATTAAAATTATTTTAAATAATACAAAAAACAAATTGAATTAATCACAAACCGACAAAAAGTACAAAATACTTCATTAGCCAGATGTAATACAGGTGTAGTTGACCAACTTGCGAATATGATCGCCAACTTGGACTCGACTATGTTTGCGACTTGAAAATGTATATTGCACCAGAAAGAATTGATCATTCTCATGCAGCAATATTTGTTGCACCAAAAAAATGGCGCAAAATTGTGGAATCGCTTTCTATAAATTAAACACAAATAAAACAATTTCGGTGCCCAAATTGATAGAATAATTAAATTGAACCACTGGGGATAGTGCATGACGATTGTGAGATCATAGTTGAGTTGACGGACATTGATCGATTAGACCAAGCACAAATGTGTGAACAAAATTGAGTGTCCAAATTTAATAGCTCTAAATGTGAATTGAAAATAGAGGGACAGCGCGGGCTGGGTAGACATGTTCTCGAGATAAAGACGCACATTGGAACAGAGTATTCAGAAGTAGAGCCAACGTTTCAATTTGGCGTTGAAATAATGTTTGAAATTCATTTTTTTTGTTTAATTAAAAGATAAAAGAGACGTAAAAACAATTTTTATTTTCTTAATATAAATGGATCATGGATGGTGTTAGTATGGTCTTAGTATATTTTTGTTTTCACACTATCTCTTAATCTCTTATTTCAAACACATTAAACACTTTAATACACTAATCTCCAACTCTCAATTTAAACACTCACTTCAAACTCTTCGGTGCATTGACTTGTACCTATCCAGCCCGAGCTCACACTCGAGGCTGTTTAGTTGGTCGTCTAGTGCTTACTCTCTCATTTAAACACTTAATTCAAACACTAATACTTTAAAATAAACGGCCCCGCATGATTCAATGAATCGTGCAGTAAATAAATAAATAATATAAGTTAATTACATGTTAAAATATACGGCAAATAGATTTCAGATATTTTTATATATTAAATTATTTATTAAATCGAATTTATTAATCACAAAAAAAATTTATTTTGAAAACATAAATAGAATTTAAAGAATAATAAATCATTATGCCTTTTTTAATTTGGGTTTAATTTGTTTTTGGATTTTTTGTGATAATTTAGAGTAATTTAAATACATGGAATTATCATAAATCTGATTATGGCTGTAGTGATTATAATGTGACCAGGTACATATACATACAAAGGAGCAACAGATTTGCTGTGAGCGGTAGCTTAAAGATATTCTTTGAGGTTTGTCGTTGAACAAATTTCTTACATATTTATGGCACGTTTTTTGTTTGGTTTTATTTATTCAGGTGGATGTCTTGGACAGCAAAGTAGCAGATTTGTCCACTCAGGTTGATGAAAATGTTTAAACGCTGGATATTTTGTGTTGAGAATCTTGAATCTCATCTGTGAAGAACCTAGCATTATACGTCGTCTGTGGACAGTGCCCAGTTGGGCCTACTTAAGGACGTGCCGCACCACACCACGCTGTCTTTCCTGTTGTGTTTTAGACCTGAGCTGTTGTGTGCGACTAGTTCGCGGCGTTAAGCCTTGTGTTTGTCTATCTAACTTTACCTATCTAGTCAATAAATCTCAACATTTTGAAAGATTTTAAATCCATTCTGCGATTTTGTATTTGTTGTTAGTAGAAAAGAGTTCAATGTGCACAAAGCTATACTCGCAGCCAGATCCAGTGTGTTCATATCAATTTTTCCCTCCAATCTGGAAGAGAAAAAGCAAAAACCGAGTGGAAGCAACGGACATTCATTATAACAAACCATCCAACACACACTTTACGAAGGGTACTTCACTAGCAGCAGGGACCAACCAAAATGTCGGAGACGATCGTTCGATTCGTAAAGCAAACTCTTGCTTGTTCAAAATGGCGGAAATTAGATGAACCACACAATAGGCGCAGTGATGTGCAGTAGGTGGCTCTAAGGGGCTCGATAGAGCCCCCTAAAAGAATTTTTAGCAAAAATGCGAGTCCCCTATAATGGGGAATAAGATTCAACTGACCATTCTGGTAATTTCTCTGCCTCATCATTATGGGAATTTTTCCATCCAACCATTTGGTTATAAGATCCAATTGTTCATTCAGAGAGAATTTCCAATTCCCCCAATGATCCTATCGGTCTCCGGACAACGTTGCTAAAGACATCACTGCTAATCGCACTTTTTTGTCTTGTGGGCGGGGCTTATGAAAACTCAAAATACAGCCAGACAACGTTGCTAAAAGACAACGTTGCTAAACTTTTATTTTTTATTGATAATTGACAAATGTAATTATTTGAGCTAATAAAATGGTTATCGAATCGATTTATGTGTTTGAATAAATTCTAATAGTAAAAGTCTTCTAACCTTGACATTTAGTGTATTCTTTTCAATTTTTGCGAAGATTTTAATAAATTTTGGTCAGTACTTTGCTGAATCCATTAGTTCGGTAGACTCTACTTGAGCTGCAAGTGTTTGGGTGAAGAGGCGCGATTGATTTTATCAGTTTGGTATTTGTTGTGTGGCCACTCAGTTCGTCCGTTTACCATTAGAGGTGAGTTTTGGCTACCATGGATTGGATTAGATCATACTCCATCCAATCCAACCGTAGGGTCGGGCCCGGACTTGTTACATTTACCCACAGGATACAAATGACCCGACAGTAACTCTCCATCTTCTTAATAGCCAAAATGTACTTTTGAGGATATGCTCGGCGTGCACGCGTGTACTTGCTAACAAAATTTCAAGGGCATGTCATGTACTGTGAATTACTGCATGAACTCACAGTCGCCTGTGACCTCAACAAAACTCGGAACAGACTACATGCATGCAATGTAATAATGCTACAGTTAGGCATGACAGAGAATGTGTTATGCATTACGTAAAGCAATTCGCTCACAAACACAAACAAAATTTATCCACTAACTGCAGTCTGTTGTTTCCCCACTTCCTCACAACGTTCGTTGTACACTGTGTGTTCATCTGCATTTGACTTGAATTGTCAAATCAATCAAATTCCTTCATGTTAATTGCATGTTTTCAGGATATTTAGTTGCATTTAACTACCATTACATTAACTTTACCATTTTATTGATTTAATAGGTTAAATTACGACAAAATTAAAAAAGGACATCGTTGCTAAAAATCGCAGGACATCGCTGCTAAAAAGTGCTCCAGTACGCAAGCGCAAACTTGAATGAAAAGGAAAGCACCCGTCTGGCACGTGTCACCAACAAAGAGGCACCCTGCGTCTGTGTGTACATTGGCAGACTTAGAGGCGATGTCATGCGATTTTTAGCAGCGATGTCCCGCGATTTTTAGCAACGATGTCCTTTTTTCAAATTTTCCGTATTTAACCTATTAAATCGATAAAATGCTAGCTAAATACAACTAAATGTCTGATTTCAAATAATTTTGATAGAATCAAACATATCAATATCCAAATGATATCCAATCGACTTCAGACAGTCGCGACAGCAAACTTCCTTTGCTCTCACTCAACCTCCTTTCGCCCTCACAAGTGCTATCATACTGGCAATGACTTTTGAACTAAGTTGGCTGCACGTGCACAGTGTGCACACACTCACAAATGCAGCACACTATTGAGCACATTCTGACTGCCTGTTGCAAATGGCTTGCAATTTCTCAGTGACTTGCTTTGATCTCTTTGTGATTCATTAATCTTTCCAAAATGTCGTATCCATTTTGGAATCCTCTATCTTCGGATGGTTCTAATGTGTTTTCAGGTGTAAATGGATAAAGTTCTCAATCGATTTATTGAATAAACAACAAACAAAGAGTTGAATACAACTGCCCTTAGGCAGCTTGAACAGAATCCTCCGAGTGGAAAACCCTGTAGATGGTGAGTGACTCACGTGCGACTAAATCGACGATAGAGCCGATCCGTGATCTTGACATGCCAAGTTGCGACAACAAGTTGCTGGTGGTAGGGTTGATGGCTCCTCTTGCTCCAAAGATGAGTCCAAAAACTTCCATCGATCCAACTTAATGACCAAGTTCCACAAGCTTAGCGTAAATTGCTGCAATAACCGATGCCTCGGAGTACTTGTCTCTTTTGGCCTTGTCGCGTTCGTGTAGAACTGATCTTGAGTTCTCGAAGGAACACTGAACATCCAATACGAGGGAGTTTGTGCCACTTGGGTCGATTACTACAAGGTCTGGGACAAACTTTTTCTCCTGTTCGTATCTTGACCGTAAAATTCTTATAGACAGTCCAACCATTGGCTTCAAGATGGTCTACGATGATCTTCTGAGCGAGATTGTGCCCGCGGTGATACATTCTTTCCATACTTTGGCATTCATTCAGAATGTGCTGCAAAGTTTCAATCTTGTTAGGTCAATCAATCAAATCGAAACTCGGGTAGTCCAAGGCCACCATCTTTTATTGGCAGATGAAACCATGCGCTGGCAACTGAGTCGGGCAGATGGAGAAAAGCTTTAGCACAGTTACGTATCGCCCGATCTATATCCTTGAGAATGGTAGCGGTGAAGTCTTCATGGATCAATCTATGAATGTACTTGGAGATCAGGTGAACTCGTAACATGTATAGTTTCTGGTTTGGACGGAGACATGATCGTCGCAACTTATCTAGCAATGGTGCAATTGTCGATCGGTTCATCCTGTACTTGTTTCCTTTATCGATGGTGACGCCCAGATAGGTCAACTTGTCGTCGCTGTTTATGGTAGACTCTCCAATTCGCAGTTGTTGAGCATTTCCAATGGTCATCGACTTGCTAGAGTTTGCACTCAGTCCAACCGATTGGTAGAAGTCATTCGTCAGGTCGATAAGCCTTTGGAGGTCGTGGTCATTCTCGGCCAACAGTAGGAGGTCATCCGCATAGGCAAGGACTGCCAATCGTCCTGATTTGAATCGAACTCCGAGCCAAACAATAGGTGCAGGTAATAGTATGATAAAAATTAGTTAGTCTAATTTAGAGATATCAAAAAATTTAATTTAGCAACGTTGTCTTTTAGCAACGTTGTCTGGCTGTATTTTGAGTTTTCATAAGCCCCGCCCACATGACAAAAAGTGCGATTAGCAGTGATGTCTTTAGCAACGTTGTCCTGTAACCATCCTATCTAATCAAATTGGGGAATATATCTATCCTGCGAGTCCCCTAAGTTAAGAAAAAATTAAGCGAGCCCCCTAGTAATTCTTTTTTACGGCGAGCCCCTGACTCAAAATTAGCAGCACATCTCTGAATCGGCGTTGATTCGAAAAGAATAAAAAAACAAAATAATTTGCAAACTAAAATAATTTAATGTAGAGACGGTAATTTTGAGATTAAAATAAGCCGATCCGTGGACAGTGTCCATTTACGTCAACCAGAAATAATAAAGATAAAAAGTAAAAACTCCGAGCAGGAAATTTTACAAAACTCGAATGCTGACTCGAAGGCCACCAGCGAAACCAAGCAGCTGCTTTATATAGTCAAGCAAAAATCTTGGAATGTGAGGGCGCCACCGTCTTATTGTGAATTGGTAGCAGAAATGCTCGAGAATATGATCATTAGTGGCAAAAAGTAATACAGCTTCATTTGCCATCAAAATGTAATTTACAGAAACATAAACACAAAAATTCCGTTTTTACATACATTACATACATTAACATCACACCGCTATGTCCGTAAATCGGGTCGCGGCTCTAGCCCAAAAATCTTCTACCTCCACAAAAAATTTCGTTTTTATAAACTCCAATTACAATTTTTAAAGCATTTAAGTAAAAAAGTAAATTGAATCATTATCTCATTGAAATATTATCAGATTGATTTCTTTTCATTTTCGCCAACAAATCGTCATACAAATCACTCATTATTGCTGCATTTTCTCTAATCCTGTTCCAGATGCTGGTCTCACGCGCAATCGATGCATTTCTATTTACAATTTGAATGCACTTTTCTTTTAAGCTACCTGCTTTGTGCTTTTCGGCAAGTAGTAACAAATTGGCTGCTTTTAAAATTTTTTCGTTTTGGAATATTTAGTTTGAAGCTGATTGATTAGAACATTTTCACAATTTGCTTTTAATTGATCTAAACAATACTAAAAATTCAAATATCATTAAGAAGGCGAACAAAGGATAATAATTATTTTACCATATCTGACGCCCCCAATAGTTTTTCGGCCAAATTATCAACTTGAAATACTTTTCCAGTATAGACAAATCGAAGAATTTCTTTAAATATCCCTACTTCAACATCACCGATATTTAATCCACATTCTTCCGAATCAAAATTATCCGTTTGTAACAGTTCTTTAAATATTTTAGAACCAGAAGAAAGAATTGCTTTATGAGAATAAAGAAATGTTTCTTTTTTGTTTCCATTGTTGAATTTCAAAACTGTATCAGTTTTGAAATTTTGTATCAAACTGCACATTTCAGGCAAAATCCTGATTTCCGGAATATCCGCTTGTCGATAAGTAGATTTTCCAATCAAATGAATCTAAAACAAATCAATCAATAATAAAGTTCAATTTAAAACGAAAACCTCACCTCAAAATATATTGTTAATCGGTCATCTGGCAGAAGGTCATTTTCAATGAAATATTTTTCATCAAATGACTCCTCGTAGTCTAATTCATGTTGTTCTCTATTCAACTTTATGAAACCCTCTAGTTCAAAATATAAATGATTTTAAAATAAGTAATGCGTAGCTTCCAAAAGAGCATACCTTTTGTGAAGCACTTTTCTTGATTTCTATTCAAAATTGCTATTTGAAAACAAATGTTTGTTTCTTCTTCTGTGGCAGTTTCGAAATACAAACATATAGAAACTTTACCAATGATTGGAGATTTTTTATACAATTTAAAGGATAATATCAATTGATTATTATCAAAAGGAAATAGTTGTGGCGATTCCAGAAACTCTTCAATGCTGCTATAGTTTTCGATTGGCCATTCTTTTTTACATGAAACAACTGGAATTGTTGTGTGTGTTTCACTGTGAGTTGAAATATCGCTCAATTTTGTCACTTCCCAAGATTTGGAAAAATCGTTTTCTATTACAAATTCATCAAATTGGCTCATTTCAGCATTCGACGCATGGTGATTAGCAACAAAAAACTATTAAAAAATAAATATTATTTTTTAATTTATTATAATTTCCATGATTTACCTCGAGCAATATTGTTAGTTTATTATTGTCTTCATTGGTGTTTATTTGAAAGTCTTCACAATTGAATTGAAACCATTCGGGTCGTTCCTTCCATTTTTCTAAGATAATCAAAATATTTTGTATTAAAAATGAATTTTAAAAAGTGTATTTTTTACCTAAAACTTGTTTTCCTCCATTTTGTTGAACAATTGACAATCTTTGTGAAATGCCCTCTAATACGTTTTTCTTTAGATCATCTTTTACAGCTATAATGTAAGCGAATTAAGCAGTAAGAGCAATCTTCAAACTTTGGATACAATATCACTTGGATCTTTAGTTGGTTGATATTAATTGGCGGAAAGAGAGTTAAATCTAAATGATTTGATTTGTTTTGGCTTGACATATAGTAGACATAGAAATTGTCAATTATCCATCGATGTGTGAATCTTATGCACTGGGAAAAGGTCTCAGGATTATTTTCTTTTAAAGTCATTACTTGATAAATTTGGGAATTGTTTTCATCATTAAAATTTTCTTGGGCAATCCAACTTTTTATAGTGAATTTTTCTTCAAAATAATATTCAATCTAGAATTCATGAATAGATCAACCACGTGTTATAATATAAAATAAAGTGTAGTATATACTTCACAAAAAATATTCAGCTTATTATCTTGTGTAAACAATCCATTTTCGGAACTGTAAAGATCTTCAAAAGAAATGTAATTTACAAAACCAAAGCCAGCTTCATTGCAAATAATTCTTATTTTTGTTTCTAAGAAATAAGTTGTGAGTTTGTATTTATATTAGTGATTTTTTGTTTACCTATTTTATTGAACTCGTATTTTGCACAATCAATTAAAGTTACTTTAACACGACAAGTAATTTGTTGTGATATTTCTTCAGAACTTGCATATAAAAATAATGACATGTAATTAATGTTTTCATAAGATTTCTGGAGTTTCATAAAAAAGTTTATCTGTTTTTCGTCAGGAAATTGTGGTGAAAAATAATATTGGTCTGTAAAAAAAATTAAATGTTATTTCTACATTGAGCAGTGCACAAATTGAAATTGTTTTTGCTTCAAACATTGCAAAGGCGCAATTTTAAACAATTTACCTTTATTATTTTTGTCGAAAATTTTTTATTTCCCAATTGTACTTTACATGCACTTTTATTCCTTTTGCGTTTGTTTTCGTTTCACTGATGTTTTCTTCATTTATTTGATATTTGGATAATTTAGTGATATAATCGTTTTGTAGAAATCTTGAGAGTGTAATCTCCGGGGTAAATTCAAAAAATGATATCTATTTTAAGAAAATAAAAATCGCAAACAAAAAACTTTTTATTTGAATTTCCTCACCTCACAATAAATTGTCAATGCATTATTATGTAAAAAATTTTTGAAGATCAGAATGGGATAAAAAATGATCAACAGTTGATGCAGCTGAATGGATGGCAAGTCTGGTGATATCTACGTAGACAACAACAAAAATGTTGATGGCAAAAATTTTTTATATAGAAAAGCAAAGACATACCAGTGATTTTTATTTTTTTCTTATTCTTATCAATAACATACAAATTGCACATATAGGTTAAATGAATATTCTCTTCAAAAGTTGAATGAATATGAATTGACACATAGCCCTTTATGTCATTATAACCTTTTTGGAAATATCTCCAAATAATAATTAATATTACTGTTTCTTCTAATAAAATTCATTGAAATTAAACTATTTTCGCCAGGTTTGTCATTTCTCATAATGGTGTGGTGAAAATTTTCAATTGTCCACTTATGAGCAGCTTTACACAATTTCGCTTTATTTTTCTGAGTTTACAGATAAAATATAGTTTTGAATTTGATCTGTTGAAAGATTATCATTAGGGCAATCTTCTACTACTTGTACCTTGCATAAAAAAAATAAATTATATATAATTTTTTATAAAATTAGCTTTGAGTTTACCTCGCACAGAATTGTCAACTTATTTACCGAATGATTTGATTGATTTGATATCGATTGTTTCAATAAAGCAATCGAGAAATCGTCGAATCCACAACTTTCTTTTTGACTGTATGTGTGCCTTTTTGCTAAA
This sequence comes from Rhizoglyphus robini, assembly GCA_023373905.1. Lineage (NCBI taxonomy): Eukaryota > Metazoa > Arthropoda > Arachnida > Sarcoptiformes > Acaridae > Rhizoglyphus > Rhizoglyphus robini. Next base: position 1,666,702 of record JAKIJQ010000010.1, read on the forward strand.
ATGAGTTATTTTGAGTTAGCATAAAGTTTATTTAAATTAAAACAAAAGTAAAATACCTTTAGTATATTTTTTACTTTCTTCATCGATAATTGAAATTTTGAATCGAACATTTGCGTTAAGATTTTTAAGTAACAAGTAACACAACGATATGGAAATATTGTCCATGTTTTCCCTTCGAAACAAACAAAGATGAAAGAGCAGGTCAGTGTTTAAGCTTGAGGAAAATTCATTTGACGTTATTGATTTAAACTGATGATAATAATTATGGACAATCCATTTGTGAGCAAATGAATCAACTACTTGCGTTTAAATAGCTTTCTGGAATGTGTATGGGAAAAGTTGATTTTAGAACCAAACAATTTTCAATATTAACAGGAATTAATTCATCTTCTAATATTTTTAACTGTAATGCATTAATATTAATAAAATTAAATAAAATTAGCTTCAATTTAATTCTGGTAACTATTTACCTCACAATAAATCACTAATTTATTATCATCTATTAGTTCATTTGATTCATCTTGTAGAAATTTTATTGGAATTTTATTCAAAATTGCAGTAGCCGTCTGGCACTTAGTTGGTTTAAATTTTTAAAAACTAAATCATAAAAATTATTTCGCATATTTATTATAGTTATAATTAGGTCACCTTCAGTGGCACTTTTTCTGTCCATTTTTCTTTAGTATTGACATTTTGCATCGTGAATTAACGGCCAATGATTCAATTGCTTGATAACATAAGCACAGTAAAAGAGCATTTTCACATTCGTTTTCTTGTAAAATTAAACGAAGTTTGAATAGAAATTTATCGGTTTGATAAAAAACGATTGAATCTATTTCGTTTAGTTTCCATTCGGGGTCTTGATTTAACATATATTTGACATTATCTACTGTCCATTTGTGTGATACTGAATCAATCACTTTTGGCATTGCATCGCAGTAACTTTCGGAAACATATACTTCGGTTTGATTGTTATCTGTGGTTCCATAAGTTTCACTGTATTCATCCTCAAGCACTTGTACCTAATATTTAATGAAATATTATTTATGAAACTTTTCATACATTTAGATTATTTACCTCGCAAAATATTTTTAATTTATTATTATTTAAAAATCTGTTAAAATTATTTAACAAATCTTCGATTAGAAGCGTATTTGATGATTTCATTAGAACATCAGATTCACAAAAATTTATATTCTTCAACTAAATAAACAAAAATTATATTATCTTATTTTTATACATCATATAAATGTCACGGTAAATGTGTGATTTAGGGAAAAGTATACCTTTCCCAGGAAATGTGTAATATTTTTCAAACTTTCTGTGTTTTTCATACATTTACCGGTAAATGTACACCTTTCCCGGTAATTCTATAGCTTTCCCAGCGCTTCTTGGGAAATGTATTTTTCTTAAAGTTAACCCATCATAAGTAAGTATTTAAGTACCGAAGTACGAGATGCCAAGCAAACTTTGACAAATTGCACTGCTCGAGAACGATATCTTGTTAAACGCTACGATATTGTGACTGCTTGATAAGTCAAGACAAGTGGATAGACTTATATCGCGGATTAAATTCGATGAAAATTGGAAAACTGATTCAGTAAATTATTTTGTCTACCAAGAACAGGTTTTGATGTTCTTGATCAAATCCATAGCATCATGTCAAAGTGATTCAATCTGTTGAAACTGAAGAACAACTTGAGGAAGGACTCTTGCATTATCGACGGAAGTGAAGAACAAAACAGTGTTACTTCAGCAGTGCAAGATAGCCAAATAGTGCCTAGTCTAGTTACTGAGAAGGAAACGGGAACAATCTGCACTGTTAATGCAAAACAAAAAGAAAATCGATTGAGTGCAAAGGATAAAAAACTATACCAACTCGGAACTCGGCAAACTTTATACTCAAGGACAATTCACAATTTTACCTCAACCACTGCTCAAGAATGATGAATTAGACTCAACTGAAAGAACGCTAAGAACGATTGCTGGGCTACAGTCTCGATGTTCAACTTCATAGTTGATCACTGTCATAGTTCATTGCAATGTGAAAATAAGTAATATTTATTTTGATCTTGTTGTAAATTAAATTTAATTGACTATTTTATGCTATTCCAAAATATTATATTACACATTTCCCAAGAAGCGCTGGGAAAGCTATAGAATTACCGGGAAAGGTGTACATTTACCGGTAAATGTATGAAAACACAGAAAGTTTGAAAAATATTACACATTTCCCGGGAAAGGTATACTTTTCCCTAAATCACACATTTACCGTGACACAAACATACTTTTAGTGTTGAATTTATTGCCATTTTGATCGATTTGTGAAATTTTGATGCGTACATTCATACCAACTTTGTCTTTGGACGAATACCCTAAATACAATACTAACATATTTAAATTTCGACTTAAGTAAAGATTAAAATGAGTTTCATCGTTTGAACTAAATTTCTCCGAATTCAATTTATCAATTTCCTTTTCATTCTCAAAAAAATATTTAATGTTGTCGATTGTCCACGTGTGAACAAGTGAATCGATTACTTTTCTATTAGCATTTAAATAGCTCTCTGTCATAAAGGTTTCAATTTGTACATTTTGAATCACATCATTAGGTACATTCTCAACAATTTGAATCTAATTGAAATTATTTTATGTTACATAAATAAAACATAAATCACAAAAAACTTACTTCAAAGTAAAAGTATCAGCTTATTGTTATGTAGTAATTTATTTGAATTGTCAAATAATTTTGATCTTGAAATATATTGTTGTGTTCCCCAGGCGATTTGGCTTTGATTAAATACATTTCGGATAACTAAAATCAAAATATTGAATATCATAATTTTGCGAAATTTTTCCAAAATACATAAGAATTTTTCTAATACTATTTGTTTATCGGAAATTTTGTGTTATGCTTACTATTTTTACAAAACGCAAAGCATTTACATAGTATGTAATACATACCTTCAGTGTTGCGTTTTATGCCATCACAATCAAGTATTGATGCTCTCCATCGAAAAAAGAATATCAGCATTATCCACTGGAGAGTGTGCCAAAAATATGGCTAGATATTTATCCTTCGATTCTTGATCTTTATATCCATTTGGATGTAAATCAATGTTAAAATAAAGTTTTTTGTTTAACTTTGAATAAATGTTTTTTGATTTTAGTGAATTATTAAACCAAGAATTGTTCAGTTTGTCAGTAAAATCAAAATTGTCAATTGTCCATTTGTGTGAAATGGATTCGATCACTCGGGGATTGGCATTAAAATAACTTTTGGGAAATTTCTGTTGCAATATTTTGACTTTCTGTTGATAATAATTTATTTTGCTCACAATCGTTCACTTGGACCTTGAATATTCAACAAATAAAAACTGATTCAGATTATATTACACCAGTAACACATACCTCACAGTACAAGACAAATTTGCAATTATCTTGCAACAATTCAGTTGAATCATTCAACAATCTTGACACAGTAACATAATTGGCAACTCCAAAAATTTGAAGTTTAAAAGTGTGCACTAAATAGAAAGTAAAATATAATCTTAATATAATTAGTGAATGATAATTCAATAACACACCTCTAATATCGTATTTTTTTCCTTTGCCGTCAAGTATCCATATTGTAAACTTCACAATAGTCTGCGGACTACTTTGGCCATCGTCTTGATAAAACAAAATTAAAGAAATTCGCTTCTCAAATTCGTCTCTAAAAGTTCCATTCGGATACAAAGTAAGATTAAATTTAAGGTTTTTGTTTGTATTTGAGAAAAAAAATTCCGATTCTATGTATTCTGGGGTCCATTTATCTTGATAAAGACAACGAAAATTGTCAATAGACCATTTATGAATAAGAGAATACATTTTCACAAAGTAATGACTTCAATGATTTATTCAAATAATAATTATGCGTAAAATTTATAATAGTTACACAACAAAAATGTTACTTTAATATACAACCAATTTGCTATTACGTGGCATTAAAACTAATCTAACAACCAGTGACACGACATTTTCACTCCACTAAAAATTATCTCGTAACTAAGATACAATGCACAACTTTATGCAAACTTTATGCAAACTTTATGCAAACAAAGGTGTCAGGAGCATTGTCAAAACGATTATTTCAATTCGCTGTGCAATTTTATTGTACAAATGAAATATGACCCTTTGTAGTGACAACTTCTAAAAGTGATTCAAAATGTGCTAAATAATCGTCACATTGTCAATACTCATGCAATTTTTTGAACGGTCAGATCTAGTCACTAGATTCTAGTTTCTGTCTGGGTGTGTGAAAAACAGAAATTGATTTGATTGACCAATTACATAGAATTGCTGCCGTTGTTAACGATTTCCAAGTACATTTCGGATAATTGTTTGTTTGAGGCAAATGATATGTCGATTAATGAAAATTAATACAATTAGTACAGCCCTCATTTTATTTTTGCTAAAACTCACAAAATTTACGCAAACAAAATAGTGACATTTTAACTGCATGCAAATAAGTGTAATTTTATTTCTAGTCACTTTAATTCATGATGTAAATTGGCACCAATCATTGATAGATTGGTTGCGCTATTGCAGACAAGAGAGCTATTACAACTATTCTACAGCTTATCATTAAGTTTAGATTAGAGTTAAACACATAGACACTGTTTGGACATTTTGATGTAGCACTAATATTGACTCAAGTGCTTATACTCAATCACTGGTGTTCAAGCTTGGTACAATAATCATGACTGGCGACATTAAAGGCAGGCACCCATCATAGAGAAGCGTTAGAGCAAACGATCGAAGACTAAAAATCTACGACTTCATCTAGAGAAATCGATTTTGTATTCAAAACGAAGGCTCCACACCAACCTTTGACTCCCACTCTCGGCAGAGTCACATCAACATCACTATCACAAACAACAAAGCTAACCCATATTTTTGAAACTGGAAAGTTGTGACTCACATCGATTCGAACTCCGATCACCACATGTAGACATTCGAGTGGATATCAACCAAAGAAGCACTACCCAAATAATTGACGATGAAATTTCGCACCAACAAGGTCAACTGGGACAGATTCGACAATCACACCAAACGACGCATCCAACACCACAACAACACAGTAACAGGCTCAAAGCAAGAAACACGCCAATTTGGAACCTCACTCACCTACACTATTGTCAAGGTGGCTGTAAAAATCACTTCCTCCCAGCAAGCCTCCCAAACGAGAAATTAATTTCTTTAACGACGAACTTGCTGAAATGAAGAGAAAAAGGACAAACTACTGAACGAGTTTGAGCGACATCGGAACGACCCCATAGGTGGACCTATTCTGAGGGAGCAACTCAACAAAGTGAAATATCCCTACGAGAAGCTACTAAAAACCGCCAAACGAGATGCCATTCAGAAATTCTACACAGTTCAGGACCGTGATGCCTTGTGGAAACAAGTGTACAAGTGGTGCAAGTCTCAATCCAATCTCAACAAAGAGCTAACGATAATTCAAACTGAAACTTTGTAGGAAACTGCACAGGCACTGTTCGAACAGTTCTTCCCCGACGACACAGAAAACAACCAACGCCAACAAATGATCACTCAGTTTGCCAATCAACCATCGACCAACCGGACGACTTCCTCTTCACAAGAGAAGAAGTCCACTCCGCAATCGAAGCCGAAGATGACTCCAAAAGTCCCTGCAAAGATGGAATCTCTGCCAACATGATCAAAAACGTTGAAATACGAGACAAATTCAAGCTCACATTCAAAAATAGTCAAGTAATCAACTTGATAAAGCTTTGGGGGAGATTTATAGTTTAATTTAATTGTTTTATTGATTTCTTAATTTCTGAATTGGATTGAATTACATTCACATTTTATCAAAATTAAAGTACAGCGACTTTTCAATTGCCGTCAGAGCGTCAATCAGCTGTTCTGAGACTTTGTGTTGCTTTGTCAAAATGTGATAGTAAATACCCTTGAAAACGTTAAGAACCTGTTCCACTTGATTAGAAATGTCCATTAGAGTGTCCAATTTCTCCTTTGCCTTGTCGACATTCCCATATTTGACCTCTAAATATCTGTTCAACAAATAACCGTACAGAAAGTAGTTGTAGCGAATGTATTCTTTGCTTTTGGTGGTGTTCTCGGGTTGTTTAAACAATAGTTGGCCTAAAAGCTGAAATTTTGAAAAGATTTGATAATTAAATTATGATTTTGATAAATAATTGTTTTTACCAATTCCAAGATTGCTGGATCATTTTCCATTTCTCGATGCAACGAATGAGTGAAATTTTGAAACAACAAAAATGACTCCTCACTGGTGCATGCTTGAATCATGCTTTCTTTCACTAGAAGACGTGCTTTGTTTTCGGTTTCGCCCTGTTCGGATTAACAAAAATAATTTTACAATTTCAAACATCAAAACATCACTGGCCTCAGTTGTTGTGACCACAACATAGCAACCTTCCTGCTCCTCGTCATAATGAAAAGCCCATTGAAAGAATCCTCTTTCGGCGTAAAACTTTTTCAACAAAACAATCTGATCACTTCTATACAAATTGTTGAACGCTGCAAATCCTTTACAACATTTGACAACACTTTGCGTTGAGTTTGCGTCAATGTTTGCAAGTTGAATGAAATTTTCAGCAATTCCTACTTTGGGAAGATCTTCGAGATCATGAAATTGGGTAACTGCATTACGAACTTCAGTCAAACGCTCGAGCTCGACTCCATTTAAATCGGTAGAATTTTTGTATATTTGAATAATTTCAACTTTAGAGTCCTCAGGCTCAAGCTTCAAAGTCTTTTGTTTTCGTTCAATTCTACTAAACAATATTTCCTGAATTAAAAAACACAATAAATTTAAAAATGTTTTTGAAAACAGCACAATTTACCTGTTTCATGCCAACTTCAACACATTTTCTAATACGACAACTTTTACAATCGTTTCGGTTCGATGCGTTGATTGAACAATTTTCCTCAAAACAACATTTTAAAGACTTACGAAAATATAAAAAGAATATGAAAATTTTATTCTTGTAAAAAATTAATTAAAAAACAAACCTCACGCAGTAGAACATTTCGACGAAAAAACAATTTGCACGATACACAAGTGAGCACGTTGAAATTGAAACCTAAAATGAAGTTGAATTATTATTATATTATGCAATATAATTTTCTGTACGTACCAACTGCATTTTCGCCACAAACACGACATCGTTTGATGAGAGAATTGTTTTTAGTCAATTCCATTTTCAAGCGAAGAAGATTCGAGAAAGTTCACCGTTGTAAAATCATTACAATTCTGCCTGTTTCTCTCACATTGTTCTGGCGACCAATAACGATCCAAACTCTCTCAGATCTTGAAATGCCCTTCTACATGTACTTCAAACATAAAGCGAGAATTGAAACTAAGCTGTAGATGTACTTTCACATTTGGATCGCCTGACTTTTCTCTCAAGGTACCGTTCTCCAATCGATACAGTGAGGAGATACACTTTTGATTGTATATGCAAACGCGTTTCAACTTTAGATCTACACAACCAAAAGCTGAGTGCTTTTTACTTGCTTCTACAATGTTACTAGGTGTGCTAGTAGCCGTGGAAAATTTAAATGAGCAGATCATTATGCTCATGCACAAATACATGTACTTAGTTCCATTTTTGTTTCATTCTAAAACAACAGATTGCGCCATTCTAGCTTGATTTCAAAATTGTTGTCTAAACTTACACATGATGGTGTCAGCACATCAAACGAATGCACAATTGATCTTGTCACCACTTCAAGTCAACACAACTGCAAGATATACCTAATTCAGCTTAATGACATTTGTCTATTTTAAACATTTATTAATTATTATTACATGTATTATCTATTTAAAATATAAATCTTCAATTTTAAAATAAATATGTTTACTCTTGTGGACCCTTACTAATACCTTCTTAAAGGAAGGAAAGTCAAACTGTTACAAATATGTTAACCTGTTAGCCTCGACCACAGTTAGCCTGTTACATGTTGTATTCATGTGCTGTCTTGAACAATTCACGCTTTGCAATGTACATGAAGAAGGAACTAATGTACGAAATGATCTATAAAAGATGATCCAAAATTTAGAATATTTAGATTTACGAATTAAATACCAGAAAATATGATTTTGCAGTTATCCGATAATGTCCGAGCACTCGGAAGGCGTACGAGTGCAATCGACGATGCGTTTGGTACATTTCCGCCTTGTAAAACAAAAAAGTTTTTAAATATTCAAAAATCAACTCAATTTTACCTGTAAATGCATACGACTATCCAAGAAATGAACATATTTCGCATAAAGTAAATTAAACTTCCTGTTCTCGAGCTCAAATTGTAAATTCAACTTTACCACGCGTGCGCACTGTGCAATCAGTACAAAGAGAAATGCATTGATTTCAATCACCGACACACAGAACTGGTACTTCTGTTGGAGTGGTACTGATTTGGCAAACAGAATCACACACAAAATGTAGCATTGAATCGAAATGTAGAAGGGAATCACACAGGAGAGATGAGGTCCACAGAATCGGCCATAAGCGGTGATCATTTTGCATGTTTGCACAATCTCTCGATTGACCAAACAGTAGCAGCGCCAAAAGTGTTGAGGCCAGAATCTAAATCTTGAAAAGTATTTCAATCTTTTCAAGTGCGCATTCAGTTGAACCAACTTGCGCAACAAGGTCTCCTGATGAATCTGAATGACCTTCGAAGCTAACATCACATACACCACTGAGCCATACACTGCGTAGAATAGGTAGAATATAGACAGGGGCAGAAAAGTCCAGAATAGAAAGGACAGAATTGAAATTGAGAATTTCCGATTGACAAAGAAGGCCACAATCAAGAAATAGACAGTGAACATGGCCCACAGAGCAAATACGAACAGATACATGAAAATGAATTTCAATAGCTTTTGATTCGATAGAACTGCCTTCGATTCTTGTGGCTCGAGAATCTGATTTCCAATCAAAATTTGATTATCATTTTGAATAGAAATTTTGAAGCAATTTTCAATGCTTGATGGTCGAATAAATCGTATGACAAAACTTAATGCCGATGCAGCTACATTGATTGCGTAAATTGTGTCAACTAGGGCCCAGATGGAGTGGGGCACAATTTGATGGGTGAAAATGTATGGACTGGTGGCGAGGGAGTCCAAGTGGAAGCGTCCCTGAGCTTCATACTCGAGTCCCAAAACACCGTACAGTGCCACATAGATGACAATGAAAAGTGCAATGTAGTTTTGGGTTCTTTGGGTGTTCGGTGATAAGCGAGAGCATTCGAGAGGATCTGCTTGAGCAACTAAAACAGTGAAATGGTGCTTGATTGCTCGCAAGATGCAACGAAGAAGTTGAACAAAGATTTTCATGATTTTTGGGTTGTCACTTTGAATTGACTGAATTCGAGAGCCATCTTGACCTGGAAGCCAAACTTAAAATGTCGACGAAATCAATAATAAATTTTTCCAGAAAATAAATTTATATATTTTGCAATTGTTTTAAATCAATAATACCACTGCTACTAATCAGATTAAATAAAAATTTTCCATGCCACTAATTAAATTTATTTTATTTTTAAAGTTCATTAGAAGTAGATGATTTATAGATATTGTTTTGTGAGTTGTAACTGCGAGTGACAAAAACGGTCTTCAGGTTGGCGTAGCCGATGTTGAACTTGATAGCTTCGGTCCATTCTGAGTCTGTGAACGATTCAACAAAATATAAATTTGCTTATCTAGGCAAAATGTTTATTATCTAACCGGATCAGGATGAGATGGGATCTATATTTTGTTGAAATTTTGTAAACCAGTTCTTTATTTGCATTTCCATGTCGGATCAGATACAGATATTCAATTTAATGTATATCAAGATTCGATTTGTCAGCTTCCCCTTCATATCAATCAAACACATGTATAAACTGTTGACAACTGATGTCAATTTGACATTTAAATTTATTATTTACTCATTTGCTACACGATCGTACCTTCGTACGTTGTTTTGTTTGATTCTTCTAGAAAAGTCTCGCCAATCAAATGCACTTTCGTACATATTTGTTGTTCAAATCACTTACAGTTTCTCTCTCCTTAATGTTTCCCTCTTTATTATGTTATCAACTAAGCACCATTTGCTTTACCAAGCTGTTGGCAACAGTTAACTGTGATATGTTAGTTGATATATTGGTCGTTAATGCTTTCACGGTGTCCACGTTTGCACATCTTTGAACGCGCAGCCTTGTGAGTGGTACCAGTTTTTTCAGTTTTTTGTACTCTTTCCAGAAAATCTCCACTCGAGAAAATCGGTGATGATTTGCTCGAGTTATCAGATGAGAAAGATTTTTGACTCAAAACTTTCAAAAATTGTTTTCGAATGCAAATTAAAAACTTTTATATATTTTTATTTTTGTATCTTATTCTATGGATTCTCTAATATATTTGGTATTATTTGCTAAGATGTACTCACAGTAACTTAATGGTAGCTTAAGATGGAAAATGGCAGAAAAATTGATAAAAATACATACTTTTCACGATAGGTGGCGTTATCAGCTACTACAGTGAGAGAGAAGTTATGTCTCGCTGTTGGCTGCTGCACTGGCTGTCTGACTGATTTGATTTATTATTAATGTTTTTCTGTGTTTATATCTTGAAGATTAGGACATGTGATGAATTATGCAATGAGACACTACTTTGAACAAAGTTCGCATTCGTGGTCACTGACAGAAGTATTCTTCAACTGAAACATCAAATCAAATCATCACATGTTTGTTTGCGTTTGTATTTAGTTCTTCTAGTGCTTCAGCTTGTCTGCAATATGAAAACTTTCATCTCCACGTTAATTGCTTTGACTACTTTCTGAACATATCCTTATTACTTCAATGCTCGTGCATGTAATCTTGGTAATTTTTGGGAAAGTGAAAGTTTTGCGTTTTCGTAATGTGAACCGAAGAAGACTCGATTTGGAAGATGTCTTTGTTGCTAAGTTTGAAACATTTGAAACAAGTCTCGAACACGACACATATTTAATAAAATTATTATCTTATAAACCCAGAAATGCTAGCCGTCATCGTGTAATGATTGACATCATGATCTACCCAATTCACCAACTGTCCAACTATATTTAGACACTTGTGTGAAATAATTTCGACTGTGGATTTGTATGAAGACAACTTTTGAAGCTACATGACAATCAAAGAGCATTCAAATTGAACGATTTTGTTGGTTCGCGAAGTATTACGACCATCGACAGATCATTTACCGATTTGCTACAAACACAGGCAACTTGGGAAAGTGTGGAAGTGATCTTTCTCTGTAAGTCATTTCTCGTCTTATTCACCTGTTTGTTCTGACTCATCTTTGATTTTGTTTAGGTTAACAATTTGGTGTATCAATTTTCCCCCATTTTCCCATGTCACTCATTCTCCGAGTATAGGATTTGTATGCTTTTGAGTATTTCTCCTTTTCTGAGTGACTAATTTCTTCCTTTCACTCTCCTCTTTAGGTTTGTTCATGTTGTGCTCATCTCGTGTGCCTTATTTTGAGTCATTTCGTTTGACAATCTCAATTTTTTGAGTTACCATTTACTCTTGGTGGAATTAGCTATTCTGACTGGTCCTTTAAATCTATTTGGAATCTATTGTGAATTGCTATTAATATTCCTCCAATCGAATCATCAAACTCTTCAAATCATATGAAAAACGAAAATAATTTTATTATATTTGAATTATCAAATTACATTAAATTCAACTTTCAAGACTTTGATTTGCTTTTTCTAATTTTACTTTGTTTTTCGTCTTCTTTTCGTTGCGTTTCTTTATTTCTGATTTTTAATTCATAACAGTACATTCCCAACATACTTGCAATGTCTTTATTGGTCTTGAATCTATTCTCAATGTTGTGCATCAGTTGATGGACTTGTTCTCCCATTTCATCGGATGTCTCATCAGCCAAGAGTGGAATTAAGTCGAGGTGAGATACGAGCAGATGCAATTTGAGTGTGTAGCTGCATCCTAACTTATTAAACGCCATCGCCAATTCATCAACTAGCTTCTCACGTGACTTGGTTGGATGTTGTGCACTGGTCAACACAAAACGACAGACACCAACGAATGCATCAAATGCTTTTCGCTCAATTCTGTTCAATCTCTCGATGAAAGTTTCGTCCTTGACAATGTCACGAATTTCGGGTCCGGTGAATGAGCCTTGCTCCATTAAAACCAACGATTTCGCATTATTTAGCTGAATGATTCGCTCAAATGGTGTGCCTTCTGTTCCGCTATGGTCCAGTTGAAGCACAAACTGAGTCCAAAGCCCAAGCTTGATGTGGAGGGGAGGAATGATGAATTGCTCATGGTCCGTGATTAGACCATCATTTTTGACGCTGAAATTCTCTCTGACTTTACGAGTTTTCGCCTTTTTGCTATAACTTTCCAAATTAGGGACTTTGTTAAAAGAAGTCCTCACAGGATGCTTCTTTTTTCTGTTTCTGTACTGTTTGGCACGATCAAGAGTTCGGTCCCAGAGACAGTGTGGACACGGAAATGATGGGTAGCTGCCAGCTAGGCCACATAAAATATTGATCATCTTACAGTCACCAGAAATAAGCCAATTGTGTGCATCATAGTTCAGCAGCTTGAGCACCTTGTCCATGTCGGAGTAGTCCTCTTTGAGGCAATTGTACGAGTACAGTACAGGAATAGGTTTCCAAACGTTGCCCACGTGAATAAGTGCACCTTTGAGTGTCTTGGTTGAGCCATCAAGAAATAGACGCCACTCGTCAGGATTGTACTTCAACTCCAACAAGCGCATCAGTTCCTCTATGTCCGTGCAGTAAGCCGAATTTTGAAGTATCTCCTCAAAGCATTCTGTGTAGTCATCCTGTGGCTTGTCGTAGCTGGTAACAGTGATGCCTGGTTCAAGTACGTTGTGATTGTACAAGGAGGAGATCACTTTACGGCGCACTCGACAACTCATGCCCAAAACCAATTTGTCCACTTCTGATTTTGACATTAGTATTGGCACTTTTGACCGAGGCTGACGCGCTGTATATTCGGGGTCGAGTCGAGAATCGTATGTTTTGGCACTAACTTCACTCAAAAAGTTGAGTCCATCGCTGTACTGAGCAACATCACTGTTGAGATTGAGTTCACTTTCGATTGCAACTTCACTCCGAACAGTAAATTCACTTTCTATTCCACTCTCGCTTCCAAGTCCTAATAAATTCAAGTCTTCACGCTCACGTAGTTCTATTTCAGCACGAATTAGTTCATCCACACTCGGTACTTGAGAAGGCTCAGCCGGTTGTTCGTCAACTTGATTGTGCACAATTTGAGAATTTGAACTTTGGTCATCATCATCAGCACTATCATCAGACTCACTGTCCTTTCCTTCAAGATGCTTCCACTTTGGGTGTGATGATGATGACCTTTTGGGAAAATCAATGTGACTTTCTGCACTTCCTTTCTTGTAGCGTTTTTTGCGATTCAAATTCGGGTGAACTAGACAAATGTAACAGTTGCTGTGATCACTTTTGGGCTCGCTCCATAACATCGGACGACTGTACTTTAAAAGTTGACCACCATTTGGAGCATGCAATTTTCGCTGACAATTTGAACAAATCTTTTGTGGGACCCAATCACCATCGGTGCTCATGTCAATGTTGAATATTTTGCGATAGACTTTACGAACTTCTCGAGTGATATTCTTCTGAGTGCCTGGTGGGTTGAATCGAGCACAGCAGTGGCAGACTTTGTTGCGAACTTTCGGGTTTGAACACACTGGAACATGATTGATGACTTGAGTGTCCATTGTGAGGACAATAGGAAATTCTGGTATTTGCAATACAAAAAAACAAACCAACAAATTGCAACCAATATATCCCAATGCCTCTTTCACACAAAAACCACATGTTACAATTAGAAATTTGTGGAACCCGTGCTGCCATCTAGCGGTGATTTTACGTACTATGCCGTTAATTTTATGGTTTCTTTTAGGTTTTATCAGTTTAAAATTATCACTCTTCCATCTTCACAAAAAAATACCACAAATACTAGAGAAACCAAAGAATAAAATACAAAAATAAAAACTAACAAACGTTTTTAATTTGCACTCGAAACAATTTTTTGAAAGTTTCGAGTCAAAAATCTTTCTGATCTGATAACTCGAGCAAATCATCACCGATTTTCTCAAGTGGGGGCTTTTCTGAAAGAGTACAAAAAACTGAAAAAACCGGTACCACCCACAAGGCTGCGCGTTCAAAAATGTGCAAACGTGGACACCGTGCTTTATCGTCTAACCATGTACCAATTTCGTTCTCGAGTATTAGCAAATGTGAAATTGTCAATATATAAAAGGTACTCTTGTGCTTAGAAATGCTAATGCTCATTTTATTTGGTGTGCTATTTGTATAGACTAAAATGGATTTTCTTGAAGCTTGTCTCGTTTTGTTTTTAATTTCATTTACCTCTGGGTTTTCTGATGCGTCTGGAAATCCTCAAGTGAAGACAACTCTACCAAACTATGGAGATATAACGGTCACTGGCGAGACTCTCGTTGAATCAAGTCTCAATCGACCGATTCATCGTTTTCTCGGTATTCCATACGCCGAACTACCCGTTGGAAAGTTGCGTTTCCGTCGACCCGTACCTTGGAATGTTGGAACTAAACAAAGTCTTGAAGCACTTAACTGGCCAAACAGTTGCTACCAGGGTGCGTTCGGCTTTAACTTTTCCGAAACATTTCTACAGGAACACTACCCACAAGTTTCAGAGGATTGTCTCTATTTGAACATTTGGACACCAGAGCTGAGTGGAGAAGAGGAGAAGGCACGACCAGTTTTAGTATGGATTCACGGTGGTGGTCTGTACTTTGGCAACTCTGCCTTTGAGCTATACAATGGGGAAACTTTGGCATCAAGAGCCGATGCAGTCGTGGTCTCAATCAACTATCGACTCTCAACCCTAGGATTCATCTACTCAGACAAAGTACCCGAAATTAGTGGAAATCAAGGTCTATGGGACCAGGCCCTAGCACTGAAATGGGTTCGCCAAAATATTGCAAGCTTTGGTGGTAATCCAAATGAAGTGACAATCTTCGGTGAAAGTGCAGGAAGTTGGTCGGTTTCAGCGCATATTCTCTCGCCAGTAACACGAAATCTGTACTCGAATGCAATTCTCATGTCGGGGGCAGTGTTGAAGATTAATGAACCGGCAGAGTATGCACAGGGTCTATTGAGAGGCATTCGGGTGGTGGGTTGTGCTACCCAAGAGACCACAAGCATCGATGAAAAGGTGGTCGAGTGTTTGGAAAAGTTGGATGCGAATGTAGTTCACAATATTCTGTTGATCAGTTTTGGAGATAGTAGGTATTAAGTGAAATTATGCTGTTATTAATTCTATACATTTTCCCGTAAAACTATAGTTATAACCTCAATTCTGATTAAAGATGAAGAATTTTTCCCAGATTTCCCGGAGAAAATGATCGCGGCCCAAAACCACAAGACCAACTTCAATCTTTTACTCAGCACGGTCGAGGATGAGGCTCAATTTATTTTCTATCCAAGAGAAAGTGACAAACGCTTTGCGAGACTCAATCCCGAGCCAATCACAGTTGAAGGTGCTCAACAATATTTGGGTGGATTGTTGCAAAAAGTTTTGGTTGGTAAAAGTATCCCTGAAAAAGCTATCAACAGTATCTACTTCTCTGGACTGAATCAGGAAGATCAAGATGCATTACGTCGTACTGTTAGTATCGCTTATGGTGACTACATTTTGGGCTGTCCAACACTCGAATTTGCAAAGTCCATTTTCAAGTCTAGCCCAGAGACAATTCAAGTGCACCAGTGGTACTACACTGCCAAGGTTGGCAATCCATCCAAGTGGATCTGTAGCGCCTGGTCTGGGGCATGCCACACTGATGATCTATTTCCCATCTTTGGAGTGCCCTTCCGCTATCCTGATCAATTTCACAATCGTGAGCGAGACATTTCGAATGAAGTGATCAACTTCGTGAAGTCGTTTATCAGGACTGGGTATGTTTCAGTTAATTAAAACCCTAAACTAATTTTTTTTTCTCAAACCAAAACAGAAATCCTGGAAATTCTCAATGGGAAAGCTATTTTATTGCGGATAATAGCGCTGGAACCAAAGAAGTGATTGCACCGTACTATGAGATTGGAAGTCAAGCTCAATCGTCGGTGAATTTCAAGTTCAATTTGAAACAACTGCAGTGTCAACAGATTTGGAATCAATTCATCTATTGATTGAATAGACCACTTATTTCTTTAGTTATTTTGCACGTTATCTAACACTATACTGTAAAATCATAATAAATAATCCACATTAACAAAATATATGTCAGTTTCGAGGCACAGTTTAATAAAATAATATAAGATACACAAATAACAATTCAGTTCAGAGATCAATTCAGGTGAGGAGATACAAGAGATCGGCCTTGTACTCAGATCAGTTCAGGTGAGGTCATGACCAGGTCAGGGAAGGAGGAACCAGAGATCGGCCTAGTCCTCAGATCAGGGTAAAGTTCACTTGAGTCACAAGAAATCGACCTTGCACTCGTAAATCACGTCTGTCCTTTGTTCTGTTCGTGTGTGTTCAATATATCGTGTTGTGTTAGTCAGCAAATCGAATTTACTGGTGTTTAGTGTTTGTGTAAACATGTGTAAGCGGCAGCATCGAATTCGGAGGTGACCTGACATATATAAAATTTACTTTTTACAAAACTCATATTTGCTTTTAGTAAACAGTTTCACTTTGCTTCCATTCAATGACTCTAATCTTATGGTCTACTAAAGTTCGAAAATTTCTACAGATAAGAGAGTATAGACAATTTCTACTTTTACTATTTGATTATTACCAATATGGACATTTTCTCTGTTGGTTGTAACGTAAACTCACGCTATTAGATAAGTGTTCAAACATGATGAAATGTGTTGAAAGATCCACAAGTGGGATTGAATCATGAATTATTAAATTAAATAATCAATTAAAATAAATATTCAAAGAATTATATTAATGTGTTGAGAATTATAACATATAAAATTGAAATTAATTCATATTTAAAGTTGCATTCACTTTATGATTATATAAAATGATAGCTGAGACGCGATTGCAATTGGCATTGTACTTAGCCATGTCAGCCTTAATGCATTCATGAATAGCATGAAGGTGGTTTATGTATGTATCTGTCATGTAGCAATTTCTTTGAAACATGAATTTTCGAATATTAATTTCAATTTATATTCAATAAATAAATAATTTAATATTTTAAACGAGAAAATAATAGTTAGCATTATATTTGTCTTATATTTAATTGTATTTTAACTTACTCCATCATTTTAATATTTAATTTAAAAATCTAATATTTAATAGTTCAGCCCTTCATTCGGTAAAGATCTACCGATTGATTAAAATATCGAAATGCAAACGAACGAACACATGTTTGTCAGCAAGCAATGTTTTTAAGATTGCAAATTGTGACTCGGTCTCCCTCTCGGTGATAAAGATCTCCGCACGGTCGTAAAACCAATGACGACGGCGAGGGAGATTGTGCTTCATGATAAGCATAGCAGTCACATAGGAAGTTTCTTATTTGAACCTTTTAACCTCAGTTCGAAATGAAATGTGAGAAAGCGATTTTGATGAGTTGAGCGCAATTGATGCGAAACTCAACATTATATTATCACAAATTGAATGTTTTCAATCTCCTAACGAAAACTCTTATCTCAATCACATACCAAATATCGAATAACATTTTGCTTACAAATCACCCTATTAATTAGCTTGTACAGCAATGTGCGCCAAACAGATCCGCACAGTAACAGTAATAGCACACTTTGACAAGAACACTAAAGTGGTCACAAGTGGTGCTGCCAAATTAAGGAAAAACACAAACATTGAACACTCGATAAAACGAGCCACACGGCGACACAACTCATGAGAATAACAAAATGACTCATGATTAGTCATCTATCTTACGTGTTCAGGCTAAACCCCTTTCCTTCATATTTCCTCCCACTTATGACTGTCCATCTTGGTGTGATTAAAACACCCAAGCAACACACTACAGCCAATCGAATAACACCAATCTATCCTGTTCACTCTGAACACAGACTCTTACACGGTTAGGCTCACCATGTGTCCAGTCATAGTTTATAAATATAGCTGCAAACAATCCAAACAGCAGCAGAGTTTTAGCAGAATTTCTCTAGCAAAAGCTTCTGTCTCCGTCCCGATCGCTACGACAAGCATCAACCTTCATCCGCTTCACTCAACTTCCGTTTGAACATAACCAATTCACTCAGATGCTTGTGACGGCTAACAACAGACTTATGTCTCTCACTTCCCGTCTCATCTACAGTGAATCATCTAACACCAAGTGGTTCACTCATCGAGATCGGTAAACTCACGAAGCCAGTGTGAGTTTGAAAAACGAACACTGCAATATTGACGCTTGCGTCTGTATTCTTCATTAACAATCACGTTAATCTACAACAACCCTTCAGTGTGTGTCTCGTGTCCTGTGACAAATGTCAACGTGCTCCATCACAGTTTGCCTTCACATTCTGTTCTCCAATCTACATTTAATCTTCAATTGAACATTGTCGAACTCGCTCATCGTGTCAACAGTTCGATCTTCGCTTCTTTACACCTGAACAAGGTCAACTAATACTCGTGTGGCGACCACTTCGCTCAACGTTCTCCGTTCTCCCTCTACACAACAGAACTCGACTTTAACCTTTCATCTTTGTTAGTCCCGCACAACAACAATAACTCAAAATATTACATTTCAGCAATAATCCACCTTTTCTCTTTTGTTCTTCTTATTTTATCAATATTCAATAAATCATTCTAAAATATAGTTTTTATCGTCCTCAACTTTTATTGGTCTTATTCAATCTAATTGGTAATCTATTGATTGGTTTGGCAATACATTTGGTAAACACGAACGCCATCTGGTGGCAGCCATCATTACCACTTGTCATAACAAACAACAGTCAATAGTACAATCACTAAGTGGGATCGATTCATAACCCAATTGGAATCTTTCCTAACTAATCAATATTCCTTAACTGCCTAAGAACAATAACGTACCTACAAGACAGTTCGAAAAGCACCCTACGGGAAAAATTTGACCTCCGGATTTGACTTGAAAATTTATTTCTCCAAATTCTGCCTATTCTCCTCGCACCACACTGTAACCCCAAGAACCTTCTCTGACCCAACCGTTTTTCTTAACGGGGGGGGAGGTTTGACCCTGTCAATATTATGACAACCCTAATGCCTAATGAAACCAATGCTAGTCAGCAACTTCACCAAGCATTCATTTAATCTTCATCAACTCGTCTGCACCCGAAGATTTTAAACTAAGGATTGTGCGAAGTACTAGAGTGCTCTCACCATCATCATTTGGCTTCGGCTCAACCCCAATGAGTGTGTGATCGCAACACAGCACTACTCATCCGAGTGACGAACAGATCGTCACAACCAATTATAATAACTGTTTATTAACTGTTCAATGAGTGTGTGATTTCAACGCATCACTAACTCAACCTTCAGCTGACGCGGTGTTCACGCCCGTAAAATAGTGAACAGGACTCCATCTAAGTCCTGGCGAACATACTTTCAACGCAGTTGACGCAAACCAGAAGATTCGAAAGGAAGTTTCTTCATAGATAGTCCAGGATTCCCATCCTTCCAATAGCGCAACGCTAGGACGAACTTCGACATCAAATCTGTGGATGTTGAACCTTTAATTGATTGGAATCAGCTATTTCCAAGTGCAATGAATTCAATTCAACACAAAACAGCAAGAATTTTAGTGGTTTAAAATTCTTTATAGCAAGCACAGGAAAACCACCCTGAAGAGATTACATCTCGTGCGAACTCTAACAACAGAATCAAAACGATTCTTCAGTCAAGTGTGTGAATTAGCTACTCACAAACACACTACGGTCATCATATCAACAATTCAACAATCCTCAATCAACTTGTGAGTTATTATCTCAACTCAACATCGTGCACAAACAAGTTGATCTCATCGTTTCTCATCTAATCATCGATTCTTCGAGTCTGATCAACCCGCAAGATCGTCAAACAAGAAGAGAAGCTCAACAACATCTCACCTCTACCTTCCATCGGACACTCAGCACCTCATCTACAAAGAAAACATCTCTAGGAACATCGACAATCATCGTCTACTGTCAACGAGAAGTTTGGGAGCATCGTGTACCGACAACAAGTGGAACAGAGTGGAACCAAATCAACGCATTTGGACTCTACACAACTAAATCCTAATCAACTGGATTAAAGTGAGACAAATATTGTTATATGACCGGACAAAACCCCCCTTTAATTTCAATTTATTTTAATTATTTTAATTATTTTAATTATTATTTAACAAATAGTTTAATTTTAACAGTTTTAATTCATTATTTTTATTATTTGGCATCTGCCTGTCCTCACATATAGTTTACTCTTACATTTAGCGATTTCATACACCGATTACACACAAATATTCTCACAAATTGCTTTACTCAGTCAACTGAATTTTCATCACTTGTCATTTCGAACTTTGAAAAGAGTTGAGACAACACCTCAAGTTGTCTTTAGTGCATTTTTGGTTAGATAAAATTAGTCGTAGTTAGACATTCACTTCAATCATAATGTGTCACTCAGAGAAATCGTGTGTCTCTGTGTCAACTAGAATGTCAGGAGTTAACAAATTAGATCCAAAGCGTAGACTCTTGCGTCTACCTTATCAGGTTAAACTCATATTCCATCTCTTAATTTACTTCTTGATTAACCATCACAGCCCAACGGATAAGTGTCTCAAATCAAACAAATGTTCAGTATGCAATCGACAGCATCGCAGAGCAAACTGTAAAGGTGCTCAAGTTAGAATTCTCCATCGTTGTTCGGATTCGCGTGATTGCGCTCCCTGTTTCTATCAGGTGATGCACGCCATGAGGGCGGATTCACAACATAGTCTAGCTATTTTCGCAGGTCTCGAGATTTGCGGACGAACATTTGTTGGTATTGTCGACACAGGTGCCAATGTGAACCTATTTCCGTTATCGCTGGCACAGAAAATGAATGTTCAAACACATTCAATCTCATTAGAGTTGCGGACTCCCAATGGTCCATTTCCAGCAACCAAAATGATAACTGTTAGGATGAAGTTAGGCCTAATTGAAAGAGTGACTCACTTTATATTGAGTGAGTTTTGTGACAAAAGTTATTTTGGGACTTGGAGTAATCCAAGGCTTCAAACTCAACATTGATCACGATCTCAATTTGAAGCAGTATCTACCTTGGAAGAAAGCTTATCTTAATATAATTAATCCATTGCGTTCAGTAATGAGTGCAGTAGTAGTAGATAGACCTAACACATCTTTAACGAAAACTGAACAAAAAGAAGTAGAACAAGAAGTGAGAAGATTCAATCACATCTTCTCAAAGGATGGTAGACAAGTTGGCGAAATCAAAACTGAAGAATGTCGAATCAACCTCAAACACGACGTCCCAATCTGCCTTCGACCCTACAAATGTTCCGAAAAAGATCAAGAAATCATCGACAAGAAGATTCAAGAACTACTGGAAGACGGAATAATTCGCGAGTCAACTAGTGCCTATCAATTTCCAATCGTTTTAGTCTCCAAAAGAGATGAAGGCGCAAAAGCGAGATTGTGTGTCAACTATTCAAAATTGAATGACATTACTATCCCAGAATCATTCCCAATTCCACTTATTAATGATTTAACTGACAGATTAGTCGGAGCGAAGTATTTTACAACTCTCGACGTGGCAAATGGATTCTACCACGTAAAAATACGAGAAGAAGACAAGCACAAGACTGGATTCTGTTCCAATAATGGAAAATATGAATGGAATAAAATGCCGTTTGGATTTAACAACGCTCCCATCATATTTCAAAGAATCGTATCGAATCTTCTGATGAAACACAAGTTGAATAAGTTCGCCTGCATTTATGTGGACGATCTTTTGATCTACTCAAAATCGTTCAAAGAACATAAAGAACACCTTAGAGCAGTTTTCAAAATGCTTGAAGAAGAGAATATTTTACTCAAAATGAGCAAGTGCAAGTTCGGCAGACAATCAGTGGATTATCTTGGATACCACATTAGTCCGAATGAAATTCGCCCCCTCAACAGCAACACCTTAGCCATTGACAAGTTGGATCCACCAACTGATGTTTCCTCTTTGCGTAGCTTTTTAGGTAAGATCAACTACTATCAAAAGTTCATACCCAATCGCGCGGCTCTTCTTTATCCACTCTACCAACTCTTACGGAAAAACACCCAATGGAATTGGGATGAAGAATGTCAAATGGTTTTTGAGAAGACAAAAAAAATCCTCACTACAGAACCTGTTCTTCGCATTTTCGACTCATCCAAACCCATATTCTTGTACACAGATTGTTCAAAGAAAGGAATGGGCGCGGTATTGAAACAGAGTGAAACTGAAGATGGAAAAGATCAATATGCCGTCGGTTATTTCTCAAGACCGTTGCAAAGCTACCAGCAAAACTATAATGTTTCAGAGCTGGAACTCCTCGCTATCGTGGAAGCTGTCAAATATTGGCACTACTATCTGGTAGGCCAAGAATTCGTAATCACAACTGATCACCTTCCCTTGAAAGCGGTTCGCAAAATCGGGAAGCCAAACACACGATTGTTCAACTGGGCAATGATTCTTGCAATGTATCGTTTCATCGTACAATACCGACCTGGTGTCAACAACCAAGAAGCTGACTATTTGTCACGCCACCCAGTTCATCAATTGAAAGAATTAATCGAGAACCAAGTTCTCTGGATCAGTTTGGATAGAATCGTTCAAGATCAAGAAACACTCGTTCTTGGTCGCAAAAGTAAGAGAATCTCTATTGACGAATCAACTGGAGAAAGACGAATTTACTACAAAAAAGGTGATATGGTCAAAGATTACCTATCTGATGAACTGACCAAAGAAGAAATGTCTAAATTGCATCGAGTCAAAGGTCACATTGGAGTACAGCAAATGGAA
The DNA here is from genome assembly GCA_023373905.1 of Rhizoglyphus robini. Taxonomy (NCBI): domain Eukaryota; kingdom Metazoa; phylum Arthropoda; class Arachnida; order Sarcoptiformes; family Acaridae; genus Rhizoglyphus; species Rhizoglyphus robini. The sequence continues at coordinate 1,689,778 of JAKIJQ010000010.1, forward strand.
ATGCAATTTACTCGCAAGTACTACAACCCAAACGTGCAAGCCATACTCAAGAAGATCACAATGAACTGTGAAGTGTGCCAAAGAGTTAAGAGGTCATACAAACAGTATGGTACTCTAGGAATTGTTGGTCCTGCTGATCAACCATTCTCCATAACTCACATAGACTCGAAAAGCGGCTTCAAACAGAAGTATGGTTCCGCAAAGGACAACTTGCATATTGCAATTGACGCATTCACTCGTTTTGTCTGGGTTTTGACATCAAAAACCAAAGTTGGAGTTGATTTCATCAACCTGATCAACCAGGTGTCTGAAACGGAATCCCCGGCCTTACTAGTCTCGGACAACTATCCTTCTATCAAAGGAAGAATATTCCAACGATTCTTGGATAGCAAGAACATCCAATTCATTCCAACATCTCCTGATCATCAAGGTTCAAATGGTATTTGTGAAAGAATCGTACAGACGCTGATGTGTAGACTGGTTGCAAAACGACTGGAACATTCCAATCGCTCCTGGTCAACTTTAATAAAGGAATGCGCAAACGAGTACAATGACACAATCCATACTGTCACTGGTTATCCTCCTCGTTACCTGATGACTGGCATCGACTAAAGAAGAACTCTACTTGAACGAAACAATCAATCAGTCAAGAGAGATTGCCTTTGAAAAATCATGGCAAGAACATCTACAGAATGCCAAGCAATTCGACAAGAATCGTATCGATCCAGATTTCAAAATTGGTGATCGAGTAATGGTGCAAACCAAAAATATCCTACATCGTCATCTATTGGAACCTAGATACCAAGGCCCCTTCGAAATCACGAAGAAAGTCGGTCATTCGAGCTACGAAGTAGATCGAAATGGTAAAATCGAACGTTTTCATGTGTCAAAGTTCAAAGCAATCACCGAAATAGCAAACAAACGTCGACCTCAATCTCCAACGCCAATCTCTGAACTCTTACCCTCAAATTGAATCAAGAAGAATTCATTTGAGACAAACGAACATCGATTTTGTCCCCAAATAAACAAATTAATGACATTTTGATTTTTCTATTATTTTTCTCGTATTATTTTAAATCTAAAAAATATTATTTACATAATTTACAGTTCAGTTAAAAATCTTAAGTTAAAAATATTTTTTTATTTTTATTTTTATTTAATAGTCAATTTTATTCCTGTCCTATGTTAAGTGTTAGTTAATTTTTAATTAAAAAATTAAATTAGCAACAGTTCAGTTTGATTTATTTAAAATTAATTTAGTCCAAACCATTGTTTGTTCCTCATCTTGTCTCTTGATAGATTTTTTTTGTTATTTGTTTAAATTAATCTTTAGAAATAGAACCCGATCCGATTTTCTTATAGCTTGCCAGATTTTTTTGTCAGTTGTTTTTCATAAGCGCAATGATAACGATTTGATTCCCTCAGGCATGCAATAGTATTTTTGGTTCTTATTTTTTCTCTCTATTCATTGATTAGTTTAATTGTTTGGTCCAAACTGCAATGTGTTTGTATTAAAACAGAATTTAAAATTTCCCAGTATGTTAGTTCCTGCCTTCAATCTACTCCAATTTATTAATTTATTTTAGTTCAATAAGTTAGTTCAATTTCAATAATTTAATTTTATCAATTTATTTTAATTTTAAAAATTATTTTATTTTCCTAAAAATAATTTTTCTTCTCTCTTTTTTATTATAAGTTTAAACTTCAATTTATCATTTCAGTTTACTTTTAATTAGTCAATTAAAATTTTATTCGAATCATCCCTAATTCAAATCTTTGGGTAATGGGATGTCATGTAGCAATTTCTTTGAAACATGAATTTTCGAATATTAATCACGATTTATATTCAATAAATAAATAATTTAATATTTCAAACGAGAAAATAATAGTTAGCATTGTATTTGTCTTATATTTAATTGTATTTTAACTTACTACATCATTTTAATATTTAATTTAAAAAATCTAATAATTAATAGTTCATTCCTTCATTCGGTAAAGATCTACCGATTGATTAAAATATCGAAATGCAATCGTACGAACATATGTTCGTCAACATGCAATGTATTTTAAGATTGCAATATGTGACTCGTCTCCCTCTCGGTGATAAAGATCCCCGCACAGTCGTAAAACCAATGACGACAGCGAGGGGAGATTGTGCCTCATGATAAGCATAGAAGTCACATATGAAGTTTCGTATTTAAACTTTTCACCTTAATTCGAAATGCCATGTGAAAGAAAAAGATTTTGATTTTGAGTCGGGCGCAAACACATTTAACGCAAATCTCTGCCTTAAATTATCACAAATTGAACATTTTCAATCTCACTCGAAAACTCTTATCTTAATCACATACAAACTATCGAATAACACTGTGCTCACAAGTTAACTTCTTAATTAACTTGCACAGTAATGCGCGACAAACAAATTCGCACAGTAACAGGAATAGCGCACTTTGACCCGGACACTGAAGTGGCCACAAAGTGGTGCTGCAACAAATCAAGGAAAAACACAGCAAAAACACAAACATTGAACACTCGATAAAACGAGCCACAAGGCGACACATCTCATGAGAGCAACAAATTGACTCATGATTAGTCATCTATCTTAAGTGTTCAGGCTAAACCCCTTTCCTTCAAATTTCCTCCCTCTTATGACTGTCCATCTTGGTGTGACTAAAACACCCAAGCAACACACTACAGCCAATCGAATTACACCAATCTATCTTGTTCCTTTGAACATAGACTCCTTCACGGTTAGGCTCTCCCAAATGTGTCCGGTCATAGTTTATAAATATTAGCTGTAAACAATCCAAACAGCAGCAGAGTTTGAGCAGAATTTCTCAAGCAAAAACTTCTGTCTCCGTCCCGATCGCTACGACAAGCATCAAACTTCCATCAGCCTCAATCAACTTCCGTTTGAACATAACCAAATCACTCAGATGCTTGTGACGGCTAACAAGAGACTCATGTCTCTCACTTCCCGTCTCATCTACAGTGAATCATCTAACACCAAGTGGTTCACTCATCGAGATCGGTAAACTCATGAAGCCAGTGTGAGTTTGAAGAACGAACACTGCAATATTGACGCTTGCGTCTGTATTCTTCATTAACAATCACGTTAATCTACAACAACCCTTCAGTGTGTGTCTCGTGTCCTGTGACAAATGTCAACGTGCTCCATCACAGTTTGCCTTCACATTCTGTTCTCCAATCTACATTTAATCTTCAATTGAACATTGTCGAACTCGCTCATCGTGTCAACAGTTTGATCTTCGCTTCTTTACACCTGAACAAGGTCAACTCGTACTCGTCTGGCGACCACTTCGCTCAACGTTCTCCGTTCTCCCTCTACACAACACAACACAGCTCAACTTTAACCTTTGACCTCTGTTAGTCTCACTCAACAACAACAACTCAAAATATTACACCTCCTCAATTATCCACCTTTTCTCTTTTGTTCTTCTTATTTTATCAATATTCAATAAATCATTCTAAAATACAGTTTTTATCGTCCTCTACTTTTTATTGGTCTAAATCATTCTAATTGGTCATCTATTGATTGGTTTGGCAATACATTTGGTAAACACGAACGCCATCTGGTGGCAGCCATCATTACCAATTGTCAAAACAAACACCAGTCAATAGTACAATCACTAAGTGGGATCGATTCATAACCCAATTGGAATCTTTCCTAACTAATCAATATTCCTTAACTGCCTAAGAACAATAACGTACCTACATATCCATTAGAGCGTGGTACCGAGGGCGTAGGTACGTTGGCATGAAAGAAGCTTTTTTAGTGCTTCGCGCACCATTCGCATATAGCAGGTAGACTTCTGGTTCCGTAGAGTTTTGGAATCGCTGTGAGGCATTTTTCATTAGCTCATTGACGCTATCTGGTCTATATCGTCGGACCAGTTCTTGCCGGTAGGCAATCTTGTTGACGCCAGAACTTTCATTAACGGAACTGTGGTAGGGGGATAGATATAAGGTATGTACGATGGTTGGAGTTGTCCAGTAACCAAATGATCCATTGGGCCATTTGTTGTCAGATGTAATTCAACGACTGGTTCATAAGTTCGGTGCATAATTGTCTGACTTGGGCCAAAGGTATGGCTTTGAGCCAGTTGAGGACAACATGGACGAGCAGCAGGGCATGGAGAAAGATTCTGCTGAGTTGGTCCGGTGGATTGGCATGGAGCCAGATGCGGCTGAGATGGTCCAGCAATTAAGTTGTGAGGCAATTGGGGTGAGATTGGCGAGCCAGGATGTGCAAACTGGGGCTGGTTGGATTGCATTGATGCGTTTTGAGCTCGAGTTCCTAACTTTTGCTTCAATCTTCGCTTGGTTGATTTGCTAATCGTTTTGGCCTGTTGTACGAATACAGGGCCCGATATGTCTGTTTATGAAATAATACAATTAAATAAAGAAGTACACACAGCCAATAAACTGACCAGTATACTGGTCGTTTAGTTGATCGGCCAGTATATTGGTCGATTCATGCTTTTCAGAGAAGTCAACTTTCAGGATCGACCAGTATACTGATCGATTAGACGTTGCAGTGAACGTGCCTTATGCAGGAAAGCTTTCCGTTAGTAGAGAGAATAGTACACTGACCGACCAGTATACTGGTTTTTTAGTTGAGTGAATCGACCAGTATACTGGTCACTTTTTTGGCCCTGTGTAAAGAGTAAAGGGTACCACTGTTAGGTGAGGGGGCAGTTGAATTACATCCGGCAACAAATGGCCCAATGGATCATTTGGTTACTGGACAACTCCAACCATCATACATACCTTATATCTATCGCCCCACCACAACTCCGTTAATGAAAGTTCTGGCATCAACAAGATTGCCTTCTGGCGAGAACTGGCCCGACGATATGGAGCAGAAAGCGTCAATGAGCTAATGAAAAATGCCTCACAGCGATTCCCAAACTCTATGGAACCAGAAGTCTACCTGCTCTACGAGAACGAAAAGCGAATGGTGCGCGAAGCACTAAAAAAGCCCCCTTCTTGCAAACGTTCCAACGCCCTCGGTATCACGTTCTAATGGATACATACATAAACCACCTTCATGCTATTCATGAATGCATAAAGACTGACATTGGATTGCATCGATGCGTTTTGAGCTCGAGTCCACAACATTTGCTTCAATCTTCGCTTGGTTGATTTACTAATCGTTTTGGCCTGTTGTACGAATTCAGGGCCCGATATGTCTGTGAGGAAATAATACAATTAGATAATAATACAAGAAGAAGTAAAGAGTAAAGGGTACCACTGTTAGGTGAGGGGGCAGCGCTACCGCTGGCTTGGCTCGACGATTTGCTTCCATCTTTGGTGGCTGGTTTAGATGTGATTTTGTTCATGGTTCCAGCCGATCTTATATAGCAAAATATTAAATCGATGTTCAATTGCCAAATGTATCAATTACTTGATAATTCAATATACCGGTTTTTGGGTACAATCGTTACAAATTAGTCGATCCAACATTATCTTGTGAATTTTCACGTTTTATCAGCCATCAGCGAGATCCAGTTTGATATGGCGGAGATGGTTATCCTATCCTTTTGATGTCATATTATTTTTTGCACCAGTCAGCAAAAATTTGTTCGGTATGTTTATCGGGTTAAATTATCATGTATGAATAGTGGTTACATAGATTGGCCTGGAAATGAAAATTACTTATCAATTAGGTCATAAAGATACTTAGTTACAATAATGTCCTTGGTATAGCTAGCCGGCAATCTTTGATGCCAACAATGCCGAAACGAAACAAATCACGCAAGAATTTGACCAAAACTGTTAACCCATTCAAGTCCATTGCGGTTAAACAAGAAAATGAAGAAAGCAAACAGATGCCTGCTGCTGCGGTTACTGCTAACCTGCTGGCAAAAACAAAAGGTAAATATCTCGGGGTTAAGCGAATCATCGACTGACCTTTCAAAATGACAGTAAGTCCTGGGTTGCCATTCCGGTTGAATTTCGATATTTGCCAACAATGGACCAAATTAGCATTAAGTGCCCTAAAGCGTCCTGGAAGTGAACGTGACCTGTATACGTTATCCAACTGTAAGAGTTACCTGAAAAAGGCAAAGCAGCACTTTTGAAATTAAACAATACAATGCTAATAAACAAGAAATGGCTTTCACTGCTTTACTGTTTGTAATACAGACTTTGTATCTTCTTATTACAATACGAACAATTGTGCAATGAAACGTATCAATGTCAAATTGACACTTAATACGATAATATTTACACTTTGATTGCATGGTCGTACACTCGCAGAAGAAAAACGTTTTCGATCGAATACTGAACGTTGGTATATCTTTTTGCTGTTGCACCTCACCTCGCCATCTCCCTCCCTAGTAAATATCTCCCTTTTTGTTTTTATCAGCTAAATACCATTTGCTGTATACAAAACTATTTTGGTAACAAATTGTGTAGCGGTTGATATTTGTCTATTCATTTAGCGCTTATCACCTTTGTGCCAATTTTGAAATCGACACGAGTTTAAGCCAATGTCAAATTTTATATAAAATGTACGAGTGTGCTTAGAAATGCTCATTGTATAGTTGATGCACAAATTATATATAAATCAAAATGCGTATGCTTGAAGTTTGTCTCGTTTTGTTTTTAATTTCAGTTTCATCTGAGTTATTTGAAGCATCAGAAAATTCTAAAGTGATAACCACTTTACCAAAGTATGGAGATTTAACGGTCACTGGCGAGACTCTCGTTGAATCAAGTCTCAATCGTTCAATTCATCGTTTTCTCGGCATTCCATATGCCGAACCTCCCGTTGGAAAGCTGCGTTTCCGCCGACCCGTACCCTGGAATGTTGGAACTAAACAAAGTCTTGAAGCACTGAACTGGCCAAACAGTTGTTACCAGGGTGCATTTGGACAGAACTTATCCGAGACATTTCTACAGGAACACTACCCACAAGTTTCAGAAGATTGTCTTTATTTGAACATTTGGACACCAGAGCTGAGTGGAGTAGAGGAGAAGACACGACCAGTTTTGGTATGGATTCACGGTGGTTGGCTGTGTGGTACCACGAGTGGTCCACTAAAATCGTACGTCATCTACGAACATCTCATCCCGTACGTCATCTCAGGACGACCCCGCTCTGTCGACACCGCAACGTCGGAGCGTCGTTTCCCGCTCATTCCGCGTATATAAGCTGGTTCCTCAACAGCCAGTAGTTAGTTCAGCACACGGTACGACCGCACTCGCACGTGCTCACCTTGCTGCATACTCACCCCTCTCTCTCTCTCTCCAGGACACCACGTCCCCATCTCAACGACGCCCGAGTCGTTCCTCACACTGGTCACGATCGCAATCCTATCAGTGTTCGCAATCCATCTGGGCCTCGTCCCATTCTCTCACCTCACCGACGCCCATCGTCATCGCTTGGTCACGACGCCCTCGTCCTATCAAGCACCCTCGCGCTATCCTGGTAGACGCCCAGCTCACGCCGGCGTCACGCCATCGTCACTAACCTCACCCACCTTCTCTGTATCCTCACCTATTTCCGTGTATTTACGTTATTATTACTCACGGCGCCATTGCCCTAGTAAAATCCGTCATTTCCTGCTCAAAAGTCCGACCCGGTTTATTTATGTGCGTGACCAAAGCTCACCCCTTCTGTACCTTCTCGAGCACCCCATTTCGTCACGCCACATTTGGTGTTTCTGCCAGGTTGGACACCTGCAGACAAAATGTATCCTCACGTGCCGTCTGAAGCGTCTCATCAAGTCACCAGGCCACGTCGAGCTCGTACCCGCGGAAAGGCGCATCCTCCACTCTACAGGAACGGCCCGTCGCCGCAAACTTCTCTCAACAATGGTATGGCACCTTCTCTCCCTAACGTGAACGGCCCATCACCACCTCCTCAAGATATCTCGCCGATGACCGTACCACCTTCCAATCGTGTACCTAACCATCGCGCCGAGCCGTGTTACTTTTGTCGTCAACCGCACTTACGCAAAATGTGCCCTTTGGACTGTCTCGAACGCAAGCAGGCACTCGAGCGAAACTTCCGCTGCTTGACATGCCTTCAGCCTCAAGAGGGTCACCAGTGCGCCTGGCCGACAAGCGGCGGTTGCAAACGTTGTCACCACGGTTGGCACTCTCTCGTCTGCCCATGCGTACTATCATCACCCACCGCACTGCGCACTCAGCAGCGGCAACATCTTCACCTTCTCCCTCCATCAAGCGACACACTCACCTTCGTCTCGTCTCCTTCCATCGTTGGTGGTACGTTGCACGTTCCCTCCAAGCAACAGCGCACTCCACCATCAACGCGGTCCTATCAAACTGACCGCCACCAGACCACGCATGCCCGCTCTATCAACGAACGCATGTCGTATGCATTGTATGAAGCGACACACGCCGCCACCAAGTCGAGCGCTGTCCTCCTCCCAACACAACTGCACAACACCTACACCGTTCTTGAAGACCCATGCGTCCCGTCTAACCAACTCGCGATGAAGAATCTCCATGGTGCAAATCATCATGCTTCAACCGAATCCCGTCTCCATGGTCCGTCCCAAGATGCTCCCACACGTTCCCTTAAAGGCTTCAGTAGCTACCCGTCTTACGTGGCTATCCGCACAGCCGAACTAGTCTTGGAAACCACCGAGCACATTCGTGAACTCTCCTATCGCACCCAAGTGGAACAAGCCATCTCAGCATTGCTTGACGCCATTCCCCTCCCGCGAACATCTCAAGAGGAATTCGATCGAATGTTCCAACTTCTGGATTCGCTCGAAGTCATTCTGGAACAAGTCCTCTCCGAGAACGCCCATCAACAAGTGGTACCCACGCCACCAAACTCCGAGTTCCCGCAATCACAAGCTCCCATCGAGGTCGAGTCTAACATCACCCGCCCCAACGTCGCCCGTCTTTCCGACATGTCCTTCTTGCAGGCCACCCTCACTATCGACGAGGCTCAAGGCCTAGAAGTCATTCCCGCATCGCGCAGAGACGACCTGTACTACGGGGAAGTGAATCGACTCATCACCGAATTGGGCCTCCTGACCCTCACCGACGAGGAGCACTGTCAAGAGCGCTCTCGCTTACTCTGCAAACTCGGCAAGATATGGAACCGTCACCTCCAGGCTTCCAACAACGACAATGCCACTCAGTGCACTGAATCTCAGTCTTCGCCGGTCTCTGCCAACGCCGATACAATTTCCGTTCAGAACTCGCCGGTCCAGATTTCACCTTCCGTATTGGCTATCGCGGCACTCAAGCCTCTCGACGAAGTCTCTGCCATCTCGAGCCCGTCCGAATTGGTGGACCCGAAACAAGATCTCGAGGAAACGCCACTCCTGCTGGACGCCTCAAGCCCGCTCGTTCGGTCATCACCTGATTTGAAGCTCACGCGCGTCCTTCGTTCATTTCTCTTAGCCAAACGCAAGATATACGAAAACGTACCGCCACGGTACCTCTCTAACTTCCTCTCGCCTTCTCTCATTCAACACATTGAGCAAGCTCGCCAAGCGATTCAAGCTTCCGCTCTGTCAATCTCAGGCAGTCCCAAATCTGTCCCTATCCTCAAGCTAGTCGATCAAACGGACGGTTCACTTCCAGACCTAGTCATCTCTCAAGCGTCCCTCAAGTCCGCTCCGCTCTGGTCACTTCTTAAGGGGTCCCCTTCCAGCAAGGGCGGTCTCTCTCACAACTCTCGTAACGTCAGTAACGTGTCGTGCCATGACTCGCCGGTCGTCGCCATCGAAGAGCCGCAACTCTCCACCGACGCTCAAGTCACACTCCGGTCCAACCGGATGCCTTCACATCCTGGCACGCTCTCTCCCGACACTCGCGTCGCCATCTGGTCCCGACCACGGTCCGACCAGACTCCTTCAATTCCGCAGACTGTAGTTCCGCTCTCCTGCATCTCATTGACATCCAAGTCATCCTCCTCTGGTCCCGTCCCCGGTGCAACCAGAGTCTCGCACTTCCCAGGATTGCAGTCTCACTCGCGTACATCTCGACGACCCGCACGTCGTCTCCGTCTGGTCAAGGCCCAGTCCTGCCAGATCTCTTCGTTTCCCTTTGGGCTCCCGTCCCACTCTCTTATGTCTGGCGCGCAGCTCATTGGCTCTCATCAAGTTCGTTCCCGAGCGTCCGCACGAAGGGCCTCACTTTCTGGAGCCTTTGCCTCCTCACCAATTCGTCTCGCGATTCCCGAGAACACGTTTCCGCCGAAGGGTCCCGATCTGGCGCACCTAAGTCCAGCCCCGTCCGCGCTCGGCAGTTCCCAGATGGCTCTCATTATCGAACAACCCCAACTGAGTCTCCAACTCCTTCCGGAGACTAGCTCTCTCGGATTCGAAGCCAAGTATGGTCGCCTACTTTCTTCGTCGCTATTCTCGTATCAACCGACGGCAGATCGCGCTGCACCATCTCTGGCGTCCTGCCTCAAGGCAAAGTCACTTGGCCCTCGCTATCTCTACCACACAAGGTTCAAACGCCTCATTCGCCATGTCTCCTCTTTACAGGAAGTCGCCTTTCAAGACACTGGCCAAATTCTCGTACACTCGGATGGCCCGAGCGGTCTTGGTCTCCTCGACACGCTCCATCCGGTCCTAGCGCCCAGCGCTCTCAAGTATTCGCAACACGACATCAGTCGTTCCAAAGGTTACCCCTCGATGGTCATCCTTCTCTTTCGCGTGAACACCTTTCGTTATTCGGTTCTGCTCATCTTATGTGGACCCCAAGCCGCCACAAGGAAGACAGTCACTCGACCCGCATCAATCGCCAGCATCCTCCTGGTGCAGTCATTCGAGGTGATCCTCCCTTATCGAACCATCTCTCTCTTCCTCTCTTTCACGGGCAGCCAATTTCCCTGTCCTCGCGTCCGCTCTGACCTAAGCAAACATCAAGCCTTCCTGGTCACCTTTGTAGCGCGGCGTCTCGAAGTGTCCGCACAGGACAACTGGTTCAACGTCACTTCTGGTTATGATCCAGTCGCTCTCCTCACACGCGGGCCTCCCTTTCCCATTCTCCGATCTCGGCAGCTCTGGTACGAGACTGCACCACCGAACGTAGTCCTCAACACCGGAAGCCAATCTCTACTTCTCGCTCAGACTCGGGTTCGCCCAGTCTTCTCTTCGCTCATCTTCCATGAGTATCAACCTCCGAGGCCACTCGCCCTCCTGAAGTTTTCTGTCTCCGACAAGGACGACTTTCTCCACGCTATCTGGCCTCACGTCCACAACAATCTCTGGACCCAGGCTACTCTCGATCTCCCTTCTCGCTATCGCTCGAATCTCTTAACTGAGCGATCGCTCAAGCCGACTATTCGTCCACCGGAAGCGTCAACCAAGGCCTTCTCGCAATCCTTGCCCTTCAACCATTCGACTAAGTGGTTCCCAAGCTCGCCTATCTCGCCCTTCCCAAGTCTCGTTCCAGTACGGCAGGACTCCAATCTCCTCGCTCAGTTCTATTGGCTCGCCGTCCTCCTTCACCCTGGTTCCTTGGCCGAATGGCGACCCTCGCAGCCCATCTCCCTTCCTCCTTCCTTGGGGAAGTCGTTCGCATCTTATCGACCTGCTGAATATTATCCAGCACCCCCTGGCCGGGGAGAATGTGGTACCACGAGTGGACCACTAAAAACGTACGTCATCTACGAACATCTCATCCCGTACGTCATCTCAGGACGACCCCGCTCTGTCGACACCGCAACGTCGGAGCGTCGTTTCCCGCTCATTCCGCATATATAAGCTGGTTCCTCAACAGCCAGCTAGTGAGTTCAGCACACGGTACGACCGCACTCGCACGTGCTCACCTTGCTGCATACTCACCCTTCTCTCTTTCTCCAGGACAATCGTCCCCATCTCAACGACGTCCGAGTCGTTCCTCACACTGGTCACGATCGCTATCCTATCAGTGTCCGCAATCCATCTGGGCCTCGTCCCATTCTCTCACCTCACCGACGCCCCTCGTCATCGCTTGGTCACGACGCCATCGTCCTATCAAGCACCCTCGCGTTATCCTGGTACATGCCCCAGCTCACGCCGGCATCACGCCATCGTCACTAACCTCACCCACCTTCTCTGTATTCTCACATATTTCCGTGTATTTACGTTATTATTACTCACGGCACCAATGCCCTAGTAAAATCCGTCATTTCCTGCTCAAAAGTCCGACCCGGTTTATTTATGTGCGTGACCAAAGCTCACTCCCTTCTGTACCTTCTCGAGCACCCATTTCGTCACGCCACAGCTGTACTTTGGTAACTCTGCCTTTGAGCTATACAACGGGGAAACTTTGGCATCACGAGCCGATGCAGTCGTGGTCTCATTCAACTATCGACTCTCAACCCTAGGATTCTTCTACTCGGACAAAGTGCCCGAAATTAGCGGAAATGCAGGTCTGTGGGACCAGGCCCTAGCGCTGAAATGGGTACGAGAAAATATTGCACAATTTGGTGGCAATCCAAATCAAGTGACAATCTTTGGTGAAAGTGCAGGAAGCTTGTCCGTATCTGCGCACATTCTCTCACCTGTCACACGAAATCTGTACTCGAATGCAATTCTCATGTCGGGCACAGCGTTGAAGACTACCCAGAGAGAATTTGAAAATAGGCAAACTCTCACGAAACTGTTTTGAACACTATCGTCATACATAAACTCTCTCCAAACAATCTCGGTTTTGCCCTAACTCTCTCCAAACAATATCGTTCTCTCAAAGGCTCTCAAATCACTCTCTTGCTACAACAAACTCTCTCCAAACAATATCACATTCTAACAATTTAATATCATTCGAATGCAGATATCTAAATGTCATTTAATGGAATTGCTTTTAAAATCTACAATTTCTTAATTATTACGTAGTAATACTGGAAACATTTATTAATAAATTATATTAAATATGACGATTTACAATGTCAAATATAAACATTACGTTGTCATTACAATAATATGTACAAATAGACTGAATGTCTTTAGGAGATAATAGTTCTAATTGAGACGATCCTGTCTCTGCTAGTGAAATATAATAGAATTCATTAGAATTTTGTGTTACAAGATTGTACTTTAGTGCTAAAATGAAAATTTCGTTTAGCTTTGAAAATTGGATAACTTTGGTAACACGATAAAAACAATCATTAGCCTTGATAAAATTGTTAGCTGTTTGTGTATTAGATGATCGGGCAGTGGTGGTAATAATGAATTGTTTGTACTTGAGCCTTCCATAAAATTTGACAGAAGGAAAATGTTCTTCATATTGTTCCAAGATTTTCTTGTCTTGGTTGTTGAGACAAACAGTACCTTTTGGCTGGGGTAATTGCAGGAAAATATTCTTTGTGGCTTCTCCAATTTTGGGATAAACTTTAATGGCGAATGATTTCACAGTTGATGATATCCCACTTGAAGGAGAAATGCAAAATGCTCCAATCGATGCCGCTGTCAATGATTTGTTCAATATTTGTTGAGGTACAGCAGTGGCAGTTTCGCCTCTTCCAACCAAAATTCCCATCAAATTTTCAACGCAGAATGCAGAATTGGTTATCAAAGGCCCATAATTCAAAACAACATCGGGCAAATGGACCAAGCAGTGTACATTGTAGCGGTACATATTGGTAGGGTACAGCTGACCAAATTCAGTGAGAAAACTGCTTATGACTGGTCTAATGGGCAAAATATCAAAGTTTCGAGAAATACTTCTTTTGTTCAGCACCGAAATTATTTTGACTAATTTCTTGAAATTTTCAAAACAATCTTGCCTCAATACGCCTTCGAGTGCAACAAAGCCATACAGTAGAAAGACTTCATAGTCAAAAGCCTTCCAGGTTGACCTTTGTTCTTTTGGTTCAAGTAAAGGCATCCTTCTTATCTGATCGCAAGGGAACTTAATGGCTTGGAGGCGGCTGTTGATGAGACTAATCTGAGAGGAGGATAGAAATGAGTCGACTCCTTTAATTTCACCCAGCCAACCCTTGATCAACAGCTTGACAGTTCCTAGTAGTTGAGAATGCATATAGTCGGGTGGAGCAATCAAGTTCAGTTGGACATAATCGAGGCGAGCTAATTCGCATGTTCCCTTGATACCAAACAGTGACTCGTCCTTGATTTTGGGAGTAGAAGACAGTGCAATCAGTTCTCTCCATTCTTGGTTCGTTTTTGGTCGGCAGTTTTCGACAGACATTGGATACCTTTAATAATAATTAATCGAAATTAAATAAAAAAATAAAACAACATTTTCAATACCTTCGTGTTGCTTTCCCTTTTGCAGTATCGTTGAATTTGTCGGTCTTGACATAGCACAAATTGCATCCAAATACAGCATTGTGAGCTTTGTGATTAAGAATGTCAGCTCTAGCAGGTGCATCGGCCACCACAAGAAGTAGCCTGACATAGAAACGTTGAAAAATACCTTCAGAGATTTCAATCTCAATCGGTTTAGTATCGTATTCAATTAACTCGTTGATAAGAGGCTTGAAAATGGCGCTGTTACTGGCTTTTTGGCTTCCAAAATGTAAGGCCAACAACAGACCATTTTTTGACGAAGGTTATACGGCAATTCGTTAATAAATCCCACAACAGGCCACAAACTTTTGTTTCCGTTTGGAGTGTAATTTGCGCCATCGTAGCCCAATGTAATTGTAATTGTCTTGCTTGTAAAGTCATTGTTCTTGACCTTGACTTCTTCTTCTCGTTTCTTAAGTCGCAAATATTGGAGGCCATCGGTAACATCATGAAAATGTTCCCCATCTGGTTTGATATCGAAATTCATCTCATTGTGCATATGTGGAACATAAAACGTTAGCCAATCGCGTAGAGAAACACAACCAAAGAAACTAGATTGTTTCTTAATTGCTTCGGCAGGGTCAATTTTGCACAAATCACAGTTTAAAGTCTCACAAGATGCCGTTTGTTTCAGATCTAAGACAGGGGCAGTTACTCCACAAGGACCGGTAGTATAAAAGTATTTTTTAATATCTGGAGTAAAGATCTTGCTCTTTTTCTTAATAGTCTGATATGATATATTAAGATGTTGATGCTTGTTGACGATGTTTAAGAACCTAGCCAAATCACAAATTGACGAATCAGTCCATTTGTGTCGGACTTGAAGCAGCAACATCATCACATAAATATCTTGTTCGGACAATTCTTTGCCTTCGAACTGAGCCCAAATCGCATCATCACCACTTAGACCATCATCACCACAATTGAGATGTTCATAGGCAGAATCGAATTCGTCTAAAGAGTCGGCTTCGTTGTCGTTCGAATCAAACATTGAAATGACATCGGGGTAGTTAGAACTGAGTGAATCAAATGACATCGTTTCACCGTGACCAGTGTTATGCTCTTTAGAGTGCACACTCCCTTGATGATTCGTGATGTTCCCATGTAGAGTAGCATTCAATGATCTTGCCTCGTCTAGGTACAGTTTGTCAATCGACTGGTGTACATTTCTTCAAAAGTAAACAAACAAAAACAGTTAATTTAATCCCTTTTGATAAAGCGCGCTGTACTAAGGACAGTACTTACTTGTGTTGTCTGATCGATTCGTTAAGAGCCCACTTAGTTTTCTTGTTCATTTTTCAACAGGTAAAATAAATTATGTGGATTAAACAGACAATTGTGAAAAATGTCAATTGAGAGCAAAACATTCGACTGAACTCGAGCTCGCAAATGCGTGCAGTGCAGCGCTATGTTTACATCCAGTGCAGACGAGTTCATGATATCTATGAACGGCGCGTGCTGTCTGTTTATCGCGCTTCTTTTCTGAAGGCATGCATTCGGCTGCCGCCTGTTCGCTTGTTATAACATCTTGGTAGACGTGCGTTCGTTATAATTAACCTTTGTATCGTTTACCTTTTTTATCTTATCTACATTTATTTACGTCAAAAGCATCCTCAATGTCTTCCATAACGCTAAAGACTTTTGCTGTGATCAAGACAACGAAAGTATCTAGTTCAGGCATTGATGCTGGCACTATCTTAATTATCAAAGGCAAAGATCTCAAAGGATGGTGTCGAGATAGGTGGCCTTCTGGAATTGAATACTGGCCTAAGAATGCTCTATGGGAGAAAAAAGACGAAGAATCTTACGAAGATATTCAATGTTCGATTCTGAAAGTTGACTGTAAATACTATTTTAATTAATTTAAACTTTGATTTACATTGTAAATATTTTTACAGCCAAAGAAATGTGCGAGGAATTTGTGACAAATTACTCCGAAACTCCTAAAGAAACTCTCGATATCAATCAAGCGTGTGTCACTGAAGAACAATATACTCAGTTAAAGGCTGAAATTTGTGATCTTCGAGAAGAGCTTCAACAGTTGCGATTTGAACTCAAATCCTGGCGTGACGCTTGCTTGCTAAATTTTGCCGTGAAGTCTGTAAGTGTAGATATATTTGTTATATATTTTTCTGATAATTTTCATTATAGAAATTAATTCAGGTCGCCAATCACGAGGGTTGGTATATCTCAATTGACTTCCTTTCTCTCTGCACTGTTTACGGCCAAAATGAAACTGGGTTTCGAAAACTTTTTGTCAAACAATTCTCGGATAAGAACGGCATTTATT
Source organism: Rhizoglyphus robini (assembly GCA_023373905.1). Taxonomy (NCBI): domain Eukaryota; kingdom Metazoa; phylum Arthropoda; class Arachnida; order Sarcoptiformes; family Acaridae; genus Rhizoglyphus; species Rhizoglyphus robini. The sequence goes on from JAKIJQ010000010.1 coordinate 1,706,323, forward strand.
TTCCTGGTCTTAGCTGGAATACTTTGTCGGCCCAAGACAAAGAGAAAATAGAAGATTTGATGGGTAATTCAAAATATTTTTCATTTTTATAATATATTTATTTGACATTTCTATTACAGCGTTGTTTGTGCTGCATTGCCGTGCTTTAGTGAGTCGAGATGGCTCGACTGTTAAGTCCAACTATGAACATGATCTTTATTCTAAGATTCACAAATCGCTGGTTACCCATTTTAATCAAAGAAATTATCGAAATGGGATAAAAGAAAAGTAAGTTGTGTCTTAATGTAATATCTTAATCGTTATAATGATAAAATCTTTTTACTTTCAGAGGTGGCAAGACTGGATCGAAGAAACGAAAGCTAACCAAGAAGGAAGCTGTTAATTTTGAAGCTCTTCAACGAGTAGAAGAATCAATTCGCGTTCAAAATGTATCGTTGGACATGTCCTGCAGTTCTGAAATTGATCTCGATGATTTACAAGAAGTGCCTTCTCTTTTGCTAAACAAAATGACATCTTAAGACATTTGATTATTTTCTTTTGAAGATTATTTAATTACGAAGAAGCTTACTAGTATTTTTATTATTCAACAAGATTTATTTTTTGTATTTGTATTATAATTAATTATTTAATTTATTAAACTATTTGTACGATGAATATACGAGCCTACACTTGTTACGTAGTTTATGAATGGTAGAATTTTATTGACCTGACAGAAGTGATTACTTTGAGAGAGTTTGGAGAGTCACTATCTCTCAACTCTCAAAAACAGTCTCCTGGAGGGCACTTTTGAGATTATTTCAAACAGTCACAAATACTCTCTATGTGAGTGTTTATGACAGTTTCGAGAGAGCACAAATTGGCTCTGGGTAATGAGCCTGCAGAGTATGCGCAGAATCTGTTGAGAGGCATACGGGTGGTGGGCTGTGCTACACCAGAGACCACAAGTATTGATGAAAAGGTGGTCGAGTGTTTGGAAAAGTTGGATGCGAATGAAGTTTACAAAATTCTGTTGATCAGTTTTGGAAATGGCAAGTATTCAGCCATATAATTCTGTTATTAATTCTTTATATTCCTTAAAGATATAGTTACATTGTCAATTTTGGTTAAAGATGGAGAATTTTTCCCAGATTACCCGGCGAAAATGATCGCAGCCGGGAATCACAAAACCAATTTCAATCTTCTGCTCAGCACGGTTGAGGATGAGGCTCAATTTATTTTCTATCCAAAAGAAAGTGACAAACGATTTGCGAGACACAATCCCGAGCCAGTCACAGTTGAAGGTGCTCAACAATATTTGGGTGGACTACTGCGAACTGTTTTGGTTGGTAAGAATGTGCCCGAAAAAACGATCAACAAAATCTACTTCTCTGGACTGAAGTCCGAGGATCAGAATGCACTGCGTCGTGCCATTAGTATCGCTTATGGTGACTATCTTTTGAGCTGTCCAACACTCGAATTTGGCAAGTCCATTTTCAAGTCAAGTCCTGAGACAATTCAGGCCTACCAGTGGTACTACACCGCCAAGGTTGGCAATCCATCCAAGTGGGTCTGTAGTTCCTGGTCGGGAGCATGCCACACCGATGATCTATTTCCCGTGTTTGGAGTGCCTTTCCGTTATCCCGGTCAATTTCACAATCGTGAGCGAGACATTTCGAATGAAGTGATTAACTTCGTGAAGTCGTTCATCAGAACTGGGTATGAGTTTGAGAGTTTGTTTTAAATCATAAACATAATTTCCCCACAAAAACAGAAATCCTGGCAATTCTCAATGGGAAAGCTATTTCATTGCCGACAATAGCGCTGAAACTAAGCAAGTGATTGCACCGTACTGTTGCGTACCGCAACGCAAGTCTTATCATCTCATCTCCACCACGGGCGCCGCCAGCTCTCACACAGCGCCAGCTAGTGGCCACACCACACTACACAACGCCTGCTCCAAGCAGACACGCGCTGCCTACATAAGAGACTCCACTGTACGCACACAGACAGACAGACCATCAGTTCACTATCTGTATACTCAGACGCGACACGTAGCTGATTGCTCGACCACGTGCTCGCCGCCAATAAACTGATCGCCTTTAACCTGTCTCCCTTACTTCCGCTACGGACCCCAGATCGAGTCCGTAACATTGGTGCCGTGACCAGCCATCAAGTCTGGTCCCTTACTGACCGATCCTTCAAGAGTGTCCTTCAACTATGACCAAGAAATCTTCTAAATCCCGAGGCAAGAACAAGCCCCGTTCTGTGATCCGCAAATCACCCGAAGATTCAAACCAGTCTGCCCTCGAATCAAGTTCGTCTTCTAACGGCAAAAGCCGAGAAAGTAAGCGAATGGAGATCGAGAAGTCGCGGACACCTGGTAAATCAGGGATGACCGATCGACAGAATGAATGTCTGCCTAAAGGGGCGGAAGTGGTGATAGCGGATTTCTCCGACAAGGACGAGTCACTCTCGAATCATGAGGTGTACGATGATGCACTAAACCTTTACGATCAGGATGACCCAAAAGCAGGTCAATCAGACGAGCGGGAAGGTCAGAATAAGACCGAACCACCCGATAAGTCACTTAATCCGAAAGGGAAGAAAGCTTCCAAAGTCGTGGACAACACCACGAGGCCATACACTAGGTCAAAAGGACCAGTGGATGTGTCAGAACTTATGAAAGCCTGCCCCTCTATAAGTAAACAAAAGCCTAAAGCGGTAGAATCCGATACGGTAAAGGAAAAGCCGAATAAGAGGCAGAATCCTACCGCGGAAACCGAGGGCAAATCTCTGTACGAAGAGATGATAGATCTCATGTCAGAAACCTCTCCTGTTAGGGAAAACCCAAATGATGCTATACTCAAACATAGAGATCAACTCCGATCTATAATAGCGACGCTATACAGAAAGTGTGCAGTACCTGATCATTTTGTAAAAATAGATCTCGACAGAGTCAGTAACATTTGGAACGAAATTAAGGAAATCGTGTACAATCTCGAAATACCTGTAAACGGCAAAGAAGCCGAGACAATAGCTATGTACGACAAAATGTATGAAACCATCATAGATCACGCTATGGGTAGAAAAATCGTAGCAAGTGAAGCGAATGTACCTGAATCTAACGTAGTTCACGAGCAAGAGGTTATACTAGAAAGTATCCTCAGAAATAATCCTCAAAAGTTATTTTACAAAGGTCATCCGAACGATCGTGTCGAGACAAGTAGTTCCGGTGAAGACACCGAGAATGAGTCAGACGACATGAATCAGTACTGGATTGACGAGTTTAAGGAATCATCACATACGGCTTATAAAATGCCACCGAACGTAAAGCCAACGCCACGTGTTGATAAGCCAACTCGCACACAAAACGACTATGCTTATCACAAAAACGATAAGAACAACGCGCACAAAAGTGCACCTCGCCACGAGCGATTGCTGTCTACCACACCACCGCTCACACAGTCTCGCGACAATAGAGATTATGAGAGAGACGAGTGGAGCGAAAGGCACTCGCCGTTTTTAAAGGCAAACATGCCCGAATCAAATCGTCATCGTATTAGAAATACAGAAAATGACGAACGAACGAACCATGATTATTACGAGAATCGGTATAGCCGAAATCAAAGTCTCGAGCCAACGAGAAATCGAAACTCGAACCGAGACAATTCTCAGCATAGAAAACATGGTTTGAACCGGACTGAAGTTCAGTATGAACGTGATCGTAATCCAAACGGATACGAGAGTTATCACCAGAATCGCAATCCGCGTGGATGCAATAGTAACGACAGAAGTTGTAGTCCAAAAAGATACAACAAAATTGTTCAAACTCCGGTCCATCAACTAGATCCGGAAATAACAGTTTCCGAGACGAGTATGGTAATCTGTGGACTCGGATGGACACGAATGTCAGCCGAAACAGTCAAAACAGTATTCGTCTTCATAAAATAGATACACCTAAATTTGACGGTGATACTTCGAATTTTTACTCGTTTTGGTCAGAATTTGAAGTGCTAGTGCACAATGACCCGAACATTGACGATTGTGATCGATTCTTGCGATTGCGTAGAGCCCTTGAAGGCGGTAGCGCAAATCGATATATCAAAGGTCGTGCACCTAGAAGTGAAACGTACCACGAAATCGTGGATAACCTAAAGTCGTACTATCATAACCTTCAGACTCAAAAAGCTGCTTTCAATAAGGAAGTTAAAACAATGAAGGAAGTGAATGACAAGTACAACAGTCAAGGTCTCAGAGGCCTACATACTGATTGTAGAGCTATTCTCGAACGCGCTACATCGCTCGGTTTCTCGAACGATTACATAAATGGCGAGTTAAGGACTCAAATCAAACAGAAAGTTCCGTGGTCGATCCAACTGGGAATGAACCAGAATCTACCACCAATAGTAACGTTGAAAGATACTTTAAAGTACCTAATTCAGTACACCGAGAGTATCGAACAAATACACACAGAAAACGAGGGTAACTCGAACAAACCTCGTTATCATTCACCATCGGGCGACAATAGGTCAGACCGAAAAGCTTATAATCGAAATTCGGGTTACACCAGAAAGTGTAGACTGTGTGATTCTTACAACCATTGGACAAACGAATGTACGCTTCCAAAAAGCGAGTGTGACAAAGTAGTCCGTCAGAGAAATCTATGTCCGAAATGCTTCAAAGCAGGACACGATAGTAGTAATTGTCCGGAAAACCATCACCGTTGTCAAATATGTCAACAATTCGGACATTACCAGTACAATTGCCCAACAAGACAGCAAACATACGGAAAAACTCTATACAACTCGAATTATCGAGAAGAGAACCGAAATCTACCAGGTACCAGTAGTGGCAAAGAAGCCAAACAATTCTGTACTCACACTAATGAGTTTACTAAAGTTAGCAACGAACAACTAAAATCGGACCAAAGTACCGAATGTTCAACTTTAGCTAATGCGAAACAACAAGACAGTTCACCCACTTTGTACCAGTCTTGTATGGCCAATGTTGAAGGTGAAACTGTTAGAGTCCTGTTTGATAAAGCATCAGGAAGCTCTTTTTTATCGAATAGTCTTGTAAAAAGGCTCAATCTTAGGACATATCCCGTCAAACCGCTTGCAGTAAGCGTTTTTGGTAGTGAAGCAAAGTTCCCGAATTCAGACGGAACAAGTGTCCGAGTTGAGTCTTTATGTAAAACGTTTCATACGGATATAAATGTCCGAGTGATCGAGACATTAGGGAATATGCAATTTTCCGCTGCGAATGACACACTCAAAGGAGAACTCATGCAGCGAGGAATCTTAATAAACGACGATCCGGAAAAACCGGTCGAACTCATAATTGGTTTGTCTCACTACCGTCAATTCTTTGAAGGAATTCTAGCTCCGGTAGACGAGATTTATGTTGCCGAACGAACTAAGTTAGGCTGGTCAATTTACGGCGGTACCGAAGATGATACCGAAGTAGCCATTCAAGTAGTAAACACCCGCAATGACGAGGTCAAAATAGATCTCGATCTAAGCAAACGCGGGAATTTCTCCGATATGTCAATGACCAATGTGGACTCGAAAAAACTGTCCACAAAGAAAGGACCAGATAAAGGCAGTTTTGGCATATTATGTGCTAAAGTTGTCGTGGGGGAAGCCGTGGTTAACAGTGCTCCACTGTTCACCACCGAAGTTGACAAAGTTCGTCTGGGTAACGACTCTACCCGAAAGCACTGTCTCACAGCACGGTCGTCTCAATCAAGTGACCGATTCACCAGCCACCCATCTCAGTCTGGCCAAACCAACTCGCCGAACGATTCCGCCGAACCAAGTAATGGATGGATGGAACAACCCGACCAAAGGATGGGCGAGCCGATCAGACAACTGGATGGATGGACCAATGGACCAACCGACGTTCCCCGGATGGCTGTTCTCTGGGCCCTGGAGGGTGTTGCGTACCGCAACGCAAGTCTTATCATCTCATCTCCACCACGGGCGCCGCCAGCTCTCACACAGCGCCAGCTAGTGGCCACACCACACTACACAACGCCTGCTCCAAGCAGACACGCGCTGCCTACATAAGAGACTCCACTGTACGCACACAGACCATCAGTTCACTATCTGTATACTCAGACGCGACACGTAGCTGATTGCTCGACCACGTGCTCGCCGCCAATAAACTGATCGCCTTTAACCTGTCTCCCTTACTTCCGCTACGGACCCCAGACCGAGTCCGTAACACCGTACTATGAAATTGGTAGTCAAGCCCAATCGTCGGCGAATTTCAAATTCAATTTGAAACAACTGCAGTGTCAACAGATTTGGAATCAATTCATCTATTGATCTAGATAGATTGATTAAATCAGCTTTGTTTAATTAGATATTTTTACATCCAATTGCATTAGATAGATTGTGTGTTGATTTATTTTTTTTGACAATTTTAATGTGCTAAACGTGCCCAATATATAAATAAATAAATATTTGGTACTATCTTTACTTTTACTCATTAGTGTTTGAATTTTCAAAAATATCTATGGTTTAAATTTAAATTTTGATTGCCAAACATTTCCATTTTACTACAACAATACGCATTATTTTAGCTCTATTTAAACAAAAATATCCATGTTTAATTTCAAACAAAAAATATTCTTGACAGTCTTTCATATTCAAAAAAATCATGAGAAATCCATTGAAAATTTTAGGATGTAAAACTAAAAGTTTGATCCAATCGCATTTGAGTGTGATTTACGATCAAATGGATGCTGTGATAGATGACCGCAAGGTACCTTTGCCTCCATATCGGGCCCTTCATTATGGCTTCATTCTGTTGGTGTTAATGGCGAATCTGCTTTATGGCATCATTGGCCTCACCTATCAGGAATGGTCGATTGAGGGATTTGATTTGAAGACAATTCTATCGAGCAAACGAGCCTTCAATCATCAAATATTTCCACCAGCCTTGTGGCCATTGATGGACGCAGTGATCATTATCAATACTATAACTGGAATTTCTGTGTATGCAAACTTTCTACTAAGCCCACCAATGTCGCAAAAGTATCTCATTTATCACCGAAATACTACTCAAAGTATTGACGCAATAACTTTGTCGAAAATTATGGTTTACAGTGTTGAAATAGGTGATTAGGTGTGTCTAGAAGTGGCTCCCTCTCTGCATGATTACCCGTCAAGTTTATGCTGAGTCACCGTGAAGTCACTATGTTAACAGTCACTCTGTGTGGACATAACCTATCCAACTGCCTTTATAAGCACGTGTTGCTGAAGTGAACAATCATCGCATGTCTCGTATGTCTACTGACTGGTTGTCTGTTTGACTTGTGCTAATACATCACCTTCTCCTCTAGATTATGTTCTCCTCTCTTCCCGTTGGTTCTCAACTTCCTGTCTACCAGTGATCATCAAGTACTTCTATTGGTGGCTCGTATCCGAGAAGAAGAGAACTTTTGGTGATCTGCAATCCCAAGATCTTTTATATTTTTCTTCAGAGATTTTATCTATTCAAATAAAGTGCTTTTATCTAACATACAGAAATAAAGCAAAATTGTGTCTTCGCTACACAGAGCCTGCAATCTCCATTGTCTGTAATGTGTTTGGCTACTTGAACGTCTACTTGAATCAGGTCTATTCACCAAATTTGAGCACGTTGTGCAAAATTTACGTTTTCCATTGTGAGTTCATGTTTTTGTTCATATAAAAAATTATAATGCAAAGTAATCCATTTTAGGCTATTTTGGCTATTCATTCAATGTAATAATGGCATGTATTTGTGCATTCTGCTGGAAGAAGTTCTAAACAAAATGATCAATCTAAACAGAACATTGGTTCGTAACATGACAAATTCACCACCAAAATCGTGGTTGCATTTCAATCAGCTTTATCGTCGTCACATTGAACTCAACACTCGACTTTGTTCAATTTGTGCAGCTCAAAGTGTGTATGCTCAATTCTGGACCCGGTACCTCACAATTCTGTTTGGGGCCTTTATCACTGTTCAATGTTACTGTTTTGAGGTTTTCCTGTTTATCGAATCGGAAGTGCCTTACGAGCGACTACCATTTTTCTCATTCACATTGCAAGTGTGCACAATAGAGTTTGTGCTCATCAATGAGTGTGCACAAGTTGTGCGACTCAACAAGCGAATTACACAACAGAATGGACGCTTTCAAATGAACTTTCAAAATGGTGGTCAAAGTTTGTTTCAAAATTTATTAAAGTTGGAATCACTGCGCCACACTCAATTGTTGCGCAATTATGCGTTTAGAGTGTTTGGCAATTATAGAATCACCTCGAAAACGTTCTATACGGTAAGACTACTTGGTTTGTTATTTCCACTTATTTCCTTGGATATTTGTTGTACTATAGATGACCCTATTCTGTAAAATCGCAATAAATAAACCATTTAAAAAATTAATAAAACTTGCCTTTAAAAAACTTATATTTAAACTCACAGAATTAATTTACGAAAACTCGTTTAATTTCTGAGAAACAAATTAAGAAATTACACAGCAAACATTAGCTGCAATTAGTTCTCTGTAATTAAAATATATAATAATTAACTATTTCATTAAAAGAGAATATATATAATTTTTCACAATTAAAACTGAAAAAATTCAAAAAATGGAAAAATTCTGGACTGCTAAAAGTTTTAAAAATATATTATTTCTGTGACATTGAACTTTGTGTATGGCGAATTGTACTTCTTTCGCGTGTCAATTCATGACCTTTACCAAATATCACACAAATTTAAATGCAAATCTCGATTCAAAATTCTGGTGCACTTGTGTTTTTATTTGTATTCAGCAATTCATGCGTTTCGTGATTTGTTCTCTCTGTTGTTTCTTCATTTTCACCCAAACGGTGACACAACTTTACGTCAGTACGATGCATTCTACAGTGTGACAAACAGTCTCTCAGTCAACTATGTGCCATATAAAAAGTATTTCCATGTTTGTGCAATTGGCATGAGCGCCACTGCTGCGTATGTTCATTGGCAGATTCACTCCGCGCCAGATTCGTTTGTTTGGTCATGGATGAATCAGTTGGTTTGGGAGAATGGACACAACTTTTGGGTGTTGAACAGTGAAGAATACAACAAAAGTTTCAATTGGTTGTGGTGTCCTAGGCAAAGTGGGAGAAGACTGTGGAACTGGAATAATGCTAAATTTTCAAGTCATTCCAAACATTTGCTGTTTATTCCATCGTGTATTCGTGTGAGATTGATTTTGCTTGTCAAGGCCACCGAAATGGTTCTTGTTTGCGTGGTTTTTGTTTTTGGTAAATCGCGTTTTAATCTAGGTAGTTAAGAAATTAATGAAGAGTCAGTTAAACCTTTGACCTTTATTCTTAGGGCAAGGATAGTTGATTTGAAAAATAAAAGAGATTAAAAAAAATTAGGACAAGAAAGATAGAGTTATGCAGAGCAGTTTGTAAAAATCCAATTTCAATTTTATAATTTGCCTTAAAAACATTCCCAATTTTACCTTTATTGAATTAAATTGAATCGAAATTTTAAATAATTATAATATTTCCTAGAACCATCATTCCTTAACGAAATCGTCAAATTCAGTTTCTTAGTATGTGAATCTCAATTTTCGCCATTTCAAAAGCTACTAGCCATCTTTGAAATGCAATCAATTCTGTGGAATGTTTGGATTTGCTTCAAAATGTACACCACCCTCATATGCTCAGTACTGGTGATTGTCTTTGTGCAGTATCAATTGTTGCACAATTTAAATAAAATATTACGTAAACTTGTTGAAAAAAGCACCAAACCATATCTCATGATGATTTATCTCGATTTGTATCGACGTGAACACACTCGAATTGTTGTCCAACTACTGAAACTCAATCAACACCTACTATCTTCATGTTTGTTTGCATTTGTTCTCGCAAATTTACCTTTCAATGTCTACCAACTATCACTCGGACTGACACGACAAATGGAATTCGGCACACGTTTTCTTTCGGTAATCTCAATCACAGCTCAAACCACCGGATTTGTAGTAATCTCATATCCACTGATTACAATTGTCACCGCAATTCACTCATCACGAAATTATTTGTACAATCTACAATCTAAACTCATCTTGAAAACTACTAAAAACAATTGCAATTTACTAGTATTACGAGAGAAAATCAAATTGATGAATTGTTATGAGATGCTCAATTCGAGAGATTCGGAAATTGCTTTCACCGCTGGACCTTTTGGAGCGCTGACCAAACAGTCAATATTAATGGTTTGTAATAAAATTTAATTTAATATTTAAAATTGATTTTTGATTAAATAGTTTATAATTCCATACACTGGATATTTATTATATTTCTGTGACCATTTTCTGAGTATAAATGTTTCTAAATAAAAATTTCAGTAAATTGTTTTTGTTGACCTTTTTTCACTGTAAATAAAATTACAAAATGAACTGCTTTTAACTCACTACGAATGTCTTAAATAAATAATTCATTTTTAAATAAAGGTTTCTCTCGAACGGACATTTAAAATTCATTAAAAGTTGACCGAAATTTAAGACTGAAGTTTTCCAACATTGCCCAAATTATGCTAACAAATTCCTTGATGACTGACACCACACAGAATTTTGCTTGAAATTTAATTAAAAATATAATAAATTGACGATTACTTCTTTTCCAAAAAAACTAAATTGACATTTTTTGTGAGTGGAGAGGTTTAATTTCAAACAATCATAGATAGAAATCATTGAAGCGTGTACTTTAGAGTGTGAATGCATTCATGAGGAAGAAGAAGAAGAAGAATAGAATGTTGTGCAAAAGCTTAACCAATTGATCGATTTTACTTTTGAAAATTAAACTTGTTTTACTACGAATCGATCTAATTGCTTTGATTGAAAGTAAACCAAATTCTCATGGATTCAAACAGAGTGGCATTTCTGCTTGTACGACAAATTATCAAGTCGATTAACTTTTTCCCCATTTGTGATCGATTTGTTCCGGTTAAATGTGTGCTTCTTGGGTTAATGTGAAATATTAAAGAAGAAACTATTAGTGTTCTTTGTTGTATTGTCACGCATGACTTGCTCCCTTCATGTGACATATGTCACGACCGGTTTGTCACCTCATCAACAGTTTGCTCATTGTTATTTTCTCGTTTCTCAATTATTATCTCAACATTACACCAATCTTGTTCTATCTCAATCTTGATTGATATATAAACCATTGATTGGTCTTTCCTTGTCAAATTAAATAGAATTCCAAGAAAAACAAAATTGTTCTGAATTTTTTACGTGAAACCCAAATTCGTCATGGATTTTCATCATTGGACAACTGTTTCAACATTTGTGTTTGTTTGTTTTACTTTTCTGGTGAACTTTGCGGAAGCTAAAGACAAAGGTGGTGATATTATTATCATTGATGGGGGTGATGGTGGAGGTGGAGGCGGGGGTGGATCCAAAATGAGTAAGTTTTTGTGATAAAATCAATATTCTTTAATTCGTTTTCTCCCCTTTTAGTTCCAATCCCAATTCATATTCCGATTCATAGCGGAGGTGGAGGCAGCCACCACTATTCGAGTACTAAGATTATTCCAATTCACGTGCCAATGCCACACGGCAAGCATACGATCAATGTTCACGGAGGCCATGGTGGTTATGGTGGTAAGGGCGGTTATGGTGGACATGGAGATGATGGTCATGAGTCGTATGATAGTCATGAGTCGTATGATGACTATCCTGTTGTTCATGAGAGAGGATATGGTGGTGGTTATGGTGGCGGTCATGGTGGTGGATATGTTGGAGGACACGGTGGAGGATATGGTGGAGGACATGGTGGAGGATATGGTGGAGGACATGGTGGAGGATATGGCCATGGAGGACAAGGAAGTGAAAGCCGTCGTCGAACCTTAGTTGCCAGTGATGATGCTTATGGCAGCTTTGGTGGAGTTGGTAGCTATCCCCGAGCTGGAAGATTTGGCGGTTCTGGAGCATTTGGAAGTCCTGGTGGATTCGGAACCTATCGTGGATTTGGTGCTTATGGAGGTAGTCAAGGACTTTATGGAGGACGCCTCGGAAGTTATGGCCCATATGGTGGTAACTACGGATTTGGACGATAAAATTGATTGTTTTACCTCTATTCAAAAACTAAACCAAACCAGATTAATTCACAATCGACGCACTAAAATATTCTATTCATTCAACATTTTATTTAAAAAAAACTTTTTTTCATTTAGTTAACCCAAATATTATTATCTTGGTTGATCCAAGAAATGTTTCAGATTTTCACTTTCTTTCAAATTCAACAATTTTCTTTAAAAGTCTTTAACCAATTACCTCAAATAAGAAAATTAAAAAAATTATCTTTAATTATCGAATAATTTGAACTCAAGTTAAAATAATAAATCTTAATTATTTCTTATTCTCTCATAATTTTTAATTTAAATTTTGAATATCTTCCTAATAAAATTTGATACATTTTGACAAATTAGTAAATTGTTTAATATAAGTAATAATCAACAAATGAACTACCAAACAAATGAATCAATTTTTCAACTTTGTAAACGATGGTCGATCTTTCACATCCTCAGCTTACAAATACTCAATCAGATTTGAGTTTATTTTCATATCTGTCGGTAAAATGAAACAAAACATTTGATCTCGTATTTGCGTTTCACTTTTACAAAAAAATTTAATTTATTCAAAAAAATGAAATCCAATTATATTACCATACTCAGATCACGAGCTGTGAAAGTATTAATTCTACTCATGAGATTAAGTGACCTAGTGGCGAATGGATAATTAGACTGTTGAGTGTGAATAGTTCGGTTAATTGTCCATGATTGTCTTCTATCGGGATCAACTTCTTCCTGTCTTGATTTGTTTTATTTTTTAACAATTTTCCGTATGTGCCTTATTGTCTCAGTGATGATCAGTAGACCAGATTTTGACCTATTCGATTGATTCGTTGAATGGACTGCATCAAGACTTACATAGGTACTTCAACTTTAAAAAGAGAATCCTTGACAAAACCAATTGTTAGTCCAATAAATAAATAAAGACTTCAAATCTATACAGGATACAGTGGCCATTGGCGCTAATGAGTTTTTGTCTTCAAATATTTTATTAAAATACGAGTTTGACCAAAATTTGCAGCAAAATTTTACATTTTTCTTTAATCAAGCTGATGTACTTTGATTCCTATTTTGCTCAATACTAAAAGTAGTAATATGTTTAATTTACACTCGCCACTCTAAATATAAACGTAGATATAAATTTTATAATAAAAAATCTATTGCCGAAACCTTCGATTTTACAAGAATATATTGTTTGCAAATACTTTTCATTTCGTTTCCGTCAAACTGTCACATGCCAACAGACAACTAAACTAATGATCAGTTTTCAAGACAGGTATTGCGGAACCTCAACCAGAATGGTTTACACTTTTTCGATCAATACATGAGATGAAAAAGTTTCAATTTCAAATTGAATTTTCAAACTGAATTCACTGCAGTATTTTTCCACTGCTTTGTTTAATAATTTATAACACATATTCAAAAGTTTGATAAAGTTTTATTAAAGATCATCTTTAAATTATTCAGTAACAATTCAAACGAATATATTCAAATAGACCACCCGTTGGTGTGTTTGGACTTAGTTTTATGAGTTTTGAATCAGTCATTATCATTAGACGCGAGACGCAAAACACACCGAAACAATTGATTGTCGAACTCGTCATGAATCTCAAACTGGTCCTATCGCTTCTTTTGAAACCTACCCAAAGTACTGTCTACTTTGTTCACTATTTCAATTTGGTCAAACAACTTAGTGTGCTCAAGAATGGCAAGCTTCTCACTCTGTTCAATGTTCTCAACTCAATTCTCGCATTCTTTTGTATTCATTTACTCTACTTTGCATTCTTTTCTCACAATAGTCCACTTGAAAATGTAATTCACTTTGATGCGGTCTACATTTTGTTGGGCAAATCACAGGTGAATTTGTTGGCATTTGCTGTTATGTGCTTGACAGTTTACTTCAATCGTCAACTTTGCTGCAAACCCAACAATTATTCATTATTGCGCATGCTCAGTGGAGTAATTGTTCACGACCATTGGTGGCCCTTCTTTATTAAGCCTAAATTCAAGAACAAGTATGTCTGTGTTCGAACACGACAGTGTTATTTGGTTGTTTTCAACTTTTTCATCAGTGTGCTTGTGACGGGTGGTAATTGGCTTAATTTTAATTAATTTTTGAATTTTTATAATTTTTATACTTTTTAGAATTTATTTTTATTGATTTGTATCTTTATTGCATTTCCTTCTTTATCCTATTTTGGGACGAGTTATTTGAAAAAGTAATTCAAAATCTAATTTGGTTAACACTGTGCCATCTCAATGGACTCGTCTTTGTTGTTTGTGTGCTAAACGCAATCCACTGGATTACAATCAACTTCTCGCTCACTGTTTCCCTCTTGATGATGTTCTACCTAAAAATGGGTAAAGTGAATGCACTTTTGTTGCATATCGTATCAAAGCAGACATTTCCACTCTGTCGATACCTCAAGTACAGGAAACAGTCTGTGAACAGCTTACTGTTTTTAATTTCGGTCAATGGATTTTATGGAGAGCTATTTTGCGCTTTACTGGTGGTCTATGTTCCCATGAAAATTCTTTTCACAATGTGGCGATTTGGGAAACTAGAGATTGAAACGAGATTTAATTTGAGAATTTAATTAAAACAGATACATAGTTAACATCTTACATCTAGTCGTGTTAGATGCAATCAAAAGTTTGATTGGATTTATAATTAAAATTTGTAAACCCTTCAATGTATTGCTCCAAGCTAATATATAAATTTTTACACCCTTTTAAATTTAACAAGTCGTCAGGCAAACGCGGAAAAAAACTGCGCCATCTAAAGCTGGCCCAGTAAATTTTTTCCGCTGTTTGCAGATATAATCATTCAAACAGAAAATGGAAATTGATTTGAAGTAGTTTGATTGAGACCACCGTTAAATGGTCATATTTAGTTCGTTGTCATTTGGTTCAATGTTATAGCGATTCGTTGGATATTGCACTGGTTATTTTGAACACACACTTTAAACTCTTCGGTTCATTGAATTTTCCAATCCAATCCGGACTCACACTTGAAACGATACAGATAAACGATTCGGCATGATTCCAATGAATCGAGCAGTAAATATATGAATTCCCTTTTGTTACTATTTGCTTATGTAAAGGACCCTTACCTCTGGTTTATCCACCAGCACCCCAGTGCCTATCCACTGGCTCACCTCTCTCTGCTCTCCTCCTCTTTCTCTCTTCTGTATCACGGATGCGCATGGGCACTCTATCCCATGCACACCGTTCACTATCCTCTATCAGTCATGTACTCTCACAGAGAGATCACTCTCCGATGTGACGTCTATGTGACAACTACTAATCAACCAATAAACCATCAATAAGACTCTTTACTGTTCTATCTTCAATCATCATCCAATAATATCGTTAGGACATAGGACCCAAGGCCCTATTCGTCCTACACTTATGCCAATTCTTCTATAGGATTTTGTATACAATATTTTACTGAATAACCCAATGATCACAATTTGGAACATTCGAAATATGATTCAAATCTCTACAACCACTGAAATCCAATAATAGTAAACAATTGCACCTCAGAGGTCACATGACCTCATGAACTCTACTTCAGATGTTCAAGGTCAACTTGGGTGTGCCTCTTTGAGTCACACGATTGGAAGATTCTTATTGTATCTAAGCAAATAGACTTTATTTTCATGAACTCAAAACATATTAACAAATGTTACTAAGCATGTGTCACATTTAGCTAAATTTCATAAAACCTAATATCCAGTGAAATTTCGTCCGCTAACTAACACTGTAAATGAATCGGAGCATGCGAAATTCTCACTTGACAAATGCGGACATACAGCCGAGCCCATTAAATGAACATATCACGCTATGCAATCATTTATAATGAATAACATAAAAAATATTCCGCAAGTTTAACATGACTTAGTAACCTGCATTGCACGGAATTTGTCCAATTGACACTCGAAAGCATTATAAATGTAACACATGTTCACTCACTAAACAATGAGTCTACTTACCAAATAGATCTTGTGAAAGCAAAATGGCAATACTTACACTTGCAGTAAACAATTGTTGAACCAAAAAGATTTGTGGTGATTGCAATCTAATTGACTTTGACATCACACAGTACATACTCAGAATATACATTTCTTATAGATGAGATTATAGATAAGATTATTTTAGAGGTTAGTTGATCGCGTTCGCCCTAAAGTCAATACAAAGTTACAGCTGATCACGGATCAGTGATCAATCGACTCACAGTCATTACCGCCAACAGTCTACTGCGTGTTTGTCTGACAGTCTGTCTCTCACTCTGTCTGTCCATTGCACTACGACAGTGACGGTGATGAACGATTCGATTAAAAGGACGGTTTCACCGGTGAAAGTATAACAGAGAAAACGTCTATTTTTTAGGGGTAAAAAAAAGTAGATATATAAAATGTTTAAAAAATATAAACTGTGTCTGAAACAAACTGCTAGAAGAGTTAATCAATTAGGATTGATGCTCTAGCAGCGAGTAATTGAAATGGGACAAGAAATTCATTTACACTGTCGAACAATTATCGAAACAATTCGAAAATGTTTGAAATGGTAATGAATTGAAAGTCAATTTAAATTTTTTAATTTAATTCAAACTCTTAGGTTTCAGAATTTGTGCTGTAATGAGAATGGAGCATTCTGTTATACCATGCAGCTGTTAAGTTAAAAGCTTTATTCGATGATGAAGTAAATACAGTTTAATTAGTAAGAATAAGATCCACCAGTTCACATTTAGTATTTTTAAATAGATAAACTTGCGTTATTCAAGAATTCATCTCGTTAAACTTGTTGTAAAATCAGTTTATTTTGAGATGAAAAATAAATACAAATAAGGATGAATTCCTTAACTCATTCATTAACAAGGATCATTTCTGACAAAACTATCCACAAGTGCGTGAACATTCGAATTGGTTCAACTTAGAAGCCTTTCACAAGTGGTCACCAAACCCTGATTTTGTCCTAAACCAGGCAATTCCACAGTCATTCCTGGATGATCAACTCAATGGAAAGTTCTCTGGAAAGTTTATTTACTTTTCATTGGGTTCACTTGCTTCGATTGATGTTGAACTGATGAAGCGACTTGTGGGCGTACTGGCTAAAACCAACCACAAGTTCATTGTTTCGAAAGGGCCAAACTCGGATAATTATTCTTTGGCACCGAACATGTGGGTTAGTCGATACCTACCACAAACGAGCATTATACCCCATGCCGATCTGGTGATAACTCACGGTGGCAACACAGTGACGGAAACATTTGCCCTGGGCAAATCTATGATTGTTCTATCACTGTTCATTTATCAGTACGACAATGCCCAGAGACTGGCCGACACGGGCTATGGTGTACGCATTGATCCGTACAATTTTGAGAATCAGCAGTTGCTGCAAGCAATTGAGCGAACGCTCAGTGACACAGAACTGAGCAAAAGGATGGAACGTGCAGGCAAACGTATTCAAGCCACAAATGCTCATGAAACGTTAGCTTTGAAAGTCGAACAATTGATGCAACAAATGTTCGATTCTTAATACAGGCTCTCTTTTTAACGCATTTTATACAATTGCTTAATGTGATTTAAAAATCAAAACAATAAAAGGATTATTTATTTTATTTATTTATTTTTTGAAATGTTTTTTATTCATACTTGTCTATCTAAGTAGTGACTTTCATTAGTTTCGCTCGAGTTCTAATCAATTTTTTTACAACATTTTAATCCTGCCCTAACATCTAACCCTTAGTCTCTGAATTGACTAAAATCGTACTAAAATCAGAACTTCGTAATGTTTAATTATACACTGCATTTGAAGAGTAAAGAATCAAACCGCAAAAAATGTCATCACATGTCCATCAACCCATTAGCCAATATAGTCCTCTCCCATAATTTTCTTTTTGAAAATTTTCATGTACAGCACAGTCATCGACAACAATAGCTATGAATTAAAAAAAGTGTATTAGCATAAATTTAAAATAAAGCATTCATCTTCAAACATTACAATTTCGTACATTCGCGAGTCGATGATGCTACCGTTGATGTATCTGAAGCCAATACGGGTACCTTTATAATTTGATACCATCTTACTAAGCTATTAATGTGGAACAGAAAATATTTTTATAAATTTGTCAAGACTAAAGACGAAAACTTACTTTTAGTAGTTGAAGATTGTCTGGTTTAAGAGTTTGCGAGAAAAGCAAAGCAAATCGTCGGTTGCTTTTGTAGATGGCCACATTCTTTCGAACAATGCCAGCACATTGACCAGTGAGCAACATAGTCGTGATCAAGAACTGTGTAGAGAAGAATATGTACAAAGACTTCTTCGTGATAACATCCACTTCCATTTGGAGAAAAGCATAGGCCAAGTAGCAAATCATTATCACATAGCCAAATACATAGACCGTCAGAATCAAACTCCAAAATTGATTAAACTTTTCAATTTCTTTGAACAAAAGCAAAATTTTGCCATTACATTTGCTGAATTTGTTCCAAATAATCAAGCGCAACTGAGCAATGTCTTTGTTTGGGGTGTTTGCCCTGTGCCGCCAGGCTCAACTCGCCCATCAAGTCGTGGATTTTGTTGAGCTTGCATTGCTGCTTAAATTGTAGATAATTTGTGGTCAGGTGGATGTAAAACGAAACGTAAACGTCAGCTGAAAAAAAATAAAAAAAATAAAACATTTGTACATTTATAAACAACTGACCATATCCAATATAGACACACCAAGTATGCATATACAAAAGAATCCAAATGTTTCGGCTAGTGAGCAGATTTCCTTTCACAAGGTGATTGAAGACATAGTAGGAATAGATTTGCAGGAAGACTGGCACCTTGAGAAATGCATAAATTTGTCTCAACCTTGCCCGCCGTTTCAAGATTTCGTCTGATTTGGATTGCTTCCAGACTTTATTGACAGATAAATAGAGACAAACATTACACATTGTACATTCAATGTAAACATACATTTGCCTCTGCAGTAAATGGTTCTCTTCTGAATGGCCTCATTCCACACTGCATACATGAAACAGTCCGAATCGACATTCGGCATCAGTGTGAGGTGGACCGTGATTAGAAAGGCCTGTGTCATACCTACCGATACCAGAATGTCCATAAGATCCCAGAACATCTCTTGCGTGATGCGATGAAGCATAAACTCTGGCATACCGGTTGCATTGTAGTTTCCGTCATAATGCACAAAGATAATATAAAGACTGTCCAGGTGAAAGTAGAGAGCTCCTAAGGCGGCTGGCAAAAAATGCAGACTGATTTTGATCCACGGAAAATAGGCCAAGTTGGTCAACGGACGCTTAGCTTTCAGCTCGGGAATTTGATCGATTGTGTCACAGTCTTTGATGGGATCTTGGTCATGAGTGTAGAATTCACTGAAATGAACATAAAGTTTTTTGACAAATCGTTTGATTTTGTCTAAAGTAATCACAAAGATTAAAATCATAAAGCCAAACATTCTGGACTTTATGAGTTTTTGAAACATGAGCATAATTCAAGCTGACTCATCCCAATTGAATAGAGAGAATCCCCGTCGAGTTTATATACCATTTCTGTTATACGGTTGCATTGTTGATTAGCTTTGTCTGCTACCTTTGCTTGCTAATGATCTCCGCCGAAACGAGTTGATAGGAAAATTTTAATGTCATTAAACCCCAAATAAAATACAAAGTCGTTTGACGAGAACTAGAAGCCACCAGAAAACAAACTAATAAACTGAACTCTGCTCTTTCAATGCAGGCCTTTTTCGATCGAACAACGGATCATAAGACAAAATATTTGTCAATCCTAAGGTAATTTGGCTTTGAAATTTTGAATTTAACTCTATTTGCCGACTTTGCCATTTCGCTTACCTGCGCCTTTCGTCAACTTGAAATCAACAAAATAGTCATTAAGTTGGGCTCACATTGGATCGAACGCGAACCCTACACTAATTGAAAACTGTTCAAAAATAGAATAGCAATAAAAATGTGTGCTTTGTTTTCACCCAATTTGAATTGAGCTGCAAACAATAAGACAGTTGAATTCTACGCGTGTATGTCATTTGGAAGCCGGCAAATTGATTTTTTGATGGCCTAACATAAATCTTGAGTGAGTGACTTATGGCATAGGCCTAGCTCTGGATCTGGTAAACCGGCGCCGATAAATCAAGTGAAACTCGAAACATTCATCCAAACAGACCGCCGGTTTACCAGAACCAGAGCTAGGCCAATGTCATAAGACACTCACTAAAGAGTTACGTATGTTAGACCAAGATTGTAAAATTTACAACACTTTATTAAAATTAAAAAATTTTATTGCAATAGAATGTCAAATTTTAAATTCAAGCAGAAAATATTGCATGTTTACGCAACAATACAGAATGTTGCATTCAAAAGCAAACTCACAACTCATTAACGATTCCTGATTACATTCAAGAAGAGTATGCAAACGTAAGAGATGATCTAGATTAGTAAATAATTTAAAATGTACCTTATTTTCCCGAATATAGCCCGCATTTTTTGTACAGCCTAGGTTACAGAAAACCACATTTTTAAAAGTAAAATCTTGTATAGCTCGAGGGCTACATTCGGGAAAATTCGGTAATCAAATTTAATGGAATAATAAATGCTTTGCTTTGAATGAGAATTTGTCAAGTAGCCTAGGTCCAGCGGTATGGTCCGAGTGGGGAATCGGGATAAAGACGGACCCAGGCGGCGGACACTAGAAAGAATAGAGAAGAAGATATGCTTCAAAGGTTTAGAATTGGTTTATTGATAATATAAAAGAAAAGATACAAACGGATGGGAACAGGGTCCCAGCAGACAAACCCGGTCAACAAGACAGAGAGTGATCGAATACAGAAAGGTACGACACAGAGTCAAACTGGTGGAGTAAGAGAACCACGCAGGGACGGGTCGACCAGTGATAGCACAAATAGAGAATGATGATGATCTGGATAGATCTGAATGTATGATAAATGCATTGGTTGGTGTGAAGAGCGCAGAGCTTCGATCTGTCTGTTGCA
Organism: Rhizoglyphus robini; assembly: GCA_023373905.1. Classification (NCBI taxonomy): domain Eukaryota; kingdom Metazoa; phylum Arthropoda; class Arachnida; order Sarcoptiformes; family Acaridae; genus Rhizoglyphus; species Rhizoglyphus robini. Next base: position 1,727,420 of record JAKIJQ010000010.1, read on the forward strand.
CCGTGCTTATATACAGAAAGGGGAATTGATGAAATGTAACATTGGTAGTACAAAACATAATTAACGGCGATGCGTACGCAATCGCCCGATTGTGAACAATTGCGCAAATCTGATGCAACTATTGGTAATGGGTAAATGAGAGCACGCCACTTCGGTAACCTTGGGTATGGAGGCAGCGGAGAGCGTTGTACAGGGAAGTGGGCATGTAAGGTAGTACTGTACGATGACGTCGCTTCAGAGTACATCTACGTTACAAAAGTTTAGTTTTTATTTTCTTTCTTACCTTCAACAAAACACGAGCACTAAACAGTTTGTTTGCAGAAAAAAATGATTGACTTTGAAAGCAACGGCACAAACGTTGATTTTCTTTAGTAATTTTCTGATTGAATTTGACCACTTTTGCGCACTGTCCTGTGGTGAAGAGCAACAGTACCTGAACGTTAATCAAACAAAAGCCAAAAACCAATTTCATGAAAAGTGGCGCATTGTGGATAAAGATCAGTGTATAGGCAACATAGCACTGATAGATGATGTAGTTGCCAAATGGGAGCGTGAGAAAGGGACACCAAAATTTGCCATATACCCCCCAGGTGTCGACACACTACGGCCACTTAATCCATAGTCTCAATAATTTTTTAAAGTCTTAAAACAGTTTCAGGAAGTTCATGACCTCTATTTACGGCTAGGCACAGTATCCAAAATTCATAGATTCATGTATTCCAACAGTCAATATCAGTTGAACCAAAGATAATTTACTACATTAGTTTCGATTTGTATCATATCTGATTATTCTTAGGATCACCATGCACATCAGCCCACTGTACAGCTTCATTTGTCAAGTACCGTAAATTCCCGAATATAGCCCGCACCCCGAGTATAGCCCGCAACCGTGTACACTAGATAGGAACGGTATTATAAAAAGTTTCGAATATTCTCAAGCCTATTCTACCATAGAATCTTTGTATCCTAAAAGGAGTATTGGTGGAAATCCGAGCAAAATCGGTTAATGTTTGACCCTGCAACTTTTGATCCAAAGATTTTGGCAATTTTAACTTAAAAGTTGCATGTACTGTACGAACGTTTGTATGACCGGTGACAAAAATGTTAACAGTTTTGAACTCTTGGCAATACGATAAGGAAAATTATCGAAATTGACAGTAAATAATAATTAAAAGTAAACAAAATAAATCAGCTATGTTTCAATTTGTTTCAAAATGGATGTCATTTTGTCCCAAATTGCAACACAAGCAAATAAGCAAAACGACAATATTCTTGAAGTATTACTATTTTATCAGGGAAATGAAAACGGTAAATATGTAATGTATAATTTAAGATTAGTATTAAAATATTTCACATTTAGAAACGGCAACACAGCAAATGTGTCCAATTATTGGGGAATCTCGTGAATTACCGGAAAACATTTCGAATATATTGTTTACATTTTCCGATTCATTCCACTAGCATGGGAAGTAATTGAAATTCAGATTTCAAAGTCAGGACGGATTGAATCTTAAATTCCTAATCACAAATGAAATTATCAAAAATGGAAAGATTCTATCTCACCGATCAAATTGTAGCAACAGATTGTCAAACAGATTTGTAGCGCAAAACTAGAATATCAAGACATCAAACGTTGTCATCATACTAAGAAAGGCAAATCAGTGAATGAACATAGAATCGTATATTTAACCCGGTCGTCGTGCCAACTTTACCAGAGTCCAGAAGGAGTTGTACAACACATATAGACCTGGAATTTTTCCAGGTGACTCCCTAGGGTCAGCGTACGACCGCTAGGTACCTGAGCTAGGCCTTGGATCTACTTCGAGGGATTGCATAGAATTACCCTTTTAGTGTCTAGAACGATTCTACACGTCTTCCTGAGCATTTTGATGTATAACTTGCCTAGGTACCCAATCTGGAACCCTAGGATCCATGGATCAAGTACCAGAAAACGCCATTTTGGAACAGATCTGATTTCAAAAACGGATTCTTTGTGAAAAATCATGTAGAAATGACCCATCATTTATAAAAATCCATGCGAGGAAAGCGAAAACACTCATTTTCACAAAATGTCTATTAGGGGCCCAGGGATGTCTGTCCGTCCATTCTAGGGCTAGACTTAATTCACAATTTGAGCATGTTCCCGTGCATGGATTTTGATGAAACCGGTGCCATTTTCTTCAGAATACTATTCAGAATCGTAATTTGAATTGCGTTTAACTTTAATGAGGAAACGACAAGAAAATATCAAAAACCAACTCGAGGAATTTACGAATTTGCCAAACCGGGTAGTTTTATTCCTAATTGGGTTGAACAAATAGATTCAATTTTTATTTCTGCTGATGCATGAAAGAGAAATTGCACGAAATTCATTTTTTGAATGAAGAAAGCAAATATGACCAGGGTGATAATGATGATAATTCCAAAGATACAAATTGGAAATTGCCATTGATTTTGATGCAGTTTCCCGACAAATTCGATTCGATTTGGCTAAATTCACAATCAAGTGATATCGTTTCAAGATATCCACCAGGCCATCTACTAGAACACGAATAACTTGCATAATAATCAAAGAGTCAATTCTAAAGTAAACCAAAGTCAATTAAAAACAACCTCTAAGTATTCAGTAATCACATAAATTCGAAAGATTTTCTTCACTTCAAACTGGGTATAGTAGTAACGTTCAAAAATATCAGTTCAAAAAATTAATCACAGTTCATCAAATGTCATAAGTTATATATGTTGGTAACGACCGTCAACAAAGTACATACAGCTTTTAAGTTAAAATTGCCAAAATCTTTGGATCAAAAGTTGCAGGGTCAAACATTAACCGATTTTGCTCGGATTTTCACGAATAATCCTTTTAGAGTGTACAGAATCTACTGTAGAATAGGCTAAAGAAAATTTTTATTTCGTTCCACTCTAGTGTACACTGTACACTGTATAGCCCGCAGAAAAAATGTGTTTCGGTAAATAATCCCGTGTATAGCCCGCACCCATATATAGCCCGCACTTTTGGAAAGTCCTCTAATTGAGAAATTAAAAAATTTGATTTAAGGGTCTATTAAATTGAACTTAATGGGACTTACAGAATACACCTGAAGCAATACTAGGGCAATCGCCTTTTTTGTTGGTTCTTTTCGGTTGATTGCTTGGTTCGTTAGTCAAGGGTTTTTTATTTCCGAAACTGAAACAACTCTTACTTTTTGAATCGATTCCTGGTCTCATGATTTTTGTGTATTTACTTAAGAAAACAGGCTACAAAGTGTGCCGTACTCAAACTCTACTAACCGGTACTGGCACATGATGGTCATTAAAATTGTAAGAAAACTCGTTAAGCTCTTCCAGGAAAGCGTCGCAAACTGTGCCAAAGAAGGGTGAAGTTCAAGATTAATGATTGGACACGAGAACTTAATCGCTTCTAAAGTCAACAATTTAATTATCTGCAAACAGTTGAAATAAATTTATAATAATATTTTTCTAGAAACGGAAAGGTTCAGAAGTTCGTTTTGCAGGTAATTTATCATTGCAAATTTTTTATTTTAATATTTTAAAATTTTAAAATTTATTACAAGAAAACTCAAAAATTATTTCTGAGAAACAAAATAATAAAAGGAATAAAACAAACGTTATGACATTGTTGAAATTAGTTTCTGTAAGTAATATTTAAAAATAATTTCATAAAATGAGAATATAATTTATTACAATTAAAAAACAGGAGAAAATGAAAAATTCTGAATTGTAAAAAGTTTCAAACATATTTCTTCTGTGGCGTTGAACCTTTTGTATGGCGAATTATACTTCTTTCTATAGAGTCTATTTGGGACATTTACCAAATATCACACAATTTTAAACTCAAATTTCAATACAAAATCCTGATGCATTTGTGTTTTCATATATATTCAGCAATTTATGCTTTTCGTGATTTATTCACTTTATTATTTCTGAACTTTCACCCAAACGGATACCTTTTTGGGATAAGCAAAACATTGTCAAGTCAACCCAAGCGCCTAACATTGTAAGTTGAAATTAATAAAAAAAATATCTTGCAAAACTTGGTCTTGAACTTCACTGATTCAGCAACTTATAGCTGAAGATGTTAAATCGACAATACATGACAAAGCTCTAAATTGCAGAATATAAGTTTATTAAATGAGTCATAACTTAATTTCACTGTACCTTGCCAAACGTAGTCATCGAGATGAGTGCAATGGAGCCCATGGTAATTCCGTACAAATTTTTGATGTTAAATTTTTGTATATAATTCGTAATCTGAACACTCGCCCTGGCAGTTGTGACCCGAGAGTTTAGATTCAGATGAATTAGCCTTTTGGTGTGTTTGTGAATTTTGTTCGGGTACTTGGTGGTGCCATAGTGGAATCCAATTATGACCATCATTTGAGCCAACATTATTGCCAGTGCAAATGGCAACAAGGCCACTGAAACATGTCCGAGAATGATGGACATGAATAGGAGGGCATTCATGGGCGTAAGCACCACCATCAAGCGTAACATTATGGTGCTATAGACTCGATTCACACCAAACACTGTCTTTAAAGTTCGGGTGTGGTGCTTTGAGAAGCGGTCAAAGTGAAAATATCTAAACTCGGATGGTTTCACTTGAAGTATGGCGTTCACTTGGTCCAATCGAAGGAACACAATCTTGCTGATGGCCAGGTACATTGTCGAGTTGAGCTCACTTGAGAAACCAATCGCCAGAACGGCGATGTAGTTTAGGACAATGCTCACGTGAGATGTGAACACGTACAGTAGGATGGTTGACACGCTCAACGAGTGATTCTTTCTATAAAAATCAATTACAAATGTTGCTTCGAGGACGATGCACCAAAATGCTGTAATTGATACAAAATGAAGTGAAAATGTTGAATTTATTGCAAATCAAATGGGATGTTCTCAAATCGTAATTTAAAAAGTTAATGTTAAAATTAAAAATTTTAGGCCATTGTAGAAAAATCTAGAATTAGGGGCGCAGTTCAATAAATTTCTAGAATCATTTAAAATAACTTAAATTTAGTTTTTAGATTATTTGTTCACAGAACTTTGAATATATCTTTAAAAATGAGTAATTTCTATGTCGTCTATAAACCGTCTATGAATGTATCCTTCTAAAATCGATATTTTCTAAAACCTTCTATAAATGTATCCTACTAAAATCGATATTTTCAAAAAACATTCGGTGAGCAAATAATTGGGCAAAATTTAGAAGGTTCTATAATCTGAATTTGAAATGCAAACATGCTTTTGCATTTAATTATATAAAAGTCCTCACTGTTGTGTGCTTAACATAGCCTAAATTCATTAGAATCATAAGAATTCGAATATCTCGAGAACCACTGAATATTTTGATCTGGGACATAGCCTATTATCTGACCGTGACCGAAGAGGATATTCTTGCAAAGTTTCATCAAAATGTATCCAGTAGTATCCGAATCTATACGGAACATACAGACAGAATTTCAATTTGATTTATATATTATTGAACTTACCTCCCAGATTGGTAGTAGCCTTCTGAAGGATCATATAATACAATTTGACAGATTTGATAATTTTTTGGTGATTTGGAACGCCAAAGCCTGGTTGAGTAAGGAAATATGTATCTTTTTTCTCAATTAACACATTAAAGATGATCGGGAAAACTTTGACAAAATGTGCACTCATATAGAATTTGTAAAATGTTGACAGTGCCAAATAGGTGAGTGATCCATGAATTATCTTATACGCATTTGATAAACCAAGAATTTTGAAATAATCACAATAAATCCAATCATACTCGAGAGGGAAAAATATAAGTTGAATCATTTGGACAATTTGTCCAAAACACAGCAACCAGAGCAGTCTGGTTTGCCAAATTGCCGATTTGTCTTTGTTTGTGAATATTCTTTCCTGAATTGAGTGATAGTCATTGATGAATTCGAGGCCCTGCTTGAATGGATACAAAATCCGAAACAGAATGGACGTGGACATTTTGGACAATTTTGATGTCAATTCGGAATTGTGAAGTGACGTGAAGTGAAGTTTGTGTTTGTATTCCCAAAATTGTACAAATCTTTCTGTTGTTAGCAACAAAACAACAAAACATGTTACTAAGTAGAATAATATCGACTTGAATTTTATTGTGCAAATGCAAATTGTGTGTGCGCATTGTCACACGAAAAACTCAAATAAACATTAATTATTAAACGGATCCATTGTATTTTGTATTAAAATGCCGAAACCCAAGAAGCACCAATCGAGCTGAAAAGGTTCTCAATTTGAACTTTACTTAAGTAACTTGATCATAAAAAAAATTAATAATTTATATGTTTACAATTTAAATTCCTTCAAATCTATTTTAAATTCTTTTAAATTCATAAGTTCATTTTTAGTTCAATTATAGAAAAATAGGGAATTAATTATAATTAGAAATTTAAAATTTTTACATTTTTATTGCCAATTGATTATAACCGAATTTGATAAATTGGAGATACAAAATAAAATCCATCTGTAGAATTAGTCACACATTTCGAATTTTGAATCAAAAATATCTTTTATTTTAATTTTAATCTTATTATATAAAGATCTCAAGGCTCGTAAGAGTACACGCCCTGTATAATGCACAGTAGAAGGCAATGAAGGCGGTAACAAATTCATCGAGCTTTAGTACAGTGGAAGTTAGAAGCCCCATCTTCATTTTTGTGTTATTCTTTTTGCTTAGTAATAAACAAAAAGAAAATGCTGATGTAAGTTATAATCTGTTAGGATTAAAAAAAGCTTTGATTATTTTGATTGTTCAAATGATAGTTTTGCTTTGTTTGTCACTTACAATGTGAAACGATTTGTTGGTGATTCGATAGTTGCCAAACAGACGAAACGCGTACGAGTGAAACAGTTGAATGTTTTGCAAACTTTGCGCCTATTGAATTTGATTGCAGTTTAATTTTGAAATTTTACTTTTCTACCTTTAAGTATACCTTTACTACATTTCGAGACAAAATTGATGTCAGTCCAGATCGATTCTTATAGTGTCGATAAAATATGCCACTCTGAAGCGTGATTGCACGAAAATTCTTGACCACAGCTGCGCACTGTTTGATGAGCACAAATTCGTTGGCCACAATGCCGAGCACACAAAGCAACAGCAAAATGCGCAAAATAAGCGGCATTTCAGTGAGAAATAGTGTCATATAAAAGGTATAGCATTGCAGCATAATGAAATTGATAAAAAGGCCAGTCAAGAAGGGCGACCAGAATCGAGCATACTCTCGGAGATGGCTGCTTAGTTTTTGTTGGCTCACATTAATGAACTGCAGCCAGTGACGTTGATGTTGAATTTGATTTCAAAAAAGGTTTCTAGAACTGTGAATTCGCTTCACTTTTTTATTGATTTCCATCAATTGGCCTTGCAACGTTTTCTGTTGAATGGCAATGTATTTGCTGGCCAGAACCACATAGAACGGTACCTCGTAGATAACTTATAAAAAATATTTTATTACAATTATCATTAATTAACTGTTTAACAGTAACTAATTAACAGTCGCATTACCAAAGTCCGTTCAGATCTGATCCTTTTGCTATTGGCTCATACCAAAAGACTTTAGTCATGCGACTGTTAAATAACAACTTTTCATCAAACATCAAACTTACAGTTGAGAGCATTATATAAATAAAGTGGATTAAGCACCAACCAAAACAGCATCGATGTAGCATTGCAAGGCCCGGATTCACGAGCAGCTTTTTAGGTTGGTGGAAGTGGCAGTGTGGTGTACGAGGTAGTGGACGTGTGTGGTTGTGTCGATCGAAAAGCGTGTTCGACGTCTTATCAGTTCGCTTACTCACCAGTCACTGACGTTGGTCGTCACGACTTGCACCGTACAATTTCCCCTTCGAGTGTTTCACTTTGATTTTGAATAAAAATTAATTATTTTATTTTTATTTCGTAAACAAGTAATTTTAAACATCAGTTAAAAGTTATCACATAAGCAAACACATCCCGACAATTTATCCTTCCCACAGTTAGCCATTACCCAACATATCCAAACAATTTATCCGTTATACCATTGGTCTGTATGATAGCCGAAAAACTCACCTATTAATCAAAACAATTTATTGATTTAAATTAGAAATGATATCATATTTAGCCCTGCCAACTCTCAAAATCCGCACGGTGGGCTAATCGTACAGTACGTATAGCAGTTACATTTTCTACATGACAATATGAGCGAGAGCGGCATAGCGGTTTAGCTTTTTGCTTCATATAAACCAAGTCGGTGGTTCGAGTCATCGATTTGACAAACTTTTTTAAAATATTTATTAAATTGACATACGGCCTTTAATTCCTCAATTGATGAGCCGGAAAAATTCTCCAATTGAGTTAGTGGATTTTATCCTTTATTTATTCAAATATTCGAACCCCGAAAAAATCTATAAAGCTGATTGGCATTCCTAGTAATCCATCATTTGGATTATGACAGCAATGATCCAATCCACAAAATGATGAACTAATCACTAATAATAAATAGAAAATTGTTTCATAGTAACCGCCTAAATGCAACCTTGAAAGAATTCTTTCTAGCTTGTGTAAAAGAGAACTTTGTTCTGGATTTCTTTTTTAGACATTCTGCGAACACGGATCTATTGGACATTGAACATCTGAAACGCTTCAAGATACTTAAAATAAAATAGAAAATCAACAGCTTGTTTGGTTTGATTTATTAACGAAAAAATCTAAACAATATTGATCAAAGCACAGCATGGTGAATCGGAGAGAGTTAGCCACAGAAGATGAGATCTTGTTTGAGATTTGTGATTAAAAGTGAAATCACTTCTGCCAATTGAGAATAGACAAATTAGGTGAGTATAAGTCGAAAAGTACAGATATGATGATGTTTGGAGATGATGAGTTAAGGGTTGACAAAATGCGAACAGTGATCGAGATGAGAAGAGGGATCGAGTTGTGGCGAGGGGGATTGAGTTGAGGATAGAGTACGATCAAGACGTTCTCGGTCGAATTACAAATCTTTGAACAACGCATTAGCAACCTTTGGTTAATTATTTCATGTGGAATCCATACAATTCATTACAAATCAATTGCACATATTATTATTTTCCAGATCTATTTCCAACCCCAATTTTGTGAATATAATTCACTAACTTAATTGGAGAATCCTTCCGGATCATCAATTGAGGAATTAAAGGCCGTATGTCAATTTAATAAATATAAAAAAAGAAAAAAGTTTTTCAAATCGATGACTCGAACCACCGACTTGGTTTATATGAGCCAAAAAGCTAAACCACTAAGCCGCTCTCGCTCATATTTTAATGTAGAAAAAGTAACTGCTGTACGTACTGTACGATTAGCCCACCGTGCGGATTTTGAGAGTTGGCAGGGCTAATCATATTGGATTGTAAATTAACCAACCATAAATTCAAAATATTGATATAACCAAGAAGAACCTAGGAACATATATCATTAAGCACATATACCACCGACAAGTGCTATAGTTAATTTCCATAAATTTGTATATAAAATATTTAATCATTTGTAATTAATTATTAGTTATTCATTTATATTTTTTCTATTCATATTTTTATCTCTCATTCCAATTATTTTCTTTTATTTGCATAATAATTCTTATGTATTACACTAAATGCAACTAACTCATCATCATGTACCAATTTACACCTCTATATATGCTTACATCTTAGGGGTTAATAAAGATTCTCTCCAAAAAAAACCGAGAAGAACCCGTCAACCCAATTTTAGCTCGTTTGTTAGGCACCGAAGTGAGTTTTGTTGCAAGGATAATTCGAATTACAGAAAAAACTTTACAAATTAACCTTCATGGGAACGATTATTTTATTACACTTTTTTTGAGGAAATGTGATGCCAAGGAAATATAATTGTTTCTGAATTCTCATCTGCTAAATAGACAAAATACAACTTTTGCTGTACAACTTATTTGTCATCATCGACTTCGAAATTTTATTTAGATATCTAGTTTTTATGTTGATATACGAGTCTAAATGAGACATGTGTCCAGTACTAAATTATGAATTAAATTTGACTTTGGTTCAGTTGTAGATCTGATCTATTAACAAGAGTTTCCAAGATGCCAACCATTAATATTTTTTTTTAACAAAGACACCATAACATATTAATGATGTCGATGGACATGAGCGAATAAATATATTCTCAAAGCGATTACTTTGGTTTGGTGTTTAATTTGAATTTCAGTTGTTCTTTGTCGTGCTGAATGTGCAAGCGTGACAGAACACCGTCAAATTCTTGATTAAGAAAATATTTGTTACCTGAGTTGAGGGATTGTGAAATTGTCTGGATATGTGAGGCTATGACCAACTGTGGGGAGGATAAATCTGGATGTGTTTGGTTATGTGATAACTTTAAACTGATGTTTAAAGTTACTTGTTTACGAAATAAAAATAAAATAATTAATTTTTAGTCAAAATCAAAATGAAACACTCGAAGGGCAAATTGCACGGTGCAAGTCGTGTCGACCACCACCAGTGACTGGTGAGTAAGCGAACTGATAAGACGTCGAACACGCTTTTCGATCGACACCACCACACACGTCCACTACCTCGTACACCACACTGCCACTTCCACCAACCTAAAAAGCTGCTCGGGAATCCGGGCCTTGTAGCATTGACATTATAAAGAGAATTGATGAACAGCACGTGCACATAGCCAAATGCAATGCCACAAACGTATATGATTACACGCATTGTGAATGCCAAGTTGAGAATTCGTTTTCGGAATGCGCACATTCTCTCTACTTCATCTAACATAAACAAACAAACAAAAAATAAAGGTAACCAAATAATGAAGCCAACAATCAAAAACAGTTACCTTTACGTTTGCCCTGAGCCAGCGCAGGGAAAATCAAAAAATCGCCTATCAATTGGTGGATTGAACAGAAATGCAATCCAACAACTGGCACAAAAAGCCTGTGACCGTGAGGGCGAGCATGTTGATCTGTGGCCAGACGGCCTGGGGAAACATTTGATGATAAAAAGTTGAATGGACTTGAGGACAGAGCGGCCAAATCAATTGCACACGAAGGTGTAGACTCACATTCAAGCTCGAAAATGCCATACAAAACTGTTAAAATGTACCAAATCAAGGAGAAAAAGTATCATTTTTGAATCACATCAAAGTCGGGACACTCGCCTAGTCGTACAACATCAAACTGACTGTAATGAGCATAGTAGAGCAGCTTCAAAAGCGAAACAATTTTCTTAACTATTGACCACATGTTTTGTCACTCAATTTTTCACTAATCAGAATCATATTCTCCAACTGACTTAAGTTGACAATTACTTTAGCAAGTTTATATACTACTGCACCCTGATTTATGAAAATTGTCGCATTCGCGTGTCAAATTGCAATTTTATTTATTTTCGAAGGACTCATTTGACACCGTATTCGATTGTGTGCCAGCAGTAATGACTATGTTTTCCAGAATCCACAATTGATTTCATATTATATGGAGTTGTTTCTATAACTTGCCTTGTGTTCCTGTTATGCTCATGCGCCAATAAAATAGCAATAATGCATTATAATTCAAAGAATCCCAATATCCCGTAATCCCCATAACATTTTTTATCCGAGATATAGCCTATTATCTAAGTTGAGCTGAAATGGGTATCCTTGCAAATTGTATATAAATTTGAAAATTCAGTTTTACTTTAAAAAATATTTGTAAAAGAAAAGCAACTTACAGTAATAATCATTTGGATTGGAATGTCTAAATTCAATTGAATGAAATGGAATCACCATTTCCGTTTGATCCAACGAATCATTGGTTATTTATCTACAGATCAAGCTCACTTTTGTTGGCACGGTTTTGTATATGTATCATGTAGACACGATTGTGGACATAGTGGTTGCCGCCGCGTGACAGTTATCAGTCACATACAATGTGCTAATACTGTTTGCTTCATAAAATTGATGAGGACGATTAGACTTTGTTCCACATTGAAATGTTTCCACCACCCACAACCAAAAGCCATTAATCATCTGCGATTATCGCCTTGTCTCGAGTTCATAAGCACAGTCGCTTATCATTTGCCTTGATTCAGAGTGAACACACACAAACTAATCGATCGGTAAACATAATAAAAGGTGGTAGAGTTGCTGGTTGTCTCGAACAGTACACCAAATATCGAAATTGAACGAAACCTTTCGTAAAACCATACCAAATTATGGCTAAAACAGAAGTTGATGCAAACAGCAATGAAATGGTCGATTCGACAAGCATTGACGACCACTTTTTTTCATCTTTACTTTAATATAATGGAGATATTAAAACTTAAACCAAGTTAAAATGGTACCAAACATTAAAATTGGTCTAATAAACACACAAACGATCGATCCCTTCCGAAAGCAGAAAATCAATAAAACTCGTGAATTAATAAAAAATTAATTTATTATTTTGTATATGACCCGCAAAACTAACGTTTTGCCTTATGGGACTTGTTTTGATTTCAATTTTACAGTGTCATTAAGTCAAAACTCAAGAAATCAGACTGAAATTTTACTACAGTTTAGCAACAATTTGTGAAAGCACTCTTTTGCATCGTTCTGCAATGGCAAAAGCTCTAGCTGGGCCTGTGCAGTGGCACAGAAAGATTGCTGTTCCGCTTTAATTAGCTCAATATTGGCTTGAACATTTACCAAACAATTTTGCTTGAGTTTAGTGTTTGAGTGCGTCTGTTGAGTGGTGGCACTAGAAGGCAATTCATTCTCCAAAGACCAATTGATGCATTGAAAAGCACTGATTGCCAGTCCTAGATTCCTTCCAAACTCAAATGCCTTTTCATTGAGCAACGGATCGTAAATTTTGTGCAGCTTGAACACCAAACTGAAATTGCACGAAAAAAGATTGGCAAATTTTTTGTCATTCAGCTCAGTCCAAAGTTCGATGGTCGATTGTAGAGCGTTGTCCGCCACCGCTTGCTCACAGAAGAAAGCCTCACTTCTGTATTGCAAAATTGCAATGAACAAACAGGCCAAGTCCGGCTGGTCAAAGTTGCCCAACCGAAATAGCATTTGAGCCATAAAGTAGTCACCAAGTATGATGAGAATTTTGTTGCCAACTTGGTCGCACTTTTGATGGGCGTTGTCACTAATTTGATTATGCAACACTGTGGTGATGTGCATCATTTCGGACAGTATTGCAAGTGCTATTTGATTGTCGAGAATTTTCTTTTGTTCCAGCTTGTTGGTCATGGCAGTTGTTGCAATATCATCAACAGAAAGATGATCACCATCGATGCAACTCATTAGTAGATTGGCTGTACTTTGGAAGAAGTTGTTTAGACCAATTCCAGTGTGACATTTGCTAGAAATAAATATATAAATATAATAGGAAGATTAAAGATTATTTCTTGAAATTGCCTTTTCCGCCTTTTGGCTAGGTAGTCTACGGAATGACTAGGCATTCCACATTTTAAAATTCTCAATGTAGGCAAAAGTGCAAATTCAATTAACGAAATACGATAAAATTGCTTACTCGCTTTAAAACATGAGGAGACTAACTTTTGATATTATTTTCAAGTATTGTATAGTTAGATAATAAAATAACTTGATGATTTCCAAGAGTTGATAATGTTTTAGAATCACAATATCTAAATAATATGGTTTTTATAAAGCTACAACTATTTCCATGGAATGACGACTTTTCCACTTTGCCGGTATCTTATAACGCCAAACACGAAATTTGTCATTCCATGGTTTGCCTAGGCAAAACTAGATAAAAGTTTTGATATTTTCACTTTTGCATAAAACAAGAATTTTAAAACGCGGAATGCCTAGTCATTCTGTAGACTGCCTTGGCAAAAGACGAAAAAAGAAATTTGTTTAAAGAGTCATGCCCAAAAAATTTTTAACGTTAAAAATCGGCTCTACACAGAGGTCATATCTTATGCAGGTCCCCCATGGACAAGTGAGGTACCAAATTAAAGGTTATGATCTCTAGAATCATTTTGCGAAATTTCCAGGATGATCCGAGGTCGCCATTTTTAGCATAGCAATGTGTTAGATGTGCATCATATGGTCCATACACATAGAACGTTACTCTACTGAAATGTATTAAACTTCTTTTGCGGATATTTCCTGTAAATTAGCTTGGATCAGTCTGGATTTTTTACCAAATGATTCTAGAGGGCATAACCTTTAATTTGGTACCTCACTTGTCCATGTGGGACCTGCATAAAATATGGCCTTTGTGTAGGGCCTACTTGGGCATGACTTTAAATTGCCTATGCAAACCTCGGAATAATGAATTTTGGTACTAATTTTTCGAATTATTAAGCCGTTACTGCAAAACATAGCATATACTTTATACACACCGTTCGATATCCAAAAGGGTTTTATGGCTCTTTTCGCCAATTCGGTCTTGCAAAATCGCAACTGCACTCAACAGTTCTTCGCTCACAATTTGTTGAATAGCATTGTCCGCTTTGGAGCAGTCAATGAAATTGCTTTCAATTGACGATGACAGTGTGGGGCCAAATTGGTTGGCGATAATTCGGTTGGCTCGATCAAACCATTCTTGATCAGCTGGAAAGTTGGACACAACTCGCTGGGCGTTGGTTACATTTCGATTAAATTGTCGCATAATAGGTGGCAGACACTTTTGAATTGAACGTAAAAGAGACATTTGACCTTTTTGTTTCGTTTTGAAAATGGACAGGCGCGCCTTATAAAAGTGACAACTCACTTGTCGGTAACTTCAAACTATTCAAATGACACACAGTTTGAGTTGTGTTGAGTTGGCTTTATTTTCACTAGCCAAACATATCATTCACAAGCACACAACTTGACATTACAGATTTGTGTTTGTGTTGAGTTATGCCAAGTAAACGATAATGATCGCTGTGTCACTTGTTTTAACACTGTTCATTGAAAGCCATTTTCTCATGTCAACATCACAAAGATAACTGTACACATTACTGTTAGTTCATTTGGTGCAAGATTTTTTTTCTCAACATTCACAACACTCAACATATACAATCTAAATAATATTATCATGAGATTAGCATCAAATAAGCGCATGCTTTTTGTTATCTTGAGTAAAGTATACAAAAATCCCAAATGTATAGAACATTTTAGGTGCACATTTGCGAGTTGTTTGAACTTGATTATTTCATGGTATTTGTGTTATGGCGCTTGTGCGTCAATAACTGCAGATAAATGAGGCACAATATTGGCTCATTTTTTTTGTTATTACTGTAATGACTAGGGCTCAATGACAAGATCAATTAAGAGTACAGATTGTGGATTGACAAAGAAAAGGTCGCATTGGAACCGCCCCAATGAATACAAATGAAACAAAGCAAATGTTATTGTACCGAAAACGAAGCAAACAATTTTTGGTTGTTCTAACTAGTAATTTGCACTGCTTCAATTGTCAGAATTGCCAACATGTTTCAAATATGTATTTGAATATTTCGAGATTAAATATAAAATAGACGTTTCATTTAAATTTAAATTAAATCAAATTGTACAATTCCCGAAGCATCGATTGAATATTTTCCAATCCAAATTCGATTGAAAATTGATTTCTATGTTTCTGCACAAATTGCATTTGATCAATCAGACGCAAAGCGAAAAATATTTAAGATTTGATTTTTTTGTTTTGACATTTTTTGTTGGAGATATTTCAACAGAAGCACCGAATATTGATGGTAATGATATCTACATCTGTATGTATTGTTACAGAATCGTTTTAATTTTAAAGAATTTTGATATTCTAAAAATTACCTAATATTTTCTGGAGAAAATAAATTATCAGTATGTTTAAAAAGTAATATAGCAGACAACTAGAATAATAAAAGACAAAGTTAAAGAATTTGAACTGATTCAGGTCAACATACCAAATCTCGAATGGTGACATCGTTCTCCATTGCATTGTGAAGTGAATGCCAGAATTCGCTAATCGTTTTAAGTAGATCTCGATTTTTCTTATAGTAATTCAGTCCAAGATCGTGGCTTATGAAAATTGTTTCGGTTTCAGATTCGCCATATTATTTTGTTCGAAATAATAAATTTGGTTTTATAACCTTGTCAAAAAGTTCTTTCGAGTTGAAACTCAAACAAGGCAGTTTTCCATAAATTCACATTTTTAAAATCTAAAAAGTAAGACTATAATTATTAAAAAACAAAATCATTACACCAAACTCAACTTTATCTGAATTTCTACAAAAGCCAACTTTGCACGATTCACATGAAAGTCTCATCATAGTTTAATCCTAAAAAGTTTTATAAAGCAAATATTTGAAAAAATTGATTGAAAATCAAAGGAGAACATTACCACTTGCTCGATCACCACAAACTCGACACTTTTTAATTTTATATATAATATTATTTGACTTATTTAAATGTATTTTATATTTTAAATATCATAAAATCACTACTCAACATACACGAGCGAGTGATTACTAATCATGCCAGTGGTGAGTAATTCCTAGAAAGACACATCACTGCTAAATTATATCAATACCAATGAAGTGAAAAGACATTACACAAAGAGTGCACATTGAAAGACGATTACTGAGAATGTATTAGTGAAAGTGGACTTTTGGTGGTGCTTGCTTCAGATTTAGTCTGAAATCAATCAATTATCAAAACACCAAAACTTACGAGCATGAGAACCACAATTACCAGAATTGATAAACTTACAAGACATTACTCATACTTGAGTGCAAGTATATGCGTTGTTGTCCTGTTTTGTTGCATGTTGATGCTGTTAATGTGGTTTGTCAGTTGTAGTGGGATAACTTGCAGTCAGTCTTCTTCAAAGCTTTAGTCAAGGGCCAAAGTAGGACACGGGCAACATTACTGAATTCAAAAATCTCGATGATCTGCAGTTGTGAGACCGCATTTGGATTGAAATGGTCAAATTCTTGAATGATTCAATTTAGTTTTGTGTTTCAAAGTTCTGCTACTTGCAATCCAATGTATGAACATGCATTTAAATTATATGGAAATTTTCAGAAGGACATGAGTAACATTACTGAATTCAAAAATCTCGATGATCTGCAGTTGTGAGACCGCATTTGGATTGAAATGGTCAAATTCTTGAATGATTCAAATTAGTTTTGTGTTTCAAAGTTCTGCTACATGCAACCCAATGTATGAACATGCATTTAAATTATATGGAAATGTTCAGAAGGACACGGGCAACATTACTGAATTCAAAAATCTCAATGATCTGCAGTTGTGAGACCGCATTTGGATTGAAATGGTCAAATTCTTGAATGATTCAAATTAGTTTTGTGTTTCAAAGTTCTGCTACATGCAATCCAATGTATGAACATGCATTTAAATTATATGGAAATGTTCAGAAGGACATGAGTAACATTACTGAAAACAAAAATCTCTAAGATCTGCAGTTGTGAGATCGAATGATTGAGCACTCAAACACGCCATACAACCAATTCGGCGAACCATATCTCGATCTGCTGATCAATGAAGAAAAGAAAAAGATTGCTGCAGTGAAAAATTATCCTCACAAAAAGTTGGATTCACTCGAAAAGATGAAAGCAACTCATGTGAAGAATGTGGCCATTCTCACTAAGGCAATTAAGAACAAGTCTGCGAAGCCAGCAAAAATTGGCGATATTTTCAAGTACCGCGATGAGTTGTGCCAACTGAAGCACACTGGGCCACAGTTTGTGCAGATTTTGAAGTCAACTGGATTCATGGCAAATTGGAGCATTACGTTGGTGGAAAAGACAGGCATCACCGTTACTTCGTCTGCTTTTGGTGGTTTGGGTGGGCGCGCATCATCTGGATTCAGTGGAAATAGAGGAGGAAGAGAAAACAACTACACTAATTAAAGGATTCAAGTAAGACTTTCCAGTCAAACACAGGAACTGCTAGCAAAAACAATGCAACCGGTGGCAGCAGTGATCAAGATGACAACAATGCACCAGATAATATTCAGTCGCTGCTGACTGAAATTAGAAATTAGCTTTCCCAGATGGCCACATCAGGAATTAATGAGTCAAAATAATTTGTTTAACAATTTAACTATTGTATTTTAGCGTATTTCAGAGAAAGTAGCTTGCTAACTTAGTGTAAGATTAAATTTTCATAAAAAGCAATTAAACGTACATTTCATTTTGTGTTGATTTGGCACAAAAAAAAGTTCAAATTTTGTTGTATGATTATAGCTCCGCAGATGGCGCCCTCAAAGCAAGCAATTGTCATATTGTTGTAATAAAGTTTCAGATAAAGTTAAATTAGGCATTGAATTCGTTACACAATTCATTGATCAGAATTCCAGTTCGAGGCTCTTCACATGATCCCCTGAAGAATTTGTTTCTACCTGGTATAATAATTGAAAGACAAGTAGTTTTTGTACAAAATGAACTAAATTTATTGAATATGATATATTTAAATAAATTAATTGACAAAAATATAAAAAAGAATGTCCTCTATGGAAAGAACATGCCTGGATTATAGGTAATTTAGAACAAGAAGGTTTAGTCTAAACTAATAAATAAATTCAAATTTGATTCAAACGATTGCAAATCCTACTATTTGAACTGCATTGTCTTGATAGTTTTGTAGAAAAAAAATGGAATCAAATTGTCCAAATTGAAATGTTTTCAAATGTTTTGTTGAATAAGGTTAATCAATTAATTAATCATCTCAAGAAAACATTATCCAAATCAATTGCACTTACTGCAAGTACTGTGCTTTTGAACTTTTGCAACTAGTAATAACAGGTAATATCCAATTACTTGTCTCGATATTGTTTCGCAAGTGAAATCGCTTAATTAATTAATTAATTTGTTTAAGCTTGGATCCAAAAGATGGAACCAGTCGCTTCTTTTCTCAATTAAGTGCTTCTTCTTATGACACACCAAAATAAGACTAGACTAGATTTAAGTCAATAAATCTAAACAATTAAGATAAACAAATTAAATACTGATAAAGTTTGTAATGCGTTCAAAAGTGTCAAGTGTCTTTATTTAAGCCAACATCAGGTGAACTCATTAGGAAATGGAATAACCCTATAGACAATCTCAAGTATTTATCAATCAAAGTTCAATTATGATCATTGATTAAAGAAGCAAACAGCTTGATAAAGCAGTCATCATGTGTGGTAGGATTTGTTGAATTGCCTTGTTGAGAGATAAAAAAAAGAAACATTTTGTGATGATTTGTTAATTAAGATCAATCAATGAGTATCAATACATCAGTAAGAAAGCAACAACTTTATCCAAATCATTTGCCCTTACTGTGCTGTACTGTGCTTTTGAACTATTGCAGTTCGTAATAACAGGTAATCTGGAAGCACTTGTCACGTCAAGAGGAGATTACTTCGAATGTCTAAATGTTTGCTACGTTCAATGATTTCAACTAAAAGTATTTTTATGAACATAAAAGTTCAACTCGTGGACTTATTTCATAACAAAATTAAACAAAATTAAGAAAGTTTGTTATTTGTTCTGTCATTCCACAAGGTAAATTAATTTTATTGCAACAAATTGTAGTCATGTTTGATACTCACAAATCTAAAATGAGATGCAATTCATTATATCTCTCATCAAGAGTGTTTCTTGCGGTGAATTTCATAATACATATAATTCTTTCTTATGCCAACAAAATTTTATTCATATTTTATTTTTTATTTTTTATTTGTAAAAAACAATAAGGAAATTCTTAAATAAACAGACTTTCTTACAAAAGACTTAATATCGCTTAAAATGAACTACAAAAGTACGAATTTGCATAGGATTGAGAGTGACCTCTAGTGTGTCAGCATTGAATTTTGCTTCCGGTGGTTCAACCACAGTTCCAATTGGAGTGTATTTGAATTTCAATCGATTCTTAGTTGAGGAAATGTCCTGGTTAGCTCCCAATGTCAGTTCTTGAGCAGAGGTGATCTCAAAGTTTGAAAAGAGTTTCTTTAAGCTTACGGTTGCTGGTTTGGACAAATCAGCGTCTTCTCCTTTCTGGTAAAAATGTTCCAGTCTGATGAGATATCGTCCATTGTTCCACTGTTCAAGAGTGAGCAAGTGCACGTTTTGGGGAAGTGTTCCAGCTAATCCAGATACTCTAGTTTTGTGAGTCGTTTGGAATGTTTCGTAAGTTGCATCAGGCACAAAACTGATTATTGGTTCCATGAACAGCCGTTGAGCTGCTTCTCGATGTTTGGTTGAAGCTTCTTTGATGGTAGAAATCTGGACAAAATGTCGTCCACGGATAACCAAACCACGACCATCAGGGCCTGTTTCGTTCAGAGCCTCATGAGCACCGAAACTATCATCGTACAGCAGTCGCCGGTGAACCATCAACTCGAGAACACCATCCTTCGGAGAAGTACCACCCTGAGATCGGTCGTTCAGGACGGTAAATTGCAATCCTTGCTTTTCATCACGAAGATAAATTCGCGAGTTGATTGGGTAGTAATTTCCCGAAATGGGTTCAATAACATTCAATTTAAAGCTTTGTTGAGTGTCCCACTGACGACGCACCATCTGTCTACCATTGGCATCGGTGTAGAAGACTCGATCATTCTTCAGATTGGTCTCGTAGCTGGTGACAATTTCCTTGCCAATTCCATCATCCACATTGATTGGTCCAACAACCCAATCGAATTCAATATTATCACTGTCAGGCGAAATTCGGATCACCTGATCGATGTAGGAATCAAACTTTTGATGAACTTCATAAAAGGAACCAGTGGCCGTTTCACGAACAAACAAATTCGATTCTTTCAATTTGGCAACCGAGAAAGTCTCTTGTTCAGCTGGACGGAAAATGTAAGCGCCAGATGGATGCGGTTTCGATGAAGCACCTCTGTAGTAACGAAATTGGCTTGTGAATGGAACAACTTGACCAGACTTTAGTACAACACTCGACAGTGCACCAGTGGCATCAAAAACAACATCCAAATTAGCGGCATGGATTTTGGTTTCCTTTGTTATTTTGGCACTTTTCACCAAATCAGCAGAGTTGGTAGATCGAGTGGTGGTCACTTGTACGAAATAAGTAGCCAATCCAAGGGCAGGGATTGAAGCTCGAAATATCAGTTCAGTGGTTGCCTTGGTTGGACGTCCTGGAATTTGTTGGACATATTGAGGAATATTCAAAAGATCTGATGCAACTGTCTTGCCATCTGGATCTACAACTTGGTAAAAGCGTCCATTTTCCACAGGAACTCGAATCACCTTGTTCACCACTGCATGACCAAGTGGATTGTACAGATTGATTGCGAACGGTTTGCCAGACTCGGACACGGCACAGGAACTAATGTTCAGAAATTCACAGAAATCCTCTTTCTGAGCGACTGGTGTAGATTTCGATTGAAGTTTAGCATAACTTTGAGCAATTACGCTACGGCAAGCTTCGATACCAGCGTAAAGGTGTTTTGCGTAGTTGTTGGCAACATGTTGAAATTCGGTACCTTTAATGATAATAGTTTTATAAATTTTTGGAAAGCTTGATTAACTTAAAGTTATACCTGTAATAGCATCATGATGTTGCATCACTCCCATAATTTCTCTCATCTGAGTGATCTCCTTTTCATACTTTCCACCATTTCCTGCAAGAACATCAATCTGTTTGCATGCCTGCAAAATGTTGTTACCAACTCGTTCGTAACGTTTCAAAGCAGGTCTCGACACGAAATATCCTGTCCAGTACACATGTGGACTTCCATTCCACTCATACGGGAAATAGTCATCAGTTTTGCTTGTGAAAGTATGTCCAGAATCACGCAAAGCTTTAGCATAACATGACGGGGTGGAGTAGAAAATTTTCACATCCTTCGACACTTCGTTTACATGAGTAATCAATTTGTCCATATTCTTGAAGTAGGGAGCAGCAGCCTGAAAATTGAAATCAGTTCCCATTGGAAACATGACATTGTTGGTTGCGTACGAGTTCTGATACTCTCGTGCGAGGTTCACCAACTTTTCAACCAATCTCGGCACATTGTATTCTTCCGATTCTTTATTATCAATCACGGGCTCATCACTACCACGTACCAAATCCCAATTAAAACCCTTCGGTGGACCATAACCAAAATCCATCATTCCAGTGAGCAAATCTCCTTGAGTTCCCAAATCTTCCGAACCTTGCCAAACATGTTCCAGTGTTTTGTTTGCCCTTCTCGCCAATTGTTCTTGATTATGTTCTCGAGCAAAGAACAATGCATCAAAATTCATTGCTGCAAAAAGAGCTGCTTGTTCTTTCGAGTGACCAAATGGGTCAAGTTGCCAGGCGACCTTGGGCACACCACATTTGCCAAAAGTGTCGTTCAGTCTTCGTAGACCCCAAGACATTTGGTCAATGATCGAGTTGTAGTGAGTGCACGCTTCGTCATTCATACTCCAACCACCGTTAATGAATTCCAATTGGCCTTAAATTGATAAATAAGTTAATAAAATATGCCAAAATAACCTAAACTTACCAGATTTAACCAACTCCTGAACGATTCCTCTAGTTTCTTCATTCTGCTCCTTCCACCACATCCAAAAGAAAGCAGTCTCCACATAGATGAACCGTCGGTCTTTGTTCATAATCAATGACTCCACAACAGAATCGAGTATGTACTGAACTCCAACTTTGGAAATATCATTTCTCGTACCGTAGAAATATTGATCCACCGTCTTTTGCCAGCCAACATCATCGTGAGTGTGTGGCACTAGGTGAACGTTGATTTTGTTTGGATCGGGAGCAACACATTTGGAAAAGTCACACTTTTTCAGGTAGATTTTCAAGACGAAGTACTACCGAATTTACGGTCACAGCCGTGATGGTTAAAAGTGTCAAAAATAACAATAATTTTGACATGTTTGCTGTTTTTGCAAATTACTATGTAATTACAAACAGCAAATACATTTAGCACGAAATCGATCCACTTATATCCATCCAAAACATTTACGCTATCGCAACAGTAATTTGACACTTAGTCAATTTTTTGATGCTCTGATTAGATTCTAAAATTTATTTTTAAAGTTATCAACGGACAAATAGTTTTGAATTGATGACGATTGAGCAATTTACTACAATGTCAAACTTAGTTCTCTTCTTTTATTTTATCGTTCAAGTTCACTTCCGATTGATTTGTACAATGTACCAGGTAAAATTAATAATACCAGGTGCATTTTGTAGCCCTTAGAGATGGTCTTCTCTGAGTCTGTACTTTAATCTAATCAACAAATACGTTAGGCGGTGTGAAAGTGACTCTGATGGCATTAGTTGTGCACATTAAATGTACAAATTGGACAAATGTTATGAAGTAACAATTAAGGTGAACTTTGTTTGTAAGTCAATCTTCTTCTCAACCTGCCAACAAATGGAACAAATAATCCAGTCAGTAAATCAGACCCCATATTGTGTCTATCCTGACCCGGTTTATTGACTACTTCCATTTAGATTTATCATGGATACTCAATCTGACATAAATGACGGTCTTTTGGAGTACTTTGCTTAGACCAACAAACACACAAATGTGGCAAATTGAGATTTAGATTATAAACTCTAAATTTGTAACCAAGTGCTGATAAAGTTTATTTGGCGTTCAAAACTGTCGACAATCCTGTAGACATTATCATACGATGAGTTCTTATTTATTGGATGCAAATTGTGATTGCAAACTTTTTAAATTGCTCAATTTGGTATTGATTGACAGAAACTCAATGATCACACATAGGACATTTTGGTATAACATGTTGCTTGCATATAAATGTATGAGATTTTGAGCATTTTTACATGTTCAAGTCTGTTACATTAGTATACTCGTACATGTTCAAGATGCACATTTTAGTTGCAAAAATATTTTTAGCAACTCTATAATATACTGTTTCAGAAAGCTTTTGAATGGCATCGCTAGCAAGGCCCAAATTGCTGCAGAACATCACAATCGTAAATTCTTCATCATGCGGGACATTAGTGGATGGACCGCATTTGCCACAGAATTGCTCGAAGATTTGCACAACAATCTCAAACAATTGGGCACCTTCAAATCGTCTGCCTATGCACATCAGAACGGTAAACCAGTAGTCTGCATGGGGAGCTTTGGACTTCTAAACCGGCCCCAAAAAGTAAATGATTTGATAAATGTGGTCAAAGAATTGAAGAAAGAAGAATTCTATGTTATCGGCGGCGTGGACTCGCACTGGTTGAACAATACACATTTGGACAAATTCCATCCTCTGTTCCTCGAGCTGAACATGCTTCAACCGTGGACAGTTGGTCACTTCTCAGGTGTGCAGGGCGCAAAAGATTATCAGAAAACAATCAAAGAGGATCATGCATATCTAAAGCAACATAACATTGACTACCAGGTAGTGTTGTTTCCCGGGATTTTCCTGGTCAAACTGGAAATCACCAAATCGACCAAACCAAATCCCTCGATTGCACGGAAACTTTTTATGGCAACAGTTTGTCAATTTACGTGAATCGGGCGTTCACAATGCTTATGTTGCTATGTTTGACGAATACGACGAAGGTACTGCAATTGCGAAAGCTGCCGAAACTAAGAATGACATTCCAAAGGACCAGTACTTTCTAACACTGGACGCAGATGGTGTGCATGTGTCGTCTGACTTTTATCTTAGACTGACTGGAGAGGGCAATCGAATGTTGCAGGGGAAAATCCCATTGCAGCAGACTAACACTGTTCCTTTTCTCGAACATTGATTGAGGAATAAATGACATTAAGATATAATTTTATTGATTTAATAAACAAATCTTTTAAAGTCATCTTCTTCATGGGATTAGTAAACCATATCGGGACATAAACTAAATCCCTGTCGATGTTCATTGCTAATGTCTCCACTCAGCTTCCAGTAACGACAACGCAGCAATCGAGCAGCAGTCTTTGGTTGACGCTCTCGAGTGAAGATACCTTTGTTGTTGCCTCCAACTCGATTCGATTCTGTATGCAAAAAAAGTATAAATTCTTGAACAAAAACTTTATACTTACGTTGACGAGTCTTAAAATCAGCAAAATTCCAAACATGTTCACCAATGAAGAATCCTTTGGCCCGTAGAGTGTCAAATGCTTTGTGATACTCAATCAGCAGTTCCTCTTGATAATCTTCTGAGAAGACGAAAGAAGGTTCCAAATGTAAACCTGAAACCGAATCAGCCCCATACTCGGTGATCATCACTGGTTTATTGAATTTTTCATGATATTTAGTCAGCTCGTCCACAAGGTCGCCCTGGATTGTCTGAGGAAAGCCAGTGTCCACATACCAGCCATAGTATCGGTTCATCATGAGAACATCTAAAGATTTTGCCATTTGATCATTATCTTGGTAATAAACTAGGAGGGCTGCAGTGATTGGTCGTTTGCTTGGATCTCGAGCCCGAGCTTCTGCTGCCACCTTCTCAAAATAAGGTCCAGCTTGGAGGTTAGCTGAAAATGGTTCATTCGCAATGGACCACATAAAAACCGATGGACGATTTTTGTCGCGTTCAATCAGCTCTCGAATGAAGTTCAAGTGAAGAGCCAACAGCTCACTGGTGAAAATCTTGAGACTGACCACTGGTGCTTCTGCAATTACAATGAAACCTTGTGTGTCAGCCTCGTCCATGATCAACTCCGAGTAGGGATAGTGCGAGGTTCGAAAAGAGTTTGCCCCCATCCATTTCATCAGGTTGAAGTTCTTCAGAATCATTGCTTGATCAAGACTTCGACCTCGAACCTAATCAAAAAGTCACAATTTCAAATTTTGTCTTTTCTATAAGTAACTTACATTTTGATCTTCATGTTTGCCAAATCCTCTCATGTAAACAGACTTTCCATTCACCAGAAGTTGACCATTAGTGAGAGCAACATTTCGAATGCCAACTGTCTGATAGATCGAGTCCACAAGCTGAGCTCCATTTCTGATTCTTATGACCATTTGATACAAATAACCAGGCTCAGCAGAACCAGGTGACATTGTGAATGGCCACCAGAGATTTGCTTTGGGAACTCGAATTTCTCCATTTGCCACGGCTGCTTTATCCACCACAGTTCCACTATGATCTTGAAGTTCAATATCGTAGGTAACTTTACTACCCGCAGGAGAATTTGTGGTCACATTAAAGTTCACCACACCAGTGGTGTAGTCAGTCAGTGTACTAGTGATGATGGTCAGATCGACTACTCGAATAGTGGGCACAAAAGACAACAGAACCGAACGATGAATTCCTGCATAGTTGAAAAAGTCAAAACTCGATATTGTCTGGGTGAATGTTCTTCCAGCTCTCCTAGTGTCATTCTTGGTGATCTCTTCGGCAGTTGGCAAAGTATGATCAGACATGACATTGTTCACTGCAACCGAGATGTGGTTCTGAACTCCCAATTTCAGAAAACTTGTCACATCTGCTTCGAATGGAAAGTGACCGCCTGTATGTTTGACTACCAATTGACCGTTCACATAGACCGAAGCCAGATAGTGGACAGATCCGAGTCGAAGCAGAATGTTGCCATCCTTCCAGGTGGGGGGCACAAAGAATGTCTTGTCGTACCAAACCCATCCGACAAAATCACGGATTTCACGCTTCTCGGTGATGTCATTGAAACTCGAAGGAACAGGCATTCGTTCAAAGTGTTTATCAATCTACATTTGTGTAAGAGCAAAAAACTGTTACAAGTGAATCTCAAACTTGTGCATCTTACCGAATCAAGTTGCTTTTCAAACCATTTATCGGTGAATCCATCCTGTCCACTTTTTGTCAGCCGAAAGTTCCAAACCCCATCCAGCGACAGTACTTGACGTGTTTCTGTATCGCGAGGATAAATACATGTCGAATCGTTTCTAACCAAGTGCAGCACTCCAAACAGAAGTGCTCCAACAAATGCAAACATCAGTCCTTTTGCCATGATTTGACACTTGATGTGTGATCAAGGGTGCCATATTTATACTAACAGACCTGTCAATGGGATGCGATTAGATTACATTTTAAATGACATTTGATGGGTCGAGTGAGTAGAAAATACGAGATGTTATGTATAAAGTAATTTAACATTTTATTTGTAAAAATTTCAAGGTTTAAAAACAATACTTTAAGTTTTATTCAAAATTATAAAAAAGAAAATTGATTTTACATGAAAACCTCGATGAATTTTAAATAATTCAACAAACAATCGAATTTTAATTGAAATTCTTTTCAATCTATTAATATTTCTTTTTTATCATTATTATCATATCAAGAAATGATGAATTACTAAATACGCAAATCTTATACATAAAATCTTACATTCATAACATTTCTTACTTTTTTGTTTTGTTATCAAATGAGAATTCAAATTGAACTTTGTATATAAATTAATCCACATATCAACAACCTGTCAGTAGTGAGAGCAATTGAAATATTGATTTGGATTTAGATCGATTTAACAGTCTAATTTATCTGTAGTACTGAATCTGACATTAATGACGGTCTTTTGCAGTATTTTGAAGTTGTGTGTCTATGCTTAAACCAACAAACACTCAAATGTGACAAATTTAAATTTAGATAAAAACAACTCCAAATTTGTAACCAAATGCTGATAAAGTTTATTTGGCGTTCAAAAAAGTCGACAAACCTTGAACGATTATCATACAATGAGGTCTGATTCATTGAATGCAATTTGTGAGTGGGAAAGTTTTGGTTTCAATTGACAGTAAACCAAAGTTTAAGCGGACAGAACATGATTTATAAAACACTGGAGACATCTAGTTTTCAAATTTCGAAATCGAATCTAATTTTTAGTTGATTCCAATTTTGGTGTAGGAATTGAAACAAATTTTGAAACTTTTCAAATCCCAGAAAGTTGTGTCAAAATGCAACAAACAAATTGTGATATTCTCCAAAACAATCTGTCCATCCAACAGAATGGATCCCTTCAAGGTCTCATAGACAGTTCATAAATTGAAATCTTATTTGAAACTAGAAATAAAGTTCATTGTATTTACTGATTTTTGAAAATAAAATAATAAAAAAAAGTTATTTAATAAAATAAATTAACAAAATTACAGCTTGCCCCGACATCTAGTGTCTCAACTTCAAAGCATTCACCTCCGATCACGTTTGAATTAGGAAAAAGCAGTTTGAGTTTGCATTGAATTTACAAATCGTTATCCTGTTTAATCAAATCCGCCATCCTTTCGGCAATCATAATGATGGCAGCATTGTTCGGTGCATTGACCACATTGGGAAGTACTGATCCATCGATCACCCTCAAAGCATCCACTCCTCTAACTCTCAATCGTTCATCAACCACCGCATCAGCATTGGTCGCATTGCCCATTCGACATGTGCCCACCATATGAAGGGTAGGATTGGTGTACATTCGAACAATACAGGTCAAGTAGGAAGTGCACCTGCTCACGGGACGTCCATCTCGACACGGCTCACAACCGGGCACTGGTCTATCGTAAATGTTCATGTAGCCTCGCATGTAATCACTTTCTGCAATTGACAGGCCGATGCTCATTAGCCGCACCAGTGCAGCCACATCTTGTGGATTTGAAAGAAAATTTGGATCTATCAGTGGGTACTCCTGTGGATTGGTCGATGCAAGTCGAACAGATCCTCGGGACATGGGACGGAATAGGCCAAAATGGACACCAAAACGACGATTTGTCTCGCTGAGAGGTTGAATATAAGTGCGCCATTGGTCTTGCAGTGAGCGATCATATCCGTCCACTGTTTGTTCTACGTTGAGAGCTACAAAAGTAGATTTTAGAGATTAACCAAAAAAAATAATTGTGATTTAATAATCTTACGATTTTGATTAGACAACAAAAAGGCCACTCCGTCAGGAAAGTCTCGATCGCCATTAATTCCCGTACCAATAAATGTATAAATGCCGGGCATTCGAGTCAGCGGTCCATCATGATTAGCCAGAAACTGGTACATATGATCCACATTGAGTTCAGTACCTCGAGTTCCATTGGGCCAGCCAATGTCAGACGCGTTTCGTAGCAAAAAATCAACAAACACTGTCACGTGATCAATGTACTGTTTGCCTACAGGAAGATCGGCTACAAGAGGTATTCCAAATTGGGCCAACTGAGACCGAGGTCCAATGCCTGAGAGCATCAACAGTTGGGGTGAGTTGATAGTTCCACCTGAGATGATCACTTCCCGACGAGCAAACACTTGATATGTGACATTGTTTCGTGTAAATTCAATTCCATTTGCTCGTTTTGTAGTATTTGTAAAGAGAATTCGAGTGGCAAGTGAATTGACCAACACATGAAGATTTGGTCTTGAGGCAATGTGCGGTTCAATGTAGGCAACATACGAGCTCTGACGTGTCCAGTTGAGTGGTGATTGAGTGGTTTGCAGCATTGAGGTGCCATACTGGTCTGGTCCATTTAGATCGACCATTGGCCAGCCCAGCCGCACTGCAGCTTCATTCCAGTGAGTCATAATCGCATCTGGATGCATGACTGTCGACACCTGAAGTGGTCCGCTAGTGGAGTGATATGATGGATTTGCTGCGACAATCGCCGGATCGGTATTGTTCTCTGCACGCAGAAAATATGGAAGCACAGCTTGCCAATTCCAACCATCCGCACCATAGATCTCTGACCAAGAGTCAAAGGCTCGTCGATTTCCACGTACATAGTTTGCATAATTCACCGAACTAGTACCACCAAGTAGTCTGCCTCTTGGTATTGGGAATGACCGCCCATTGGAGCCAAACGAAGAATACCTCTGTGGAACGGACCTATAATTCCACATATAATTGAACGCAAAGTAAGTTGCAGTACTATCGGAGCTGATGGTCACTGGTCCGCCGGCTTCAAGCAACAGTACCGAAACAGACGGATTCTCAGTCAATCTCGAAGCGAGCACACAACCCGCCGAACCACCGCCTACAATCACAAAGTCATAACTCGAATTCCACCAGTGAGTGCTCGTGTTGAGATTGAGTGCACGATTGTGGTAGAGTTGACGCTGCAGGGACAGTACCGAAATGGTCAACAATTGAGTGGTGAGTGTCATTGAATTGGAGGACATTTTTAAAAAAATTAAAAATGTACTTGA
This sequence comes from Rhizoglyphus robini, assembly GCA_023373905.1. Taxonomy (NCBI): domain Eukaryota; kingdom Metazoa; phylum Arthropoda; class Arachnida; order Sarcoptiformes; family Acaridae; genus Rhizoglyphus; species Rhizoglyphus robini. The sequence continues at coordinate 1,757,439 of JAKIJQ010000010.1, forward strand.
CTTGATCGAACAAGCACAAGGTCATATATGCTGAGAGAGAGATTTTGATTAATTCGCACCAAATATCTGCCGGTACCTGCATGTTAGTTCATGCACAATCAGTATTGTATGATTATCTACCGGTACATTAGCACTGAAAAATTCTAAATACCGCAAATAATTTCTGAGTTTTTTAATTTTTTTCAATTTAACCCCGCACCCTCGATTACACCTGTTCTAAAATTAGCACCACAGTAAAAATATTTTGAAACCGACAGGCACTGCGGCACTTAATTGGGAATTTACAATAGTCAATTCAAGTTGAGTGAACCTTTAATCTGAATGGAAACATTTTCAAGCCCTCATTTATACTTTGTTAGCAGGTTTTAGTAAAATGCCTGTTCAAAAATGATATATCATTGAGCAATATCATGGTTCATTAAAAAGTATCATTAAATGCAAGGAAAATGTAAAATACAAGCCAAAAAATAAAATAAAAACACTAGAATTGTATTAGAAAGGAAAAATGTAAATATTTTTGAAAATAATTCATAACTTGATTTATAAAAATTTTTCACTATAATATGCCAGTATGACAAAAAAAGTTATAAAATGTTCAAAGATAGCATGATTGATTTGCTGTTCCGAAATGCTCCTTCCAATTCATCACAGATTGACAGTTTTGTGGAATTTCTCAACAAATTTCTCATCCAAATTTAACTTTTGTGATTTTTCATCAATCGACACAAGATCATTTGGATAGACATCCGACTTACGGTCGCCCTTGAGCGTGACAGGAATGTACTGAGCATCGATCGATTGAGTCAGTTCACTACTTTTGACAAAGTGTAACAAAGTTTTCAGTTTATCGTTCATAAATCCAATGATTATCTTCATGATTGCATTCAACAACCATGGCTGGTCCACAATGTACACTGCCTTCGGACCTTGTGGATAGTGTTCAATAATGGCAACATTGAATTTTGCCAATTCTAGATCCACATTGGAAATGCCACCTCCGTTAGAATCACTCACCAAGACAAAACCATTCTCGCCAGCCTTTTGATCGATTCGTTCGTAAGAATGAGCCGAAAATTGCTGCACTAAAATATCCAATTCTTTAAATGAGCGTTGATTTCGCGCCGCACTCCACATGATTGGCCGTCCATCCTTGTCCGTTCCACAGAATTGCGTGCCAAACATTTGCCAAATTTCTTTGGGAAAGTACTGATCGGTTCGGTCATGGATACCAAACGATTTCTTCCATTGAAGTGTGGCGCAAAGTGCTTCAAATGCTTTCGCTTCATCGCCATCAGGCTGATCGATAATGAAACGTTTCACTTGCCAATCACTCGAACGAACTCGTTCAATGTCAACTGGATGATAGGCGGCAGGATTCTGCGAAAGTTCTACTTCAAACAAATTTCGAAGTCGTTTGATGGATTCAATCATGGTTAGGCAACAAGGTGAACTTACAAATGAATTGTCAAATTTAAAATGCACACATAAATGTGATTGTCTTTAGCAGTTGAATTATTTTTGTACTCTGTACATTTGGACAAGCATACCTTTATGCAATTAGTGCTCACATCGCAGACAATAATAAATCCATGCAAGTGGACTAAATTTTATTTCTTTAATATGCTTAGCAATGTTGCATTGGCATATATGACTTTTTAGGCGATGCATTCTTTCTTAATCAGCAATTAGAATGACGTCAGTAATTTTATGATATAATAAAATTTTTATCTACAAGGATATTTGATTCATTTTAACCCTTTCTGTCCCGGATGTATGAAGCACCATAACTATGTGATTTTTGACATTATTCATTATTTAGATAGCTTAATATGTTTTTCACGATCAGATCTATTTGGTTGTCAAAGAAAATACCATCAAAATTTTGACAAAATTTAATAAAATGTTAATATGTTGCAAAAACGACATTTTTTCAAAATTAGATTTTTTTATTTGGCGGTCAAACCCAAATTCTTTATTGATAAGTTAACCCTACGGAGATATTCAATTCTGATAGTCCATCTGATTGTTAAATAGAAGAAGCTAAATATAGATGGTCAAATGTTTAAGATAATAAGCAAGTTTCTGTTTCTACAGCAAGTTATTGAGAAATGAAATTACTAATTCACCTGCTTTGTTACATTCGTTATCAATAAAATGAAACAGTTGTAATATTTTGATTTATGGAATCTTATCAAGGTATTATATATCAATGGAAAATTTCACTGAAAAATGTTGGAAATCATAGCCAGAAAATTGTGACAAAATCCGTTGAATGGTTAATTATAATTTTGCAATTAAGTATTTGCATGCATTCAATTTAACTCAAAACAAAACTATTTTTAAAAATAAATATTTGATTTTATTCGAATGTCATTGAAAAGTGCAAACAGTAGTAGAACCGAATGTTATCCAAACAAATTCAAGTGCAAGGCAATCCTTATTTCCATAAACAAATTATCCAACCAAGTTCTATGCGCCCTAATGGGCGAAATATGAGCAAGAGAGCGCAAAATGTAATGTTTCGCTAATTATACTTAACAAATTATAGAAACATTCAATAGCACTAGAGTATTTAAAAGTTTGATGTTTTTCAAACTTTAACATAAATTTTTCACAATGAAATTTATTAAAAATTTTTCTACCACTTCTGGTGGCAATGGGTAAATAATGAATTTTTTATTTGTAAATTTAATATGCATATGTTACCTTCCAAACGCGAAATTCGTCATTCCGTCATTCTCATTTTAGGCAAAAATGAAAATTCAATTGACGAACAACGATAAAATTGCTATTTCGCTCATAAACATGTTTAAAACTAACTTTTAATACAAATTTTAATTTTTGTTAAGTTATATAATAAAATAACTTAATGATTTCCAGAAATTGGGGAAGTTTTAAAATTACAATATCTATAAAATAAAGTTTTCCTACAGTTAAAATTATTTTGCCTTTTGCCTATAGGCAAACCATGGAATGACGACTTTTCCACTTTGCCGGTATCAAATACCGTTCAAACGCGAAATTCGTCATTCCATGGTTTGCCTAGGCAAAACTAGATAAAATTAGATATTTTCACTTTTGCCTAAAGTGAGTATTTTCAAACGCGGAATGCCTAGTCAATTCTTAGACTGCCTAGGCAAAAGACGGAATTAGAAAATTTATCATTTTTCTCCTGATTTGCCTAGGCAATCCACGGAATGACAAATTTCGCATTTGGACGGTAACATATATTTAATAAAAATGTTTTTAGTTTACGCCGTTCCACATTCTTCTAAGAAAGAGGGACAAGCAAAATCTGGTGATGATTCGTGGGAACAAATTGCTCAACTGCTGACTGAAGCCTTGAGCAATGATAAAATGGAACTCAAGAAGGAAATTGTAAGCTACGAATATCCTGATGGAAAGTTGACGTATGGACACTCACACGACTATGAAAATTCTAGTGTATCGGGTCACGGTTATCAACCTCTAGACAACCAAGGTTATTCCTGTCATGGATCGCACAATCATAACCAACAGGATACCCATTCGCACTCCAACTATGATCACGGATACTCGCACCAAAATGAACACAATTATGGCGGCATTGTAAATCAACAAATTCTGATCAACCACAAACCACAGAGTATTAGTAAACCCATTCTTCCATGGTTGCTCAACGAAAAGATCACCAACGCTCTCAATTTGGCTCGAATCTCTTGTTCAAGTGTGGAAGAGCTGTCCGAGATTAAACAGTTGATTGATGTTGCCTTACAGCACGAGGGTAACCAACATACAAATGCCCATCAGGTTGGTTACAAAAGTGGCGGAAAGGAAGAAAGCGTCTCTAAGAAAAGTGACTATAAGAAAAAGGCTTAAATCTTATAATATAAATATCTCAAGGCTCGTAAGGGTACATGCCCATCAATACAGTAGAAGGTAAAAGAAGGATGAAACAATTTCATCGCCCCACAGCGCAGTGGAAGTTAAAAAAGGGACGTAACATATTGATCGGATGTTAGTGCAGTGGAAGGCAAAAGTGGGAAGTAGCATTTCATCTTTAGTACTGTGAAAGGCAGGGGCACCGTTCACACACAGCACTTAAAACAATAATCTTCTGAATACGCCAGCGAATTCACTCGACTGCACTGCATGCTTTGTTTACATATGTCAGCTGTTGCCGCTTTAGCTCTGTTGCATCTCGTTCATGAGTAATCTTGAATATTTTTGCTTTTACCGATGTTTGCTTTGTGTCAGGTGTCAACCAAAACAATCACGAACGAGTTAAGTCAGTCAAATTCTCATCTAAATTAGCGGCAAGTGCATTTACTGACTGTCTTTATTGCGATAACCATCATCATCCCAACAAGTTGTTTTCGTCTGTTAATGGCTAACAAAGCTGAATTATTTTCTTTTGTTTACACAAATGCAACATCGTGATTTTAAGAATGTTTTGTGAGAGTTTACTGAAAGTAGAAATGCGGTTGTGTGTTGTGTTGTTGGGTTTATGAAACATTATCCGTGTATTGGTTACTCAAGATTAACCCAACTTACCGAACCACTCAACTGATTTGCCTCATCAAACATGATCACTATGTGGTCAACTAGATTTACTGTCTGCTACTTTTGTAATGTGTTGATATGACCTTCAATGTGTTTTGCCCTTTTGTTTATGTTTTGACACCGAAACCAAGTATCAACTAAACAACCAAGAACGAGTACTACAATTTCCTGAATAGTTTCGTTGTATCGAAATCTTTTCATCGTCAATTTACAAAATGAATTATTTCTACTTTGTTGTGGTGAGCTTCTTTTGCTAAATCCAAAATAGACCTCTTTTACCTTTATGTTTTTTTCTAGATATTTATTATTTATTATTAAAGCGAAATGGTTGGTTAACACCAATTCGGAATCGTTCAAAATATGAGAGCTATATCAATTTCTCACTTCTTAGCGGCCAGGCGAGACGTGAAGTGTTGTAAGAATAATCTAACTCATCTTTGGCAAGCAATTCTGAACTAGTGGATATGAGTCAATTTGAGGATTGAATTCTCCGCATTCAGTTGACCGTCTTAATTCAACACTTTCAGTGAACTATTATGAAATGACAATGAGTTGGTGGCTTTTGGCATTTGAACATTTCTCTGTAGAATTGTGCGTGACAGAAAGTTCAACCCAACCATCTATGATAGTCCAAATTGGTCATAGCCAATCTATCGTAGTGTGTGTCGGATACCGTCGGATGCGTCTCACCATCAAGTAGGTAATCAACCAAGAACTTCTCCACATTTGTTGCTATTGAGAAAAGATTATTTGACTCATCTACCGTGAATATCAACAACATTGTTATCCGTCCAAATTAACAAGTTCGTTCGATATTTCACCAAATGACAACTACAATTCTCAAGAATTATGCAAAGATTTATTTACGCTTTTCCGCCATCTCACCTACATCAACATCGACGAATTTCTGTTTGAATGATTAGATTTTGTTACAAAATTGTTGTATCACCTCAGTTTCAGAAGAAAATGGATAAACAAATGTTTTGCTTATTGTGATTGAGCTATGCACTAACAAAATATTGTGAATTACTACCACTGGTATATGGGTCAAATGCAAATGCAAATGCAAATGAATGTCAACTTCCAAAAACTCGAAATCTCATCTTTGTCAATTAATTCAAATTTAGACTTGCATGTACAGAACATCTAAATTTTGCCTAACTAGAAAATCACCTATGATTCAAATCAACACAAACCAAACCTCAATAAATTGCTCTAATATGAATGCATCCAATCAGTTTGACAAAGACATTCGCTCAAAATTACATTATTTTTTTAAAAATAATCTTTAATGAATAAAATTAATTTAATTAGTGAACTCACCTGAAAGGTGTTTTTTACAAGGAAACGTTTGCGCAGCAACAAATGGCTACGTGACTAGTCACGTAGTCATTTGAGTTTCCTTTTAAATTGAATTAAATTGAACAAACACAGATAATCAGATATTCACAAGTTAGATGTCACTGAATTTAAATTACAATGCAATAAAATGGACAGTTTTTTTCGGTGCTTGATTTTACACATTTTACAAGACAAGCAAAACATTTTCATGGCTAAATTCTCTTTAAATGGCTACTTTGCAAGATGATGTGTTGTTGGGTGTATTTCGAGCTAATTTGAACGAATACAAAAGATATCCAGTGTAGAAAATACACTAATTAAAGTTAGAAAGCAAAGTATATAGAAAAGCATTTATTATCAAAAACCTCGTCTTTTTACCTCAAATATAGATTTCTTAGTGACACTTCCAAGCGAGCCAACAATTTCAATTTGACTTGAATCATTTCTCTGATGGTGCCATCGAGGAGTAACTGGGCTCGGTAGAGCAATTTGGCGCATGAATAGAATTGCTTTTGAACGGTCACAATCACTTGACAAGGCGCAGTGTTGCACACAAATTGAAACAGAACAGAACAGAAACGGAAAATTGCAAAAAGTGATACCAACATAAATTGGGACACAATTTGTTCGTTTAAGATGTCCATATGTTGCATTACTGAGATGTGTTCTGCGTGGAAATATGCACAGAATTGTGCCATTTTGCGCATTAGCAGCCGTTTGAAAAGTGTTTTGCCGTGATAACGTGACAGTTGGTGAACTATGTCACGAAATGATCTGTTCAATTCACACAAATTGAAATGGCACACCCAATAGCACACCCCAACTAAAATTTGACATATCAAACTGCATCGAGGTAAGTTGAAACTGATGTAGATCAAAACATGCAAATCTACAGTTGAAACACAAAATTGAAACCATGTTATTGGTGACAAGTAGAGGGATTTCAAACATGATATTTCAATGATACAAAATGATAAACCTATTTGTCACTAAATAAGTGTCATATTTTAATGAAACTATAATATCAAACTGCGAAACACTTACAGAGCAGTGATGCCATTATCGAGCTGCTCAATTCGGAAAAAGAGAACTGCTAGGGCTCGAACTTTCCTCGATAGGCTTGATAGCTGTTTCCAATTTCCGATAGTCGATAAAATGGGACGCATAAAGATACATATTCTCTCAATGGAATTAGTGAAAAACATTTTTTGTTTGTGAAGTTTTTAAAACAAATGAAAACTTGAGAACTTGACAAATTATTCATTTTATTTATACACTTTAAGGCAGGACAGGATGAACAATTTTAGTAAAAATAGCCGACACACATTTCGGTGTATTTAGGCGCTATTGTGCCGGTACAGATTTAATCAACAATTTTGGACCGTTTTTGCTTTTGGGTACATAAAATTAAAGGTAAATGTTTAATCATTAGATTAAATTGACCAGATTACCAGAATTTTTGTTTAAGAAGTCAAAGTAGAAAACAATAATTTAAGATGAACTTACTGATTACTAATTGATTAGCATGAGACAAATATTCAAATCTGTTCAATTTAATCTAAAGATTAAACATTTACCTTTAATTTGATGTACCCAAAAAGCAAAATCGGCTCAAAATTGTAGATTAAATCTGTACCGGCACAATAGCGTCTAAATACACCGAAATGTGTGTCGGCTATTTTTACTGAAATTGTCCATCCTGTCATGCCTTAAGTGGACTAAATTCTAATAAATGTCAAATAATAAAATAGAATTTATAATTTATAATTTAAATTTAAATGAATTTGAATTTTAGAAATGTTTAATATTTTATGTAATTCATTTATTATTTATTTTTGCTAATTTTCATACTTCAATTGTGAATAATTGGCGGAGAGAATGACCAAAAAGAAAAGAAATACAGGCAGTTCATGGACGCGTGTACTGGTTAATAATGATAAAATTGCGTGCTGAAATTTTCTGGTTGGTATCTTAAATATTTAATATTATTCGATTAGGCTCTGGAGTAACTGAAAGTAGAATTGACAAACAATGTCCCAAATGTATCCTCTGAACAAACGTTCAATTCAAACCAAACTTTGCATTGAAAAACAAACAAAATTTCAAATTAAAGTTTAATTTCATTTACAAACAAAATGAGAGAAACGGACATATGGCAAGAACATTAAAGTTATGGTACAATGCATTAAAATTAACAATTTGATTATCCCTAAGCTTGATTTTTAAAATCTTACTTTTGATTCTAAATATGAAATTACATAGCTAAATTCTTCTGAATTTGTTGCTTTGCATGATCATGAGTTGTTGGGTGTATTTTCGAGCCAATTTAAACGAATACAACAGATATCCAGTGTAGAAAAAGACAAACTAAATTGTAAATAGATAAAAGTACATATAGAAAACAAACATTTATAATCGAAATCCTCATTTTTTTACCTCAAACACAGATTTCTTAGTGACACTTCCAAGTGAGCCAATAGTGGCAATCGCCTTTTCGTTTGTATTCAACATTTCACAGTGAGCCAACAATTTCAATTTGACTTGAAGCATTTCTCGTGTGCCATCGACGAGTACTTGGGCTCGATAGAGCAAACAGATGCACGAGTAGAATTGCTTTTGTATGATGACAAATGCCTGACAAGGCGCTGTGCTGCACCCAAATTGAAACAGAATAAACAATGAAAATGTCAACGATTCTTCAACGGACACGGACTCGTACGCCAACTTGGTGGTTATCAGAATGTTGAATGGAAAATTGCACAAAAGAGTTACCAACATAAATTGGGATGAAATTCGTTCGTTTAAGATGTCCAAATGTTGCATTACTGAGATGTGTTCTGCGTGAAAGTATGCACAAAATTGTGCAAATTTTCGCATAAATATCCGTTTCAGCAGTGTTTTGCCTTTAAAAGCAGACAATTGATAAACTTTTGCACGAAAGGAGCTGTTCAATTCGCGCAGATTGAAGTAGCACACCCCGTAGCACACCCCAGCCAAGTGTTGACATATCAAACTGCATCGTGGTAAGTTGAAACTCATGTACATCAGAAGGTGTATGTCCATGCTTGAAAAACAAAATTGAAACCAGGATATTTGTGTCCCGTAAAGATATTTCAAACACGAGATTTCAATGATGCAGAAGGATAAATCTATTTACACAAATTCAATGATAATTAATCTATTAAAAAACAGAGACTCACTTACAGAGCATAATTAGCAGCGATGCCATTATCGGACTGTTCAATTCAGAAAAGAGAACTGTTTGAGCTCGAACTTTTCTCGATAGGCTGGGGAAATGCTTTAATCGATTGTGAGCGAACTTTGTCTTCTTCAAAAAATCAGAATCACCATTTTGTATCGCCTTCGCAAAATGTACAATTCGCGATGGTGTCAATTTTAAGTGTGGATTTAGCTCCCAAAAGTTTACCCGATTATTCACCACCAAATCATGACACAATTCAAGAAAGTGGCGATCAAATTTAATGTAAATTAAATAGTCGGCGTACATAGAGAACAGAGGCAGTACACTGGCGGTGAGCATGGTCGAGTAGTCAATAAAGTTGAATTGGCTTCGAAAGTAGTTCATCACCGGATCGAATGGATAGTAGTGCAAGTCCAAATTGACTCCTGATTTGAGTCCGTATGCAATGAAGACCCCACGAGCACTTGTTAGCACGCAGTATGTGTACAGAAATGCTTTCCATAGATTGAGAATTGCCATTTGCCTTTGTACATTCACATTGGCGGAGTTGATTTTCAATTGGTAGATATACTCGAACCAGGCAGTTGGATGTACTTGATAGCTATTACCAAGGATTGACAGAATTGGGCGCATAAAGATGCATATTCTCTCAAAGATATTCATGTCAAACATTTTTGTTGTCTTTGAATTTTTTAACAAGCAAAACTTGAGAACTGAACAAATTATTCATTTTATTGGAAATTCGAGTAAAATTTGAATTATAAAAAGGAATTTGTAATTCAAATTTAAATAAACTTCAATTTAAAAAATTTAAATATTTTATGTAATTCATTTATTATTAATTTTTTCATATTTTTGTGCGTCAATTTGGTGAATAATTGCGTGTGCAAATGGGCAAAAATGAAAAGAACTACAAAAGGTTCATGGATATAGGTTAATAATGAAATTGCGTCCTTGAAATTGTCTCTTTTAAATATTCAACTTAATCAACCAGGCTCTTGTCACAAGAGTTGAATAACACTCTGCCAAATGTCAATAATGTCCCAGACATGTCCCTGAACAAACAGCATATTTAAAAATTAAAGATAAAATTAAAGTTAAATTTCATTTCACTATAAAATGAAGAAACATTATTTTCGTTTATTTACTTTTTAAATGAAGACGCTTCTTTAAATTTCAATCTCCAACAGCATTCGCATTGGCACTAAATCGATACTTTTAGTCCAACTTTCTAGGCATAATTTAGAACAGTCATGCTGTATTGAAATTTAAAAAAACCACCAAATTGTTCATTTCTATGAATTTTCTTTCTTAAGTCTTCGATTCGATCTTAAGTTGTCCTGTATCATTATTACATTACATGATAAACCAAAAAAATTGGCCAAACGCTTTTACTATCAATAAATTAAACGATTGTCTCTGTTTCTCACAGTAGATATGATAAAACAAAATCGTATAATGCACATTCACTGATTGCAGTGGCTTTTATCTAATGTCAGATCCATCATAGTAATAAGTACTTACCCAATATAGAACCAAAATCAAACTGTCGTACACTTGAAAGCTTCTCTTTATACCATTCCCAAAGATGAATTCAGTCACACACTGATTGCAAATTAAGAACCAAAGCCAAATTGAGAAATCTGATAGTAATTGTCACATATAGTCACAATAGGTCATATATTTAAATTTTGTAACATCTTACTGGGGTTGTTGATGAGTTATTAAGATAATTTTATCTCGCAATCAAACTTGAGAACGATGATATTTTCCAACATGATATTATCACTGACAACTTCATTGGTGTAATCAGGCATTTTTTTCTCAATAGTATGATATCAATAGATAACACTAATGGATTTTATCCCACGAGCTTCTTGATTTTGTGTTGGTAAAGTATAAAAGCATCGATCCATATGCTCAATGCTAATCAGAATTCTTCTTTCAACTAAACTGGATTCAAACTGTTAAAGCATGAAAACAATATTTCTATTGATCGCCCTTCTTGGAGCAGCGGCAGGAGAAATGAACGGTCAGCAGAAGCACCGATGTGAGCAGTACACTTCGATCTTCGAGAACGACACCACCGAGCTGCAGTACGCCTATGTGGAGAACATTCACGATGGTCGTGGATTCACGTCTGGTCGAGCTGGCTTCACCACCGGAACTGGTGATGCCTTCCAGGTTGTCAAAAGGTACACTGATCGTAAGCACTCGAATCCATTGGCTCGTTTTGTTCTTGAACTGGAAAAGTTGGCTCGCTCTAGTTCTGGCTCTGTGAGCGGTCTGGGCGGTTATGAGGCTGCCTGGAAGGAGGCTGCTAATGATCCTGAGTTTAGAAGAATTCAAGATGAAGTCAGTGATGACAATTACTATCGGTGAGTAATGATTGGACAATTTAACACAAATGAATTAACAATTTGAACTATTTTCCAGACCTGCAATGGCCGAAGCAAACAAAGTCGGTGTCAAGACCCCACTGGGAATGTGCGCCTTCTATGACACGATCATTCAACACGGTGGTGGCGACGACCCTGACTCACTGGGCGCTATCATTGGACGGACAAAGTCTCAAATGGGCGGACAAGGTGTGCACAACAACAACGAACACGAGTGGATCGCCAAATTTCTGGCGAATCGACGTCACGATCTCACCAATCCGAGCAATGAAGAAACCCAAAAGGAGTGGGCTGGTTCGGTGGATCGGGTTGATGCCATGACCGAGCTGATCAAACAAAACAACTGGGACATGAATCCACCGATGCACATCAAAACTGTGAATCATGATAAAACTATTAATTAGACACAATGTTTTTTATAATTTGTGAAATCTTTGGATTTTGAATACCAATTTACATGTATGATTTACAAATATTAAAACAGCAATAAATCAACGTTACGTTTTTGTACTAAACACTCACTTCTCAAATAGTGAGACATACCAATGAGATTGTTTGATAGCTTATCTCGATATATTTGATAGCACATGATTAAATTGAACACAAACGATGTGAGATGCTCAATAGTTAAGTGGGAAATACGAAGTTATCTCTCAATATCAATTTTAAGCCATCCACCTGATCTCATATACTCTCAAGCTTCCACAACCAAAGTACATTTTGAGTATTCTGCAGTCTGTTTGTGTGGACTGCAAATATGAAATTATATTGACCGTTTTTAGATGAATCTCACCCAATTCTATTGAATAGAATCTATTCAACCTTGGAGATGCAAATAGAATGGCGTTTACTGAATGAACAGTGAATGCTAATTTAAATAATTTATATTGCGGAAGTCAATTATTTTATTGTAAAAGTATATATATATTATATGCCATGAGCGAATAAAAATCCGATTTGTTACTTTGCCAAATTGTTGAACTGTTTCTTTGCCAGAAACATAAAAAAGCAACTGATGTACGTTATAATCTAAGTAATTCAATTGTATCAGAATTTTTTTTGTAAATGTCAATCAATACTTACCAAAATGTAAGTGTTCGAAGTGATTCGAAAGTTTCCAAACACTCGAAACGAGTACACCGTGAATCGCTTTGTCATGTTAAATGTTTCGGCCTTTAAAAATCATTTTAAATTTAATATTAATATTTTGAAACTAGAATCCAAACAAAATCAAAATTTACCTTTAGTATGTTTTCTTGAAAATTAATCAAACGACGTTTCTTTTTCACAAATGAATTGAGATAAAACACTCGATTCAGTTTGGCAAAATGTTGATTGTTTCGGACCACTTTAGCGCACTGTCCAGTGAAGAGACACAGGAAAATGTTCATCTCAATGAATGCAGCCAAAAATAGTTGCTTCAGCATCATTGGAGTGGATTCAAGGTAAAGGACAACATGCAGCAGATAGCATTGAACTGAAAAGTACATTGGAAAGAGAACTGACAGAAAGGGAGAACAGTAGTTGCCGTATGCTTGGATTGTTTCACATATTCCAATGAAACTGTGATTGATCTGCACAAATTTGACAAAATTTGGACGAGTTTTGGCATTATTTTGAATCATTTGACGTATGAAACTCTTCTGGATGATCTGAATGTAGATACTGGTAAGAGTGATGAAGATTACAAAACCAAATCCACCTAAATAAAATAAATTCATTGATTAAATGTTTGATCAAATAAATCCAAAATATTTACAGAAAAATGTGTACAACATAAAGTGTGGAAAGAACCAAATCCAAAAGAGAACTGTGAACCAATTCACAAATTTGGGCTCATTGATGAACAAAGCAAAGATTACAAATACAGACATGGTCAAAAAGCCGAACGCACTGATTGAACCAGCCAATGCATATTTCACTCGTTTGCGGTACAACAAAATAGTGCTCGATTCAGACTTGCCCATTGGCATCGAACCAATGAACACGACACTGTTCGTCTCATCGAGCGTCATCTGGAATCGTTTGCCGATAGGGCGATTTACGATAAACACCAACAAGATGGCAATCTCATTGATGGTGTCCAGAATGAAGCAAATGTCTAACTGAACCCAGGCCACTGATGCCACCATTTGATGAGTGAATATGAACTTGCTGGTGAACATTCGAGATTCGCCTGATTTCATAAATTCGTTTGCGTACAAATAAAAGCCAATATTTCCATACAAATGTAGAATTAGTATTGCGAGTACAGCATAGTAAAAATGCTTGACGTTCGAATGACGATCACGTTTTGGTTGTAGTGGGTCACATTGACTGTAGAGAAACTTGAGATGACAAACTATTGGACGAGTGATGAGACGAAACAAAAATATTGGCAATTCGTAAATCATGTTTTTGTTGGACAACTTGCAAGTGAAAGTTGATGATATTGATTTAAAAATTCTATTCGGCTATTTAATATTGTCAATCAAAAAATAATAATAATTTTGATTTCTTTTAAATTTTTTTAATAACTCAGAGAACAATAATCTAAAATGTGTGTTTGATTAGACTTGTATAAATCAATTTATTTTTTAACGATTCTACTATGCGATATTAAAGAGTACGTTAATAGTATCATAAAAATATATGCAAATTTATATTACATGTAATTTGGATTTAAAATTTTTGCAAGATTGACATTGATTGATTGAATAGTGTGGTTTTTGTTATATTTGTCCGACTTTTATGACGTCAAATTTCGAAATAAGAAAACAACATTAATCCAAAGAGCAATATAAAAGTTGGTCTTAATAATAATTTCCGCTAATGGAAAAAATTGTATTTGAGCTGGTATTTACACATTTGATTGATCGGTTTGCCTTCAAATCTAAATTCAATAAAATTTTTTAAGGAATTACTATCGGAAAGCAAAACCCGAATCATAAATCATAATCATTAGTAAACCATTAGTGCTCCTACATGAAAATCATTCATTGAATCATATATTTATTGAGAATTTTAACTTAAAAATCTAATGATTTAACAAAATTATTAACAAATATCAAAGAATTGCAAGAATATAAAAACAGCACAGTTGGAAATCTTGACGTTAAAAGGTTGCACTCAATAAATTCAAAGTATTTGAAGCATTTAGTGAAGATAAATCGAATTAGAGTCTTGGACCTGCTCATTGAACATATCGATTGTGTGTTTGAATTAACAGGATCATTCATAAAGATGTGAGTAATGTTGCTTTAGTGCTTCTTTGACCTTCGCCCTAGAGGTCAGAGTTTGCGCGAGGTATAAACACTTACACCACAGGTCAGAGGTCGAGTGACAGCAGGTGAGAATAACAGGAGGTTGAGGAGAGGTAATTTCTGCATTAAAATGCCTCATGAGTGATCCACAGATGAGGTAAACATAGATGAGCAGAATTTGAAATTCTCAAATATTTACGAGGGTAAATGGAATTGAAGAATATAAAGGAATGAACTTAAAAGATCAGTTTGGTAAAATATATAAAATGCAGTGAGTTTGTGTAAGCAGTGACTCAAAATACCATGGTATACTAAAACCGACTTATAAATTACTCTTGAATTTCATTTATTGATCAGTTTAAAATATCCAGATTTTTTTCAAACAATTGATTAAGTCCATCCAAAGTTGATTCATCATGAATTTGATCATACACGGACTGTCCAACTGGATTCGATTCGTTCAATGTTTGACAATTAACAATCATTGAATCTGAAATCAAATCGTTCAAAAAATGCTCATCTGAAATCAGATTATCTATTGAGTGCTCATTGAAATTTGACTCGTCCAAAGATTGTCCATTAGGAATTAGATCATCAAATGACTGGTCATTTGCGAGGCTCAAAGTTGTCACTGTTACATCATTGCTGGACTTGATTCTTTTGCGATTGACTATACTCAATTGTTTCTGTTCTCGATTCTTTGGGCGAAAATATCGAATTTTACGAATTGATTTTCGCCAACCATTTGAATCTCCTCTTCTTGATGCGTTTATGGTGTGACCGGAAATGTCTGTAGCTGAATTTGAAATGCTTTCATCGACTTCAATTGTGTTGATTGGATCTGTTTTGGCTTCACAAGGCTCAATGATATTCGATTGTTCATTAGAATCAGTTTGATCGTTTGGTCCATTCAATGATTGTCCATCTACAATCGGCAATTGACTATGATCATTGAGCACATTGTTTGGTGATTCAATTGAAACTGTGGTTTTGCTTGAAGATGGAACCAAGGGTAGCTCAGTTTCAATTGGTTCAATTGCAGTCCGTGATTTTGGCAACTTTCGAGAGTGTCGTTTGTGATTTCGTTTTCGATCACATTTGATTGTTCTTTTTGATTTGACGGAATGTTTGTTGTTTACCATGTGTCTTCGAAGAGCTCTCTTGTTCTTAAAAACAGTCTTGCATCCTTTAACGTCACAAGGATATGATTGAGCCGAATGTTTGTCTTCAACGTGTCCATACAAAGTTCGCTTGTTTTTGCACACAGTTTTGCAACCCTTCACCCGACAAGGATATGATTGGGTAGAATGAACTTCACGTATGTGGGTTCTCATGTTGCGCTCAATGTCGAACAATTTGTGGCATTTGATGCATTGGAATGGTTTGTCCGTTGATGAATTGATTCGTTGTGATGATGAGGAAAATTCTATATTTTTTGAAACACGTTTATCATACCTTTTTGGACTATTTCGAGAACCTGATTTAGCACGAGTTCTAATAGACTTGAGTTTAGATGTAGATTTGTGTGAAGTGTCTAAGAAGGGAAATATGTTTTGGTTATACAGAAAAACACTCACTAAATAGGTGACATTACCTGGAACCGTTGACAAACTTCGAGACCTCAAAGACCTCAAACAGGACAAGGATTTCATGATGATTTCGTATGATCAATGCAATTGGTGTATGAAGACACAAAAAACTTATGTTTTGAGGTAACACGAGCGCGAACACACATTTGACCTTTGTGACTAGGCATAATAAACTTTGAGATGGAAGAGGAAGGAGAGCGATACATGCAACACAGAGGCAATGCACTGAAAACTATCGATTGTTTTCAATAGTACAACATCGATTGTGTTTTTGAATTTTAAATGTACACAAAATATATTGACTTTCTGTTTAGCTTAACCTAAAAAGCCAACGTTTATCTGTAAACATTCGTTTCGAATGCCAAACTTAGGATCAAACGAATCAGATATCATGAGATTTTATTGAACTATAACACATGATTCAATTCAAACAACACAACTCAATTTACGATTAAAGATTAACTACTTTTAATATTCGATTTTTTAAATATTTAAATATTTAGCGATTAAATCGATTCAGTCTTGCTCTAGACCATTTCTACTTTATCAAACTGTTTTTTCCTGTAGAATCAGGCCTCTCATCGAATCTCGTCGACTTTTCGATGGATCGAAAACAGAGTACGTACGTAACTCTCACAGTTCATAAAGTGCTCATGTCCCCACAGCCCACTCAATTCAATGTTCCCCTAACATTGTTAGTGCTTTTAAGGCAGGACACAATGAAATTTTGACGAAATATGACATTATGTTTTAGTCTTTTTAAAAAAATATTATTTAAAATTCTAATTTACATAGAATACAAAAAAAACCAAGTTTAAGTTGAGAAATAATAAAAAATTTAAAATTTAAAAATTTACGCCCATTTATGCCTCACTCCGATCGAATCTTACAGTTGACTTTTCTCAATTTAGTTAAAACTTCAATTTGAATTTTTTGAAGATACGTATTAAATTAAATCTAAATCTTGGTCGATTCAGGCAAATGTGGGGCTTAAATTGTTGAGAATTTAATGAACTAAAAAGTGAGCTGATTATAATCTAATAACTATAGTTTTGATGAATTTTACTGCTACGACGACCTCGCGGAGAAATACAAGCACTTCGGTCAACGCCAATTCGAGACGATCGGACTATGGTTCGGCGCCCGAGGAACAGTGAGCAGACAGGTGGTCGCCTTCTGGGAACGATTCGCACTAGACAAGTCCCACCTGGTTACGATTGCCGAGCAAGTGCTCATCGACTCGATCAAGATCATCCAACACCACATATATTCTAACGTGTAGTCGCACTCTCCCAGACCCTACCTCGACTAGTCTCTACCTCTGGTCCGCACACACTCTAACCCTCACAGTCTCAATACTCTCAATCCGTTGCCACGAGTCCCCTTATTATCTTCAGGACTGATGGTCACGCTGGGCTTAATGGCCTCCCATCATTAGATGGGCAGCATCCTTTATTAGCGAATAGTAATTATACCGAAATCTTTAGTAACTTTAACGAACAAATTGGCATTAGTTAGGGTATCTACTTACCCTCCCAATTAGGGTATCTACTTGCCTTCCCAGTTAGGGTATCTACTTACGGTTAAAGGATTAACTGGGGTATCTACTTACCCTCCCAATTAGGGTATCTACTTGCCTTCCCAATTAGGGTATCTACTAGCCTTCACAGTTAGGGTATCTACTTACGGTTAGGGGGTTAGCTGGGGGTATCTACTTACCCTCCCAGTTAGGGTATCTACTTACGGTTAGGGGGTTAGCTGGGGTATCTACTTACCCTCCCAGTTAGGGTATCTACTTACGGTTAGAGGATTAACTGGGGTATCTACTTACCCTCCCAATTAGGGTATCTACTTGCCTTCCCAATTAGGGTATCTACTAGCCTTCACAGTTAGGGTATCTACTTACGGTTAGGGGGTTAGCTGGGGTATCTACTTACCCTCCCAGTTAGGGTATCTACTTACGGTTAAAGGATTAACTGGGGTATCTACTTACCCTCCCAATTAGGGTATCTACTTGCCTTCCCAATTAGGGTATCTACTAGCCTTCACAGTTAGGGTATCTACTTACGGTTAGGGGGTTAGCTGGGGTATCTACTTACCCTCCCAGTTAGGGTATCTACTTACGGTTAAAGGATTAACTGGGGTATCTACTTACCCTCCCAATTAGGGTATCTACTTGCCTTCCCAATTAGGGTATCTACTAGCCTTCACAGTTAGGGTATCTACTTATGGCTAGGGGTTAGCTGGGGTATCTACTTACCCTCCCAGTTAGGGTATCTACTTACGGTTAGGGGGTTAGCTGGGGTATCTACTTACCCTCCCAATTAGGGTATCTACTTGCCTTCCCAGTTAGGGTATCTACTTACGGTTAGGGGGTTAGCTGGGGTATCTACTTACCCTTACCCAATTAGAGTATAATAAGTAGCCAATATATATTCAAATTCATTTTTCGGTAAAGTTACTAAATTATTCGTAGTAACTTTTTATCTGGTCAAAACACCATTTATTTCGGCAAAGTTACTATTCGGCGAAAATACTATTATTATTCGGCAAAGTTACTAATTTGTTCGGTCGATTAAATATAAGCCTTATTAATAAAGTTGTTCTCTCTCTCTTTCAAATTAAAAGAAATATAGCAAAAATTTGTAATTTTTTTATTTAAATCGTCCCAATTTAAAAATATTAACAATTAAGCCAAAACTTTCCTGCTCAGTTTTAAGTTCTTTTAATTATCTTTAATTTTTACCCAAGTTTGTCAAAATCGGTCCAGAAATGTGGTCAAAACGTGTCTTCAAAAAGATAAATAAACCCTGTTAAAATGCCATCTTTCTCAATTGAGCAAAAATCTATCGTGTCTCCCCTTAAGCATTTACAGTATTTGATTGCAATGTTTGGCCAAATCTATTTGGGGCTGACTAAAGTGTTGCTCAAGTCCGCAAGTGGTCCATTCGAATTGGCACATCGAATCAATGATGCGAGTGTTAGCATTTTGATTGTGGGCGAAGATAAACTTGGAGTTGTGGAGAAAGCGTTGAACAATGCAGAATATCGTAAAGCTATTGGGAAATTGAACACTATTGTGGTGTTGGAAGCGGATCGATTGGACGAGAACATTACAGAAAATGATATTCTATCTAAAAAACAAATTTACACCTTTGATCAAGCAATTCCACTGGGAAAAGGCCAAAAACTGGACCATATTCCATATTTTCCTGTCGATCTAGACAATGACCACTACATGATTGCGTACACATCGGGCACCACTGAACCACCAAAAGGTGGTGTTCATTCACACCGAACATTTTTGTCTGATCTATTCAACAGTAGACCACCAGTGAATGATGTTCTCGGTCAAACTCTTCTTGCATGGCATCCTCTGAGTCACGTGTCTGGTGCCATCATCATACCCGAGGCACTGTTCAATGGCAAGACAGTTGTGCTATTCAGTGACACTGAACTCGAACCAATGCTCAGCGCAATTGAAAGATTTGGTGTGAATCAACTGTTCATATCTCCAGGTCATGCAACTGCACTAGCACAGCACGATTACCAAAACCGGTACAATTTGAGTTCTTTGAAAGCTATCAAAACTGGTGGATCAAAGTTGGCTGCGAATGTGCTGATTACTCTTAGAGACAAATATAAAGCGATGATTGTGGACGTGTACGCTGCCACTGAATGCTACGGACATGTGGCAAATAGAGATCCTGTAGCGCTTTACGAAAAATTTGAACCAGGCAATCTTGGAAATGTACTACCAAATGTAGAGCTGAAAATTATTGATCTGAAAAGTGGTGAAGCACTTCCTTCGTTTGAGCCAGGAGAGATATGTTTACGTGGGGCACCGGTTTTTGTTAAATATTTGAACAATGAGGAAGCAACCAAAAGTACAATCGATGAAGAGGGCTGGTACCACACGGGTGATGTTGGATATTACAATGAGAAGGAATGTCTGTTCATTTCGGATCGAATCAAGGAGATGATCAAGTACAAAGTGTGGTCCGTTATTCCTGCTGAGATTGAACACTTCCTCTTGGGACACTCTGCAGTGGAGTCGGTTTGTGTGGTTGGTGTCAAACATGCAACCGACGGACAATTTCCACGAGCTTATGTCCATGTGAGAGAGGGCAGATCGGTGACCAAACAAGAACTGATCAACTATGTCAAAGGTGAGTGAACAATGAACATTGAACAATAATAAACTCAAATATTTATTCAATAGAAAACACGGGTCTCCAGAATCAACTACGCGCAGGCGTCCGTTTTGTAAACGATATTCCTGTAACTGTAATTGGTAAAGTGGACAGACAGCACTTCAAAGCATTGGTCAAGGTCGAGTTGATTACTGAACAAGTGGAATAATATTTTTTATTAACACAAACATTAACCTTAACTGCAGTTCAGTTATTCTGTGTGACATAATTTGAAATCTTTTTTATTTTAACCACCAAAAGTATTGTTCAAAAAAACACAAGACTTGACTAAAGTGTAAGCACAAAATTACAAAGTAAAGTAAAGTAAAGTACAAGCTGAAGCACTAAACTTTGTGTGACAAAATGATCTAAATAAAACAGAAATACAATCAGAGGTCTAGTTAGTGAAATGTTGGAAAAAAGTAAAAAAAACGTCCAAAGTATTTGCGATCTCGGTTGTGCACAAATGAATTCGGGAAACGGCCATAATTTCGTTTTTGATAGGCGACAAATTAATATTTTTTTAAATGTTATAAAACATTTTAGTGTATTCGAAATCAGTTGCCTTTTTGGAAAGTAAATTGTGAACTCGTTAGACGTAACAGTCCACTCTAAACGGCTCTCCAGTGAGTAAGCTCCCCAATGTTGGTCGGTAAAATCCGCCATGTTCCATTCACCCATTGAAAACAAATTCGACGTTCAAAAGGTTCTACCTTGTCGGATAATCGAAAATTTTTGAAGTTCATAATTTCTCTCATTTTAAAATAAGAAATATAAATTTTATATAAATTTTCCTAAATTGCCGTTTTGCTAATTTTCTGACTATTTTGGTAATGAAATGGATGGTAATATCGGTAAATGGTAACTACCCTAACAACACCTAACCCCCACTAGTTTTCATTTTTCGAAGGAAGTAGAAATCGATATTGTCATTTACCTACTACCTGAAAAATGTCGATAAAATTTAGTAATCAACCCAAAAACTTAATTACTGTGTTGTTACTAAGTTGATGAAACAATATCGTGACATTCAAGTATTAAATTTTTATTTTAAATTTTTATTTTGCAATTAAAGCATTAATTATTAAAAGTATAGAAGTTAGAACTATAAATTTAAAAGCAATAATAATTTAAAAGCATACAAATTGTGTTGTACAATTTACATTTTTAAATTATTCTAAAATTTAAAAAATTATATTTTTAAAAAGATTATTTGAAAATGAATTCTATCGTCAAGAGAATTGGTTCAAATTTGCATAGAGTGATCAACTCAAATTTGTGTCAACTATTTCCAACTAGATTTCTGTGCTATCTAACATCCGCGGTTGGACATCCCAAAGTGATGCCTTATTTGCTTTGGCACAGTTTTTTGCATCTATATTTGAGCACACTCTCTGTTCGAGTTATGATTGCAAGCCTGGACTGGAAAGATGGCCAAATTGTGGACACTCGCGTGCAGTATGATCCAATGATAGACTCATTGAAAAATGAATTGCATCTTTGGAACACACACCAATCAGTTCCGTACATGTCACTGGCCGCTTCATTACTTCCACTGTACGCCCTGTACTATCATCACTTTGTCTATTATCAACTGGATTCGTCTGTTCTACGACTGTTTAATCAAGTTATCATTCAAAATGAACAACAATTTGTCAGTGCAAACTTTCGCTTTGTTCATGTTCCACTCTATTATCGGCCAATTGTGCTGCTTCGGTACTGTAAAACATTGTGGGCTGGCTCAAATTGTCGTTGGTCCTTTTCATCAGTCAAACTGGACAGCAGCTTTCCTCAATTGTCAACTACAACTCGGGCTCGCACTCTTGTGTTGGCTAAAATATTCGATTACGTCTTGGCAACAAATATGCTTTTGAATTGTATCACGGTGTCCACGTTTGCACACTTTTGAACGCGCAGCTTTGTGGGTGGTACTGGTTTTTGTTCAGTTTTTTGTACTCTTTCCGAAAAGCCCCCACTCGAGAAAATCGGTGATGATTTGCTCGAGTTATCAGATCAGAAAGATTTTCGACTCGAAACTTTCAAAAATTGTTTTCGAATGCAAATTAAAAACTTTTATATATTTTTATTTTTGTATTTTATTCTTTGGATTCTCTAGTATTTTTGGTATTATTTGCTAAGATGTACTCACGGTAACTTAATGGTAACTTAAGATGGAAAATGACAGCAAAATTGATAAAAATACATACTTTTCACGATAGGTGGCGTTATCAGCTACTACTGTGAGAGAGAAGTTATGTCTCGCTGTTGGCTGCTGCACTGGCTGTCTGACTGATTTGATTTATTATTAATGTTTTTCTGTGTTTAATGTGATGAATTATGCATTGAGACACTACTTTGAACAAAGTTCGCATTCGTGGTCACTGACAGAAGTATTCTTCAACTGAAACATCAAATCAAATCATCACATGTTTGTTTGCGTTTGTATTTAGTTCTTCTAGTGCTTCAGCTTGTCTGCAATATGAAAACTTTCATCTCCACGTTAATTGCTTTGACTACTTTCTGAACATATCCTTATTACTCTAATGCTCGTGCATGTAATCTTGGTAATTTCTGGGAAAGTGAAAGTTTTGCGTTTTCGTAATGTGAACCGAAGAAGACTCGATTTGGAAGATGTCTTTGTTGCTAAGTTTGAAACATTTGAAACATGTCCCGAACACGACACATATCTAATAAAATTATTATCTTATAAACCCAGAAATGCTAGCCGTCATCGTGTAATGATTGACATCATGATCTACCCAATTCACCAACTGTCCAACTATATTTAGACACTTGTGTGAAATAATTTCGACTGTGGATTTGTATGAAGACAACTTTTGAAGCTACATGACAATCAAAGAGCATTCAAATTGAACGCTTTTGTTGGTTCGCGAAGTATTACGACCATCGACAGATCATTTACCGATTTGCTACAAACACAGGCAACTTGGGAAAGTGTGGAAGTGATCTTTCTCTGTAAGTCATTTCTCGTCTTATTCACCTGTTTGTTCTGACTCATCTTTGATTTTGTTTAGGTTAACAATTTGGTGTATCAATTTTCCCCCATTTTCCCAGGTCACTCATTCTCCGAGTATTGGATTTGTATGCTTTTGAGTATTTCGCCTTTTCTGAGTGACTAACTTCCTTTCACTCTCCCCTTTAGGTTTGTTCATGTTGTGCGCATCTTGTGTGCCTTCTTTTGAGTCATTTCGTTTGACAATCTCAATTTTTTAAGTTACCATTTACTCCTGGTGGAAAAAGCTATTCTGACTGGCCTTTTAAATCTATTTGGAATCTATTATGCATTATGTATAGCTGTTAATATTCCTCCAATCTAATTTTCAAAATATTCAAATCATATGAAAAACGAAAATAATTTTATTTTAATATTTGAATTATCAAATTACATTAAATTCAACGTTGAAGTACTTCAAGACCTTGATTTGCTCTTTCTAATTTTACTTTGTTTCTCATCTTCTTTTCGTTGCGTTTCTTTATTTCTTATTTTTAATTCGTAGCAATACATTCCCAACATACTTGCAATATCTTTATTTGTTTTGAACCTATTCTCGATATTGTGCATCAGTTGATGGACTTGTTCGCCCATTTCATCGGATGTCTCATCAGCCAAGAGTGGAATTAAGTCGAGGTGAGACACGAGCAAATGTAACTTGAGTGTGTAGCTGCATCCCATTTTGTTAAAAGCAATCGCCAATTCATCAACTAGCTTCTCACGTGATTTGGTTGGATGTTGGGCACTGGTCAACACAAACCGACAGACACCAACGAATGCATCAAATGCTTTGCGCTCAGTTCTGTTCAATCTTTCGATGAAAGTTTCATCCTTGACAATATCTCGTATTTCAGGTCCAGTGAATGAGCCTTGCTCCATTAAAACCAACGATTTCACCTTATTAAGCTGAATGATTCGCTCAAATGGTGTGCCTTCTGCTCCACTATGGTCCAGTTGAAGCACAAACTGAGTCCAAAGCCCAAGTTTGATGTGGAGGGGAGGAATTATGAATTGCTCATGGTCCGTGATTAGACCATCATTTTTTACGCTGAAATTCTCTCTGACTTTACGAGTTTTCGCCTTTTTGCT
Source organism: Rhizoglyphus robini (assembly GCA_023373905.1). Taxonomy (NCBI): domain Eukaryota; kingdom Metazoa; phylum Arthropoda; class Arachnida; order Sarcoptiformes; family Acaridae; genus Rhizoglyphus; species Rhizoglyphus robini. The sequence goes on from JAKIJQ010000010.1 coordinate 1,782,049, forward strand.
ATAACTTTCCAAATTAGGGACTTTGTTAAAAGAAGTCCTCACAGGATGCTTCTTTTTTCTGTTTCTGTACTGTTTTGCACGATCAAGAGTTCTGTCCCAGAGACAGTGTGGACACGGGAATGATGGGTAGCTGCCAGCTAGGCCACATAAAATATTGATCATCTTACAGTCACCAGAAATGAGCCAATTGTGTGCATCATAGTTCAGCAGCTTGAGCACCTTGTCCATGTCGGAGTAGTCCTCTTTGAGGCAATTGTACGAGTACAGTACAGGAATAGGTTTCCAAACGTTGCCCACGTGAATAAGTGCACCTTTGAGTGTCTTGGTTGAGCCATCAAGAAACAGACGCCACTCGTCAGGATTGTACTTCAACTCCAACAAGCGCATCAGTTCCTCTATGTCCGTGCAGTAAGCCGAATTTTGAAGTATCTCCTCAAAGCATTCAGTGTAGTCATCCTGTGGCTTGTCGTAGCTGGTAACAGTGATGCCTGGTTCAAGTACGTTGTGATTGTACAAGGAGGAGATCACTTTACGGCGCACTCGGCAACTCATGCCCAAAACCAATTTGTCCACTTCTGATTTTGACATTAGTATTGGCACTTTTGACCGAGGCTGGCGCGCTGTATATTCTGGGTCGAGTCGAGAATCGTATGTTTTGGCACTAACTTCACTCAAAAAGTTGAGTCCATCGCTGTACTGAGCAACATCACTGTTGAGATTGAGTTCACTTTCGATTGCAACTTCACTCCGAACAGTCAATTCACTTTCTATTCCACTCTCGCTTCCAAGACCTAATAATTCCAAGTCTTCACGCTCACGCAGTTCCATTTCAGCACGAATTAGTTCATCCACACTCGGTACATGAGGAGGCTCAACAGGTTGTACGTCAACTTGATTGTGCACAATTTGAGAATTTGAATTTTGGTCATCATCATCAGCACTATCATCAGACTCACTAATCTCACCTTCATGCTTCCACTTTGGATGTGATGATGATGATCGCTTGGGATATTCAATGTGACTTTCGGTACTTCGCTTCTTGTGGCGTTTTTTGCGGTTCAAATTCGGGTGAACAAGACAAATGTAACAGTTGCTGTGATCACTTTTGGGCTCGCTCCATAACATCGGACGACTGTACTTTAAAAGTTGACCACCATTTGGAGCATGCAATTTACGCTGACAATTTGAACAAATCTTTTGTGGGACCCAATCACCATCGGTGCTCATGTCAATGTTGAATATTTTGCGATAGACTTTACGAACTTCTCGAGTGATATTCTTCTGAGTGCCTGGTGGGTTGAATCGAGCACAGCAATGGCAGACTTTGTTGCGTACTTTCGGGTTTGAACATACTGGAACATGATTGATGACTTGAGTGTCCATTGTGAGGACAATTGGAAATTTTGGTATTTGCAATACAAAACAAACAAACCAACAAATTGCAACCAATATATCCCAATACCTCTTTCACACAAAAACCACATGTTACAATTAAAAATTGTGGAACCCGTGCTGCCATCTAGCGTTCATTTTACGTACTATACCGTTAATTTTATGGTTTCTTTTGGGTTTTATCAGTTTAAAATTATCACACTTCCATCTTCGCAAAAAATACCACAAATACTAGAGAATCCATAGAATAAAATACAAAAATAAAAATTAACAAACGTTTTTAATTTGCACTCGAAAAAAATTTGAAAGTTTCGAGTCGAAAATCTTTTTGATCTGATAACTCGAGCAAATCATCACCGATTTTCTCGAGTGGGGGCTTTTCGGAAAGAGTACAAAAAACTGAAAAAACTGGTACCACCCACAAGGCTGCGCGTTCAAAAATGTGCAAACGTGGACACCGTGGTATAAGTATATATACGTACATAAATCATAAAATCATTTTCTTTATCTTTTTAGTATCTATACTAGCAGCAGTGGGTCTAGTCTACTTGAGTATAATGTCTCAAATTGTTTCACTAACCAAATTTGTGATAATTATGTTGGAAACAGTTCTTATTATCTATGCATCGTGGAACACAATCAGACTGTCGGTGTTTTTAATTTACTACACATCCATACTCTTGTATGTCTACCATTCCTGTGTGAGCACAATTGACCGATCACTTTCCGACTGGGTTGACAAATGTCAACGAAACATAAACTCTAACTACAAATGGAAGGCAAAATTAAACAAAAGAGATCTTACACAGGTGTTGGCTCTTAAATTGACGTTATTCCGTGTGATGAGAAATCAAATAGTACGCAATTTGATGTACATCAACGCCAAATGGGTTTCCAAATCGCTGCAAATGTTTATGTTGACCAATTTGCCTGTGAACGTGTGCATGATAGCCACACTGTACTATGAGAAGCTATTTCTTGGTGAGCAGATTCTATTTGGTGGCATAATTTGCGTACAAACTATGATACCACTTGTGTTCGGTTTCATTCTCATTGGCACTTGTGGCACACTGAACGCTACTGAACGGCTCATGGTCCGAGCACAGCTTCTGCTCACATCCCAACAGATGATGGCCAAACTCAAACTCATGACACTGTACGAGCTGGTACACAGTAGAAAGAAATTTAAATTCACAAGTGTCAATCTTGGCAGTATAAGTCAACGATCGATTTATCAGGTTTATTTTTGATTTAATAATAATAATTTTTTTGATTTATTAAATTAATTCATACAAAATATTTCTCCAATTAGTTCCTCATTGTCTACAGTGCGTATATCATGTCTGTGTTTGATATGTTTCAGCAATCGTAATAACCTGCTTCGCAATCACAATAATGTTGGTTTACTTTAAGTTGATTACCGAGTCTGAATTAAGCCACGAGGCCGCGCATTTTCAGTAAAAAAAATATCTGCCAGTGAAAACAGTGGGAAAAGGTGGTAATCTTTGGGTGCAATTTTCTCCTACATTTCTAGACCGATTTTGGTGTATTATAGCTTTTATTAAAGGTAAATGTATAGATCTAAAAAAATTAAGAGGATTAAATGTCTATCCGTCTTGAGTTGAGTTCAAAGAAAAAAATACTCAATTTTTTCCATTTTTTTAGCATTTAGTAAAAATATCATTAAATAATTAGAATTTTTCTAGATAAATTTATAGTCTATACATTTACCTTTAATAAAGGTTATATTTACACCAAAATTGGCCCAGAAATGTAAGAGAAAATACACCCAAAGATTACCACCTTTTCCCACTGTTTAGACTGGCAGCGATTTTTTTTACTGAAAATGCGTCGCGTCTTGCCTAATACCGAGAAGAAATTGAAGTATAAACGAATGCTCTTGATACTTAATAACCTGTTTAACCTACAAAATAATTTCTCTGACGTTTTTGAAAATTGTGTTTGAGTTTATGAGTTGATTCATGATGATCACATATAAATTAATTAAACAAAAATTTATATAACACTATTTCCAGATTTTAACATATTAACAAAAAATGAATTTTATTAAAAACTTGGCAAATCAAAAAATAATAAACTAAAGCACTGCTCAAGTACAACAAATTTCAACTGCATCTTTCAGTTCATTTCGGCTACTCGGCTACAGAAGCAACAACATTTGAAGCACATTCGAAGCAGATTGTATGCTTGCAGTTTGCCTAGACTGACAAAACTTAGAAGATTGTTACTTTAAATTGTTAGTAAATTGTTGGTATTTAAAATTGAAGAAAGAGTTGGTTTTAGTAAATTTTAGTTTATGTTTCTATTATGTAGTTTTAGATTACTAAGGTTTGTTGTCATTCTCACACCCAGACTACATTTTCATGCTAATTAATTTCTCTGTCTCGTCCGATGTTTACTCATTAAATATCCTAATTTAGCACCCTCAGGGACAATTAGTAAAATTGTCGTGTACCTGTGAATTCCATCTCATGCACATTTTAAATTCTAGGTACGAATGTTGTACGTGTGAACGTCAATAAAATGTCTAACAATGTCACAAGTGAAAAATATAAAAAGATTCATATAACTTTAAGTAAAAGTTAGTTGCGTATTTGAAAGAAAAAAAATTGTGTGTGGTGTGAGAGTAGTGTACTGGCATTTTACAAAAATATATGTAAATGATCTTAAACAAGCAGGTCTAAAATAATTTAAATTTAAATTTATGTGGGATGAAATTGGATAAACATACTTTGATCACGTGAACAGCAACAAGAAAAAAGCTATTTTGTATTTCCCTCTACTCCACGTGATCACTGATAAGGCCATGATCAGAAATATGTTGATTCTTTATTTTTTTTAATTTTTAAAACTTTATATTATGATTTAAAATATAGTGAATTTTATTCTGATTAATTTGTGCACACAGAAAGAAATAGTTAGACAAACATTTGATGCACTTTTTCACACCGAACGCCGAGACTGTTGAGTGAGTTATCACCTTTTACTTCTACTTGTTCACAATGTTTCTCCAAGATCATGGTCATTCTTTGTAGAGGCAAATTTAGGTTGGAAACCTGTTTAGGGGAAACTGCTACCAATTTTCAATCAGAAATTGTTTTAGCAAATACTTCTTATTTGAGTAAAAATTAATTTAAAAATATACAAAAATGTTCTTTTAAAATGCGACTCACATCAAAAATATGACCAAAATCTGTTTATGAGAAAAATATATTTAAACATTTTGCAATAATTAACACAAAATCATTACCAAATCTCTTATTGTTGAGTATATGCGTCATATGTTTATGTACATGTTTAGATATTATTCAGCAAAAAGTACTCCGTATGCACTTTTGTTGAATCATTTGGTTGAAAATCCTTTTATTTTGTGATTAATTCTATTGTTTTCTTGTGATTATTTTAACAAAAATCTAAACCAAATTGGGGTGGTAAGTGTTAATTGAATTGTTTTATTGCATCCAATCCGACATGCCCAAATGTTTATGCTAATAACCTCACAGTTGAGTTTTATTTAAGAAAAGGGTTTTTAACCATTTTGAGTATTTTTGTTCTCCGGTAAAATGGCTCCTCGAATATCGCGTTTCGATTGTGATCTTGTTGGCCGTATAGGAATATCTCCAATTGATGATTTACCCGAGAGACGGGAAATAATTGCCCACCAAATGACACAACCTGACACCATTGCAACAATTTCTCTTTACATTCATCTAATCAACGCGATTGCAATAATTTTGTTGGTAAACATTTTTAATTTTTGGACTGTGTTAATCAATTTATTTTTTTAATTTATTTTTTTAGATTGCAATGTCCAGTATAGACACTGCACTCGTGTTCAACTGTGTTTTGGTCGAAATTGCTCTTTTTTTGGTTTTTTGTATATGTGAATCATTTAATCTTAGAGACTTTGAATTTAAAAAAATCAAATTAAAAAAATGAAAATAAATCAAAGCATTTCTCAACAATTTTCTACTGCATCTCTCCATTCATTTCGGCTACTCGAAAAGCAACAACATTTGAAGCACATTCGAAGCAGTTTGCATGCTCTCTTTTTGTACTTCTTGTTCAACCAAAAGTATATGAATGGGTTGTAGCACACGGAACTAATGCTAAACCAGTGGCACAGGATGAAGGTCCGCTTTGAGTAGTGACTGTTGGGCACAAAGTCGAGATAGAGATGATACAAATTGAGTGGCAGCCAACAGACTGCAAACACAATCACCACCAGAATGAGCATTTTGATGGTTCTCTTTCGAGCCTGCAGACGAGTCGCCTTTTGAGTGTTGGTCATTACGCCAATGTGGCCACGTCTCCAGATGTGAACGCCTATTTGGCTGTAACATATGACTTTTTCATATGAATAAACAAAATATGAGTTAAACTTTTTTTCAATAGAATAAATTCATACCAATAATCGTGAGAGGCACCAGATATTGACTTAAAAATGTAAACATTGTTATTGCTCTACTGTAGGTCAGGGCTGGCTTTGGATAAACTGCCTGACATCGTGTCACACACGTGTACGTTTGCTTGTGCACAACTCGGGTGAAGACAAAGTGGGGAATGGAGAATATTGCAGCAGCCAGCCAGATGAGCACAATTGTCACCATTCTAGGCAGAGTTGAGTTGGTGAGGCTTTTGGGCTGAAAGCCAAGCAACACATGACAGCGATCCAGTGCAATGACCACCATCGAGATTGTGGACACATAAACAGACATTGCCTGTACAAGTGGACCCACATGACAAAAGGCAGAACCCAGGGGCCAGCTGTCGAGCAAAAGGCGAACTGGAGAAACAAAACAAAATATTATTAAGAGTTATCTGAATTGATTAAGATAGATCATTTAGGAACTCATTCAATGGTTTCATATGCTCTAGGATATAAAAAATGTGCATTGAAATATTCGTTTTTCTATAAATGCATTAGCATTTACTAATGGGGATAGGCCTAGATTTACAAAACTTCAAAGATTGTTTCATTTAAAATTGTTTATATTGAAGAAATCAAAGTTCAAACTTTCCTATCCTATTAAATGTATCATTTCCTTTTTTAAAAATAAAATTAACCATATTGGGAGTAGTTTTTAGTCAATATTACTTTATGATATCTAGTTTTGTATGTTAGCAAGATTTGTTGTCATTCTCACACCTAGACTACATTTCCATGCTAATTAATTTCTCTGTCTCGTCCAATGTCTACTCATTAAATATATTAAAATTTAGCACCCTCAGGGACAATTAGTAAGACCATCATGTACCTGTGAATACCATCTCATGTATATTAGAATTCTATTCGCGAATTTTAGGTACGAATGTTGTACGTGTGAACGTGTGAACGTCAATTAAATCTACTGACAATGTAAAAGTAAAAATATAAAAAGACTTATATAACTTTAAGTAAAAGTAGTGTTGAAAACGCAAAAAGAAAATTTGAATGGCGTGAGAGTTGTGTACATACGTAGTTGACAAAAATATATGTAAATGATCTTAAACTTGTTGTAGGTTTAATTCATGTGGGCTGGAATTGGATAAACATCCTTTAAACATACTATAATCACGTGAACAAGAGAAAATAGTTATTTTGTATTTCTATTTCCACGTGATCATACCATGATCAGGTCAAGGTTATCATCGGTAATATTATGACATTCACAAATTATAATAATCTTACCAACAGTCAATGGAATGTTGAATGTGGTGAGCAGCAGATCAGAGACGGTTAGATTTGCGATTAGTTTGTTGGTTGTCTGTACACGGAGATGTCGATGCGAAAGAATGACAAACAGCAGCAACAAGTTGCCAAACAGTGACACTACGATGATGGCCACATACGCAGACACAATAAGCACATTCTGCAACACAATTTCACTGTACAGATCTGCATCATTTTGAGGATTAAGTTCGTGAAAGAATTCTCGCAACATTTGAACATTTTCTCCTGTCATTGAAAGTGAACGATTGTTCTCAAGTGAATCGATAGAGATGGCAAAGCTACCAGTTGAATCATTTAAAGATGAATTTGAGAAATTTTCCAAGTATCGATTTAATATCAGAATCATGTCATTCACACCGGAAAAGTCATAGTACTGTTCGTCAAAATCCAATTGCTTACCATCAACATCGTGATAGAGTTGGACGGAAGAACAAATGTTACTCAAAACTTGTTGTTTCATTATTTCTTTAAATATTCCAAAATATTTTTTATTACAAAAGTATTTATTTCATGGTAAAAATAATGAATTTTACTCTGATTAATTTGTATACACTGAAAGAAATAGTTGGACAAACATTTGATGCACTTTTTCACACCGAACGCCGAGACTGTTGAGTAAGTTGACACCTTTTACTTCTACTACTTCACAATGTTTGGCCAAGATCATGGTCATTCTTTGTAGAGGCAAATTTAGACTGAAAACCTGTTTTTGTGCGAAAATTCAAAAACTGCTTCCAATTTTCAAATTGCGAAAAACTTCACTTTCGAATACAAAATATCATGATAATTCAAAATTATACAAAAAACATTTAATAAAAATTTTCAAATAAAAAAATATACAGAAAAAACATTTATTAAGAACAATAAATTTCCGTCATAACTTGATCCAATAAATTATTTTGATTATTTTGGATATCGCCATACACTCCTCTGATGCTGTCAGCAACAAATTCAATTTTCCTCAACCACACCAAAATTGATGCATATTTGTCTCGTGCTTTAGTTGTATTTCCATATTTGTGCTCCAAATATCTTTTAAGAAGATAGTGATACAGAATGTGCTGATAGCGAATGTTTTCGGAAAAAACGACATTAGGTCGTGGTCTGAATAGGAATATTACCAAGATCTGTTTTTGAAAAATACATTTTGAAAATTTTTGAAAATCTATTTTTTAAATTACCAAATCTCGTATTGTTGAATCATTTTCCATTTCCAATTGAAACAAGTGTAGAAACTTCTGAAATCTTTCACCAAAATTAGCCAATCCTTCATTTGAGCCCCATTCCCGAATGAGCCTAAGTTCTGCAAACATTACTTTGCCCTACAATTAAGGTGAAATTATATAAGTTTTAATCTTTGCAATCGCAAACACACTTCATTGTCGACTATGAGAATTGCATTTCTATCTGCATCATAGCAGAAGGATGCATGAATTGAACTCTGTTCTGGATGAAAATGCTTCAAAATCATAATTTGGTTGTTTTGATCTAGATTCGTGAAAGCGGTGAATGTCTTACAGAATTTGATGACACACCTCACCGTGTGCCCTACGAGATTTGCTGCTTCAGGCAGACTTGTGGCATCGCCACTCGTGGGAAGATCATTTGCCACTGGATAGAAGCTAGTCGCATTTCGGACTAAAGTTAATTGAGAATATTCTGCACTTTTGAGTTCAATTGAATTTTTGAATATTCTTCCAAAAGTAAATACTTGACTTTGATTTGAGGAACTATCTCCACGAATTCGACTCGAAATCAGATCCTTCTTCATGCCAATTGCCAAACATTTAGCCATTCGACATTGTTTGCAGTCGTTTCGATTTGATTTATCGATGATGCACTTTTTGTCATTTAAACAAAGCAAAAACTAGATGCACAAAAAATAAAAATAAAAATTTTTGATTCAAATTAAGAAAATGCATTTACATTCTGTTGTAGAGCATGACGTCTGAAGAATAATTTACACGACTCACAAGTAACCACATTGAAATTGAAACCTATCGAGAAAATATTTCATAATTCACAACATGATCACAAAACTTTGACTTACCGATGGCCTTGTCACCACATACCCGGCATTGTTTGTTATGCAAGTTTGACATGTTTCTCAGTGCTGCATGTCCAGTAGTGCTTTCATATAGTTGGTATATCCTTGCCCTGAAAGTGATTGGTTCAACTCAGTGTTTTGCATTGTTGAGTATCCGTCTTATTTGTCTTATACTGAGTTATCGATTGTCAACCACTTGATTACTTGCTTACACATGCACATATCACTTATATACGAGTATATCGAGTGGTTGACAACAATCACCGTTGCGGATGTAATTGTCACTTAGCACATGCTTTGCAGAGTCTTTTGTGTATGATTAGACAATAATCTCATGCCACTGCAGGTGTTCCCAAATTTAATTTCTATATTTGCTTTAGTTGTCAAGGCTCAAGATACTGCTGCCTGAATTCAAAGTACAATGTACAGTGAACAATGGTCCCAATGCGGTGAAAGTCTTTGAAAGATTGAAAGATTGTGAAAATGTTGAAATCCAAATCCCGAAACGCAAGTGAAATCTCAAATATTATTTGGAATCCCCGGAGAACGGACGTTTGTTGCGTATATTATGTTGGAATTTGATTATGAGTTTGCTCGTAAATTGCTCAACAAGCTGTTGTGAAACATTATTGTGTGAATTATTTCTAAAGGTGAAATTGGCCATTTTAATGACCAATAAAAATTAATAAGCAACTAATATGTAATTAATTTATATTTTTATTAAATTCAGCAATAATACCCGTGCATTCAGTTGAATTAAATGATCTTAAGTATTATTCTATATTTACGACATGTACCATTAACTTATTCAAATCAAGTAATTATTTTTACTGATTAACCAAATGAAGACTACAGAGTGAATTGGAAGCTTATGTCAAATTAAATACCAATTGATCATATCGTGTTTGATAAAAACATATTCGAGAATAACAATTAGTACACATTATTTGTATCTTTCACTTCAGTTAATAGATAAGATTTTATTTTAGATTAAAAATTAAACTTTCAACTTCATTTAAAGCGGCTTTACTTCCGTCAAATTGTACTCATTTGTCGTTTCATTTTTACCAGTTAAACTCAACAATTTTCCCCCTCCAGACAGCTCTTGTCGACATCTTTTTGGAGGAATCAGGTGATGTTTCCAAAATTCGAGCGCATTGAGCAGTGGAGTTTCAAACAGAATTGTGAAAACAAATCCAACAAAATACGAACACAGAATAATGCCCGCACAGTAAATCATCAGTGAGTGAACGTTTACATCGATGAGATCACGCCTGGAGCCATTCGATGCCCATACAACCCAAACGTGACTCAGATAAACGGAGTAGGTCATTCGGGAAAGTGGTCTGAACTGAAAATAGGACAGAAACGTTCCTATGAGACCACCATTGTTGGTGACACATAGCCAAATGGCCAACGCAAGACCAAATGTCCACGTTAGCAGAGTTAGCGGATACATTAGAGCAGATGTCAATGGATCATAGGGACGGCCGTGCAGCCACGGATAGGTCCCGTAGATTGAGAATACAAATCCAGACAGTGAAACAGACCAGAGAAAATATTTGGTACTCTAGAAAAAGAAGAATTTAGTAATTGAACTTGAATTTTAAAAACAAACAAACTACCGTTTGAAAAGAAATCTGCTTGAGATACTTAGAATTGTTGACAATGTAATCACCAAATAGAAAGCCAATCAGGAAGACAAACGAATGTAACCATGGTTTGTAGACAAAGGCGAGATACTCGCTTGGCATTCCGTTTTCGTCCAGGAAATCGCTAAATTTAAATACAAAATTTAAAATCAACTGCGAGAAGTATAGCTAAATATCAATTTGAATTGAATTAAAAATACCTTTGAGATGTTCTTATAGCGCCAGGTGGAAGCTTTTTCAAGTATATCATTAAAGCACTTGCACCAATGCATAAAACAATTAAAATCATTGTAATTATTGTTCCAATTCTACGATTTTTCAATATGAGAATCATTGGAATCAGTGAAAGCCAGTGCAGTTGCATATCTACTGCCAAGTACCAGGTATGAACTGCGCACTAGAAAATTGATTAATTAACAAATCAAATTCAAATATTTAAAAAAAATTCTTACAATATTTTCGACAGCAATAAAATTTTGCAAATAAATCAAATTGTGCCACCAATTTTGGTAGCACTTGTCCACAATACTAATATGATTTCGCCATATTGGTCCGTCATACAGAGATGGTATGACAAAGGTGAGCAACATGAATGCGATCAATTGAGGCGTCAATCGGAGATAACGCATTACAATGTACATCCACGAATGAAAATTACGATATTCTCCGTGGGTGAATTTGGTTGTAACATAAATGGTCAGAAGACCACTAAAGATTAAATTTTAAAACTATTAACTTTTATCTCGATTGAGTGAATTTACCTTAAAAAGAAAAATGTGTCCACAGTGAGCTGACTTCCGTAAATGAATTGTGGCACAATTTCGGTTAAGCGTTGTCGAACAGTAAATGTTTTACCTGAAAGAAAAATTAAACTTGTTAGTCCATTCATTACAAAAAAATCAGCAAATTTATACGGAACATGTTCATATTGTTCCACACCAGTGCATGGCCCACAATGACCAAGCAAATTGTAATGACACGAAGTCCATGAATGCAGGCAAGATCATCTTCAGATTTGAATCGACAGTAAAGAAGTTTGTATATATTTCTTTGGGGAGAAAACCATAGTAAACTATTCCACTGGTTTGGGTTCTCTAAATTATTCAAAAATTTTAAAATTTTGATAAATATTCATTTGTTTCACCTTTTATCGATTTATTTGAACAGCAGAATGAATCGTAAAATGATGCAATCACAGCCAAAGCAATAAAGACTCCAAGAAATGCTCTATTGAAAAAATAAATAAATGAATAAAATTTAAAAATCCAGTTTTTTCTCACATTGCAAATAACTGGGTGGAATTAAAAGTAAATTTTTCAATTTTTGGATTACATGAAAATTTGCTTAATTTTAAACCAAATTTTTGAAAACCTTGGATAAATGGAATTAACAAACTTTTCCAATTACTTTGCATTACTCACTTGCATCAAGAAAGATTCGTGTGTCATTTGTGTTACAACTCAATGGAAGGCAAACACCAATTTGAATGTAGGAATAGTAAAATATCGATGCAATATCTTCCAAATCTCTATATACAGATCCATTGGCAAGATGTTGAACATTTTCGGGTGTCAACTCAAAATATTGTTCCAACGTTTGTGGTAGGACATTTGACTTGTGAAATAGATTGTGCTGTTTTGGCATTGGTTGGGGCATTGGAAGAGAAATGTCCACCAAACAGTACTGGGGCGAAATAGATCCCTCTTCAATACTAAGACACTGGTCATAGTCACCAAAATCGGTCAAAGTTCCACGTAGAGCGCCACTAGGCAGGAATTTACCCCATGAATTGAACAAGTTCACTGCCCAACTTTGCCGTAACCGTAAAGCATTCAACGAAAGATCAATTTCACTTTTACATTTTGCAGTAATTTGATTGTTTGTGAGAAGATCTTGCTGAAAGTTGACATAGTTTGGAAGAAATGCTCTTTCAAAGTTTTCATTTGATGTCTGCACAAATTGTTTCCATTCGAATGTTTTATTTGATTTGCATTCAATTTGGCCTAATAATTGACAAAATATAGCTAACAAGTGTAGTCTAAGTGCACATTTTGAAATTGGCAACATTTTCAAAGACTTTCAATAAAAACTGCGATCGCGTGAATCAAAGTTTGTTGCATTTCAAATCAAACAGTAATATATCATTTTAATGTTCCGAACTTATCTTCGTATTTATATAACTGAACACATAAATGTTCGCATTCCTCTCCACACCGGTTGAGTGAGAGCAATTTTCTCTCGAAATTTTCTAAATAATCTAAATAGTTTGACATAACGTAGCGACTTTTTGGTAGATTTTTGAATGATTAAGTTTTGTAATAAAGTTTGGTTAAGTTTGATGATTTAGTATAACAAATGTAGTTAAATCACAATTAAAAATTACAAATTACAAATAGGAAAAACGTTTTTTATAAAATCTGAATATTCAATGCAAGACTTTTCAATGATAGTTAGCACAACGATTCAATAAAACAACTACAAAACAGTTTAGTAAAGTCATTGATGATTCACTTTTCCGATGCAGCAATGACACTCAGAATACTGCGGCTACGCTATTTGTTTGTGTTCTAAATTGTTTTGGTAAGAAATACATTGTTTCAAATTTGTTTGCCTATTTTGTGTTCATTAACAGACCAAATTGACCTATCTTTGTAAGTATCTAATTATGAGATCTATCAATCGAATCGGCTACAATGTTCAATAGTCCCCTTTTCCAACCAAGTCATTCAATTAATTGGGTCGGTATTCGGACTATTTTATGATAAAAATTTATCCTCAAAAATCGGCAAAAACAATTTCCAACTCATTTCGTTTCTCTGGCGTTAAAGGGTTAAAGTTCTGGCTGTTCTTGGATATATAATTTATTTATTGAACAACCAAATTGTTTGTCTGTTTGCCAGTTTTATTACACAAAGAGTGATTTGACAATAATACTGATTATTTTTACTAGTTTATTGAACTTTTAGTTTAAGAAAGATTTTGTAGAGAAACAATTTTTGGTTTAAAAAATAAAAATAAAATTGTAGTGAAAGAACGAAATGTTTTTATTAGAGGAGCGACGAACTCACATCCGAGAAGAAATGTTTTTATAATATGTCACATGTTCAAACGACGATTTTGATTTGCGTTGCACACAGTTTTGGTTAAATATTTTAAGATTTAATTTGAATAAACAATTACAATAACACAAAACTCGAAATGACATTTTCGGAATGAGAGTTACACTTCTGAATAATATTTACAATTAAACATTGCAAACACGTACACTTGAACAGATTGAGATGAAGTTGTAAGTTGTTGGATGCACCACAACATAAAAACAAATATGAATTTAAGTATTTCGTATATTGAATGCAAAATAAATAAAACTGAACTCAATAGAATGTCATTTGAAGATTTTAATCCCCAACAACTAATGGTAAGCCGATTTTATTATCGCTAATTTGTCATGAATAACTTCAATGAAAACATCACACTTGTAGAGTAAAATAGTGATGCCTGTTAATAAAGAATTTAAAAAATATTTTTATTTTTTTTAATAATAAAAAACCTGTAAAACCGTCATCCTGGATATTTTGCCCATAGGTCCAAATGTGAAGCAAAATCTATTGTTTGAATTGAGCAATTCGTAATAATTTTGCAATTTAATTTTGTCACGAACAAAATGTTGTCCATAAAGTTTGATTTGATATTTGTAGAGACTCTTTTCGCCGCCATAGAGCTGATCACTTAATCGAATGAGTGAGTGCAAACCCAGTGATCCAAAGAATACGCTACCACCAAAGTAGGAAACCATTAGCAAATGGGACAGTAATGAAAGGTCAACAAAGAACAACACGGAGAACAAATAAATACTGAAGGCAAAGTGAGCACAGACAGAAAACAAAAACATGTTCGAAGCAAATCGACGATTGATCACAATCATATCATGCATGAGAAGAGTGTGATTTCGATAGAAGAAAGCCAACAATTTTGTTAAGCCACAATGACCAATTTTGTTTACACCAACAAATCGTCTGTTTAGATGGACCAATGAGAGATAATAGGTCGCACAAGCGATAAAGCCACAATTCATAACAAAAGTAACCAGAATGATGGTACGTCGAATGGCAAAAACGATTATTGCGCCATCAATCGAGCCAAACAGTGCTGACAGTATTGAGCAATTTTGAGTTTTACACAAATTGTACAGATAGTAGAGATATACAAGCGGCAAATCAATGGCTAAATTTAGTTGTTGGAAGAAAACAACCACATCTATAACCATTTTCACCACAAGCACTTTCATTCGAATTTGACAAGTAATATCGTGGAAATGTATCAATTTTGACCAGAATCGTGCTTTCTTACACGTCCACAATTGTTTTGGTAAAAATGCAACTTGTTTCACAATAAAATAATACGATTGTTTGAAGTCAATCTTAAATTGTGGATTTAACTCAAAGAAGTGGAGTCCATTTTCGGTGATCACTTGATGGAACACATTTGTCCAAATGTAGTGATTAGGCTTGACAAACACTAGATAGTCGGTGTAGATTGCTTGAAGGAATAACGGTCCGGTGCAGATGTCAATCATGTGATGATGAATGATTTGATTGAAGAAGGAAGATATATTTGACTTAACCCATGTCAGATATATTACTCTAGGTAAATAGAATGTCATGTAAAGGTAGTACACAATCCGCCAGGATGGCAGCCTATTTGACTTTTGGGCATCAAGAAGCAGAACTTTACGCAGCGTTGATGATGTTGATTGGTGATATTTTGTTAAAATCTTATTTGTAATTATTGACAACAACTTTCTCCAATATTGCTGGAATCGGTTCATTTTGTAAAAAAACTTGATCTTATTTTTTATTCAAAAATTTAAATATTAGCTCATAAATAAATAATACCATTAGAATTTCATTTGGGCAATTTAGAAAAAAAATCCCAGGCACAGAAAATAGTGCAAAAATTCTGTGCCAAGTACAAGAAGAAGTAAAAAAAAGTTTTTAAAATGTTGTTTTAAGTAGAAATCAATAAAATTATGCAAGTTCAACTTTTAAAAAATTGTGTTATTTTGGCAATGTTGGAATCACTTCAACCATTATTTCGGGCAACTGCAGATTGACCTCTTGACATCGTCGTAGAAAATGTTCCTTATAGGCAGGCATGTGGCTGAGCACATTCATCAATTGGCTATATTTGTGTTCGGCCCGTTTTCTGCTTCGATATTTTGAGAGCATATATCTGCTAAGCAATGTCTTGTACAAAATGTGATGATACCGAATGAATTCAGGACAAGAGACATTCGAATGGGATTGAAACAAAAGCTGTGCCAAAACCTGCATTTAAATAAAAAAAAGAGTTTAATTTAAATGTTTTTATAATTCAACAAATCCAAAATGTTATACCAAATCTCTAATGACAGTATCGTTGTCAAATTCAGGATGTAGAAATTGTAGGAATTTATTTTTGCCTGGTCTCATATTGAAGCGAACAAAAAGGACGTGTTTTGTTGGTTCATTCTAGAAAATAATTTTAAATTAGTAAATCGCCATTTTAACCAAATGCATACCTGAACAATAGGATAACCATTCTTTTCGAGGTCTATCGCGAAAGATATTCTCACAAACAGAATTTCCATTATCGAATTCCTCAAAATGGTCAATTGATCGGTGGCACTTAGTTCTGCCAGTGCAGACATACTTTTAGCAAATTTGACCACTTTCCTCGCGTACATGTCGGGCCAGTTGAGTTCGCCAATTGCTACCATATTATTTGTCACTCCAATGACTTCAAGTTTGCTTTCATCTTCGAATGCGCACGCAATTGCCTTTTGGACTTGTGCTATTCGGTCCTGTTCACAGAGGCTCAACTCAAGTGCAGCATTTGATGACTTGCGGATTCTTGTCTTTTTGAAAGTTTCATGATTTGATTCCAAGATTGATTTTATTGAACTATCATGTGATTGAAGTAATCTCTTTTGATTATAAGTTTTCAGCATTCCAACAAATAGACACTTTTTTAATCGACAGCTAGCACAATTTTTACGGGTTGTAATATCAATCAGGCAGTCATTTACTTTTGTACAGTGAAAATTCTATAAGAGAAATTCATTAATTTGAATTACACTTCAAATACACAACAAACCTTTGATTGATTCCGATGGAAGAATATTTTACACGATTCACATGTGAGCACACCATAGTTGACTCCTGTAGATTAGTAAATGTATGTTTGATGAAACAATCGAAACTTCTACATACCTGAGACATTATCTCCACATATTTTGCACTTTTTGTTTGCAAAATAATCGCTGGTTTTCATTTTTGTTTGCATCAACAACAACGGTGTTTTGGTTATAATCAGTAGAGGAAAAGCATTCACTCATCACTGTTGAAGGTCTCTCTACATCTCTGTGCTGTTTATGATGACAATGTACGAGTACATGTGCATTTGTGTATATGTAAACAAATGCTCTCTCTCATCTCCAAGGACACGCACGATTGCATACGATCGTAAAAGCTACATTGAACTACACCAGGTACATTGTCGTAGTATTGTATCTATATAGATGCAATTGCCATACCTTTCCATACCACAACACACCACAAACACAATATGCTATTTTGGTAAAACAAACATTTGGCCAATTTGCGATTCAAAGTTGTAACTCAGTTGCAACGGACAGAAATACAAATGCACTGAACGAACATATGTGTTGAATTTGTAATTTGTAATTTGTAATTATTTTTGACAAAATAACTAAATGATTTGTTACTGCAGCAAATGCAATTTTTCATATTATAAATTTTTATTATTCAATTTAGTTTTATTTATTTATTTATGCACAATTCTTGAATCGAATCGCGCGGGGCCGTTTATTTTAAAACATAGTGTTTGAATTAAGTGTTTAAAAATGAGTGAGTAAGCACTACACAATGCCCGAAAATAAAATTTTCCATTAGCCGCTTTAATGTCGTTTATATCCGCTTATTCAGTTTTTTCTGAAGTTTCCAAATCACTTACTCACTAGTCTGTACATGTTCTTTTGACCGAAATACTTTTCCAGGAACTTTGAATCGACCATTATTTTTGACAATTTTTTTCTCGTAGATCTTTTGAGATATTTACGTCAAATTTTTTACTATATTTTTTAATAAATTTAATTCTATTTTTGTTAATTTTTTCAGAATATTCCATTGCTTAATCTATAAATGGTAAAAATGGGAAAAACATTTCAAAATGACAGTTACACCTTTTGCCACTAGACCGCGAAAGAGTGCAACTTTAAAGAAATCACCAAATCGGTGCAAAACAAGTGAACGAAAACAATTCCACCAAAAAGTTTTTGGTCCAAAACTCAGCTGTCATAGTTGTACTCCCTAGTGAAATCACCAAACCAGCTAAAATCAATGCAAATAGCACAAACTAAAAAGTGGCGCCATCTAGTGGCAAAAGCTGTACTGTTAATTTATTTATTCTTTTGAATCTTTTCTCATTTTTTTGTCATTTAAAGATTTAGCATTGGAATATTTTGGAAAAATTATCTAAAATAGGTCTCATTTTATTTAAAAATATAGACAAAAAATTCCACTCAAATATCTCAAATGATCGCTGAGAAAAAAAATATTAAAAATAATGGTGGATCTAGAGTTCCAGGAACAGTATTTCGGTCAAAAGAACATATACAGACTAGTGGGTAAGTGATTTGGAAACTTCAGAAAAAAAACTGAATAAGCGGATAAAAACGACATTAAAGCGGCGAATGGAAAATTTTATTTTCGGGCATTGTGACTAGACGACCAACTAAACAGCCTCGAGTGTGAGCCCGGGCTGTTTAGTTGTAACTGTTGTATCTTTCAACAATGACTACTTTATTAAATAAAACAAGTTTACTCTTTTTAAATCTAAATTCTAAACACACTTCTGAATATGAATGAAGTGTCACGAATAATTTTAAGTCGACTTGAAACTTGATTTGGAATAATGCCAGTCATGCTTCAATATCAATTTCAAATAATATTTCTGTCCCAACGAAGCTGGTCTGTTGGGCTTGATCACTTTCAATCTACTGATGGAGCACATTCTGATTGAGCATGCCGAGGAGTGGAACAATTATGAGAAATAATTCAAATCGAAGAGTGAAGACCAAAAGTGCCCCACTGCGAAGAATATCTTACGCATTTGCCCCATAGACATATAAGATATCAAATTAAAGATAATCACTTGTAGAATCTATTGAAAAAAATTCCAGACTGATCCGAAGTCACTATCTCAAGTCATAGAAATACATAGAAATGCATTACATGCGCATCAAATGGGCCATCCACATAAAACGTAACTCTACTGAAATGTGCTGAATTTCTTTTGTTTATATTTCAGGTATATCTGCTCGGATCAATCTGGAGCTTTTACCAAACGAATCTACAAACCATAAGCTTTAATTTGGTATCTCACTTGTCTATAGGAGACGTGCGTAAATATCTTCAAAATGCAAGGCACTTTCTTATTGGGAAGTGGTCTTCACTCTTTCACGCAGGTTTCATGCAGGTTAATAAGTCATGTTAAACTTGCGGAATATTCTTTATGTTATTTATTATAAATGATTGCATAGCGTGAATAAATTAGACGATTGAGTGTTGAGTGCAGTGCACGCTTTAATTACATGATTTATTGCTGTATGTACAGTTAATAATAAGTTATCATAAATTTATTCTAAATATAATTAACATAATGAACATTAATTGGGAGATTGTACCGCTATGTTTATGTCTAACTAAGGTGGTGGGAAAGTGTTGTTGTAAAATTGTCGCTTCGTAAGATGTCTTGGTACAATCTGCCACTGCCATTTGGAAGGCTACTGAGGAGAGCTGGCCAGTTGAAAGGTGGCCTCATAGTTGATGATGTAAAAGTAGAAGAATCGATAGAGAGTGAGATACTCGCATGGCTGCAGCCAGTAACACATAAAGTCGTAGTAGTGTCCAATGGGCGGAATGGCCACCAACTTGCAGGGCAAACGATCCACCAGAAGACGATACTGAGTGGCCCAGTCAAAGTAGTGCGAACAGTTGCGTCGTTTTGCTTCGAGTATCATATTGAACTGATAGGACGCAATGGTGGCATAGTTGAACAGCTGAGTGAGGGTGCAGTGCTCACCGGGCGCATCACAAGCGAGTCGGGTGTAAAGTGCCGTTCGGCAGTGTTCCATTTGGGCTATTCTTCTCTGTAGATAGGGCTCGGACTTGGATAGTAGCTCACGCTGGGGCCGTAGAGTTAGCTGGTCAAAGACCGTTGTCAGCAGACGAAAATGGCGCCGCACCAGTTCGTGATAGTTCGGTCGAATAACGCGTGGATTCTCGGGAAGCTCCATTTCAGGATCCATGATGCCACCAATAACTTGTGTTACACACTTGGACACTCCAAGGAAAGTACCCACGAAGGAGAAAAATGCTTCACTAGCTTGATTATAAAGACAGATCGAAAGCAATTTTGCCAATTTCTACTTCTGACAAAAAGCCAGTCATCAAATGAAGCGATGACACAGAACACCGTATACGCACTATGTAAAGGTTGAAAGTAGAAAACAAAGTAGAAACAGAAATAGAAAGTAGAACCGCACACGCGATAAGGTTAGAGATCGATATCAAGTAGAAATTCGGTGCGCTTATTTCACTTGTCGGACAGTAGTAGAAACGATGATTGTACAAATAGAAATGCGCGTGTGTGTGTGCAAATTGAATACGTCATTTGTGAATTTGTCAAACTTATTTTGCAGCTTCATCTTTTGACATTAATGAGAGAGATTTGTTTGCACCTTGCTTCACACGATGAATGATTTTATCAACATCATAATCTAGGCGGGAGAAGATTCAGTGCGGGTCCACTTCACCTATGCAGTTACGCTGTTTAGGGGAAGCAGCGACCACTTTAACTTTTTCTTGTTTACGTAACTGCATAGGTGAAGTGGACCCGCACAGGGTCTTCTCCCGCCTATCATAATCTTTGATAAAGATACTTTGAAGAACTTTTCCCGTACAAGATTGAAAATGTTAATTTTGAGTTTTTTCTTGCAAAAATTGATCAAAAAATGTTCTGTTACTAAAACAAATTCAATTTAGATTTTAATTCAATTATTAAAATATTTATTTTTTAAATTCACATTATTGTATTTGACAACAATGCAAACCAATCAACTTATAATTTTAGTGTTCTTCGAGCGAACCAGCAGATTTGCCATGTGATCAACTACCCACCACTAGTGTAAATGCAGATGTGGAACGATAATGAGTTTGTTGTGAATGAAATTGACAACAATGAATTGTGATTCAGGACAAAGCTAACGATCAAATTCAAGTAAAGTAAAACGAATAATTTCATCTCGACTTGAAACCATTTGGAACGATACCCTTCTGTTTCATTCTTGAAATTCAAAACCAGTTTCAAATAAAGTAAAACGTTATCAAGTCAAACTCCCCAAAACGGAGAACTTTTTTCACAACAGCAAAACAAACTCTTCCAATGTCTGGCAATTGCTTATGGACTATAAAAACTCTAGTCAAACTTTTTTTGAGAATAAAAGTGACAACTTTTAAATTGCAAATGCAAATTGTGTTTAATCTGATGAATCAGCGAGATTGTTTCTTCCTGAATGAACAACGAACCATTTGAAATAATAATTGTAGATGGTCAACTATATTCTGCTTTGAATGTCAAAATTAGAAAATATAAGCGTGAAAAGTCCAATTTGTAACGCAAATCGGAAACTATTAATGAACATAATCATTGATCAACTACGAGTTCAACTTCTAGTTCAATTCAAAAGTTCCTCTTCTACAGACGAACAAGAATCCACTGACGACCAACCGTCAGACTAGTCAAAATCTTACCAAATTGGCAGTTTTTTAGAACTGGGAACACGCTATGCAAGGCAGCCGTTAACGCCCTCAATTGCAGTATCACTCAGGTGCGGGTGAACTCCTTGATAAGCGAATAGTCACCTCAACAGACAAACGAGAAATTATCTACCCTTCGAAAGTATGTCGAGCAAAGAATAAATTGACAAATGAAACATTGGATGAAAGAGAAAAGAACAAAGGTCCAATCGAATGTCTCACTCATGACGATAATTGTCACGAAAGCAATCGAGAAAATAATCAAAAGAAAATCCCATGCAATCATTCCAAGACTTCAAGACTTGTACGCCATGATGTACTAACCTGGACCAATTTTGTTTACCTGAAATAATTTGATTTACCAATATATAAACATTAAACATTTTAATAAAGTTTCATTATTTTTTTCAAAACAGAAGTTTGGAAAAATTTATGGCTTCGTTTATGAGTGCTCAATTGTTTTCTTTATTTCATCCGCAATTTTCTTTACCAAAAGAATCAAGTTTTGCTCTGTAATTGCAATTGGTTAGTATTAGTTTGAGTTGTAAAGTAAATTAAGAGAAGCTACACTTTGACATACTTTGAGGTTGTTCGATTAGTTTTTGCGACTTTAACATCGTGAAAGGCTGCTCAACCTGGTCAAATACTTTTGTGTTGAATTTTGTTTGATCGAATTTAGTGTGTGACTCCAAGGAGTGGATCAGTTCGTTGAGAAATAGCTGCCATCGAGGCTTGTAGTAGCCTGATACCATGCCAGACCAGTGTTTCGAGGCGTAGTCGATTATCTTTTTGGTTTATATGGTCAAATTTAAGTTTAGGCACAACAAAATAAACTTACATTTCCTTTTGGTCCCCAGAGAGTCACCTGATTCCGTGCTTGCCACTCGTTGTAGTCCTTCTCCTGATTGATATTAAAATTAAACATCTTAATGATTTTAAATTGTCAATAACAAACCTTCGAGTCATTGCCCAGTCTTCGAGCAGTATCAATCCAATTGTGCAATAGAAAGTGTTCACTACATTGAAGAATTGACTCAAACAGTTCAAGAACATTCTCCATTTGAGCGACAGTCTGCTTCAATGGATCGATTTGTTGTTTGGTAAATTGAGGATACATTTGATGTTCGCGGTAGTAGTCAAAGATGAGTTGCAGTGCCTGTCTCGACACGTCAACCATGTCGTACACGAAGGTCTCCGATTGGTTTACAATCTCTGGATGGTCAATTAGGTAGTGAGCCATTAAGTGGAAGGCATCGGTTAAGTTTTTGGGTTGATACCACAGTACAGAGTGATATGTAAGTACGGGTCGTCTATTGATGGCGTAATTGGCATTGTTCCAAATACCGTTTGGATCGATGTAGACACTCTGCCGAAGCAACTGCCATGCTTTGTCAAGTTGTTCATTGTAAAGTCCGTAACGCCTCACACTGTAGTCAGTGAACCATTTCACCATGTCCGGTGCAGCATCATACCACACAGTGTCCATCATGTACTCGTATGCCACCGGATTCTGTTCAATTCCTTCAGGAGTGAGACCAATTCCGATCAAATTGGAATACTTTTTACGTGCTGCATACAGTTCACCATTGATTCGATTCAGCGCCCCATACATTCCTGTATTGCCCCCAAAGGTGTGCAACATACACCAAATGAACGCCTGTCCGTAGTAACCCTCAAAGGACGGATAAATTGGTCTGACCTCGGAGAAGAGATCTAAAATAAGCAACTTTCCTACTGGTACAGAAGTGACCACTGCCTTCACTTGAGGCGGCTTCCAAAAGTTGGAATCACTCACAAAAAGCCATCCTTGCATCAGCCAAATGCCATTTGGATCTGCTTCCACAATGCTGTCGTACACTGATTTACCACATTTGGTCAGGTATGCCACATCGTTATGACTTGGCAACTCCTCATTGAACAGGTCTATGTTGTAAAAGTGATCACTACCGTACAGTTTGATGTACTCTTGAATGAACAGTTTGTTGATTTGACCAAATGTTGGATCTTCAGGTTGCAAGAAGAAAGTTCTGAAATATTTTGGATTATCAATGGATTACATCAAATCAAGAACTTACTGACTATAATTTTGACCAAAACCATTCCAATCAGTCAATCTATCAATTTTAGCTCTTGGTAGAACAGTTTGTAGCGCTCGAGGCACATGACCACCAAAACCTGGCACCACTGGAAGCATTCCAAAGTTGCGCATACGTTCAAGAATTTGCTTCTGCAACACTTCCTGCTGTTGATGCCAGTTTTGGCTGAGTGGACCAGACCAAGTCTGAATGTTTCCCATTCGGTTCCAGGCCAGAAATGCTGGTCCACTGAAGTAGTCGTCCACCTGTTCTTGGGTCAAGTTGAAGTGCTGCTCAAAGACTCGTCTGAAGACTGTCTCTTGACCACCGAATGCGAGGGGCAGATTGATGCCTCGCAGAGCCATCCAATCGATCTCTCGTTGCCATCGAGCCCAGCTCCACCAAACCATCGAATAGCTCACGGTGCACACGTTTTGATAGTAACGAAATCTGTGGTGATACAAATCTTTAAATAAAATGAACAATCGAGTTCAAGTACTTGTCATGAATAGTCATTTCGATGGTCTGACTCGGCATTGGCAATGAATCCACGGGCAATCGGTACAACTGATCACCTGACCACGAAGTTGAACAGTTTGCCACATTCTTTAGATAGTAATATAGACCATTGGCAGCTGCAACACCTGTGTTACCGATAATGCGAATATTGTGCTTATCAGTTCCTTCAATCTATATTTGAATGAGCATATTTATATCAAAACTTTCAACATTTGCATTACCTTAAACTTGTCCAAATGTCCATTGGTGTAGTGCTCATCGATGACAACTTCAAAGTGTACTGCATGTTTAGGCAAAAGTCGTTCTATTAAACCGCTAACAGTTTCTGCTTGCTTCGATGCTGTCGTTTTAGGTTTAATTGACAATAAAGTGTCCAGAGAATCGCTTTGAACTAAAAACGATTGAAAATATAAATCATTTAAAGGCAAAATAATAGAATGTGCTTACCGCATTGTAGCCCACAAGCAAATGCTACTAAAATGACAAATCCTTTTGACATAACGAAATTATTTTTATGTCAATTAATCATAAAGATGCTCTGTTAATGAGCCAATATAATTTAGTCTAAATATATAGACATCTTAATCGCATATCGCTCGATGCTCCAACACAAGTGCTAACTGATGTGATAAAGGCAAATGATTGATTTGAGGAGCAGATGTGATTGCGGTGAGCGTAGTTCCGCGAAATAGCCAACAAATAGTGCATAATTCTAATCTGAATATGGTTTCGTTCAAATGCCGTTCGGAAAGCACAATAAGGTTACTACGTTTGTGAGTCCAGATGAGTAGGTGAAAAATTTAAGTCATTTATAACTATACCAGGCCTCGTAGATTCGCTAAAATTCGCTAAAAGTTTACACGGTGCGTAGCCTTCCACAGTGCATTGCACCGTGTAAACTTTTAGCGAATGTACGAGCCCTGAACTATACAGTCTCAATATTATCACGCTTAATGATCTATTTTTCAAATAGCAATAGCACAAGATACCACAAACCAGGAGGAGAACATGAGGCATATGGTTGAAAACATATCACATCAGTTGCTATCTGCCTCAGGGGGCGCTTTTCACTCGCAATCAAATCAGTATCATAGCGAATACATCAATACAATGTTGTTCATTCGGTGAACTCAATTGAAAGTCAACTTTTATAAGATAAACACAACAAATGCCATGCGCGAATAAACAAATAAACAACCACCAACCCAAAATTCAGTGCACTATGATAAGTGTCCTCCAAATGTATTTAAGTTTAGTTTCGTTTCCGAAATCAAACTCAATTGGCTGACATTTGTGGTTTATATAATTTTCAAACTTCAGGAAACGCATTTGCGAAAATGGGGTATTTCAAATTCAAATTTATCATTTTTTTACTAAAGTTTTGTGTTTGTGTAGCATTCTCGACACAGAAGCCCACAATGAAAGCAAGATCCAACAAATGGAAATGCAGTTGAAAATTGTAGGCGTTTCCAACCTCCTTCAGAGTACAACGGAAATTGAAAATAACCCAGCCAACTGGAAGAAGCGATTTCTGTGGATTGTAGTTGTGTTGTTGATGTTTGTAATTGGTTTAATTGTGCTTTATTTCATGGCTCGACCTGTGTCCAGCTACACAAAACAAAACTCAAACAGTCACAATTGTACCACATTTTGTCAGGCCGAGTCCCGTCAGGTTTACAGTCGGGTATTATCCGAGTTTATGGACATTTCAGCTGATCCGTGCAAAGACTTTCATCAATATGTTTGTGGCAATTGGAACGAAAGCACAGCTACAAAGCATAAATTGACAAGTTTATATTTTGAGGTAACATGTTGGAAAATGTGCGTGCTTTTACAAATTGCTTAAAAATATTTTACAGGAAACGGGAAAAATTTTGGAAACCGGAATTAGTAATACGACAAGCAAGTCAAAATTAGTGCATTACGTAATGGATCTGTATGAAGAGTATGCAAACATATCTCAACGTGAACAACTTGGCACTGAACCAATTCGACAATTGCTCAAACAAGTGCTCGGTCAGGAGCAGTGGCCACTGTTTGCTAATGACTCTAATTATGTCTCATCACTCAAACTCAAACTCACTCACTCATTAGCAAATAGAAATTCAACAGAATTTGTAAAGTTTTGGAATTCAAACAAGTCTTCACAATTAGTAATGTTTAGGAATTTTTGGGAATCATGGAAGTGGTGGAAGTTATTGCAATTGAACACAATGTCTAAGTCTGATGACCAGCCCAATGTTTCCCAGTGGATGGATTGCTATGTAGAAGCAGCGATGGTGGGTGTGCACTCGTTGATTGACAATGTTTTGAGTTTCGATAAAAAGACTTGGAAAGCAACCAACACAATTGTGCTGAGCCAAGTTGATTCGATTGAATATGCTGGCGATTTGTTTGAGAAATATAAACAACTCACGCAATTGGTAAAAAGATTTTTCAACGTTAATGGCCATTGGAATGCTTCATTGAATGAAGCGATTTTCGAAGTAATGGACTTTAACATCACACTTTCACAGATACTCAAGTCCAAGTCAGTGATTTGGTTGGAAATTCCATCAAATAAACTCAAAGAATTGACTCTCTCCAAGTTGAATCAATTGCACAGTTCAGCTGCATTCGATTGGACACTTTTGTTGAACAAGTTAGCCAGTCGAGCAGGTGCCTCGCTTCGATACACAGATGACCATTCAGTTTTTGTAAACATTGATCAGTTGAACGAGCTCAAGCCAATCACTGAGTTGATAGCAAACACGCCCATTCGAGTGCTCAAAAACTTGATGGCCTTTCAAGTGATCAAACATCCAGCAATTCAAAACCTGGTAGAAATAAAAACAATCAAACAAATGCTGGCAAACAAGTCTTTTGGCAAGAAACAAATAAGACAAGTCATGTCAACGTCGTTTGTAAATGAAGTGAAAATTAATTTTGGTTCAATCTTGACTCGTTTATTCGTCGACAAATTTGGTCGAGAACAGATGCGTTCGTCTCGAGACCAATTTGTCTCAGTTGTAAATGAGATGAAAGAGACATTCAGAGACTCACTCAAACACGATTATCCCTGGCTCGACCATCAAACTCGACAGAAATCCCTGGATAAATTGAACGGCATGAAGTTGATGATTGCATTTCCGGATTGGATCTTTGACGATGACCTCCTTGATGAGGATTTGGGCTTTGACAAATCATCGAATATTATCGATTCACAAAAAGTTATCAAGGGACAGTATGCCACAAGTTATCTGAATATTGTGCGAATGAAAAATACTGCAGATTATAGCAGAATGGGCCAAATTTTGTCAGAAAACAGGTAATTCAAACAATTTATGCTTTGAAAAGCGCTGTCCAGTAATGAACAAGCTTCAATTGGCTTTGCGCAATTTACCATTAATTGATAATGAATTTATCTTTTTAGGAATTTCTTATTTATACCTTATTTATACGCAGGTTTTTCACCACAGTTGGATACTCTATGTATGTATCTATTGTTTGATAGAGCAGAAAGTATTATCCAGCTTGTGGCATTAAATCTCAAGTTAAATTGTTTTCTACTTATTAGTAGTGTCACATACGAGCCTGCTCGATATTTGGTCTCTTTTGGCAATAGAACCTTCACTGGATGATGGAAAATTGAGTTTTACTATTGGCCACGAAATGATGCATAGTTTTGACAATATAGGCCTACTGTATGACAAACACGGTGAAAAGACAAACTGGTGGACAGATTCTGCGAGTGAACATTTCCACAAGTTGGCCAAATGTTTTGTGCACCAGTATGACGGAATGGTTGAACCTATCACGAGCGTCAAGGTGCATAAATAGAACATTTTCAATATTTGTAAAATATTTGTAATATTTTGCGTTTTACTACAGATCAATGGAACATGGACACTGCGCGAGAACATAGCCGACAATGGTGGACTGAATGTGGCATATCGAGCATTCTCAAAGACTCTCAAACATTCAAAAAGTGCTGCTTGTGCTTCGTCATGTCCATCCTTCCAAGCAAAGTTCACACCCGAACAGTTATTCTTCATTTGGGGTCATACTTTAATCACGTGATCAAGGGTTGGGGGGAGGGGGGTTTGACAAATGATCACACATTGATCACGAAAAGATGAGGGGGGTCTGATCAAATTCAGATGATATTTTAAAAGACAATTGCATTATTTTCAATTGATTCAATGTGCCAACCACATCTTTCAAGAGTATATGCAACATTTGTGTAAATAGTACACAAACAGTTGGGTAGGTCAGTTGGGTAGGCTTAGCCAGTTGAGTAAATACGGTTTGATTAAAAAGTGTATGTCTAGGGGGGGGTCTGGCCATTGATCACGACTTGATCACATGGGGGAGGAGGAGTCCAAAAAGTCGATTTTCTTGATCACGTGATTAAAGTATGGCCCCTTTCGTACGCAATGGTAATGTTTGTTTGAATTTCAAAGTTGTTCTTCTTTCTTATTCTAATCGATTTTTTAAACTAACAGATGTGGTGTTCAAACGAAGCAAATTCCACCGAACTGATTGAATACATCCAAAATGATTCACATAGTCCAGAAAGATTGCGATTGAATGTGCCACTGTCCAACATGGCCCAATTCGCACAAGCATTCAACTGTCCACTTGGTTCAAACATGAATCCGAAGCACAAATGCTCCATTTGGTAATGAGGAATGATACCTTTGCATTGAGTGAGAACAACATCATGTTCAATTTACAACATAACATTCTTTCAATCTATGGGATATTTGTCATTTTAAGATTTGATAATAAAAAATTGTACTTTCATCAATTAGATCAAACCTTGCTTGGTAACATTTTTTTAAAATTCTGTTGATTAAAATCGATTGGCAAATATAATTCAAGAGTATAGGAATAAGGGATTTAGGTTCATAACCTGTCATATATGATATATAAACTTTTAATTGATTCATAATGTTTTAAATCATTTTAAATCATTAATTTTATTGTGAAATTCCAAGCTTGCACAAGGCGAATCTTGAGCAACAAACTTGGTACAATATCGTTTTTGTTTGTGATTAAATTGAATTGAATATTTTTGGTCGTATCGTTTCAAGCGGTTGTCGGTTGGTCATGTGTTAAATGTTCTATTTATTAAACAAATTGTAACTGTACATGAGCAATTCTGAGTACAATATCAAAAACTGTATATACAAAATAAAATTAATCATATTCCAACAGTAAGCCAATCACCAACCTTTGTGAACGATTTGAAAGACATGAGTCCAATTTTGCCATAAGTGATGCCATACTTGTTCTTGGTGTGAAACTTGACCACATACAAATGCATTCGCATCCGCTCACCTGCAGTTAGCCTACGCATCAAATTTTCACGTGCCAGCCAGCGATACAGTCCATAACGACATTTGTGTATGAGTTTGGTATAGATTGCACACAACAGATGAAATGCAATCATACCATCGTATTCAAAAATGAGAATACTTATATGGAAGAAAGCAGTGCTCGGACTGAAATATCCTCTAAAAAGACCCATCACCACGAAAGCATTGATGGGCATAATGCAGACAATGTAGGCAAAAACCAAATTTCCCAGGTATCGATTAGCGGCAAAAATATGCAACAGTGTCTGCGTATGCATACGAGCAAAACGATGAAAATCTAAACGTGAAAATCGTTTACAAGTTTGAAAGTAAACTTGATACAACAGTTTCAATCGATAAATAAAAATTAGAGAAAATGAAAACAGAATTGTGGACGTGAAACAGTCGATCACTGCGAGTAAGATTAAGAATGCATCAAACGAAAGAGAATTGAGTATCATCCAATGCAGACTGAGTAAACCCGTGAATGTTGTAAAATAAAAATGCCAATTTCGATAAACCAGAATAAATGATTTGATATGAAACATAGTTAAGTAACATACTAAAGAATGGATTAGTAAGAAAAAGTTTGAAAAAAAATGAAAATTTACCAAAAAACGTGATGCAATACTGGAAAATTTGTCTGTACCAACGAGTATACTTTTGAACAATCGGTACAATTTCATATTTTCTCCCATTCTTCCGTTTGATAAACCTTCTAGGAAAATAACCAGAAAATTTACGATAACAAACCTGGTGAACAATGATAACCGGAAATGCTTGCTTTTCGATTGTTGGCAAAAAAGTACGCCTGATACACGAAATAGATCAGCTGAGCACAGAATGCAATAAAGAATACGTTTATCTTCGAGGGACAGTCCATAAAGAGCATGACATCGTAGTTTATGAAACGAGTAAATTCGCTCAAACATCCAAATAGATAAAGGCAGACAAAGTGGACAAATTGCGCAACTAAAGCTGTGATAACTAGTGAAATGTTTCGTAAAATTCGTTTGGCCTTTTGACTTTGAACATCGTAACGAGTGATTTCGATTATATCTTCCAAATATTCTTTCAAATGGCCCTCCGGGCGCCAAATTTTGAACCAAGTTTTAATCATTTTGAAGAGGTGAAATTAAGAGAAACTTGAAATTTACTGAACTTTTTTAGTAAACACACAAACGGAAATAACACCAAAGGATCATTAGTGCTCTTTGGAAAGGTGTGCACCGTGCACATGACCAAACTACCGTCAACAGTTTGTTTTGAAATACAACCACAAATCATTAACCTCAATATATTGTTGACGAAAACAAAGAATCTATATTGTAGCAAGGTTATTGTTGGGTAAAGTTCAACTTTTGCAAGCGTGGAATTTCACAATAAAATTAATGATTTAAAACATTAAGAAACAATTAAAAGTTTATATATGACAGTTCATGAGGCTTGATCACTTATTGACACACAAATTCTACTAGTAGATGCAAGCTTGCTAATCAATTTTAATCGATCAAATATTTTATAAATGCAACTAATTTATTATTTTTCAAATTATTTATCCTCAAAATATTGACATGATACAAGTCAGAAGGCCTCATGCACGTATTGAGAAATACAAATTGCAAACTTTGTGACAGGACATGGACTACCAAGTCTTGATAATCATAAAGACGAAAGCCCTCTAGTTCACTGGGACATGGTTGTATTTGAATGCTAATTTGAATTGAATCGATCGAAAGTGGGATCAGAACAAATACAACAGAGTTTATGCAAAATATTAATGACAAGCACAAGTCACATATCGAGAAAAACAACTTTTTATTACTTTGTTATGTTGGATATTCAAAAGAATAATGTCTTTTAGCAATGATCCTTTGACTTTGTTTTGTATTCTTCTCATGCATCTGTTTCTTTAAATCCAACCAAAAACACAATGTTACAACTATTAATTTTAATTTATTTGTTAACTATGAAACACATTAAAAAGTACTCCAAGTTGCTCTATTTCAATCTGAGCAAAATTGTCTCGAATCTCAAGGGTACCCTAACTTGTTTTTTCTTCACCAACAATGGCCATCTGATTGACTCACTCTCAATGTCTGCAATTGTAATATTTGGTTTTGTTGTTGTTTTGTGAAATGTCAATAATATTTTTGTTTAACCAATAGCTGCTTCTGTCATATTCTGCACTGCCAGTAGCAGGCATCTACAAAACAATTTACCGTAAAGTGATCAACCACTTCATCGCCCTGTTTCGTCAATCTGATCCTGTCAAGTTTTTTCAGCTTGATTATTCAAATTCAATTTTGAACACGAAAAGCCACTTCTTCTTCCCACTGTTTACTATTTACTTCACAGTGCTCTACGGGGTATTTGGTTTGCAGTACGAATCGGGCAATGATATCACTTACGAGCAAATCGTAAGCAGTCCGCACATTTTCGTGCATCAAATTGCCCCAAAACCAATTTGGTTTTTCTTTACGGTGGTGATCACTTTCAATACTATTGGCTCGACTGGTGTTTATGTTGGACTTATTTTAACGGAGGCAGTGAAGAAAAAATTTGTAATTTTCAATTGTGGCAATGGAAAGTTCAGGATTGGAACGAAGTGTATGTGTTGTATGTGAAAAAAATTGTTAATTTAGTTTTACTTAATCTAGATCTCAGTAAAGTGGAATGCGAACAGATCACCAAGTTTCATAGCAGAGATCGTGTATACATGCACATTTTTGTGCTATTCTTCATTGGCTTGATCACTGTCTACCTCTTGATCAACACTTACGTGAACTCGGTTTACTCACTCAACTGGCGGTCTGTTACTTTCTGGTTGGTTCTCTTTCCGTTGTTCATGTTCTACTGTCTCTATGGTAAGGCTCAAAGTGTCTTTTAGGAAAATCATTAACTTTTGACTAAAGCTCTGTTCGAATTGGTGATCTTTATCATTCTGGCAAGTCGTTACATCCGAATTAGACAGAAAGTTTTGGTCCAAAAAGTGGCTAAAATCAATCGAAAAATTGGATCAATTCGTGAGCGTAAAGATGGAGTACCCAACATCGATCATTACTGGAATCAATTTGTTCGTTTCAATAGCAACTCGATCGAAGTGTGTCACATGACCCAGGAGTACAGTCGCTTTTGTGTTCCTATCCTATCGGCAATCTTTCCTTATTACATCACCATTCAGTGCTATTTGATTTATATGAATTTTTTCATTAATCTTCCACTGTTCCAGAACTATATTATCTTTAACGGCGTTGTGTACTGTAATCTGTTTCTGTTTGTAATCACGAATGAGTGCTCACAGATTGTCAAGTACAATCAACAGATTGAACGACAGAATCGTGTCTTCTACTTGAATTTGTTCAAGATATCGCTTATCAATGGTGTGCAATTGTTCCGCAATTGGCAGTTGGAAAAGGCTTGTCAACATTTTTGGAATCATAATCATTTTATAATTTTTATTAATTAGGCACAAACCTTACAACTTAGTCGTCGCCTCCATTCGTACGCATTTCGTCTATTTGACAATTACCGAATTACTACAAAGACATTCTATGTCGTGAGTAGAATTGTAATATAAAATAATAATTGAGTTTTTAAAAAAATTCCTATAGATCCTATCCTACATTAGTACATTCTTTATGTTCATGTTAAGACGGCAATACGATTATTGAAACATTGAACATTCACTTGGATATTTGACCAAATTGACACTTAATAACAACTCAAGAATACTAATAATTTATTGATCAGTAAAACCATTATTCTCGTGTGATACTCGTCTATTTCAAAATAAATTCTTTAAAGTAAACTTTCTATTTGTCAGTTTTGAATTCACTTAGAATTCAGAATAATCAAATATTTATTTGCAGGCTTGAAGAAAGTCAAAAGTTTTTGGTTTGATGGAAAGACTATAGTCTCGGGGGTGCATAAATTTGGGCTTAAATTAAGGTACTTGTTTGCCAATTTATAAATTACAATGTGTATATTTTTTTTGTTTATTGTTTTTTTTGGAATTGATTATGTACTGGTATCAGTTGGTTTGATACTCAAAGTAAGTGTAATTTATTTTCATTTACCAATTATCATTCAACAAAGTTACCAATTCCATGGCCATTGAGGTTTAGCACCCACAATGTCCCCACACTCAGGCTTGTCAACATTCCAGCCAGTTTTGGAGCCTTCAATGGTCAACTTGAATCCAGCATCACAACTAAATATTGGCACCGAGGCACGAATGTTGTGTATTTGAACATTCTTGAACAGAGAATCTCCTCCAGCTTGAATTTGTACAGCATAAGTACCCGTTCCGTTGATGAGTACATCTTCGTACACAATTCCAAATGCCTTTCCACCAACATGAGAGATGGCCGAGTATGACGAGTCAATAAAGTCACAGTCCTTCACGTGAATGTTTGCTCGAATCGTCTCAGTCTCTCCATCGAACCACATTGCACCAATACCGAAACGCCAGTTGTAGTCCGAGTTTCCAGCCCGAAGCAAAGTGTTTCTGTATATTTTGTAATCACCATGCACAGCCGTTTCACCTTTCACATTTGGATATCGATTGCCAATGTGAATCCCGCCACCATTCGAAATGGTGTCATACACCAAATTGTCACTAACTTCAATGTCCTTGCCACCATAAATGGCAATGTTGTTAGCCAGTACAGGAATGCCCATGGTGTTGTTGATGAATTTGTTGTTGAGTGAGACGACCTTGTCCGCCCAAATGGCCAGTCCATCATCGCCAGTGTTCCGAATGAAAGTATTCTCAATAATAGAGTTGGTCACTCCAATGTGAAAGTTGACACCATCAGCTGTTGTGTCCAGAATTCGACTATTTCGCATCACAAAGTGGTTCATGGGTCCATCAAACCAGGCACCCACTTTGACGTGTTGTAGCCAAAGATTGTCCGCAGTGGAGTCACTCATCGAACCACCAAGTCCATTCACCTGGTCCTCATCCACTCGTTCGCCAATATCACCAATAATGGCAAAGTCTTTCAGGTGCACATTGTGACTGCCCTTTCCCTCGCCAGCATAAGTTCCATACACTCCACAAGCTTTTCTCCTATCAGTTGGATGTCTTCCTCCAAGGACCGAATACCACGGGCCAGCTCCCACAAGGGTCACATTATCCACAATGACGTGATCGTACAGGGTGTAGTGACCTTGAGGAATGAAGACAGTTTTCTTTTGTGTTCGTCCGTCGTTGACCGCCTTTTGGAAAGCTCCAGTCGAATCCACTTTTCCAGTTGGATCAGCTCCATAAGTGACCACAGACAGTGAGTTTGCAGGTTGTGCATGAGGCGGTCCAACCAGCTCGAAATCAGCCAAATCAATGGTGAACGTTGGTGAGTGGGCTGTTGAACTGACTAACAGTCGCACTTTGGTGCCTTGTGGATATTCCTTGTCTAGCAGAGTTCGTGTTTCATCATAGAAGTGA
Organism: Rhizoglyphus robini; assembly: GCA_023373905.1. Classification (NCBI taxonomy): domain Eukaryota; kingdom Metazoa; phylum Arthropoda; class Arachnida; order Sarcoptiformes; family Acaridae; genus Rhizoglyphus; species Rhizoglyphus robini. The sequence continues at coordinate 1,817,136 of JAKIJQ010000010.1, forward strand.
TGAGGATTCACCTGGCCTGGATTGTTAGTGAATGGATAGTCACCATAGTACCAACTGTAACGAGAAGTTAGTGCCAAATCCTTCAGTTTGTGTCCATCGATGAGTAATTCTATTGTGGCGTCCAAGCCTGCACCATTGGCACTGTCAGGTAGACTGTACCTAACCACAATCGAATTGGCCTTGATGGGCATGCTGAATTCGACATATTGTCCCACTGCATTCAGCTGAACGGCTCTCCGTCCCGATGCTTCCGATGACAATTTGCCATAAGTTCGGTCATTGCCAATGATTTGTCCAGTGTGGTGAGCGTGTTCAGCTTCCACCTCGACAAATGCTACCTTAGCTCCACGTCCCTTCCATCTGTTTGGATCTGCATTTTGAAAACAAACAAAAAATTAAATAAAACCAATCAAATCAAATGAGAACAAATAAATTCCGTACCTATGGGTGTTTGAGATAGTGACAAAGTTGTGCCAAGAGCAAATACGAGTGTGAAGAAAAGTTTCATTTTGAGACTTGTTTTGAAAACACAGCATTTTCCACAATTGGGCCTTTTATATGCAAACTTGCTGATAGCATTTCCAACTAATCACAAACATTATCGTACTACTTTGTTTGGTGGTTTAATTTGAGTTCTAACTCATTAAGAAACATCAACAACAATGTTTGCTTAATAAAAATATCTTATTTAATCAATCTGGCCTGACAATTCAAAAGCGTATTCAGAAAATTGTATTGGGTATTGCATGGTAACAAATAGCATTTATGAGCATTTTATGCCTCCAACTGAGAATAATCGAACATAGATTGTGCTCATAAAGGCAATAGCAACAATACATTTGTCCCTCAAATGCACTGCGCACACAAACCTATCCTTAACACAGAAATTACTATCATCGACTTTTTATCCAATCATATCAAATTGAACTTTGGCTTAAATATAAATCGAGACAAACCATAGACACAGCGTGTGGTATTATTTGCATCAAGTGGAGCATTTCTCTATTGATTATTTGACATATAAATATATTGACTATTATCAGAATATTATCAGTTTAAATCAATTTAGCTTTGATCACTAATACTCAAGTCGACATTGCTCACAGTCGTCGGTGGTACCCACTAAAGTATTTTAAAGCGGCCTCAACAATCCTTTGTCTTCATTAGTTAAATTATGATTTTAAGAACAAAAAATCCTTTTCCGGAAGAGAGCTTTCCTCTTATTGTTTTAAAAATTTTTGGTTGGCGTAAAACTTTTGACCATTTATTGGCTAATGCCAATTTTTAGCGATTTTTCTCGATTAATGAGATCAGATTTTTCAATACATTTCAAAGCGCAACTGAAAGGAAGTGCTTTATAACTTTGTGTAAACAAGTGTAAGGCAATCAACTCAGCCCGTAGTGAATCACACGATAGTCCACCGAAAGTAAATGAGAAAAGTTTTAATTGAAGCCTTTCGTGGGAAGAATCTGCCAATTGGGATAGTTGGTCGCGTATTGTCACCGAGCACAAATAAAACGAGTGCACTGCCGTGACAAACACCTGTCCTCTCAATTTATTTTATTTTCCGTATTTTCCGATATATAAGGAATGTCTCCTTTCATACGACTTTTCAGTTCAAAGTTGAGGTGATTTGTTGTTGTTATGGCGTGAAAATAAATCGAATTTTGTGATTTCACACAAAATTGTCTGCTTTCAGTCTACTTGAATTTGGTTATTTCACAGACTATTTACTTATTTATTGCAAAAATGAAATTTATAATTCCAAACAACAGTTTGCTTACCATTTGTTATCTCGTATTGGTTGGAACGCACATTCACTGTCTATCCACATCAAATGTAACAACAAAATTCCCCGCATCAAATAACCCAAAACTGAAATATATCCCAAAGAGATCCAGTCGTCAGCTGCCAACACTAAATCAACCATCATCAATTGAACCTAAAAATGTGAAACAAATACCTAGAAATAAAAATGACTCACCAAAACATCCAGACAAAGATGTCCGTCGTATCATGTCCGAATACTCTCCATTATTGAACAATAAAAATGAAACCAATTTCTCAAACATGAAACTTTCCACTTTCAACCATAAACCATTCAACTCTCAACGATTGGTCAAAAACCAAATGACTTCAACTAAAAACAATACAACACAAGCGAAGCCAATATTACCATTTAAAATCATCAACCCAACACCAACATCTAAGCCCATGTTAAACCAACCCAACAAACCAAAACCAATTCAGACATACAAAACAACACAGAACACTACAACCAATTCCAACTCAACCAAGTCAAAGCAGAAATCAAATAAAACTAAATCGAACAATCCTAATTATCACATTCCAACTTTGTATTCAAGTTTTGAATCCAAGGACGATAGCCACAAAATACAAAACACACCACAACGATTACTAAATTTACTAATGTCTGACGATCCTGGAGGAGTAGGTAAGCGACTAGTCGATCCAATTATGACTGCTGAATCATATTTGTTTACGAATGAAGATGATCGTGAGGGCGACCTTTATGATGCCGACGACACCAACATCAATGATGAGAACAATTTTCAATTGGACAGTGATCGACAGAACAATCAGGACTTTGGCAGGGATATGGCCATTTATGATGATGATGATACGGTCGATGCGGAAGATGCGGATGATGACGAGAGTAATATTCGAGATAAAAAAGATACTTATGATGAGGATGATTATGATTGATTGATTTAATAAAAAGTTTTATTTATTAAAAAAATTTAATAATTCTTCTGAAATTTTTCAACAATTTGTTCAATTTGTTCACAAAGTTTAACTTTACTTTTACGTTTTTCAATTTGTGCAGCAGCAAGTTTGCAACGTTTCTGAAGTTGGTCATCTTTTAATAAATGATCGATGGAATCAATCAACTGTTTCTCTGTAAAATCGTAAAGTTCCAATCGCAATCCATAACCTTTCTCCTTGATTCGTTGTGCATTGTCGAATTGATCGCCAAACAGTGGCATCACTATCATTTGCTTTCCGTGAGTGAGACTCTCAGTGACGGTATTGTTTCCACCGTGAGTTATCACCAAATCGACCAAAGGTAGAACTGCAGTTTGAGGTAGATAGGCCTCGCCCCAACAATTGTCCGGTAAATCGTACTGATCGTGTAGTGGTCCTTTTGAAATGATGTATTTGTGTTTAGTTTTACCAAGAATTTCGACAATTCTCTTCATCAACTCCACATCGATTGAACCCATTGAACCAAGTGATAAATAGACCAACTTTTCAGTTTGTTCAATTTTGAAATGTTCTGGCAATGTAAACGGTTCAGGCATTTCTCTACAGAATGCATCAACACGAACAAAATGTTCTGGAATTGCGATGATGTCGTGATAGTCCAATTCTTCTGGGTATTGATAAATGTTGAGGTATTTGGATAAGAGGTATGGCACATTTGGATTGCGATTTTCATTCTCAAGTTCACAGTTGAGTTCACGATTGAGTTTTTGTTGGCGTGGTGGAATTAAATCGAAAAACGAAGTAGTTTTCTTAAATTCTGCCCATTTAGTTCGATCACCATTAGTTGGATATCCTAATAAGAAATGCAATGGATTTAATTTTTGATTTTTTAAAACTATTTTATTATTACCTGATGCAGGTGGAGGTAATTGATCCGAGCCATAGAACACAAGTGGATTTGCACTCAACATTAAAATCCACGGAATTCCAGCCTTTTGCACAGCGGGTGGAATTAAAATCTGATCAAGAATCACCAAATCAGGCTTCTCTCGCTCAATCGCCTGCTCCATCTGTGGATCATACTTCACCAGTGCATCATAGAATTGATCAATCAACTCTTCACTGGCCCAAACTTTCATCTTTTCAAGTGAATTTTTATTGGACAACAAGTCAGACTCACGAATCAGCTTGACAAACACTTTGAATGGATTCTCTTTTGGCGTTTCAGTGTTGATTTCGACATTTTCACCTTTCCAAATTTCACTATCGAGCAGTATTTGTTCGAAGCCAAATTGAGCATATTGCGAGCCGAAGGATGAGTTCACCAGAAAGTAGATTCGATGACCACGCGATGCTAGGGCCTGGGCTAGACCAATGCAGGCGTTCATATGACCAGCTCCGTCTAAAGCGTGAATGAAGATTTTCAATGATTTTGGAGAGTTCATTTTTTCTGATTTTTTGTTAATGTTGATTGAAAAAAATTAACCAAATATATATGCAATTGACCAAATATTATGAAATGGTACTAGTAGATAATGTTACATTTATCTATCTAACGTTTTTGATAACGACAAACGACCAAATAACGTTCTTTTAAGACAGAAGGTTAGCGCCACATCAATTGATAAAGATCATACAACTTGTTGAATAGGTGAAGCTTGGGTCGAGATTTAAACGAGCGCCATGTACTTGAACTTGTATGGTAATTTCCCCAAAAAATTGCGATAATAGTGAAAATTGATTAAAAACATGTACGTACTACGTACAAAGTTGTACAAAGTATTAAAACGTGAAAACATATTTTTATTAAATAAATAAATTGAATTGCAAAAATTACGGTTGCACTGAATTTTGTTGCTTCTGCATTTCTTCTTCATGTGACCTAACAGGACAAAATATTCGTTCAATAATCAGTACACCAATTGTCAGTATCATGAGAGCACAACTGAAATGATAGATCAGTCCAGGATAGGTGCTCACACTCAATGCGAATAGATTTGCATAGATTAGTGATGAAACCAATGGAATCATAGCTTCAACCACTGCATTCAAACTGTAGATTTTCCCAACTTCTTCTTTAGGAATTATTTTGGACAATTTACTTTTAGCAGAAATTGTTCCAAACAGCGATGCCGCACCAATTGGAATTGAGGCAAAATAAGCGGCTGCACTCAGAAAAGTTCCTCTCACAAAATCGGCACAAAAGTTGGACATTTGAGCCATACAAATGAGGGTTGAGTCTTGTAGCTTAAGTTTGACAATAAAAATGAACGATAGTATGAACAGCATCACCATGTCGGCAACCAATTTTATCACTGATACGGTTGTGTACTTGCTCGGTGACCAGTGGTACAATATTTGAGCAAATTGGACCATCATTGAATCGCGTCCATTTGTGACCAGTGATTGGCCATAAATAATGAAACACAATAGGAAAATTTGTAATCGAACGTTGTTGGGACGACGCTTGAAGAAACATTTAAATGTTTGACGAATGTTGTCGAGGTTTAGCAAAGTTTTAATAATGCTTTGATTTTGGTTTTCCTGTGAATCATTTTCGGTTGATTGGTTCAAGGATTTGATATGTGTTTGGGCATCATCTGAATAGTTTTGGTCCAGTTTTTGATTTTGTTCTTGAGTTCGCTTCATTGCTTCATCTTTTCGCTTGACTTTATCCACAACAAACAGCGAAAACAGAACAACCAGACTGATTGAATTGAGTAGCAGAGTCAACAAATAATTGTAATGATAAGTCCGTAAGGGCAGTGGGTTATCAACGATTTGTAGTAACTGTCCACCAACAAATGATGCTAAGGCCACTGATGAGAAGACAATCACTTCTAAAGCCATAAATTTGAAAGCACGATTTTGCTCAGTTGTGGTGACCGTAATGTACAGACCGGCAGTAGTGGTAAAAGTATTGAGACCACCAGTGAGCCAATTGGTGACGGATGGAATCAACAAATAGTACGGACTGCTCTCGTAGAAGTAGACCAGCACTAAATTGATCAATGCACAACAAATGTCGCCTATGGTACTGATGAGAAAAATAATATAGCTTGCTGATGCAAAATTGTCCAGAAATGGGCCTAGGAATAGACACCAGAGTACTTCCGGGATGGTCTCAATCAATAATCTGTTAAAAAATTTTAAATATTAGCGACCACGAATATCAAACGAATAACAAATAAACTCACTTGTAAGTTCCAAACTTAGCACTTTCAGTCAGAATCACATCTTTCATATGTTGCTGTTCGGTTGAATTTGCTTTCTGTTCAATATTCTGACAGAAAGTGGACGTCTGTCCATGAGTAACATAACAAATTTTATCTTGAATCAAAATGCTTGAAGTCATAATCGGTAGAACAATAGCCACCAGTCGAAAGGCCAACAACACTTCAAAGAGGAAATAATTTTGCTCTCTTATTAGAGAAAACATTTTTTATTGTTTAATTTATTGTATTTTCTATTACAAATATATGATGATTATTTAAAAGGTTATAATTTCGACAATTTATATATTACTAGACATGCTCGTGTAATAATTTTGACTTGACTATTAATAGAATTAATAGTTAAGATTGTGTTTCAAAACTAGTTGCAATTGTGTCTGATTCATTCCATACAAAGTAATACAGTTTTAGTTAAATGGATTATTGGGATTATTGTTGATATTGAGATGATTGATTTGTAACAATAATTAGGACAAATGATTGCACAGATGGTATGAGGTTAAATATTGATTCAGTTGCACAATTGCACAGGCAATCTACTTTCTTTTGCACAATCAAAATTTTGCACGAGACATAATTTTTGCTATCATAATGTCTAATCATATGATTTCTATATCTAATCATTGCAAATCATGAAAATCTACAAATCTATCTAAGCCTTAAACTTAATCCAAGATGATTCATATTTTGTGTCTAATGATTTTTATAAGTACAAACAACATGTGACGCGCAAAAAGCACGAGCTTTTACAAATTACGCATTCGGAATTGATTTTTCAACATAGACATAAAGAATGTTGCAATGTATGAGATGATCTATTGACAAATCATAATTTTAAATTATTATTTTATCAATTTAATTTATCAATCAACGTACCATGAAATAGGTCTTTGAAGTGACACGAATATTTGCAAACAGCTTGAAAGTGTAACTGCGCAATCGACGACTCGATTGGAGTGTTTCTGCCTGCAAACAAAAATATTTAAATCAAATTTCGCTTTACGAAATATATTTTACCTTAACCAAATAATCTTTTCGAACAATATTATCTCCAATGATTTTGCGATACTTGAACAAATTTGTACAAAATTTGCCAGTCTGCTCCTCAATTGCCTTATTGAACTTTGCCACATTTGCACATTCCTTCGTAATAATGTACAGAAACAAATTACAATAAGCTAACCCAGTGAAATAGATGCACTTTGCAAACAGATTCACATTCGTAAAGAGCACACTGAACATAATGTAACTCTGAATTGTGATGTAGTACGGGAACATGGTCGAAATTAGTGAGGAACAGAAACGATTGTAATTCTTGATCATACGACAAATGTCACATAGTTTCACGTTGAGAAATTTGTATTGAATCCAAATGAAGTTAAATTTGTGAGGAGAATTTATGGACAATTTTGATAATATCAAATTGGTTTCTATTAATTTTTGCATAAGAATTTTCTGCCGAATGCAAACGTAACGACTGGTGAAGATAACAAACAGCACCATGTCGGACAATGCTTTAATATTAATTAAATAAATAAATATTTGTACAAGGAAAATTATTAAATTGGAACTTACCAAAGGAAACGTAGAATGTTGTCAGTGGAAAGATGAAATTCCAGAAAGCCAATGATCGAAAGTTGACTGTGTAGACTCCATTCCAATAGACCGTACCAGTGTAATTGACCACAAACAGAGCGATGAACAGAAAAGCAACAAAATGCATAAGTCGCTTCTGTTTTGAACGAAATTGTACAATTTCATTTGATTCTTCTTGGTCCAGTTCTGTTATTTTAAACAAAAAATATTAGAAATTAATTTATTTTTATTTTTAATAAAAAAAATTATTACTTTGATTTCCCATCAAAAAGGTCCCACCACCACAATCGAAGATAATAAATCGATCACTAATTTTCGGAGCCAAAATCTGCACCAAATAGACACCAATCGAACCGAGACCGTTGAGTGCCATCACAAAAGTGAACGGAGCCCAGATTGATTTCATCGGTAGAATTTGATGAGTAAATATGAATGGACTGGTGGCCATAGATTCCAAATTGATCGCAAGTCCCGCCTCCCATTGAAGACCAACAGTTCCATAGAGTGCCGTAAAGATTATGCACAGAATTGGAAAATAAAAGTGATGTTTCACATTACGCAAATAAGGCTTCAATAGAATTGATTTAACTGGATCAATTTGATGATAAATCAGTGCAAAATGATTGCAAATGAAAGAATATGCCAAAGTTGTCACTTTCACAAAAGGTGATCTTACCACTTGGAGTAGTTCCATTTTTGGCTTTGAATTGAAATTACAAAATTTTGAAAAAAAAATCTTTATGATTTAGTATAATTTATAATCCAAATGACAAAATACGAGATACGTGACATTTAGAACCAGGGCGAAATATTGAGTGAATAGAATTTTACTATAATAACGCAAACAAATAAATCATATTTCCGAAATCATTTGACAGAGATCATTTTGAAAAAATCATAATATTTTTCTAATTTACAATGATAAATTGTAAAGCCGGAAATTTGTTTGCAAATTCACTTTGGCTTTGAATATATTTCAAAATTTCTTGTTTCCTGTTCTATAGGAAATTGTGAGTATTTTATTGTTAGTACGTGATCTGGTGAAATAAAATTGATTGCTTATTTGCTTAAGGAACCACTTTTATTGATTTTGTCAAACTCTCAAGAGAAAATCTCCATTTCGAAATTAATAATGTAAATGTAAAAGTAACTTTTAAGAAATAATGATCTTTTTATTTATCAAAAAACACTAAGATCTACTCTAATTTTTAAATAATTAAGAACATGATCTACCAACTTTTCAAATTGAGTGTTTGAGTTTGGCGAGTAGTGTTGACGTTAGACATTTTTTTGCTATGGAGATTGTCATATCATTTATCGAGTATTGCCAGGGTCGACCTACCACAAGTCTGATAAGGGCAAAAATGTGTCACAATGGTGATTGTGTGTGCTTTGTGGCAGCATGAGCACGAGCACTCTGTGAGCGTGTGACTCTGTAGCTAAAAGTTAATAGAAAGTTAGTAATCGTATTATTATTGATGTTTTTGTTAATATGTTTTCGGTTTCACTTGAATTCAATTGACACCTCGTACTATACCACCACCTCTTCGAAATTGTACTAGCAGTCAACCTTCTCCCTTACTCTCACCCATGAAAAGAATCTGTGTGAATTAGTTGCGAAACAGCGAGAAAACTTGTAAATCCAGTTTGATGCTCTCAAGATTGTACATTGCATTCAATGTATTATCGTTCATTCAACACACTGAGAAAGTGCATTGTTCGCATTAAAGATTCCTCTTACAAAGTTGCGACTTTCTATATTTATGTTCGTGTTTGTCAGTTGAATTATATGACCCTCGTTTTATTTCTTCTTAGACATTTTCAGTGCACACGTTGACTGATGACTGGCTGACAGCACGCACCCTCAATTGAATTAACTGACATTCCCTAAAGAAAATAAAGGCGCGCAAAGTTGTGTGACCTCTGAACTCGTGGGGGGTTTTTCCCTATCGCGCTGATCAATTTCGTATCTGTATATACTGCTACATTGCTGTTCAGTGTTTGTGTGATCGTGTTGGCAGTCATGGTTGCCATGCCATCCAAACAGTGTCGAGTCTGTGGAGACACAGCGATTGGTATGTTCACAAAATGTTCATCACTAAAACTAATTTACAAAATTCATTTTATGCCTTGCTTAATGCTCAATAAAATCAAACTTTACGTCTAAAAAATTCATTTTAATATCAAGGTTTCAATTTCAACGTAATCAGCTGTAATTCATGCAAAATATTCTTTCGACGTCATGCTCTGCACCAAAATGTAAGTTAATATTTTGATTATTTTAAATTATTTTTTTATTAATTTAAATTTTTTATTTAACAAAAAAACATAACTAAAAATTAATTTTAAAATGTTTCTTTAGTTTAGCCCATGTTTGTATGGTGGAGAATGCATTATCGATAAATCTACTCGGAAAGAGTGTAAAAAATGTCGATTTAAAAAATGTCTTGAAATTGGCATGAAAAAGGTGAACTTTTAAAATATCTTAAACTTTTTACAAATGTTTTATTAATTAAAAATAAAAATTCCAGGATATAATTTTCAGTCGTCTCACAAGTCAATCTTCTAAGAATCAAACTCAAACTCAATCAAACCAACAACAGTCAGATTGTTGTCCTCTTGAAAGAATATTTAAAAATTCAACTCAACTCAAAAGTGGTGAATTCACTCAGCTGCTCGAGCTTCGAAATGCGGCAAACTCTTTCCCCAACGAAAACAATCTACCAATCATTGGTGAAGCGAAAAGCGTACTTGAGATCGCAACAATCGCAGAACAAACAGATGTTTTACGTGTCATAAAATTCTGCAAAAGTTTCAACGCATTCAAACATCTCAATCAAATTGATCAACTCATCATGTTGAAACATTTTTACCCAGAACGAGCGCCCGTAACAGTTTCCTACTCGTATGATATGGACAAAAATGGATTACGTCTAGTAGATAAAACGGTTTGACATTTTATTTGTAATTTAAAAATATTAATATTTTTTATTTTTGAAAATAGGAAAAAGTAATATTTGCACCCGTCACTCTCTTCAAAGAATGGGGTCAATTGGACTCGGATTCAATATTTCCAAAATTTGTTTGTTCACTACACGTGGAAATGGAAAACGATGCCACAATTCGTGACTTGATTCTAGCCTAGTCCTTTTATAATTCATAAGTCACCTTTCATAAAAGACGTTATTTTCTTGTTTGTGGAGAAGGCAAATCGACCTCACAGTGTATTAATCACGAGTGATAAGGTTTGAACGCGACACTGCTTTATCAATCACTTGATAAGACTTTCGGCAAGTTTCTTTCGCTCTTCATATAAAACAGTGTATTTAAGTTATAGAAAAATCCTTAATTTTGTTTGAATTTTAAAATTTTGTTTATTCTATTATTTTGTTTATTTGAATAAAAGCTTTCGTTAATTTGACGTCGGTGAGTTCGCTTACGTTTCAATTAATATTGTATTGATTTTTTATAACGAAAACATTTCATCATGATATTAATTTGGTAAAATAATATTTTTCTAAAAACAGTGGTTTTAGTTGTACATAAAATGATGACAAAATTTAATTAAAAATGTATAATACAACCAGAATATTTATTTTAAAAACCAGGAGAAATTTAGTAATGTTGCAACTAAAAGGTATAAGGGATTATTCAAAATTATATTGGGGTTTCCTATTTTGAAATGGAACAATTTTAGCTAAAATATATCAAGAATTGAATCAATACGCACCTATATGGGAAAACGCAAGCTTATCTATGACGTACAGAAGTACACTCCCTCCGAGTATAACCCGTTATTTACACATTTTCTTCTAAAAGAACCACCAGCGAAAAGACCGAAACAAAAACAATCATCTACAAATCGTCACAAGAGATAATCAACATGCTCAATAAAACAACAATTCACCGAATTGAAGAAAACTCAAGTGAATTTGATTCACAACTAACATTAAATTGTTTTCTACTGTTAAAGTGGTCCTAAACTTTCCCTTTGATCGAATTAGTCCCAATCTCAATTGAAAAAATTGAACAACCAAAAGCAACCTCCCATCGGTGGGATTGCAAAAATTTGAAATTGACTGGTCAAGTAGTTATTTCAATATTACACAATTCAGATTTTCCCATTGAACCACAAACAAAACAAATCTAGGCATTTGGCCTTGTCCCAATTAGAGTAGTATATCCAATTCTAAAATTGGTTGCCCAGAAAATTGCAATATTATTAGTTTAGAGAACAATTTCTCACGATTGTTTCAAATCCTAATACAATCTCTCAATTGATTAGCAATTGCTCAATTTATCTATCAGATTAGTGCCCCAATAAACATAGTGGTATTTGTAACAAATTTTCAGTTAGGTTAACTTCCCTACCAGTCAATCCACGTACAATTGAATCCAAATGTATATTTGGTAAGATTAACCGACCTACCGATTTTAGATATGTTTCTGGTTACTCCATTGGGGAATTATCTGACCCATTAATTGTTGGATTTGAAAAATTGGAATAGCTTCCCATTTCACCAATTCTTGAATAATTGTAGGAAAATCATTAAATGCGACGACAAGGCCAACAAGTTCTTGTTGCTGGGAATATTTTGAAATCAACTAAGTGTTTTTTGGTTGGAAAGCATGAAGCATCAAATTATGAAATAAAATCCAAATTCATTGCACCCGAATAATTTGCATCATATTGGTTGTGGAAATTATTGAAAGTCCAACTTCATTTCAAGTTCATTTGAATTCATTTCAATTGCAATTCATGGAAAAGTGTTTAAATTGAAAAATAGTTTCCCAACCAAGTGACAGTTTTTAAGAATTACTGATGTAAAAATTTCAATTTTTGTCAACGCAAAAATGCACGCGATATTCCAATGGAGCGCAAATCATAACCGGACGCCTAGCGCGTTGCGGTTTATTTCAACTCTAAGTTTTTAATAAAATTTATTGAGATCTAAAATCAATTGTTTGTAATTATTTCCCTTGTAAATCTGTAGCAAAACAGTCGAAACATATTTTTTGGGGGAAAAAGCATACCTAAGTATAGATAGGTACTTGTAATTTGACTGCATTTTCACATTTGTTGTCGAATAAACAGAGAAACTTGCCGAAAGTCTTATCAAGTGAGTGACAAAGCAGTGTCGCGTTCAAACCTTATCACTCGTGATTAATACACTGTGAGGTCGATTTGCCTTCTCCACCAACAAGAAAAGAACATCTTTTATGAAAGGTGACTTATGAATTATAAAAGGACTATTCTAGCCCAATTGCTCTTCCGACCACGTCACAACATTCTCCATCCTGAATTCGTTCGCTACCATCACATTCTGTATCACTACCTACTGAGGCGATATTTAGAAGACAAATATGCAGACAAAACCAAAGCAAAAGAAAAGTACATGTCAATAATGGAGAAGCTGAATGAGCTCGATCTCGCAAGTGATATCGTGAGACAAACATATGCTCACATTCAAACCGAACAGTCAAATCAACTTGATCAGGCACTGGCTGAGATTTATAGTTTGATTTAATTGCTTTATTTTGGGGTTGATTCTTAAACATTTGGTTACTTTTACTTGACATGCTTCAACGAACACAATCATAATAATAATAAAAGTTGATCAGGGAAAGACCGCGCATTTCGCAACCGGTTCTCGCTTAAACAGTCACAGATACATAGAAGGCACACTTCTGGAAAGTGTTTCTTATTGTGAACACGACCCCCTCTAATTGCAATATCGAAACCAAAATGTCAGTTCGGAACATGTAATTTGATTGAAGACTTTCTCTAAATTGCACATCCTCTACACACATAACAGATGTTACTCAGAAGAGGGATGAATTGCGTGTGCAATTGTTGTCAATCAACGTTCGCAGGGTAAAAACCAAGAGTAATTCACTTGAATTGAAACAATTTTAGCTCAATTCTATTCTTATGATCGAGACAATGAAGAATAGCAAGAAATTTTTATTTTCAGTGACAATGGATCATTGTTCATATTTACTCTTTCATACACTATGAAGAAATTTGTTTGTTCATCTAAAATTGAACAAAAATTGTTATCAAATAAATCACAATTCAGTTTGTCTGACTTATAAGAATGACATAGTTCATAATAAACAGTCCTGCATACAACACAAATGAATAATCCACAACAACAAGACTAAAGAGTCGCATCTGAAAGCACTTTCTGTACATGCAAAGTGATCCCGCGCGGATTTGTACACTTTGATCTGATTCTCTATTAGCTAAAAGAATCCCGTTGTTACTGGAGCGATAAGAGTTTCTACGAAACAGTGCAAAACTACTATCATAAGGTGCACTGGACCGTGCAATTCGCTGAATAGTGCACAATTCAGAGAGCACAAGTCGGTTGAGATAAACCAAAAGTGTGATGAAGATCCAGTTGAAAATTTGATGCAACAAAACGCCCATCAGGAAGTCACCTTTAATGTAAAACAGTGACAGTGCTGTGATCAGATCAAAAATGTTGTTCAACAGAAAGGTCATCAAAGGTAGTGATGAAAGTTGGTGTAGTCGGTGGTTTACTTTTGCAAGAATTGCAATCTTCTTTGCAATTATTTTTAGTTCTGTAAATTTTTTTAATAAATAATTTTAAATAATTTTTTTAATATAATTTAAAAATTGGTTCTTACCAAAATTGATTTGTTTTCTGTCACATTGATTCAAATTGTCAATCATTTTTGCCAAGCTAAAATAACTAGCCAATTGAGAATAGACGAGAATGCCAAAAACCAAATAGAATTGTGTGTACATCAAGTAGACGCACAGCATTCTTCCCAGATCGTACAATGTGAATCCTTTTCTCTCAATATGATGAGCAAACATTACTGCATAGCTCAACAGAAATGTTGTCATATTTAAAGTGAAAATACATAAAATGGTCATTCGTGCCGAAATCAAATGAGCCAACCGAGAGAAACTTTCACAATCGAGAATTTTCAGTATTTGTTTGCCAAACAGAGTAAAATAAATTAGATTTAGAAAATGAATGACAGATTGGTTATAATTGAGATTGATGTCAAGCATCAAGAACAGCAATGGCTTTGTGCCATCAAATCGAATTGGTCCAGCTCCAATGTAATAAATATTCCATGATGAAATGCCAATCAAAACTGTGCCATTCAGAAAAATAGCCAAAAGCCATAATAACGGAGTTCCAAATTTGTTGCTTGAGACAGACTTTAATGGAATTCCATGAAATCTATAGAAAAATATTTTAGAACACAATCAAAGTATTTAAAAATACTAAACCCATAAAATAAAGCAATCCATCGAAGAACTGCAGTTTTCGTAACAGAAGAAGCCATCGAAAAAAAATAGATTCGAAATGCCAAACAAAACAGTAGTTTATTACAAGAGACAACAACAACAAAAACATGGAAATATTTGAATTAGAATCCAATTAGGTAAATTAATAAAGATCGATACAAATTAACATTTAAGTTAATTGACAGACACTCATGTGACTTTCGCATAAAGTTCAAATATGCAAACCAATCAACGATTGCACTATCTAGTTTGTTATTAATTGAACAATTGAACTAATTTTTTATATGATAAAAATAGCACTTACTAAATTTATTTATCATTCTTAAATATTAACTCCTAGAAGCCATACATATCGATGGAAAGCTTCACAAATGAGATGCCACAATACAGACAAAGCATAAAGTTCTGTAGCAATATATTGTCGTATACGAGATCTGTAATTTAGGCGAATCTGCTTAGGACGAAGAGCAAATACAGCGGATCCAGCGTACCGGGGCACATCAGTTTCTGATAATCACCATAGTATGTCAAAGTTTTGGCTCTTTGTGGGCTTTTTAACAGATAATCCCTGAGTGTTCCTTCCGGATCTGATTGGTTGGATCTAACTTTAGCTTTGAACATACCATTCCATTTGTCTCCGATGAACGAAGATGCATAATCATGAAATCGTGTCTTACTCAGCCTTTCTGGTTGCATTCTACTGATTAGTGGTGACATATGAGACAGGAAACAGTCTAAATTGTTCCTTGTGTAGCTGAGCGAGTAGCACTCACTGGTACAAATCAAAGATCGAAATGATTCCCTGTCGATTGAATCAATCAACTTGAGCTGAACAGCACTAGCTGCATCAGGGTTGTGTTGTACATTTGTTTTAGATTGAACATACTCGAACAAGTAAGAGATCTTTTGTGAGAAATCGTCATCACAGCCCTCAACATAGCCAAACATGGTGATTGTGAGCAGTTGGATCAGGTTGGTAATTGGTCGCTCTACAGTTGGACGCTGACTCGTGAGATCGACAAAATAAGCCACATTGAACACGTAATATTGCATGTTGGCATCAAAATAATGTTTTAAAAAACTACTAATGGTATCTTCAAAGAAGTGCAGTTCATTGTCATTTTTCTTAAAATACATTGAAAAGCCTTCATTTCGATCAATTTCATTGTAATCCATTTGAGTAATTCTCAGGAAATGAATTCGCTTGAAAAAGTAATTTCCACGAAATTCAATTGAAACTGCATTTTCATCAGGTTCTTGATCTAATTTGTCATTTGGTCGCAAAAGTTCAAGCCATAAGGGAGCAATCACACGGTACCATCGAGTGCACACAACTCGTATGGTAATGGCCCAGTCAAGCAGTGAGAAATGCATAAAGATTGCTTTCAAACATTTGTCGTTGAGATCGTTGATGTCGGTGTTCGCCATTTTATAAAACCGCAAGAAATTGTCAAGTCTTACATCGTACAAACAATTTTTTATTTATGAAGTCTAAAAATCCAGTTCACTTCATATTCTCTTATTTAACCTTGAAAGTAAGTTTGAAAGTGAAAACAAAACGCAATAAACTATGGCAACAGTATATACTAAAGTTTGACAAACTAGCAAACAAACACAAGATCATTATGATCTTATGACAAGTTTCGAACATTTTCTCCGTTGTCAATTGTGCTTAGCCGGATATCACAAGTTTTCACTTGCACTTGTTTTCACAATTCAAAAATCAATAAACGCACACTTATATAAATAACAAACTTTCTAGTTCCAAACACAACACTGCAAATGATGAAAAAAATTTTCTCTAAAAATGTGCTACATTTTGGATTTAAAATAATGCGTCATATACAATCAGTTTCTACTAAGTTTCTCAACACTATTTTTTAGAATGTCACAGTACTTTGTCCTGTTACTTTAGGTTTAAGTTTTAGATCCAAATAGATCCAGTTCCAGGTTACACTAGTGATTTTAAAATTTTCCAATAGTCTCTCGCTGCTAATATTTGCCTGGCATGAAAGTCTTATCACTATGTAAATGTAAATGTACATTCTTTCTGTAGTGATGTACTTTTGACCACTTCACTCTGTGTCAGTATTTGTTTATTTCCCTTATTGACAAATGGTAATAAGTTCTTTTGACTTGTAATAATAAATCGTAGCACTGTTATCACTGACAGATTGAATTGTACGGAAGAATAGTTCGGTACGTACACACGACCGTTATGGCCTTAAACACTCAAAACGGCGACAGTGTTCATGAAAATTATGACTGAAAGCGATTGGTTTGATTATCAACATCAGCTCGCATCATTCCACTCGTGGAAGATTTCGTGTTTTGTTTCTATTAATAGAACTATCGTGCCAGATTAACCAGCTCGAATATTGTACCCTTGCATGTCCACTGCATGTACTTGTTTGTTTATTTGTTGTCGGTCACGCCTCATTGTGCATATATAAGAGTACCAGCTTTTTCCCTTTAATGTCTTTAAACCTTTGCCAACTGTTGAATCGTTTCCTCTTGGTTCTTTTCGCTTGTGATTGATTTTGGTTTCTGGACATAGTCACCTACTGCCTGTGCTCGTGTGGTTAAAACTACTTTTAGTTACCCCTCACAACTCGACCCGGGATCCAAATTTGGTGAACAATGCCGCCATTTATCACAAACTCGGAGAACATTTTGGCCGATGTGCCCGACCTCGAGCCAATTGTCGAGCTTGAGAAGCCTCGTCCGGGTGAGAAGCAGGATGAGTACAAGATGCAGATTGTCTGGCGAAATGTTATTCAAATGATCGCACTTCACGCCGCAGCTCTCTACGGACTTTATCTGTGTTTTGTCTCGGCAAAATGGCAAACCTCACTTGCAGGTACGTTTGCTTTTCTAATCATCCATTCGTTTCGGTTAACATATTTCTATGCACTTGATACAGCTTTTGCTCTTTTCCAAATGAGTGGTCTCGGAATTACCGCCGGTAGCCACCGACTCTGGGCTCACCGTGCGTACAAAGCTCGATTGCCTGTGCGAATTCTATTAGCAATTTTCCAAACTATGGCTTTCCAAGTATGTTCACTCTTTAGATATTTTAGATATTGTCAAGTTCAAGAGTGATAATATTCCTTTTCAATCATAATGTAAAATTAGAATCATATTTATGAGTGGTCACGTGATCACCGAGTGCACCACAAGTACTCTGAAACCGATGCTGATCCGCACAATTCGAGGCGAGGATTTTTCTTTTCTCACGTTGGTTGGCTTTTGGTACGCAAGCATCCTGAGGTGATTCGTAAAGGAAGACAGATTGACTTGGACGACTTGATGCAGGATCCGGTTGTACGATTCCAACGGAAGTGAGTACTCCATGCAAATAGTTCGGTATTGTTTAAGCCCAACTCATCATTCCTTTCATCCCTTAACAGATTTTACCTACCCTTGGTCCTATTGTTTTCATTTGTGATTCCAACTTATATTCCGCACTTACTCTGGAATGAATCCCTATACAACAGTTTCTACGTCTGTGGCCTGTTTCGATATACGCTCACACTGAACATGACTTGGTGCATCAACTCGGTAGCTCACATGTGGGGAAGACATCCGTAAGTTTCAGCAGAGTTTTTAATACTGATTTATCTCGGAATTATTTTTGTCTCATTCACTAAATCAGTTATGATAAAGAAATTTCTCCAGCTGAAAACATGTTTACCGTGTTTGGTGCAATTGGTGAGGGCTTCCACAACTATCATCACGTCTTTCCGTGGGACTATGCCGCATCGGAGCTGGGCTGGCGCTACAATCAGTCCACCATGTTCATAAATGCGATGGCGGCAATTGGACTGGCGTATGATTTGAAACGAGTTTCGCCTGAGATGATTCGTAAGCGGAAAGCGCGCACTGGAGACATTCATACACACGGTAATTATGGAATGCATCATCCCAGTGAAGCTGAACTCGAGGACAACCAAAAGAACCACTAAATCACATAAAAATCCAATCAATTTGTGCATTTTTTTGAATTGTTAAAGTAATCTAATGTTCTACATGTCCAATAAAATTTCCCCAATTCATTTATTATTAATCTCAAACCTTAAAAATAATTCAATCAAATTTCTCCTCATAAGTGACGCGAACTTGCAACAGTCCAACCGCCTTCAAGTGATCCATCAGAGGCAGTTCAATAGTTTTGTTGTTGTTGTGTGCCATAATAATCTGTGGAACTGTGACACTGGCCCCAGCTACAAATGTGAATTTCTGGTTCGGTTCTTTCACTAACTGAAAGATGATTGTACTGTTTTCCAATTGTTCCTTAGGACTGATCATTATTAGACCATTGGTTAGTGACTGCTGTGGAACATGCTTCAAGTCGTGGGTTGATTTGGTTGAGAAGCCGAAACATGTGTCGCAGATAAATGGAAACTTTGTACAATAAAAAAAATATTGTAATATTTTTTAAAGATATAATTTTTTAAATTATCTTAATTGGGCAGTGTCATTGGTCACAGTAGTCTTCAGAACAAGAGTTCCGTTCATGTCCGATGAAAGTGTAATTGGCACAATCTCGATGCTTGCGACTGATCTTGCAATCTGTTTGACATTGACAATTCATAATACCATGGTAATGACATTTCGTTAATTAAATACAAGAATACTCACATTTGGTGTTGCAAGGCAGCCATAGATCAACACAATAAACAATAAGATGTTTTTCATATTAGTTTAAAACACTTTTCAATGAGTTGTTTCAAATTTTTGTGCAATATATTGTGAGAAAAAATATTTTAGTATTAAATTATTGCATCCAGCAATCAAAAAATATATCAAAGCAGATCATCTACGAGTAGTTCTCTCTTGTTATCAAATAAGTCGGTACAGGATAATTAAGTTTGATTGGTGAGTTCTTGTGCATTTGCACATTGCACTGTGTGATTGACTGCTTGGAGTGCAACCCAAGTTTGCGATAGTATTTTTAGTTAATTAATATTATGAAGTTAATCTGCAAGCAATTGAATAATTAATGATCATCACTAGATGATTTAAATTAGGGTAAATCACAACAACGTGGACACCTTATATATACTTGTAAATGAAAATGTTAAAAAAAAATAATGAGACCTGGACCCGATAATAATTAATCAATTTTAATAATTAATCCAAACAAAATTTTACAATAGAAACAATTAAAAATATGATTAGTCTTAGTTGAACTAATCGAATGAGAAAAATTTTGAGGACAAATTTAAATTGTCAATTTAGAGAAATTTTGTTTGAATTTTGGCAAATTTCGGGAATTTTTGATAGACTTCGGGATGACTTTCTATATCTAGAAAGTAGGTCTGCAACTGTGGTTAGACCATTGTGTTGGTGGCCTGGGTTTTGGAGGAGAGTTCCCTTCTCAATGGCTTCCAAGATGTGAGTCAATCGAGTCTCGGCTCGGGTGAGCTCGTGTTCAACTCGAGTGATGGCTGCGGTCTCGGTTGCGGCTGCAACGGTATACGTTATGATACTGGTGAATGCTATTTGGATATTGGTATACGTTATGATACTGGTGAATGCTATTTGGATATTGGTATACGTTATGATACTGGTGAATGCTATTTGGATATTGGTATACGTTATGATACTGGTGAATGCTATTTGGATATTGGTATACGTTATGATACTGGTGAATGCTATTTGGATATTGGTATACGTTATGATACTGGTGAATGCTATTTGGATATTGGTATACGTTATGATACTGGTGAATGCTATTTGGATATTGGTATACGTTATGATACTGGTGAATGCTATTTGGATATTGGTATACGTTATGATACTGGTGAATGCTATTTGGATATTGGTATACGTTATGATACTGGTGAATGCTATTTGGATATTGGTATACGTTATGATACTGGTGAATGCTATTTGGATATTGGTATACGTTATGATACTGGTGAATGCTATTTGGATATTGGTATACGTTATGATACTGGTGAATGCTATTTGGATATTGGTATACGTTATGATACTGGTGAATGCTATTTGGATATTGGTATACGTTATGATACTGGTGAATGCTATTTGGATATTGGTATACGTTATGATACTGGTGAATGCTATTTGGATATTGGTATACGTTATGATACTGGTGAATGCTATTTGGATATTGGTATACGTTATGATACTGGTGAATGCTATTTGGATATTGGTATACGTTTAGGATGCTTGGAGTTGACTACTTTGGGCCTATCACGACCCTAGATGTCAAACAAATATTCGGGCTCACCTTTTCCTGCGCAGTAACCAGAGCAGTACAAATTGAATGGGTTCCGGATCTGCTAGTCGAGTACTGTTTCATGGCCTTGCAAAGAGTTTCCAATGTTGTATATTAATATTACAAATGTCTGTAAACAAAAACTTTGTACGTTCGCACCTTACAACTTAGAAAATTGAAAATTTTGCAGTAAACTAAATTGCTTACCGGACATCGATTGAAAATTTCACTTTAAGAATAGAAAACTTTCAAACAAAATCCAAGCGCCGGCACGCAATAACAACGCAATAGAAAACAAAAGTAACATTCAAGGGACAATCTTTATTGCGATTGGGATGCTATTTACAATATTGTCTGCAATGGAAGTGACGTCACTGTTGGTGTGTTTGTGTTTAATCTAACAGGTAAATGTGAGCATCAAGGCAACACGTGATCATGCATTCAAACTGATTATCTGCCCATGACGGCATACTCATCATTGATGAGCACTTTCAATATTCAAGTATACGTGAATGGCCCTAAATATAAGAAGTCTGTAATCTACATTTTTCGGTGCATTTTCAGGGATGAAAATAGTATATCGGTATCTGGTGTTGGTGTCTGTGCCATTTCTGATTTTCTTGCAGAGACAGTTGTATTTTATTAACACGATAAAGAACATGTGATTTTATGTGACATGATAAGATCAGCACTTTTGTGACACTATTTTCAAGTGAGAAGTATGTTTGATTGATATTGAAGCAAAGCGCAATTTTGTTAAACTATCATTCACACACAACTTCAATTTGTATCGAATCATCATGCGAAAATTGACCGTTTTAGTCTCCTGTCTCAACGCAGTTGGCCACATAAATGCCTGTGCCGGTGCACTGTCCAGCCTGCTTGACCGTGGTCATCGAGTGATTTTTGTTGTGGAAAAAGCATTCGAGGGAAAGTTGAGCTCACTTGGATATGAAGAAGTGATCTGGTTGAATCTTCCAGCTGAAGAGCAAATCAAATCTGATGTTCGAGAAAATAGTGAAGAAAATGGAAATCCAATTAAGAATGACAGTGACACCACAGAGAATCCAGGCGAACGATTGGCTCAATTCTTTTTGGCTGGTAAAATCATTGGACCATTCAGTCCGCTGGAGAAGATGGAAAATTTTGTGAAGTTTATAGAAAATCCAGTTCAACATGAAGAATTCAAACAATTTGATGGAGCGGTGAAGAAGGCGATTGAAACATACAAACCAGACGTGATTTATGTGGATGCAAATGTGTTGCCCTGTGTGTACTACTCGGGCATTCCATGGATCAGACAGATCAGCAATGCTCCACTCTTCTTTACTTTCGTTGAAGAGCTTCCTCCTGGTGGATCAGGTAAAATTTATTTAAGACTAACTCAAAACTAAATGAATATGTTCATAGGTCTTCCAACTGACGACTTTTCTCAGTGGCATTTGTTTGATAAAATTCAAAAACAATTGAAGAATAATCCAAATTTTGTTGAATATATTGAACAACTTGGCTATAAACGCTATCCCAACGATGAGGTCATATCCGAGACTCAAGTACTGACGGTGTATGCCTACCCAGAAGAGTTGAACTATGACGCTGTTCGAAGCAAGTGTTGGTTCAATCTGGAAGTGTTCAACAAGACTTCATCCAATGATGGAGTTAAGCTTAACAAACTGGTTGACGAAGCTTTCTTAAATGATGATTTAGATGAAAAATTCAGTGGAAAGTTGGTGTACGTTTCCATGGGCTCAATGGGTTCGGTCGATTTGGATCTGATGGGTCGACTGTTGGACACGCTGAGCAAAACCAATCACAAATACATTGTTTCTAAAGGACCACGACATGGTATTTGCCCATTTGTACATGGTATGGTATGGTGGTCGCAAAACAAGCATTTGCCCGCCTGGCCCGGCCTGGCCAGGCATGCCTGCTTTTGCCTGCAGCAGTGAAGTTTACATTAAGTATGCCCAGGCATTGTGCCCCGCTCTAATCACTAGTGCTGTTGTGTTGCTGATGATGAGTCAGTATGATAAAGTGTAGTCGCATTTTGTAAGACTCATACTTGATTTGTACTTGCTGATAAGGAATTTTTTGTTTTGCTATATTGCGAATATAATAAACAACACTATTCTATTCTATCACAATTGACTATTTGTTATCCCAATTGGAAAAATAAATTCTATTAGCGAGTGGTCAGTTATCTTTCCGACGATAAAACTATTCAACTTTCAAAACTTTCAAATGGATCCTCGGAAACTCAAAAATCCAAGCACCGAGTCGTTAGTCAGCTCAGTGAATCTTAATTAATTCAAATTAAAATTGCACTTTTTATCGAGCTGTTTGTCACCATCGCTCATGGCGTCATGCGTGACTTAATTCGCCTTTCCATACACGATACCAATACGAGATTTGGGTTGCTTCGATTGTTTCAGTCCAATTAGACAGTTATCCAGGCAGATAGATATGATAGCATGTAAGGTTAATGACATTTTAATCGCGAAGGCCATTACAATCTTACAATCTTCGGCTGTTTCACGACAAGTACAAGTACAAATGTCTAATGCTGGATACGGCTTGTGGTATTCGATTTGGTTCACAAAATAATGATCGTCTTTACATTTAAGAGCACGTATCCAAGGGAGAATCCCTGTGTGTCCATCGTGTACGACGTGATCAAGGACATCAGGAATTCGAGGTGGTCATGACCAAAGGGCAAAATTGCTTTCTCGCGCTTGCAAATTGAAATAATTAGTTTAAATGTGCTAGTAGTTTATATTTCTAATAGGTGGCGATATTTGTCCCATTATAAATTCTAAAGTATTCGTTTCGCCGCTTTAATTGCACTGTTATTTCCATTTGGTGTGGTAATGATATTGACCACTCTTTGATTTAAATTTAAAATAATTTATTTTGATATCTCAATGTTATCTGTAGATGTTATTAATGGTTCACCTATGTTAGTTCCCCGACTTTAGTTCGAACCCCATTAGTTCGCCAAGACATTCGTTCGCTTATACATTAGTTCGCCGATACACGATTTCGACCGCTAATAGTTCGCGTATACTTAAGTTCGTCATCGTTAGTTTGATACAATGAATCAATATAATAATAAATCCATGAATCCATAATATGGGTTTAGGTGTTGAAATAATTAAGAATCCATTACCCAATTGTCTGATAACGATCCATAACCCAATTGTA
Source organism: Rhizoglyphus robini (assembly GCA_023373905.1). Lineage (NCBI taxonomy): Eukaryota > Metazoa > Arthropoda > Arachnida > Sarcoptiformes > Acaridae > Rhizoglyphus > Rhizoglyphus robini. Next base: position 1,841,429 of record JAKIJQ010000010.1, read on the forward strand.
GGATAACTGTCCATGTCGAACTAACGATGACAAACTTTAGGTATACGCGAACTAGTGGGATTGAACTAGTGTATCAACGAACAAATGTATAAACGAACTAATTTCTTGGCGAACTAATGGGGTTCGAACTAAAGTCAATTACTGGTCAATTTGGCATACCACTACTCGTACTACCATGCTAATTGAGCAAATTGACTGTTTTAACGTTTGTTTATTTGATTCTATGCAAATGTTTACAATTCCAAGTTAATTCGACAAATTCGATTCCGGTAAACCAACCTTAGTAACAGCCAAAATATCATCACTTCGGTAACTGCTTGTATTTAGTGCGGTTTTTCAATTCTGATTGGGTGACGTTGTCTGGTTATCACTTCATTCAACAAATGGCCTTCCCAATTTTAAAAGCATAATATACGTTTGCCATTAATGGTACAAATTTTTCTAGACTTCTGTTTCTAACCACCTTGATAGCAAAGGAATTTAGGTATTCTGCGACACATTTGCAAAGTCAAAGTCGCAATCGATCATCAACTCATGATCGAGTGTCCATTATCTGAACATGTTCGGTGTACCCAATTTAAGCGATGGTAAAATCCAATAAATGAGTAAACTGAAGATTCACTAATTGCGGTATTAATACATGAATTCAATTTGGGAAATAATTCCGATACGCTAATCGTGATATAAGATCTATTTTCTTAATTTGTATAACTGCCAGATCAGGCTATGATTTTGTAATTGATTCAGTTGATAATTAAGATTCACAAATTGTGAGTTAAAAAGGTAAATGTCGAAGAAAAAAATCGATGTTTTATTGGCATGTCATTGGCATTCTATTTTGTATTCAAAATGTCATTTGTAATTGTACAGTAAAGTGCCCATAATTCGTGCCTCCCTTAATTCGAATGCTCCCATAATTCGTAATTCGTAACAAAAATAGTCAAAATTCCTATATTTCGGTACCTATTGCTGTACAAAAGGTGCTCATAAATCGAAAAACCTCCCATAATTCGTATTTCGAAATGATCTTACAGGGTTAATTCGAAATAAAATTATTGAAAATGAAAAACTGTATAAGAGTCCCCTCTTCTACAAATTCCGTGGACTGAATCTGCCACCTATGGCGGTTGACGACCCTCCGCCGGCCGTGATTTCAATTTGCACATTTTCAATTTCTGATAGTCCTTATTGAATTTCAACATTGTCCATGATAAAAACCTTAACTGATCGAGAAAAATATGATATTTTATCAGGCCATTTTAACCCAAAATGTACAGTTTGAGTTAAAATAGCCTACTCCCATAATTCGTAATTCGAAATCAAAATCAAAAGTTGGCAGCAAAAAATTTCGAATTATAGGCACTTTACTGTAATATTAAAAGAACAAGATTTGCTATAATAAATATTGTTATCTACAATAGTCTTAATTCTTTTCAGCAATAACTCAATAATAGTTCTCATTTAGATAATTCCCAATTGTTAGTTCCCAATTGGACATTTCCTAACAATCAATTCACAATTGGCTATTGTCGGGCAATGGACGACGGATGCCAATCGGTGAAAATTGTAAGTGAAGAGAACGAAAGTGATGATGGTAACATGATAAAGCTGAAAACAAAGCCTATTCGGCCAAGCAAAAAAAAATTACACTTACAACTGTTATTTCCCAAGCGAATGAAAAATAAAAGGATAAGAGAGAACGATGACTGGTTACGGACAATGATAAATTGTCAATTAACCATCTCAACAAATAGTCAAAGAAAGAATGGTCGCATTGCCTGTTTGTTCATTTTAAGTTTAAATCTTCGCACCTTTCGAATGCATAGTCTATTAAATAGACTCTATTTTTCGTGATTTGTACAATTGTAGGATAAAAGATATCCTATTACTGAGAATTTTAATCGAATAAACCATAAATTTACAAATAGGCTCACTATTTGATTAGTTGAACTAATGTTGGTTGGTGTAGTTAACTCGAAAACCGTAGTACACTGTATTATGTCTGTAAGCCACATCCGCTATTTCGACTAACAAGATGAAGTTCGATTTGCTGATCGCTCATTGACTATAAAAAGAGAAGGTCAAAGGCTGAAGAGGGAAAGAAATGATTGAGCTTTACTGTGAAGCTGAAGTATTTTATTCTAGTGTACTGATTTTCTGTTTATTTGAATTGATATTTTAACTATTAAACTTAATTCATCACTTATCCCTTTGTCTAGTCCCTTTGTCACTGAAGAAAGATTACATGTCTTTATCGACATGACTCATATGTGACTGAAACAACGATTATTTGTAATCTCAAACTTGTTGTGATTATTCACTTTAAAAGTTTAAAAAGATAATGATGTCCTCTTTTGAGAGAAAATTAGACTAATATGCGTTGTGGTGCAGTGAAGCTCGTTTTAAGTATGCCCAGGCGCTGCGATGCTCTAATATATAGTAGGTGGGAGAGGACAGTCCCTCAGCTTACGACCATATCATGCTGAGCACACCGGTTCTCGTCCGATCACCGAAGTTAAGCAGCATCGAGCCGAGTCAGTACTTGGGAGGGTGACCACCTGGGAACACTCGGTGTCGTAAGCTTTTTATATTTCTTTTGTAGAGTAACCAATATGTGATATATAGTAGGTGGGAGAGGACAGTCCCTCAGCTTACGACCATATCATGCTGAGCACACCGGTTCTCGTCCGATCACCGAAGTTAAGCAGCATCGAGCCGAGTCAGTACTTGGGAGGGTGACCACCTAGGAACACTCGGTGTCGTAAGCTTTTTTATATTTCTTTTGCAGAGTAACCAATGTGTGATATATAGTGAGTGGGAGAGGACAGTCCCTAAGCTTACGACCATATCATGCTGAGCACACCGGTTCTCGTCCGATCACCGAAGTTAAGCAGCATCGAGCCGAGTCAGTACTTGGGAGGGTGACCACCTGGGAACACTCGGTGTCGTAAGCTTTTTATATTTCTTTAGTGGAGTAACCAATGTGTGATATATAGTGGATGGGAGAGGACAGTCCCTCAGCTTACGACCATATCATGCTGAGCACACCGGTTCTCGTCCGATCACCGAAGTTAAGCAGCATCGAGCCGAGTCAGTACTTGGGAGGGTGACCACCTAGGAACACTCGGTGTCGTAAGCTTTTTATATTTCTTTAGTGGAGTAACTAATAGGTGATATATAGTAGGTGGGAGAGGACAGTCCCTCAGCTTACGACCATATCATGCTGAGCACACCGGTTCTCGTCCGATCACCGAAGTTAAGCAGCATCGAGCCGAGTCAGTACTTGGGAGGGTGACCACCTGGGAACACTCGGTGTCGTAAGCTTTTTATATTTCTTTAGTGGAGTAACCAATGTGTGATATATAGTGGATGGGAGAGGACAGTCCCTCAGCTTACGACCATATCATGCTGAGCACACCGGTTCTCGTCCGATCACCGAAGTTAAGCAGCATCGAGCCGAGTCAGTACTTGGGAGGGTGACCACCTAGGAACACTCGGTGTCGTAAGCTTTTTATATTTCTTTAGTGGAGTAACCAATGTGTGATATATAGTGGATGGGAGAGGACAGTCCCTCAGCTTACGACCATATCATGCTGAGCACACCGGTTCTCGTCCGATCACCGAAGTTAAGCAGAATCAAGCCGAGTCAGTACTTGGGAGGGTGACCACCTAGGAACACTCGGTGTCGTAAGCTTTTTATATTTCTTTAGAGTAACCAATATGTGATATATAGTAGGTGGGAGAGGACAGTCCCTCAGCTTACGACCATATCATGCTGAGCACACCGGTTCTCGTCCGATCACCGAAGTTAAGCAGCATCGAGCCGAGTCAGTACTTGGGAGGGTGACCACCTGGGAACACTCGGTGTCGTAAGCTTTTTATATTTCTTTAGTGGAGTAACCAATGTGTGATATATAGTGGATGGGAGAGGACAGTCCCTCAGCTTACGACCATATCATGCTGAGCACACCGGTTCTCGTCCGATCACCGAAGTTAAGCAGCATCGAGCCGAGTCAGTACTTGGGAGGGTGACCACCTGGGAACACTCGGTGTCGTAAGCTTTTTATATTTCTTTAGAGTAACCAATATGTGATATATAGTGGGTGGGAGAGGACAGTCCCTCAGCTTACGACCATATCATGCTGAGCACACCGGTTCTCGTCCGATCACCGAAGTTAAGCAGCATCGAGCCGAGTCAGTACTTGGGAGGGTGACCACCTGGGAACACTCGGTGTCGTAAGCTTTTTATATTTCTTTGGTGGAGTAACCAATGTGTGATATATAGTAGGTGGGAGAGGACAGTCTCTCAGCTTACGACCATATCATGCTGAGCACACCGGTTCTCGTCCGATCACCGAAGTTAAGCAGCATCGAGCCGAGTCAGTACTTGGGAGGGTGACCACCTGGGAACACTCGGTGTCGTAAGCTTTTTATATTTCTTTAGAGTAACCAATATGTGATATATAGTAGGTGGGAGAGGACAGTCCCTCAGCTTACGACCATATCATGCTGAGCACACCGGTTCTCGTCCGATCACCGAAGTTAAGCAGCATCGAGCCGAGTCAGTACTTGGGAGGGTGACCACCTGGGAACACTCGGTGTCGTAAGCTTTTTATATTTCTTTAGAGTAACCAATGTGTGATATATAGTGGGTGGGAGAGACAGTCCCTCAGCTTACGACCATATCATGCTGAGCACACCGGTTCTCGTCCGATCACCGAAGTTAAGCAGCATCGAGCCGAGTCAGTACTTGGGAGGGTGACCACCTGGGAACACTCGGTGTCGTAAGCTTTTTATATTTCTTTAGAGTAACCAATGGCTGATATTTAGTGGGTGGGAGAGGACAGTGCCTCAGCTTACGACCATATCATGCTGAGCACACCGGTTCTCGTCCGATCACCGAAGTTAAGCAGCATCGAGCCGAGTCAGTACTTGGGAGGGTGACCACCTGGGAACACTCGGTGTCGTAAGCTTTTTATATTTCTTTGGTTGAGTAACCAATGTGTGATATATAGTAGGTGGGAGAGGACAGTCTCTCAGCTTACGACCATATCATGCTGAGCACACCGGTTCTCGTCCGATCACCGAAGTTAAGCAGCATCGAGCCGAGTCAGTACTTGGGAGGGTGACCACCTGGGAACACTCGGTGTCGTAAGCTTTTTATATTTCTTTAGTGGAGTAACCAATGTGTGATATATAGTAGGTGGGAGAGGACAGTCTCTCAGCTTACGACCATATCATGCTGAGCACACCGGTTCTCGTCCGATCACCGAAGTTAAGCAGCATCGAGCCGAGTCAGTACTTGGGAGGGTGACCACCTGGGAACACTCGGTGTCGTAAGCTTTTTATATTTCTTTAGAGTAACCAATGTGTGATATATAGTGGGTGGGAGAGGACAGTCCCTCAGCTTACGACCATATCATGCTGAGCACACCGGTTCTCGTCCGATCACCGAAGTTAAGCAGCATCGAGCCGAGTCAGTACTTGGGAGGGTGACCACCTGGGAACACTCGGTGTCGTAAGCTTTTTATATTTCTTTTGAGTAACCAATGTGTGATATATAGTGAGTGGGAGAGGACAGTCCCTCAGCTTACGACCATATCATGCTGAGCACACCGGTTCTCGTCCGATCACCGAAGTTAAGCAGCATCGAGCCGAGTCAGTACTTGGGAGGGTGACCACCTGGGAACACTCGGTGTCGTAAGCTTTTTATATTTCTTTTGAGTAACCAATGTGTGATATATAGTGAGTGGGAGAGGACAGTCCCTCAGCTTACGACCATATCATGCTGAGCACACCGGTTCTCGTCCGATCACCGAAGTTAAGCAGCATCGAGCCGAGTCAGTACTTGGGAGGGTGACCACCTGGGAACACTCGGTGTCGTAAGCTTTTTATATTTCTTTTGAGTAACCAATGTGTGATATATAGTGAGTGGGAGAGGACAGTCCCTCAGCTTACGACCATATCATGCTGAGCACACCGGTTCTCGTCCGATCACCGAAGTTAAGCAGCATCGAGCCGAGTCAGTACTTGGGAGGGTGACCACCTGGGAACACTCGGTGTCGTAAGCTTTTTATATTCCTTTAGAGTAACCAATGTGTGATATATAGTGGGTGGGAGAGGACAGTCCCTCAGCTTACGACCATATCATGCTGAGCACACCGGTTCTCGTCCGATCACCGAAGTTAAGCAGCATCGAGCCGAGTTGTTTAGAGAACAAATTTTGCAACCAAAAGTTTACTTTGTGTATTTGATTACTAAAGTTTAAATTGGCTAAAGTGTGTTGACGTATTGAGAAATTTGATTTGATAATCAACCTCAATTTGTCCTAGTTGGTATAGTTTGGGGTGCGTTAAAAATTGTTGTTTTGATACAACCACTTGATGAGCTCGGTACAAAATGTTTATTGTGAATTCAGTGACCATTTTGGATAATGTAACTTTTCTTTGCCTCATATTCACGAAGTTCAAATGTCATCTTCTTCGAAAATTGTAAACATTAAAGAATTTTCACGAAGTGTTTCTTTGTTGACTATAACAATAAGCAATATAGTATTATGATGACAGCTTTCCCATCTTGAGTTGATCATCATTAGCGAAAAGGACATTCCAAACCAACAATCACAGATTACTTGAAACCAGTTGCTCAATTGAAAAATTTACAGTATCTCCAAATAAGGACACCCGAAATTGAGAAATACTATTTTGTTAACCCAACCCCAGAGAGTCGCATTCGAGTATGTCGCGATGGCGACAACCACTGAGTAAGAAGTGACTCAGAAGTGAGCAGACGAGCTCTCGGTCTTTCTGTTTGAGTGATCGATCGATGACTCGGACTGCAGAAGCGAAGTGATGATAAGAGAATGAGTAAAGCACCACCATCGATGACTAATCGACACCTCATACTTCTTTTAGGACAAACCAGGAGACAGTTCGAAGCAAGACGACACTCGACGACAGAGAGAACCTCGAAAGCCACGTCGAAAAGTCGACTCGAAGACCAACAACTCTCTCCGCAATTGAAGGATCTTAGAAGGAAGGTGATTTACGAAGCGAAGAAGTCAAACGAAGAAAGAAGACATTTGTCTATGTTCAAGAAGCCTAATTTGTGTATTAATTTGTGTTTCATTATTAACGATTCGCTCGCAGAGAGCCAGACAATAAATTCTCGAAGTTAAATAGAGTAAGTTGTCTCATTCCTACTTGGGAGCGCATTCCATTGCGACAGAGTACTAGATTCGGTCAAGGAAGTGCGTTTTCATTTGCTAATCGAGGCCCACAGTACTGTCAAGTTGATTAAGGCCCTGTTTCCAAATGCAACCAAAATTACACTACAAATTGCTCCACGGCAGCAGATTAAATTTTGGCAATCACTATCCAAAAACGCACAGCGCACCATTTGTCCACAAATTCGTGCCTTCTTTCCAGCGTTCCCCATTTTGCTTAGTTGTATTGTGATTTTCGATTTGGCCCGACACAATTTGCAATCGCTACTCTAGATCCACCGAGATATCGATATTCTGCTTTTTATTTATTTATTGCATTTAAAATTTGTAAAAAAAATAAAACAAACTTCTCATGCGGGTTGTCGTTTATAATACAATTGAGAGACTAAAATGAGAGTCTAAAGTGAGAGACTAAGCACTAGACGACATTACACAACAATCTAGTGTTGCACAGGTACAGCTTACCGTACCAGAGCGTATAAAGTGAGAGACTAAAATGAGAGACTAAATGAAGAGTGAATGAGAGACTAAATTGAGAGACTAAAATGAGAGACTAAATTGAGTGATCAGTTATAATATATCGATGCATATAATAACTGTTATAACAGATTTATAAGATCTGTCATATGCTTGATGGTTGATGGCTTCTGATGGCTTCTGCTTTTGATATTCTGCTAAGTTTGTTTTACTTTTTTTTATTGACAAATAAATTTTATTTAAATGACTTTCTTTTCCAACAATTTGTGCGAAATTGTGCGAAATAATACAGAATATGGCACACAGCAGAATAAACTTAATACCAAAAGTAAATTACGCCCCTTAAACTTATAATGTATTTATTAAAAAAAATATTAAAAATCTGTGTACATTATTTCATAGATGTTGTTGTCGGTTTCTGTAAATTTAATTCTGATCGGACATGTTGAGGTTCTGATCAAAGCAATCTAACCCAAATCAAACACTTCGACCACTGGTCTCAGAATAGAAACAAAAGAACTGGCACGACATGAACGATATTTGCGAAAATAGATCGAGAAGGCCAACGCTCGACGAAATTAAGCTTTTATTTGTAGCAATATATTTAATCAATTAAAGTAATTAATTACATGACATTATTGAATTAATTTTGTCGTGTAGCCGTTTGAGTCGCCATGACGAGAGAATATATTCTACCAAACATAATAGGAGAAACAAAATTGCCAATTATGTACAAATATGAGACCAAGTCACGATATAATTGAGGGGAGGGACTTGGACACGAGAGTAAAAGTGAGCAATAATATTGTACTAAGTGATCGAACAAATGTTCAAATGCGTTGTCAAAACAAAAACGACTATTGACTAATGAACTTGTGTAACTTGACTTTGTATGACTTATTCTTAAGGTTATTTTAAAATTATTCGGAACAATTCCAAAAAAGCTTCAAAATGACCGAATTCGATTCTACCAATGCTCCGCCACTTGACCCATCTCAACAAACTGAATTCGGTAAAATTGGTACCATCATTCAGATTTGTGCTGCAAGTGTTTTGCAGTTCATGATGCTGCTCATTTACTCGATATCCCATGAAACCTTTGGCATAAATACGCCAAAACTCGAAAACCCTTCCGAAAGATTTCTTTACACAATTCGAGTGCAAATATTCTCCATTTTCCCGATGATCTTCTCAGTGATTCACGTGATGTCGTCCCGTTTCTTCATCTCCGGTGCTCGTAATCCACTTGCCGATGGGGCTGATCTGTATGTGGCCAAGGCGTATCGCATTCTGGTGAACACTACCGAACAGTTGGGCTTGAGTTTTCTCAATTTGATCATCTTTTCCACTGTCTTCTCGGCTGATTGTCTTTTTCTGGTGCCCTTTGTGGTGTTTCTCTTTTTGTCTGGACGTATCCTCTTCTTTGTGGGCTACATGATTCATCCAAAGTATCGCTCTTTTGGAATGCTTTTCACTTTTCAACCAACTCTCGTTCTGTTTGGCTTTAATTTGGTCAAAGTTTGTGGTTTAATTTGATTGAAATTTTGTTAACAAAATCGGTCGTTTATCAAACCTCATCAGTTGATGTGAACTTAAAGATTTATAACTTGAAACTTATTTATCAAATCTTCAATTCTTTGATTTTTTTAAATAAGCGACAATTTGCATAAATTTAATATTTAACCTCAAAACCCAACCTCAAATGTTAGAAAACAAACATGAAAAATGTCGCAATGTAGACAATTTTCTGTAAAGCAAATAAAAATCAGTTAAATTCAAATAAATCCTCATCACTTGCCATATAGAAAGTCTTGCTTGCAATAATTATCTAACAGACTAAAAGAATATAAATGCAAAGGACCACTTTCCGGCAGCGCATTAAATTTGTACATTTTCTCGTAAACCTTATTTTACGTTACGAATTAAAGAATTGGCTTTACCTCTAATTACTTGAACTGAAAATTGTTTTCAGACTTAAATGATTAATAGTTGAATAAACTGACGGTTTGACAAAACAAACTGTCATATACTTTTGAAATTAATATTGTCTAATGAAATTTAATTTTCAATTTAGCGATAACTAATTTGTTACAAATTAGTTTTTATAAAATGAAATTTTTTCAAATTAAAAATTATTTATTTGTCTTTTATTTATTCCATTTAAAAATTAAACCAGTCTTTGAATTTGTTTGAACATAACAAAAATGAATTTCAAAATGTATTTCAACACAAAATTGAAGCCTATATCTCGAGGACATGTCCCAGTCCGAGTTGTCCATCTACTCTCAATTCTCAATAAGTATGAATTTTCAGGTCGAAGCCATAGTCGTGTCAATGTTGGCGATCATATTTGCAAAATTGTCAACTATTACATCTGGCTAATATTTTGTATTTGTATTGGGTATGTGTGTATTTATTTGAAAAATATTTCAATTTAATTTTTATTTCATTTCATTAGTATCCATGTTGATGCCTTATTGGATCAATTCGGTGCACTTTGTGGTACAAGATTGGAAATATTATTTTCTGCAAATTGATGGTTTTGCGTGTGTGCTCACAATTTGAACCATCTCATTGTTCATTTGTATCATTCAACATCTGCAATCACCAGCGAAAGTATCACCACAAACAGTCTCACAGGCACTTTGACTGTGTTCACTCAACTTCGACTAGCCAATCAACTTTTATTATCAAGTAAGGTGTCAAAGTACTCCACTCGTGTGTTTAGTGTTTAGTTAAGCAAACTCACACAAACGTTTTGACGCTAATTTTGATTGGTAATCGTTTCTATGGAGTTTTTGCTCAGCCAATTTGCTTTGCGAAACCAATTCTGACCTCTTCTATTCTCAAAACGATGAGGAACAATTGCTTGTTTTTCTTTCTAATGATAGTTTAAAAATATATGTATTAATATATCGTAAAGTTAATAATCAAGGCCCACGTCATAATATATTTCACCATTGGTATTTTTGTAAATAAAATAAAAATGCTTAAAAGTTAATCAATCATAAACACATGATTGATTGGTTAAATTGATTTATACATTTAATTGTATTTTTGTTTGTCAAAATAAATTACTTTGGACCAAAATTTACAATTTATAAATTTGTTAAAATAAAAATAATGATTTCTGTTTCTTTAATTTTTGAATAATTTCATGTGCACAAAAAATGAATTTCAAATTTTAATTCAGCACAAAAGAGTCATGCCCAAATGCGTTAAAAATCGGCCCTACACAAAGGCCATATTTTATGCAGGTCCCTTATGGACATGTGAGGTACCAAATTAAAGGTTATGACCTCTAGAATCATTTTGCGAAATTTCCAGGATGATCCGAGGTCGCCATTTTTAGCATAGCAATGTGTTAGATGTGCATAATATGGCCTATCCACATAGGACGTTACTCTACTGAAATGTATTAAACTTCTTTTGTGGATATTTCCCGTAAATTAGCTCGGATCAGTCTGGAATTTTTACCAAATGATTCTAGAGGTCATAACCTTTAATTTGGTACCTCACTTGTCCATGTGGGACCTGCATAAAATATGGCCTTTGTGTAGGGCCGAGTTGGGCATGACTCTTTCCAACAAATAAATAATAAGTGTTAAATTCAAACATTCCGACAAATAATCCTATCCTTGAAACAAAACGGAAACAATCGAATCTTATCAATGCAATTGCGCTTCCGCTTTCACGATAGCTTCCTTTATTTGTTTTGTATAATGTGTTACATTGTCAGTTGTTGTAAAATTGTATGCAATCAAAAATGGGCAAAAATAAAATGTCATGGTTATTACTTTTGATTCAATTTATAAATCTTTCTAAGATTTACTGTGAAATCAATTCAACAGACTCAGAAAGAATCAACGACACTTCATCATCATCAACATGTTTGCTGATCAACAATCATACGAACACTGTTTGGCAACTTGTCTGGGAGGATCAGTTCGAGTCGGAATCGGGTTTTAATGCCCAATGGAATGTTGATCAAGAAAATGGTCAGTGCAAAAGTGAGTGAAATTTAAGGTTAAGGTTTAAATTGTATCTAATTTTGTCAAGTTTCTCTAAAAGACAGTAGAAGTTGCTATGTTCGTGAGAACGTCTACCTATTGGATGGTTATCTAATTGCACAGACGAAGCACAAGCCTTACCTCAAGTACAACTACACCGGTGCTCGGTTGAGCAGTAAGCGCCTTTTTGAAGCGAAAGGTCGCTACGAAATTCGTGCCACCCAGCCACTTGGTCTGCACATTCGAGCTTGTTTCAACGAGCACATTAGCAATTGGACAGACCAGAACAGAAAGCAGAACAGTGTCTTTGCACCAAGGGATATTATGTGCTACCAGCAGAACTGGCATAGACCAAGGGCCCATACAAATGCACCTTTTCAGTCTATTACCGATGTACGAGCTGGTAACTTGACTGAGGCCATGTTTCATCAGTTTCATAGATATGGCGTCGAGTGGAGCCTGGACGGAAAGGTTGTGTTCTTTTTTGATGATTTCTTCATGGAACCAATTAAGCTGAATGGTATGGTATCTTAATATATTGAACCTGCTGGGATATTTGTGATCTTAAATCTTTGAAGATATAGCATTTTTTCATTAACATAAATGTCCCAGCAGGCCACAAAAAAATGTTTTTTCATTTTTTTCTATTTTATTCGTATTTCAGCATCATTTCCCATAAATGAAATGCATCATCTGATCTTTCAAGTGTCGATTGAAAAATCCCAATACATACCATTCGTGGAAGAGTTGGACAACTTTTCCTGGCATTGTCCTGCCTTGATCATTGACTACGTTAGAGTATATCAAAATGTACAAACAAATGGAAGCTACTCTGCTAGCTTATGTCAAGAACCGATCACCAAACCAGACGAACAAGAATTATTAGATCAAATATGCGCATCAGCACTGGCCGAATCAATGATGGAAGAGACAACTGACAACTCAACTAGTTTCAGTAAATACAAACTAGCAATCATACTTTTGTCTATTCTTCTGTCTATGATAATTGTTTGCAGAATATTATCGTATTCGAAACAATAATCAACAAAGTGTTCAGAATATTGTGGATTAACTTTATAAATATGTGTCGTGTAATCTAACAAATGAAAATAATAAAAATTATTAATTAAGAATCATAATTATCTAACAAAAAAATCATCCATAGAAAGCATAGGATGCAAGACAATTCATTACCTTTAAGTGGTTTAAAAAAATATCTTAAGGATTCTGAAGCTGAACTACAACTTTTCCAACATTTTTGCTCGAATGCAACCATTCCTCAGCACGATAGATCTGATCAACGCCGACAAATTTGCCACCAGGAGCACTGGTACCGAGATCAACCTGCGCCTTGATTTCTCCTTTGGCAATTCCATTGATCAGTTTAGGAAGATACTCAGGATAGAGCGATGTGTAGTCAAACACACCGAAACCGTTTAAGGATCGAGAGCCAAATAGAAGCTGTTTTATGAAGGAAAGATTACTATTTAAAGAATATAAGCAATTCAAAAGTACTTACACGACCATTAAGATTCTCAATGGGCACATCCTTGAAGCCTTCCTCCTTGTACGAGTGAATACTTCCTATGATCACTAATCTGCCTTTGGTTGCGAGATGGTTGAACAATGTCTTGAAGGTTTCTCCACCAATAGTTTCCCAAATCACATCAACGCCATCCTATATTTCAAAATTAAACCAAAAATTAAACCAACAATTAAGACAATAATTAATAATCAGTAAAAATTGATTTCAAAATCAAACTCACCGAAAACTATCCTTCAGCACTTGATCCAAATCCTGTTCTTTATAGTTGATCACCAAATCAGCGCCTAACTCAGTCAGATATTTAGCTTTCTCAGCAGACGAAGTAGTTCCAATGACATAGGCACCATGTTGTTTAGCCCACTGAACGGCAATCTGTCCAGTTCCACCTGCAGCAGCAGTAATCAGAACCTTATCCCCAGGCTGAACACGACCAGCCAGGTCTAGCGCAATTGAGGCGGTTAAACCGTTGATCAGAGAAACCAGATATTCGGGTTTAAGCTCAGGAATTGGAAATAAGGATTCGACAGGCTTGTACTTGAATAGATTTAAATTAAAATTAATAAAATTAAAAATAGATTAATAAATTAATAAATAAATAAAAATCTTTACCGAATATTCAGCAAATCCACTCTTAGTTCTACCCGTATATCTACCAGAGTCAAACACGAGCACCGGTTGGCCAATAGTGAACTGACCAGCTGAGATTGAGGAACCAATAGCATCGACTATACCGACAGCCTGTAATGTGAGTGAGTTAGCCATAGAAATACTAACTTTAAACAACCTACCTCAAAGCCAATATCAAATGGAATCGTAACATCGCCATACCTAGCAGCAGTACTGTTAATGTCAGTGGCATTGATGCCTGCATAGATCTGCTTCACTCGAATACGATCCGGTTCGGGCTCGACAAGTGGAACCTCAACCACTTTGACTGCCTCTTGAAAATTGGTGGTCTTGGTGAAGACTGACAGTTTGCGGAAGGTGTTTGGTGACATGTTTGGAGATTTTGACTTGAGACGATAAATATCACGATATTATAAATAATGAATGGATTTAACTAAAACTTTTGCAAACAAGGCTTAAATAGTCACTTTGAAAGTGCAATAAAACTGAACTCTAAAGAACATAAACAGATACAGACTAAATGTGCCATCAATGTGCCAATAAAATGAAAAATAACGATCACAACTAGACACGTTGTTGATAAACACAAATATACGAGATGATAAGAGTTGACAGCACCGATGAGTGCTTACACTTTGTTAGAATACTGACGAAAATGTTTGTGATATGAAAAGTTGATGCTGATGATGATTAGTGAAAAGAAATTGGTTTGATAAAAAGGACTTTGAGGTCGAAAGTTGACGTTTTTACAGCTTTCGTAATACAGAATGTTCTGTCATATGTATAGATGAGAGTAGATTTGTATTTTTAATTCATCTTTTCAAGTGGTAAATGTGTTTTGCAGTTTGAATGAATTGCTACCGAAACAAATAGGCAAACTTGGGTACAATAAAAGTTCCGATCCAACTTTTTCATATATCATTCCAAAAGCTTCTACCGTCGAATTGTCACTGATAATCAACTTCCTAATATAATAAACCTTCCTTCATGCGGGTCTCAATCAATAAAATTTCAAACCGAAATTTTCAAAATAACCTAATGTTGAAATTGTTTGAACCCAAAAAATTAAATTTGCTGTCAAAATATAACAAATTGATGATATGGTTTGGAAATAGAGTTTGGAAAAGGTCATAATTCATAAATTGCCGTTTATAATAAAATATCAAAAGTTCAATTTTTAAAAAATATTATTAAATTTAAAAAATTCGAAAATTACATCAAAATGATTAAAACAATTTTAATGTGCGTGATTCCTTTAAAATCCCAAACTTTCTATTCAAATTATCTTGAAACTGTCGAGCAAATTGTGCTGTATAAATGTGTAAAACAAATGTTCAAGATTGACATTCTAATTTTGATTTGGTTCTACATAATGTTGCTAAATCAGTTCATCTGGTCAAGCGAATTGTCCGAATGTGATCGAGCCCTGCTGGGCGACATGATGCATTTCACATTCAACAATAAACACCTCTACTTTGCAATGACTGCTCAAGGCTTGATGACTGTTTACTTTTACTATGAATTCTATTTGAAAGTCCACTTGAAATTGATCAACTTCTGGCAAGAGTTGCTGTTTGGCAAGAAATTGTGTACAGTCAAGTCTATTTGTAAAGTTAATTTTGATGAGAAATACAGGAGTGTTCCAATTGGAACTATTGTTAAGGTTTGCTCGTATGGTACAGTCAATTGTCTTCAGGTGTTTGTGGTTGCTTTGGGTAAGTTTGTTCATTTTTTTTGAAGTTTTTGGCCATTTTGTCTATAGAACTATATTTTTAAACATTTTACAGAAGCTTCCTTGCTTTACAATCATTTCAAAGTGGCAAATCAAATTGACCAATGTCAATTGAATCTAAACATTTATGGATTTCTCAAGTATTTGTTCCATTTGACCAATCTGCTTGTTGTCGATTGTGTACTGTTGAGTCTCGCAGATGTGCTCGTGCTGGTCACTTCACTGGGAATTGTGTCTCTGGTCTATTTGAGCATTCGTGTAAAACAAAATTTGGTTGTTTTGCAAAAAGTTGGTTTGAATTTCAAGTACAAATGCATTCAACTGTTCATTCGAAATGATGTTGAGACATTTGAGTTGATGTTTGCACTGAATCGAACCTATGGACGACTGTTTGTGGTGTACATGACGATCAATGTGCCAATGAGTGCATATTTGATTGTGCTCATTGTACTGGGCCATGTTGAGGGCGTCTCAGCACTGTTCTATGCTGTCTATGTCACTCAACAGATTGTGGCTATATTTGCACTTCACTACGCAATGGCGAACTTTCAAAAGAAAGTCTACATGTCAAGGAAGGCACTGCTCAACATGGCTGCTAATAATCAATATTTATAAAATCCAAGATTAAAATGATAGATTTTTTATTTGCGCTTGTAAATGTTTGAAACATGAAAATTATCACTTAGGTAATATGTTTGAGATGTTCTTAAAATAAAAAATCAGGCGGCGGAGAATGCCTGACATTTAGAACTTGAGGCTTGGCAAAACAATAGTTAATATGACAATTTTAGTGAATTTTAGAGATTTAAACCCTCAAAATTATAAAAGCCAATACAATGCCGTAAGCATTTGAACATAGAAAATGGTTACAGTCAGTTCCGTTCTGAATTATACTTTAATCACTCGAATCCACGGTGGATCGTTTTTCAGAAAAACTTTAACCATCATTATAATGAACATCTGAAAAGCAGATCAGTAGACTTGACTGTGTGCTATAAGTTAGATAGAGTTAGAACATACCATCAAAATTCTGAACATAAATTTATAAACAGAAATTGTAGTTCTGCTTAAAACAGGTTTGTATAAATTCTCTTACAAACTGCTGCCATATTTCAATTTCAACACCTGTTTAATGTCAAAAATCAGATAGGAATTTTGACGCTCAATCCAAAAGTAACCAAAAAAGTACTCAAAAGTAAACTCACTTCTGATTGGTCAGTCAAATAGCCAAAACCAGCACATTGTACACGAATCAGTTCCACTACCATTGAGTGAATGACTTGCACTGTACCAAGTTGGTGTCATGCCCAGTGGCGTTCAGTCAATACAAAACAGTTCATAAGTTTACTATTCTCAATACGTGACCATCACCACGTGCTGTCTGTTGTGGTGGTGTACGTCTTCACTCACTTCACTCGTAGCTCGTATGTTTTGGTCTGACTGATTTATTATACAACTTTCTGATTTAAACTACAACCAACAAGCGTGAAGCGTTCCATCAAGAATCATTTGCCTTGATCATCATGTCGTCGTCATCATCCCCACCAGTTGTCCCTCAACACTGTTCGACTGTGTCCGTGTTGTATGAATTGCTGAAATGCGAAGAGGAACCTTGTCGAGTGTGGTTGCGTGACGAGATGAACCAAATGCCTGATCCAGTGATCGATTCGCTCTTTCACGGACTAATCAGCTCGTCGTCGTCATCTGCTGTGGGCCAATCCCGTCAGACTGTGTCCGAGTTGTGTCAACAGCTCGAAGGAGAAAAGGTGCAGCTGAGGATGGTGCTGAGAGGTGAAATGGATCGAGTGGTCAACACTCTCACAGAAAGACTAACCAACAAGTTGGGGACTAATTTGGATGATGTGGATCGAGAGGAAGATGGTGATGACCGTGCACAGGTGGGGAATCTGTTGGACCAAGTCGAACAACCCACTCCCCAACCATCAACATCAACCTTCAATCCCGTTGCCCATCAACAACACTCGAATGGTGATGAAGTGCAATTGAACACTGTGGAAATGATTGAGATTAAGGAAGAGGTGGAGGATGGAGAGGAGACTCGCATTATTGACATGGAGACATTGACTCAAGACAGACAAGTGAAACGAGGTGAGTGATGAAAGTGAAATGATGTGAAGTGATGACTTAGTATTATTTGTGTCTATAGAAATAGAACAAGAGGAAAATGAAATGACATTGCACAATGATCAGATTGGGCATTGGGTCAAGCGAGAGATCAAAGAGGAGGAAGAGGATGGAGAAATGGTGGAGGTTAAGGAAGAGATCAAGGAAGAAGACGAGGAGGAGGAAGAGGATGGAGAAATGGTGGAGGTTAAGGAAGAAGACGAGGAGGAAGAAGATGGCGAATCTCAGATTGATGACATCGAGGGTTGGGCTGAAGACAACCAAAGTGGTGACCATGAATGTCAAGCTTTGGACAACGAACCATTGAACACAACTCTCACTCATCCAACTGGACAATCTCAACTCACAGTGACTCAATCAGCTGATCTATTGTCACCTTCGACCAGCACTGCACAAGACGAGACAAGCCCAACTGCACTCGACCAACAGACAACGGTGCCCACTCGACACAACAAACGAAAACAACAAACATCGAAACGATCTGTGAAAAGATCGAAGATAACAATCGAGGAGGATGAAGGAGAAGATGGTGAAGATGGTGATGACATTGCCAATGAGGACCGAGAAGAAGCAAAGGTCAAAATCCTCCATTTGAATTGTACCCAGTCAAATTGTAATGTCAAGTTGGATTCATTGGTCCATTTGCACGATCACTTGAGCACTGTTCATCAACTTTCTCCTCTTCAATGTTTTGCCACCAATTGCAATGCACGATTTGATGAACCGTAAGTGATTACTGTCTATTCACATTAAATTTACCTAGTTTTATTATTTAGACAACAAATTTCGGCTCACATCAAACAGAATCATTCTCGCAATACTCGATTTCTTTGTTCAGTTTGTTTCAAAGAATTTGATTCGCAAATTAAAGCTTGCACTCACTGGTACAGGAATCATCAGACTGGTCAGTTCAAGTGCAACCTCGTGAGTGACTGTGGCGAAGTGACCGACACACGTGGCAAGATGGAAACTCATCAAAAAGCCAAACATCGCTACCTATCGAAGCATTTCCACTGCACCCATCCTGACTGTACTGCTTCATTTGCCTTTAAAAATCACTTGAAACTACACCAACTGACTCATCTCTCCACTAATCAATTCCACTGCAATTGGCCTCACTGCAGCAAGCAATGCAAACAACGTGGGAATCTGGTCAAACACATTCGAACCCAACACTTTGGTCTGCCCAAGTCAATGAAAGCACAGAAGGAGAAGAACATTGTGGACCTGCGAGACCCGAACGAATATGTTCGAGTGGTGGTGGACGAGTGATGGCAGAGTTGATTCGAGCTTTATTTTGTTGTATTCTCTGTCAAAACATTCATCTTATACATTACACTATACACTTATCTTTTCTCTTGTTCAATTTCCCCAATATTTTTCTTTCTCACAATTCTCTGTTAGTGTCAGTCTAATTGTTCATTGTCTCACCAAATTTGATCACATCGTCAAATGTATCTTTGTCTGAATATTACAACAATAAACATAAATGTTCCTTTATTGAATCGATATTAGATTTTGATTGTGTATTGATGAGTACTACGATGTGCCCTGGTTCATCATCGATCCGACAGTTTATGAGAGCGAAATCAAGCCAATGGATGAACTAAAGTACTTTGGAATATACGCAAGTGATGTTAACATAGCGAGTCACCCGAGAACGAAGCAGCAAGTGGTACAACTGCACTACCAGTTTGGCGATACATTCTTCTGTCTGGGTGGGCCACAGGATGGACAGCCGCGAGACAACATCAGTACAAGAGGTATTCCTGGAATACCACCGGACACCAGTGCCCCCTTTAGTACAATTCAAAATGGACACAGTCGCAAAAAGAACTATTTCTTGCAAACCGAAGGTGGCCGAGTACTGTTTTACAGTTTCAAGCGTCTCTATCGGGCACCTGAAAAAGCGAAAGCATTTGTGCTGAAGGTCAAGGCTCAAGACAGCGACAATGAATGGACCGTCTATTTCGCCAAGCCCAGCGACGAGTCTCAAAATCTCGATCTACTCACCACTTCTAGTCAACCTCCATTTGGAGTGATCGTGAAGAATCAGGTCTTCCTGTGGGACTTTACCGCCGAGATGGTCTATCAATTTTTGTATCAGAAAATGAACAGTCAAAAGGGTGAACCATTCACCATTTACCGAATCCCAATGCGCAAGTACTTCCATTGCGGCCCGGACACTGAGGATGAACTCGCAAATCGACCTGACGATGCTGAAGAAGCTACTAATGGCGGAAATGACTGGTTCTGGCCTACACTAGGTGGCGCTCTACTGTTGTCACCTTTCTGGTACTGGGCTACTTTTACATTCAATCCAAAAAGAATGTGTTTGGTCGGCTCAGTGTCACGGGTGGGGAGTCACGACTGCAGAACAACCGTGACCGTGTGTACAAGTACAAGACACCGAGGATGGCAGGACGGGGCGCAGTTTCGCCAAGAACCAAGTCAAGCACTTCCGAGTCGACTTCGAGCAGAATTGCTTGAATGCATTGATACATCGCTGAAAACCATTAAATTTTCTTTCAAAGCAAAATTTATTTTTTGTTAAACTTATTTTCTATTTTTGCGACCAATGTGGGGAATTGCGCATTCTGCAGACTAGCAATCAAAGTACAGATCTTGTGAGTGAAAGCAAAGTCAAAGTGAATTTTAATGGGGGAAAAGCGTTTCATTCACAGTCAAAATCATAAAAAATCTATAATTTCGTGTTGGCAACTTTCGGACACGACACCAAATGGCACTCACTATTTCGCGATTACATTTGAAACGAAGGTTTGGTTTCAATATGGAGCGTTCGGCCTGATTACTATGGCTTCCTTTTTCAAGGTAATTTTTGAAATTCAATTATTTTTTCTGTAAAATTTTTTAATTTTAGTGTGTCTTTCTATATTCTGAATTCCTAATGTTCACTTGCAAGAAAATTAATTAAAATAAACTTCTGAGAAAAAAAAGTATTTCAAAATTATTTTTAATTAATTTTATACAAGTCATCCCAACGCGAGTGTATATTCCCTTCCCATTCATATAATGAAACAAATCATCTTACAATTTAAAATAATAAAAATCATTAATTAAGAATCAAAATTCTTTATTCTGTAATTGAACAAATTAACCAAAAAATACGATACAAAGTCCAACAACAACAAAATTCATAGAAAGCACAGGATGCAAGAAAAGCATCATGATCTTTGATATTTAAGTGGTTTTAAAAATATCTTACGGATTCTGAAGCTGAACAACAACTTTTCCGAGATTCTTGCTCGAATGCAGCCACTCTTCAGCACGATAGATCTGGTCAACACCGACAAATTTGCCACCAGGAGCACTGGTGCCGAGGTCAACTTGAGTCTTGATTTCACCCTTTTCGATTCCTGTGATCAGTTTGGGAAGATACTCGGGAATAAGCGAGGAGTAGTCAAACAGTACAAAACCGTGTAAGGATCGAGAGCCAGTTATAAGCTGTTTTGATGGAGGAAAGATTACTATTTAAAGAATATAGGGAATTTAAAAGTACTTACACGACCATTAAGATTCTCAATAGGCACATCCTTGAAGCCAACTTCCTTGTACGAGTGAATACTGCCAATGATCACTAATCGACCTTTGGTTGCGAGATGGTTGAACAAGGTCTTGAAGGTTTCGCCACCAATCGTTTCCCAGATTACATCAACGCCATCCTATATTTACAAAATTAAACCAAAAATAAAGCCAAAAATTAACAACCAATAAAAATAGATTTCAAAACCAAACTCACCGGAAACTTATCCTTCAGCACTTGATCCAAATTCTGTTCGCGATAGTTGATCACCAAATCAGCGCCCAACTCAGTCAGATATTTAGCCTTCTCAGCCGAGGAAGTGGTTCCAATGACATAGGCACCACGTTGTTTAGCCCACTGAACGGCAATGTGACCAGTTCCACCTGCAGCAGCTGTAATCAGAACCTTATCACCCGGCCGAACACGACCAGCCTCGTCTAGAGCAATTGAGGCGGTTAAACCGTTGACCAGAGATACCAAATAATCGGGCTTGAGCTCAGGGATTGGGATTAAAGATTCGACAGGTTTGTACTAGAAATAAATATAATAAAAACATTTATAATCATAGATAAATATATGAATAAATAAAATAATAATTACCGAATATTCAGCAAATCCATCCCGAGTTGAGGTTCTACTAGAGCCGAACACGAGAACCGGTTGACCAACAGTGAATTTACCAGCTGGGACTGAGGAACCAATAGCATCGACTACGCCGGCAGCCTAAGAATTGGTAATTTGAATCATGTAAAAATAACTTTACAAAAATGTTACCTCAAGACCAGTATCAAACGGAAGCTTAACATCACCACGCCTTCCAGCAGTACTGTTAATGTCAGTGGCATTGATGCCTGCATAGATCTGCTTCACCCGAATACGATCCGGTTCGGGCTCGACAAGTGGAACCTCAACCACTTTGACTGCCTCGCGAAAGTTGGTGGTCTTGGTGAAGACTGACAGTTTACGAAAGGTGCTTGGTGACATGTTTTGTAGATTTGGATTTGAGACGACAAATGTTACGAGATGATAAATAAAGAATGAATTTAAACCAAATTGTCAAAAAACAAGGTTTAAATAGTCATTTTTGAAGTGCAAAAAATTGAACTCTGAAGAACACAGACAGATACAAACAGTTTGTAACAAACTAAATGTGCCATCAATGTGCCAATAGAAAGGGAATAAACGATCACAACTAGACATGTTGTTGATAAACACAAATGTAAATGGTGATAAGAGTTGACAGTACTGATGAGGTTTTGACTGCTGGTGAATATGTTTGTGATAAGAAGGGCTGATGATGAGCAGTTTGATTTGATAATAAAGTGCTTTTAGGTCAAATTAGGTTGAGTTATTTACAGAATTTGCACAGTCACATGTCTAGATGAAAGTAGATGTGCTTTTTATCCATTTTTCACTATGATCGGTAAATGAGCTTCAAAATTTGCTGTTTTAGTAAATTTTTACTGAAACAAATCAGAAATTTATGTACAAATCCGAAATTATAAAAGTTCTGATTCAACATTTTCATATATCATCATCCAAAAATATTAGTACTACGGATTAATTTTTTTTCCAAGAAACGATAATGAACCTACTCAAGAGCTGGAGCTGCAGCTCCTTGGATCAAATCAATCTGAAGATCTGGTCTAAAATCAAGCAAATCAAAGCTGCTTTAATTTCTTAATTTCTTGAGTCTTAAAGCGCCTTCGATTTATCTATGTTATATTTTTTGTTCCAATAAATTGATATAATTTTATTGTATTGAAATTTTAATTTATTTCTCAAATTTAATATTGAGAAATAATCATTTTTACAAAATCTGTTCAGTGGTAAGAATTCAGTTCCCAGTATTCAAAAATATTCGATTGTTGCATCAGATCGTGGCTTTTGGTAGTTTAAAATTACCGGGAAAATTAAAATAAATAATTATCAAAATTATTTTTAGATTTGTCATATTCGTATTTCGAAATGTGCCAAATTAAAAATGCAAAAATTAATTGATTCAAGTCACGAAATTAATTTAGGTCCTACACTTACTCAAATGATTCAGAATATTAAAATATTAAAAGTCATTTAAAATAATATTTGCGTTTAAGAAAAAACACTTATTTTAGAAGAAAGAAGCTAGTTTTGAGGTAAAAAAATGAATTTATTGAAAAGAATTGTCAATTTCACTCATGGTCTTCTCATCGCTCATTATGATGCTTTGTTTATGGAGTTGGACTTTGTCTGGTCTGTATCACAACTTAAAAGTGACAAATTGTCAGTGAAATGGCATTATTTATTTGAATTTTTCATTTTCACTTCTTCCTTCATTGTGGGCACTTTTGGATTGCACTGGGAATCCGGTTCAGCTGGCGTTATTCTACAGAGCGAGTGCATGTACTCACATCAGATCTATCCCAGACAAACGTGGCCCGTCACCGATATGGCTATAGAAATTATTGTTTTGGCCTTTTCAGTTGGTTCGTTCATTTCGATTTTTAGTGAACCTATTTTGAATCAATATCGAATGATTCAGCTTGGTCCAGAATTGCTTCAAATTAACAATGCTAATTTGAGTGCTGAAAATTCTGTGGAAATTCTGGCGTTTCATCGAAAAGTAAAACTCATTTTGTACTACGTAATGGTTGGTATGACTATCGAATTCAACTTGTTCTTGTATGTGATGCTCTGGATCAATGGAACGTGTCACTTTGGTGTCATCTCCTTCTACTACTGGTTGTTTGTCTTTCCGTTGCATGTCTTTTACGTGGTTTATGAAATGTTTGGTAAATTAATTCTTATGTTGGCGAGTTGCAGTTGCATTCTCATCAGACAAAAATCTGTGCTTGACAGATTAATCCTCAAACGAAAAAACATTGTAAAAACAAAGAGAATCCATCAGATCACTAGACTTTATCACACCTATTTACGACTAAATTCAGAGTTGGCGCGAATTTGCAAACATTTTCAAATGTACAGTCAATTTTGGAGTCTATTTCTCACTCTAATATTCGCCCTGTACATTACCTTTCAGTGTTACCTTACATTGGCTATTCGGTACTGTTTGTGAGCAATATTGATTTGAGATTGAAATGTTTCTTGTTTGGTTTGATAGTAAATGTGGATGTAATGCTATTCTTTGTGATTCAAAAAGTGCGCAAAAGTAGTCAAGTTTAATCAGGCGATCTTGAAAGAGAGTCGAAAGTTTTGTTTTGTGTTTCAAAATAGAAAATCTGTTAACAATTTGAAATTGAACCGGAAAACTCGGATTTTGTTGAAGGTACGTATTCGTACAATATTCTTAACTAATTTTTAACATTCTCTATTTTAAAAGATGGACTCACTCCTAAAGCCTCGACTACTGCATCGATATGCGTTTCATCTGTTTGACAATTATCGAATCACATCAAAAAGCTTTCATGTGGTAAATTATTGATTTTCTATTATTATTTTAAACTTTATCGTATACATTCCTAGATAATTTCTTATGTGAGCATCTTCTTTATGTTTGTCATTAAAAATCAGGAAAATTTATAATATAAAAAACAAAACAAAAGTTCCCTTGAATAAAAGTTTAGTTTGAGATAATTGTCAGTATTTTATTTTATCTTGTAACTTTGAAATCATTTATAATAATTTGTATTTCAATCAATTGTGTGTAATAATAAATAAATATAAAAGTCAATTTGTTTCTAGGTCAATACTAAAGACACTTTCTATCTATTAGTGTCAATAATCAATAGCAATTGCTGAACCATTTCAGCGAGGCAAAGAAGAATGCTCTGTCGTGTCAGGTAGAAGACATCATCCATGCACATTGAAATTCGATCCGTAGCAAGCATTTCACGAATGTCCATAATCGCCAATTTGCCTGTCACTGCACTCTTAGGCCATCCAACTCGATGCACGAATGCATCCAACTGTCTGAGAATCCATTTGGACTTTGAATTCAGCTCACTCATTAGATAAAACATGACAAAACAAATGATCATTGTGAATGGTAGATCATTGAGGGTGACAGCCTTCAGAAAGGTTGATGTTCGATGATCGATCAGGAGGTACAACTGAAATTGTAGGGTAATGAAGGCTGACTTGTACACCAGATAGGAGGACAATTTATATTGGGCTTGCATTTGTAGAAATTTCACCAAAAATTTTAATAAAACTTTAGTGAATTTTTTAATTCGATTAAAGTATTTATGGCTCCGGGTACGATTAGTTGGATTTTCTAGCTTCCGTAACAAAATCGCAATCTTATGTCTGATAAAGAGGAGTCGATTAGTAACATAGCAATTCATGAAGAAAGTATGCTGAATCAGTAGCAACGTTATTGAGCTTGCTTGACGTGCAGATATGCTCAAGATTACAGTCCAAAAGACAAACAGGCTCAAATTGAAGTACGACAAAGTGGCCCAAGAGTGGGTGGTAAAGTAGTCCCAAATTGCAATTGCAATCACAATCATAGGAGCTACCCAAAGGTTGAACGAGTGAAACAACGAAAGAAACTTCATTCCTCGATCCATTTTCGTTCGATAACTTAAGGGAAAATTGAATTTTCCCGTATCGATAACTTCATACAATACTTGAAAGCCAAAATATTGATTAATTGAAAATGAAACTACTAAAGTATTTATATCTGAAAAAGTTAAAAGCCAATCAAATGGTATTTAAAACTGTTAACATAAAAACTTACACAAAAGTGTCGGTGCCAGAAACATGAGACAAAGTGTAACATTAAAGAATGTATTATTTGGTTGATTTGAAAACATTTCAACAAAATATTCGCGTAAATGAGTCTCCTTATCACACAACGCAATGACGGTGAAACGAAGCAGATTGATCAACAAAAGTGCAATGCAAAACACAATTTGGCCCAACATTCGACAATCGATTTGGTTTTTCTTCATGTCCGGAATTGTTCGATATGGAACGATACGACATTTGATCAACATTTGCACATGACGCTCGTAGGGATTGCAATTCTGGTACCTACGTACCAGTACGTTCCATAAACAATGTATACGACAAAGCATTTTTCCCGATGTAATTCAAACAAACCAAGTGAGTGAGTCAAACTAACTTGAAGTGAGTGACTAAGTAAAACTCAATTTTAAAATTTGAAATAAGCAGAAACAAAGTAAGCACCAGTAAACTAATGGAAAATTTAAATCAATGCATTTTTAAATACCAGAAATTACCAGAAATAATTCATAAGAAACAACAATTAACTTGCAATTAAACAGTCCATTGCTATGGAGATTCGAGGGGACGACTTTCTCTGACAAGAGAACAAACTTAATTGACATTTAAATTAAGAATTTGTCTGACGCATTCAAATTCGTGTGTTACTAATTGTAAATATAATTAGTGTTTTAGAGAAAGTATAATAAAATTAATATCATTAGGAAAGTGGGTAGAGAGTCTCAGTTAGGGAAGGGCAAAGAAAAGTTTGGTGGCGCTTTAAAATGAAAATTTGATTGATTCGAGTGAACTGAAGACTTGTTGGTTTATTTAAAATAACTTATTTTAGGACAGGGTTAGTAACATAGTACGAATCGTGAATCGAAGAATCCAAGTGGTTGAGCACAAAACAGGAAAGCCCATGGAATGTCCGGATTGAGCAAAAAGGGCGCCACTACGTCCAGGTCAATTATCAGAAAATCAGGTTTCTCACGCTCAAACAAATCCTTCAATTGAGGCTCCAATGCTGCATTCTTAATATTCAAATTCTTGGATAATAAAGAAAGCGGAAATTACTAAACAAAGTTCTAAGATTACGGGGAATGAGGGTTATGGGAATGAAGGTAAAAGTGAAGAGAGTGTGACGATCATCCCTCGATGCGTTGACTCAAGTGACTGCGTAGTGAGTGCCAAAAGCGACAGAATGACCCCGCCGCCTGTGCTCTCAGGCCGTGGCGGCTTCGGAGGAGACGAGAGTAGGGAGGAGAGTCGAGCAGAGGGGAGGCAAACCGAGGCCGATGGACAACTGAGAGGAACTTTCACAACATACATTACATTTGTAATCGCGATGGAACGACCACAAGAATCCTTGCCAAGTTTCATAAAAATTTGCCCGGTAGTTTCCGAATGCATAGCGGTCGGACAGACCGATTTGTTGATTAAAAGCAATTTATTTGATGTAGAAATATGGAACAAGTAAGTTAAGGATAAGAGTTTTGGGAGAATAGACCACCAGACCACGGACTTTGAGAATGTAGACCACCAGAAATATCACCAAGAGAGAAAGATGTTGGTGATTCAGGAAGAGAATCGACCAGAACGAGATCGTACCAAGAGATGTAGAGGAAGTTGAGCAAACTAGAGGAGAGAGGTGCATTAGCACAAGTAACCTCACAACAAGCTCAACTGTTCTGCCTGAATGCCTTTTATGGGAGAGAAGCGGTAGTACTGATGTACTGCGCATGTGATGGGCGACTATGTTAACATTGAGCAGTGACAAAGTGCAAGTCCTTGACCATGATTGGTTGAGTAGTGAGGGAGCAACTATTTTGACAAGATTTTCAATTTTATTTATATACATTAAAATGATTAAAATCAATTTAAATATATAAAACGCCCATATCCAAATATTAAACAGGTCTTTCTTGGTCTCGAGCACGACCTTGTCAAATGTAATCGAATTCCATTAGTTTCTTCTTGAGTATTTTTAAAAAACACAACTGTGATTGCGACAAACAACTAAAAAACAAACAAAATATTAAGTAATCGTAAACAAAGAAAACACTGCTACATATTACAATTTCAAACATCCGTGAATCGATCAGTCCATTCTTGATAAAGCGAAATTCAGATCGAGCACCTTTAAAGCGCCTATAATTATAATTTGATACAATTTTGCTCAACTTGAACTTCGTGGAGTACAGCTCACTCAACCGTCGACTGCTGTCGCTCTGTTCGGACATTGACGAGTGCACTCACTTCTGGTCGCCTTACCTCTCCATAATGTGTCCCTTCTATGTGTGGGTGCAGGCCTACCTGGCGTATATCGTCCTGTACATTGATTCGATTCCATTTGTGCTCAAGTTTATCTTCCTGTATGGGGTGATTGAGTTTGACATGACACTCTTTCTGGTGATCCACCAATGTGCCCGGGTGGTCAAGTTGAGTGGGCGAATTTTGAGTGAAAATCGACGCTTCTTTGTCGCCATTCAACAGAGTCAATCGCCAAAATCGAAACGACAGATCACAAATCGAAATTTACTTTTGGTAAATTTTATTTATAATTTTCATTATTTCTTAATTAGTTTTTTATTTTTACCTGCAGGCTGAATCACTGCAAATTAGCAAACGATTGCATAATTTTGCTTTTCGTCTCTTTGGTAACTATCGAATTACTTCAAAGACTTTTCATCTGGTATTAATTATATTTTTCGGTCCATTAATCAATTTAACATTTCTTTGTTTCATTTAAGGTAATTTCTTACATAAGCATATTTTATCTGTTGGTTTTCAAAAACCAGAAAATTGGAAACAAATCATTTTGAACTTTATGCAACACTTTGTAATGACTGGGGTCTAGTCAGGGTACCTGTAACGACACCTAACGAGTCCTAGCTTTACTATAAATGGGTTAAAGATAAGATGCTGTCTATTGCATATGAATTACGGGGAGAGTGTGCAGACATACGCTCTCAAGACACAACAAACCAATTGGTGGAAATAGTATTTATTGAGTTTTAGTATACAGAAATGAATATTCTGATGACTAACTCAAATGATCAATTTAGCAGAAGTTAGACGATGGGCATTTCGATGGACGAGAACTGAGTCTTCGACCGATGGCTGAGAAATGATGATTTGGTCTATTCTGATCAGCGACTATATACTCAGATCAGTCTCTTTCGTATATGTCATCCGAGAGGCCCTCGGTAGGTAATAAACCGTTGTTTATTACACTGGCCGCGTTCACCTCGTATTCACTCGGCTCGGGAGATCTCATTCCGCGGTGCCTCACATTTGTGATCGTACCATACGTTCGTTCGTAGTTCAAGGGGCACTCGAGTCCGTGTCAACCTGCACGTATGTGTTTGTTTGTACACAACTGCGATACCATCTACACGGAGTGGCGAAGGACGTTGAACGTGTGTTTGGAATCATGCTGAGATGTTTATGACGGTTGTTGTCTTCTTTTGATCATTCGATTAAAGTTTAGTCAAGCAGATTACAATTTAGATTGGATTTAAAATAAATATAATAAGTTACCTTTAAGGCAAATTTACAAATTATATTATGAAATAAATATTTGGCTAATGCAATTTCATTACAACTTTATTTCTACATGTATAGGCAAAATTGATCATTGTCTTGGAAACTGTATCTTCTTAGTGTGTTCCCTTGTATTGATTATTTAGTTTGGCCACGAGTCAAGATCAAAGCAAAGTAGGCTACCAATTATTAGTTTTATGGCAATAAATTGCTTTGTTTTCGTGTATATGAAATAAAATTCAAATGTCAATTCGAAAATATTTTGTCAACATGTCAATAAAATCACAGGACACCAATATTTTGCCACCTCAATGCCACATAAAACTAACATTTTCACATTAAAATCACCTTCTAAAGTGGCAATAAAAGTCAGTAAGCTTTAAATTATACGGAATTATTCGACTTTCTGGAGCGCCAGAAACTTTTGAAACATATTAAACACGCACAATTGTCCATCAAATCACAAACAAGCTCATTTATTCGGTCATCATGGTGACGAGCAGAATTGACAATTGAAAACAATCAACATGGAATAAGTTTTTTCGGCATTAATAATACACGACTCAACAAAATTGAAGATTGTCAAAAGTGTCAAAATGAATATCCTGAGATATCTCACTACTTCAGTCAAGTACTATCTGTATGGTCAATATCAGTACCTTGATCCAGTGGAAGATCCAAAGATGAGTTTTTGTACGATTTAATCGAATCGGACCCCAAAGCAATGCTCCTACCCCTGGCAGCAGCAGTTACAACACTCGAAAAAAGTTCAATCTCTACTTTGTGCCTCAGCTACTGCTGTATGTGGTCACACTTGTATGGGGATATGTCGGTTTGCAGTACTACCATACTGGAATAATCGATTTGCAAACTTTGGCCCACTGTCCTTACATTATGAATCATCAAATATTCCTACCGGAAATGTGGGCCCAAGTGGATTTGTGCTTTTATGGCACAATTGTGGCTTCCTTTTTGTGTGTACACATATTTTGTGTTGAATCCTTTTGATGAGGAGCGTTACAAAATGGTGCTGAAGGCCAATGGACGGCTCGCAATTAAGCAAATTGGTCTGTGAAAATGCATTTTGTGCTTAAATTTATTTTCATTTGTTTTCTTAGAATTAAGCAAAGAAAACTCGAACAAAATTTGCGCATTTCGTGATCGTTACAAGACGCTTATTTTTGTCACCATTGTGGTGTTTGAATCTCTGGCCTTGTCGTACCTGTACTCCATTCTGTGGAATCGAGATTTGTAAAATTTCACATTGTGGATGCAATCTTTTGGCTTGCATTCTTTACGAGATTTATAATCAACATTATTTTTGGTAACTCAAAATTGTAAAAACTTTTAAAATTTGAACTTAAAATTATTGCTAGGAGTATTTGGTTACATGGTGTTTGTGATAATGTCGAGCAAATACTTGCAGATTCGTTTAAAGTCCATTTTGGCCTCCATGATCAAACTTAATGGTCACATTTTGAAACACTCAACTACAAGTAGCCAAAACTTTTGTTTCCGATCATTTTGGTTCGAATATTTCAAACAGAATCGTCTACTACTGTGGCTCTGTTCCGACATTGAAGTGTACACTCACTTCTGGTCGCCCTATCTCTCGATAATGTTTCCCTTCTACATTTGGGTTCAAACGTACATTGCGTACATCTTTTTTGTCGATTCAATTCCACTTGTACAAAAGTATATGTTCTTTTATGCGGTGGTAGAGTTTAATCTGGTGCTTTTCCTGCTGATCGATCAATGTGCTCGGGTGGTGAAGTTGAGTGGGAAAATTTTGAAAGAAAATCGACGATTCTTCATCGCCATTCAACAAGGCCAATCGTCGAGCCAGCGACAGATCAAGAATCGGGATTTACTTTTGGTAACTATTTAACTGTTTAAAGATTTACATTTCTAAATGTACTCTTTTTCTACCCATACAGGCCGAATCCCTTCAAATTAGCAAACGATTGCATAGTTTTGCTTTTCGTCTGCTAGGCAACTATCGAATCACTTCGAAAACGTTTCATTCGGTATTTTATATATGGCTCAATCATTTAAATGTTTTCTTTATTTCACTCATTTTTCCAAGGTCATTTCCTACATGAGCATCTTCTTTCTGTTGGTCATCAAAAGCCAGAAATTTAAGAAAAACTCAAATTTATTTTGAATTTATATTTGACCATTATGAATTTTATAGTTGCGATGCAAAATGTAGGATTTCGATTAACCGAGCCATTTTTAATGTCTTTTGTGACTTGTAAATTAGAGGAACGAGTAGAGAAGAGTGCTACGATTCTTGCACTTCTCACAATTTTAAAATATCATTAAAACCACAATCGACACCTAACTTTGCAATTGTCAACTTAAACTTAATCTTAACATTAAAACTCACTCTTCAAACAGAGTTATTAAGCTTTGTATTTTCCCATTTTCAAATTACAGTTGGTTCCCATTACAGTCTGTCTGTCTGTCCGTCCACACGTACGCTAGTTTGCGCCAGGCACAACTATGGTCACGAGTCAAACTAGTAACAGGGCGATCGAACAGAACGATCGAACTCAAGCCATGATGCTTAGCCATCGACCGGCTATTTAAAGGTCGAGCCTTTCTCCACTGTTGGTATTGCAGAGTGCGCTGCTGATACCGAGATCAGTTCAGTCTAGAGATAACCTTTCGGTCCCGCGTAACCTGTGACCACTCGTTGAGCTAGTAAACGTCTTAGCCTTTCGCCTCGTTGTATCCTTATTTCCCCTGTGTGCAAGCGCGGTTGCCACAACGCAATCAATCAAACTCGTGTCTAGGCAAATCTAGTTGGTCAACAGGAACAAGAGATTCTCGGATATCTTCATGACTGTCTTCATGATTTATGTTATATTTCACAGTTTGATGGTTCGGATGTTTGCCTCGTGTCTAGGCAAATCTATATATTTAATAATTTCACAATTTTAAAGAAATGAAATTTAATCTTATCATTTCCTGCAATCAATATTCAAATTAATGGTTCACTTACTGAGTTACTGAGATGTAAATCCGCGTTTAAATCATTGATTCCAATAAGAATTTGAATTTGAAATTGGAATTAAATGATATCGAAACTGAATATCTGTAATCGGTTTTAAGTAAATAATTATATTTTTAAGTTTGGTATTTGAACCTACATTTGAATTAATTTAATGAATTTACAAATTTAGAATATTTAGAAATATACGAACCAGCAAAAGAAACTCAGCACCATCTAGCAATAGTGTGCTCAAAACATTGTAACGTACTCTATGAACAGGTGGTGTTGATCTGTGATCATGATGTTGTTTGTTGCTCCTCGCTGGCTCGCACGCTCAATCTATTTTTATTTTCCTTTAAACAAATCGACTTCTTATGACTTTTATTTCGAATTCACAATGTATCTCAGCGTTTATCATCCAGCAAGTATTGGCACTAATTTCAATCGATTTCCCAACAAAATTCTGCGTACGATTCTGGACAACTTCGATACTCAAGAGCTAATATCACTTCGAATTGTGTGCTATCGTTGGAAACTGTTGATCGAACAAATGTGCAACGATAAAAAGGGCCTGATTATTATGAGTTCACGGTCTGCGCTTCAAGTTGGCCATTTCTGCATTTCTGAACAATTCTTTGATCGAACTGAACGTCCCGCAATTGTCAAGATCGTTCCACTACCGCCGCACATAGGCGACGGCAATGTTATTTTACTATCTGACGAGTTTATCTCGATTGTGGTTAGACTTTTCCCTCGAATAGGCAAATTTGTATTTGAACCAACTCTCGCAAATCGACTCTGCTGTGCGGTCAACCTGTTCTCTCTTCTCACCTGCTGGTACTCGAGTCTGGTGGCACTGTCACTCGACAAATCATTTCCCCGATCACTTTACCCTGCCCTGTGTGACCACATCAATCGACTGCGCAATCTGAGACGGCTAGATTTGGGTGTACAAATGTTCAACGATCGCTCCTTACTTGGGCCAACATTCGCCCGTCTCGAACATCACTCACTGGTGACAATTACCGAGAAAGCTCTTCTCACTGTGATTGATCACCTACGAGGCGACTGTTTGTCTCGTCTATTTGTCAAATGTCACTTTCCTATCACACTTCAATTCATCCGTCTATGGCACAGACACAATGCTCGTTTGGTCACCAATTTGAGACATCTTCGTTTGCGTATTGATTTTCCCGATGTACTCGATTATGTTTGTGATCACTTTGTTGGTCTGCAGATTTTGCACGTTTTAGAGAATACGGTAAGGATTTTGTTATTTTGTTTAAAATTAAAATTAATTTTATTTTGTTAACAGTTTACCTCCAATTGGATTCCGCCACTTAGCCGGCTGGCTCGTCTACGAGAATTTGGACTTGTAAGTGGTGAAATTGATTTGAATTCACTCGAGCGGGACAGTCCACCGCCACTGGTGCACATTCGCACTATTTCACTGATTGGCTCATTTGTGCACAGTGGCGCCTTTGATGGTGCGCGCTTTCGTCGTGTTCTTACGACTATTTTCCCCAATTTGGAAGCGTTCAACATTCAACTCAACCTTGTCCGTAGGCGCAACTGACCACTCACAATGTGGTGGATCATTAATTTATTGGTTTCGAAATATCACAATCGAAAAGTCAAAGTAAAAGAAGTAAATAAATCTCAACTTTTAATCTTCATCAAAATGTTCGCTCAAATTGTAAAATCATGTCATTTGTCTTTAATATTTGTGCACTTTATTGCACCTTTTGAATATATTTCATGTCTATATTTTATATTATTTATATATTTTATTTTATATTTATATTTGTAGATACAAATCTACTTTAAATCTTTTTTTTAAATTTAAAATCTGAGTTTATTCATTGAATTTTAAGTATCTACTTTAAATCTATACAAACTTTAAATAAATTCAAATTTAAATTGTAGAATCGATTTTATTTATCCTAGATCCGCGATGGTCCAATTAGTCAAAAATTTTCATGATTTTATATTCAGTAGTTTTTGTTCACGAAATTTTTATTGACGTAACACTGGGATTTTAATATAGAAGAGATAAGAGATATATTAGAAATAACATTCAAAAATAACATTCAAAAATAACATCCAAACCATTAATAGTTGGATTAAATGTATTTTTTACATAATTAAATTTCTGATTTAGCAACAATCTGTTCAATTCTCTCACAAAGAGCCACTTTACTGTTTGTATTCTCAGTTCGGATTCTCTCAACCGCACAGTCTAATCTCAGTTTGAGTTCACGATCTCCGAGCAGTTGATCAATCGCATCCACCAGTTGACTATCCTCAAAGGCGTACGGCTCAATCCTCACACCAAATCCCGTCTCACTGAGTCGTTGTGCATTGTCAAACTGGTCATAGTACAGTGGCAGCACAATCATGGGCTTGCCGTGGGAGAATGCCTCCGTCACCGTACAATTGCCCCCATGGGTTATCACCAGATCTACTAGAGGGAGAATTTGGATTTGTGGAATAAACGAACCGCCCCACATGTTCGCCTCTAGCGCGTACTGATCATGTAGTAATCCTTGTGAAACAATGTAGAAGTGACGGGTGCGACCCAAAATGGATACCAAACGAGTCATTAGTTTCACATCTATGGAACCCATGGAACCTAGGGAGAGATATATCAATTTATCACCTGGCGCCATCTTTCGAGTGAAATCTTCAGGCAGTTTGAAGGGCTCCGATTCTTCACGACAGAATGTGTCTACACGGGAAAAGTTATCTGGAATGTGAATCAAATTGTGATAATCCAACTCTTTTGGATATTGATAAATGTTCAAGTAGGGCGAGTGGGGAAGGTACTTTTGCTTCTCATCGAATCGATAGCCAAACATTTTGCATAATTCTCGTTGACAATTTAGAGTCATGTCAAGATATTCCGTTTGTTGAACTTTGCGGAATTCTTCCCATTCTGTACGATCACCATTTACGGGATATCCTAAAGAATATTCTTTAAATATATAAATAAATTCATAAATATAAATACTAAATACCTGATGTAAACGGAGGCAATTCGAGTGAATCGAAGAATCCAAGTGGTTGAGCACAAAACAGGAAAGCCCATGGAATGCCCGGATTGAGCAAAAAGGGCGCCACAACGTCCTGATCAATTATCAGAAAGTCTGGCTTCTCACGCTCAAACAATTCCTTCAATTGAGGCTCCAATTTGGCATTCTTCTCAACACTTCCATCGAAGAAATGTCCCTTCTTGTACAGTTGCATCTTCTCTAGTGAAGACAAATTCGAATAGAATCCTGCATCGGCCATTTTATTGGTGAATCGCTGGATTGGATTCTCCTTTGGATCTACGGTTTTTGCTTTTGTTGATAGATCTTCCTTGAGAAAATGAGTTTTAAATCCATACTTGGCAAATTTATCACCAAACTTTTCATTGGTCACAAAGTAGATCTGATGACCACGTGCTTGTAGGGCTTGACCGAGGCCGATGCACGCGTTCTGTGGTCCGACCAGATCGAACATGTAGAAAAAGATTTTAAATTTACGAGACATTTTGTTTAATGTGTTTGCGACTTGAAGACAGACTTTTGATTGAATTTAGTTGTATGTATGACTAAGTGGCAAAAGTAAATGTCATATCTTGAAATGTAACTTCGGACAGAGCGACACCAACTTGTCACACTACAATTTACCTTGAGATAAGAAACTAATCATTGAGTTTGACATCAATACGGTTACGTTTTGCACACTGAAACAGCAACTAAATTGAGTAAATGAGTGGGTAGCTACATTGCGATTATAATGTTTACATGTACCGAGCATATAGCAAAGTTACTGAATGTACATGAGAAAAGTCAATAGAAATGATGATGACTCAATAGCTTTTACATATTGAGTAAATGTAGTAGTTGTATATTTGAACATTACCACTACATCGATATTTCTCTCACAACAGACGCAAAATGACGTCATTTCTGCTAAATACATACAAATATTTATTAATTTAGATTTTTACTAATACATAAATTTGTATATGTATTTTACTAAATAATATACTTTAGTTTCAATAGAATTTCCAATTGAATTTCATAAACTTTCAGTTGTAATAAATAATTTAATCAAACAACTGACTGTAGCCTTCGGAGCCTTTCTTTCGAATCATCAAAGTCATCATCTTGTTCTTGATCTTGGACTTTTCTGCTGTTTCTTGCTCTTCTTCTTCTGCTGCTTCTTCTTCTTTGGGTTTAGTCTCAAAGAATTCGTCTCGAATTTCTTTGCATAGCAATGCCTAGAATATTAAAAAATAAAAATAAAATAAATTTTAAATTCAAAACAAAAATTAAACTTACAATCAAGATCATAATCAGAATGGTGAACCAATTTGCCTTTAGAAACGAATCATCACTGAGGAAACTTTTCGATTTGAACCAAATACCAATTCCAGCCTGACTGTTTGACATGACCCACAAGGGCAACATTGGAACAAAGAAGCCACCCAAACAAGTTGGAAAATACAGAAGCATTCTTTGTTGGCTTCAAGTTTTTTACGAATTATTTCACCTTCGTTCACTCGATTTTTAGTTTAAAATGACGAGTTTACTTTGAGCTTACGTAGCTTTCACTATTTTTTAGATCCTTCATAAATAAATTTTCAATTTAAAGTTTAAACAACAAATTAATTATTCAACAAATTAATTATTCAAGTTTGTTGAATAATTCAAGAGAAAAAGTTTTGAGCCATTTTGGACTAACTTCAAGGTTGATTACGAAAATCGAATGTTCGATAATCTTAAATCCCTAAATATGTTTGTTCATTATCAAATATGTCTTTTAAGCATAAAATGCCAAACCTATTTCTCAATTCGACTCATGATAATTAAGATCGGAATGAAGCGTCTGGTTTTTGTTTGTCAAGGTCAAGGTGACAGGGGCACAGAATTGTGCTAATCCATCGAACTTGTTAGCGGTCTGAGTCATCATGGCGATTCCCATCAACTCGATATAGAATATTCTATCATACATCATATACATCATATATAAAGCACACGCACACAAACTAACTATTTTAAATTAATCGTTTTCTCCCGACTACCATTTGGCCAAGTGGTGTGATCCAACCAATGCTGTTGTCATAACAAAAACCCTACTCAACTGTGTGCAACTTGAATATGTTTGTCTTATTACTCTCATTGTACTTTACGGCTACTGAAGTTGGTTGCTTTAGACTCTAAAGTTTAGCGAGAATAGGAACAAATTAAAAAATTATTTATCATTTTGTTCATATTCTAAAAAGTTTCAAAATGGCCGAAATTGGTCCAACCAGTTCTCCTGCACCTGCAATTGCTCCAACCCAGCAGTCTCTATTCAGTAAAATGATCATCATCATTCAGATTAGTGGGGGAATTCTGGTGCAGGTCGTACTGCTGCTCATTTATTGGACATGCCATGAGGCCCTCGGAGTGAGTCCACCCAAGCTCGAAACCGCTTCCGAGCGATTGGTCTACACAATTCGTGTTCAAATATTCTCAGTTTTGCAGATGATCTTCTCGCTGAATCACGTGATGTTGTCTCGTTTCTTCATCTCTGCTGCTCGTAATCCACTCGCTGGTGGAGCTGACCAACATGTGGCCAAGGCGAATCGCATTCTGGTGAACACTACTGAACAGTTGATCATGAGTTTTCTCAATTTGACAATCTTTTCTACACTCATCTCTGCTGAGTATCTCTTCCTGGTGTCTTTTGTGGTGTTTCTCTTTGTGACAGGACGCATCCTCTTCTTTGTGGGCTACATGATTCATCCAAAGTATCGCATTGTTGGCATGGACTCGACCTTTCAACCCACTATGGTACTGTTTGGCTTTAATTTGATCGCAGTTTGTGGTTGTTAACAGTTAACTTAACTTCATGTGTCATGAGTCATGTGACATGACCCAAATCTAACTGCGCCTAATTCTGAATCAATTCTAAAGGTATATAAGTTGAATTGTTGATTGTATCTTTAAATTCTTCTTAAAAATTCATCAAGCATAAAAGGCAAACCAATTTCTCAATTTTATTCATTGATTGATTAATCGTGGTGAAGAATCTTATTTTTGTTTGTCAAGGTCACTATTATTACAGGTACACTGATTTGTGTAAATCGATTGAACTTTTTAGTAAGTTTGAGCCGTCATGACGATTCTCTCTCCAACTCGATAGAATATTCTATCAAACATTCGAGTATTTTGAACTATTTATAAATTAATTGCCTTTCCCTGCTACCATTAGGCCAAGTGGTGTGATTCAATGCCAATGCCGTTGTCATAACAGAAACGCTAAAAAGTGGGCAACTGTTTGCGTTATTACTCGCATTACGGATACTGAAGTTGGAAGTTGTTTAAGGAGGATAGGAACAAGTTTTAAAAATCATTTAAATTTTGTTGAATAGAGCTTCAAAATGTCTGAAGTTGGTTCAATCAAATCACCGGAACCTCCAATTGCTCCAACCAAGCAGTCTTCAGTATTCAATACAATAGGTATCATCATTCAGGTTAATGCTGCCATTCTGCTGGAGATAATTCTTCTGTCCATATATTGGATGTCCCATGATTCCCTCGGATTGACTCCACCCAAACTCAAAACCGCTCCCGAAAGATTGGTCTACACGATTCGTGTTCAAATATTCTCCGTTTTGCCGATGATCTTCTCGTTGAATCACGTGATGCTGTCCCGGTTCTTCATCTCCACTGCCCGTAATCCCATTGCTGATGGGCAAGGTGAACATGTGGCCAAGGCGAATCGCATTCTGGTGAACACTACCGAACAGTTGATTATGAGTTTTCTCAATTTGACCATCTTTTCTACACTCATCTCTGCTGAGTATCTCTTTCTGGTGCCCTTTGTGGTGTTTCTCTTTGTGACCGGACGGATCCTCTTCTTTGTGGGCTACATGATTCATCCAAAGTATCGCATCATTGGCATGGACTTGACCTTTCAACCCACTATGGTACTGTTTATCTTTAATTTAGTCTCAGTTTGTGGTTGTTAATTTGAATTTGGAAATTTTGTTGTTAATAAAATCGATTGTCTGTCTAACATCACAAGTTTATGTCAAAGATTTTCAAAACTTAAACTTGATCATTTAAAACATTTTCAATTCTCCTCACGATTATAGATCAAGGTCATTCTATATGAGTGATTACAGATTTGTATGATTCAGGGATACATTTTAGTCATTCCAAACATTTTGAAACTCCACATGACCAAATCCAGCATGGCGCCTAATTCTGAATAGATTCTCAAAGTAGATAGATTGAATTGTTGATTGCATCTTTGGATTCATCTTGAGAATTCAAGACTTCTGATACCATGCATGTCTTGGTTTTATAAGATAGTTTTATTTGGAAACTAAGATCTCCGTCAACTGAAAATTTGAGATTCACTATTTTGTGGTCAACTTTCACGAAGCCTAAAACCTATTAAGATGAATATAAGTTTCACAGTTGTGTAGTGTTGTAATAGCCTCCTTAGTTGATCATCCTATCAAAATGACTGTTGTTAGTCATACAATTTGTGACACGAGTTCACCACTAGACCGTTTTATATGAACGAGCCAAGTTTAAGTTCAAGTCATTTCTTGACGAGTCATAACACTCACCCCTCTGGCGTTTAGTGACCAAACCGCACGAGGGCATCACTCTTGGCGCCGATGCCTGACAGTCTTCACCCTCTCCCCACTGGCTATATAAGCAGACTGCATTTGTCGCATTTGGTCATCCCTCACCACGGTGCGAACATCTCTGGTTGGTCTCTCTCGCTCGCTCTCGACTTGGTTTGCCTTCTCTGGTCTGGTGGACTTGTCTCGTTTTTACTCTTCATCCCTCTTCTCGATTTTACTTCTCGCCCTCTTCTCGATTTTACCTCCTCATCATGCAAGTCCAACTGCCTTTGGAGTGTCTTCCCCAAGCCGCGCCCGTCCCGAAGCCTGTCCCTCAACAGCTGGCAATCCACGTTCGTGATGTGAACCTGTCGTACAGCAAGAATGTCTCTGTCCTGTCTGGTCTCTCGCTCGATGCACCTCGTGGCTCAATCTACGGTCTACTCGGACCAAGTGGCTGTGGCAAGACCTCGCTCATTCGTTGCATCCTCGGCATGGTCAAGGCCACCTCAGGCTCTATCAAAGTGTTTGGTCATCGTCCAGGCTCGTCTCACCCGAATGTGCCCGGTGCTGGTGTTGGCTACATGCCACAAGACATTTCTCTTTTTCCTGAGCTGACCATTCGCGAGACGCTCAGCTACTTTGGCTCGCTCTACGGACTGGATGGCCCTAAACGGAGCAAACGATGTCAATTTTTGGTTCGATTCCTCGACTTGCCCGAAACTGACCAACTGGTTGGTGTGCTCAGTGGTGGACAGAAGCGTCGTGTTTCGCTGGCTACCGCACTCATCCACAAGCCTCCACTGCTCATCCTGGACGAGCCCACCGTTGGTGTCGACCCACTACTGCGCAAGTCCATCTGGGAGCATTTGATTGAGCTGAGTGTGAACGATCATCTCACTGTACTCATCACCACGCACTACATCGAAGAGGCCAAGGACGCGAATCTGGTTGGTTTGATGCGTCACGGACATATTTTGGCACAGGACAGTCCCGCGGCACTGTTGGCTCGTTTCGAGATGACCACTCTCGAGCATGTTTTCCTGCATCTGTGCACCGAAGCTGAAGCATCGAATCCCGCCATTGAACAAGCCAAACAAGTTGAAGCACGATCGAAAGGACAGCTCTCTCGCAAAAGCTCTACCTCTTCTAGTGGCGTTGAAAGTTTGGCACTCGAAGTAGTGGTGGTGGACAATCCTCAACAAGCCGAAGACGAACCTGAAATGGCTCCCGTAACCGACATTGCCGTCAGCAAATGTGGTCAAATCCGCGCCATGGCCATGAAGAACATTCGCACCATGTTTCGTAGTAAAGCTCTGATGATCTTCCAACTTGGTTTGCCAACAATCGAGGTGATTCTCTTCTGTCTTTGTATTGGTCTCAAGATGCATTCAATTCCGGTGGCGGTCTACGACGGTGATCACTCGAGCCTCAGTTACCAACTGCTCAACACACTCGAACCGAACATCGTCAACCAGCAACTTTATCCATCGGCTGAAGAGGCGATCGAGGCTGTTCGACGGGGCAAAGCATCCACTGCACTGGCCATGTACGCCAACTTCTCCAACTGTCTCTACCAACGAATGATCATGCTGGGCGAAGTGGACGAGGACATACTGCGCAATTCGACCATTCACCTCCATC
This sequence comes from Rhizoglyphus robini, assembly GCA_023373905.1. Lineage (NCBI taxonomy): Eukaryota > Metazoa > Arthropoda > Arachnida > Sarcoptiformes > Acaridae > Rhizoglyphus > Rhizoglyphus robini. The sequence continues at coordinate 1,883,206 of JAKIJQ010000010.1, forward strand.
CGGACATGTCCAACCAGCTGATGGCTCTTTCTGTGCACGAGGAAGTGATTCGAGCCTTTCTCACGGTTAGCAAGACTTTTCTGACTCAAATGGGCGTCAGTCCCAACATGCTGCAACTGCCTGTGCTGATCGAAGAACCAATCTATGGCCACCGTGATCCTGCTTTTACCGAATACATGGCACCGGGCATGATCTCGAGCATTGCCTTCCTCGCTGCCATCCCACTCACCGCCATGGCTTTGGTTGTCGAAAAGAAGAACGGTCTGATTGAGCGAACCCGAGTGGCTGGTGTGTCATACTTTCGCATCCTCCTCTCGCACGTCATTCCCCAAACGGTGGTTCTCTTCCTGCAAGTCCTGCCCCTCATGTTGATCGTGTTTCCCTTCTTTGGCATTCCCTACCACGGCTGCTTTCTGCTCATCATGGCACTCACCTACCTGCAGTCCATCTGTGGCATGTGCTTCGGTTTGTTTGTGTCGACCATTGCCCGAGACGAGAACACCGCCACCATGCTCGCCCTTGGCTTCTTCTATCCCAACCTACTGCTGAGTGGCACTGTCTGGCCCACCGAAGCAATGAACGACTATGTGCGCTATGTGGCCTACTGCCTCCCACAAACTCTGCCCATCCTCTCGATGCGTCACATGATCACCCGAGGCTGGTCACTCTACCACGAGGAAGTCATCTGTGGCTTCAGTGTCACTCTGCTTTGGATTGGCATCTTTCTGCTCGCTTCTACGCTCACGGCTCGATTCTCCAAGTGAGTTCTACTCTAGCACCACTGAAGACAACTCGTCTCGTAACTTAACTTTATTTTGTATTACCATTCACACTACACTCTTATCATGATCTCATGTTTTTAGACACTAATAACTGTCACTTAATTTATTTTGTATTTATTCAATAACTTATATTCCTTGATTTTTGGATCTAATAAATCCCCACTATAATTTTCACTAAACTTCTGTCTAAATTTTAAAGTTCTTTATTATCTCTCAGCTGACTGTTTAGATTTACAGTAAATCTTAAAGTTTAAAATTTAAACTTCACAAGTACAGCGAAATCTCACCAGATGTCGTTAGTTGTGTAATGCACGTGCGCTTACTGAGTTTAGTGATTTGAACTTGTGTTACGATTGTTGATTGCTTTCAGTACGATTTGAAACTGTGTCAAACTTTGTTGAGTTAGTTTTGATGTGAATGTTGACAATGACTCAAACTCGTTATCGTTCAATTTATTCGCATCGGATTGGGCATTGTTGACCTGAAAGTTGGTCAACTTGAAACTCGCAGTACAAAAAATCAATTTATTGAACGCAAAATTTCTATATACATTTGTAAAGAGTTAACTGGGCAAAGTGAACCAGTGTTAGACATTGTTAGTTATCTAATAAAAGGACGAATAAGCGCGCCATTAACATCTATTTTAAATAATTTGAATTGAAAAAAGTCCACCAACTTAGTTGTTCTGGTTTGCGCTCCATTTTGTAATAGTTTGCAAATTTTTTTTGTGAAGTCAATAAAAATGAAAGCCATATTTTTCCAACAATTTGTCGAGAAAATAGAAAAGATGACAAAGCCAGAAAATAGTGAAAAATCGAATGAGGAATATAGCCACACGATTGAAAACTTTTCGTGTACTTAATTTGGTTTAAGGCACTTCTAACATAATTTTCCGGGGATGGACAGAAAATATTTGTCTTTAGATTAAAAGCCATTTTAGTCGAAACGAACCACGGACTGAATGCTGCAAAAGTGATGCCACTAGGCTCGTATTCTGCTGATAGGCATTCCATTAAGTAGGCAGAAAATGCCTAAAAGGGGCCATTCTCTAATCACGTGAGCACCATAGTACGTAGTTGGGGTCAAAGGTTGACTCACAATTTGCTCACACATAGGTGGTAGGTGTTTGAAATAATCTCTCGTGAGCATTGTTGACACTGCAAACCATAATTATTAAATAGATTACAGTAATCTTTTTTATAAGATATACAAGAACAATTAAAAGAATAAGATTAAGTGGATATTTTATCCAGATTAAATGAATGTGTTCAAATAGAAATTTAATCGAGGATCGAGAAGTCTGTTCGGAGTGACTCTCTTCCGAAATCAGTCTTGATTTGACGGAAAAAGGTGGCACATTCGACATCTCGATATGGTTGCTGATAGGACTGGTGATTTTGATGGAAACCAAATTGGGAAAAAGTGTACACAAGTTGGTGGACCTGGGCGTGAATGTTTATTTTGGTCGAATGATCAAACGTCAAATCAATTGCTTTCAAAGATTCAAATGGTTTGATTGTGGACGGATCGAATGGTTAGGCAAACAGACAATCCTTGCGGATTTCGATTGAGATATGAACCAGAGAGGGTCAGTGCTGGGACAGGATGGTGAGTTGAGTGGATAGTGATCGGGAGACATCGTCGTCAATTGTGAATGTAGTGAGTGAACGAAAGTGACCAATTGACTGCTCAAACTATGGTAAATTATTCAGGTTGAGATGAACATACTGCCCAGATAATGAGTAAAACGATTTGCCAGAGGCCAATGATCAAATGATTTAGCCCTCTGGTTACCAAAAATGGCAATATGTTCGAGTTGTGAAACATTGCCAGTCTGTTCCAACTTGGTGATGTATCGCATGAGTAGAAATAAAACTGCTTAATTTGAGTCAAAAACTTTAGGTTAGGTCGGTGACTTTGAGTGAATGAGTTGAATGATTGGGCGACTCGAGTGTGACATGTTCGAGTGCACTCATCGAGTTGAGTTGATAAATCACCTTGAGAATATTCGGGTTGATCACTTTTTCTAATACGCCACGATAGTTGAAGTACTAGTTTGGAAACTGATTTTTGATTCACAGAAATTATTTCAAGTAGAATTTGTTTATAAATTACTTGAACCAATATCAAGATAGCTACCAAATATCATCATCATAGACACCAAGCTACAAATTTAGTAAACAACTTGCGCCTAACTTTCCATATTGTAATGTTGTATGTAGTGGCCTTGAACCTGTGGTCATTATCAGGATGATTGATTATTTCCAAAAATATTTCCAGACTAACCAATAAAGTTGATTGGATCAACAATATCGATAACTATAGCTTTAACAGGCCAGCGCTCGTTGCTCTATGGCGATTGGTCAGAAAACTTTAGAGAATTCGATCGATGCATGCATTAATATTCGCTTTGAACTCAAAGGCGATGAGAATTACTCCTTTAGTAATCTTTTTTCATTAAAAGATTCTGATAAGTGTAGTGAATGCTATGCATGTTAGCTGATGGGTATTGGAAGTAATTGGATATTGGAGAAACTTGAAGAGCATGCGATCCGATGGCACTCCTAGGTCATACGGCCACAATAACTACATAAAAAACTGTACATGTATAAAACTTTATCATTCTATGCTCACGTGAGATTTGTGGTGGATGGTAGGGGGTAAACTTAATACTCACAACTTGCTCACCAAAGGTAGGTAGGGGAGAAAAAATCCCGATTTTCATGCTCACGTGATTAAAGAATGATCCCCAATCAAACTGTTCGTTTTTTGCAAGGACAGCACACGGAAGCTGCCGAGGCTGGCAAAGAAACTACGCTTACTGCATGGTTTCGATTGAATCAAACATCCGCAAGGTTGATTGCTGAAGGTCGCGATGTTCTCGATTCTCGCCAGTTCACTTACTTAGAAATACCCGAGCATTACACCTGGCAAGGGAATTTCTGGAAAGAACGTGTGCGTGCTGTCCGCGCAATTGGCCGAATGTACCGCGCAAAGCCTGAGACCGATGAGTTCTACCTGCGAATGTTATTACTGCGTGTGAAAGGTGCGACTAGCTATGCTGACCTGCGTACTGTTGAGGGTCAGGAGTATGCGACATTCAAAGAGGCTGCCATAGCAGCTGGATTGTTGGAACTAGATGATGGTTATGAACAGTGCCTTGAAGAGGCTAAGCTGATGGATATGCCCAGACAAGTAAGGTCCGTGTTTGCGTATATTCTGGCACTTGGTTCCCCAAACAATCCTACACAATTGTATGAACAATTTGGTCCAGCGATGCGTGAGGATTTTGTCCGAGCAAGGCACACCGAGGCCGAATGTATTGTTTATGCATATATCGATTTGAAGCGAATCACGAGTGGTCTGGGTCTTGCGGAGAAAGATTTTGAACGAATGATCCCTAAGCCTGACATGTACGAACAGTTTCACGATGTGCCATTTGATGCTGCACACACGTTTGCTGCTGGTTTGAGAGATAGTAACACGTTGAATGTTGGACAGCGGAATGTGTTTGACGCAATTCTGAGTGCAGTGGAGGGTCGAAGCCGTAACCGACTGTTTTTTGTTGATGGACCTGCTGGGTCTGGCAAGACTTATTTGTACACTACACTGTACAATTATTTAGTACTAACTATAGTTGACAAATTAATGATAAAATCATTACTATGACTTTCAGTTTTTTGTTATTTACTAAAATCAGTGAAAGTGCATTTTTAAAACCATTGACTCAATGCACCTTCGTGTCTGAATATAATTTATTTACGCTGAGTAGGCATTATTCAAAGGGAGCACACGAGGTGTAATTTTCAAATTGAATTCATTTTGAAATCAACAAGACCAATAATTGTTTAGAGAAAGAAAGCACAAATTTTCTATAGAAAAACGAAACCAACCTTTCAAGAAGGCTGTTCCTCTACTTGGTAACCAACAATGCACGATACCGACCAGTTGCAACATGACTCGACCAAACACCATGTTACCACTCAAGCTCTAAGAAAACCCAAAAGGATCATCTCATTATGATAATCGATATAAGTTTAAAATTTAATGACTTTGTTTTTCAAATGTCAAGACAATGAACAATTGGTGAGAGTCAGTCCTTATATACACAAGAGAAAAGTAAAGTGATAGTAGCAATGACATATATATGACTATATAATACAGAGTGGCTCAGATGAGTGGTCAACGCAACTCGGTGTGAACAGTCATCGTGTTACTGACTAACATACTGACATGACTAAAGTGAGGTGTCATGTAAAGTGGCTAGGTCGATATCGAAATCGAGATGGCCAGTGCTGAGGTTTCTCAAATGGTGTTGCAAGTAGTTTTGTAATAATTGGCACTTTAAAATGTTTAGCACTACCCAGGTATTATGAGAGTATCCAGGCAAATATCTACTTGAATAGGTAGATTATTTTATTTTATTTTTCATAAACAAAAAATCAATTACCCCTCTTTATTTTTATTTATTTTTATTATTATTTTAGTTGAACAAAATTAAATTAGAGAAAAAGTGGACGAATTAAAAGTTTTGCCATCGATATTATCAGTTAGCTTTGTGATCCGATATGTTTAAATATTCTGGCACAGAAACATAAAGAATCCGCTGATATAAGAAATAATCTAAATTTGGAATTGTTTTATTAAAAAAAATTGATTAATTTTAATTAATTTTTTTTCTAACCAAAACGTATGTATTTGAAGTAATTCGGAAGTTGCCAAACACATGAAAGGAATAAGGTTTCAATCGTCTGCTGTTATGAAGTGCTTCAGCCTGTTTAAAAAATAAAATTAAGATAAAAATAAAATTGAATGTTTGTGAAATGAGAAATTGCATTACTTTCAACATACGCTGCGCACTAAATTGACCAACACCAAAGTGCTTGACAAACATGTTGCAATAAAAGGATCGATTGAGTCGCGTTAATTGTTGATTGTTTCCGGCAACTTGGGCGCACTGTCGAGTGAACAGAAATAGAAATACACTGAACTCAATCATTGCGACATAGAAAAATTGTTTCATTATCACTGGTATTGTGGCAATGTACAAATTGACGTATAGTAGATAGCATGGAATGGAGAAATAAGTGGGAAATAGAATGGAAAGATAGGGCGAACAGTAGTTGCTGTATGCACGGATTGTTTTGCATAGAACAATGTATTGACCATTGATGCACAAATGCTTTTGAATTGCATTACTTTGATGTTGATCACAGTTGAGTTGCTTCATTTCATGGAGGAGTGTTTTCTGCAGCACCTCAATGTACATGCTCGCAAGTATGATGTAAATGCCCATTGCAAAGATTCCTAGTAAGTAGATTAAAAATAGAAAATATACTCGAAAATGCACTAAACAATCAACATTTTAAATTTATTAATTGTTTTGTACAATTGTTAAATGAGGCGTTTAGAACCAGAAACCATTGTCTGCGACTTGAGATTGACTTGCTCACTAGTAATTGTTTCTTATCTCTAAATAAATTTCCTCTTTCAGCCAATTCTGATCTTATTCTTTAATCTTTCACCGCGTAAGAGCGCGTTTCTGATATGCCCAAAAAGAAACACATTTTATATAAAAATATATTCACTTACCGAAAATTATGTATGTAGAAAACTGCGGCATCAGTAGAATCCAAAATAGGATGGTAAACCAATTCACGAATTTGGTTTCTGCAAGAAAGAAGACCTGAATGATGGATACTAAAGTGCTCAAAAGAAGCAACAAGCCGATAAAAATAACCAGTATGAGTTTAATTCTTTTGCGGAACATTAAGATTTTTCGGGATTCATTCCTCTGAACAGCTACCGAACCAATATAAACACTGCAGGTTGCCTCATCAAGTGTCAGCTTGAATTGGTCCGCGATTGGACGATTGAAGATGAGCACCACAAAAATGGCGGTTGCATTCAAGACGTCCAGTACAGCACCATAATCAACCTGTTGCCAAATCACTCGAGACATCATTTGATGATTGAAAATGTATGGACTAGTGAACATGGATTCCAGGGACACTGTCCCAGTGGCGTAGTACTGAAATCCAACGATGCCATACAACAGTGCAAACAGTAGGGCGAACAGTGCAAAGTGCCACTGAACAGTTGAATCAATGGGTTGCTTTGCTTTTGGCTGTAGTGGATCACATTGTCGGTAGAGACACTTGAAATGATTTGCAATTTTAATTACTACAGATTGATAGAGTTTCGCCAATGCATAGGTCCAGTAGAAGATAAACTCATGGAACGCATAAGACAAATTCTCCATTTTGCGTCCAACTTGACTCGTCACAAGACGGTATGCTATGGCTCTATGCGAGATTCAAAATGCGTAGCATTTTTACTGTTGGGAGAAATATTTTCTGCAAAGTAACAAGCGATAGTCCCTTGGTATAATAAATGGAAAATTTTAATTCAATTTAAAGTCATGATTAAATGATTAAAACTCAATTTGGCAACAATTGCAGAGTTAATGGAAAATCGACAAACGTCGCGTACGGTAGTTCTGGTTACTGAACAAAACAAACTAACAAAACAACAGTCCAACTCGAGATATGGCTTGTGGCACCATATCTGCTTGATATTTGTGCAGATCCACCGACACAAACAACTTTTGATCGATTACCGTAATTTCGCGACAATAGCCCGCACCCTGTGTATTGCCCGCACCACGTGTATAGCCCGCAATTTTTCTGAATTTGTAGAAACTTTCGTGTATTGCCCGCACCTGAATATAGCCCGCACTTTCAAAATGCCCAACTATTTAGTTGTCTTAGACAGAACTTTTAGTATTTCTTAACTTAATTCCTAGCAAACTTTCCTATTTTGACTATAGATTAGCCAAAATAAAACAAAAAATACTGAAAATCAGTGAATAAATTGCGAAAATATTCATTGAAATGATATATAAGTTAAGAAAAGCAGCAAAATTGTAAATATTCCTGTGTATTGCCCGCACCCGAATATAGTCCGCAGTAGACCTCTTATAGATGTAAAAACACGTATAGCCCGCGGGCTATTGTCGCGAAATTACGGTATATATGTTAGCGTCAAATTGTCAAACGCGTCATTTTATAAATTGACGGATCTGAGGACCGGCAAATTGTAAAATTTCTTATTATTTTAAAGTTTGACAATTTGCCTAGGCACTCTATGGAATGACTAGTCATTATATGAAGCCACGAATCACCTTTCGGCAAATTGTAAAATCAATAATTAAAAATGTTAAAACTTTATTACCATCTATATGTTTAGTCTTTTGAAGTCACGAATGCTTAACAAATGACATATGACTCATGCAAATGGTATATCACATATTTAAGATTAGCCATTTGAGTATTTCATGCATACAGACTTTGGGACAACACTTTTAGTTTTCATTAATTAATTAACATTTTACAATTTGCCGAACATACTTTAGTTACTTTATAAAATGACTAGTCAATTTATAGTAAATTTTGACTTTTTTAAATAAATTAAAATGATTTTACAATTTGCCGAAAGGTGATTCGGGAATTTATAAAATGACTAGTCATTCCATAATGTGCCTAGGCAAATTGTCGAATTATTCAAAATTATGAAATTCTACAATTTGACGGTGCTCAGATCCGTCAATTTGTGAAATGACGGTTTTGACAATTTGACGCTAACATATACAAAGGTAAACTCTATAGAGGCGCCTCGTCAGTACTCCCAATCTTCTCGATAGTCCTGCCATATATTAGATCTCAATAAATTTTATTAAAAACTTAGAGTTGATGGAAACCGACACGCGCTAGGTTGCGTCCGGTTGCAGGTTCTCAGAACCAAACATTAAAAAAAAGAGTCAGAGACTCCCGAATAGTTATATCAATAATAGTGCCAATCCTGTCGGCAGACATGTCGAGACTTCTAAGAATGTTATAGGTCGTGTTATGGATGGCTCCATGGACACCAAAGTACATAAACCTTTTATTTGGTAATAATATTTGATTCGTTAAATATTTCGTGAATAATATTTTTTTACAGATTCTATCTTACATTTCTACTTTTCAAATGCTTGTTATAAAAAATGCTCATCAATAATTCCAAATCAAATGAAGTGAAGTGATGCAACTTTTAGACTTGAGTTTCTGATTGTTATCGTTCAAACAATTTCATGAACAAGAAAGTTTTGTTTAAAAAATATCTAAAAATTAAAATTAAAAATAGCAAACTCTTTACGTACCTTTCACTATCCCTACTCGGAGTTGATCATGGACGAGGCAGGCATTTGAATGTTTGTATTAAATTTTCTAAATTAAATGAACTGAAATTAAATATATACTTTTTAATAAGAATTTTTAACTCAATGATTTAATTATATTCAAAGACCATCTAAAATAATTTATTTTATTTTTAATATAATTAATTAATATTTTTGAATTGCGTGTTAAGGTAAAATTAGATAATAAAATAATAAAATAAAATAGTAAAATTATAAAATATCGACATAATAGAGCTTTTATTTGTAGCAATACATTTTCATCAATTAAATACATGACATTATTGAATGAATCTTATTGTCGTGCAGTTGTTCGAATCATGACGAGAGAATTTATTCAATCAAACATAATAAAAGAAACAAAATTGCCAATTGAGTACAAATACATGTGATCACTGATCAAGTCACGATAATTGCGGGGAGGGATCTGAACACGAGTGTAAGATCATATACAATATATTGTTGTACTAAGTGATTACGTGTTTTCAAAACAAAAAAAAACAATGTACACAATCAATAAATAAATAATAAATAAATCTTTTAAATAAATCAAACTATAAATAGAAATCAATTTAATTTAAATTCAAATTGAATTCACTTACCAAATCTTGTATGAAATTTTTATTTAAATTACACTGTCAGCAAACATGAAATCATTTTAAAATTTTCAGTTTTTTCAATATTTTTCTCGAATCACTCTAGGGTTATTATTTGATTAGAGTCCACCAACATTCAGCAAAACAAAAAGAATTACCCGAATGCGTTGACTTGCAAATGTGTGCACAACAGGATTGACCAAACTGTTTGCCATTGCCAGCCAGTGAAAAGTGATGTAGACGTAGAGTTGGGCGTGATACTGTGGCTCAGTGCAGTACAGGATGAGTTGAAATTGGTGCAGCAGCTGAAACACTTTGATTGGACTCCAACAAATGCCGTACAGTATGATGATCAACAGGGTGATGTTTATTGACTTGGGTGGGCGGTTGAAAAGTATCGAATAAATACCAATTAGTCACTCAAGACTTGGACTACTTACCTTGTTATATCTTGATGAGCCATTTTGCCTGGTACAGCCAAACTGTACTGAACTGGTGCATCTTGTAGCAAATCTGCTAGTAGTGTTCGATACTTGTTTCTGCTTGATTTGTGGCGAGAAAGTTGCTTCAAATGTTACCACCTGTATAATAATAAGATCATCAGATCAATTCAATCCTTAGTACGTCAGACGTTTTACCTTTACTTTAACCTTATTGAAAGTGTACTTTCGTTCAATCACCGATCTATTGATGCGAGTCAACTTAACAAGTATGGCCGTATAGGTGAACACAATCACAACCAGCGGTATGACAAAAGTGAGCACAAAATTGATCGAAATGAAATAGTTGGTCTGCATAATAGTGTCACCAATGTAGTTGTTGCACTGGTAAAATGGCAGCGTTTCGTTGTTGGCTGCTTCATGCAGATCTGAGTGAGCATTATCAATTAGAAAATAAGTGTACACACAGCCAAGTAGCCAAATGAACACCAACACAATGTAGGACTTGGATCGTAGGAAATGTTGCAAATTTGAAAGTGGAAAAAATATTGCAGAATATCTGTTTGTAAAAAAACAACATTTTGGATTACATAATGTTTTTTGTGGGGTACGATAGCACAGATCAGCACCAAAATTGAAGCTGGATGAACTCTTATCCTCTACACTCTTATCGATTTTTAGCGGAGATTCCAAATATGGAGTCAAAATACCAAAGTTAGATCATTTTTAAATGTTTTTTTTAAGTTTTAAAGTTATTTTTATCTATATCTAGCTCAAAAGCTGGGAAACGTTAGGTTTTGAAAAATGAACTAACTTTGAAATTCTGACTACATATTCTAAATCTGTGTGAAAAATCGATAAGAGTGGAAATATACCCTTCATGTTCATCCAGCACCAATTTGGGTGTGTGTAGTCGATAAAAAAAAGTCGCAACAAACCTTTCGAGACCAATGAGCATCAAAGTGTTAGATGTGACAAAGACACTGAGAAGTTGAGCATAATGAGTGACTAGACAGAGCCAATTGGGAAAAATCCATCTACCCATAATGAAATCTGTATTGACAAAGGGCACACACAGTACACCGAAAAGTATGTCCGACAGGGCTAAATTGATGAGATACTTGCGAATGTTCTGCAGTGGAGGTGACCGATAGAAGGCCAGTTGCACTACAATCACCACAACATTGCCAAAGAGTGCTAGTGTTGCTGTGCCACTGTACAGCACAATTACGAGCACACGAACAAGCAAAGATGGAATTATGTCGAGATTTTCCGATATGAAACACGGACGCATTTCGAATTGGGAAGTGTTGTGCAGGTTGATTGAGGCTATTTGCTTATAGACAGTCTGATCGGTACTGTTGTGTTCGTAATTCAAAATATCTTCCTTCAGATGAGAAATGTCTTTCATAATATCTTTCATCTTTCAAGATCAATTTGTCATGTTTTTTGGTACGAAATCACAAAGACACAACCGAGCTTATGACTTGAAAACACACAGCAAATTGGCCTATTTATAGAATATTTTATAGAATTTAATTTGTTTTTTCTCGCAATATATTTATTATATTTGCGGCGTGATTGATTTCCTTTTTGTTGTGTCTATTCACACTTTTCTACATTGTAAATCACAAATCATCATTTTGTAATTGGAAATTTCTAATTTCAGAATGCTACTTTTTTATTTACTTAATTTTCAATTAATTTGGATAGGAAATTTATATATTGTTCTTTTGTATTTTCTTGAATAAAACGAATATAAATTTCAAATACTTTTAATTGCAAATCAAATAAAAAAAATTGCAATACCACTTTGAAGCACAATGTAAAATCCAAAAAATAAAATGTTAAAATGTTTTTAAAAAAATGCACATTTTATTCAAGCCTTAAGATGAAAAGTTGATAAAACTGTGAGATATGATGTCAAAATGAAAATGAAGATGTAGATTAGGGTGAGAGTATATGATGAGTGGGGTAAGATGAGTGCGTTATGGTGGGCGATGAACGGCAATAAAAGCGATAACCAAGGAGCGAAACAAACAAACAGGATAAATTACATGGAAGTACGTTCATGGAACATGTTACAAAACCCGAGAGAGAGAGAGAGAGAGAGAGAGAGAGAGAGAGAGAGAGAGAGAGAGAGAGAGAGAGAGAGAGAGAAATGAAATCGATGTTTATTCAACATAACAAGATAGACAAATGAGCACTGAGCACAGCCTCTTATATAGTGGGGTAGAACATTCTGGCAGTGCTGAGAAAATTTTGTTTCTCAGACTTTCTACACAACTCCATTTTATGAGTTTTTAATTTTACAATCTAGAATGTTCTAGACATGTTCCACACAGACCTAATGCACAGATCTTAACACAAAAAGTGAAGTGAATAAGTGACAGACAACAGACATATATTGTCTGTCGAAATAGTACTCGAAGACTGCTATTTGTGGTAGTGGTTGAGCCCATTCTTTGGCAGATTCAATGCGGAGGTTTGTGTATTCGCTTGAGCGGTGGAACCGATTTCGAGTATCCCTAACTGGACGATGGCACAGTACAGGAAAATTAGTGCGTGTGTTCATTATGTTTGGCATCTACTTGAACGTTAAAACCAAATGCAAATTTAAGCTTTCTCTCTGAAACTTTCGAGCAGATCCTTCCAATTAGTTCACCATTCTGCTTCAATTGACGTCTCGAAAAACACTTTCCTTCAATGGAATCTATTCCTGGTTTGCTCCAGGGGAGAACAGAATCAAACTGTCCAATTGGATTAACTTTTGAATCCGTCTGTTTTGTGCGGTTACTGTGCAAATGTTACATATGTAAGCTACACACTGCACTAATTATAACATGACAAACAAGACCATTTGTTAGCGAGACTTAGTTCAAAGAACAAGTCAAGCTAATGGTTTTGCCATCGTGTGTGTATGTATGTGCGCAGATTTGTAGGATCGATTCCCATTTCGGACAACTTTTTTTATTTTTATTTTTTAAACTACATGTAAGTGGACTAAGTCTCGCTTTCTGCCCGGCTTGCCGGACTTATTTTATTATTATTTTAACTGATTTGGGCAAAGAGTGAAATTGCGCTACAAAATGCTCATGGGGGGGACAGAGCCGCACATTTTGCAGCCAATTCATCTTTGCCATTTGAGAATTGTTGGTGTTTCCACAATGTAACAGGGAACAGATGTCTCATGGGGATGTGTCAGATGTGATGAACCAATTTAATTTAATCGAATAAAATAAATACAAAAGTATCATAATATGACATGTAATTACCAAGAATACGATAGACACCAGTAAGCAGACACGTCAGGACTCTGCGGAAAAATATTCCATATTCTAACTGCAAGAATTGTGGCATATTTGTATCTGCAAATGCAGCAACAATCTGAGTTAGGTTCGATCGAACTCTAGCCTGTTTCTGGCATATTTAATCCTTGCCATCTGGCACTTCATGGCTGTGTATTTGCAGCCTCTCACATCACGCTAACCTTGTGCCTGTGAGCATTAAACTATTTAACTCCTGTTTACCATTATTTTCATTTTTGTGCCTTCGTGAATTCATCAGATTTGTTACTATCTACAGATTATATATAATCCAAAGTGCAACTATTTATAATCAATGATTCTTGTTATATCTTTTTGGTTCATTTCTTTGGTGACATTTCATTTCTGCCATGGGAGACGTCACAAAAAAACATTATATTGGTCAATTAATGATATTGCTAATGGTCTTGACTTGACTGCAAATCATTGACTAAACGATAACTGAAGACTCGATCAAAATGAATGAATAATGCTTTTTTCTTCTGGTTTGAGAGCAAATTTGTTCCTTGAACTTACAGTTTGGCTTATTCAAAAAATCAAATTCCTAAGTTCTTATCTCACTTTGACTGGGTTTACACCTGGAGTACGATTTTTTTATTATTTATTGGCAAATGAAATAACAATTTGATTTTCTGCCACAATGGATCCGGAACAGATTGCGGAATTGGTTCTGCTTTTGTCGTCTATCAAAATGGCATAGAATTACATAATTTTAATTTTGACTTTTGACGATACGTTGAAAATAGAATCAAATCTTTTTTCTTTCCTGGTTAAGTATGGCCATATAAATCGTGCATGTATAAAAGAATATCTATAAAAAGGCAAATAAACAAAACAGTTTAGTATAGATTTATGAAGAAAACTTTCACTACTTTATACCATTTCAAACATTTTCGAATCAATCAGTAAACTGTTGAGTAGTCGGTAGCCGCTCTTAGCGCCACGATGATTCGATACCATTTTGCTCAATTGCAACAAGCGAGCCACATTCGGTTGTCCAAGTTTGGTGAAGGCATAGCAAAATGCACAATTGGCCTTGAATATGGCAACATTGTTACGCACAATGGCGGTACACTCGTGAGTGATCAACAGTAACAAAACTAAACATTCCACTTGAAAAAGATAAAGAAACTTTTGTGGAATACATTAACTTGTCCGGTCTGGACATTCATGCCAAACAGCAGCAGAGTGTCCAGTGCAATGTAGCCCACAAAGATGACCGTCATGTAGGGACACCAGTGGGCGCTGTGCACACTCAATTCACTGTTGAACCACAGAATATCCTTATGCATGACACAAAAGCGCTGCCAAATAGCATTTATATAGGCGTTACTCGTTCCTTTAGACTGTTTCTTGTTTGCCAAAGCCTTAGTGAACAATTCAAGTTGAGACAACAGAGCATCTTGACGGATTTGAAAGTACCGAATGGAGAGGGTGATGAAAAAGACAATGCAAAATATTCCTAAACAATGGTTTGGATTTAAAAAAAACAATTCTAACTATATCTAAAAAGAGAAGTACCAAAATTTCCAATAACAGATAGCACCGGAATGTAAGCAAAGATCACAACTTCCCGCAATGTTCCAGTATAGTTGTGGTACGCATTCCAGGTAAAGTAAAGTGCAAGACAATTCCACCAGGATAGCCGTAGCTATAGAACGTTCGAGCTCGATTCCGGAGATGCACAATCTTGTCGACACAGTGCGGGTTCCAATCTAAAAACAACATCAAACAGTTTTTAGAAGTCTAGTATTCCTCTTTTAAAAATATATTAAACAATCTACAAAGTCAAGCACTCACATTTGCCACTCGAATAGATCCTCACACGATCTGTCCTACCAATGGCATAGATGCGAAATTGTGATGCCAGTCCAGGCTTCACGAAGAGCAGCACATAAACCATCCAACCAATGACATTGCCAGAGTTGAAGATAATGTCCGCTTGAAGCCACAGCTCACTGGGATAGATCTTCCTCGATACGAGATCTTGGGCACCTTCAAAGCTGTACTGAAAGTTAACTCGAGCTAATATCGCCAAACTGTTTAAATGACTAAGAGTATACACAACCAATGGAAAGAGATAGTAGATGTTGGGCTTCTTTCGGATTTGAGTCAAACTTGCAAATTTTATTTTTTGTTGAACATCTTTGAACGAGTCACAATTTGAAATTGAGTCTAAATTGAGATAGATTGCCTGAAAAGTAGCAATGGACATTGTCGATATCGTCTCAAAAACTTCATTCAAATACAAATAGACCTTCCTCAATTTGAGGTCCATACTTGAGTGCGCTTCGAAAGATACTGATTAAAAGTAATCATTTCGATTGTATAGATACTTAAAAAAAAGTTTAAAATTTCCATAAAAGTGTAAAGTCTATTAATTTGAAATTAAAACGGAATTGTTGGACTCCATAAATTAAAATGTCAAGCATCAAAAAGTCTCGCTCAAATTAAGCTTTTACATTTGCTGTTAATTGCTTTTGTTAGACATTGGCATGAAAAATGGCCAAAGTGACAATTTGACTTGAATTTATATACAAAACGAATACCTAAAAGAAACAATAAGTGAAGAAGCCAATTTTTGCCATACATCAATCAATTTAATTAACTCAATTTTGGTTCAATTAATTTTTCATTTGGATTAAAACAATTTGACATTTCCTGTCAAAATTAATGAAGTTTTGGAAGAATTTTGTAGTTAATTTTTTAAAAAAATTATAGTGAACTAAATTGATGAGATGACGTTACATTTCAGATACCTGGTGATAGTCTAAAAAATTCTGTAAATTCTAAATTCTTAAATGATTAATCGCCAAATAAACAAAATTCAACCACAAAAAAAACATTTACATTGAATGTGGTGAGACGTCAAAAATATTAAGTACCAGATGTGCTGCCCGGGAATCGCTCCGGAATTAAAGTAAACTCAAATCAAGATTTAAAAATAAAAACTTAAAATGTATTTTAAATTATCAACTTCAAGAAAACAAATTAAAAGCATTTTGACTAAAATTGCAAACAGCAACATTGTGCAAATATATCCCAACAGTTTGCTTCAGTATTTGTTCTTGGATAGATTCAGCAGTCCAAATCACCGAAAGTTTAATCTAATTTGGAAAGCCACTCTGTACAGTTATATTATTGTGCTCGCTCTACGATTGTTGATTGCGTCCATGATTCTGCAGTACAAATTTGATCTCGAACTATACAAGTGTTACGATCCACTATTGAGCTCATTTGTGTTGCATCTCAATTTTTGTAATACACTTCTTCTTTTATCCACTTGTGTCTTTTCATTGTATCCACTGTACATTGATCATCTTATCTATTGTGGGTTTGATCAATTTCTACTCAATTTGGTCTATCAAATTAGTATTTTAAACAAGTTGGACTTCTTTGATTTGAATACGCGTTTCAAAATGCAATTCAGCTTGGTCAAATTTGTTGATTGTGATTGGCTGAACATGCGAAATGCCAAGGCAATTTGGAACTGTTCGAATGCTTCATTTGGGCTCGATCGATTGGAAAGTTATTCACACATTTCCAGATTGATTCGCGCTCGGATGGTTTTGTTATCTCAAATTGGCGATCAAACAGTTGGAATAGTTGTTTCAATGACTGGCAAGTTTGTCTGATTCTCTAATTACTTTTTTCGATAATAAACTTTATTTCAAGGTTTCTCCTTTTGCTTGTTGGCATTATTTTATATGAAAATATTAATCGAAATAATGTCTCCTGAAAAATTTGTGGTAATTTTGTTTGATCTCATCTTGTTGTTCTATATAACTTGGAATGGAATCAGGCTGACTTTCTTTGGACTCTACTTTTTGTTTGTCACTGGTTATGCGGTTGGCTCACATTTGATTTCAATCAATCAATCACTGTATAGACTGGTTGCTCTACTTGGAAAGAGACAAAGAAAAAATTGCCAAAATTGTTACAACCTTCAACGTCACTTGACATTGTACCGAATGACTCATACTAGATGGTTGAAAATTGCCTTTCGTTTCAATGATCGAGTAATTTCGAGAGGAATGTTTGTGGTAATGCTCACCAGCATGCCTGTCAATGTCTTCATGATCACTACTCTGGTGTATAGCAAACTCTACTCCGGAGAAGTGGCCCTCTTTCTGGTTATAATAACATTGAAATCATTTTTCCTCTTTGCTATTTGTTCAATGTGCATTTCAATGTCAAATGTACTCAACAGTGGAGACCGAATTCTATTCAAATCACAATTAATTCTACCAATCAGCCAGTTGATGACAAAACTCAAAGCGATGACCTACTACGAATTGGTGCACAGTGAAAGGAAATTTTATTTCACATTTGGACCACTTGGAAAAATAAGCAAACGGTCAATTTATGAGGTGAAGGCAGAGATTTTGAATATTTAAAAAAATAACAAATTATTATTTTCTTTGACCATATAGTTTCTATACGTCTATAGCGGATCACTCATGTTTGCATTTACAATGTTTCAGACAAAAATAAATACTAAATAAAAATACCTCTACCGTGAACACATTATTGTCCATATTTATGGGAAATGGCATTTTTAACATAAAACATAAAGAAGCTGATGTAGGAGATTATCTGAAAATATTTAGAATTCATAAAAATTAAACCATTTCAACGTTCAAATTCTTACCAAACTGTAAGTGTTTGGTGTTATTTGAAGATTTCCAAAAACTCAAAATGAATACACTTGAAAACGTTTGTTTGTCTGAAGAGTTTGAATCTAAAAACCAAAAATTTTTGTATTACAAATAATCAATCAAATTAACGCATTAATCCATATTACTTTAATCGTTTTAGCCTTAAAAGCAGCAGAATGATCAAGGCTGTTAATCTACTTACCTCTAAAATAAATAAATAAAAATTTGCTTAAACAGTCAAGTTACGCCATCTTAGTTTCTTATATTCTCATTCAATAATTCGCTTCTTCATCAACTTATAAGCGATTATACAGAATTTCCCGTACAACAAAATAAACTAAATAGTAATTTGGTTATGTTTTAGTATCATTTTCAAACGTCAAATTGAACTTACCTTTGAGAAAGTGTTCAACGAGACAAGGCCAAAGCCACCATACGTGAAGCCATACCGATTTTGGGTATGAAGTGATGAAAATGAGTGAGCAAGTTGAATGCGAGTTCGTAAAGTAACAATCCTTTTTGAGACAATCAAGCGGAGCAGCAATTTAGAAGGCGCATGAATGTGCTTACTACACTGCGCAAAGATACAATGGAACACAAACAGAAGATTACAAACGTGAGCCATCCAAAAAGGAAACGAATATTTTAGGAACAAATTCAAGTTTGCCCTGAATAATCCACATTGTGTGCACAAGGTTGACCGGAACGAATGCAATCAGGAAGGAACAGAACAGTTTACTGTGAAATTGATTGATTGCAAAGAAAAACTGTAAAGTTTCTACAAATTTTGTCCGATAATTTGTGTATCGTTCAAGTGAGAAAGTGGGTCGCTTTGAACGGGCAATTCTCAACAAAAGTGACAAAACTTGCTGCATTTTGAGGTAAAACATCATCAGCAGTGAAACAGTCAAGGCGAAATTGAGCGCCAACGAGTGTCCCATATTGACCAAATACAGACCAAATGTGAATCCATTCAGATGACTCAACACGATCCAAAATAGAGCCCACAAGATTGTTACATCATTTTCAATAAAATATTTTATAAATACATAGATGAAGTAGAAATAAGAAATTAAAACGATAATTTCTTAAAGAAATTATTAGAAAAAAGTATCCAAAGTCTAATGTGCTTACCATAAGATGCAATAACACTGATTAACAAATTGAGCACAAAAAGAAAACATTTTCGGACACGATCACAAACATTTTGATTTTTAAATCTTGATTTAATAAAGAACTGGCGCCATTTTTTGAGTACAATCACAGAGTAGAGCATGCGCAGTAGTGGATAATTGGTTTTGACGTAAAGTTGCCAATTGAAATACAAATTCATGATCGATACCATGAAAATCAGGCAATTCATTTGTGATTTTCTAATGGCGACAAAGAATATATCAAAATTTACTGCATTCTCAAGTGAACTGCCGGTTGAGCCAAAAGTGAGGTACAGAAAGTGGAGAACTTTGAATGCTAAAATTGTGACCATCACTTTGACTATGGTTTTCACTTTGTTGTCTTTGAACACGTGAATTCGTTCAATTAGATTGAAATAGTCCACAAAGTAGTTGACATCTTTGTTTGGTTTCAATAGAAACGATCGCACTTGTTTACGATTCATGTTTTTGCGTTTTTCTAGTCATGTACTAGTCTTGACTCGTCAAGTCTTGAGCCAAAACTGAATTTTCACATTAAAAATATAACGAAAACAGTCTAAATTACAATTTTGAAACGCTAATTAATTGCAGATAATTATCGATTTAAAATTTAAAATTTTAATTTTAATTCAAGCTCCAAATTAAGTTTTTAAATTGTTTTTACAATGTGGCCGAAATAAATATGTTACTATAAAAGCGTGTAATAAATCATTATTTAATTTGGAATTTAATTTAAACAATAAATTAAATAAAAAATAATTTAATCGTTGTTTTGTGGTCAAATGAAATATTTATTGTTCGTACCAATTATATTAAATTATTATTTTGAAAAAATAATTATAATTTAGCAATGAGCAAAAGAGACATGTTTCTTGCTGACGATTGCCCCACTCGTATTGCAGTACTTGAGAACGGTTGGGGCTGATTTGGTTGTGCTATACATAAAATATATGAAGTATATCGTATATGAAGTTTAGAAATTTTGTTTGTCTCAATATTTGCGTGCTTACCTCAAATGAGTGTTGAGACCCATCACCTCAACATTGGCCACATTCATCTTGAACAAATGCAGCGGATCGACCACCAGTAAACCGTTGTCCCATTCAAAATCGATTTTGAGCAAATCCGCAGGATCTGTGGCCATCACTCCCGTGTAGGTATAACTTTGACCTAGTTTGAAGATGGTTTGACTAATGGAAATTAGAAATTTAGTATACTTTTTAGGCAAAAGATGACGTTCGAGAAGTTGTACTTTAAGTACAAAACAAACTTACAGAAGTGATTCATCATTGATTTGAAAATCCTCGGAATGACCTTTCTTGTCAACAAATTTTATATGAATTTTGCTGATTTTGTCAAATTGTTCCAATCCGTGTGCCGCCATGTGAACACGCACAATGTATTGATACTCTGTTGGTTTTTTTGTTTGTTGGTTAATTAGAATATTCAAATAGACACACTTACTGTTGATCAATGGTTCGTGTGCACTTGTGACCATAAAAAAGCGCTTCCCATTGACAGTATTCTCTCCTTGATTCACATCAGCCACAGACTGTTTGTAATCAATGTTTCGTTCACCTAAAATTGCACACTTCTCTCCGTGAGTTCCACAAGCATTGCAGTTTCCTGCTTTAAACTCATCAAAACTGTGACATTCGTACGCTTTCGGTAGAGGATTGTGTGCGTTGTATGACTCAATGATGAGATCCACTGCTCGTTGATGATTGCATGCCACCAGTCGACGAGCACCCTCGAGAACGCCTTTGAAGATTGCCGAAGTGAGTCGCTCTTGATGGCAGCCTGGTTGGACTTTTCCTCCGTTTGGATAAATGTCCACATGAGAACAGGTCTCGTACATGCCAAAGCCCACCTCAATCAGTGGTCGAGCATCGGTGTGAATGCTGTCCACAAAGTGCGCATCCGTGTGCCAAAGTCGTGCCGCCGGTGGTAGACCTTCAAAGAAGGGCCCAGCAGGATCGAGACCTGTGATTCTACCCAGTGCACCATGCAGAAACTTGCCTGCATAGCCGGCAATATGCGACCCCAATGAATGGCCCATAATGTGAAAAGCTGCAGGCGTGGTCTGTTTCGCATGAGACAATGCCTGAATTTGAATGCCAATCATGGCGCCCACAACTCGAGTATTCACCGTAGCCTGTCCATATGGGAAAAAGTTGCCCTTGTGCCAATCGACCGTGATCACATTCACATCTTCATGTGCGAGAATTGCATTCTTCAACTTGTGCATCCACTCACCAAACAGTTGATTGTCAATGAAACCGTGCACAATCACCTTTGTTTGCTTGTGACCATCGAAATGAGAGTGTCCAATGCTCTCGGTTGAGTTCCAAATCAGTGTATCCGCATTGTCGTGATTCTTTCGGGTGTACAACCGAAATTGGGGATCAATGTGTGCGGGACTTTGTGGTAAGAATAAGTCAGTGAAAGGTCGATGTAGGGCGTCGACGAAATCGTTGGAATTAAATGTTCCAATGCCGGGATATGTCACCGATTTGGCGGTCAGCACTTCAAAATTGAGAAAACTTTTAAACAAAAAAAAAGTCATTTTAAAATGCAAATTACCTGAGCCAATTAGAGCACAAAATAAAATTAGCATACGAGCCATCGTTATAATGCTAATAAGCAACACCAAAAATGAGATAGCAGGCAATCCCACTAAACCCAAACTTATATACAACCAAATGGGCAAATCCAAACACATGCATACTTTCTCCAATCAATTGATTGTTTACCAGGACTAGGACTTTGATACTACTGATCCGGATATGATGGACCAACACAGGATCACGATTTTCCCATCGATTACTGATAAATGTAAATATTAAGCAAATGGATTAACATTTTATCGTCATCAATGATATAATTTGGTTAGGTTTGGGCTGCGCCAATTGACAAAATTTGCACAACTTCATACAAATAAATCACACTTATCCGCAAATATCGTCATCAAAACAAAGCAATCAATAGATTTGCGCACATTTGTACCCAAAATATTTGTGAGATTTAAAATATCTCTTGACTATTAATGTATGTACAAAAGGGTCAAAATAATCAAAAAATTGTACTACAATATTGAATTTAATTTTCAGATCAAATTATTTGGATTTATTTTTTAATTCGTTTATTTTTTGCACAATTAAATTTGTGTGTGCAAAACCCAAAATAAATTTTGTTGATACACGAATTGTCCAATCAATCAAGAATCTGTAAATAACATTTTCCTGAAATTGGTTTGTTTCGTACGCAAAATCGCAAGTTTAAATATTATTTTGCACTTGTGACTAGGTGACCTTGTCACGTTCACTTTTAGTGCGACCCTCCTTGAAACATTTCCTGTCAGTCTGTGGCCTGTCAGTCAAATTGTTTCTATTTCACAACTCAATTCAGTCAGTTCATTAGCCTACTTTGTGGACAGCATCAAAAAATTGGAAAATACACTCACGATTGCATAATGATTTACTCAGTCTGCTAAAAAGTTATGACTATTCTAGAACAATTAATTTTTTGGGATATTCCACCTGATTAACATATAAAGAGTGATTAAAGTGATTAGGCAATGTCTGTGTCCGAAAATTGTTATCTCATTTGTTTTATGCACTAATTAGTGTCTTTTATTGGATTTGTCTCTGCGTCACTGTTGCGAAAATTGAATGTTATGTCAATCATTTTAACGATTCAAAGGATCCACTAACACTTCTCAACACGAGAGCGCTCATTATCTTCCCACGCATCTTATAGGCCATCTGCTATTGAGAAGTAGTAGCTAAACCTGTTGGGAAAATTGAAAAAAAGAAAAATGTTTATTTGCATTAGTGCAAATAATTAATTAAAAATGGTTGTTCATAATCAAAAAGTAACTCGTTTGATTTACACCATATAAATACATTAAATTTTCTTAGTTTTGTCCAACATAAGAAACAAAAAAAATCGTATTTGTGACCCCAAGTCAAGCTACCTCAATCATTTCGATGGATTGCTCCAAGAAGAATCTACGAAAATCAATGCGACTAAATGTGGTCCCACAGGAATCACAATCGAACCCATTGAAAAAGGTGAAAAGCGATTTCTCGGTCACCAGCAGCGCCAAACCAAAGAAAGTGGATACCTCAGTTTTTCCAGCAGCCTTTTCAACGCCCAAGAAAGTGACCTACCAGTCGTCCCTTCTGCGGCTCACTGAGTACAACTCTAGTTGGTTCGAGAAGCCACAAACCAGAGCAAACACATCACGATCAGAAGATGAGGTTCAACTGTGTTCGAGAATGGCTGAACTTGGATGGCGCAATCCTCAGAGTTCCTCTATTGCACTGAAACGGTTGTCCGATTATTCTCCAGGCAAAGGGAACAAACTGAAACAGGAAACGTACGCAAGTAAATGTCAAAAAAGCAACACTAAATTACCCGTGCATAAGTCTCGCCTTCAGAACAATGTGATCGGTAAGAACAATTCAAACAATTCCGCAAGCGAAAGCAAACTTCCTGTGCACAAGTCTCGGAGTGGTACAAGCTTTAAAGTTGCACTTGTTTGACTTTTATTTTGTAAAATGTTTTTAATCTTAAACAATAAAATACAAATTCAAAATTAGACTATGCATTTATTAATTCAGCTTCTAGCTTCACTCTCAAATCCATAAAATTTAGATTTTAGATTTTAAAAAATCATTTTTATATTTCATATATTTGAGCACCTGGAAAATTTTGAAAACCTAATTAATTTTTCCTGGAAATTTTCAAAATAGATTTTGAATTTTCTTGATTCGTGACACAGACAAATGAAATTTTAATTAAATTATTTTATTATTAAAAATTTCGAAATTAAATTAATTTTCTAAATGAAAATGAACTGGTTTGGGTTATAAGCAAACAATTTCAAATGAATTCCTTTCTAAAAAATAAATTTACAAATTTCTGCTTTAAAATTATGATCAAAATGCTTCAACTTTTGGTCATCATTTTTAATTTCCTTAAATCATTACTGATCATTCATTATGAGATAATTGTTTTAAAGTTTGGCTTGGTTTCACCCAAATCAACTAATAATGTCACCACAAAACAACAAATGAAACGACATTTTTGGTTCGAATTTGGTATCATCATTTTTGTACTAATTGTGGGCACATTTGGCCTCTACCTTGAGACATGCTCAAGTTTGTCTGATGCCTTAAATGTGCAATCAATGCTCTCGAGTCCATCGATTTTCATACATCAAGTATTTCCACGAGCTATTTGGCGTCAGTTCGATCCAATGTGTCTGTATGTGCTGGCAATTGTTCTGGGCATTTCGTTTTGCTCAGCTTTCAATCCTATGATTGAAGATCGATTCCGATTGGTTCGTTGTGATACAAACAAAAATTTACTACAAATCGATTCACAAATTCTGTCTCAGGAAGAATCGGACAAAATCTTGAAATTTCACAATAAAGCAAAGTTGCTCTTCAAATCAGCATGGATCACTTTTGAAATGATCGAACTCATCTTTTACTACACTTTTATTTGCATCAACTCGGCATATCAATTTTCATTTCTATCTGCTATCTATTGGATTGTCGTCATTCCTTGGTTTACCCTCTATTTGACTCTCGGTAAGTTAATCAATTGAAATATAAGATTTATTTCTAATAATTTTTTCCAAAACGAGAATTGTATGCGAAAATAATATTTGTTCTAGCATCAAGTCAGTACATCTTGATTCGTCAAAAAGCAGTTTTGAAAAAACTTTCAATTTTACCAAAACGACTGAATTCAAATTTGGACAATAACAAAGCTCAGAATTCAATTTCAGTTTGGTTATTTCATTGCCATTTAACTTTAAATCGAAAAGTGGCGACAATCTGTGCCCATCTCGAGGCGTACAGTCAATTCTGGTGCGCTTTCTTGACACTAGCTTTTGTGAACAACATTACCTTTCAATGTCAAATGGCGTATGGTGTCATGTTCGTGGACACTGTTTCGTGCCTGTTGAAGGCCGTTTTTGCAGTTTGTATGTTAGAGGTACAGTTGGCGCTCTTTTTCGTTACTAAACAGTGCGCAAAAGTTGTCAAATGCAATCAGAAGATTAGCGAATTAAATTGGCAAATGTATCGTTGTTTTGAGAAATGTCAGTTTGGGAATAAAAATGCAAAAGTTCAATTTCTGCTAAAGGTATTAATTAAATTATAATTTTGCAAGTTTTCTAAATATTAATATTGAGAATTATCAGGCAGAATCCCTGATTGTTCCACGACTTTTGCATAGATATGCTTTTACAATGTTTGGAAATTATCGAATAACTTCAAAAACTTATCACGTGGTATGAAATAGTATTAATATTTATTTCATTAAGAGGGAATGTTGACCAAGCTGCAAGATAGAAACCTGCACTTTACTGGCTCGTCTAGGTGTCCCCACTGTGCAAGGGATCTAAAAGCGTTGACCATCTCGCGACTCACTGTGGGCGGATGTTAAACTTTGATTACAAAAAACGTCACGATGAGGTCGTCAGATGTCTCCACTTTCAGTTTACTAAGCGATATGGTCTCAACAGAAATAAAAAACTCAAGAACTACAAAGTCGAAAATGTAGTCTCAAATGAGCGGGTCAAGATCAAGTCCGACGTGCCGATTTTGACAGATTTACGAATCGAGCACAACAAGCCTGACCTTCTGATTCACGACTTGAGGACCAAGGAGATCATGCTGATCGAAGTGGGCATCACGAACAAGGACATTTTACCATCCACTGAGTTAACCAAATCGCGCAAGTATGAATTGCTAGCAAACGAGCTCAAGTGCATCCATCCTGGAACAACTGTAACTACGATTCCGGTGGTCATGACCTGGGACGGCCGCGTCACTCGTCACTTCAAGCGCTACATGAAGCAATTAGACGTGGACGCAAAGCTGCAGGCCTATATCCAGTCGGTTGTACTTAAACGAACATGCGAATCCATTTTGGTAGACTGTCGGGCAGGAAGTAGAGGCGACTGGCTCGAGGAAGAGGTGTCAAACTGGATGGCCATGCTGGAGGAGACTCCCGCGGAAGCACAACAACATAACACACTAAACTAATCCATGCAACACACCATTTGTACAAGTTACTCACATTAACAATAAAATATATCTTTATTTCATTTATTTTTAAATTTCCATTTTAAAGATAATCACATACGTCACCGTCTTTCTCCTTTATGTAATCAAAAATCAACGAAAATGAATTGAAGAAACAATATTGATTTAATCTTGATTCAAAATTCAAAAAACAACTTAACAATTCTAAACGTTTTATGTATTTAAATATTCTGTGAGTTCAATTTTAAACAATAAAAATATTCTCCATGGCAACAATATTAGGTAAAACGAATAAATAAAGAACAATTTATTGAAAATATGAAAAATATAAGCAAATCATTGTCGTGGCCGCCGATTAAAAACATTCGGCAAGAATCCAACAAACAGGAACCTTGGCTGTTGAAGTGGCCTCGCAATTTCATATGCCCACTCGTTGACGGACACCTGTCGACCACCATCTTGAACATCCTGGTACAGGCCGTCCAAAGTCCCGACAATTTGATGAGCATCAAGGGGAATTTCCGGAAAGGGCGCAGCTCGAATCCAACCGTGCACAAAATGAATAGTGTGCAGATTTGGAAATAGTTCGCGTAACCAGACAAGTTGGTTCTGGTTGGGATGGTCGTTGACAAAGAGGAATCGTTCTCTTTGTTGTCTTGAACACGATATAGGGCCAGTTGGGAGTAGGCCATTTAGGACGTCTGCTTCTAGATATTCTGGATGACCCTCGAGATAATCCAGATGGACTCTTTCTAGTCTTGCATATCGCGGTCCATGTGCGAACACTCGGGTGATTTCTCGACTTCTGATCACGATCACCAGATTCCTGAATTCACGGAACACCTCTCGTACGATGTTGCTGAATTGTATGCTTGTTCCCATAGCTCGAACCAAGGCATTCGTTGACATTTGCCTAAATGCCGTGAATAGGGCCAAGTTGACATTTACTGGGACCACTTGGTAGAGAGGCAGTTGTGGGGGTAGCGCAACGAATATCATGCGCAGTGGGTGCCCGTATAGGCCACTTGTGGCTATACGGAATTGTATGTACGGAAACGGATTCACGTACAGTAGTGGTTGAGGTACAGCAGGTACGGGTAAGGGTTCGGGTAAAGGTTCGGGAAGAGGCTCGGGTAGAGCAGGGGTGCGAAGAAGTGATAGTGAGGAACCCATGGTTCGGTAGTAGCGGTTGAGATTGGTAGATAGCAAAAGTATCGAAGTGCAAACGAGAATACTCTAGACAATCCCAAAATGACCATCTTTTGAGTCCATTTGGACACCATTGTTGTTGTCCATGAACAATTGGGTTCATCATTCAAGAATAGATAGATTAGATTAGATTAGATTCAATCAAGAAGATTGTCATTATTGGTGATGATGAATTTATTTGAATTTATTTGTTGCATATTTGAACCTAATTATCTGGTTCAATTTTGGGTTTGTTTGAGTAACGTGATGGAAAAACTTTTGGTTACCGAATCTTATCAAGAGAATTAATCATTTTGTTTGCAAAATGTTTGAAATTTATTTTTGCAAAAGAAAACTAATCGGTAATACAGCTATAAGTGAAATGGCGGGGAAAATCATATTTTAGTTCAAATAACAGATTTTTTAAAAAATTAAACTGTGCTGCCATCTAGTGGCGAATAAAAGAACTACAGTTTTGTTTACAAGGAGAAAGCGAGCAGACTTTTTTGTGCTGTTTTCTGTCTCTTGTTCAGTAGCTTTTGTTCTACTTTTGATTTTCCGAAGATCTTTATCGCCATGTCCCTGTCCACCACTCCCGACCTGCCCCTTCTCCGCATCTTCTATCAGTTTCTTTCTTAAAATTCAATTTCAGTTTGGTTATTTCATTGCCATTTAACTTTAAATCGAAAAGTGGCGACAATCTGTGCCCATCTCGAGGCGTACAGTCAATTCTGGTGCGCTTTCTTGACACTAGCTTTTGTGAACAACATTACCTTTCAATGTCAAATGGCGTATGGTGTCATGTTCGTGGACTCTGTTTCGTGCATATTGAAGGCTGTTTTTATGGTTTGTATGTTAGAGGTACAGTTGGCGCTCTTTTTCGTTACTAAACAGTGCGCAAAAGTTGACAAATACAGTCAGAAGATTAGCAGCGAAAATTGGCAAATGTATTGTTGTTTTGAGAAATGTCAGTTTGGTAACATAAATGCTAAAGTTCGATCACTGCTAAAGGTATTAATTAAATTATAATTTTGCAAGTTTTTTATAAAATACATTTTGAATTATCAGGCAGAATCCCTGATTGTTCCACGACTTTTGCATAGATATGCTTTTACAATGTTTGGAAATTATCGAATAACTTCAAAAACTTATCACGTGGTATGAAATAGTATTAATACCATGTATTATAATTTTTTAATTTTTTTTAAACAGATAATCACATATCACACCCTCTTTCTTTTGTATGTGATCAAAAATCAACGTAAAAGGGCAATTTTGATTTAATCTCCAATTCAAAATTCAAAACAACTTAACAAAACGATTTATATATTTGTCTGAACGTGAGTGAAGACTATCCCTTGACTTTTGGCCGTTTTTGTGCACGCAACTCCTTTGAGGTTTCTTGGCCGATTTGGATGAAATTTGGCAAAGATGCATAAAAATATGTGAATTTGTGCATATCGTTCTCAAAAACTAAAAAAGTCGTTTTTTAGATATAGTTGCCATTCAAATTTCACCACGATCAAACTTCTGATTGGAGGTCCAGTGTTTTTCCTTATATCCAACAATGAGTGCAACAATGTGAAAGTGAGACCAACAATTCATTTGGGGTATTGGTTAGGTCTTAGGTTGGTTAGGTGCCGTGTAGGATTGGGTTTTGGTTAGGTAGGTTAGGTTGGTTAGGTGCCGTGTAGGATTGGGTTTTGGTGAGGTGTTAGGTAGGTTAGGTGCCGTGTAGGATTGGGTTTTGGTGAGGTGTTAGGTAGGTTAGGTGCCGTGTAGGATTGGGTTTTGGTGAGGTGTTAGGTAGGTTAGGTGCCGTGTAGGATTGGGTTTTGGTGAGGTGTTAGGTAGGTTAGGTGCCGTGTAGGATTGGGTTTAGGTGAGGTGTTAGGTAGGTTAGGTGCCGTGTAGGATTGGGTTTTGGTGAGGTGTTAGGTAGGTTAGGTGCCGTGTAGGATTGGGTTTTGGTGAGGTGTTAGGTAGGTTAGGTGCCGTGTAGGATTAGGTTTTGATTAGGATGTTAGGTAGTGTGGGCGTGGTAGTTCAAGTGGTCTCACGTTCAGACTAAAGACCACGGATATAATCCTTGGTCTTACTTATTACACTTTATAAGTTCAAATTTCAAATTTAGCACCCGCAGGGCCCACTAGTTAAATATTCTCCAAGTTCAATTTTACTCTAGCTTCTACATAGTTTAAGAATTAGTTTTAATTCCACAAACTTATAAACAAACTTAAATAGACAAAACAAATAAATAAAGAACAATTTATTGAAAATATGAAAAATATAAGCAAATCATTGTTGTGGACGCCGATTGTGAACATTCGGCAACAATCCAACAAACAGGATCCTTGGCTGTTGAAGTGGCCTCGCAATTTCATATGCCCACTCGTTGACGGACACCTGTAGACCACCATCTTGAACATCCTGGTACAGGTCGTCCAGAGCCACCACAATCTGATGAGCATCCAAGGGAATTTCCGGAAAGGGCGCAGCTCGAATCCAACCGTGCACAAAATGAATAGTGTGCAGATTCGGAAACAGTTCGCGTAACCAGACAAGTTGATTCTGGTTGGGATGGTGGTTGACAAAGAGGAATCGTTCTCTTTGTTGCCTTGATAGCGATATCGGACCAGTTGGGAGTAGGCCATTTAGGACGTCTGCTTCGAGATATTCTGGATGACCCTCGAGATAATCCAGATGGACTCTTTCTAGTCTTGCATATCGTGGTCCATGTGCGAACACTCGGGCGATTTCTCGACTTCTGATCACGATCACCAGATTCCTGAATTCTAGGAACACCTCTCGTACGATTTGGCTGAAAAGTGGGCTTGCTCCCATAGCACGAACCAGGCCATTGGTGGACATTTGCCTAAATGCCGTGAATAAGGCCAAGTTGACACGAACTGGGACGTGTTCGTTGAGAGGCAGTTGTGGGGGTAGCGCAACGAAAACCATGCGCAGTGGGTGCCCGTATAGGTTGCTTGTGACTATACGGAATTGTATGTACGGAAATGGATTCACGTACAGCTGTGGTTGAGGTTGAGCCCAAACGGGTAAAGGTTCGGGTAAAAGTTCGGGAAGAGGCTCGGGTAGAGCAGGGGTGCGAAGGTTTGAAAGTGAGGAACCCATGGTTCGGTAGTAGCGGTTGAGACTGATAGATTGCAGAAGTATCGAAGTGCAAACGAGAATACTCTGGACAATCCCAAAATGACCATCTTTTGAGATCATTTGGACACTATTGTTGTTGTCCATGAACAATTGGGTTCATCATTCAAGAATAGATAGATTAGATTAGATTCAATCAAGAAGATTGTCATTATTGGTGATTATGAATTTATTTGAATCTATTTGTTGCATATTTGAACCTAATTATCTGGTTCAATTTTGGGTTTGTTTGAGTAACGTGATGGAAAAACTTTTGGTTACCGAATCTTATCAAGAGAATTAACCTTTTTGTTTGCAAAATGTTTGAAATTTATTTTTGCAAAAGAAAACTAATCGGTAATACAGCTATAAGTGAAATGGCGGGGAAAATCATATTTTAGTTCAAATGACAAATTTAAAAAAAAAATTGAACTGTGCTGCCATCTAGTGGCGCATAAAAGAACTACAGTTTTGTTTACAAGGAGAAAGCGAGCAGACTTTTTTGCTGTTGTTTTCTATCTCTCGTTTGGTAGCTTTTGTTCTACTTTTGATTTTCCGAAGATCTTTATCGCCATGTCTCTGTCCACCACTCCCGACCTGCCCCTTCTCCGCATCTTCTATCACCTCCCAATGGAGGATCTACTGTTTCGGTCGAATCTAGTGTGTCGTCGGTGGGCGAAGATGAAGCCCGAAGCCTGTGCTCAACGTCGACTTGTGACTATCTTTGACACTCCATTTGCTATTCCATTTGCTATTCCTTTTGTGAGTGATCTCGATGATGAGCACAATGAGCGTTCGCTGGTTACTTTGCCTTCTCGGTTCGATCCCAAATGGTCTGGAGTTGATGTCCAACGTTTCCGTCTCGAGAAGATCAGCCATCTGGTCAAGTTGCCAAACATCACTTCACTGGTGGTGGTGCAAAACCAACTCAACCAATG
Organism: Rhizoglyphus robini; assembly: GCA_023373905.1. Classification (NCBI taxonomy): domain Eukaryota; kingdom Metazoa; phylum Arthropoda; class Arachnida; order Sarcoptiformes; family Acaridae; genus Rhizoglyphus; species Rhizoglyphus robini. The sequence continues at coordinate 1,914,738 of JAKIJQ010000010.1, forward strand.
GTTGCCTGAATTGTTGGACAATTTTAAGAACAATCTAATCAATTTGAAACTACTTTTCACATGTACCCAAAATTTCGAACCTATCGTCGAATTGACCCCTGCTTATGGGAATCGTCTTTTTGGTTGCATCAATTCAATGTCGAAGCTTAAGCGTTTGACTTTTCGTTTTCGAAATTGTGAACTTATAAATGATGAAAGAAATTTTGACGGGGCTATCAAATATGGCATCGATCTGCCGATTGTGTCCCAACTGGAGGAATTCAACTTTCATCTCAAAGGCTCACTCGATTCTGTTTGGCAATCACTTTGCAAGTACGTGTCAATTGACAATAATCGATTGAAACGAATTGGACTGTTGGACTGGCCAACTGAACACATGTTGCGTACATTGGATCCTCAATTGGCTGCCAAGTTCACTCATCTGTGTTTGCTTCATTATCCAAATCCAGGTATCTATTATCTATTGTGTCCATTTTGTCATCTCATTTCATTTACATTTTCAGATGCTCCACTCAACTTGGAACCATTCACCAACCTGACCACTGTGTATCTCAACCGTTGGGACATGAACCAATCATCACATGCACCTTCATACTACTTTCTCCCACTCACCAAACTGCCTCGACTTCTCCATCTGAGTTTATACATCGACATTGAATACTTTGAGAACTGTTTTGAGCAGTTACCAGTGGATCCCGTTGCTATCCAGCAGTTTCAGTTGGCCTCAGTGCAAGTGTTATCCCTAACACTCATATCGGATCGACAGGCCTGTTTGGATTGGTGTTTTTCGATAATATCGCAGTTACTTCCCGCTCTTCGTGTAGTATCGATTCGTTTTGATTGGTTCCAATGCGAGCACTGTGACCTTGGACCTGATGACTATTATGTAAATGACCATTGGGAGGACTGTGTTCGTGAAGCTGTTCGACCGTTGGCCGACTTTCGTGACAACTTGGAACGTCCTCTGAGCCGCATCGAAGTTAGCGTTCCCGAGAATGGATTCTACCGTGAGTGGTCCATTGAGGAGCTGTTGTAATGTAATGCGTCAGTCAGACTCAACATTTTCTTTGTACTTTTATTTAAATACAATAAAGTAATATACTTTCATCAATTTCATTTAAATTGTACCATTGAGGATAATCCTGAAACGATTTAATTTTCAGTTGATTCATTTTTAAAACCATTTTGTATTGCTAATCAAAGTTATCCAAAAGAACGAAAATCCTATGTACCTTTAATTCAAATCATTAAATGTTGGATGGAGTGCAAAAATATAACACTTAAAGACGTCAATGTTTGTTACTAAATTGAGCAAATAATGCTAATCTGATGCGATTTCATGCGCTAAATTACAATTTTTGGCATACTAACCTAAAGATTATGGCATTATCAGATATTTTACCATTGCTACAATACTATTTATATTGTAGTTATTAGACACAAATTGTCAAGTCAAACGCATATGCAATTTGATTCAATTGCAAACTACTTGAGTAAAGTTTTTTCAAAGCAAAATTCTCAACATGTTTGTAATTGTGACATTTTATCTGCTTTTGATGCAGTACTACTTGGTTCATTCGTAAGTGCAATAGAAAATAAAAGTTAAAACCCTGAAGTTTTTTACAACTCTAGAGTTGAAGTATTCGATGTGCTCAAGTATGGCGCAATTGGTGACGGAGTCCACAACAATTCCGAAGCTATTGCTAAGGCAATTGGTGCTGCATCTGTTGCCCCTGGCGGTGGTACTGTCCACTTTCCTGCTGGGACCTACTTTACTGGACGTATTCACTTCAAGAGTAATGTCATTCTGGATTTGCACGAAAATGCAACCATCAAATTCACAGATAACCCACAGGAATACTTACAGATGGACCAATTGCCGATGAATGCTCATGTGGTGCAGTTTGCTCCACTGATCAGTGCACAGAATGTTACCAACATTGGCATTACCGGAAAGGGAACACTCGATGGAAGTGGTCAAAAGTGGTGGGACTATCGACATCAGTGGAGGTCTGTGCACAAGAACCGTTCAGAACATGTCCAACATTTGGTATACAAAGCGTCGGACTTGTTTGATTCAAAAGGTCATCTAGTGGATGACATTAAACCACCAAAACTGTTCGAAACCATGTATTCGAGTTGGATCACACTGAGAGGCGTGACTTTTATCAATTCGCCATTCTACGCCATAATGCCCACTTTTTCCGAGTATATCACCATTGATGGAGTGTCAGTCAAGAATCCAGCCAATGCGCCCAACACTGATGGCATTGATCCAAATTCGTGTCGTCACGTGACTATTACAAATTGTTTTGTGAGCACCGGTGATGACTGTCTTGCAATCAAAACTCGTGAGGATAATGGCAAACCAATTCCATCGGAGAACATCACAATCAGTGATTGCATAATGCACAGTGGACACGGTGGCTTTGTGATTGGCAGCAGTACGATTGGTAGTGTCCGAAATGTACACGTTTCCAACATGCACTTTGATGGCACAGATCGAGGTATTCGAATCAAGACAGCACGTGGACACGGTGGAGTTGTAGAGGACATTCATATCCGCAACATTACAATGCGAAATATCACTGCCGAGGGCATCACAATCAACGCAATCTACACAGACAGTCCAATGGAACCAAAACCTGAGATGACGCCTTATATTAAGGACATTTTCATTGATGATGTGACCGGTGATTCGAAGTTAGGGATACAGATCATTGGTTTGGCGGAGAAACACTTCACCAACATTCAGTTGACTAATGTGCACATGATTGCCCAGAGAGACATTTTGATTGAGTGTGCTGATAAGGTGGTTCAGACAAATGTGACCAATGTGATTAAGAAAAAACATTAAGGGAAATTAAAGAACCTTAAATTGTTCTTAGACTTAATAAATCAATTTACATTTTGTAATAGAATTTATTTGTAAATTTGCACTAACAATTCCAAATTTTAAATGAGCACAAATGTTTATGAAAGTTGTCACAGAATTTACTGATGGAACTGAGCACGGAAAAAGTTCGCAGCCATTGGAGCTCCAAGATGATGCTCTTTAAGAAAGTTTTTGGTGTTAAAATGTTGGCGTTCTGCAAATTGGGTTTTGTTGAGCACCAAATGCGCCTGGGGCTGCTTATAGACTGACGAGACGTATCGATGCAGTCCGGAGCCCTGTGGTGGTTTAGATTCAGAATATTCCATGTAAATATCACCTTTTTGCAAATCATTTTCAACAATGTTCACCACAAACCAGTGCAGTATCTCACTGCGAGTTGATGCATCAGGATCGGTCATCAGAAGAGTGTAGTGAGAGTTTGGTTCAGTTGGCCAAGTCAACTTACTCGGGGCGGGTTGAACCTGCAAGGGGGTCAACTCATTACCAGCGGACACTTCAATACCTGATGGGTAGTGAATCTCAAGAAGATGTTGAGGCAGTGACTCGATAATGTCTGGTACAAGATGATAAGTTTTCAGTGCCAAAATTGACAAACTTTCATTTGCACCAAATGAGAGAGCAATCAAATTAAAAAAGAAGAAAACTTCAAGTATGGCCATTTTTGTGTTTTAATAGGTATCAATTAAACGACATACTGTAACATACATAACACTTATTTTTGCATTAGCGAGTTAGAGATATTTACAAAATAAAGGTTTACACAAATTTTAAATTATCCAAACGGATGCAGTTGTGCGCTCAATCGATAATGCAGAGTATTTTTAGAGTGTTTGAAGTTTAAATCACTGTGCCCTTATTGGCAGAGTTCAAAACATTGTATTTTTTGCACTTATGATCAATTTTATTGGTTATAAATTATAATTTACTATATGATAATGTCATTACTGAACATTTAATTTATACAGTTTTAATCTATACTTTTACAATTCTGTACATTCCAAAGAGACTTGAAAAAAGTGTCAAAGATAAAAAAAATATGATTCTTCGACTCAGTTTCTCGGATATGCAACCAACAATTCTGTAGAGTTAAAGATGATTATACTTGGGAAAAGTGGTTAAGATAATGAGATGATTCTTCGACTCAGTTTCTCGGATATGCAACCAACAATTCTGTAGAGTTAAAGATGATTATACTTGGGAAAAGTGGTTAAGATAATGAGATGATTCTTCGACTCAGTTTCTCGTGAGTGCAACCAACAATTCTGTAGAGTTAAAGATGATTATACTTGGGAAAAGTGGTTAAGATAATGAGATGATTCTTCGACTCAGTTTCTCGTGAGTGCAACCAACAATTCTGTAGAGTTAAAGATGATTATACTTGGGAAAAGTGGTTAAGATAATAAGATGATTCTTCGACTCAGTTTCTCGGATATGCAACCAACAATTCTGTAGAGTTAAAGATGATTATACTTGGGAAAAGTGGTTAAGATAATGAGATGATTCTTCGACTCAGTTTCTCGTGAGTGCAACCAACAATTCTGTAGAGTTAAAGATGATTATACTTGGGAAAAGTGGTTAAGATAATGAGATGATTCTTCGACTCAGTTTCTCGTGAATGCAACCACAAACTCTGTAGAGTTAAAGATGATTATACTTGGGAAAAGTGGTTAAGATAATGAGATGATTCTTCGACTCAGTTTCTCGTGAGTGCAACCAACAATTCTGTAGAGTTAAAGATGATTATACTTGGGAAAAGTGGTTAAGATAATGAGATGATTCTTCGACTCAGTTTCTCGGATATGCAACCAACAATTCTGTAGAGTTAAAGATGATTATACTTGGGAAAAGTGGTTAAGATAATGAGATGATTCTTCGACTCAGTTTCTCGTGAATGCAACCAACAATTCTGTAGAGTTAAAGATGATTATACTTGGGAAAAGTGGTTAAGATAATAGGATGATTCTTCGACTCAGTTTCTCGTGAGTGCAACCAACAATTCTGTAGAGTTAAAGATGATTATACTTGGGAAAAGTGGTTAAGATAATAGGATGATTCTTCGACTCAGTTTCTCGTGAGTGCAACCAACAATTCTGTAGAGTTAAAGATGATTATACTTGGGAAAAGTGGTTAAGATAATGAGATGATTCTTCGACTCAGTTTCTCGTGAATGCAACCAACAATTCTGTAGAGTTAAAGATGATTATACTTGGGAAAAGTGGTTAAGATAATGAGATGATTCTTCGACTCAGTTTCTCGTGAGTGCAACCAACAATTCTGTAGAGTTAAAGATGATTATACTTGGGAAAAGTGGTTAAGATAATGAGATGATTCTTCGACTCAGTTTCTCGTGAGTGCAACCAACAATTCTGTAGAGTTAAAGATGATTATACTTGGGAAAAGTGGTTAAGATAATGAGATGATTCTTCGACTCAGTTTCTCGTGAGTGCAACCAACAGTTCTGTAGAGTTAAAGATGATTATACTTGGGAAAAGTGATTAAGATAATAGGATGATTCTTCGACTCAGTTTCTCGTGAGTGCAACCAACAGTTCTGTAGAGTTAAAGATGATTATACTTGGGAAAAGTGATTAAGATAATAGGATGATTCTTCGACTCAGTTTCTCGTGAGTGCAACCAACAATTCTGTAGAGTTAAAGATGATTATACTTGGGAAAAGTGATTAAGATAATAGGATGATTCTTCGACTCAGTTTCTCGTGAGTGCAACCAACAGTTCTGTAGAGTTAAAGATGATTATACTTGGGAAAAGTGATTAAGATAATAGGATGATTCTTCGACTCAGTTTCTCGTGAGTGCAACCAACAATTCTGTAGAGTTAAAGATGATTATACTTGGGAAAAGTGGTTAAGATAATGAGATGATTCTTCGACTCAGTTTCTCGTGAGTGCAACCAACAATTCTGTAGAGTTAAAGATGATTATACTTGGGAAAAGTGGTTAAGATAATGAGATGATTCTTCGACTCAGTTTCTCGTGAGTGCAACCAACAATTCTGTAGAGTTAAAGATGATTATACTTGGGAAAAGTGGTTAAGATAATAGGATGATTCTTCGACTCAGTTTCTCGTGAGTGCAACCAACAATTCTGTAGAGTTAAAGATGATTATACTTGGGAAAAGTGATTAAGATAATAGGATGATTCTTCGACTCAGTTTCTCGTGAGTGCAACCAACAATTCTGTAGAGTTAAAGATGATTATACTTGGGAAAAGTGATTAAGATAATAGGATGATTCTTCGACTCAGTTTCTCGTGAGTGCAACCAACAGTTCTGTAGAGTTAAAGATGATTATACTTGGGAAAAGTGGTTAAGATAATAGGATGATTCTTCGACTCAGTTTCTCGTGAGTGCAACCAACAATTCTGTAGAGTTAAAGATGATTATACTTGGGAAAAGTGGTTAAGATAATGAGATGCTCCTTCGACTCAGTTTCTCGTGAGTGCAACCAACAATTCTGTAGAGTTAAAGATGATTATACTTGGGAAAAGTGGTTAAGATAATAGGATGATTCTTCGACTCAGTTTCTCGTGAGTGCAACCAACAATTCTGTAGAGTTAAAGATGATTATACTTGGGAAAAGTGATTAAGATAATAGGATGATTCTTCGACTCAGTTTCTCGTGAGTGCAACCAACAGTTCTGTAGAGTTAAAGATGATTATACTTGGGAAAAGTGATTAAGATAATAGGATGATTCTTCGACTCAGTTTCTCGTGAGTGCAACCAACAATTCTGTAGAGTTAAAGATGATTATACTTGGGAAAAGTGATTAAGATAATAGGATGATTCTTCGACTCAGTTTCTCGTGAGTGCAACCAACAGTTCTGTAGAGTTAAAGATGATTATACTTGGGAAAAGTGGTTGAGATAATAGGATGCTCCTTCGACTCAGTTTCTCGTGAGTGCAACCAACAATTCTGTAGAGTTAAAGATGATTATACTTGGGAAAAGTGGTTAAGATAATGAGATGCTCCTTCGACTCAGTTTCTCGTGAGTGCAACCAACAATTCTGTAGAGTTAAAGATGATTATACTTGGGAAAAGTGGTTGAGATAATAGGATGCTCCTTCGACTCAGTTTCTCGTGAGTGCAACCAACAATTCTGTAGAGTTAAAGATGATTATACTTGGGAAAAGTGGTTAAGATAATGAGATGCTCCTTCGACTCAGTTTCTCGTGAGTGCAACCAACAATTCTGTAGAGTTAAAGATGATTATACTTGGGAAAAGTGGTTAAGATAATGAGATGCTCCTTCGACTCAGTTTCTCGTGAGTGCAACCAACAATTCTGTAGAGTTAAAGATGATTATACTTGGGAAAAGTGGTTAAGATAATGAGATGCTCCTTCGACTCAGTTTCTCGTGAGTGCAACCAACAATTCTGTAGAGTTAAAGATGATTATACTTGGGAAAAGTGGTTAAGATAATAAGATGATTCTTCGACGAGTTTGTGGGGAGTTCAACCACCAATTCTATATAATTCAAAGAGATTGTAAAAAATGATTTTTTTAAATAATCGATAAAAACTCAAATGAAGGCCATTTCGGACACTTGGGACAAACGGCACAGCAGCAAACAAAGCAATAACAATTTAGATTTTACTGTAAAATCAAATACGAACTCTCCTGAATTTAACATATTTACCTTGAAATGCTAAAAATTTGATAGCGCTCAAAAAATTATTTAAAATTGAAAGCGTCCGGAAATGACACATGACTGCTCGTATTGAGCCAGAAATCAATAAATCACATTTCTTGTTTGAATATATCATTAAAATGAGTATCATTTACTGAAGTGTTATTGCTAAATCTGTCAGTAGCTTTACTACAACTTTAGTACAACTAGACCACCAAATACAGCTACTCATCATTGCTTTGAGACTGTCATAACTGCTCGACCTCAAAAGTAGTCACGTTCGCTTTCGAATCGTTTGCTCAACGACACTCATTCAACAAACACACATTCATATTCGCTAATTAGCTAAAATTCATATGAAAAAACTTGAAATGTTTCGAGGAATTGTTTGTAGTGTAAAGTCCCTGATTATTTCACACTTCAATGCATTGGTGGCCGTAAATGATCTGGTTCGACTCGATTTATGTAAAAATTTACCAAATTCTAGTTTAGCACATCATTATTTATTTGAACTTGTGGTTATACTTGCGACACTATTCATTGGAACATTTGGCCTGTACTTTGAGGCTCATTCGCGTATTGATTCAATCGACCAAATACTGGCAAGTCGCGAATATTTCCTTCATCAAATATTTCTACCTTCAAATTGGCCCCAAACGGACCTTTTCGTGCCAATGTCTTTCATTTTTGTGATACTAATTCAGTTGTTGAACTTATTCGGCCAGCAACCAGCAATTGACAATCGAACTCGAATGTATTCGCTCGATGGTTCCGAAATGTTGAAAATTGATTCTTTAATACTGAACAAAATAGTTTCGCGAAAAATAATCAAATTTCACTACAAAGCAAAAAAGTTGTTCATTCACGTGCTATGTTTTATGTACATTTTCTTGATTGCACTCTACTATCCAAGCGTGCTGCTCAATTCTGCATACCAAATTGGAGTGGTATCTTTCATATTTTGGATACTGCTTTTCCCTATTTGTGTGTTCTATTTAGATTTTGGTAAGTTTGAGATAACAATCCAAAAAATATATTTTATAACTTACAAAAAATAACTACACACAGAAATAGCGTGCAAAATTCTTTTCGTAGCAATGTCAAGTGAATATATATGGATTCGACTGAATTCAATTCTGGAGCGACTCGTGCAAATTCGGGACATTTTTTGGATAGGAAAATTCAAAAATAATCATAACCGGAAACAGTATTTGCTTTATCATAAATATCTGCGCCTAAATAGCGAGTTGGCTCACACCTGTCGTCACCTGCAAGTGTACAGTCAATATTGGAGTTCATTTCTCACACTCACCTACGTCAACTACATCACCTACCTGTGCTACACTGCATTTACGGCTATTTTCACACCAAATTTGCTTCTCATGATCAAACTCATCTTTACGCTCATCATTGTGCAGGCGCAGACAATGTTGCTGCTGATCACTCGTCAGTGTGCCAAAGTGGTGAAATGTAATCACAAAATTACGCGTGAAAATCAAAAGATTTTTCGTGCATTTGCTAAACAGACATTTGTTGGCCGAAATGTGAAATCTCGAATTCTGTTAAAGGTATATTTGAAAATAAATATTTTATCTCATTAATAATTTTCACTAAATTCTCTTTTTGTAGGCAGAATTGTTTCAAGAAGCTCGACTTTTGTATCCTTATGCTTTCACGTTGTTTGGCAATTATCGAATCACGTCCAAGACATTTCATGTGGTATGTACTGATTGATTCTAATCTTACTTTAAATTTTAATATTTTTTAAATAATTAGATTATTTCATATGTCTGGATCTTCTTTTTGTACATTATCAAAAATCGGAGAGACTAAGTACTTTATTCATAATCTAAAAATTATACTTGAAATTATTCATTAAAGCTTTATCAATTTTTATTTTGATTTTATATTAACAACAAACTTTTTAATCTATTTTTTAACAACAAATAATTTAGGTTTCTTTTGCGTTTTTTAAAATAAATAAATAAATAATATCATAAACTAACAAGTGAAATGTCATTTAATTTCAGGATCTTTGTAAATGTTTGTCATGTCATGAAAAAGTTCAGTTTAAGAACTTATTTATAAATGTAAAAATAGTCGAGAAAGTCAAAAGTTTTTCTATTGATTTAAATGTCAACTTTACTTTGTAAAATTATTATAATTTGTAGTAATTATAAAGAGTGTAAGTTAGCTGATATAATTTTGAACGCAAAGTGACCGAATCCATGACATTAAAGTAAGTATACTTAATATACTTTTTTTATTGTTGGGAAATATTTACAAGCGATATATATTTTCTTTTGGAAAAGTACAACCTGCCATTTTGATGACCTGATGAGCTGCATAGATGCCCGCATCGATGCACTCCTCCAGTGACTTGCCCAGTGCCTTGTAAGCCAAAAATCCACCCACAAAAGTATCACCCGCTCCGATGGTGTCCACAATGTGCTCCTCTGGCACTCTGTGTACTTTGAAACTTTTCTTCTTGTCTGAATCTCGCGAGAACGCCACCAGAACATCGTCACAGCCTTGCGTTATCACCACCATTCGCGGTCTTCGGTGTTCGATGTCTGCCAACTTTTGTGTGATCTCTCCAATGTCTTTACTATCCCAACCTTTCACGCTGGCAAATGCTTGAGCTTCAGATTCATTGCCGAAAAGAATGTCTACGTATGGTAGAATTTTGTCCAATTGATCCGAACAGGTTTGGGGCACGAAAGGTGCTGAAATGTTGAGTGTAAAACATTTTTCATTTCCACTCGAATCGTAATCGTGAACATGCTGAGCAATGAAAAGTTGCGCCTCAAAGCAGACCATCAAGTGGAATCCAGTTGTGTACACAATTCGAGCCTGTTCAACCAAATGCAAATTATCGTGAACATGTTGAAGATTAAATTGCTGTGAAGCACCGAGATAGGCACACAGGGACCGGTCATTTCCGGTAATCAAACAGGCACAAGTACCAGTAAGTACTTGCGGGTCTTCATAGTACGACACAATCACCTGATCATCCTCAGCTTTACTCTTCATCTGTTTACCAAATTCATCTCGACCCACTGCACCAAAAACAGCACCCACTCGTGGCTTATGGCAAAACCACTGCACAACTCGAATTGTGTTCTGTGCCGCACCACCAGCGATAAAGTCAACTTGGTAGTTTTGTGTCAAGTCACGACAGAGATTTTCATGTTTCTCATCCGCGATGATGGCGTTGTTTGGTTCGAGTCCATATTTGCGCAAAAAATCATGATCCACCACTGCAGATATGTCCAGCAGGGGATTGCCAAGACCCAGAATGTGGCCTTCGTTGAGATTGTGAGACATATTTTTGTAAACACAGTAAATTAAAACTAAAATTCATACAAAACATCGACACAAGCAAATGCAGAGTTTTCGAAAACAAGTGCACCCTTGTCGAAATGTACAAACACATTAGCACAAAGCATACAACAAAAACTCGTAATTCAATGGCTCATTTGTCAGTGCACGACACTTTATTGACTTTGATTGATGCGATTACACGACTCTCTATGTCATTTAGTGTGTGTTTGCTCATTATCATGTTGATTGTACAAAGTGGCAAAGTACACAACTGCCACAATTGTGCATTAATGCCATACACAACTAACATTGCTCGTGAAGGTCTTTTGGGTGGGTCAAGCTCAAATTACATTAAGAGAGTTAGAAAGTGACACTAAAAATTAAGATAAATATGCCATTGAATAGTCATAAAATTAGATAAAAGTGAAGAAAATTTTCTATTTCCATGCCCAAACTCGTACATAATCAACTTCCATTGTGGGTTTCAGCCATTGTTTCGCCTCTTCCGCTGTGACATAGGGCCCGGGTCCAAAGAATGTTCCACCAACCGCAACATTGAGAATCAAATAAAATGGCTTATCAAATGGTTGACCTTTTCGGATGTAAGGATTGCGACCCTTACCAGACCACATGCTTCGGTTAATGTTCTCCTGATGAAATTGAGTGTCGTCGATGTACCAGTTAATTGACTTTGGGTTCCATTCGAGAGAGAATTTATGAAATTTTCTGCTAAAATCCATTGGAAATGTTCGATCTCCACTTCCACTTTCACTACTGTGCGGATAGTTGCCACCGTAGTGAAGGTTGCCCAATGTTACGTTCGGTTTATCACCCCTCGCCTCCATCATGTCGATCTCTCCACTCGCAGCCCAATCACCATAAGTATTTCGATCTTTTGGCAACAACCAAATAGCGGGCCACAAATGATGACCACGTGGCAGTCGGGCACGAACCTCAAATTTTCCATAAGTCCATGAACGTTTAGTTCGAATTCTTCCCGAAGTAAAGCTTCGATCTTTATATTTTTCAACACCAACATCAATGACCAGTAATCCATTTTCAACTCGTACATTTTCTGTTCTGTCAGTGTAACATTGCTGTTCATAGTTATGTGGTTTACAGTGCACATCGTAGGCCCAGTTGGAACTGTCCAACTTGTGACCATCAAATTCATCGGACCAAATCAAATTCCATTTTGCTGAAGATGCAAAGCAAAAAAGTTCTAACGCCAACCACAAAAAATGAATCCAAAAGTGCTTCATCATGTTGATTGCATAACACAAATGTTGATACAAAAATTTGAAACGATTATGACGTGAATTATAATAAAATCTTGCCTTTTTATATAAAAACAAATCAACAATTTGCCAATTATTTTTGGTTCTGACGCAAACTAATAAATGATTGATTAACACATTCGCCAATCACGTGATAGGAAGATTTCAGTTTGCTGGTTTCGATTTTTGGTTCAATTTAGGTAGTCAAACTTGAAAACGATCAAAGTGAAATTGAAATTGCTTTTGAAAAATTTGAAACACGTAAGGCTAATAAATTGGCTGACGTTGTTAAGCGAATGTACAAGCGAGCGTACGTGGTTGAAGCTCAATGACGTTTGATTGATGATCACTCAATTTCGCCTAAATTGAGCGCTCGGATGAGTAATCCTTCTGTCTTGCAGGAATGCAGTGAGTTGTGCGCTTGTTATGATTGCAATGCAAACATGATGTTTTGCTATTGTAATGACCATTTGGTTCGATATGGAGGGGAATTGCGAGTTGTCAGTAACCACAGTGCCACGACAAAATCGATTTTTAAATTAATTAATTAAATTATAAAAATTTCGGAACACGTTAAAATATTTTTAATTAGCTTAATCAGAATAATTTAATTTAATTCTCATCAGTAAATATATTAATTTTAAATTATAAAATCAAATCAAATTCAAATATTTGACAAATTCAAAATGTCTCAAACAATGTTGAGAATATTCAACTTAGTGAAAAGCTGGTTTCAATGGCTCACCACTTTGATTGTCACACATTTCGCCATTTTGGAAGCACATTTGGATTTAATTTGTTCTGTAGATCGATTCAAGAAAACTGCAAATAAGTTTCATTTTCTATTTCCACCTTTTGTCCTGTTTTACAGCTTTGCAATACACGGGACCATTTTGTTGCACTACGAATCGTACAATGCAATGTCTCGTAATCAGACTTCCGAATCGTGGTTTTCAACTCTCGCAAAAAGTCCATACGTTTTCACGCACCAATTGGTCCATCACGCAGCAGTCAGACAAGTCGATTTCAGTGTTTCCATTGGCTCAATTGCATTCGTTTGTATTTACATTGGATTTGTGTTTCTACCCAACGGTAACGCTCGTTATCAAATGTTTGAACGTAAAAATATGAAGTTATTTATCGGTGAAAATGATATTCCAAATTGTCTCTCAGAGAAGATTTGGAAATTACGCAAAAAGGCAAAGCCATTGTTTCATTACAGCATCGGCATCTGTTATCTAATGTTTATCACATTCATGCTCACTTATGTGTGGATAAATTCGGTTTATTCAATCAGTTTGGTATCTATTCTGTTTTGGATTGGTCTATTTCCGCTTGCATTCTTTTACTATATCATTGGTAGGTTGTGTTGATTTGTTTGTTTCGTATCTAACATTTACTAATGTTTTAGCATATTGTGGCTTTGCGGTTTGTGTCTGCTTTTCAATTCGATACATCCGACTGGCACAGCAGGATTTGGTTGTAAAAATGATCAAGTTAAATCACGATATAACCAGTGGATGTGGTTTGTACTGCGGTTGGATTCGTTACTGTAGAATCAATTCAGAGCTAATTCAACTGTGTTGCACAATCCAACAGTACACTGTTCGATGCAAGCACTTTTTGTCGATTATTTTGCCATTCTACGTAACAGTTGGCTGTTATATGGTCTATGTTTGCTTGTCTACTCAAATGACCAATGCTTTTCAGAAAATAATATTTGTGACTGCGGGGGCAGAATGCAATCTATTGATTTTTATGCTCATTATGGAGTGCGCACGTGTGGTTCGATTGAATTCTCAAATTAAACGTCAAAATCGTAAATTCTCGCAATGTTTCATGTATAATGTTCGATCGAATGGGTACTTTCGTGTGGGCAACCAATTGAAGGCTCAAACACTTCAAACTCATAAACGATTGCATCCGTATGCGTTCTGTTTGTTTGATAATTACCGGATCACCTCGAAGACGTATTTTATGGTAATATTGATAATCATTGAAAAAATAACTGTTTAATTATTTCTGTACGATAAGATCATTTCATACATTGCCGCTTATTACATGTTCATTTTTAAGAGGCAATTTGGCAAGTTGAACTAACTTTGATCATCAGACATGGGTTCAAATAAACTTTCCATTTAACATTCATTAATGCTTTACACGGACGCCGATAAGAAAGAGCTTAATGTTTTAAACAAAAATAAATTTTTACTATAGGAAACTAAAATAGATTTTGTATGACCATTTTAAACATTGTTTTCATTTATTTGTATCAATAATCAGCAGCAACTGCTGTAACATTTCGCACATGGACGCGAGAATGTTAAGTCGTGTGAGCCAGTAGGCGTCAGCCATGGATATCGAAATGCGATCTGTAGCAATCATTTCACGAATTTCCAAAACGCGAAATTTGCCTGCCACCACATTCTTTGGCCAACGAACTCGATGCACAAAGTGATCCAACTGCGGGAGAATCCATTTGGACTTGGAGTTGAATTCACTCATCAAGTAGAACATTATGACAAAAACTATTAAGGTAAGGGGAAGTTCGTTCAGGGAAATGGCTTTCAAGAATTGTGATGTTCGCCGATCGAGCAGGAGGTACAGCTGAAATTGTATGGTGTGAAGTAGTGCCTTGAAGATAAAGAATGAAACCAATGCGAATTGAGCCTGCATTCCGAGAAATTTAACCAAAAATTTTGTCAATGTTCTAGTATGCTTTCTGGTCCGATTGAAGTAGATATGGGCTCGGAAACGATTAGCTGGCTTTTCCAACTTTCTTAGAGACATTGCAATCCTATGTCTGATGTACAGGAATCGTCTTGTGATATAACAATTCAAGAAGAATGTTTGCTGAATCAGTAAAATTGTTACCGAGATTACTTGCCGTCCAGATATGCAGAATATTGCAGTCCAAAAGGCAAATAGGCCCAAATTGAAGTACGACACAGTGGCCCAAGGATGAGTGCTGAAATAGTCCCAAACAGGAATTGCCACCACCGTAATTGGAGATGCCCAAAGGCTGAACACGTGAAAGAGTGAGAGCAACTTCATTCCTCGGTCCATATTCTTACGGTAGCTGAAGGGAAAATGAAATTTTCCCGTTTCACGAAATTCAAGCAAGACTTGAAAGCCAAAGAATTGATTTATTGTTAATGAAATCCATAATGTGTTTATATCTAAATGGAGAAAAATTTGAAAATCAAAAAATTAAATCAAAAAATTAAATCAAAAAATCAAAATTAAAACAAACACAAAACTTACACAAAATAGCCGGTGCAAAATACGCAAGACAAAGAGTAACATTTAGGAATGAACTATTCGGTTGATTTTCAAACATCTCAACAAAATATCCGCGTACTGGATTGGCCTTATCGCACAAAGCAATTGCAGCAAAGCGAAATATATTGACAAACAAAATGACAATATGAAACACAATTTCACACAACATTCGACGATCGATTTTGTTGTGTTTCATGTCTTCAATTGACCGATACGGAATGATGCGACATTTCGTCAACATTTCCGCATGACGATCGTAAGGGTTGCAATTCTTGTACGAACATATGATTGTTTTTCGTAAACGACAAATTAGACGAAACATTTTTAGAGAGCGGGCCTCTTCAGATTCAAAGTTTAAAATGTTAAATTTGTTCGAGACAAACTGATCAGGAATATTTAAACTGACTAAATGTTAGTAGGTAAAACTTAATTTATGTGAATATTTGAAATAAGCAAAAATAAACAATTTTTTCGCTAGTACATTAATGAAAAATGCATTAAGCAGTGCATTTCTAAGTTAAATTTGAAGTTCTTCATTATAAAACAACAATTAACATGCAATTAGTCTAATTATCAGACAGTATAGCTATGGAGATTCGATGGGGTGACTTTTGTCAAGAGAAAACATAACCTTTACGAATTTGAAAAATCGTACAAATTTGAAATTCTACTGACACATTCAACTTTTCGTGATAATTGTTGTTGTTGTAAATAAGTATCATTAGTGTTTGATCTTTTGAAACAACAACCGTATTGTCTGGGTTACTAGGAGCAACTAAGATATACGGAAGTTCAAAACAAACAATCCGTCAGCACTACATAGTTTCAACAACAACATTCATTATTTGCACTGAATTTGTCATTAGGAAACAACTAGAAACATAACAAATTAACAAACATTGCTATGGAGATTCGACTTAATGAACAAAACAACTGACACTTTCACTTAAAGAAATATCTCAAGATAAATTTTAGGCAAAAACGGAGTTTTAGAAGGACAATTAAAACTTCATGATAATGAACCGAATGAATAATGGTTTCTCTCAAATTTTTCTATCATTATTATTGTCATAGAAAATGAAGTCAGTGGGGAAAAAAATGATTTTTTGGTTATAATTAATTTGGTTACATGTTTTACGTGGTTGATTTGAAAAAGTTTAATTTGAAAAAATAGATTTTACAAGAAAATGCTCGGGACGCAAGCGACCCTCGCATAAAGATAATAAGGTGTTTCATCGGCAAGTTAGTGGGATACAATTTTGAGAAATTATGTACATCTTCACATTTTGTTACAGGTAAAACACATCAAGATAATAAGGTGTTTCATCGGCAAGTTAGTGTGATACAATTTATTGAAATTATGCACATCTTCACATTTTGTTAAAGGTACACATCAAGATAATAAGGTGTGTGATTGATCAAGTCATAGGCCTGTGTTGATGTGCGAATTTTTTATTGGTTTTTGACACACAACACACAAACTGAAAACACAATCCACTGAAAGGAATGAGTTTGGCGCCCAAACTCTCGTCAACACGTCTGTAAATGAATCAGCCGGGAAATCGGATCGTCCTTAGTTGCCAGTGAACTGATGTTGGACCGTTTATCCAGGGGAAACTTCTTGGGTCCTGGGTGACTCGCCTCGACAAGTGACCAGTCTCGCTTGCTTCGTGAGGAGATAGTTTCAAATGATGCTCCTGATCGAGTCCCAAGTGGTCGATCCTGAATTGATCATTGTCATTGCTTATATTCACTTGCGCGGCGTAAACCCAAACGATCAGCTCCACGAGAAACGTCATTGGAGATTTTCCGCTCATCTGGCTGTTTGTTCTGGTCTCATGATGTCGACGAACTTTGCCAAAATACGCATGTAATAGTCTAATTTTATTAGAATATTATAATTGTCAGAATAGTTGCTCCCTCTCTACTCAACCAATCACGGCCATGCACTACTCATCACTTGGTCATCAACTAGTGTGCACATAGCCGACAATCATCACATGGAGTGACTCAGCACTACTGCTTTCTCTCACTATATAAGTCTGTGGACTGAAGCAGTCTGTCATCGTGTGCTTTGTATGTTTAGGATGATGTTCTATTTTATTTAGTGATCTCTTCTTTTGTAGGTAACTACCGAAACCTCTTACTGGTCTCTCTCTTCAGTTGTTTGGACAACTGTCACCTACTCAAGCCCGTCTCTCATCATCAAGCCCGATCACTTTTCTATGTTGGACACGAAGATCTGATTCTCGTGTATTTTACTTATTTATTCCATCAATAAAAGCTTTTAACCTAACACGTTATCAGCACGAAGCTCTATGATGGAATTCGTCAGCATACTAATTTGTGTCCTCATCAGTTTGGGTGTCTGTTTTCTCTTCTGGGCGGCTCTCGGTTTTGGTCAAGGTTCAAATGTTAATCCACCGTTACCCGAAAGAAGAAGCTATAAAGAAAATGAAATTACTCGTCTAAATGGCACCAACTTCTCGAACTGGCAATTTATGCTCCGGATGAGTCTACGACGGATGAAAATAGAACATGCAATCAAAAGTCCTCAACCTATTAATTCTGATGCTAATCAGATCGCACTGGGTAAACTTTTAAGTTCTCTGGATGACCGTCACATATCTTTGGTTCGTGATATTACGTCTGCACATGGCGCTTTTATGAAGATAAGCAACGAATACGTTACTAATGACGTTGTCAAGCAAGCTCTACTGGAAGGAGATCTGAGGCGGATTAAACTCGAAGGATTTTCTATCATTAAAGTTCAAGAATATACTAAAGCTATTGGACAGAAGGTGGACGAACTACGTATGGCAGGAGCAGAGTTTACTCACGAAAAGGAACTGTGTTTTTATGTTGATAACCTGCCTAAGGAACTGATCCCTTTCAAGTCTTCTACTTATCAGCAATTACAAACTTTAACCAAAGAACAAGTTCATCTGAATTTAATTCAATACTGTGGTATGTTGAATGAAGGCAAATCTGAACAAGCTCTTTCTTGCAAGGAAACTCGTAAATCTTTATCAAGCAATGAATTTTATCAAAGACGACCGAAGTGTTTCTACTGTGGCCGAATTGGACATATCGAGGTTAAATGCTTCAAGAAGAAGGCTGACATTGAACGCAATGGTGGTAAACCTACTCCTCAGTCATCTTCTATTAATACTAATGCTAAAGCTGTAATAAATGATTTTAATCAGTACGTTGTTGAGTGGATTGTCGACTCTGGAGCCTCAAGTCATTTTATAACAACGGACAGACATTTACTCAACGCTATCTCAATAAGTCAGTCAGTCAACACAGCAAGCAATCAACAGTGCAGAATCTATCGCCAAGGGGACTACGTTCTGGTCACTGGTCCTGAAACCTTACGGCTTAAAGATGTGAAACTCGCACCTGAATTTAGTGCCAATCTCCTTTCTGTCAATAAGTTAACAAATGATGGATTTAAAGTGGAATTCAGTTAAAATTTATTAATCGTCAATTCTCTCAATTTTGCATGCAGAATGGTCAATCGAATGAGTGCTTTCGAGTGGGCAACAAATTGAAGGCTCAAACACTTCAAACCCACAAACGATTGCATCCGTATGCGTTCTGTTTGTTTGATAATTACCGGATTACTTCAAAGACGTATTTTATGGTAATTTATGGATGGAATATGAAAATTTTGTCAAATTCAAATTATATTTTGACGAACACACGTACATTATTCATCTTAATTTTAAATGTCTGTCTGTAAAACATTTTATTGTATTTTGATAAAACTGTACTCGATAGAATTACAAATATTGGTTATCTTGAAAAGAAAGTAAGAAATAAATTTGTTTGCTTGCAGAATTGTGTTCCACTTTTCTCACAAACAAATTTAATATTATGCTATTTTTCATTTTAAAATGTTTATCCAATTTTATTTTTTGAGTGAAAATACAATGGATATTCCAGAATCAATAATTGAATTATGTTTGTTTGAATATTTAAGATATTACATTTTAAGAGCAGATTTTTACATTATTTTCAAACTACGAACACATTCGAAATTGAACCTAGTGAATATCTCTTTTACTTTGACATTTTCGTCTAGAGTTTCATTCTGAATTCGTGTTCAAATGTGAAATTAAAATTCACATTCACATTTGGCTTACATTATCATATTGTCAATATGACATCCTTTTTAAATATTTAATTTTTAAAATTTAAAATAAAAATATACAATTTCTGTTTGTATATCGAATGTTATTCAAATTGTTTATTGAAAGTTTATTATTTATTAACATTTTTTTAAACATTTTTTAGCATTTAAAATTGTTGACAAAAACAAAAGATTTAAAAGGGCAATTAAGATTAGTACGCTAAATGATGGCTTAATTAAAAAATAATTTTTCTCAAATTTGTCGATCGTTATTATTGACATTGTGGCAAGTAAATAATTTTTAGTTATCTTTTATTTAGTTTAATGCTTTACGATGATGCCGATAAGAAATGATGTTTGATGTTTAAAACAAAAATAGGGTTTTACTATAGAAAATTAAAATATATTGTCTACGACCATTTGGAAACATTTATTTATTTGTATCAATAATCAGCAGCAACTGTTGTAACATTTCGCACATGGACGCGAGAATGTTCAGTCTGGTGAGCCAATAGGCGTCAGCCATGGATATTGAAATGCGATCTGTAGCAATCATTTCACGAATTTCCAAAACGCGAAACTTGCCTGTCACCACATTCTTTGGCCAACGAACTCGATGCACAAAGTGATCCAACTGCGGGAGAATCCATTTGGACTTTGAGTTGAATTCACTCATCAAGTAGAACATTATGACGAAAACTATTAAGGTAAGGGGAAGTTCGTTCAGAGAAATGGCTTTCAAGAATTGTGATGTTCGCCGATCGAGCAGGAGGTACAGCTGAAATTGTATGGTGTGAAGTAGTGCCTTGAAGATAAAGAATGAAACCAATGCAAATTGAGCCTGCATTCCGAGAAATTTGACCAAAAATTTTGTTAATGTTCTAGTGTGTTTTCTGGTTCGATTAAAGTAGATATGGGCTCGGAAACGATTAGCTGGTTTTTCCAACTTTCTTAGAGAATGTGCAATCCTATGTCTGATGTACAGGAATCGTCTTGTGATATAACAATTCAAGAAGAATGTTTGCTGAATCAGTAAAATTGTTACCGAGATTACTTGCCGTCCAGATATGCAGAATATTGCAGTCCAAAAGGCAAATAAGCCCAAATTGCAGTACGACACAGTGGCCCAAGGATGAGTGCTGAAATAGTCCCAAACAGGAATTGCCACCACCGTAATTGGAGATGCCCAAAGGCTGAACACGTGAAAGAGTGAGAGCAACTTCATTCCTCGGTCCATATTCTTACGGTAGCTAAAAGGAAAATGAAATTTTCCCGTTTCACGAAATTCAAGCAAGACTTGAAAGCCAAAGAATTGATTTATTGTTAATGAAATCCATAATGTGTTTATATCTAAATGGAGAAAAATTTGAAAATCAAAAAATTAAATCAAAAAATCAAAATTAAAACAAACACAAAACTTACACAAAATAGCCGGTGCAAAATACGCAAGACAAAGAGTAACATTTAGGAATGAACTATTCGGTTGATTTTCAAACATCTCAACAAAATATCCGCGTACTGGATTGGCCTTATCGCACAAAGCAATTGCGGCAAAGCGAAATATATTGACAAACAAAATGACAATATGAAACACAATTTCACACAACATTCGACGATCGATTTTGTTGTGTTTCATGTCTTCGATTGACCTATACGGAATGATGCGACATTTCATCAACATTTCCGCATGACGTTCGTAGGGATTGCAATTCTTGTACGAGCGTATAATTTTGGTTCGTAAACGACAAATTAAACGAAACATTTTTAGAGTTTCACTCCACTGAATAAGAGTTTAATATTTTCTCGAGACAAACTGTTCAGAAGTATATAACTGACTAAATGAGTAAATGTTAGTAGGTAAAACTTAATTTATGTGAATATTTGAAATAAGCAAAAATAAACAATCTTGTCTGTGCTAGTACATTAATGAAAAATGCATTAAGCAGTGCATTTCTAAGTTTAAAGTTCTTCATTAGAAAACAGCAATTAACATGCAATTAGTCTAATTATCAGACAGTATTGCTATGGAGATTCGATGGGGTGACTTTTTTCAGGAGAAAACATAACCTTCACAGGATACTTAAATTTGAAATTCTACTGACACATTCAACTTTTCGTGATAATTGTTGTTGTTGTAAATAAGTATCATTAGTGTTTAATCTTTTGAAACAACAACCGTATTGTCTGGGTTACTAGGAGCAACTAATATACGGAAGTTCAAAACAAACAATCCGTCAGCACTACATAGTTTCAACGACAACATTCATTATTTGCACTCCATTTGTCATTAGGAAACAACTAGAAACATGACAAATTAACAAACATTGCTATGGAGATTCGACTGAACAAAACAACTGACACATTCACTTTAAAAAAATATTTCAAGATAAATTGTAAGCAAAAACGAAGTTTTAGAAGGACAATTAAAACTTAATGATAATGAACCAAATGAATAATGGTTTCTCTCAAAATTTTCTATCATTAAAATTGCCATTAGAAAAGTTAAGTTAGTGACAAATAAATAAATGATTTTTTGGTTATATTTTATTTTGTTTCATGTGTTACGTAGTTAATAAGAAAAAATTTTATGTTAAAAAATTATGCACATCTTCACATTTTGTTAAAGGTAAAACACATCAAGATAATCAGACGTTTCATCGGCAAGTTAGTGAGATACAATTTTGAGAAATTATGCACATCTTCACATTTTGTTAAAGGTAAAACACATCAAGATAATCAGACGTTTCATCGGCAAGTTAGTGAGATACAATTTTGAGAAATTATGCACATCTTCACATTTTGTTAAAGGTAAAACACATCAAGATAATCAGACGTTTCATCGGCAAGTTAGTGGGATACAATTTTGAGAAATTATGCACATTCACATTTTCCACGTGTTTTCGTGTTGATCTCTTATCGTCATCGTTATCAGCTCAACATTAACTCTTTTATGTCATCATCATGATTGTCATAATGTCACGAAAGTTAACGTCAAGTACAATGACAGGCTTGTTCACTATTATCTGTTCAACTGTCTGTTGATTGGTTTGGATATTTATTTGAATTGGCTTGGGGCTGAATGTGCTCTCTTCATCTGGTGGAAACTTGTAATTGGAATATTCCCGAAATTAAATTAAATTTTTTTTAATGATAGTAATAAAACCGAAATTAATTAAATTTTTTTAATGATAGTAATAAAACCGAAATTAATTAAATTCAAATTTATTTTAAATTAAAAACATAAATTAATTTATTTAAAAATGTTTATTGTCAAAAATTATCATGACAAAAATCCTTCGAACCTGTGTTTGGATTCTTCGCAAGCCAATTGAATTGGTTGTTTTGTTGATTTGGTTTGTGAGTTTACACGTCAAAGCATGTCTCTATTCATTTGACACAATTATTGATGCTCCGACTGGTGTTGGGCTTCACAGCTTGGCACGATATCGAGCAGAACGCGCTCGTGCCGATAAACGACGAATCCATCGACTTTTCATTCTGCCAATTTGTGTTTATGCCTTTTTGGCTGCTCACACATTTTGGGTCATGTGGAAGAATGATTTCGAGTACTACACTCGACCAATGGCCGAAATGTTGACTCATCGAGTGTATCCCGTGGAATTTTGGCGACAATGTGACATGGTGGCCTTTTGGGTTACCACAGGATTCGCACTGTACGGTCTCACATTTACCTTTCGATGTTGGCTATCTGATCGTTACTGTATGTACTTTGTGTATGGCCCAAGTGGTGAATACGATTTGATTGTTAATGGGAAAAGTAAGTTTGCTTGCTCAGTCTCTGCCTGTTTTATTTTGTGATCAACTTATACTTCCAGTTTGGAACAAAGAAAATACAAAGAAAATTTACAAATTTCGAAATGCAACCAAAAAGGCGACGTTCCCACTGGCCATTTCAGCTTGGTTGGTTTGTTATCTGTTTTTAGGGTGGAATTTTGTTCATACTAATTTTGATGGCATCGTCGATTGCTTACTGTTGCTAATCTATTTTCCAATATTGACTTGGTATTGTGTTTTTAGTAAGAGACAGTTATCTATCTACTTTTTTTTGCACTAATTAAATTATTTTCTCTAGCGTGTGTTCTCATGTTCAATCACTTTTTCGTCATTACCAAGTATGTGATGATCAAGCAAGCCTATTTGATTGGACAACAAGATGAACTAATCAAACGTCTTAATGGAAATGCTAAACGATCAAAATTGAGACTTCAGTTTGACTTTCGCTCAATCAACACTCACTTGGCATATCAGTGTGAAGAGATTCGTGGTTACAATCGATTTTGGGCCTCAGCCATTAGCATCATATTCGGCGTGGACATTGTTACTTTCTGCTATCAGCTTTATTCTTTTATGTTCCACGAACAGACTTCGCTCATTCAGTTTATGTATTTCTTCTTCTTTCTTATTGAACTTGGAGCATTCATTTTCATTGCAATCTCACTCGCATCTGTGGTGGATCGAAACAATGATCTATTCTATGAGAGGAACATGAAGGCTGGAATGGCTTTTGGCTTGAATTTCAACAATCGTTCATCGATTCGACAATTGATCCATGTAAATGTTTCTGTTCATGTAATATAATATTGAATAATCCGAATGCAACTTTTTTTTGTAGGTCAACAAAGTAGCGACCAATCGAGTCTTTTCCAAATGCTGCTTCCGACTGGTCAATGGCTATCGTCTCGATGCGACTGCTTTCAACATGGTTTGATCATACAAAAGGTTTTTTTCGTTAATATTCTAATGTAATCAAATCCACAGGCCATTTTTATTATGAGCACCTTCTTCATGTACATTTGTCGCCAAAATCATAAACATTTCTAACTGTAAGTTGATTGTTTTTTTGAATCTATCTTTGTATGCAATTTATTTTTTTTGATTAAAATTTACTTAAGATGTTAACAAATTAAAACAAAAAATTAAAATTTAGAACAAATATATCCAAAGTCCAGAAAATTTGAAATGTGTATGTTTTTGTTTTAATATTCTGCCAAAAGGATTACATCCAAGAATAAAACATTATATTATGAAATTGTTGAAACTGCTGGCCATTGTGGCAATCTACTCCACTTTCCAAAAGCAAAATTCAGAATTCTGTGTTTTTTCAATTACAATACCAAACAATTATTTATTTATATTTCATTTTTTCCAGTGCATCCTTTTCTATGGCAAAATGTTGGCCTATGCCTACAAAATGTTCAAAAATATTAATTAACTTTCCATCAATAATGTGTGGAACAAGGAAGCAAATCGTTGTCACGATGTGATTTGCCTCTAAGTCACATTTTTCCAAATCAGTGATTGCCTCACAAGAATGTTCACGCATGTATCCTCCCACAGGTTCGCATCGTACAGTCCATGGTAGTAGGTGAAAAGCAAAAAAGAATTGCCCAGCATGTTTTGATCTAGATAACCATTACCAATTGCAAAACCTTTGAAATTCACGGGAAATTTGTTCTCCAAAACATGCGAGGCCAGTGTTAGGACGTACACGCCAGCATAACTCTCACCAGTAATGTAAAAAACATTACGTTCAAAGTGGGGAAACTTGCGAAAGAAACTCCTCAGTGCAATTCAACATCGCAGTCATACGATCGTCAGTTTTATAGTCGTGTACACGTGTCCCTTCCTTCCATCTCCACCCCTTTCCACATGATCACTCACCAATCTGCACAGTCGAACTACTGTAAAAATGGCACTTTACGAGATGATGCTGAAAATGGCCTTATAAACCAATGAAATATATTCCAAACCTCCTTTTCTCGTTTGTGCACCATCAAATCCATCATCTCTTGTGTAAACAACATCTCGAATCCTTCTCTCGCAATCCAATATTCATCATTTCTTTCTTTATATTCCTTCAAATCATCTTCACTTTTATGCTTCAATATCCAATATTCCATCAACATCTCCTTCAACTCCACCAATTTGTCCTCTTCACTTTTGTTCATATTTTCATTCACAATTAGAATCACAGTTCACAAGTCACAAGCATTAAGCAACTAAACACAATCAATGCGCAGCACAATCATCAGCACTCTCCATCCTTGTCATCCACAGACAGTTATCAACCTAATCAACACCACCACGATTGATGAGATTGATTCATGAGAGTACGTACACAACAACAACAACAACCACAAAAAGTTTTGGTGAACGAGTTGAAGACAAATTGATTTGGGCTTTGATTTTGCTTCGAATTTGGGTTATATTTATTAATTTATATAACTAGTCTTAAGTGACCAAGAATTGATTCAATTACGGCGTCTGTGTATAATAAGCTATACGATCTTGTGCGCACATTAATTTGTATTGTATTGCTACATGTTCTTATGTCTTCTCTATAGATTATAATGTACATTATAATGTACATCACATCTCGTGTACAGTGAAAAATACAATTTTTATCAGCGCGAGTGGCCGTGAAAACTCATTTCATGTAATAATTGATATATAAATAGCATTATTAGTGGCTTTACACTTGTTTGCTTGGATTTTGGCTTCAATTGGCCAACAATACTTGTTATTGCTCGTGCATTTGGTAAGTAACGTTTATGTTTATTCAATTGATAGAGCAACGAAGAGATCTTCAGCAGCTCTCTTGTTGCCGTCAAATTCAAAGCTCAAGTTGTTTACTTCATTTCACTCTCACTCGTCACAAGCAAAAAATTTTGCCATTTCACTCACTTCCTCGAAAGCTTTCACTGTTTTACTGTTTCACAATGCAGATTCGCTTTCAGATCTGTATTTTGTTAATGCTTCTTAGATTCAACTCAAAATCTTCAGCAGAAAAATTTGAAAGCCCTTTAAACAAAACAACAATTTCGAACAAAATCCGCTACGCAACCTTTGAACTGTACAACCTTTTCTTGGATACCATTTTTGGATACGACTGTAAGCATTGGTACTTGAATGATCCCGGTGCCCCGGTGGATCTTATCCCCTGTCCACCAACATCAGCACAGTTCAAGACTGATCCAAGATTCGAGATTGATCCTAGCTGTCGTTTGCCTCCATGTGAATTTCATCAGGGTGCAGATTTTTGTGTTCGTTCACGAGTTGCTAGCGCCAGTGGTGCTGGCCAACAGTGCTGCTACAAGGGCGGACAACTATTCCGTGGTCCACCAGGTGGCGGTACTGTCGATAAATGTTATTACAAAACCAACTTTGGACTGAATCATTTTCAGGAGGATGTTCTGCCATGGTCATTGTGCTGTAAAGGAAAGCCACTGGAGTTGTGCAAGTTGTACTATGAGAAGAGGCCGTCGGATTCTGGTGAGGGCTATGTTCCGCCAAGTGAGGAGATGTAACCATCATCATCTACTATCGATCTAATAAATGAAGAGTTTTAAAAATTTTTGCTTTAAGCTTTTCCAACTAACCAACCAACATCAAGATGTCCCTCATTCATACAGGGAGGGTGTCTATCTTCCTGGAAAGCAAGTATCCCAAGATCCATTTAGGGTGTCTCAACCACCAGTGGCCAATCCAACCAATCCAGCCACTGTTCAACAACAGCAAACTCTTCAACGCTCTCATGCAAGCAAATAGCAAACCCAAGACCGATTTTTAAAAATTTTATCAATGCAGAATGTTAAAAATTAAAAAAGATTTAAAAATACAATCAATTAAAATTCAATGTATTGATTGTATGCATTATGAGATGAGTTACTTCTTTTGAGCCTTTAACGCTTCGACAAATTTGAGAAAGCCTTCATGAGCTTTATCAAAGAAACCATCCTTCTGATAGGGCGCCAGTGCTTGCTTCACTTTGTCACTGTAAGCCAAAATGGCCGGATACTGTTTCGCATCAATAAAGTCCGCCAAAATATCCAAAGTTTTGATCGTAAAATGCAATGCAAGATCAGCTACGGTGAGGTCGCTTCCTCCGGCAATAAAACCCGATCCATTTTGGGCCAGAAAATCGTCCAATGTTTTGAGTACATCTTTTGCTGGGCCCACTTTAGGAGTTGGATCCTCTCCTTGTCTGATTGCAATCTATCATTTTGTATTAATTAATTAATTCAATTATTTTTAAATAATATTAAAAATTTAACTCACGAAAATTGCGCTCAAAGTCGGAACCAATTTTCCCGTGTCATAATACAGAAATTTATCAACAGTTGCACGTTTCTTCAAATCAGTCGGATACAGAGTCGAACCTTTGGATCGAGTTTCGATCAAGTAAGTGGCAATGGCACGCGATTCCCACAGAACAAAGCCATCAGTGTCCACAAATGTCGGAATACAATGAAATGGATTGATCTTAAAAATTGAAAATTATTAAAAAATAAATTGATAATTTTACAAAACTTACCTTCAAAAATTCCGGTGTAAGATGTTCTTGTTTGAAAAGATCCACTTCTTTGAGTTCAATCTCGAATCCGAGGATACGAGCAACAGCAAAGACCGTACGGGCAGTTGTGCTTTCAATTCTACCGTAGAGAACCGGTTTCGAAGAGGGAGCCATTGTGGATATTTTATTTTGAAAATCAAACAAAATTTGCAGAAGAATAAACTCAAATTGGAAATAATTTTAGACTTTTGCAAGCGTTTATATAATGCATGAAAATTTCGCCTTGAAAATCTGCTGTCTAATAAGGATGTATGCAATCAACCGTCAATAACATTACTTGTACAGTTGGTGCTAAATTTGCATGTAATTACATAGAATTTTGAGCGTCCAAAGTGCAGAAACATTACATTTCTCATAGAATTGACCAGAGAAAAGCTAATTTTAGGATTGCAATTTGCTTTGTGTGATCAAGTTTGAATTCGTTACGTTTGTAACGAATTTAGTCAAGGACGCTCATTTGCTACTCTCACAAGCTAAATTCTGAATCAAGTTCGAATCAGTTACATTTGTAATTTGAGTTTTTACTGTTGATTGTGTCACATTTGTTAATATTAATTAATATACGTTGTAAAAACGTTTCCATGTGTGTCTATGCAAAATATTGATGTCACAAGGATGACAACTGAAAATTGCTAATTAATTATAGATGATTTTTTTCTAGACCAGTTTACCAATGCTCAGAGGGTGCAAGAGAAGGGCTATGCATTGCTGGTTGAACCATACAATTTCACAGAGAAATATTTGATTGACTCAATCAACAAACTGGTGAAAGACACAGACTTGAAGTGGAAACTCAAATTGGCTGCTGAGAGAGTTGACAATTCAAAAAGCAAAGAGATGCTTTGAAAACGGATTGAACAAATTGTGAGCAAATATTGAGGTGATTGAAAAAAAAACTTTACGATTTTAAAATATTTGTTTATCATTCAATGAATAGTTTCGTTCAAATATTTAATTGATTTAATGTTTATACAAATCTCCAAGCCACACCGGAACCAGAGCATCAATCACTTGAGACTGTTCACTTCGCAGCACTTTAATGCACTCAAGTTGTGCGAGAATATTTTGAAGTGAAACAAATTTTTGTTTAGCAATGTTAATATTTCTAAATTTCGCCACCAGATGGCGCCACACCAGTCGACTGTACACAAAATACTGATGTCTAAAGTATAAGCAAAATTAATAATTTTAATTTGTAAATCAACATAAATACCTCAGATATTCGGCACAGGACACATTTGGACAGTTTCTAAACAATATTTGTGCCATAATCTAAAATAAGAAAATAAACTTTTTGATTTTAAAGAAAATTATACAAAATTTTTACCAAATCGCGTAATGTTGAATCATCGTGAATTTGTCTATTTATCATTTTGAAGAATGTGCATATTTCTTTAATATTGCACGTGCTCATATCTACAAATATTGCTACCGTTCCTGACTCGTTCTGTATAGCAGGAAATCCTTCTTTTTTACAATCAAACACAAATCCAGCTTCTACAAAGAGACAATCCATATAGAATAACTTCAAAACCTGCACTTGATCATCACGATTGAGTGATTTAAACGAAGGTAAGTTTTTACAAAATCGTACAATCCGCTTTGCATAGTTTGATGGATAGTTTAGTACTTCGAGTATGTCTTCGGGCTCGCCCAAAAGTGGCAAAGTTCGTTCGTCGACAAAATTTGCTTGAATTATGGCTTCTTGCACTTGGTTGATTTGACCCAGCTCAAGTCCGTTCAAATCGGTTGCATAATTTCGACGTTTGATTTGTGTGCTTAGTGAAAAGTAATTTTGATGATTCTCTATACGACTATAATCAATGTTCTGTTTGACATAACTTTCTATTAGGGAATCTATGGTTTCTGGTTCTGACCTTTTAATTGATTTTTGCATTTTCATTCCAACTTGAACACATTTAATCAATCGACATTTGGGACAATTCATTCGACTGGTCACATCAATTGAACATTCTTCATTATATTTACGACATTTCAATTCAGAATATTTGGTTGCATTTCGTAGGAAAAAATTCCGACACGACACACAGGTGAATACGTTCCTATTGATTCCTGAAAATTAAATTTTTTGATTTTTGAATTAAAAAACATAACACAATAAGTAATATTTACCAATTGCTCTATCACCACAAACACTGCACAATATGAGAGAATTTCTTCCGCAAATAACAATTGATTTGTTCATTTTGATGATTTAATATTTAATGCGTTTAATTAGCTAATGAAGACGAAAAGCAAAAGATAAGTTAAATTGACAGATTGAATTGGCTGATTTCAATGTGAGTACATCAAAATGTAAATGGAGTTGAGAGTTGTTGACAACACTCGTCAGTATTACCTCTACTTCGTTTTGGGTGCTCAAATTGAGTTTTGCTTTGTGAGACGCAAATGACGCATGACTAATAACAATCGACAGAACGTAGTATTAAGGCCTTGATATATTTTATACTGAGCCGCCGCATTGGATCTTTTGCGATTGTATAGTAGAGTAGAGAGACGCTCAAACATGTAACTGATTTGAACTTTTGCCTTAGAAATTGTTTACATCGCGATAGTTTGGCTAATGTCTTGGCTTTGTAATATAATGTAATGTAATGGCTTTTTAGCTTTCAATTAAGTTGGCTAATTAGGATAATTAATAATATTGAAAATTTTGCACGCTATATTTTAATTTCTTTTAAAGTATTTAAAAATGTTTTCCCCGTTTTTCGAAAGTAGTTTTGCATAAATGTTTGCCATTTGAAACCGATTGTAGAAATTGTCACTTGGGAAGGAAACTCTTAAATTTTCTTTGCTCGTTCTTGTCTTTTTCAAGCCCAAGGCATCTGTTCATAAATGTCCTGAAATTAAAAATGGCAACTTAATCAGTAAAGTTGTGTACTCATAACAAAACAGTTTGACGTTGATGTTCAAATCACACGACATTAACAAATGCCAAACGAGGATGGTAACACAGTAACACTCAGACTATGGCAAAGTGCAAAGCTAGATCGAAAAAATGAGAAGACAGGAAAAGTACAGTCAATCGTATGTTGAAAGCTTGTGGATGTAGGATAAAATTAATTTCAGTGTAGTAATCATCATTGATTCGTGCCGAAAAGGTCTGTGTGCCCAAAAGAGAGATTAGATTTTGAGATATTGGTTAGGCACATTTACTGTTTTACTGTTTTGTTCTGTTTTGGACAGATGTATTTAAGAGATCTGTTGCAATCGTGCTATTTTACTGAACAAATCAAAACAATTTGAAGCAAACTTTGCCAACTTTAAGAATGCCCATCGACCTGTACTTCAATCCAATCAGTCCACCATCTCGGGCTGTGCTCATCACTGCCAAACATTTAGGCATTGAGTTCAATGAGAAAATTGTCGATTTCAAGACTGGTGGTCATCGTGCACCAGAATTCTTGAAGGTATCTCTATTTTTGTTTTGATTTTTATGGTTTGACCTTAAAATCTCTAAAAATAGCTCAATCCGAATCATGAAGTTCCCACTTTGGACGACAACGGCTTTGTCATACCTCAAAGTCGTGCTATCAATGCCTACTTGGTTGGCAAGTACGGCCCAGAATCGGGTCTCTGTCCGTCGGATCCTACGGCAAGGGCCGCAATTGACCGAATTCTGTATTTCGATGCAACCAGCTATTATCCTGCTGCTGTGACTGCTTATGTGAGTTCATTGTTTATTTTAATGTAATCTCAACCACTTAATTATTATATAAAGGACAAAATATGGATGAAGAAAGGCGGCCCAACAGAGGAGGATTTGAACCGCCTAAACGAAAAACTCGATGTAATGGAAAAACTTTTGGGTGATCAAAAATTCTTTGCTGGCGAGTGTGTCACCATTGCGGACATTTCCATTGGAACTGGTATTATTGTGATCAAACAGATTTTTCCACAATTTTGGACTGACAGACTCGATGCTTGGTATAATCGCTTACGTGAGGCTATTCCTGTGTTTAAGCAAATCAACGATGAAGCTGAGAAAGGCGTCAAAACATGGTTTCTTTGATTTGATTGTAAACTTGTGTCGAATCAAATGTCCTGTCCATTAATGACATTATTTTGTGCAATAATAAAAAATCTAATATTTAAAAACCATATGTAAAGATTTTGAACGAATGCGTTCTCAACAATGTTTTGCTTTACAACGAAGCGCTTTCGTGCGAAACAGTTACATTTGGTTTGTATGTTTTGCTGCAGCAAAAGTCGATTTCATTTTATTATGAGCATGACCATTTTGCTTCTAATACTCTCTTGTGGAAAAGTATATAAACTGTAATCTAAACACATTTCAAAGTATCGTGTGAAATGAAATATTGCTGCAAAATGTCTTCATCAAACAACACAAAATACAACTTTACCGGCAAAGTTGCCCTCGTGACTGGTTCCTCCAGTGGAATTGGTGCTGCTATTGCAGTTCAGCTTGCTCAATACGGAGCTAAGTTGACAATCACCGGAAGAAATGCTGCAAATCTCGACAAAATTGCCCAGAAAATCGCACAAGTTTCTAATGGAAGCAACCCGTTACGGATTATTGGCGATTTGAGCGATGGATCGTTTGCGGAAAAGTTGATCAACGAAACTATTGGCAAGTATGGACGGTTGGATTATCTGGTCAACAGTGCAGGTGAAGGAAATGTTGGTGATTCGTTTGACAATCCAAACATGGTTCAAGTGTATGATCAAATGATGAATTCGGGTTTGCGAGCATCTTTGGCGTTGATTCAGGGCTCAATTGTACACTTGGAAAAGACCAAAGGAAGTGTGGTGAACATTTCTGGCATTTCAAGTGTCAAGCCAATGATGCCCATTGGAAGTGTGTGGAAGGCGGGCTTGGACATGTTGACTAAAGTCAGTGCAAGTCACTTGGCAGCAAAAGGCATTCGAGTCAACTCTATCAAGTATTTGTTTTCTTTTTATTTGATGGTTTTTAAAACTTTGTATTAAATTCTAGCCCTGGGCCAGTGTTCACCTCAATTGGTCGAATGTTTGGAAACGAAAATTATTTCCGCGATAATGCAAACACCATCAAAGCCTCCGTTCCGCTGAATCGAATTGCTGAGCCTGAGGAGATTGCCGATTTGGCGGCGTTTTTGCTTTCGGATGAAGCCAAAAATATTACTGGATCAATTGTGCTCACTGATGGTGGACTGTTGGTCAAGTCTGGTTGGTAGACAACTTTCAAATATTAAATATAACATTTATTTGCTTGACAACAATAATATATTCATAAAATCCAAGATTCAAATGATAGATTTTTTATTTGCGCTTGTAAATGATTGAAACGAGAAAAAGCGCTTGGGAATGTTGAAAACAAGAAAAATTATCACTTAGGTAATATCAGCTTTGAGCCATTAGCATCCATGGGAGCTCTGTTTTACAATGTATATTTCTACAATCATGTCCGTTACTATCGAATGTTGAACATTGTCAAGCGTGTGTTGTGTGATGTCAACAGTCGAAATGACTTCTTCTTGGATGTTGATCGCCTTTGTCGAGTTACGAATGGTGTTCCGCAAGTAGAACGCAAAATCGTCATCCAACGATTTACCAAACCTGAAAAGAAAGTTTAAAGAATCATCAAACTTTATTTCATCAATGGTTTTGTCATTTTGTTTCGACAATAAAAACGAAATACATAGGCATTTTCAATTATCGATTTCTGATCCATTTCGAACAACGTCTTGGGCCCACCACATTGTCATAAACATTAAATTCACTCTTTTAATTTTTGCAATAATTAATGTCTTGTTTAAATGAAAAACTAAATGACTAATGATTTGTCAAAAAAATATTTTAAATAAATAATCGGCGGAAAAATTCTTGTCATTAATAAATAAAATTTAATATTTTTAGATAAATTTTAAATTGCTTGTAAAAGTTTAAAAATAATTAATCGTCATTTAAGCCCATCATTCTACATGAAAATACTCATTTTTCAAAAAAAAATTAAAAATGTTTGAAAAAATATTCTTATTTTAAAATTTAGATTACTATCGATCCTATCTGGACATTGTGAGAAAATTTCTGTTCACAAAGATCGTAACACCATTTTGAAATGCAAATTATTTCAACTTCTGACATTTAAACTGACCCACTTTGTGTTTCTTGCACGGTTCCACCTTGATCTATTCACTCGAATAAATTAATTGTGTTTTCTGGGTAAGGACACAACACCTTTTTATGAATATCAACTTGTGGCAGTTTTAGGGTGAATAGTGAAAATATAATTTGTTTTAAATAATTGGAAACACAATTTGATCAGTTTAATTTTGTGTTTTTTGTATATGTGAACAAATCGGAAATTTAAATTTGAATTTAGTTTACTGTTTCCTCTTTCATTGCATTTCAAATCATTTCAAATATGGCCGTTAACTTGGTGGAAAAGTGGAAAGCATTCAATGTGAAATGGTCAGCGTTGATTAGTTTATTTCGTTACTGGACATTGTGGCGTAATTACCGAATCTACTTTGAGACTGTACGCGAAATATCAATGGCTGATGCGAGTGTCACTGCTGAACAATCGAAACAGGCAAAACTGCAAATGTATCTCGCAATCTCAATCATAGCAATACGAGTTCTACAGTACAATGCATTTGCCCTCATACCAATGGACCACTACTGGCGCGTAATCAGGGCGCCCAGACAATCGACCAGCCGTCGGCCGTCGCCTTTCACAAACTTTGTTACTCTAAGGGAAACGCTACACCACCCCGACGTGGCAGTTTGTGGTAGTGGTCGCACATCAACATCATAACAAACACAGCATTTGGATCAGCTGATTGTTTATGCTTTATACTTTTCGTTGATCAAAGTTAGACGGAAACCCTGCTTATTAACAGGAAATAAACGTTTTCGGTAAATAAACGATATCAGGCCCACAATTGGTATGTCCCAATATCAAAATATCCCAAATTAAGTCCAATAAATCGGGCCCACGATTAAAGGGAAATTATTTTGGCCTCACTGAATTTTGCATACTGGTGGCTTAGTGGTCTAGGTGTTGGCCTTTGAAGCGTGAGGTCCAGGTTCGAGTCCCGGAAACGGAATTATTTTTTGAATTACTTTGAGGTTTTTTGAGTTGAAATACTTATATAATTGATGTTTAAACAATTTTGGAATGTTTTCCAATGCAATTCATTTTTATTTTCACATTTATGTCTCAATTTATAAGTACTTCAAAGGTAAGATACAATTCGAATAAAAGTCACCAAAATTAAACTAATTTGAACAATTTGATGTTTTTAACTTAATTTGAAGTAGTTGTGATCATTTCTAGTCTAAAAGAAATTTTAAAAAAACCGAAAAAATGTTCCGTAACCGGGAGTCGAACCTGGACCTCACGCTTCAAAGGCCAACACCTAGACCACTAAACCACCAGTATGCAAAATTCCGTAAGGCCAAAATAATTTCTCTTTAATCGTGGGCCCGATTTATTGGACTCAATTTGGGATATTTTGGTATTGGGACATACCAATTGTGGGCCTGGAATCGTTTATTTACTGAAAATGCATTTTTTGGTAACATAATATCGGTTTTGTTGGGTTTGAAGCACAAACTCAACATAATCAACTGGTGAGAGGCCTGTGTAAACAAATCACTCGCAGCTGTAGTCGAACGGAGGCAGCGAGTGCTACTAGCAGTGTAACTTTGCCTTTAGAGTAACAGTGGTTTGTGAGAGGCGACGGCCGACGGCCGGCGATCGTCTGGGCGCCCTGCGCGTGATTCAGTTTGATGCCATCTCACTCGCAGGCCTCAATGTCCAACTGAATCATGCACTCTCGATCATGTGTGTGCAGGCAATCTATTTGTTTTACAATCTATATTTCTACAATCATGTTCGTTACTATCGAATGTTGAACATTGTGAAGCAGGTGCTGTATGATGTCAACAGTAGAAATGGCTTCTTCTTGGATGATGATCTCATTTGTTGGGTTACGAATGGTGTTCCTGAATTGGAACGCAAAGTTATCATCGAACGATTGACCAAACCTGAAGAGAAAGTTCGGAGAATCATCAAACTTTATTTCTATTCTTTGTATTCATTGGTTGTGGCTACGAGTAAGTATTGTCAAATGTTTGATAAGTTTGCTTTATTCTTGAATTCTATTAGTGTCATATGGCATATTACATCTGTATTACTTGTTGTATCACTTGACCTATAACTGGCATTATCATTTGACCTCATTCTCTGGTGCCCTGGCTCTGGTTGTAATGATTCTGAGCGGTGCAGTCAACTGTTTTGTTCTGTTTGCGTATGCAATGGCGTCCCTCTACTTTGCAGCTTTCCTATTCACCTTTACTCTCATAATCTTCATTCGTCTCAAACAGAATGAACTATTTCTTCTCAAACCCTCAGCAATGCGACTGATTCGCTTCACCTCACTGCACACCGAAACCCTGTTGACCATCTTTCAGTACAACAGTCTGTTTGGCTCCCTTCTGCTGGTGATTATCATGTCGACCATTCCACTGAACACCTTCATTCTGGTGTCAATGTGTGCGGGCAAAATGAACTCTATTGGAATGCTGTTTGGTGTACTCACTTGGACTCAACAAAATTTGAACCTCTTCTGTTACCATTTGATGGCGGCAATGTACACCAAACAGTTGCATCGATTTATCCGGGCATTCCGTTGGCAGTACTATCGAGCACGGTTGGTTAGTGTTGGTCTGCTTCTCCGACTCGACATGTATATTAGCAAATT
This sequence comes from Rhizoglyphus robini, assembly GCA_023373905.1. Taxonomy (NCBI): domain Eukaryota; kingdom Metazoa; phylum Arthropoda; class Arachnida; order Sarcoptiformes; family Acaridae; genus Rhizoglyphus; species Rhizoglyphus robini. Next base: position 1,951,402 of record JAKIJQ010000010.1, read on the forward strand.
TCATTGCAAAAAACGATATGGCATCACCTACGGGTGCTTTGGTTTGATGTCGTTTGCTACGTTTCTTAAGGTATAGGATATTCATATATAAGAGATTGTAAAGATTTTTTAAAAATTTATACAATGTTTTCTTAGTTTATGTTAATGTATGGCGAAGTACTCATGTATTGGTTTCAACTTATTTGAATTCTGTCGATATGCAAGTGCTTGTTGGACAACGAAAAAAACGCATACTCAATTATCGATTTGGGATCAATTTCCCTCTCGGCTCCACATTGTCGCAAACTTTAAATTCACTCATTTGAAATAATTATAAATAATAATGGCACTATAATAAATGAATAATTATTCTTTTGTTTAAATAAAAAATATCACCAATAGTTTGTCAAAAAATAAAATAATTAATCAATGAAATTTTTTTTGAGACATTAAAAAATAAAAATCAATATACAGCAATAAATTTTTAATTATTTGTAAAATTGTCTAAATTTTAATTGCCATTAAGTTTCTTATTTTATTTGAAAGTACGCATTTTAAACAAGAAAAAAAGAATGTTTTAAAAAATCATCTTGTTTCAAGATTACTATCGATCCAATCTGGACATCTGTGAAAGTATTTCTGTGCACAAGGATCGAAAAACAATTTTGAAATGCAAATTAATCCTTGTTACTGTCGCTCAAATTGGCTCATTTTGTGTATTTTGCCCTGTTCGACCTTGACTCATCCACTCGAATACTGCACTTTAATGTTCTCTACCAAATGTTTACCAATCAAATTTTAAACCTTTGAATAACTGAATTCTTTCTGTTGGTTGTTATTACTACCACAAAATGTATCTACACTCGGATGAGAAGCTAAGAAGCCTACTGAGAAACATTTTGTTTAAATGCAAAATAAGCAAAATTTTTGTTTGGGAAAATTATCTACAAAATGATCCAAAAGAAACCAAGTTCAATTGGTTGTGCAAAATTTTGCCGTTGTACAAATGTGGTAAAAATTAGGTTAATTATTTCATTTTTTTAAATTTTCAGTACATTCTCTTGTATGTTGAATTTGTCATGTACGTTTATCAAATTATACCTAAACAAAGTAAAACAAAACCAAAAGTAGAAAATGTTTCAAGATTTTCTCTTTATGAATGACAATCGAGCTGTGTCGCGAGTAGATATTTTGAAAATATATCATTTTGTTACTGTTGGGATGTCTGTCACTTGTACACCTTCACTTGCTCACTTTCACTGAAAGTTTTTAGATTTTGCCGCTACACATTTGTGGTATGTTTCTGTTTGCGTTTTTAAATTAATCGATATTTGGTTGCTAAGCTAAGTTTGTTTGTGTTTTGTTTAAACTGTGTTGTTGGCTTAAATTTTAAAACATAAATTTAGCTTTTTACACAAGTTATTAGAAAGTCATTTCACTTAAATTCTTCCTTCCCCAAATCATGACACCCGAACGCTTATCTACAGAATACACATTTGCAATCGCATTCATCACTTCATTGTTAATTAATCGGACAGTGAACCTACTGCACGAGCGCAAGTGTTTCTACCCTCGAAATGTTCTCGAGTCCAATGATCAGTATCAGTATTGGCGCTATCGAAATTTTCTCATTTCCTTCTTGCATGCTGTGATCACTGGACTGGGTTCGTTGTGGTGGTAAGTTTAGAGTATAGACAATTTATAATTTAAATTCAAATTTCTAATTGAAAGTTTTTATTTAGTATAATTCAAACTCCTTCTTTGTTGTCAGATGTAGTTTACATTTATTCTGAATTTGGCTGTTACCTCACTGCACTCTCTTTGGGTATGACTTTTCGTTTGTTTGGTGAATTTATAATTACGATTTAGAAATCTATTTTAGGTTACTTCCTGTACGACATTTATGAAATGTTCACGCATCTCAGTTACAAAGGAACTGTCGAATTGATCTTTCATCACATTCTGGTACATTTTAATCTGTAAATTCTAATCTTTTTAATATCAAAATTGTTTAAATAGATTCTACTTTGTTTTGGCAATACACTCGTGTGTCAGAAGTACATTGGCTACACCATGACGGCACTGCTCATTGAGAACAGTAACATTTTCTTGCACTTTCGACAACTTCTGCTACTGTCCAATCATTCAAAGTCGGTTTGGTACTACCGAGTTAATGCTGTGATCAACATAGGTTGGATTCTTTGATATTTTGAATAAAATTTAACTTTCTGTATTCGCAGTCATGTTTGTCCTGATCCGTGGCATTTGCATGTTCTGGCTCTGGGTCACCCTAATCGTGAGCTTACCCATCACCCACTGGTGCTCAGCCCTGATTGCACTCACCTCAATGGTGGGCATTTCCATCACCACTGTAATTCTGTTCAAACGAGTGCTCAATTCGGATTTTGTCATTCAAAATGGTGGCATCGACTTTCGTGTTGGACCAAAGCCTAGATCTGATCTTGTTACTGATTCGGATAAAGTTTTGATTCAATCTGAAGTAACTGAAAATGATGGGAATTCTTCTAATTCAGTCAATGGATTTCGAAAACGACTCAACGATTCTGAAAATATTTCTACCGGGACCACTGCTGCTGTTGTTGTGAGAAACAACTTTTGCAGCACTCTAATGTGAACTCAAATAATAGGTAATTTAAGAAAAATTAAAATTGCATGTATGCAACTGCTGTTTATCATAAGATTTATGTCGAAAAATATTAAATTATTTAAAAAATAAAATAAAGCACTTTTGTTAAATCAAACGATATATCGACCATTATTTTGTACATGCGTGGTCGAATGTAATTGAAGTGCTGTACAACATATAATGTACAGTGTACATGATGTCGGCTAGTTGTTGAGTACCTCAACTTAATGTAGAGGTTGAATCATAGAGAAATGCATTAGTGCATTAAAGTTACATTTTGCGATAAGAGTGTTGGTGTGATTACAACATATTTCGTTAATGAAACGCAATCGCGTCACTTTGCAGCAAATGCATTGTGTTTTGGCTTTTCACGCACAACACGACCAATTTACGTTATATACACGTTTGTTTTTAATCGTTTTGTTTGTGGTCTTCGCTTTTTTACTGTCATTTCACTTTCGTCTCACGATGCCTCCTCCGACTCCATTATCCCACTTTCCCGACCTGTGCATTCTCGCCATATTCAAACACATCCCTCTGTGCGATCTCGTCACTAGCATTGGTCAGGTGTGCCGAAATTGGGCTGGAATTCTGCCAGAAGAGTTGAAAAATCGAAACACGTTGGTGCTTGTAAAAGATTTTCATTGTGATGTGAGTGAACTTGCGGAGCATGAGAATTCTTTTGGAAGTGATTTGATTGAACACGTTCGAAGAGATGATAAATTGCCCTGGGTTCGACTTGCGCAACTCGAGCAGATTAAGTTCGATGTTGTACAAGTGCCTGGAAATGGTCTTTTGGGAGATGGATTTACAGCTCGACTGATGGATCTATTACCGAACATAACTCAACTCACAGTTGTGCAATACGAAGAAACTCGAAACACGAGTCCTCTCATCTCGAGCATTGCTCAGGTGACTCATTTGATCGATCACTACTCGACAAGTCTAGTTTCCCTGAAGCTTCAATTCACCAGTTACTATCCATACAGCAATGCAAGCAATGCTTACAAAGATTACTATGACTGCGAGACCAATGTGCACGCTTTGTTCAATACGATGAATCAATTAGAATCACTTCGAAATGTTCGGTTCAATATTGACTTTTCAAGTTATGATCAACCGAGACTGTCATTTCTGTCTCGTTTGAACACTTTTTCTACTCACAAGTTTGTCAATTCACATTTGCTAATTGATTCGTTAAGTCAGTACCCCAATGGTAACATTCGTATAGATTTAGATATTGATTTGACCATTGATGAAGCGATTAACCTGGAACTTGCGTTGGCAAGCAAATTTACCCGATTTAAACTTAAAGATGCTCTTACTGTGAATAATTTTGATAAAATGCGACTGTTTTGTGATCGATTTGTCTCTCTGACCACTCTCGAACTAAACATTGATTCAATGCCAATGAACATGCTCGCCCGATGTTTGTCCCAATTGACTGGTCTAATACATCTGAAATTGCATTTTGGTCTCATTCCGCCAGAGGACGCTGAACTTGAGATGATTGCGCAAGTACCATCAGTTCGTCTGCTCACCTTGACCATTCACACTCGATCTCATCTCGACACTGAACGACTTTATCTGGCAGAAATTTTTCCAAATCTACAAGTGATTGATGTTACGCACTATTCAATCGAATGTAAAAAATGTGAGTACGAAGAAGGTTATGTCAATGATTTAAATGAAAATGAGGATGAAGAATTGGAGGAGAATGAGAGCGGAGAAAAGGAAATGAAAGAGAATTATCCTGAATTGCCTAATCGCATTAAACAATGCTTCAGTAAAGCTCGAGAACCATTTAAAAATTGCAAAAACCTGCATACCATCAGATTTGCAACTGACGATTCCTTGGATAGTTTGATTCCTCAAGGTTTAATTATTTCTAAAGACGAGTTTTAAAAATTCTTTGTTTAATCAACAATTTTTAAAATAATAAATTTGTTACACAATCAATTGAACTCAAACCGGAAAACATAAGCATGCTTTACAGGAAACAACGGATTTAACGGTGGAAAGTTGATCGCAATGTGATTGTCTTTGGTTTTAACAAACGATATTTGCCCATCGAAGCCCAACAGTGAAACTTTCTTCACAGATGCAAACTCAACAGCTCCGAACTCCACCTGTGCAGTTTGTGGGTAATGCAACAGAATGCCGTACACATGACCTGCTCGCTCGGTGTACCAAAGATCTTTGGTGATGGTATCGTTTTGATGTTTCCAAGGTTTACTTTCGTAGATCGCCTCACCGTTCACTTTCAACCATTGACCGAGTTGAAGGAGTCTCTCCTCGAAAATGGGCGTAATTGTGCCCTCCTTGGTTGGGCCAACATTGATCAGGATATTACCACCGAGACTCACGGTCTGCACCAAAAGTGAGAGCAACTCTTCGATTGAGTAAAAGCTCGACAGTGAAGCTTCCCGCCTGAAGCCCCAGGCCTCTTTATCAATGGTCATGGCATTTTCCCACTTTTTTGGTTGCAACTTTCCGGGAGTATATCGATCAGCACAGTTCCAGTAGTCTCCATGTCGACAGCCAGTGCCATAGCCCCATCTGTCATTGGTCACCACCTCGTCCTTCACTGGACTTTCATTGTACAGCCAAGCGAGAAAGTCAGTACTCTGCCAGTACTTGTCGTTCACCTCCCAATCGCCATCAGACCAAATCACCGCTGGCTTGTACGCATTGACCAGTTCCTTCAACTCTGGAATGACTTTACTGGTCACAAACTCGTTAGTCTTGAATCCATTCTTTTTGTCATTCAAATACAACGGATGGAACCACTCGTACAGTGAGTGATACAGCCCAAATGTGAGATTGTGGGCACGAACTGCCTGAGCGAGATCGCCCACCAAATCCCGCTTCGGTCCAACATCCATCGAATTCCAACCGTACGAATACTTTGATGGCCACAAAGTGTAGCCCTCGTGATGTTTAGCGGTCAGCACAACATACTTGGCACCTGACTTCTCAAATAGATCTGCCCAATGGTTGGGATCGTAGAATTCAGCAGTGAAATCATGTGCAAAAGCTTCATAAGTGAAGTTGGGCTTATAATTCTTGGCCATAAAGTCAATGTACTTTCGATCGTGTTCATTGATCCACTTTTCCCACATCCACGCAGTTTCACCATAGGAAGGCACAGAGAAGACGCCCCAGTGAAGAAAGATGCCAACTTTTGCTTTGTCGAACCATTCAGGCAATGGACGCTTGTCAAGTGAGTCCCAATTGGGCTCGTACTTGGCAGCATTGAGACCCAAAATAAGGGAAACAAAAAATACAAATACACGATTCATTGTTGGGCGACTGATAATAGGAGGTCTAAGATGTCCTAACCTTTTAAAGTATTGTCGAACTGCATAAATCACATAACTTGTGTAATCAATGCATTCCATGCATATCAAATGATAAATATCATTTTGGTGTCTATTAGTAACTTAGACTTTGACAATCACATCAAAAATGTACAATGCCGCCATCTTGCTTTATATCGAACAACGATGATTTCCATTGATTACTGGTACATTAAGTACAGGTATTGCCCGACCAAACTCGCCTTAATCATTGAGAAATACTGTATTTAAACTTTAAATTTTAATTTTAAAGCTTAAAATTTAATCAATAGATCTCTCCAATTAGTCACAAATTAAGTTAAACCAATCGTGACTAATTAAAATAAGTATACGTAAAAATAATTTAGCTATTGTTCCAAAGTGCCGGTAAATTACGTAAGACAGAACTACGATTAAACTAATTAAATTCTATTTTTAAACAATGCAAATACGTTTAGTGGTTTTGAAAATGAAAATTGACTCATACTTATAACTTGTCTTTGGTTAGGTAAACCTTGTAGAATCAAACTATTCAAGAAGTTTCAAGTTTGATTATATGCAACTTTATGCATGATTCTCGAGCTTTGAGTCCAAAGACGATGTATTTCATTTTTTTTAAATTTGTCTGTAATTAAATTCACAACCAGACTACTTTTATGCGGACTCTCAGATCACTATGAAAATTTTTCAGGATGTTTCTGACCACGTGTAGAGTATTGAATTTAATTTTCACGAATGAATGCCCATAGGTTCTCGAGTTATAAAATTCCAAAGTTCATTACGTGGGCTCTTCTGGGCGAGAGGCGTCAAACGGCAGTATGGATATGCAGACGTTCAAGATGCACTTTTGACACTACAAATAAACTAAACGCTCACAGAACCGTTGAATCGTCAAGAATTCGAAATGAATTGATAAATTTTGATTTTTATTAATCAATTCCAACATTTGTGATTAATAAAAATCACCTTTTGTTTAAAAAACAAAACTGCTTTTTCAAGGACTTGACGACTTTATCATTGGATCATTGGATATGTAAAATGTTAAGCGAGGATATTTCGGATTTTCATTCATAAAACGCATTCGATTATATTGAATGACCAAATTAACGAAAAAAGTTAGGCGTTTGTTCGCTTTGGCTCCCACACAGCCTCGCAGAGTCAATCACTGCAGCTTTGTCACAATCGGGCCAAATAACGCACATATCGTGAACTTTGGAATTTTATAACCCGAGAACCTATAGGCATTCATTCATGAAAATTAAATTCAATACTCTACACGTGGTCAGAAACATCCTGTAAAATTTTCATAGTGATCTGAGAGTCCGCATAAAAGTAGTCTGGTTGTCAATGGATTAATATAATTTTCTTAGATTAGTTTTAATTCATTCAGAAAAATTCTGTCAATTCTTAGTCTCAACAATTCAAATTAAAATGTAACAACATAATTTAAAAATATTTTAAAGCATTTTATACAATTTGTCTTTTGTAAGTTAACCTAAAAGTCAAAAATATCGGTTTTGGTTCGCATTTATTTGTTTTTTTTTGTGACTAAATTAAGACAAAATTGAGCAAAGCACGTACTCTGAAATATTCTTAAGTTCATGTCTTTATCTTTCATTGGAGGAATCGTCCATGGTTTAAAAAACATATGTTAGAATTTAGAGACAAGTATTTGGAAATAACCTGAATTTTACCATGTTTGTTGTTGAACAAAAGAAATATTTCCAAGGTTGAATTTTATTGAACGAATCATCACACTCTTGCAAGACATCCTCACAAGAAGGGAATTTATTCGAAATAACGTTCGCGCATGCCACAAATCATTTCCTGAATACGAGTTTACAAAGTATCAGAATTTTTATAAATAGAAGAAGTTTTTACTGAACAACGTCAGACTTTTTACATGAACTTGTTCTCAAAACGTTTTATTTTTAATTACAAACACTTGTCCGAACTAATAATCAACTAAGAAAATGTCCGGCAACTTTTACATTTTACTGTGCATGTTTATGATCTTTTGTGTAGTTGCATACATTGTCAGATTGTGTGCAATGACAACTGCAAATGAATTCCGTTATTCCGATGCTGGGGATGATGACAATTTTGGTATTTATGACTAAACATTTTTATTATTATGCCTCATCGGATTTAGCGGTTCATTCATGTGGGTCCCATTCATCTGGCCAAGAATTTTATATAAATTAATTTTCAAGTTAATTCAACCAAAATCTAATCGAATTATCAAAACAAACTAGTCTTGACTTCAAATCGATTTAAAATCATTTTAATAAAATTCATAATTAAGACAAATGTTTAATAAAAATCTGAAATCAAATTAATAAACTATCAATAAATTGACATCTTATCGTTTTTTTGCCACACCCGTCAATTTCCTATCAAGTAAAAGCCATTGTAAATAAACTTCCTTATTTGTACTTCATTTTCATTTTTTGGGAATTTTTAGATTTTAAGCATATTTTGCTTTATTTGCATATAATAATATTCCCTTTTCAGCTGATATCCAATCACATTTAGCACACCTAACATATTTTGAACGTATTCACACACGTGTGTCCAATTATACACAACTGTGTTGAGTAAACAATCAACACCTTGAGTGGTACCTGTCCAATACAATTGCCGGGACATTTTCTTGTTTGTCCGATTATAAAATGATTATAAAAGTTGTTCAATTGAATAAATCAGGTGACTTTTAAGCGGATGGACCAATACAAAAGTTGTGGTGGTGGTACAAAGTAACTGAACTAGTGATATCTTATTGTTGAGTTCAAATTGAGTTGAAAAAGGATAATAATAAAAAAAAATTAAAAGTATGGTTCGCGGGAAACGGGATTTCCAAATTTTTACCACGACAGTCTTTAAAAAATGAATATTGACACGACAGTGCAATTCACTATATAAATTACTGTTCAATGTGCCAGTGTCTGTACTGAGTGGTAGTGGAAGGACTCGGATTTTCCTCTATTCAGACCACGACTGTCTCAAACATTCAAAATATACACGACAGTTCAATTGACATATAAATTATGTTCATTGTACATGTGGATGCACGGTTACTTCGTGGTTGAACTCGTAATATCGTTTGATCTCACCACGACTGTCTCAAATCACCAAAATTGACTCGACAGTTCAATTCACACATCAATTACTGTTCAATGTGCCAGTGTCTGTACTGAGTGGTAGAGGAAGGACACGGATTTTCCTCTATTCAGACCACGACTGTCTCAAACAATCAAAATTGACTCGACTGTGCCATAAATAGATGAATTATGCTCATCGTGGTAGTACACACATGCTATGGTATCGCGGTTGCCCGTATTTTCCTCCATTTGACCACGACTGTCTCAAATGATCAAAATTGACTCGCCAGTGCAATTCACACATCAAATACTGTTCAATGTGCCAGTGTCTGTACTGAGTGGTAGTGGAAGGACACGGATTTTCCTCTATTCAGACCACGACTGTCTCAAACAATCAAAATTGACTCGACTGTGCCATAAATAGATGAATTATGCTCATCGTGGTAGTACACACATGCTATGGTATCGCGGTTGCCCGTATTTTCCTCCATTTGACCACGACTGTCTCAAATGATCAAAATTGACTCGCCAGTGCAATTCACACATCAAATACTGTTCAATGTGCCAGTGTCTGTACTGAGTGGTAGTGGAAGGACACGGATTTTCCTCTATTCAGACCACGACTGTCTCAAACAATCAAAATTGACTCGACTGTGCCATAAATAGATGAATTATGCTCATCGTGGTAGTACACACATGCTATGGTATCGCGGTTGCCCGTATTTTCCTCCATTTGACCACGACTGTCTCAAATGATCAAAATTGACTCGCCAGTGCAATTCACACATCAAATACTGTTCAATGTGCCAGTGTCTGTACTGAGTGGTAGTGGAAGGACACGGATTTTCCTCTATTCAGACCACGACTGTCTCAAACAATCAAAATTGACTCGACTGTGCCATAAATAGATGAATTATGCTCATCGTGGTAGTACACACATGCTATGGTATCGCGGTTGCCCGTATTTTCCTCCATTTGACCACGACTGTCTCAAATGATCAAAATTGACTCGACTGTGCAATAAATAGATGAATTATGCTCATCGTGGTAGTACACACATGCTATGGTATCGCGGTTGCCCGTATTTTCCTCCATTTGACCACGACTGTCTCAAATGATCAAAATTGACTCGCCAGTGCAATTCACACATCAAATACTGTTCAATGTGCCAGTGTCTGTACTGAGTGGTAGTGGAAGGACACGGATTTTCCTCTATTCAGACCACGACTGTCTCAAACAATCAAAATTGACTCGACTGTGCAATAAATAGATGAATTATGCTCATCGTGGTAGTACACACATGCTATGGTATCGCGGTTGCCCGTATTTTCCTCCATTTGACCACGACTGTCTCAAATGATCAAAATTGACTCGACTGTGCAATTCACACATCAATTACTGTTCAATATGCCAGTGTCTGTACTGAGTGGTAGTGGAAGGACACGGATTTTCCTCTATTCAGACCACGACTGTCTCAAAGGATCAAAATTGACTCGACTGTGCAATAAATAGATGAATTATGCACATTGTGGTAGTACTCGCTTACTAACGAAGTAACGTAATGTTCTAATTAGTGGAAATGCATCCAACCGAAAGTATGTCTTGAGGCTTGTTGGATGTAATCGATCGTTTGATTTTGGTTTGACATAGGTCTAGCTCAACACAAACTAATTCATTTGGCGTTAAACAATTAGCCTGTACTGGTTATTTTCTGTACCTTTATTTTTTCTTTGTCTTTTCACGTCTTTGTCTGATCATCCTCGGTACAAATATTGGACACTTCAGCGAATTGTTTGTCTTCAATGAACTCTTCATCTTTTAAAGTGGTTCCAGAGAGTTAAAAGCTTGTCCTTTAGCGACAGCTGTTTGCACCAGAAGAAGCATGTTGTCATTGCGTCATTAAGTGCAATCAATGGTGGCATGACGATTATCTTATCATGAAATGTTTGACAGCTAAACCATAAAATTTAATATAATAAATGCATATTTTGCCTTCTTAAGCTCATGCACACTCTTTTGCTCATTTACACAGTATTGCAATCATGAGTGACAACATCAACCGTCTGCCAGACGAAATTCTGATCAAAATCTTTAATCTCCTCTCTGCAAAAGATCAAATTTCACTTGAGATTGTATGCGTTCGATGGCAAACAATTCTTTTTGGATGTTTTACAAAGTGAGACTTCTCTAATCTTGGTTCGACCTTCATTTCAACTGAATCACCATCAACTTAACTTCTTTGATCCAAATTTTGATGAAACAGTTTCGAATCAACAAAATTTTGTAAAATCAATTTCAAAATTAGCAACATTCAACTGCGAGACATTAGTTCGTAAAGTACCGAATGTAATCAAATTGGTTTTAATTGGAATTGAAATTGACGCAAAAGATTTTGCTCAAATTATTTTCCCAAATTGGAGCCAATTGGAAAGTCTTCATTATGGAGTTGTCTCTGCTCACGATTATGACTGGACTGAATGGCAAAATGGTGCAGCACAAAAATTTGACCAATTTGAAGCATTTAGCACTACTCGGCAGTGTGTCTAGTGAATTTCGACTCAATTGGCCATTATTTCGACAACTTGAAACACTTTGCTTGGAATTTGAACCTGCGAATTCGTGTTCTTTGAATGATTTGTTCCAAAATGTTGGTCCAGAACTTCAAGCACTATCACTTACAAATATTGAATGGAATGAAGAGCAAACAATAGAGATTGAGTCTTTGTTTGAAGAAGAGCAAAAACTGGCTAAATGTTTGGCAAACAATTTGAATCGATTGACACTGCAATCAAGTGACGGGAAATATACAGTGGACAGTGATGTTTTATGTGTGATTGCAGAGAACTTCACTGCACTGACACATTTAGATATTTATCTGTCTGAGTTCATTCTTATGACAGATGTGGTCCATCGGAATCGATTGACAAGTTTGACCAATTTGCGCTTGACCACCAATTTAGAGTCATACGATCAAACTATTCGATTGTTTGATGGCAAATTAGAACATTACCAAGATTACCTCAATTCGGTAAAGATTCTACATTTGGACATTCGACCTGCTTCTGCACCAAAAGTATACTTTTACACCAATGTTCTACCAAGAGCATTTCCATATTTGGAAGTGATTCGATTTGAAAACATTACTGGTTCGATGTATCAATGCAGCTGTACACGATTGGCCGATACAGATGAGATCGAAGAATGCAAATGTCCTGATGAAATATTTAGTGGATTAATGCAAAGAAACTTGCAATTTGTCTATCGAAATGATCAACTCGTGTTTGATCGTTCCAATGGTGATGTGGATGCATTCAGGCAAAGACTGAAATTGTATGAGTAAAATTAATTTTGTCTAATTTTATTTTAATAAAAGTTAAAAATTTTGATGCTAAAACTTTGGCCTATTTTTTAACTCCACATCTTTTAGACGGTGAAGACATATTGTGCTGGTTTTGTTACTTGACTTGCTGAGTGAAATAAAACTAAAATACTAGATCCTGAATTTTTTGAACTTGAAACTGATACAAATAATATAATGCTCGAATTAATTAGGAAATTTAATTTATTTTGTGATTCTTAAATAAGAATTAGGGCAAAATATTCGTCACTATATTTGAATTAATATTGTATACTACCCTGTGCTAACTATTATCTATACTAACGAGTGGTCACAAAATGTCTCTTTAGTCAAATTCTGCAAGTTCCTTTTGATTTTTTCTTTTTTGGTGATTCTTCTATTAGAAAGCTAATTAATATTCTTAAACATTTTATAGGCATAGGCCAGCATTTCGCCATAGAAAAGGATGCACTAGAAAATGTAAATATTACAATAAGTGACATTTTAAAACATTATTTCCAAAAAAAAATTACTTTGACAAACGATTTCATGGACACCAGTCCCAGCCCGCCATATGTTACTCCATAACGATTTTTGGTGTGCAGCCGTGCAATGGTGTGCATCAGTTGAACCCTTTCTCGAAAGTGTCCCACTCGATGTGCATTCGCCACCATAATGTGCAGTAGCACTTTTGAGGATTGGTGAATTTTGCCTGTAAACTTGGCGACATAGTAGTGGATTAACACAATCGCCAGCAGTTGATGTCCAGTTAAAGAGACAATAAACAGTAGCGCCAGTCCTTTCACCTCACCAAGAGCAATACCCATCGAGGTGTAGACACTCATGGGAAAGCTGAACACAATGAAGGCAAACAACAATTTGCCAAATGTTTGATCAAATATTTTCAAAATGCGAATACTCTCAATGTCATTCACCACGAAAGCGCTCAATTTACGCCAGTTGAGTTGCACTTTCATTGATTGGGCCAAAAGATGCAAATTCTGATTGTACCGAATGTAACCAATAGCAAGAAAGCTCATCAAAAGTGATGCACCCAAGATCAAAACATTGGCAAACAGAGTCAACACAATTGCATACATTAACAGGTTGACCGTGTTGATGCAAACATTGATGGAACCTTCGAAGGTGAAGAGGAAGAATTTGCTTCCATATTTGTACATGTATGTGTAATTGTTTATGCAAGCATAAATCAATGCCAAATCTATGACAAACAAAAATTAATAAAATGTATCTAGAATTTATCATTTACCTAACACAATGGTGAAAATTTGTGCGATATTGATGATTGAGCTGAAAATTTTCTTCACCAACCAATCGACTGGAACATTTCGATATCTTGGCTCAATGAGTAGATTGCCACAATTGGGCTTGATTTTTTTGAAGACAACACACAAATTTTTAAAGAGAAAATGGGCTAAATATATGTTTGAGGCTGAAACTGAACAAACTTAATAATTGCACAAAGCAGTGAAATGTAAAAGTGTTCATTCCTTCAGGCCAAATGACTGAACCCATCGATTTCAACCTAATCTCATCATTGCATCCATTAAACCACTCAAACGTTATTCACTTTATGAATAACTTGACAACTTAAATCACAATCATTGTTTATAATGTCGATCTGATGCACGAGTTGTTGTGATCGGAGAAATGTAATGTTTGTCTGTTTGCCATTCTTCAATAAATCGAGTTTGAATTTAGATGAAATTTTTGATGTGATGTTCATTTATGTTGGATAAGTTGGCAGAAGTTTTGTTTATTCACTCACAAAGTGCTAATCAACACAAGTGATGTATTACAACTGTCTGAGAAGTATTGCAATTCAATTGCACAGTCACTATGTTCAAATTGAAGACACAAATTATGTCTGTCTCTGTTACTGGCAGCTAATACACACAAAAGGCCATTGGCGCATTCGCATTGCCTCAAAATCTGATGTACACATTTTACTTAACTTTGACTTAGCGCAAGAATTTCTTGATGGCTTTTGCAAAACTAACTGTACATCCAGTGCAATCGTATATAATCGTACACAATCCGTTGAATTGGTTTCATGTTTGTTCGAATGTGTTCTCGATTGGTAAATTCAATAGTCAGTTCAAATCTGAAGATGAAATGATGATATTTAATGATGAAATTATGATGATGATATTTGAAAATGAACAGAATAGGATTGGGATGATGTTTATGCATATACTGTCCATAATTAATTTTATTAAAGAATATTTTGTTGAAGAAGAAACATATTGAACAGGGTAGAATTGAAAAATGTATTAAAACAATTGGTGGCGCCATCTAGGAGAGTGGCGAAGAGTTCAATATTTTTTTTAATCAAAATGGTGCATGCGCAGTAGGTCACTTTTGTATTTTGAAACGCGCTCGTATTGTACACAACAACCTCGTTTGTTTCTACTCTTATTTATTATCAACTCGATTATTACGTATCGCATCATGTCATCATCGTAATCAATGATGATGCTGACCAGTGGTCATCATCGTCCTCTATTGTACCACCATCCCATCAGACTATGTCCGTATTGAGATTTGTTCAAGCGAGCAAAGGAACCTATTTGAAGTTGGTTACGTGCCGAAATGGATCGACTCGTGGAACCGATGGTCGATTCACTATTCCGAAGACTTACCAGCAAATTGATGATTACGAATTTTGATCGATCGGGCGCATGCGCGCTCATTTTGGTGGTGATGGTAATCGTGAATAGGCGAACAATTGACATGGACAATGTTCCAAAGGTGATGAATGAAATGATTGTAACGATGATTGAAAATGAACAGAACAGGATTGAGCTGAATGCCTAATCAAATTGTCCTGTTGAAGAAAATGCAAATTGAACAGTTTCAGAATTAAACAATACAGAACAGTCGTAAATACAGACAAAAATAAATTGAATGAACGCGCAACAAAATTTAAACTTGGCAAAAAAATTTGGTGGCGCCATCTAGGAGAGCGGAGGAGAGTTCATTATTTTTCACAAAAATAGGGCATGCGCAGTAGATGTGTGTATGCTAGTGTTGCTCACTTGTTGTTCTGTTGTGCCACGCTCGTTTTGTTCGCAAGAGGACAACGATCAACTTTGACACATCGCCACAGACAATTTCGATTTGCTGCTCACGTGACTGTCCCAATTGGACCCTCCTCTGTGTCTTGGTGTGTGTCCCATCCCGTTCATCTATTATCATCATCATCCCCAAACTCCGATCCAACGATGGAACACCAACTCGTGCACTTGTTGAAGGACAATCTGGTGATCGACAAGACGGAGAAGATGGTCGACTCGCTACCAAACGAAATGTTGCGTGCCATTTTGGTGAAGTTGGAGGTGCTCAAGTTGATTGCGATTCGGAGCGTGTCCCGTCGATGGCAAGTGGTGATTGAGGGCATCTGTGCCGAGCAGCGATCACTGGCAATTCGGTCAACGATTACATACATGTTCAATCCAACAATCCATATCGTATCAAAACGGTTCAATCAGCTGGTGGATTTTGACAAGAATGAATGTGTTGTGTTGAAAGTGGCCGTAATTCAAAGTGGCCCCTATACTGTTGCTTTTATGTCCACCGATTTGTGCAACCTTGTGGGCAGACTCTTTCCTCGCATTGAGCATCTCGTCATCCTTGATTCATCATTGTACCTCACTGTTGAGGGCCAAGAGAGTGTGATTGCATTGCTCAAGAAGTGGTCCTCAACACTCGTCACTCTATACCTACCATACCGCAGACTTAATACGACCGAAATGTGCACACAAATTGACCGCTTGACTGCACTGAAACGACTCGCTTTCGGGTATTTTGAATCGCTCGCCCGCACTACACTGGCTCGACTCGAGCACTGCCAATTTGAGAGTTCAATGCATATTGGAAGCTATTTTGGAGCGAACTGCAGCAGCCTGTACTTGGGCGGCTATACGGCACGCAGCGACATCGCCGACTGGCCACGAGTCAATGCACCACTGGTGGAGCGTCTCAAGCGGCTCAGTTTTGGTGAAGATTGCCAACAGCCAGTGTTGCCTTTCGTCTGTTCCCGCTTTAGTGCACTCGAAATGTTGGAGATAAACTTTTATCCCTCCTATCCTCGAAAGGTAGTATTTGTCAACTATCTAACTTTCAAACTAACTAACCACCTATCCATCTATCCACCTAACCACCTAACCACCTAATCACCTAATCACCTAATCACCTAACCACCTATCCACCTATCCACCTAATCACCTAACTATCAAACTATCAATTGATTTACATTCACAGGTTTACTTCACTGCAGACCTGATTTCCCTGCTTGCTCAACTGCCCAACCTATCCCAACTATCGATTGGATCGTGCTGGTTCAATTTGGACACTCTTGAAACATCCTCTCGCATGGATCGAATTCGAGTTCTTACCTTGTCTGTTTTCGGATTTGCATATGGCAAAAAGATTTGTATTGATCAGCTTTTCCGAGTTCTGTCCGCCATTTTCCCCAATATCGTACAACTCACCATCGAACATGATGATCAGCGCATTCGTGATGAGGCTGCTCAATATTTGGGCCGATTCGTACACTTGCGCAAGCACTCGATTGTTGAGATTGTTTCGCCTTATTAAGTAAGTGACAATTGTATGAAACATATTTGCTACTTTTTGTTAATTGTCATAACAGTACACCTTTCCACAAAATCTTAACATCTGTACACACAAACATATGATACACAAGAACAATCCTCACCTTTTCAACGAGCAACCTTGAGTACCTCGGTTCGCCTCCACCACTTTCGTATCCCAGTGAAATCTGGCTCGCGCCGGCTTCAAGCCATCATCCTTTTATCACCCACGATTTTATGTATATTTTGTATTTTGTGACAAAATCTACTCTCACTGATTGGCCTTTGAGCCTAGTAAATGTTTTGATTTTAACCTTGTGTCTCTTCACTGCCCTCGACTCAGCCGAGTCCGATCACCGCGGAGTCTGCGTTACGACTCTGTCCGCGTGATCTTACCGCGGGTAAGATTATCACTGTATCGCCCTCCTAACCCGTTCTTTTTCACCTTTCGGTCACCTCACGACACGAGCCATTTGCCAACCTGACTATTTTCTTTTGTCCGTGACCCTTCTCGAACCTTCTGTCCAAAACCCAATCCTCGGTCCCAAATATGACTGTAAGGAGAAACAACTGGAAAGACTTCCTCGCAATAGCCACAGTAATAGCGACCATCAGTATTCAAAAATACGAAATAAAAATCGCGAAATATTCGCTCACGAGTATTTGATTGAGAAACAGTTAAACCAGCAATAACAGGACGATCTACAGCTTGTTTATGAGAATCTAGAGAAATATGATTACTAAGCTTCAATTTGTTTGGTTTGGTTAACTTCTTGGTCTTGTGACAATGTTTGCAATAAAAAGTTAGTTGACTTTGTCGGTGAAAAACATCGCGAAAGAGTGACCGTCAAAACAGGCTGTTTTTAGCCTAAATTATGATGTGTGTTCGATTTTCTTGAATTATGTATCAATTTAAATCTCTTTAAATACTGATTCCAAAAATATACATCATTTATCTGTCCGGTAACTGGTTGACGCAAAAATCGTATCCAAAGAATAGAGATGTTCGGTAGGACATTTATACTAAACCTACTGGTTAGTTCAAAATCAACGAGTCATTTTGATTTGAACACGTGCAAACATATACGTTTAACACATGACTTTTGTTGATAAGCAAATCAAATTTAAGTTTAAACCGAAAGATAAGCTGACATTAACGGCAATTTAAGTTTAAAGTTTAAAACATGAATGTTTATAACAAAGATAGAAAGAAGAACTTAAATCACCTGCTTATTTGACGAGTTTATCATTATTTTTCATGTTCAAGTCAAGTCAAAGTTCATTTAGAATGACTCTTGTTGTTTTCAACTTGCGTACAGTTTAATTGATAAAGAAAATTTTGTCAATGACATCTGTTGTTTTTTATTTGGTCATGGATCTTTTTGACACACGTCTGTTGAGCGGACAGTAATATGATATGCACATTTGGATTCAGCTAATCAATATCTACAAAATAAGCTTAATTTCATCCAAATCAATAACACATTGATATTTAGGCTAAATTGACGATCACTCTTTTAGGCAAATTGATAAAAGAATCAAATTTAATTCGCTTGAACCTAAATTCTTCTAATTCGAGGTCTTCAATGCCCTTGTCGACAATTTTGAAATGCGAAACAGGAGTTGTGACTTGATTCAACGAAAGTGGCTGCAAAGCACGATTTGGCGATTGAGGGCCAGATTGTAGCAAAGGTTGCTTCAAAGGTGATTGCTGTTGTGCCAAATTGAGAGAAGAAATCACATACTCATAATGGACAGGCAAATTTTCAATATCGTCATCCATATTGTCATATAAAGATGCCATGACAATAAGATTGATAACAACGCAAGCGAGGAAAACAAACAAACTTGCTTGCAGTCAAAAACAACAACACCAGTTGATTCAACAGTTGAAGTCTTCAACTGTCAATTCGACTATTTTCACTAAAGTGACCAAAATAATTCAGCATTAAATTATAACTAAAATACGTCTTTTGTGAACAGCATTTTTTGTTAGTCAGTTGCTGACTTCTGCGACTCGCAGACTGCGAGACATATGAAATCACCACTAGCGTCGTGGCGCGACGCTCAACGCTGGTCCTGGGTTACCGAGCACGAAACAGACGCACAACAAAATGGTTACATTAATTGGTCATTTTAGTTTTTATAAATTGTAATTGTATTTTATTTCGTAAAGGGAGAAATTGGGAAAAATAAAAAGAAAACTTTTTATTTGGAAGTCTATGTAAGATCACTTTTAAGTAATATTTTTGATCGTCTTGTTGCCATATGCCGACATTTCGCTATAGAAAAGGTTATAAATACGAGATAGAAGATAGAAAAATTTAGCCACAAATTGATGAATTTACAAAAGGTAACCTTTACAAAGGATTTAATGAACACTGGTCAATACTCGTCATATGTAAAAGTTTTTACTAAACCCATAACGGGTTTTGGTTTGCAACCGATCAATTGCATGTATTTGTCGTATCCGTTCCACAAACGGAACAACAAGATGCATATTGGCTACTATAATTAGAAGCCGCACTTTTGAGGATTTGGGAATTTAGTAATTAAACTTAGCGATATAGTAGCATTCATGAATGTTATAGCATAATTCACAACAGCTGATGTCGAGTCATAGTTAATAGCTTTAAGGTTCGTAAACACATTGACAACATCTGTTTGGATAACTGGATCTAGTACGGTGAGTGGCCAGAAGAAAGACAACGTGCACATTAATTTACAAATTGTCAATTTAATTCCAGATAATGTCACTAACTTATTTTTCGTGTAAATCGCGAAGGCATAAAAATTGTTTTAAATAAATTTTCTTATATCTGAAAATTCAAAATAAAAATTTAAAATAAATTAGTTTTGTTTACTTCAAGAGCATTTCTGTCAAACTGTCAGTCATGTGTCTTTCCCGGCTAACAATTTAATGATCTGTTTTTAGGCTCATGCATTGCGCGCACCTAACTGTATTAAGTTGGATCAATAATCGAAACATAAAAGTTATATTTAAATTGAATTTTTAAAGTGAATTTACAAAAATAATATTCAAATAATTTAGAAAATAAAAAGTTTTAAAAACTTTTGAAGATTTCTAATGCGTATAAAACAAATATTATTTTCAAGTTGAGTTTCATAGTCAAACATAAAAATCACCAAAAGCGTCATCATGAAGCTCAAACAGCTTTTATCTCTTCTATTCAAACCCACCCAAAGTATTATCTATTTTGTTCAGTACTTCAATTTGATCAAGCAACTTAGTGACAAGTCCAAAAATGACAGACTTGTAACACTCTTCAAAGTGCTCAACACAATTCTCACGCTCAAATGTGTTCATTTTCTCTATATTGTATTATCACCTCAAGCCAGTCAACTTGAGAATGCAATCAACTTTGATGCTTTCTACATTTTGTTGGGAAAGTCACAGATGAATTTGTTGACTTGCACTGCTACTTGCTTGGCTATCTATTTCAATCTCCAACTTTTCCTCAAACCGAGCAATTATCCACTTTTGTGCATACTCAGTCCGGTGATTCTTCAAAACCACTGGCGACCATTCTTTATTAAACCTAAATTCAACAACCAAAATGTGTGCGATCGAACACGAAAATACTATTTGAATGTTCTCAATCTGTTCTTGATTATCATTGTGACATTAGGTAAATTATTTTTGTAATACAATTTATTTTGAATCATTTTTTACATAGAAATTAGTTTTATTGTTACGTACATTTATTGCATTTACACATTTGTCTCTCATTGGCGCGAGTTATTTGAAAATGTTGTAAATATAATTTGGCTTATTGAATGTCATCTAAATGGCCTAGTCTTCATTGTGTATGTGATCAACTTTAGTCAAGTTGTGGCAATCAATTTCTCGCTCACTGTTTCCCTATTAATGATGTTCTACATGAAAATGGTTCAAGTCAATTTACTTTTGTGTCGGATCGTTTCAAAACCAACTTTCCCACTTTGTCGCTACATCAAACACAGGAAAGCATTTGTGCACTGTTTGCTATTTTTCTTCTCAGTCAATCTATTTCACGGAAAACTGTTTTGTGCTTTTCTGGTTGCCTATGCTCCCATGTCCATTGTGCTCACCATGTGGATCATACAGGGCAAATTGGACTTGCCTGTAAGACTAATTGTCTACTGTTGGCTCGTATACATTTACAATCTTCTCTTTGTGTTTCATCTCATCTTTGCACAGTGCACCAGACACATTCATGCACCGACTAAACTACTCTTTCGACTCATTGACCACAGCAATTCATCATCATCTCAAAAGATTATCTCAATACGAACTCGAGTTCACATTGAGCATTCCATCGGTGCACTTAACTCACAAAATCGTTACGGCTTTACCTATGATGACTTTGGGCTGGTTTCTCTGAATGCTTTCGTAAAGGTACGCATTATTACTATTATCACTAAATAATAAATTTTATTGCATTATTGCAGTTTCTTCTGCTATACGGAAAATTTTGATTTATTTTTTATAAATTGATGAAGAAGCAAATTCTGAAATAAATTCTAAATGATATTTTTAGAATGAATGTTTCAGATAAAGCTTACTTTTGCACTCAAATTTTAAATCTTACTTTTGTTACTGTGTGAATGAAATTAGCTCAAATCTTAATACTCGTAACTCAATATTACGAAATGTACTCTCATCTAATGAAAGATCACGAACAGTCAATTGTAAGTAAATTAAACAATATCACATTAGCATATCATGTTTGTCATACAATGAAATAGTGATGTCGAGAAATAGTGTAAATGTAGATAGTGAGGGATCAATGCTAGATTAAGACTGTTGTAATAATTGACAATGGTAAGCCTTTGACATCAATTAGGGGCACAGTAATGTAGATGCAATTAGACAAACCCCACTCTGTCCGAAAATGAACATAATTGCATTAGTTTAGTTTAGTCATTACATTCCGTTTTATTTTTGTAACCTTATTTTGGTGACTCTTTTCTGTCGTACAATACGAACAACAAAATTAATTAATCACAATGTTTGACTAATTGGCAATTAGTTTAAATCACTTTATCTTGATAAGATAAGATTCCAATATCACCATCTCAATCTTGGCATTTCATCTACTTCCAATGTCCATTATCTACAGTTCTTATCAAGTTCGTTTTTTGTCTGTTGTCGTAATTGGTTGACTGTTTGCAACGTCAATGACAAAATTGTTTTCCATTTGAGTTCTTGTTCAGTTTGTCTGCGTATTTTTTATTATTTTTACTGTGATCTTTTATTGAACACGTTTTAGCATTTCGGTGAACCTCGAGTGATCTCTAAAAACGCAAATAGAAAAATGTTTTTAGATTATAGCTACATTCGAATGAAATATATGCTGCCGAAAGATGGTGAACAAGAAAATGATGAAAATGGCGATACTTCCACAAATGACGAAACTACAACTATCGAAATATTTAAACACAAAAATAAATTATACGAAGAATATGAACTCGAACCGAGTTGGACGCCAAAACTCAAAGGTATAAGACAACTTTCCGAATGGGAACAGGATCATCAAGAGTTTCATATCCTTCCGCACGATCATCATGAAAAAATTGCCAAGTTGAAACTCAAAGATTACGATAAAACATTTGAGGAAAAAGAAGAATTCAAACACCAAACCGAGTTTGACGTATTTTGTCAACTTTTGATTCCATTTGCAATCGCCGGTTTTGGCTCAGTGTTTGCCGGTCTCGTGCTGCACGAAGTCACCGATTTCCCCGTCTTCAAAGCAGTGCCACAACTCGAAATTATGATGCCCGCTTTCCTTGGTTTGATTGGAAACATTGAGACCACATTCGCGTCTCGACTCTCGACTCACTCAAATCTCGGTTCACTCGACAACTGGGCGGGACTGTGCTCAATTCTGACAGGCAATATGTTGGTTGTGCAGTGTCAAGCAGCAGCGCTGGGTCTCTTTGCCGCACTGTCCTCAATTGTGATCTCAAGTTTGAAAGAGGACACAAGAGAAAAGATTACATTGGAAAATGTGTTACTGTTGAGTGCAAGTTCAGTTGTGACGAGTATCGTTGTCAATTCAATGCTTTCAACTGTGATTAGTTTTGTGATTATTACTGCTAGAAAATTTCGTATAAATCCAGGTATTTTAGTAGATTCTTAATTTGTTTACCTTTAATAATTTTGTATCTTTACCACCCAGACAACATAGCAACCCCTGTCGCAGCATCAATGGGCGACGTCTGTTCAATCACAATTCTAGCCTTCATATGTGAAAAGCTGTACGAAATGAAAAGTCTACTCGTCGAAGTAGTGCTAATCTCAATTTTCATGTCCCTGGCCCTGGTGTACGGTTATCTCGCTCGATGGAACCAACACTCCAAGACTGTGATCTACACTGGTTGGGCTGCAATTGTGGGTGCAGTTGTGGTGGAACAACCGGGCGGAATTGTGATGGAAAGTGCATTCGCTCAGTTCAAGGTCATGTCAACTTTCCAGCCACTTGTCAATGGAATTGGTAGCAATTTGGTGGGGATTCAGACGAGTCGAATGTCAACTTACTTGCATTCGGTTTGTAAGGAGGGGGAGCTGCCTGAGAGTAATCCAAAGTACTGTGTTGGACCTATTTGGGTGTTCTTATCTTCTGGTACGTAAATATGTAGATTTTAAATAGATTTTAAAATTTCTATTTCTTTAATCCAAAGACACCAACGCCAAGATGGCTCGTCTGCTAATGCTCGTAGTCATCCCAGCCCACCTCTTCTTCATGGCCGTAATCTACCTAATCCAAAGTCAATTCACCTTTTCCCTCTACATCACCGTAGGCTTCATTGGCTCCTACTGCGTTGCAGTACTGATCCAACTGTCCATTCTCCTCCACCTGGCTTACATCAGTGTCCACTGGGCATGGAAGCGCAAAATCAATCCTGACAATTCGGCAATTCCGTTCACTTCTGCCCTGGCAGATGTACTGGGAAATTGTTTGATGGCGTTGGCTTTCACTTTTTTGAAGGCGATTGGAGACGCAAATGCGGACGTGCATGGTTGAGTGCATTGAGTTTATTCAAAAATGTAGAAAGTAATTTAGACAATGTATTTTTTATTATTTAAAATAATCATTTTCTCATTATCATTATGAAAATGATGCTAATAGTATGAAAATATCAAAAAATAAATAACAAATATTTAAATGCTGACATCAAAACAAATAGAGACAAACCATTGCAAACAAATCTTTGAGTTGATCTGATAATTATTTACTCAGTAAAGCCAACTTGGCCTAAACTGATGAACCTTTTGAGATAAGACAATTTGATTGACATTTTACATTTCAGTTGTGGCACAAGCACCGTAACAACTCATGTCAAAACGACTGTCACCGTATGACTTTGGTATTACCGTTTGTTGTTTTTTTCTGTGAGTGAGTTTGCCTAAAAACACGCGTGTTCTGCATTTATTTTTCTCTTTGCTCTCTACCAAATCACCAAATTGACATTTGACATCTCTCATATCCCATCCCAAGATGGATCCACTCGAATTGTCAGTCATCAATGAAGTATTCGACGATGATTTGACCACTTCCCATCCTTTGACCTCCAACACTGTCACCTCCAATTCAAGTCTACAACTTTGTACTATCACATCTCAATCTGCAACTACAACTTCACCATCATCACTCGGTCCATCTAAGGTCACTGATCATTCCGTTAGTGGAATTTACAGTAAGCAAAAACATTTCGAACCTGCTCTACTCAACCTTCAACAAATCACCGAATGTAATTTAGTTTGTTTTTTGTTTCATATAAATCTTTCTTAATACATTTCCCTTCAGACTCAACCATTTTCCCTTCTCCACTTTTGGCAGCCAATCAACTCGTTTCTACAGTCTCCCCCGAAATGTTGCATTCTGTTCCAAGCCAATTGCCACTTCATCTAATCATCGAGACAGTCCAGTTCGATCCAAACATTGCAATCATACAGGAACCATTCGATTATGACTCTAATAGACAGACCGATGGTATGTTGTGTGTTGGTGTTTGTCTTGATTGTTTGATTCATTATTACTTTTGTGTGTTAACAGATTCTACATCAAACAACGGACAAATTGAAGCCCTTCGAGTAACTCAAACTGTGAAGACAGAAGAGTTTAAATCACCACAAAATGGACCCAAACGTGAATTGGACTTTGAAGGTGGCGAAGAACAAGAAACTGTGAAGAGACCAAGAAGCGAACAAATGAATGATGAAGTGATTAAACCGAACACGAATGAAGGTGCTGATCAATGTAAAGTGAATGGACAATATGGTTTAAACGACCAAACAGATGGCCAACTATCGACGATCGATGCTCAAATTGACAAAGGTGGCCATCCTGACCTAATCATTGCGATCTTTCATGAGCAAGTGGACATCGATACATCGGGTGCAGTGCCACAACCACAGCCAGGGATCAATAACAACCAAGCACCTGCATCTGGCGTTCCTGGAAGTTCCAAGTTCAAGTGCGACTTTCCCGAATGCGGCAAAGAATTTACACGAAAGTATAATTTGACGTGTCACGGCCGAGTGCACAACACAAGCGAACAACGACCTTACGTTTGTGACTTCGAGGGATGCTACTCTCTTTTCAATAATTCACATCATTTGCAAGATCATATGCGCACACACACCGCTCAACGACAGTATGAATGTGGCTGGCTTAATTGTGGAGCTTGGTTTGTGAAGAAAAGTCATTTGACTATGCATTACAATCAAATGCACAATCGTCAATGAATGCACATTATAATGGAATTATTATTATTACTTTGTATTATAATATTGAACTTTTGTAATGCAATTTTTTTACTTTTATACTAACATTGAAATAAATTGAATCTCAAACAAACAAATGTTGAAGTGTCATAAGTGCAATTCATCTTTATTTACTTTACGATCCACAATTGTTTCAATTGTTGTCTCGAAAGTCACTTTGAGTGTTGTAAAAGGATTCCGATCCATTGCAACACTCAACTTGAGTAATATGATTGAACGGAAACAATCCAACTCAACAAGAATGGCAACAATGGATCCTATTTGGATTGAAGATAGCTCCCTCTAGAGCCTGGTTTGGGTACCCAGCAGTTTGTGTAAACAGCTATAGTTTGATGAGCTTCATCTTCTATCATTATCGCAACTGTCACGTCTGTCACCATCAACGTTCTATCTGATCTTTCCCGTTTTCAACCACTAAACGATGAACTCTATCATCACATTTCCACCGTTTCATGTGATGGACGGCTCATGGGGTCGGTGCAAGTTGGTGCTATCGGAATCGACTGGCATGTCGATTTTGAACAAGAAATCCGACAAAGTTGTTGAAAACTGGCAGTGGCATGAAATGAGCCACGTAACCATCAAGAACCACATGAAGCGAATGATTCAGCTGAAGAAGCTGTGTGGCGTCAAGAAGATGGTCAAGTTTCCGTCCAATGAAGAACTGGAACGTTTCCAAAGATGCTTGCAGAATTCGTGTCCAGTGAAAGTGGCTACCAACATGCGCTTCCAGCGTAAATTGGTCATTCTACAAGCAGCCGCAATCGAGTCCAACCCTGCTCCAACATTCCATTCAACATTCATTCACATTCACAACATTCAACAACATTCCTCCAGGCTAATCATCCACTGGAACCACCAGTTTGGACCGGATTGAGCGGTGCAAGCTTTGTTGAGCAGCGACGAACCATCGAATCAAATGTGGAGCTTGGCTATTCAACCATTCCTCCACCTCCACCACCGCCACCACCAATGCCATCAGTGATGATGAGTGCCAACAAGTTGCTGATTGTGGCAAAGAAGAAACCTCAAGCTGAGACCGAGGCTCAAAACTATAAATCAAATTGCCTGAGTGAGATGAAGGCCAAATTCGCTGGTGGGGCGCTGAAAGCTTCGCAAATCAAGGCAAGCAAGAAGGCCAGCCAGCCAAACATTATTGCGGAACTCAACCTAGACCCTGCCAACGACAAAAACAACAACAACGAAGAAAATGGCGACCTATAAATCCATGTTTGCAACAAGCTTCCCGAGATGAATCTGGAAGATCTAATGTAGAGGAGAAAGTTTAATTTCAACTGGCTTGTTTGCAAGCGTTTTTATTCTCAAATTGCTTATTATATTTTACATTGTAATTTTATTGATTTTATCGCTTTATCTAAAGCATGTTTTTACTAATAAACCATTTTAACCTATTACATTTTTGTTTAATTATTCGAGCTAAATCGAGAAAAAATGTTCAAAACACAACAAAACATGATATGTAAGCAAAACAGTAGTCATTTGCTTTAACATTAAACTGGCAAACTTGTCATTTTCTCATTATCATCATGAAAATGAAGCTAATATAAGAAAATATCTAATAAAAATATTTAACAAAAATGTTACCATCAAAACAAATAGAAAAACAAACCATTTCAAACATCTTTGAGTTGATCTGATAATTATTGCTGAGAGTAAATCCAACATCTGAGATTGCCTTCTGAGATGAAGCAATTTGATTGACCTATAAATTGATTAACAACAAATGTTTTAGATTTAAGACTTGGCAAACTTGACAAACCTTTAACAAATTCAATGCACTAATTTTGTAATTTTGAGTAAATAAAATCGCATAACCCTGCATTTGTTTATGCAACTTTAGATTGTAATATGTGACCAGAGAGCAAATCAATGTGACCAGCACAATCATGGCCAAAAAGTTGACAGCCAAAACGATGAAAAACAGCCTAATTACAAATGAAATGTCTGATTTGATAAAGAAGTACGAGTGAGCCAAATAGCAAATGTCAATGATGTACATGGCAAAGTAGTAGGTCAAATGAACCGACCAGAATTGATTGTATGCGCAAATTTCCCTGTGAAGGGAATTTACATCACGACGCATTCGAACAAAGCGATACCACTGGAAAAGTGATGATCGCTTCTTTGGTTCATTGAACACAACCAATCGAGACAGAACTGAGAGTAGTGATTGAAATTGATTTCGTTGCAATCGTTGTTTGACATAAATGTAACCAACATTCAAAATGAAATACATTAACAATAAAATGTTGCCTTTGGATTGAAAATTGGATTAAGTTTTGAGCAAATAACTGATTTACTTACTGTAGAGAATATACTGGAATAGTGTGACAGTATAAACGGAAATTATAACATCACGAATCAGATGACTTTGATTGAAATATAATTGAGTCAGTAAGAACAAATCAACCATTACTATCACCAGAATGGCCATTAAACAAATCAATTGTTTTGCTTTCTTCCGAAAAATGTAAATCTGCTCGCATTCTGCTCGTTTCAAGACTTTATCATTTTGAACAATTTTCACTTGTCCATAATTTGGATCATTTACAACTAGCATGTTGAACTTTGGATTGAGATTGGGCGCAAACAATAGGCTTGTGTAGATAAGGAGGGAAATCACAAACGTGAGATAAGACATTATGTCTGTGTGTGGCCAAAACTCTTGCGGGAAATATTTATGTGTAATCAAGTTGGGCATTCCTGTGGGGTTGTAGTGAAACTGTTCTTGTGATAGGAAATAGAATGAATCGAGGAATATTGCTGTTATTGAGAGAATTGGAAGAAGATAATTCAAGTCAAATTTAGATGTTGCGCAAATTGAATTCTGGTGCCAAACGTCCTTCACTGCATCCAGTGAACTGTTCAACTGTTTGACATGACACGATAAAGTTACACGAAACGAATTCAAATATTTGAACATTTTTGAATTTCAATAATGAAATTTTTCACTTTATTTTTTGTGAATTTCAATTGAATTTACAATAATGTGTGAGCGTTATTTCTAAAATAAAATTGAAAAGTCACTTTTAGTACAGTCATTTGCTAATTAACTTGTGACTTTTCAGAATATTTCAACATTAAAATAATATAAAATAATTTAATGTGTGTTTTTCACGGGAAAAATATAATTAAAAAAGAATTATTAATTTTTATAATTATGAAATCATGCGAGTTAATTAGAGTGGGAGCATTTTATTTTAATAATTAAAATTTAATTTTAAAAATTTCTAATAAATGTTTGATTATGAAAGATGACCGTTAAAATATTAAATTAAATTGTACTGAAATTGAAATTAAGGCAAATAATAAATATCGCTTATTTTGAGCATCCTACAAATGTCTTACAAGGACCAATTTTGCGAATTCTCCTAACACAATGTTGTGAGATTATACCGGTCCTGTCATGTACTTCACGAGCGACCCTTGCGGGACAGTGGCAGATACTGGCGACCATTTGTGAAGCCCAGTGCGCCGTTGGACACAAATTCGAGCATTTGAGCGACTTTCAAGGGAAAATGCAAATTTTTGATACTTTGATAAATTGATAAATTTATCAATGAGTTTATTTATGTTTTTAATAAATTCTGAACAAAACTTAAAGGCCTTCTAAAACAAGCAACGATAAGCTAATTATTCACATCTTTTAACGATTTGACAGTTAGTGTTTGTCTCAATTTGTCACTAGTAATGTTGGTTTGCTTGGTTTCGAAGGTCAACTGGACAGTTCGATTGGTCATCATTAAACCGTTATCACAGAATATTCCGACCATGTCTGAGTCTGGTAGAAAGTCGATCCAAACAAAAATGGCCAAATTGTCAGTCTCAAGTTCGAGGTTAAAGACTTTAGCATCAGCCTCTGTTGGGTCACTGGTTGGTTGAGATATTGATTTAATTTGAATGTGAGCCTTTTGAAGACCGATTGTATCTTTGAGTTCACCAAGAAGCAAAAAATTTGTGCTCTTTCGAACGTTTGACTGAAAGATGTTCACATCGTCAAACAGAGCGCCGTATTTAGCCAAAACCGACGGAGGATATGTTAGCTGAGGGTACGAGTCGCCAAAATTGACAAACCAGTTTTGTACAATTCTCATTTTCATCGAATATTGGCCCATTTGTTCGATCAAATCAATTCCAGAAAAGTAGGCGCGCATTTCTGATCCAAATATTTGCTCCAACGACTCGAGATATTCAATCAGTCGACCACCAGCATGACACCAGTAGAAGGGACCTTCAATACAGCCACCATCGTTTGGGTAATTGTCCAAAAAGTAGTCAACCGAATAGATTGTCTTGTTGAGCACCTTTTCAAACAGTGAGCCATCCTTAAGGGTAAACAGCGCAGCCTTGAGTACATTCAAATTAATCCACACGTTCCAATTGACTGCATCGTGATCGAAATCGAAATTTTGTCACCAATAGTGCTTGTCGAGATAGTCTTGAAATACTCTATTACGCAATTCGTGATCGATTCGCTGATTGATCACAGAAGAAATCTGCTCGAACCGACTGCCCAACATTTGATGTATAATGCATTGCTTAACAACCAGGATGTACAATATGCAATTTTATCATTGTGTGATCACTGGATTTTGTTGTTATTATAACATGCAAATTGCTAAAAATATATTAATTAAGTTAAGTTAATCAAACCACCATTAAGCGCTATTTGCTGACATGTATACTATGCATTGCATAGACAATTTTATTTTTTTGTCTGTTTTAAAAATGTTTTGAAAACATACAAACTTAGAAATACACAATGCAAAGAACAATACATAACGATAGCAGAATAATTATTTGTCATTAAATTCGATTCGACAATTTAGCACTTTTTTGATAGGGCTTGAATCACTGCTGTGTATATCACTCTTGTGTATATATTGTCGAATCGAATTTAATGACAAAAAATGTTATTCTGCTATCGTTATGTAATACATTCTTTTACATTCTGTATTTCTAAGTTTTTAATATGTTTCAGCATTTTTTGAAAAGAAAAGAAAAATACAGGTGCAAGAGGTGAACATTTTTTTGTTTTTGATCATTCAAATTCACTGTGAAACATGAACTCTAATGAATTCATTGATCAGCATATTACCACCAATGTAGAATATAATAAACTGAAAAAATGACCTAAAAGTCACAATTCCAAGCGGTCCAGCGGAAACACCAAATTTTTTTCTCTGAATGTAACTGCTCATAGACTCGATCCAATTTGAGTTTAAGTCTAAGTGAGTGCAGTCTTGGCTGAATCGCGCCCAAATACTTTGCAGATCGATGAATGCTGTTGCTGATTTTCATAGTAAACCAAGTGGCACAAAAACCATCGACAAATTGAGACACAAGGGTAATCATGAAAAAGAGAATCGATGTTCCGGTGAGATTAGTATTGAGTAGGATTGTGTTGATTTGGTAGATGTTGTAGATTGTGTGAGTGCAAACAAATACAAAATACATCTTGGATATTAGTTGTCGGTTGTAGCATTGAAAAATGCGCAAAAGGTTCGAATGTTCTGAAAGGTAAAATTTGATTTCTCTTGGCCTTGCTTTCGACAGGGACAATTGCCTACGCAAATGGCTAGCTAGACAGTTCCATTGCCCTGAAAGTGTGGTGAAACTAATTGCTAGGCAGGTGATCGTGTAAAAGGTGACCGATACACCGCAAAACAGATAGATGCACCAGCCGTGAGTCAAATCTAGAATCGAGATTGTAATGTGGAGCCAGTGATGGTCGCTGAAGACAATTTGCCTGAACACGGTCAGGTACATGACACTTAAAGCCACAATCGAAATCATAAAAACCATAAACCGAACCACGTAAGCACCAATAAGCAAAACCACAATTCGTGCTTGAAGACGTGCAACTAAATTTGGCATAGCCCAAAGTCGATAATCCAAATTGACTTGTCCTGGTTTGCAATTCCAAACATTCTTCAATACTTCCACAATTTTTTCGGCACTGTTCCACTGGTTTACGTTTAAATCTGCCCAAACTGAACTCACTCCAAAGTGTTGGATTGCTCGCCCAGAATTGTCGCCAATTTTCTGCCATCAAACAGTGCATACTATGTCATGAGGAGAGCTAGGTTTGGAAGGCCTAGATCGTCAGACAGTTAGAATTGGGACAAGTGACTTGATATTGAAAGATATTTATTCGGTGCTGTCATATCGACAGTTGGAATACAAGTGATGAGTGAATACATGAGCGAGTGTGAGAGAGACATTAAATGATGTAGTAGTAGAGTGCATAGAATGTACATCGATTGGACAGTAGATGTATAGACTAAACCGTACACCGATCCGATGGTGAGGTGCGTGTTGTGCTCTACGCTACAACTCTACCACCCAAAAAAATACCCACTCAAAGAAGAATCGTCATCACTGAAGAGGTGAATGGTGACTTCAACCATAACCTGAGGACTCATGCTTGACATTTGCGCATGCAGAATGCAGAATCGGCATACCCGGGAAAGTTCCTCTGTCAAGAAAACGAGTCAATTCGAAAGTGAACTGTTTCAATTTGGTGTCCAAATGGCGTCGAAAGATGCATAGATTGAAGGGAAAATGAAATCTTTGGCAAGTGTACGGCAGATGACACGGCACATTTTGCGATACAAAGTTCATTTGACCATGTTCCATCATGTTCAAATCGTTCAATTCATGTGCAGGATTGACAATGATGTCACAAATTCGACCCAATTCGGAAAATTCGCTGGACACGCGTGCAGGTGATTGCCCCACGTGTTTTGTGTCGGGAACGACTGGAATAACAATTTCCATGTCAACCACAGTGTTGATTTGAGTGTCGTTCAGGGATAAAATTCCATTGTTTTCCTCCAAGACAAAAATTTTGGTTTTTGGCATGGGAAACTCATTGATTTCAACTCGGGGAGGTTTGTCCTCAACCAGAACGAGTTCATTGACGCTGACCTTGGCGTCATTGCATGTTGTCAATTTAGGTTCATCAATCGACGTAAGAACCATTGCTTTTGGAGTGATGCGGTCCATCTTACCGACATCGACAGATTGTGTGGCAACAGCGACCATCATTGGCGCCACTGCCATGCTTGTTTCAACAGTTTCCGGAAAATTGGTTGCGACCGGACTGCTGGGTGCGGACTCAAATGAATCGTTTGAATCGGCGGTGGATAAATTGCTCTGAATATCCACTTGATTGTCCTCTGTCTCTTTTTCAATGTCCAATAGACCAGAGGCAGATGGAGAAATAGCATTGATTTCATCGCTGACTGTTTCAACGGAAGCGATGTCAATGGGTGTGTTGATTGGAATAACTTTGATTGGATTCATCTTTTGCTCGACTGAAACCAAAACTGAATTTTGAGGAAAGACTTTGCATTTCTCAGTCGAATTTTCTGACTGGAAAGCTTTAATGTTGCCATTCGTCGGCAAAATACGCTCAAAATCCTTAATGTCCACTTCCAACATTGACATAGTTGGAACATGGAAAGTAGGCTTGAAGTGGAAAAAACTTTTCGGTTCCACACGATAAGGAATGCGCAGCATGTTTTTGCTGCCCAACAAATCACATTTGCTTAGAATGTTTTCGCCAAGAAGAAAATCGTAAGCATAATGATCAACAATTTCGACTGTCAGCCAAATTGGAAATTGGCCAAGAATGGTCATACAAATTTTGGCAGAACCAAGTCTATTGATTCTTGTCTTGTAGCCTGTCTCAACATGTACTGCATCATCGCGAGTAAAAGGAATGCGCAACTTATTTGCCAATTTTTCGGTCAAAAGTGACACACCGGAACCCTGGTCAAGAAATGCTTGAACCGGAAATTTCTTAACGTGTACATCAATGTAACGATGTGTTGGTGACGAACTGCAAATAATTGTTGATACAATGCGATGGATTGCACCACCGGCATCAGTGTTGCGATTGCCGTTGTTGTTGTTTCGAGGAGACGACGACTGCTGTTGCTGTTGTTGTCGTTGTGGATGTGACTGTTGCTGGCTCGATTGGCCTTGATTGCCACTGTCCCGATTGTTGTCAAAATGATCATTTCGCTCATAGGACTGGTTGTCATTACCAAATCTTGAGTTGTTGTCGTTTCGACGGTTCCATCCATTTTCATTTGGACGATTGTTGCCGTTCCGGCGATAATGTTCACGATCATTGGACATGTTACCTTGATCGCGTTGACATCCGTTTGCGCCATCGTTGCGCGAATTGTTGTGTCTGGGCTCACTTCCTGTGTTGCCCTTGTTGCCTTTGTTGCCATATCGCTCATCAAAACCTGTGAGTTCGTCATCAACTTCTTGGGCTTGTCTCACATATTCTGTGAAAGAATTGAAATTCAATTGATTGAGGCGATGCTTATAGCGTTTAGGCAATTTCTGTGTGACAAAAAGAATTTGATCAGCAACGCTTGCATTAGGAGAGAAAATATCAATCATGTCCTTTATACGCTCGATGAACTTGTACAGTGGTTCATCTTTTTGCCATGATGCATTAGTGTAGTCGTTGCGAGTGATTTGAGAATTCTGGGAAGTTCCAAATTCATCACGGAAAGCTTGCATAACTTTCTTAAAATCGTCTGTAGCACATGAAGTGGCTGCCAAAAGTGTAGCATACTTGCGATGTAGCCATTGATTAGCTGTTTTCTCAAGAATCAAGTCAAGATTCTGAATCGACTGAAGAGTAGTCCACATCATGATTTTGGCATACTTTTCGTAGAAAGTAGCGAATTTTTCGGCGTCTTCGGTGACGCTACCAGTGAAACGTTCCTTTCCTTGAAGGATTTGAATAATTGAACGTTGATACGCTGCATCCATTTTCGTAGGATTTGTATTGGGATTGATCACAAAAGTAGAAGCAATTTGTTGAGCACGACTCTGGCTCACAGTTGTACGATCAACTGATGACGAACGATTTCTGTTCGCAAGAATAGTTGAGAGCGGTGTCTCAGGAATAACACTGTCGTCGAGTGTTTGGTCAATTGCACTGTCTGCAAGGCTGGGACGAGTAATTCCGTCGTCCAATTCTTCGTCCATACACTTCACGTGATGGGATGATGATTACTTGTAAGATACTTGTTCCACGAGGAAAAATAAGCCAGTACTCTACTGCACTGAGAGTGACGAGGGTCATGTGAGTTACTTCAGCAGGCACGAATTTCACTATCGGCACGAGGCTTGAAGAATGTGGCACAATGCACAAATTCACACGGTTGACCGCAGGGGCTTAAGGTACGTAGTTTCGTTACGTAAACCGCGCCAAATTGTCATGAGGAGAGCTAGGTTTGGAAGACCTAGATCGTCAGACAGTTAGAAAGGGGACAAGTGACTTGATATTGAAAGGTATTTATTCGGTGCTGTCATATCGACAGTTGGAATACAAGTGATGAGTGAATACATGAGCGAGTGTGAGAGAGACATTAAATGATGTAGTAGTAGAGTGCATAGAATGTACATCGATTGGACAGTAGATGTACAGACTAAACCGTACACCGATCCGATGGTGAGGTGCGTGTTGTGCTCTACGCTACAACTATTTATAATGAATGGATTTGGTTTGTAAAAGACGATCCAGTGATTCAAAATTGCGGCCAAATTGAGTACGTTTAAGTTGACAAGCAATAATGTGTCAATGGTTTTAGTTCCATAGATTGTGCTCAGCACCAGATCGTAATCGTAGAATTGGGATTTCTCCAACAAAATCGCAAGTAAAAGTCGAACAGAATTACAAATTGTGACAAACAGTGAAAACCAAAACCAAATTATGTAGCCAAGTGTTGGACGCAAACAGGCAGATGCATGATAATCAAGCTGGTCAAGAAAACTTTTGAAGAAGAAATTTTGTTTTAGATTGAAACAATACATTTTTATTTGAGTTTTTTGCGTGTGTTTGTGAAGGCTCGTGTACCTCGTATACGTAGTTTAAAGTAAGGACTACTCTTTAGTGAAGTAAGAAAGTTGTGAAATTGTTGTTGCAAATATTCGAAAACAAAATCATTTGTCAACTTTCACTTTTTTCTTTGTAAATTTGTGAAATTGTTTTGGCAAATTCTTTCGGAAGTTGTAATCGAAACATAAACATTGATCAACATTTCAAACTAAAGGATTTCAAGCACCGTCATTGTCAAGAATGAAAACATTTGTTTCCGGAAATCATTATTTTATTAGAAGTAAATTTAAAGATTATAATTAGTTAGAATTTACATATATTTCCAGGACTATAAATGATCGATGATGAATGAAAATAAAATAAATTAGTGATGCCAATTACCAAGTATGGAACTTCTCTTGGAGGATTTCTCTGCACTGATAGTTGAATAAAAACTTAACTATCGGGTTAATAACTTTAGTTAGGATACAAACAAAAAATTGGAGAAATGGGCAAACAATTTTTCCTCAAAAATTCTTTCACCAAATAGGCTCTCTTTCAATTTTCTATTATCTAGTGTTCTAATTTTTCTACGTTTGAAATATAAATTAATTTCAAATTAACAAGTTTGCTGAAAGTTTACATGGCGAAAAGCTAATTTAAATTTGGTTTTACTAAAATTTATCTATAAATTGAAGCATAAACATAATATAAGTTGCATATAGAAACATAAACTGAAATTAAACAATAAATTATTAATTTATTGGCAATCAAGTCAAAGACAAACCTCGAAAAACGACTTTGTAGTAATATTTCCGAGTGGTCCAACTGTGAACGTCACTTTGTCATCAGTACAAAGTCTTTCATAGTAAACGTTTAGCTTTACTTTACTTTTAGTGTCTGATCTGCGATTCATTCTTGTGAGTTGCCGAAAGAAATATGCATCAGATGAAAGGATAGATTTACTGATAATCAGCATTGGGATTGTGAAGAGTAGTGTGAAAATTACTTGAACAATTGCTAAGACAAGCAACAAAAGTCGATTCACTCCAGTCAAATCTGATCGAAAGGACAGCACCGTGATCATATAAACGTTCTGGGCAATATTTGTAAAGAAGAGAGACGACATTGCTTTCGAGAAGTAACTTGAATTGAATTGACGAACATACAGAAATAGTTGAGTATTGACTCGACAGAATTGAGTCAAGCGAACTACAGACAAGCGTGTGTGAGTTGGAAGTTTCATCAAGTTTTGATTCAATTCTTTTGAAATCGAGTGTAAAGCAAAGGCAATTAGAGCTAAACAGTTGATATTCAACAGACAATTGCGAATGGCCAATTGAGTCATGCGAATTAATACGGCCAAGTCAAGACAAATTGCCACTGCCAGAACTAACTGAAACTTTGACGACAACACGATAGAGTAATATATTATTGCATTTCCTAAGAGAGTAAAGCTAATTAGTTTGAGGAATCCCTGTACTGAATCAATCTGAATGGTGAGAAATATCAATTGCACTCGTAATTTTGGTGACAACTTTGGAAACAGATGAAAATGTTCTGATGAAAATTTTACATTTTTCGGATCTTTAATCAAACTCCAAATTGAATTTAGTTTTGGGAGCAAATAACTGAAAAGTTGTAAATTGATTTTAAATTGTCCAAGTTTATATTGAGGATTGAACTCAAAGAATCGTTCACGAGATGATTTGAGATAATTGGCCCAGTCCAACACATATGGATCTGCTTTTATGAAAAGCAAATAGTGAAAACAAATACCACACACGGGCAGTATGGCCCAGCACAATGCTGAATACTGATTTAATAGTAAATGTTGTGGGTCAAATTCCAGCCAAGTTCGATCCCATTCAAAGTAGTCATTCCAGTTGTATTTGAATGCAATCCAGAGTAGTGCCAATCGAAGAGAAATTACTGCATAGTAGCCAATGTAGAAACAATTCCAAAGTCGAGTGCCAAGACAAGCATTGTCACGGGTGGTAATGTGACCCAGTGTGAGATAAAAATCTTGGAAAGTGTATGAAAAAACATTTTTGCATACATTTTACAGTGATCCATTTTTGCATTTTTGTTGAATGGTAATAATTTAAAATGTCATTTCTTCTTAATATTCAATTTTATGAACACTTTGTCTCGCTCTTTAGCCGGGTTGCCGGAATTTTATAAATAAATAATTATCTGTCGTAAATTCTGATGAAAGAACAATTCTTTTCAGCAAATAAAATACATTTTCAGTACAAAAGTGACACAATACTGTTGGCTTATGGCCAATCGATTGCGAATGAAAATGTGGATAAAATCTTTAAAAATTTATTAAAGCCATTAGTGATTAGAAATTTAAAGACATTAAAATTCCAAATGGACCGAATCCAGTGAGAATTCATCAACAAATTCAAACTCAATATTCAATTCACATTTTTTGTTGTTTTCCACCATTCATTGTGCTATTCCATATTATTGTGATAATCTAAATTCACTTCAATATCTTCATAATTTTGCGCCACTGTTTCGCTGGTTTACATTTAAATGAACCCAAATTGAACTCACTTCAAAGTGTTGGATTGCGTGCCCCGAATTGTCGCCAATTTTCTACCATCAAACAGCGCATACTGGGAATAGTGAAGGGATTGGGTTTTT
The DNA here is from genome assembly GCA_023373905.1 of Rhizoglyphus robini. Lineage (NCBI taxonomy): Eukaryota > Metazoa > Arthropoda > Arachnida > Sarcoptiformes > Acaridae > Rhizoglyphus > Rhizoglyphus robini. The sequence goes on from JAKIJQ010000010.1 coordinate 1,989,737, forward strand.
GAAAAGGATTTTTTCACGTGATTCAAGATAGTTGCTAAGTTGAGTGCGTTTAAGTTGAGAAGCAGTAAAGTGTCCATGGTTGCAGTTCGATAGATTGTGCAACTGACAATTTACCGATTTAGCAAACGCTTTTGTGTTGAATATATTCAAAACTGAGTTCATAATATATATATGATTATATAATCAATACAAATAGTAAGCCTTGGAATGCCATGAATATTTATTTTCACTTTTATAAACTCATATTTTGCAATGAATTGCCTGTTTTTATAAACGAAGTGCCACGAAGTGGAATACCGGAGAGCCATTTGAATGTCTTGTTTCTATCTAACTTAATATTCGGCTGCTGGCACCTCATCAATATTAATCTATTCACTCATTGAAATCTTTATTTTCAATCTCCAACAGTATTTTGTGTGTAACTGGAGGAAATGTACTTTTGATGGAATTGGAGTACGAACAAGAAGAAGAGGAGAATTACTGAACAGAAATACACAGAAAAACTAACAAACGAACTTCAAACTTTGATTTAATGCTTCATATGCACTTGTTTGTGTCATTTTTTGTGTCCTTGGGGTAAACCCGTGACTCTGCCTATCAGTATCTATAAATTTAATTAAAAAGCAGTTTTCTCTCAAGATTGAACTTTTTTGAGCTTATAACTGAGCAGTGAACATGCACATGATGCCCAGTCCTTCACATGTGATCGGAACGATCACACGTTACAGAGATTGTTCGTCGACTCATCAAACATATCAACGAGCACACACTTAATTGAGTTATTAATGTTCGCAATGCATCATCATGTCGCCTGTGTGGCAGTGTGCTTCTTTTGTCCTGTATATTGACGAATAGTTCAGCTAATTCAAATAGCCCAAATGACACAGAATATCTCAGCGAATTCAACCGAATCGTTTACAAGTAAAACGAGAAGACTTGTTCATTCATTAACGAACGAAAAGATCTATGACAAAAACATAAGACTATACTCTGGAAATTTGTGTTGATCTAGTAATTGTGCAATTACTTTTAAGCAGTTGTAAGTATATATTTGGAATACAATCAAATAATTTTAATACCATTTCTACTCAATTGACAGCTTGTTTAACGAAGATCTAAACATATATTGAAACAATGAGCAACAGGTCAAAATAAATCCAGATCTCACTTTCCACGTTCACTCTTACATCTTACAATACTAGCAAACAATTATACGAGGGTATGAATACCGTAAAATCTCTAACAAGCGCCGCATTCAAATAAGCGCCGCATTCGTTTAAGCGCCGCAGAAAAAGCACTGTGGACGTTACGAGAAACCGGTTTTTCGGCCAAAATTTGCTGACGAAATTAACAAGCGCCGCGGCGCTAGTTTGAGATTTTACGGTATTTCATTTATTTTATTCTATCTCACACTTTTCGAGTTTGTTTTTAGGATTCTGCATCAAGCAAATTGACATCTACCTTTCTCGCGATAATCAAGTTTGCAATAATTGGATTCTTTGAATCGAATCAACTTGAAACAAAGATTTTTTAGATCGACTAAGAGTGACGTGCTTTGTTTCAAGTCGTTTTAATTACGTTGTCTATGGCTTTTTAATATTATTACAAATATTCCTACGTAAAAAGATGGTGATATTCACTTGGAATGCTTTTTCTAAACTTTGCAAGACAAGACAGCATATACCACAAATTAACAATTGCACAATTAAAAGATTAATAATAGATGGACACTAATCTCCATAGTATGGTCTTATGTTCTTGTTATAGATTTTCTCGTCCGTTAATGATTGGATAAGTTTTCTCGTAGTATTTGTAAAAGATTTGCTAGTGTTCACTGAGACATTCTGTGATATTGTTTTGTTTGAATTGGCTGAAATATTCATCAAAACACAGGCACAAAAGAAGCACCGTTCCGTACAGGAGACATGATACATCACGAAGTATGATAACCCGATTAGGTGTGTGATAGTTGATATTTTTTATCAGTCAACGAACAATTTCTGAAACGAGTGATTATTTTCATCACATGAGAGAGAATGAGCATCATGTAAACTGCTCAGTTTTAAGCTCCAATAAGTCGCAATCTTGAGAGAAAACAGTTTTTTTGTTTATTCAGTATATTAAATTATTGAAACTCATAAGTAGAGAGACAAGTTCATATACATGTAAATGCATCGAACTAATGTTTATTACTTTTGATTAAACAATTTGACAAAAAATAAATGTACAATTTCTGAGGTATTAAATACAAATAATATCAAGATTTAAAAAAATCGATATGCTTTAGCGTAATTCAACTTTGGTCGTAAATGGTTTAACAAACAAGATAAATTTCAAACCTTCAAATTGGAGTTTCTCAGGAGTTTGAGCTGTGGACGAAAAGCGGAATTTCCGTACAATCTGAGACAAGCACAGTTTGAGTTCCTGATAGGCAAAGCGCATTCCAATGCAGTTGCGAGGACCAATGCCAAATGGAATGAAAGTGTATGGCACTAGAAGGTGCTTGTTGGAGGGCATGAAACGATCTGGATTGAACTGGTGCGGTTGTGGGTAGTACTGCGGGTTGTAGTGCACTGCTAATGTTGGTATTTCCACGAGTTGATTCTTGTGCAGTGGAATGTCATTCACCTTGTAGCCGTCAACCATCACTCGTCGTTCAAGTCGTTTCAGTGGTGGATACTTTCGAAGAGTTTCTTTAATTACCGCATCAAAGTAGGGAATTTGTTGCATGACAATGTCGTAGTACTGGTCAGAGTTGACCTCAACACCATCGAGATGTTTGGTGAGCTCTTGGAATAATCGTTCTTGAACGTCCGGGTTTTGAGAGAGTTCAAAAATGCAGTTGCTTATTGTCGATGCAGTCGACTCAAAACCAGCAGACAAGAAAAGAATACTTTGACCAATGATTTCAGTGTCGGTCAAAGTGTTCTTCTTTTGACCAACTTCTTTGACTTCAATTGCACTGTTTCCAATTTCAGCATCCAACTTTTCATAATCATTACTTTCAAGTTCATTATCACTCACACTCGCATCCATCAACAGTTGCATCAAATCGCTTCGTTTCACGGAACTACTTTGTTTGCGTTGTTTCAAAACTTCAGCGCTCAAATCTACTAAATATTGGATACTGGCAGGGTCAAAAACATGTTCCACTTTGACCAATTTGTTAAACCACATAGGCATTGCAAAGTAAGATAGCGCTTGAAGGGGACGAACATTGTTCAACTCGAGTGAATGTTTTAGTAGTGGATTTGGTTTGGTTCGATCGCCATTTGAATCGGTTTCAATTGCGAACGAAGTGGATGCAATGACATCGATCGTGAAACCAGCCATCACCTCTTTAGTGTTCATCACTCCATCACCAGTTGTGGCCACTTTGTGCAGGTACTCACTCAACTTGTGGACACATTTGCCCATCAGCGAATGCATTGCTCGAAGTTTTCCCGTACTGAGCGATGGACTCGTGATCGTACGCAGTCGTTTCCAGTCATCTCCCTCAGCGAAGAACATACTCGCATTCGCATATTTGTGATACGCTCGAAGCTCTCGCCGTTCAAGGAACAAATGAAAGTCCTTCACCATGATGCGCTTGACCCACTCACTGTCGGCAACGGTGAGCACTGGCTGCAGTCCCGAATATGTTCCATAGATTGTGCCAAATTGCTTGATCAAATCAGTTTCACTCACGGGCGGATTGTTGCTACCATCAATTTGTAATAGATTGCCAAGTTGAAACAAACTCGGTGTCGGTCCTTTCACTCCTCGTTTAGACCAGTAGTTGTACTTTCGATTTATATAACTAAAGAAAAAAATATAATATTTTAAAAATAAAAATATTCTAAATCAATAAACTTACAAATAAATCAAAATCAAAATCGGAACAATCTGAAGCAAGAGAAACCAAATCATTTTGTTATTTGATAGACTTTCTTTGGTAAAACGAAATTATAAGTTGAACTTGAAAAATATTGTTTCACTATTTATACTTATGAATTCTCAATCAAATGTTTACATTTTGTTTGGCGTCATAATTATTTTGAAGATTTTGTATGAGCACAAAATCGTATGCATCAGTACGAAAACAGCACATTTGTGCGATTAATGTTATGCGTTTGGCTGTTATGTTGTATACTGCAGTGTCATAAAGTGTACATTTGGATGGTTGCCACTTGTGCTGTCATCAGTTTTAATGATCAACATTGATGTCTATCCCAAACACGTTTTGATTGTTGATTGGGCAAGCAAACGACCATGAAAACTGTTTTTCGTCGTAAACAACAATTACCAACTGGTATTTTATATTCGATATTGAATGAGTGGGTTTTATTTCATTATACTTACTTACTTAATAAGGATATTTGAAATTTTTCCACATTCAGACAAATGGAAATTTATTAACAATGCAAAAGTATTTTATGAAGTAAGTAGTTTTAAATCAAACGCATTTGTAATTACCGTATTTTTCCGAATGGATCTCTGGTTCTACAAAAAAAATATGGCGTCCTTCGGGTGTTATTCGGGTTCTTTTTTTTTTGTCGGCAAACACAATCAATGTGTTTTGGCGTTTTAATTATTAATTTTTTAACATTTGAATAATTATGGTTTGTAGACAAAAGATCAGTCTCGACGACGCATAATTGAAATTTATTTCCCTCAGTATTGTTGTTCTAGAGAAATTTAAAGTTTCAGAGTCCTAATTGTGACCCATTCAAACGTCTCGCAACACAACAAAATATTTAAAAGTTTTAATATTTATTAAAAACTTATTTTCAAAAAAGTCGGTCCAAATCAACAAAGATGGCACCAGTTACAAGAACTTGGCATTCCATGAATTGAGCCAATTTGAGAATTCGCTTACGGAATGTGAACATTCGCTCTAGTTCAACTTTAGTCCATTTCATCACATCATTCGAGTAAGGGAAAATCAAGAAACGCGCCTCAATCAAACGTACCTGGGGCCAGACTGCACGTGGAAACATTTGATGATTCGATAGGTACGGACTGGTGGACAGTGCTGCCAGATGGATTTCATTTGAAGGCGAAGACAATTCATATTCAAGGCCAATGATGCCATACAAACCGGCCAAGATGTACAAAAACATCGAAGCCCAAGATATGATTTTTGACAATTTTCAACATTTTTGTTTTATTTTAAAGTCTTTAAAATGAATCCAAATAATTTCCTGAGCTTGAAATATTGACAAAGTTTGATTTTTTAAATGTAATAAATTGATTATTGAAAGAATAGCAAGCTCGTGTTATATTAGTTATTAACTTACAATTCATTGTCATTCTTATTTACCGCAAAAATACTGGAAATGTTAATTTAAAATTAATTAAATTAAATTGATAATTTTGACATTAAAAACTTGAGACGTCAATTTATTTTGGGTCTTTAAATAAAACATTTACTTTCTGTCCCTAATTGGTCTGGTGTTCGAGTCTTTTATATGAATGTCCAAGATGATTATTGCCATTTATTGCATAGATAATAATTATGATAAAAGTATCTAAATTCGGAAACTTTTCGCAGTCTGACGACTATTTTCACTCTGTTTGGGTGTAAATAGTGGCACTTGCAGTTGTTGGAACATGTGTGTTGTCCTCTCGCTCACATGTGACTGTGTGCTTCGAGTAAACATATTTCCTCACCACATTTTGTCTTGTCCTTTTCACTTTTTGCCTATTCTCATCTACGAAGAAATGAATCGTCACTCACCTGCTGGCAACGACGAGGCCAATTGTCAGTCACATCACGAGTTAGTAGAGGAAATCGCTCAACTGAAGGAAAGTGAACGAGTTCTGGTTGGTGAAAATGACCAATTACGAGGACAACTGGTGGAGATGAAGGAAGAGGCTCACAAGAAATATGATGATTTGATGGTGCAGTATAACATGAAACGAGAATATGAAGATGATGGTGAGTTTGGTTCGGTTGTTTGTATTTGACTTATTTACATTTGGTGATATTTGCACAGGCACATCAAACAATCAGGTGACGGTCAAAACTGAATGGGACGATGAAGAGGTGAAGGTGGAAGTCAAAGAAGAGATCAAAGTGGAAGAGGATCATGACATTTTGATCAAACAGGAATATGTGTCTGCATACATCAAAACCGAATCGAATGATGTGAAGATAGAAATCAAAGAAGAGATAAAGAAGGAAGAAGATGAAGATGATCATGACAATGACTATGACAGACATTTGGTGAGGAAGGAATTGAATACTGCGGACATGATTGAGATTAAGGAAGAGGTGGAGGATGGAGAGGAGACTCGCATTATTGACATGGAGACATTGACTCAAGACAGACAAGTGAAACGAGGTGAGTGATGAAAGTGAAATGATGTGAAGTGATGACTTGGTATTATTTGTGTCTATAGAAATAGAACAAGAGGAAAATGAAATGACATTGCACAATGATCAGATTGGGCATTGGGTCAAGCGAGAGATCAAAGAGGAGGAAGAGGATGGAGAAGTGGTGGAGGTTAAGGAAGAGATCGAGGAAGAAGACGAGGAAGAGGATGGCTCAGCTGAGATTGATTCGATCGAGAGTTGGGCTCAAGACAACCAAAGTGGTGACAATGAATCGCGATTTGTGGAAACCGCACCAATGGACACAACTCTCACTCATCCAACTGGACAATCTCAACCAGCAGTGACTCAATCAGCTGATCTATTGTCACCACAGACCAGCACAGGAAATGGATCAAATCGGACTGCACTCAACCAACAGGCAACTGCTTCCACGGGTCGAAATGGCAATAAACGAAAACAATCTCCAACGAATCGATATTTGAAAAGATCGAAGAAATCGAAGAAAACATTGCCGGATAAGGATGTAGAAGATGATGAAGTTGATGGTGAAGACATTGACAATGAAGATCGAGAAGAAGCAAAGGTCAAAATGATCTATTTGAATTGTACCCAGTCAAATTGTAATGTCAAGTTTGATTCATTGGTCCATTTGTACGATCACTTACGCACTGTGCATCGACTATCTCCTCTTCGATGTTTTGCCACCAATTGCTATGCACGATTCGATAATAAGTAAGTGAATACAATAATAATGTCACATTGAATTGACCTTGTTTTATATTTCAGAATTCAAATTCGTGAGCACATTAAAGTGATCCATTCTCAAGATACTCGATTTCTCTGTGCAGTTTGTCCCAAAGAATGTGATTCACAAACCAAAGCTTACATTCACTGGTACCACAATCATCTGACTGGTCAGTTCAAATGCAATTTCGTGAGTCACTGTGCCCAAGTGAGTGACACTCGTGTCAAGATGACAACTCATCAACATGTCAAACATCACTCCCAATCGAAGCATCTCCACTGCACCCACCCTGGATGTACTGCTTCATTTGCCTTTAAAACTCACCTGAAACAACACCAACTGACTCATCTCGCCACTAATCAATTTCACTGCAACTGGCCTCACTGCAGCAAACAGTGCAAACTGCGTGGAAATCTGGTCATGCACATTCGAATGCAACACTTTGGTTTGCCTAAATCAGTGAAAGAACAGAATGCGAACAACATTGTGAACGAAAGGGATCCGAACGAATTTGTTCGAGTGGTGGTGGACGATTGATGCTCGACTTGAATCGGCCTGTAACGTCTGTCAGAGCTTTCATTTTATTGCCTTTTTCCTTTTTCTCTTTTATTAATATTTCCAAATTTGTTTCTCACAATTCAGTTCAGTTAGTTTATATTTATATTATCCATTGTCTCACTTGATTGATCCAATTTTCAAATATATCTTTGTCTCTGAGTACTACCACAATAAACATAAATGTTTCTTTATTGAATCGAAACGAACGTGTGTACCTATGAGCGTAATAATTTGTATAATTAGTTAATCGGATACATGTCGTAAAATGTAACGAACGTAATTGCAGGTACAGATTGGATCATAAGACAATGATAGTTTTGATAGATATTAGATTTGTATTGGGTGAAGGGGATTATTCTATTTCAAAATAGAATGTAAATTTTTGTGTGCTACTCCACAGAAAAACGCTCATAAAAAGTCATTTAACTTTTGACCTGAATTCTGATGATGATTTGGGTGACTGAACAAGGCAATGATGTTCTACGCCATTTGAGTTAATTGCCAAAATCAAAATCAAAATCCGAGTTGTCACGAGAATATACAATTTAATTTGGACAGTGAAAGAAATGAGCTAGTAGACAACAAAAACATAACATGACACATATGAATGAATCTAAATATGACATGTCCACATTGACGTTCATATTTTGCGAAGAACGAATAATTTTGAAAACAGACGAAACATTTCTAAAAGTCTTGTACAGAAAGCTAAATTCAAATGATTTATGGTTTTTTACCGAGAAAAGTGAAAAGTAAAATGTGAAACTAATCGCGCTCACTCAATTCAAAATACCCTTATTTTGTCAGACAAACACACGAGTGGCGCCATCTGTGTTGGTGTATGTGAGTTTGCTTGCTCAATGTGGACAGACAGACATGTTTGTTGTGGCTGTGCAGGACTGTGTTTTGCTTTGTAGTAGAGTAGGACAAATGGGCTCGCCCATGAGCCCAGCGGCCCATCACTAGCCCAGTTGGGCAGCTTTAGCCCATCGTCAGCCCAACAGCCCAACTAACGATGAAGAAATGTTTGCAAGCAGAACACAACTTGCACCGTGCAAACTTGAAATATTATTAAAGTATTTCTTGGTGCTTATTGTCAATATTATTGACTAATATTATTGATACATAGACTCGTAATCGGATTGTGGTGTCCATTTTGTGATTGGGCGTCAGGGCGTCATCAGTGGGTGTGGCATTTTAAGTGAATTTAACTTTGAAGCGCTCTCAGTTGAAATAAAATCTAAATGCTGATTTTGATTAAATACTCACTGGTTACCATTACATTTGTGTTGATGATCCAGAAAACAGATAGACAGACGAACACAGAGTGAAAACATTCAGACGAGACGCGAGATAATGATCATCATATGCCTTTGGTGGTGGTCTCGCCTTGAAGCGTTCACGTGAAGAGCTTTCAGGACAGTGTGGCCAATTTGTTCTTGTTCAGATGAACCCAATTTGAGTAAACTTCACTCGCCGGATGGCCACGGTCACCAGATTGACTCGATGACCTCGTAGAAATGTCTTTTGTGTTGTATAGTATACAATTGCATTACGTGATTGTCCTTCTCGCGATCTGACGAGAACCTATTCTGGTCATACATCACTCAACAATTTCACTTCACTGATCTGTGTTATGTCATCTCCAATGCCAATCAGAAAATGGTGTAGTTTATAGACTTTATTTGTTGAATTGTAAATTCAGATTTGGTATAAATCAATACAAGTTCAAACAAATCGAGTCAAAGTCAATCAATTTTATTGATTTAATACGCAATATAAAGGTCGTACAATGATCATATATTAGAAATGTAAATTAATTAGAGATGTACATTTGAAAACAATAATTTGCATACATATTATGAAACATGTCTATGTATTAACAAATAACTTTGGAACCAACATTAATGTAACAAATGTTCAAACCAGAGGCATAATAATTAGACAATATAATAAATGAACCACATATTCACACATAGCGGTAAACAATAATAATCGATTATTAAGTTAAATCAAAATATAAAAAATAAAAGCCGTCACAACTATAATCTATGATGTCCCAATGATGATCCAAGGTGAGCAAAATACATTTAAAATATTAGAATAATTACAAATTACCTTTATAGAATTCAATCTGATCTTAATTCTTTAGAATTAAATTCAACTCTTTAAGAAGGTTTCTCAGTGAGAAATCTTGTTTTGTCTGCCTGTTGATCGAGTCGAACAAGTAACCAAATTCTTCTAGTTCGGGTATTAAATCGGGATTGTTCTGAATGATCATCAGCCGACCAGTTGTAGAAGGACTCAAGTTGGCTCGTCGCTTGCTCACTGTCATTCCACAATAGTTGAAATTGTTGTAACACAAGATAATTTCACACACAAACAAAGAGATCCACAAAGATGATCGCTTCGAGTCCACACGGACCACAGATTCGCAGGAATCACAAAGAACAAAGAAATCCACAAAGATGATCGCTTCGAGTCCACAAGGACCACTGATTCGCATGAATCACAGATACACAAGTATCACTTGAGCTCGATGTTTATTCAACAAGACGAGATAACAAAGTGCGGGCAAAGCAAGTGCTTATATACAGCATAGAACATTCGAGAAGTGTCAGGAAAAGTTTGCTTCTAGATCATTCTACATGTTTCTACTTTTACAATCTCGAATGTTCTCGACGTTTCTATACATTACAAGTTTGTTCTAAATGTTCTAGAATATTCTAGACTGTACAGGAAGATTCCAGACAAACCGAATCACATATCTCAACACACCCCCTGATTAGGTGATGTCTGAATTCCAAGGAGTTTATCAGAATCGCGAGTTGATGAAGTCACCTTGGTCAATCCATCAGCAAGCTGCTCCCGAGTAGGCGTCCACTGGACATCAATGTAACCTTTAAGTATATAATCTTGCAAAGCATGCAGCTTGGTGTCAATGTGCTTTGCCATTGAATTATTCTTCTGGTTGGTAGACACTTGAACGGTTGGTTGGTTGTCCTCGTGGATCACTGTTGGGTACTGCACAGGAATGGATAACTCTTCCAACAGGTTCTGAAACCACAGGACTTCGTTGGTTGCCGCAGCCAAGGCGATATATTCGGCTTCGGTCGTAGATGTACTCACTGTCTTTTGTTTCTTGCTGAACCAATGGACAGAACTACCACAGAATCTGAATACAGCTCCTGATTGTGATTTCCGGTCACCCTTGGGTGCAAAATTGGCATCGACATAGGCCAACAAGTTCGACTGGTCAAGATTCCCTAGATGCAGCTTCTTCACTTTTGTGGATTGCAGATAGTTGAGTACCTTCTTGCAGTACTTGAACAGTCGATGAGATGGACGATGAAGATGTCTCGATAGAAGACTAACAGAAACTGAAATGTCTGGTCGAGTCATGTTTGCGATATACAACAATCCACCGATGATGCTTCGAACTGGCATTGATTCGTCCACTGGATCATTGGTGAAATCAAGATCCTCAAGTGATTGCAATGATTTCTCAGGTGTCGAATCAGATATTCCGAATCTTTCAGCCATGTCATCGATGTACGACTCTTGAGACATAGTGATGTACTCTTGGTCGTGACTTCTTTCGAATTCAACGCCAAGAAACCGTCCAATCGGTCCCATATCTCGCACTTCCAGGAGTTCCTTGAGTTGTTTCTTTATTTCCTCGATGGTATACAGATCTTCAGCAAAAATTAGTATATCATCCACATACACTAATAAGTAGCTGGTCTTGCCGCCTTCTTTACGAACGTAGATGCAGCGTTCAGATTTTGTCGGGTAGAATCCCATCTTTGCGAAGATGAAATTCATCTTCTTGAACCAACATTTTGGAGCCTGCTTTAACCCGTAGAGAGATTTCCTCAATTTCCACACTTTCCCTGGTTCGGTATACCCAGGTGGTGGTTTCACATAGATTTCCTTGTCAATGTCACCATTGAGGAAGGCTGTCTTGATGTCCACCTGATGTACATGCAGTTTCAGCATTCCTGCGATGGTCAGTAATAACCGGATGGAGGCAAACGAGACGACAGGAGAGAAGGTTTCTTCGTAGTCGATGCCCTTCTTCTGGCAGAATCCACGAGCTACGAGTCTGGCTTTAAACCGCTCAATCAGTCCGTTTGCTTTCTTCTTAATGTCAAAGACCCACTTGGTGGTGATGGGCTTCTTTGCTGGTTCTTCATCCACAATGTCGAACACTTGATGTTCCATTAAAGACTTGATTTCATCGTTGGTGGCATCTTGCCAGTACTTTGCGTAATGAAGATCACTCATTGCTTCTTCATAAGTTGTCGGAATTCTCACTTCTTTGAAGCTGAGCTGTTTCAACTCGGTTGCCAGTCCAGTGAAATCCCATTCACCGAATCGCTCTGGAGGCTTGCCAATGTTTTCTCGAGTTGAACGACGTAGGGTTGGTGGTTCACTCTGAGTCACAACACTGGTCGTTGGAATGACTTCAATTGAGCTGGTTCTCTCGGTGCTGGTTCCATCAGAGCCGGTTTCATCAGTGCTGGTTGCATCAGTACTGGGTCTCTCGGAACTGGTTTCTTCAGTGCTGGTTCCATCAGTGCTGGTTCCACCAGAGCCGGTTTCATCAGTGCTGGTTGCATCAGTACTGGGTCTCTCGGAACTGGTTTCCTCAGTGCTGGTTGCATCAGTGCTGGTTCCATCAGAGCCGGTTCCATCAGTGCTGGTTGCATCAGTACTGGGTCTCTCGGAACTGGTTTCCTCAGTGCTGGTTGCATCAGTGCTGGTTCCATCAGAGCCGGTTCCATCAGTGCTGGTTCCACCAGAGCCGGTTTCATCAGTGCTGGTTGCATCAGTACTGGGTCTCTCGGAACTGGTTTCCTCAGTGCTGGTTCCATCAGTGCTGGTTCCATCAGTGTTGGTTCCATCAGCGCTGCTTCCATCTGAACTGGTTCCATTACTGTTGGTTCTCTCGGTACTGGTCCCATCCTGGCTGGTTTCTAGTTCGGTCTTATCTGGCACACCATGCACTGTCTCAGCATCGAAGAATTCTTCTTCATCATCTGATAATTCTTCTGATGATTCAGAATTTGACGATATTTTTCCTGAGATCGTCTTGGGAATAGTTGGTGATGTTGTCAATGCTGTCTTGAGTGAGGTATGACCACCATCATTGTTGTTGCGAGATCGTTCTGGTTGACCATCAATGTTGTCATCTCTCACTGGTCCACTTTCACTAGAATTATCACGATTCTGTTGATGACCACCACCAGATGATGACGTAGATGGAACCGACGAGGAATTTGCACCCCCTGGTTGGGAAATCACGACTTCAATCTCTGTGAACAATTCCTCCGGGAAGACACAGGTTGCCCTGCATTCTTCTTTCTCTTTGCAGTGACAATCATCATTTCGTTCTTTCTTCTCGCAAAACGGAAAGACTCCATCAATGATCTTTACGTTACGTTCTGGAACGATTTCGCCAGTTTCAGGGTTCAATAAGAGATAGGCATCAGCATTGGGCGCATACCCCACAAAAACCATTTTCTCAGATGTTGGGTCAAACTTATCACGCAACCTCTTCTCATGATGAATCCAACGATAGGCGACTGATCCAAAAATGTGCATTTTCTTGACGCCATCATCTTCTCTAGGAAACATTACTTTGAATGGGATTTGGCCATCCAATGAGTCATGTGGCCATCGATTAGCGAGGTACACTGTAGCTTTCAATGCCAGTGGCCAGTATCGAGCCGGCACACAACTATCGAACATCAGTGCCCTGGCAATGGTGACCACTTTCTGGATTGTTCGCTCAGCGGTACCATTCTGTTGATGGCAGAAAGGCACTGAATGTTGGATCCGAATACCATGTTCGGTCAGGTATTCTCCAAAATAGCCCGAGAATTCACCACCATTGTCACTGCGAACATTCTTGATCTTTCGGTCCAATTGATTTTCCATTCGTGATTTGAACTCAGTAAAGGCCTCTAGCACTTCAGAAGATGACTTTCCCTTCAGTAAGAAAACCTCAATGTACTTGGAGTAGTCATCCACAAAGAGGACAAAGTTACGGCTACCATCAAACCCAGTTGTCCGCATTGGTCCACACAGATCGGTGTGAAGCAATTCCAAAGGTTCACTTTTGCGACTCTCTGATGATCGGTAGGGCAACTGGTGAAGCTTGGTTCTCAGACAGGTTTCACAATTTTCCGGGTGAGTCAACTCCAATTCCGGGAACAGCTTCTTCAAATCCACCATTTTATCTGCACCTGGATGTCCAAATCTGCTGTGCCAGTCGAGTTTCTTGACACTCAAAGCAGAATCGTTAGGTTGGATGTACCGGTAAAGGTCGTTGATCCGTTCAGCAGTGAGGTACACTTTTCCCTGCTTGTACACTGTGGCTTGAATCTCATCAAAGTGCACTTGGTAGCCTTGACGAGTGAGTTGACTAACTGAGATCAGGTTGGTGTCGAAGTCTGGAGCAAATCTCACGTTTTCTAATTGCAGACCACTTGGAAGTTGAATGTTTCCAGTTCCGTAGACTCGAGACACCGAACCATCCGCTAGTGATACAAGGGATTCTTCAGCCTTGTCACTCCATTCCACCATTTTTGCATCGTTGATATAATTTTTCCCAGTTCCTGAGTCGATGATCCAAATATTCCCACGAGAGTAAGAACGGGGAGAATCTTTATTCGAAGTAGAAGGAGTTACAGGCAGTGGGGCAGTACAAAATCTGGCAATGTGACCAGTTTCTTGACAACGGTAGCACCGACGTAGGTTGGGTCCAGAACCAGAATGGCCGCTCTTGGTCTTGTTCTTTACGAGGAAGATGTTCTCCTTGGGACCATCCTTGGTTCGTCGGGTTTCATTGATCATGTACCGGAGATGAGCCTTGACCTTGTCAATCGTATCGTAACTGATCAAGGTGTGCTTGATCGAGGCCAGATCGCCGGTCAGAGAACCCACCAAATAATGGATGTGAGACTTTTCGCTCATCTCACCACCAAGTCGCTTGAAGAGTTGGACTTTCAATTCCAGTTCCTTCAGGTGGTCCTCCAACTTGTCCGAGTTACCTAGTCGCATCGATCGGATTTGTTCCTCAACCTGACGACGTTTCTCTTCGTATTCTCGGTCATAGATACCTCGCAGAAATTCCATAGCTTCATAAGCCGAATTCGCGTTCAAGACCTCAAACTGGTAGACTTCATCAATGGACTCGTGAATCTTCACCTTGGCGGCTTGATTACGAGGATCGTTGGGAAGTGCTTGCAGGATTGCCTCATAGCAATTGTTCTGCATCAAAGCATTCGAGAGAGAACAGTACCAAACCTTGAAGTTGTACTCGTTCAGCTTCGGAACCGACAGTTCCCTCATCTTCACACGATAGTCAGGGTTCACCGGTCCCACCTGGACAACAGGATTCTGGTTCTGGTTGCCAGCAGCAGGTTGACCAATCGGGAAAACAACGCTCGACAAGCGCTTCTGCTGCCACTTGTAGTTGAGACAAACCCAGGTAGTAATGATCAAGATCAGTACCAGGAGTAACCAGGATTCTGTTGACATCGAAACGGGTGGAGGCACAGGATTCAGCTCCATCTTGATAGGCGTCGTGCTGATAACGTGTTGAAACACAAGATAATTTCATACACAAACAAAGAGATCCACAAAGATGATCGCTTCGAGTCCACACGGACCACAGATTCGCAGGAATCACAAAGAACAAAGAAATCCACAAAGATGATCGCTTCGAGTCCACAAGGACCACTGATTCGCATGAATCACAGATACACAAGTATCACTTGAGCTCGATGTTTATTCAACAAGACGAGATAACAAAGTGCGGGCAAAGCAAGTGCTTATATACAGCATAGAACATTCGAGAAGCGTCAGGAAAAGTTTGCTTCTAGATCATTCTACATGTTTCTACTTTTACAATCTCGAATGTTCTCGACGTTTCTATACATTACAAGTTTGTTCTAAATGTTCTAGAATATTCTAGACTGTACAGGAAGATTCCAGACAAACCGAATCACATATCTCAACAGAAATGGCGTTCACAACTGTTGTTAGTAGCCGGAATGACATGGACACGAAATGCTACAGCAGCCAGTTTGGGGAACATCTTTTTGTACATGTTCCAAAAGCCAAAGATAGGCATCTCCTTGTGCTCAGTAGGAAGTTGAAGTTGCATGTAGCATTTGAATTCTTCGCGTAAAGACAACTCCTCGAGTGGTTGAGTTTCCTCATCGACCAAGTCGTGAATGGTAAACTCGAGGTTTGACTTGTCCAACGATGTAGAGCCACTGTTTTGCACGGACATGTACGGTGCAATTTTGTCGTGAATTCGCTCAATTTCGGTGTAGATTGAATCATAGTCGGCGAGAGAAAATAAGTTTCTATTGTTTTTGTATCTCTGCCACAAAAAAGTAGCAACACGATGGAGAGGAAAAATGGGAAACTTTGCATCCAATGCAGTGTCAAACTGGGCCTTGATTGCACTCAGTTCTGGTGATACGAGAACTTTGCGGCACACCAACTGAAGAGTGTATCGAGCAATCATCACTCGGCAGAGGGTCGGTTCGCATGCACTCGACAGATAAAGACGCATTGCCTTCCACACAATGAGATAGTTCTTGAGTTTATTGAGCACAGTGAAATCGATGCTGCGAAGATGATTGCGAAGAGATTTGTCCTTCATTTGAGTCAAATCTTCGGATGCATCGCAAATCGATTCGATCATCTCTAATCTGTAAAATGTTATATTAAAAATGTGCTATTTGGTGAAACATTTGACTTACTTTGAGTCCCACCTGGTTGGCACTTCTTGCTTCAATGTTCGATCAAATGAGCCTTTTTTGCCTACTCTTTTGACAGATTCAACTAATTTCTTACAGGTTGTGACCACCAAATTGAGACCTGCGATCATGACATTCTTTAGAGGATCAAAAATAAAAGTATTGACTAGGGCCATGTTGTGTGACGCACAAGGAAGCCATTCCCACAGTTTGTTTGCCCATTTACGTTCAATCACTTTTCCTTTTCTGTCTTTCAGAATTAGAGTTGGGTCATAGGATCCACGTAGAGCATTGTCGGTTATAAAACAACCGCACTTGGTTGGTCCAATGCCTGAAACATAAAGTACATTATTAATATTAATTATCCAAAATAATTGCACAATTTCTTACCAAAGTCTTCGAGTATCATTTCAGTGGTTACTGCAGTAGGTTCAACTTTTTTATTCTCGACGTGTTGTACTGCAATGATACGAGATTTAATGTCTTCGCCAGTTTGGTATGAGACAGAGACGCCCAAGTAGGGACGGCCAAATGTATTTTCTGACCAGTGGTCAGTGGAACAGGCGACATGATCCACTTTAGACAACTCGTCCTTAATTCTGGACTCGACCAAACTACTCAAATCTTTTACGTGACGCGAGATTGTCTTAGGGTGAGGTATTATCTAGTTGAAAAATAGAAAATTAATAAAATGTGCAAACTATAATTTCAAACTCACGTCTCGAACGTCCACCTTTCCGTATTTTGCACCAATGTTGATAAGCATTTGACAGAAAGACAAAAATGCCGTTTGGCCAAACAAATTGAATGGAACAAGACACACTGCACAGACAGTGATGATCATGTTGACCAATTGAGCCTTCCTAGCGGGTGGAACTGGTTTTGCTTCAACGTTGGCAGTGTCGTCTTCGTGAGTTGGGAATGTCTGTTCGACCTTTTGTATCTCCTTAACTGCAGTTTCATATTCCTCTTTCTTCTTTGTGCAAGTTAAATCTGAGTGTTTGCCTAATTTGCTACAATTCTTAATATTATATACGCCTTTGCAGTGCTTGCAAACTGCATGTTGTAAGAAATTGCCATTTAGCCACACTTCCCAGAAGTTGACCCATTTTGCGCTTGTTCGTCGTGCCGACCTATCATTTAAGTCGATCAAACTTTTGTCATCGATTGCAAATCTTCTGTAGACGAGCTGAAAAAATAAATAAAATTAAACCAGTTTACTTAGAATAGTCACAAAATTACCCTTTGTATTTCCAAGGTTGTAAAAGAAAGTTGTTGGCTTTGTTGTTGTTGACTTTGTAAGGGTAAAGTGGACTGTTGCACTGTTGGAGTATTAATTTGCGAGTTACCATGGTCACTTTTAGACACGTGTGATGCGACAATTTGCGAAATAATTTCAGTTTGATCGATTAACTCTTCATCATCACTGTCGTCGAACGGATTCTTCGGTACATTCGAATGTACATTTAAAGGTACAGATGTCGAGTGTTGGTTTGAAACCACCAGGTAGTCGTGTTCAATGCCATTACTCACTAACCGTTCGAAATCAGAGTCATTCATCAACGAATCATAAGACATTGTTTTATGTTTAAAGAATTTAAAGAATCGAACAAAACCAGAAAGTCAAAGCATAATTACTGGACACACAAACATTCAGCCAGCCAAAATGTGTCGGTGCGGCGGACCAGTAGTGGACGGCTTTGTTGTGTTTTGGAGCGAAACTATTAAATGCGCACTCTGTCAATGTGTTTGTGTGCAGTGCAAAGTGCACTGTATTCAATTGGCGCGATACTTTCCATACCCTGAATTTTGAAATTCATTTTCGAATTTGAATTATTCAAATTGAATAATATTCAATTCAATGAATATGCAATAGCTGGTTTTGTCAACATTAATGTTATATTGATTAATTAATAGCAATATTAAGACATGGTTAATATAATAGATTGACAAACGATTTTGCCACATTTCATGATTGATTCAATTCAATTCAGACTCGACACTTTTGATTCGCACACTTAGGTCGTCCAATACTCGTTTGAGAGATGCAATTAATTGGTATATTTACTCAGAAAAGCATTCGACGCATAAAGCAGTCAAATGTATCTGACTGATACTGGTATATTGTTTTCATCATTCAAAAGTGGTCTAAACGTCTGACCTTTCCGTGCATTACCAAATGCATTTCAAATATTATCACTGTCAGTAATATCGGTTAATGTACAAGTTATTTATTAATAACGCAATTAACTTAATTGTAAATTCAAGTGCAACGATAAAAAACATTGAAAGCATTTTATTGGTACACGATTGTGTGCACACATGTGCTAGTGTCTTTGTTTACTTCATAGCTTATCTGGACATTAAGAAATTAAGGCTTAGTGTGGCTCGGGTTGACAGCGTTATATCAAGTCGATTGTGGCTTGTACGACTGATTGTGATAGAATCTATCCGATATATACTTCCGTGTGGCCATATGACCACTAGCCATTTCTTCTCACGATTATGTTAATGATTTTGTTGTGCCGAGATGAAACCAGTTTTCAGTTTACTTGAAATCGTTGAGAATGTGCATTAAAGTTTGCAACTGGACATTGTGGCAACCATGAGATGTCAGTTGGTCAGGTGCTTCAGAGATATCTCCAAGAGTTCGGTTACGAAGACGCGACAAACTTATCGGCTTATTAGTACGAATATTAAAATTGTAATATTAAATGTTCGTTATCGTCTCAATTCGAGGTGCGGTTTTCGAGATGAACACTTTCGATTAAATACAGAGTAGTAAAAGTCATCACACTTGCTGTCAGCACAATTATCACACATCGATCGGTTCAAGGTGTCGTTCGCTAATTTAAAATTACATAGGCGAAGTTGGAGAGTTCTCTGGATGTGTTTAGCGTAATTCTTTGCCAAATTGGTGCATTGCCAGATCCTATTAAATGATTTACATTAATCAAATCAGATAAACTCAAATAAAATGGGTCAAAGCCCACGCCGGTATTGATGGCAACGAAGAAGCAGACAAACTCGCGAAGGAAGCAACCTGTCTGCCTACAGTATCCTACAACATGAAACCACTCTCGTCTTATTGGGGAATATTGAGAGAGTGGATGTATTCGAATTGGAATCAACGGTGGATGACAACAAGAGACGGAAGAAAAACAAGCCAATTCTTCCCAACAATTCTCGACAGGAAAAAGTGCTCGAACATACCTGACTTTGTCATGACTCAGTTCTTGTCAGGTCACGGTAAGTTTCACCAGTACCTGACTAAGTACCACATTGAACACAATGCACGGTGTCACTGTGGTGAGGCTGAACAAACACCAATTCATCTCATCAAGGACTGTCCCGCGTTCGCTAGACAAAGGCAAGTCTTTGAGAGCCGAATCAACGAGATCACCAACTCGAATCAAATCTCGTTGAATCTCTACTGCACTGACAAGTGCTACAATGAATTTCATAAATTTGTAACTAACATATTCAATCAATTACCTCTACCAAGAGGTTAACTTATTATTATTATTATTATTATTCATTTTTATCCCCTCCCCTCCCCCTTATATAAAAATTATTGTGTTCGTTCGTTCTTTCTTTATTTCGTTCGTACGAGATAAGAGAAAAGTACATAAAAACGACGGTTAACCGACTATAACTTTGATACGGTTAGGTGTATGGACTTGGGATTTGGCATGATGATAAAACTATATTAGTTACAAGTTGGGTTCGAATCTTGGACCTATAGATGAAGTGGAAGTGGTCCAAAAAGCGGTCCAAACACGTATTTTATATAGTTAATAGTCATCACATCTAACTCTGTCAGTACAGGCTTATCAACGATGAGTCAGTTCAACTCGAACACAGAGACGTCGACTAATGTGTGCCGCTTCGACTAAACAAAACGGTGAGAGAAGGTGGTGGAGTGGTGCCAGTGGAGAGTCGAGTGGTCAGCTGTACTGATAAGACGAGTGAGTGAGCGAGTGCGGTGGAGTGGTGGCGGTGGAGAGTCGAGTGGTCAGCTGTACTGATAAGGCGAGTGAGCGAGTGTGGTGGTTGCGCACTGCTCCCGTACACACAGAGTGGACCACTCAGAGATTGTAATCAGAATAGCTACACAGAGACGAATCACGTTCGGTTGTAGGAGAGAATCGACAAACACGTGTGCGTGCAACAAATTCTTCCGGAAGAATCCTTTTCCGTCTTTCGCCTGCAGCTGCCTCTTCGCTGTGCTTTCGCATTTCGCTCTCTCGGTTTTGCTTTTTGCATTTTGCGTGTTTCGTGATTCCTCGACATTGACACCTTTGGTTCTCCAATCCCAGATATTGACTGGTGCGAGTATACCCGTGTCTGTGTCTTCAGTGTGTTCCCTTCAGTGGCACACCTTTCTCATCACCGTGACTTTGCCCACGTGTAAAGCAATCACACCACCACCTCAAGTTCCAGCAACTATCTGGGCTCGTGTGTCCGTGCGTGCCATAATCACCGTGTGTCCCTACAGTGACGCACCCCTTTCATCACCCTCACAGTGACTTTGCCAACGTGCAAAGCAATCACACCACCACCTCAAGTTCCAGCAACTATCTGGGCTCGTGTGTCCGTGCGTGCCATAATCACCGTGTGTCCCTACAGTGACGCACCCCTTTCATCACCCTCACAGTGACTTTGCCAACGTGCAAAGCAATCAAACCACCACCTCAAGTTCCAGCAACTATCTGGGCTCGTGTGTCCGTGCGTGCCATAATCACCGTGTGTCCCTACAGTGACGCACCCCTTTCATCACCCTCACAGTGACTTTGCCAACGTGCAAAGCAATCACACCACCACCTCAAGTTCCAGCAACTATCTGGGCTCGTGTGTCCGTGCGTGCCATAATCACCGTGTGTCCCTACAGTGACGCACCCCTTTCATCACCCTCACAGTGACTTTGCCAACGTGCAAAGCAATCACACCACCACCTCAAGTTCCAGCAACTGTCTGGGCTCGTGTGTTCGTGCGTGCCATCATCGCCGTGTGTCCCTACAGTGGCACACCGCTTTCATCACCCTCACAGTGACTTTGCCCACGTGCAAAGCATTCCCACCACCACCTCAAGTTCCAGCAACTGTCTGGGCTCGTGTGCCATCATCACCAGTGAGTTCATCATCATCGTTGACGTTTCTGGCGTTGGTGATCTTTTGAAGGTCTTCATCATTTCATCCATCATATTACCATTTCATTTTTCACCATTAATTAAATTTAATAAATCGATCATGGATCTCGAGGATTTGTTTTCAATTTGGTATGTAATAGTTTTTATATATTTAATTATTGCGAGCCATGTTGCATTTGCTATGATGCAACCCGAAAATGGCCGTCGCGGTCGCGGTCGTAATGGCGGCCGTGGTCAGCGAAACGGTCGTGGACGTGGTGGTGCACGAGGTGCAGCCCGTGGTGCTCCTAGGGGTCGCGCTCGCGGTGGAGCTAGAGCTGCTGGTCGTGCTGCTGGTCGTGGTCGTGGTGGCGCTAGAGGTGCTGCTCGCGGTGCTGCTGGACGTGATCGTGGACATGCTGGTGTTCCAGGTATCCTCCGTGGCGGTATCCAACGTGTTGGTGGTAATGGACGAGGCCGTGGTGCTATACCTGAAGAAGAACTTCGTTTGCAAGTGGCTTTGGCTATTGATGGGCTTCAGCGAATTGAAGAAGAGGAAAATAATTTTGAAGTGATCGAGAATGCTGGCCACATGGAAATCGATCACATCCCAAATCAAATTGAGATTGAGCAGGCTCAACCTGTCGATCATCGTGAAGCCGAACGTCTTCGTGTGGCAGCATATCGAGCAAATCTCCCACCTGCACAACGAAATCAGCAAAATGCTAGGGCTCGAGATCGTATGGCTGCGCATCGTGCAAACATGTCTCAGGAACAACGCGACCGCGACCGTGAAGCTGCTGCAATTCGAGCACTTAACAACCTTGACGGTATGAATGCCGAAGAGCGCGCTGCCTACAATGATGCTGCCCGGGAACGAATGCGTGATAATCTTGACGGGATGAATGCCGAGGAGCGCGCTGCCTACAATGATGCTGCCCGGGAGCGAATGCGCGACAACCTTGACGGTATGAATGCCGAGGAACGCGCTGGCTACAATGATGCTGCCCGGGAGCGAATGCGTGACAACCTTGACGGGATGAATCCCGAGGAGCGCGCTGCCTACAATGATGCTGCCCGGGAACGTATGCGTGACAACCGTGGCGAGATGGATGAGGTTCAGCGCGCTGCCAACAATGATGCTGCCCGGGAGCGAATGCTTGCCAACCGTGGCGAGATGGATCCGTTTGAGCGCGCTGCCTATAATGATGCTGCCCGAGAACGAGTGCGTGGCAACCGTGCCCGGCCAGGTCGGTTATTCTTAGCCGCCGTTCTCGATGATACTGGAAATTTTAGGGTTAATCCCGAACAAAACAACCTTGGCCCGAGAGATCGTATCTGTGGTCATTGTGGTGCAATGCACTTTAAGTACGAGACTTCGTACACGGAGACATTCCAACGAGAGGGCGAACAAGTTAGACTACGTGTCTACTCCGATTGCTGTGACAAGGGCAAAATTAACAATGACGTTTTTGCTCCACACGCCCAATACCCTCGTGAACTGCGAGATTTGTTTCTCATCAGTTCGGATAATACTCCGGCAGCCAGAGCCAGCAACAAGCGCAACCGACAATTTCGCCGCTTCATCCGTGGCTACAATTGTGCGCTAGCGATGGCCTCACTTGGCTACAAAAAGGCAACTTTGCCTAATACTGCTCGCGGTGCTGGTGCGCCGCAAATCTTCAAAGTGCAAGGCATGGTCTACCACTTTACACACGCTATCGATGCTCTCGAAGAGGGTGAGCTTGCCCATTATAATCAGTGCTGGCTACTGTCAACCGGTGAAGCTATGGACAATCGCGTCGCCGCGAATAACAATCTTCAACGGGCGACTTTGAATCTCCTGAAAGACTTTCTTCAGGAGCATAATCAATTCTATCGCCAGTACCGTATAATGCACGAAATTGCTGTGAACCGCGAATTGCCGAGTTACTCCATCCGATTCTTCAAGAATCAATCTGATGGACGAACATATGATCTCCCTGCCACAAACGAGATTGTTGCAGCCCTTTGCGATGGCTCTTCTGATTCTGAAAGAGGAGTCTATGTCTACAAACGCAATGGCCCGCAAGACAACAATCGCAATCAGTCGTTTGTGAAATACATAGATGAATGCGTGGACGCTCTTACTTACCCAGTACTCTTTCCTATCCCGTGTCAGGGCTGGCACCCTGAGCTTAGAAAGGATCCCACCAACCCTGAGAGTCGTAAAATGACAATGATGCAATATGCTGGTTATGTCTGGTCTGAGCGACCTGGGATTTTCAGTCCCTTAACATATGCCGGGCTTTTGTCCCAACAATATGCTGTCGATACTGTCAGCAAAATTGATCAAGGTCGTCTCGACTGGGCAGCAAATAACCAGAGAACCATTCGTGGTGAACGATTCCAGGAGGTGGAGGAATTTCTAGGGGCTCTTGGCGAAGAGAACCCTCAACTTGCTCAGGCAGTTGTCAACAATCGTGCTGGCAATAATGGGGGTGGGAACAACCAAAATGGGGCTAATATTGGTGCCGATATTAATGTTGATGCTAATGATGGCGGTGGTGGTGGCGATGCTGAACGGCCCAATACTGTCGGGACTTTTAAGGTGCTGCCTAGCAGTTTCCGCGGTGGACCTAGGTACCACAAACGAAACTACTTCAACTCGATGTGTTTAGTCGGAGTCTTGGGTAAACCTTGCCTATTTATCACCATGACCTGTAATGTCGATTGGCCCGAAATTGCAGGTATTGTCGAAAATGGTTATATCAGACGCGAAAATCTTGCACTTGCCGCCAAAGTTTTTGAAGGCAAAGTAAAAGAGCTGATTAACTTCATAGACAAAGAGGAGATATTTGGCAAGTGCGAAGGCTTCACCGGGGTTACGGAGTTCCAGAAGAGAGGCTTGCCTCATTTGCACATGTTGGTCTGGCTCCACTCGGATCACAAACTAGACACGCCCGAGAAAGTAGATAAGGTTGTGTGTGCTGAAATCCCCGACCCCGAACAGAACCCCAGGTTGCATGAGCTGGTTAAAAAGTTCATGCTTCATCACAAATGTGGCCCTGCAAATCCTGGTGCTCCATGTATGCGCGCGCGCCGTTATCGTACTCGAACTCGAGTTCACGATCCTGCACCAAACGGTCAAGATGGTGCTAATCCTGTTAATGCCGAACCCAACGTCAATGTCGCTGGAAACGCTGCAGATCGAGTCGTGTTCAATGACGACCTCAGACCTGAGGAAAGAGACGCGATCGATGATCTGATTAACCAAGCGTTAGGTGATCGGAATCCTGTCATTGTGGAGGAACGAGAAGAAGTGTTGGATGCCAATAATGTTCCTCATTATTATGACATGATTGAACATGGCAACAACCGCAACTATGATCGTTTCGCCCCAGCAGATTCTGACGACGGTGGTGAGGATGATTCGGATTCGGAGGACTCGGATGACGATGATTCTGATGACGATGATTCTGATGATCATCATGATGGCGAACAGGGTGATGATGCACAAAATGAAACTGTCAATGAGAATGCACCGAGAGAAGCGGCAATTCGCCAATTCGATGACCAGCATTCAGAGGGCGACGATAACGATGAGACGACGTGCGGAAAGGGTTTCCCCAAACCTTTTCTTGAACGCACTGATCTTACGCACAAATACCCACGTTATCGTCGTACAGCAACCGGTCATGACATAGTAATACATAGACACAATCGCACGCCAGATGTCTACACGAACGAATGGGTTGTCCCGTACAATCCGTTCTTGCTATTGACCTTCAACTGTCACATTAATGTTGAGGTTGTCGCGTCCAGTAGTGAAGCGTGTAGATATCTCTTCGCCTATATTCACAAAGGTGATGACATGAGCAACATTGCGTTCCAGAATGATGACCTTAGACGTGATGAAATTAAGGCTTACGCTTCAACTAAGTGCATTGGGCCTATGGAGGCAATGTATCACATATTTAGTTTGAAGACGTATGAAGTAAGCCACAACGTCACTATTTTGGATGTTCATCTTCCAAACGGTCAAATGATTTTCTGGGTGGACGGTCAAATGGCCGGTGCCTTACAACGCGGTGCTCATACGTGGACTACCCTCAACGCTTGGTTCCATTTGAACCAGTGGTGTGCCGAAGTGCACGACCCAGAGAACATTGAGCGTTATCGTGAAAACGATTTTGCTTATGTTTTCGAGTATCCTGATGAGACGGGTAATATCCACAGGCGTGCTGTGAATCTTCCATTAGATTCACGTGACTATCTGTATTACGACATACCTAAACACTTCACCTTTCACAAGGAGAAGAGTCCAAGGTACTGGGACATTCGCAAAAACAAACATTTTCGAACGATCGGGCGAATGTTCCATGTCAGACCAAACAGTCAAGATGAAGACGAAAAAGAACGTTATTATCTACGACTGTTGTTGCTGCATGTGAGAGGTGCCACAAGCTTTGAAAGCTTACGAACTCTCGATGATGGAGAGGTAATGCCAACTTTCAGGGAAGCCTGTCTCAGAAGAGGACTACTTGACTCCGATTTGGGTCATGAACAGTGCTTCGACGAGGCAGTGCTTTCATACTCATGCAGGCAATTACGGCACCTTTTCATCATGATCCTCTCGACAGATTCAATGACCGACAGTGAGCGGTTGTACAATCGGTACATGGCCAACATGTACGATGATTATGTCAGATCGGGCCATGACGAAGATGCAGCCAAAGAGAGGTTATACCTCGAAATGGAAAGCATCGGCCTTGATTATGGCGTAGTTTTCAGCCGATTTGTACCTCGACCGGCAGGATATAGGCAAAGCATACAGGAGCTCATTGCTGAGGAAGAAGTGCAGCGGCTGCTTGAAGAGGGAGAAGAAAAATTTCGGCAATTGAACGCGGCACAGCAACGTGCATGCCAAAACATTCTTGACAATTTGGCATTGGCAGGCGATGATCCCGCAAAGCAAACAATGTTCTACATTGATGGCCCTGCAGGGACAGGTAAAACGTTCCTGTACAGGACATTGTATTGCTTGGCCAAGGGCAGACTTGGGCTAAACGTACTTTGTGTCGCATGGTCTGGGGTGGCTGCATTTCTTCTTCCCAAAGGTCGAACTTCTCACAATGCCTTCCGTTTCAAGTTCGATATGAACGAAGAGGACTACGGTTCTACTATGAGATACCAAAGTCCTGAAGCGGCTGCGCTACGAGCGTTCGACGTGATAATTTGGGATGAGATTTCAATGGTGCCTAGGTGGGCCCTTACGGCTGCCAATGATTTACTCAAATTCATTTTGAACGATCTGTATGGAAAGCCATTTGCTGGCGTAACAATGGTCGTTGGTGGAGACTTCCGCCAGATCCTTCCTGTGATCGTTCGAGGAAATCGCCACCAGATATTCGAGGCCTGCATGAAGCGACACAATTTATGGCCCAGGTTCGGAATGTTCCGCTTGACTGAGAACATCCGAACTACTAACCCGGATTTCCAAAGATTGCAGCTCGCAATCGGCAACGGCAGCATCGGCACTCATCCAGACGGTGTGGTCAGTCCCAAGGGAGAGAAAATGTTTCGAATTCCTCCCCAATTTCGCATTCAAGGTCAAACTCCAATGGACTTGGTGCGTCGTGTTTTCAGTGCCGAGACATTAGCCGATCCAAACCGAATGGCTGCCTCTGTGATCCTTTGTTCGACGATCAAGGGAGCCAAAGAGTATTGCAAATTGGTTTTGAACGAGCTGGTCCGGTCACATGGTCGCGAGCACCCTGAAGCAGTCTATGTGAGTTATGACGAGTTGTTACCCGATTCCGACTTAAACGATAATGTCATACCGGTGGAGCAATTGAACAACGAAAACCCACCTGGTTTCCCTGAGCATGAATTGCAGCTCGAAAGGGACTGTATTGTGACATTGATTCGGAACATTTCGGTAACAAGGGGACTGACCAACGGCACCCGTCTGATAGTTGAAGGTTTCGGTCGGCATTCGGTTCTTTGTCGAGTGGTCACATCGATAGGTGATGGTCGGGTCAATGAGTCGGTTGCGATACCTCGAATTCCATTTCATGTTGATGGGGACAAAACTCAAACTGGGGTTTCGTTTACACGGAGACAATTCCCACTTGCCTTAGCGTTTGGCCAGACTATTAACAAAAGTCAAGGTCAGACCTTAGAAAATGTTGGGATTGATCTCCGCAAACCGGTATTTTCACACGGCCAACTTTATGTTGCGATGAGTCGTGTTCGAGATCCGGCAAACTTGCATATTCTCTCCCCATCCCCGGATACGGTTAATGTTGTTTGGCCAGAGGCCTTGATTAATGTTCAAACTCCAATGTAGAGGTTGCACCGATGACTCGACTAAGCCTACGATGTTTTAAATGTTTTTAAATTATTATTTTTGAATTATTTTTTGAATTATTTTTTGAATTATTTTTTGAATTATTTTTTGAATTATTATTTTTGAATTATTATTTTTGAATTATTTTTTGAATTATTTTATGAATTATTATTTTATGAATTATTATTTTTTGAATTATTTTTTGAATTATTTTTTGAATTATTTTTTGAATTATTTTTTGAATTATTTTTTTTGAATTATTTTTTGAATTAATTTTTTGAATTACTTATTTGTGGTTTATAAACTTTCTTTAAAGTATTTTAGCATTTTCATTATTATTGGATTTTAATTATATCTCTAAATTGAACAAATTGTTATTTAAAATATTGATTGAAACATTGAATTTGAATTAATTTTATTGTCGAATGCTTACAGAATTGACGCATAATTACTTTATTTTTAAATAATAATTATATTATCTATGTTTAACACACGAAATGTCTGAATTTAATGATTAATTTTGTTATATAAATGGAGAATTGAATTTTAATTCGGTGTTTCAAATATTTTCTTGAAATTATTTTTTAATATTTGAATTTGATTGTTTTGCGGAAATCGTTGAATGATATCGTTGTTCATAGAAAGTCGACCATATCCGCTGTTTTGAACAATGCAAATAAAACAATCAATAAAAACTCAGTCTTTTGCTTACTCAGATTTACATTCCTTGGATAAGTTGATTGAGTAAAGAGAATGATTGTATATATTGATAAATTAATAAATACCTCTCTGTATGTCAATTTTAAATCGACCGAATTAAATTGTTGTATTTGCTTATGTAGATATCATTTAAATTGTGTTTTTAACATTCCATCATATTTAATGAATTTTTTTTCTAATTATTGAAATTATGTTGTTGGTTTATGCTTTAATATTCCGTAATAATCACAAATCGTGTCCTGTATTAATTATGAATATATATCTTATATTTGAAATTTTGTTTTGCTTTGGAAATGTAGTCTTATTTTTATTTAGTTGAAACAAAGAAGTTAATAAATTTGAAGTGATGTATATATTTGCAATATTTTAATTTGGTTTATTATTTGGTTTACTTTTGAAATTTTTTTTAAAACTTAATCTTATATGATTAAAACAAGCTACACATTTTTTTTTGATTTTTTGATTGTATGAATTTTAATAATTGAATTTCATGTACCATTGTAATTTATTGTAATTAGTATTGTAATGTCAACGGCAAACTCTGTAAAAAAATAGAGCTGTGCCAGCTTCAGCTGGCGCAGCTTTTTTACAAGTTTGCCCAAAGCAAACTTGTATTCATATTTAACATAATACTCATATCACTCATTATCTCATTTCATAGAACATTGATATACTCATAATTTCAATGTAAATACTCAATCTTGTATCTATCTATACCTTTATTGTATTCTTTAATGTTAAAGGTTAATAAAATATAATCAAAAAAAAAAACTCAAATATTACCGTGAGAGGATGTAGGCTTGTAAATTCAATGAGAGAGTCAGCACAGTTTGCTTCTACATTTCTCTAAATTGATCGATAAAAAATGATGGCATCTGTGAAGCCATCACTACGATCAAATTTGTTGTAAAGAACAACCACAAGGCTAGAATTGCTTCATTAGATGTGTCCAAGGCCTTTGATTGCCTAAGCCAAGATGCCATCCTCACTGTCTGCAGGAACAAAGGACTGGACGACGCAAGTTTGGAAATTATTCAGGACCTGTACGAGGACTGCTCAACTTTCCTGTCTCTAGAGAAATGGAATAGTGACCCAATCAGTATCAAGAGGGGAGTCAAGCAAGGTGACCCTTTGTCACCCCTCCTGTTCAACCTTGTGCTGGACGGACTCCTCGAGCAAGCAAATTCATCACTACTCGGAGTTCGCTTCAAATCAGGTCGACTCGCTGCTTTGGCCTATGCCGATGATCTACTTTTGCTGGCAGAGAATGATCACGATCTACAAGTTCTGATTGACATGACCAATGCTTTCTACAGTTCGGTCGGTTTGAGCGCAAACTCAAACAAGTCTTTTACCATTGGTAATGCCGCCGACCTCAGAATTGGATCATCGACAATTTCCACCGACGACAAACTAGACTACCTTGGAGTCACTATTGATGCCAACAATAGCCATCGAATGAATCGTTCGACCATCAGTCCACTGTTGGACAAACTGAAGAACTCAAGCCTAAGGCCGAATCAGAAGTTATTTATGCTTCGAGTTCATGTAATTCCAAAGTTTCTTCACCGTCTTATCAACGAGGACTTCACTGCCACGATATTGAGTGACCTTGACCGAAGCATCCGGAATTGCTCAAAACAATTTCTCCATCTTCCAAACTCGGTGGCCAGCAGCTGGTTCCATCTTCCCATCAAGGACGGAGGCCTGGGACTGACAGAACTTCGTTTCCAAATCCCAATAATGGCCTTCAAGCATCTATCCAAACTCCGTTTATCCGACTCATGGGTCATTAAGGACGTAACAAGCTCAAAATGGTTCGATATAAAAATGAGACAAATCGAACGCATTCTACCACATTATCGCGACAACCGGACCAGACTTCTCAAAGACTTGGAGTGCATCAGGGACTTCAAGGGCCAGTCAAGTTTCGCCGTTGCTGGATCACTCGTCAATCGACATTTAACCGGAAGCACCTGGTTCTCTGGACATCACTTCGTGAGTTATCTGCGAATGCGCACGTGTTCTATTGGTGCATCTGGATATGAGTCCATTCCCGTGTATTGTCGACATCACTGTGGCAAACTGGAAACACTCAAGCACATACTATGTGAATGTCAGTTTATGGAAGGAATGCATCGGAAACGTCATAATGATGCACAGAAGACAATCACAGACCACCTCGAGAAGCTCAAGTGGACTGTCTTTACAAACTTTTCTGTGCGCAATTCTCGTGGCGAGGAGTTCAAACCAGACATCGTGGCGGTTAGTCCTACAAAAGAATGCCTTGTACTTGACGTGCAAGTCTCATTCGAAAGCGAGCGCACAACATTGCACCAACGTGACATGGCAAAACGTTCAAAGTACTCGGAAGAATCTATCCTTGCAGCAATCAAGACTAAGCTCAACAGACTCGGTCTACATCCTCAGTCAACAGAGGTATATGGCCTTATCTTTGGTGCACGTGGAGCCATCCACAACACCACCTTGAACATTCTTACCTCTCTTGACATGCCTTTATCCCGAATCGGTTCTATCATCGACTTTAATGTTAAAAACTCTTTGTCTATTTTTAATATATTTTTCTCACTCTGTTCCGGCTCCTTAGGGGGGTCGTTCTTCAACTCGTATTTAAAGAAAATATAATACGACAATCAATTTGGGATATTTCGTGGCGATAAAATAATCTCAGTATGTTCTCACAATGGTTACACTTGAATGAAGCATACTTTCTATAATATTAAAATCAGAAAAACAGTTTCATTTGATTCATAGGCAGCAAATACTTGGTGGTGGTGAAATATGGTAAAGCTATGAAAAATAACAGAAGAAAAGTGTTGACAGTGAAGTAAGGATGTGAATTCAATTTGAAAGTAAACACTAACAATCAGAAAATAAGACACATCTCAAAATCAATCCGATCATATAATAAAAATCGACATTAACAAATCAAAATCAAATGTAATTACTAATTAGTCACATGAAATGTCAATCTGTCAGCCAGAGCAAAACGAGTTTACACGGAGCGCTTATTGAGAGAAAACTTGATGAATTTCAGTGCTGCCATCTCTGTGATGGGCTGACCTGATGGGCTAAGCCCAACTCGAAGCCCAGTTGGGTGGGCTATGGGCGGGCTGCAGCCCATTTGTCCTACTCTAGTCGAATGTGGTTGCGTCACGAGATGAACCAAATCGCGGACCCTCTGATCGACTCGCTCTTCCACGGGCTAATCATGTCCTCATCGTCATCATCGTCGTCTGCTGTCCCTCAATCTCGTCTGACTATGTCTGAATTATGTGAAATACTTCAAGGAGAAAAGGTGCAGCTGAGGATGGTTCTCAAAGGCGAAATGGATCGACTGCTCAACACTCTCTTCGAAAGACTAACCAACAAGTTGATGACAAACACGACGGATTTGGATCGATCGGAGGATGCTGGTGACCGTTCTCAGGGGGTGGATACATTTGGCCAATTCGAATCACCCAATCCACAACCACATCAACCATCTTCTCTCATACCCCAACCATCAACTTCATCCTTCAATCCCGTTCCCCATCAACAACACTCAAATGGTGATGAAGTGCAATTGAACACTGTGGAAATGATTCACATCAAAGAAGAACATCTCGATGAGCAGTCAGACAACGAACACCACCAACAAATGGACAGTGATGGTATGACTTGTTGGTTGTTTGTATTTGACTTTATTAACATTTGTTGTACTTCACACAGATGCAGACACAAATGCTCACAATGTCACCGTGAACATCAAAACTGAACCGATGGAATGCGATTTTGTGGTGGTCAAGGAGGAGATCAAAGAGGAAGATGATCATGACGATGACTGTGATGGATGTGAACGATGTTTGGTGAAACCTAAATTGGAAAGTGATGGCGATGACGGAGTGGACAATGAAGGTATTAGTTTTGGTTGTTTGTATTTGACTTTATTTACATTTGTTGCTATATTTGCTACATAGGCCAATCAAGTGACTGTCAAAACTGAATGGGACGATGAAGAGGTGAAGGAAGAAATCAAAGAAGAAATCGAGGAGGAATATGAAGATGATCATGATGATGACTGTGATGGATGTGACCGATGTTTGGTGAAGAAGGAAGAGGTGACTGATGATGATGAAGTGGACAATGAAGGTGGACTGATTCGAGGTGGTGACAATGATGAAGTGGATGATGAACGATATGAAGTGACTCAACCAAATGTTGATTGTGGCCAACTGTTGAGCAATCCATCCAGAGACAGGAAAAATGATTCGAATGCGAATGAATCGATCGAGGAAGGTGTTGCTAATATGTCAAATGAACAACTGCTCAACACTGCAAATCAGTCCGATGACCCAACTGTGACTCAATCAGGTGATCTATTGTCACCGTCCAGTACTGCACAAGAAGACAATCCAACTGCATTCAACCAACAGACTGCTTCCACGGGTCGAAATGCCAACAAACGAAGACAACCAACATCGAAGCGATCTGCGAAAAGATCGAAGAAAACAATCGAGGAGGATGATGGAGATGATGGTGAAGACATTGCCAATGAGGACCGAGAAGAAGCAAAGGTCAAAGTGCTCCATTTGAATTGTACCGAGTCCAATTGTAATGTCAAGTTGGATTCAATGGTCCATTTGAACGATCACTTGAGCACTGTGCATCGACTTGCTCCTTTTCGATGTTTTGCCGACAATTGCAAATCACGATTTGATAATTCGTAAGTGAACATATAATGTCACATTAAATTGATTTAGTTTTACATTTTCAGGACACACATTCATGATCACATCAAACTGCACCGTCCTCGCAGTACCCGATTCCTGTGTGCAGTTTGCCGCCAAGAATGGGATTCGCAGCATAAAGCTTACAAACACTGGTACATGAATCATCTGAACGGTCAATTCAAGTGCAATTTCGTGAGCGACTGTGGCGAAGTGACAGACACTCGTGTCAAGATGACAACTCATCAACATGTCAAACATTACTACCAGTTGAAGCACTTCCATTGCACTCATCCTGGGTGTACTGCTTCATTTTCCTGCAATGGTCGCTGAAGAAACATGAATCGGTTCATCTCGACAGTAAACCATTTCATTGCGATTGGCCTCAATGCAACAAGAAATTCAAGTTACGTGCAAATCTGATCATTCACATTCGAATTTGTCACTTTGGTTTGCCTAGATCAATGAAAGAACAGAAGGCGAAGAACATTGTGGACCTGCGAGACCCGAACGAATATGTTCGAGTGGTGGTGGACGAGTGATGGCAGAGTTGACATCGATCTTATTTACTTGTAACGTCTGTCTTTTATTCCTTTTCTTTTGATCTTATTAATATTTCCAAATTTGTTTTTCACAATGTTCATTGTCTCACTAATTGAATTCTAATCTTCAAACGTATCTTTGTCTCTGAATATTACCACAATAAACATTTGTTCTTTTGTCGAATCGAAACGAGCGTGTACGTATGAGCGTAATAATTTGAAATTGATTAATCGGGGACATGTAGTGAAATGCAACGAACTAAATTGCCTTCTAAATGATAGTTTGGAATATTAGATTTGGATTGGATAATGGGAATTTTTCCGTTTCAAAATGTCTAAATTTTTGTGCTACATGACGAAGAAATGAGTCATTTGCATTTGGAAGATGATGGTGACTCCAATGAGAGTTGATCCAACAACACCAGTAATTTGCAATCACTCATTGGCAGTACTATAAATGTGAGCAAAGTTTTTAATATTATGATTCATAACAAGTGTCGACCAAAAAGCTTGGTTAAACAAATTATCAATTTAAATTGCACTTTTTTTGATCGAAAGTATAAAACATTAAACAGCTGCTTGAACACACAAATAAATTAGATACAGATAATGAAGTATGATTCAACACGATTTTCTAGCCATTTTTTTCAATTTGCAATGAATCATGTCAAAACCAAAATGACTAATTGTTGGTGTAATCTGCAATACAAAATATTCTTACAATTTATCAACGTAATCCCATCCCAGGTATGTAGTTGTTGAGTGTAGAGGGTTGAAATCAAATCGCATTTAGTCGGAAACATTTAAACTATAAATACATTTAAAGTGTGATGATTGTGAAAATGCATCCATTTCAATCATGGACTCATTTAGAGTTACTCGATGTGCTCTGCTTCTCTTTATTTCGATCGCTTGCAT
Source organism: Rhizoglyphus robini (assembly GCA_023373905.1). Lineage (NCBI taxonomy): Eukaryota > Metazoa > Arthropoda > Arachnida > Sarcoptiformes > Acaridae > Rhizoglyphus > Rhizoglyphus robini. The sequence goes on from JAKIJQ010000010.1 coordinate 2,024,508, forward strand.
GATAGTCACATTTGTTAATTGTCAATGTCAGTGCCAGTGTCCGGAGACATCTATCATTCGTCGACCACGCAACTATGGTTTGCTATTACCTGCTGGACTTCAGCCAGGAAATTCCACAACGAACGCAACTGTAATTGATGGAACAGAAAACGCTAATTCCAGCAACAACAATCCAACTGCAAAGCCAACAACTTCCGTCTCAAACGGAATTTCTCCTCTACCTGACCTTGATTACCACAACGACTATTTTGAGCAACAATTTCTGCTTGACAATGGACCGTGTAAGAAAAAGAAAAGATGTGGTAAAAAACGAGACAAATTGGAGAGGAAGCTGAAGAAGCGAAGAGAGCGAAATGGACAGAAAAGAAATAGCAACGACAGTGGCGATGATAGTGGTGATGATAAGTCTGGTGATGATGGTTAGAATGGTGATTTTTGTAACGAATTTTTGAAATAAAATTTTTGAATTTGACTGCTTAAACATACATTTTTACAATTTGATTTGTTGCACAATTTGGTCTGCAATTAATCGTCTTTTGAGATCTAAATATTTTTTGAATTGCTTCTCAACGTAACTCTAAAAAGTTTTTTTGAAAATTAGTAAAACAACAATAAATAATTTAGATATTACCAAACTATCTTTCCAAGAGTCATTTGATATTTCTGGCGGAACTGCCATTTTCAGAGCCATTCGATACATTACATGCAATAGGAGATGGATTCTAATTTCGCTAATTAATTGATTTGGAGAATTTTCTGGTTTTTCTGAATAACCGGTTACAATTTCATCTGCTGCTTCGACGTAGTTTTGTACAAAATTTTCTAATTTTGAATTTTTTGTCACATTTTCCAAGTCTTCAACGAAAAATCCCGCTAGATCGAATGCACGCGAATTGTAGGTGGAATAGGAGAAATCAATTGCGTACAAATTCGAATCATTCGAAATGAAAATATTTGAACCGAGCAGTTTGTTGTGTGAGAACACTTTTGGTGAGCTCGCCTGTTTGAGCCAAAACTTTAAATCACGAAATTCGTCACGTAAATCTCCTTCGAGCAGTTCAATTAGCTTCAAGTTTTCCAATAATTTTTGAAATGATTCAACATGAGAGTACACTCGAGTGAGAATGTGATCTATGGATTCGAGTGGCCAGGGATTGTTCTTTTGAATTGGCACACTTTTACTTAGATGAATTTTGGCGATTAACTTTGCTAACGATTTGCAGTGTTTGGGATTCTGTTGGTGTTCAAATCCAAATGGGATATGCTTTAAAAAATTAGTAAAAAATGTTAAAGATTGCAAAAATTAAATTTATTTCTTACTTGGATAAATTTAGAAATGAATCCTCCTTTAAAGATGCCATAAACTCGCGGAGTCACCGCACACTCGGACATGATTGTGCTGATGACAACATTTTCTGCTAAACGAGCATGCGTAGTAGTTGGATTCATAAATTTGATTACCAAATCTCTTGGTTCTTCTTCATTTGGTTCAAATAAAATATTTTTTACTTTTGAAACAGTGTCATCAAGTTGAATACGGAAAACTAGAATTGTCAATTTGGTGAAATGAATTTGTTCAGTAGATTTTGCATTCCTCCAACTTCCACCAATGAATGATTGACAGAGTTGTAGGCATTTTTGTTGAAGTGCATTTTCTGATACGTTTGTTAATGATTGCTGATGATAATTGGACAAGTTTGAAAGGGTAGACATAATGCATCAAGTGTATGACAAAGCAACTATGACACCAAACATTTATATATATCATGAAATGTACTTTTACTTCTATTAAATAGCACAAATTTGACATTTAATTGCTAAATGGTGATTGCCTTGGTGATATTTTACGGACAATTTAACACTTTCAGTTGAATACAGGAAATTGTAGGATATTTTTAATGTCGAATAACTCTGATCACAGTTAGCTATAACGAAAATTTAGTTGAAATTAGGAAATGCATGATTTATTGTTTGTTCAACCGTGCAATGTTGCATTCACATGGATACGTACACAGTGTACACAGCGTATTTCGTACACGAAAAGTACATTCCCGATGTTTATATACTGTCGAATTATTTCTCCCGTTCAATTACCATAAGGAATAATGATGTGACATAAACTAATATCTAATAATAATATTAAATTTTAGAAAAAATGCGTTTGCATTGCAATAATTTTGTAAAATATAACTCACATTTTGAAATGTACTAGAATCGATGAGATAATGACCAAATAGTTTAAAACCATACCGATCCAATAGACAACTGCTTTGAAACAATTCGGCCTGAAATTAATAAACATTATTTTATAAATTATAAAACACATAAAATTTTGACTTACTTTAAGCAAGATTCGGGGGCTCGTCCTCAAACGACCTCCATTAGCTGATAATTGAAGGTACATTTTGCGATTAAACGATGAAATTTTGTGTATCTGCTTCACAATCGTAGCACAATTTGCAGTAAAACAAAACATTACCGTCAAATGGTACAATGGATAGGCCATAAAAATGATCATTTGCAACAATGTTAGGCCACGCATTTGAAATATAAAAATGTACATTTCATAGCACAGTTTCATAATGGAGAAGACAAATATTGAGCTCATTGAGCGACTCCAAATGTGATTGTAGGTCTCGATTTCGCGACATTGCTGCAAAACATAGCGATTCGCTTTTTTAAAGTTATTCCACAATCGTAAACTGCTTTTATTTTGACTTTTAGTTAGCTTTTTTAGATGTGTCGACTGAAGCAATTTTCTTACAAGTGAGTTGAGTTTAATCGAAATGCAACGAACTATCATGATTGCGTAGAGTCATCAGTGCCACCAGAGATTGATCAGTGCAATTGCTCACACATTTAGAGATGCGCACAAAATTGACAATCAACCAATGAAGAATTCTTTTTGCAGATTGACGGTTCATCGTTTTTTTGTATGGCAAAAACAAAAAATTTAAACTGAATTTTTTAGAATTATTTTCAATCTGTCACACGAATAACTAATAGTTTAAATTTATTAATTCATGTGTATAGATAAAAATAGTTATTAAAAGTCCATATTTCATATTTGACAGTTCCAATAATTTAAGGACGATAATTAATCGAGGAATTTTCTGGGCTTTCAATTCTAAATTTGGAAAGCGTTCGTGGTGACGCAAAATAAATTTATTTTTTGTTAAACTTTTTTTTTGGAAATGGTATTTTATTGACCTCTAAAGCAAATTAATGCTAAATGTGAGCTCGAAAATACACATATATATCGTTGAGATATAGTTCGATACATTAAAATTGTTTACAAATAATATAATACAAAATGAATGATTATGCAAAATAAGGAAATTAAAAAGAGGGTATAAAAACTTGAATTAGATATTTACAAATCATTATATATTTTACATACAAAGTTACAAAAATGTCGTAGAACCTGTCTGTACAGTAGACGCTTGGCGATATTTGATTTGAATTAGTGATCCTGCAGATGTGGCTGTCAAGATCGTTTCTCAGTAGTGCCCATCTTGGACATTCTTTGCAAATCAATTAATGAACTTTGTTAAACTTAAAATTGCCATTTTTGAAATTATTTTAATTAAAAAATATTAATGAGCAACAGCTTAAAAGTGCCATACGTAATCAAATAACAATTGAGTAGATCAAATCCAAAACTGGTGATTCGATTCACAAGCGTAAAAGTCGTGAATTTTCAGTAAAGAATTTTATTAATCTAATAATTATAATTTGTAGATTAATAGCATGGAAAGCAGCTTGGAATGTTGAAGAGTCGGACTCCTCAATGAGGACATTCTCATGGGAAAACTGAATCCGTACCCGAAAATGAGCATTCCCTATGTTTATATACAGTGGAATGTCGAATTATTTTTCCTGTTCAATTACCATAAGGAATAATGATGTGACATAAACTGATATCTATAGATATTATAATAATAAAAGATTTTAGAAAAATCTTTATATTTTTAATAATTTTTAAAATATTACTCACATTTTGAAATGTACTCGAATTGATGAGATAATGACCAAACAGTTTGAAACCATGCCGATTCAATAGACGACTGTTTTGAAACCATTCTGCCTAAAGTTAATAAAATAATATGTCAAATTATTTTTATTTTTTAAATAAAACATATCAGATTTCACTTACTTTAAGCAAAATACGAGGGTTCGTCCTCAAACGGCCTCTATTAGCTGATAAGTGAAGATACATTTTGCGATTTAGCGATGATATTTTACGTATCTGTTTCACAATCGAAGCACAATTTGCCGTAAAACAAAACATTACCGTCAAATGGTACGTTGGATAGGCCATAAAAATGATCATCTGCACCAATGTTAGACTACGCAGAAGAAACATAAAAATGTGCGTTTCATAGCACAGTTTAATAATGGAAAAGACAAATATTGAACTCATTGAGCGACCCCAAATGTGATTGTAGGTCTCAATTTCGAGACATTGCTGCAAAACATGACGATTCGCCATTACAAAGGAGCTCCAAATTCGTGAATTGCTTTGACTCTTCGTGAGCTTATTTGGCTGTGTCAACAGAATCAATTCACTTACAAGTGAGTTGAGTTTGATCGAAATGCAACGAACAGTCATGATTGCGTAGAGTGGCAAACTAAAATTGGCGAAAACATAATAGAAAACACATAAAGGCCAAAGAAGGAACCAAAAGAAGCCTTGTCGGAAATTGAACACAAATGCACCGTTTTTGCGGACATTGAGAAACACAAAGGCCATAAAATAGAACTGATTGAATGCTCCACTCAGGTACAGAAAGAGTTTGGCTCTTTTTGTGATATTTCCGCATTTGGAACATATCAAAACGATTTAATATATGTCTTCGTGAATCACTTTTGTCGACATATTTGAGAACAACATGTCCAAATGTCACCATTGCGTAAATGGAAATGCTTTCACATGTTGAAATAAGGTACACAATCATCATTTGATTCCAACTTCTGGCCGGGAAGGCTTGGTGATAGTAAATGTATCGATTGGTCAGGTAATAGTCCCCACTGAACGCTTGACTCAATTCAAACTGTTCATCCAGTCCATAGAGGGCATAAATGGTGGTAATGATATACCAAGCCAGTGGAATTGACAGAGCCAACTGCCGACTCAAGTGGCTGGCATCACTTTTGTGTTCAAATTTTGTCCAAGTTTTAAAGTTGTCAAGTGAATCAAATAGATTGCACACCAAATCGAGTTGAGATCGAATCAACAAGACAACACAGGTCTGTGCATATTTACAAATGAGAGACCAATTGGTAATCAACCAATGGATTGTTGACTTAGCAAAATTACGGTCCATTTTGATATTGCAACAAAATAAAATAGTCAGTGAGGTCTATGAAAGAATAACCAACGAATGTAGACACTTTTAAAATAAAAATGATAATTATGCAGTCTCAAAGGCACATTCGGACGAAATCCTTAAATTATTCATTGACCAATAAAGTTAAATGTCACATGAACACAGGTATACCCACAATTATAATAATGTCACTAATTATTGCATGAATAATTTACATGTTTACACTTTTAAATTTTAAATTAAACGAGCTTTGCATAATTTTATGAAGAATTTCCTTGTTATTGGTCATTTTTTTCATTCTCCTAGTTTTTAGTTTATATATTTCGTAGTCATTTAGAGCTGGTTTGTCAAACTTAAACAAAAAACAATTTTGTAACATTTTTTACTTTACTAAATAGATATCATAAATCATAATGATAGTGGCTTATGCATAACCAAAGAAAAAACAAAAGAAAGAACTGAAATGAATTTTTTTCTTCGTAATCATAAACTTGTAGTAACTTGTAATATGTAACTTGATATATTTGAACTTGTGTTTAAACTTTTCAGTTACTAAACTTTTGACAGATACGTTTTATATTTTTTTTGCTCTGCCCAAAAAGTGCTCATGAATCATGAAAAAGGCAGACAATCGTGGAACATTTTACAACCTTGGCAAAAGAGTAATTCATCTTCTCTTAGGATTTTAGCAAAATATCAAAATATGCTATTCTCAAGAATTATGCAAATTTTTCGGAAACCTTTATATTTTTTTAAATTCTAATGCATTTCGTAAACGATAAAATTATAATTGTATTTTAATTTATTAATACACTTTTACAAAAAATCTAATGCAAATCTAATATCTCCAAAATATTTTGATTAACATGTAGTCCCATATCATTAGCCCAAATCAAGTCCATATAACCAAATGATTCATCCGAGATGATGTGCTCAAGTTGAACTCTATTTGCAAAATGAATCAATTGTTACATATTAAAATTTGTTTGCTTGTTCTCCTTTAAAAAGTTTTTTAAACGATTCAACATTTGTTTAAACATTAGAGTGGAACGAATTTTAAAGTTTTCTATTCTACCATGCATTGAGTTATTGTTTGTTCAACCGTGCAATAGTTGCATATAGTAAGAGGACATCCTTAAATCACGTGATCATCTAGAGGGGAGGTAAGGTGTCTTGATCCAGATTTTCCCTACTCATTTCTATGCTCTAGGATATGATCATGGTGGGGGAGGTAGGTGTTTAGGGCCCAAATTGCTGATCACGTGATTTAAGAATTCCCCCTAAAGAAAATGAACATTGGTACATAATCATTGCTTTTATTTAAATTTATTTGCTTTTTTATTATCATGAAATGAAAAGCTTTCGATATAGAATTGGTTTGAATTACCTAAAATTGTGATGAATAATTTAGTGAATTTCCGTAGTAAAGAGGCCCAATTAATTTGACAGTGTTTTTTATATTAAAAAATATGGAATAAAATGTTAAACAATTAAACAACATGCGAGTTAATTGCTAAACACTTTCGAGCAATCGAAGGATACCAAACAAGGCAAACTCCAAGTATATTCCCAGGAACTAGAAAGATTTTTTAAATGTGAATAAGATATATTATATATTTTGTCCTGTTACCTTTGCAAAAGAATACACCGAAATAAGTCCACAATTGGCATAGGTGAGTCCATATCTTTTGTTTGTGTGAAATTTGGCTGCATAGGCTGACAAGCGCAAGTGTGATCGTTTAGAAAGGAAAATTGACCTTCCCTGTCGAGCGTTCCAACTCATCAAACACTTTGAACACTGATGAATACTGTTGGTGTAATTTGCCGTAACCAAATGCAGTCCAACGATGGGCAACATTTGAAATAGTAAAAAATTGACCAAACAAGCGGTGGCATGAAAGCCAAAATGACCGTCCAGCACTGCAATCAGAATATAACTATTGACGGGCACATTTGCCACCAGAAAGAGTATTAACATTTTGCCACCGAACAAATTTTCCGACCAAATCAACTCGAGCATGTGATAATGTGAACGTACGAATCGATTCAGATCGATGGCAGTAAAGCGTTTACGATTGCGAATCAGTGAATTGGCTTGTCGAAAGCATACAAAACATATGAGGGTGATTGCAAGGAAGAAGTTGGCTACAATAATATTGATCATTGCGGTATAGATGATATAGAAACTGAGCCACAGTGCATTCAACAATGTCACAATGGTTAGAAGACAAATGCAATCCCAAGTGAAACAAATTTCCCACTCATCCTAAGTGAGCACTAAAGCTCGACAGAAAAAAATTCCAATCAACATATATTGACTTAACCAATAAATGTGATTGAAAATTGACCAAACTTTCTGAAAATTCACAATTACGCCATTTAACCATACAATTGATCGAGGTGAACATATGTAATACTTTCGAGCAAATGATTTTCTCACATCTTCACGAAACAGTATTTGACATTTTGAAATGAGCAAGCGCACATGAACAACATTGTCCGGCTAAAGCCAATACATTTTGTACAGAAAATATGTGGCACAGATTGATATTGTCACACCAATAAGATTGATGCTCGAATCAATTGCCATCAGAAGGGTACATTGTACCCGGTACAATCAAAATTGATCAAACGAAACAGTGTCCAATTTGAAGGAATCAACAGACTGACAAGTCAGAAGACCGATGACTGTAGAGTTGCCATTTTATAATGTTCGCAAATCCCAGCTCAGAAGACCGATGACTGTAGAGTTGCCATTTTATAATAGACACAAATCCCAGCTCAGAAGACCGATGACTGTAGAGTTGCCATTTTATAATCGACACAAATCCCAGCTCAGAAGACCGATGACTGTAGAGTTGCCATTTTATAATAGACACAAATCCCAGCTCAGAAGACCGATGACTGTAGAGTTGCCATTTTATAATAGACACAAATCCCAGCTCAGAAGACCGATGACTGTAGAGTTGCCATTTTATAATCGACGCAAATCTCAGCTCAGAAGACTGATGACTGTAGAGTTGCCATTTTATAATGCTCACAAATCCCAGCTCAGAAGACCGATGACTGTAGAGTTGCCATTTTATAATGCTCGCAAATCCCAGCTCAGAAGACCGATGACTGTAGAGTTGCCATTTTATAATAGACACAAATCCCAGCTCAGAAGACCGATGACTGTAGAGTTGCCATTTTATAATAGACACAAATCCCAGCTCAGAAGACCGATGACTGTAGAGTTGCCATTTTATAATGCTCACAAATCCCAGCTCAGAAGACCGATGACTGTAGAGTTGCCATTTTATAATCGACGCAAATCTCAGCTCAGAAGACTGATGACTGTAGAGTTGCCATTTTATAATGCTCACAAATCCCAGCTCAGAAGACCGATGACTGTAGAGTTGCCATTTTATAATGCTCGCAAATCCCAGCTCAGAAGACCGATGACTGTAGAGTTGCCATTTTATAATGCTCACAAATCCCAGCTCAGAAGACCGATGACTGTAGAGTTGCCATTTTATAATGCTCACAAATCCCAGCTCAGAAGAACGTTGACTGTAGAGTTGCCATTTTATAATGCTCACAAATCCCAGCTCAGAAGACCGATGACTGTAGAGTTGCCATTTTATAATAGACACAAATCCCAGCTCAGAAGACCGATGACTGTAGAGTTGCCATTTTATAATGCTCGCAAATCCCAGCTCAGAAGACCGATGACTGTAGAGTTGCCATTTTATAATGCTCGCAAATCCCAGCTCAGAAAACCGATGACTGTAGATTTGCTATTTTATAATAGACACAAATCCCAGCTCAGAAGACCGATGACTGGAGAGTTGCCATTTTATAATAGACACAAATCCCAGCTCAGAAGACCGATGACTGTAGAGTTGCCATTTTATAATAGACACAAATCCCAGCTCAGAAGACCGATGACTGTAGAGTTGCCATTTTATAATGCTCGCAAATCCCAGCTCAGAAGACCGATGACTGTAGAGTTGCCATTTTATAATAGACGCAAATCCCAGCTCAGAAGACCGATGACTGTAGAGTTGCCATTTTATAATAGACACAAATCCCAGCTCAGAAGACCGATGACTGTAGAGTTGCCATTTTATAATGCTCGCAAATCCCAGCTCAGAAGACCGATGACTGTAGAGTTGCCATTTTATAATAGACACAAATCCCAGCTCAGAAGACCGATGACTGTAGAGTTGCCATTTTATAATGCTCGCAAATCCCAGCTCAGAAGACCGATGACTGTAGAGTTGCCATTTTATAATAGACACAAATCCCAGCTCAGAAGACCGATGACTGTAGAGTTGCCATTTTATAATAGACACAAATCCCAGCTCAGAAGACCGATGACTGTAGAGTTGCCATTTTATAATAGACACAAATCCCAGCTCAGAAGACCGATGACTGTAGAGTTGCCATTTTATAATAGACACAAATCCCAGCTCAGAAGACCGATGACTGTAGAGTTGCCATTTTATAATGCTCGCAAATCCCAGCTCAGAAGACCGATGACTGTAGAGTTGCCATTTTATAATGCTCGCAAATCCCAGCTCAGAAGACCGATGACTGTAGAGTTGCCATTTTATAATAGACAGAAATCCCAGCTCAGAAGACCGATGACTGTAGAGTTGCCATTTTATAATAGACACAAATCCCAGCTCAGAAGACCGATGACTGTAGAGTTGCCATTTTATAATGCTCGCAAATCCCAGCTCAGAAGACCGATGACTGTAGAGTTGCCATTTTATAATAGACACAAATCCCAGCTCAGAAGACCGATGACTGTAGAGTTGCCATTTTATAATAGACACAAATCCCAGCTCAGAAGACCGATGACTGTAGAGTTGCCATTTTATAATAGACACAAATCCCAGCTCAGAAGACCGATGACTGTAGAGTTGCCATTTTTATAATGCTCACAAATCCCAGCTCAGAAGACCGATGACTGTAGAGTTGCCATTTTATAATGCTCACAAATCCCAGCTCAGAAGACCGATGACTGTAGAGTTGCCATTTTATAATAGACAGAAATCCCAGCTCAGAAGACCGATGACTGTAGAGTTGCCATTTTATAATAGACACAAATCCCAGCTCAGAAGACCGATGACTGTAGAGTTGCCATTTTATAATAGACACAAATCCCAGCTCAGAAGACCGATGACTGTAGAGTTGCCATTTTATAATAGACACAAATCCCAGCTCAGAAGACCGATGACTGTAGAGTTGCCATTTTATAATGCTCACAAATCCCAGCTCAGAAGACCGATGACTGTAGAGTTGCCATTTTATAATAGACACAAATCCCAGCTCAGAAGACCGATGACTGTAGAGTTGCCATTTTATAATGCTCACAAATCCCAGCTCAGAAGACCGATGACTGTAGAGTTGCCATTTTATAATGCTCACAAATCCCAGCTCAGAAGACCGATGACTGTAGAGTTGCCATTTTATAATAGACAGAAATCCCAGCTCAGAAGACCGATGACTGTAGAGTTGCCATTTTATAATAGACACAAATCCCAGCTCAGAAGACCGATGACTGTAGAGTTGCCATTTTATAATAGACACAAATCCCAGCTCAGAAGACCGATGACTGTAGAGTTGCCATTTTATAATAGACACAAATCCCAGCTCAGAAGACCGATGACTGTAGAGTTGCCATTTTATAATAGACACAAATCCCAGCTCAGAAGACCGATGACTGTAGAGTTGCCATTTTATAATAGACACAAATCCCAGCTCAGAAGACCGATGACTGTAGAGTTGCCATTTTATAATAGACACAAATCCCAGCTCAGAAGACCGATGACTGTAGAGTTGCCATTTTATAATGCTCACAAATCCCAGCTCAGAAGAACGATGACTGTAGAGTTGCCATTTTATAATGCTCACAAATCCCAGCTCAGAAGACCGATGACTGTAGAGTTGCCATTTTATAATAGACACAAATCCCAGCTCAGAAGACCGATGACTGTAGAGTTGCCATTTTATAATGCTCACAAATCCCAGCTCAGAAGACCGATGACTGTAGAGTTGCCATTTTATAATAGACACAAATCCCAGCTCAGAAGACCGATGACTGTAGAGTTGCCATTTTATAATAGACACAAATCCCAGCTCAGAAGACCGATGACTGTAGAGTTGCCATTTTATAATAGACACAAATCCCAGCTCAGAAGACCGATGACTGTAGAGTTGCCATTTTATAATGCTCACAAATCCCAGCTCAGAAGACCGATGACTGTAGAGTTGCCATTTTATAATAGACACAAATCCCAGCTCAGAAGACCGATGACTGTAGAGTTGCCATTTTATAATAGACACAAATCCCAGCTCAGAAGACCGATGACTGTAGAGTTGCCATTTTATAATGCTCACAAATCCCAGCTCAGAAGACCGATGACTGTAGAGTTGCCATTTTATAATAGACACAAATCCCAGCTCAGAAGACCGATGACTGTAGAGTTGCCATTTTATAATGCTCACAAATCCCAGCTCAGAAGACCGATGACTGTAGAGTTGCCATTTTATAATGCTCACAAATCCCAGCTCAGAAGACCGATGACTGTAGAGTTGCCATTTTATAATAGACACAAATCCCAGCTCAGAAGACCGATGACTGTAGAGTTGCCATTTTATAATAGACACAAATCCCAGCTCAGAAGACCGATGACTGTAGAGTTGCCATTTTATAATAGACACAAATCCCAGCTCAGAAGACCGATGACTGTAGAGTTGCCATTTTATAATGCTCACAAATCCCAGCTCAGAAGACCGATGACTGTAGAGTTGCCATTTTATAATAGACAGAAATCCCAGCTCAGAAGACCGATGACTGTAGAGTTGCCATTTTATAATAGACACAAATCCCAGCTCAGAAGACCGATGACTGTAGAGTTGCCATTTTATAATAGACACAAATCCCAGCTCAGAAGACCGATGACTGTAGAGTTGCCATTTTATAATGCTCACAAATCCCAGCTCAGAAGACCGATGACTGTAGAGTTGCCATTTTATAATAGACACAAATCCCAGCTCAGAAGACCGATGACTGTAGAGTTGCCATTTTATAATAGACACAAATCCCAGCTCAGAAGACCGATGACTGTAGAGTTGCCATTTTATAATGCTCACAAATCCCAGCTCAGAAGACCGATGACTGTAGAGTTGCCATTTTATAATAGACACAAATCCCAGCTCAGAAGACCGATGACTGTAGAGTTGCCATTTTATAATAGACACAAATCCCAGCTCAGAAGACCGATGACTGTAGAGTTGCCATTTTATAATGCTCACAAATCCCAGCTCAGAAGACCGATGACTGTAGAGTTGCCATTTTATAATAGACACAAATCCCAGCTCAGAAGACCGATGACTGTAGAGTTGCCATTTTATAATGCTCGCAAATCCCAGCTCAGAAGACCGATGACTGTAGAGTTGCCATTTTATAATGCTCACAAATCCCAGCTCAGAAGACCGATGACTGTAGAGTTGCCATTTTATAATAGACACAAATCCCAGCTCAGAAGACCGATGACTGTAGAGTTGCCATTTTATAATAGACACAAATCCCAGCTCAGAAGACCGATGACTGTAGAGTTGCCATTTTATAATAGACACAAATCCCAGCTCAGAAGACCGATGACTGTAGAGTTGCCATTTTATAATGCTCACAAATCCCAGCTCAGAAGACCGATGACTGTAGAGTTGCCATTTTATAATAGACACAAATCCCAGCTCAGAAGACCGATGACTGTAGAGTTGCCATTTTATAATAGACACAAATCCCAGCTCAGAAGACCGATGACTGTAGAGTTGCCATTTTATAATGCTCACAAATCCCAGCTCAGAAGACCGATGACTGTAGAGTTGCCATTTTATAATAGACACAAATCCCAGCTCAGAAGACCGATGACTGTAGAGTTGCCATTTTATAATGCTCACAAATCCCAGCTCAGAAGACCGATGACTGTAGAGTTGCCATTTTATAATAGACACAAATCCCAGCTCAGAAGACCGATGACTGTAGAGTTGCCATTTTATAATAGACACAAATCCCAGCTCAGAAGACCGATGACTGTAGAGTTGCCATTTTATAATGCTCACAAATCCCAGCTCAGAAGACCGATGACTGTAGAGTTGCCATTTTATAATAGACACAAATCCCAGCTCAGAAGACCGATGACTGTAGAGTTGCCATTTTATAATAGACACAAATCCCAGCTCAGAAGACCGATGACTGTAGAGTTGCCATTTTATAATGCTCACAAATCCCAGCTCAGAAGACCGATGACTGTAGAGTTGCCATTTTATAATAGACACAAATCCCAGCTCAGAAGACCGATGACTGTAGAGTTGCCATTTTATAATGCTCACAAATCCCAGCTCAGAAGCCCGATGACTGTAGAGTTGCCATTTTATAATGCTCACAAATCCCAGCTCAGAAGACCGATGACTGTAGAGTTGCCATTTTATAATGCTCACAAATCCCAGCTCAGAAGACCGATGACTGTAGAGTTGCCATTTTATAATAGACAGAAATCCCAGCTCAGAAGACCGATGACTGTAGAGTTGCCATTTTATAATAGACACAAATCCCAGCTCAGAAGACCGATGACTGTAGAGTTGCCATTTTATAATAGACACAAATCCCAGCTCAGAAGACCGATGACTGTAGAGTTGCCATTTTATAATAGACACAAATCCCAGCTCAGAAGACCGATGACTGTAGAGTTGCCATTTTATAATGCTCACAAATCCCAGCTCAGAAGACCGATGACTGTAGAGTTGCCATTTTATAATAGACACAAATCCCAGCTCAGAAGACCGATGACTGTAGAGTTGCCATTTTATAATAGACACAAATCCCAGCTCAGAAGACCGATGACTGTAGAGTTGCCATTTTATAATGCTCACAAATCCCAGCTCAGAAGACCGATGACTGTAGAGTTGCCATTTTATAATAGACACAAATCCCAGCTCAGAAGACCGATGACTGTAGAGTTGCCATTTTATAATAGACACAAATCCCAGCTCAGAAGACCGATGACTGTAGAGTTGCCATTTTATAATGCTCACAAATCCCAGCTCAGAAGACCGATGACTGTAGAGTTGCCATTTTATAATAGACACAAATCCCAGCTCAGAAGACCGATGACTGTAGAGTTGCCATTTTATAATAGACACAAATCCCAGCTCAGAAGACCGATGACTGTAGAGTTGCCATTTTATAATGCTCACAAATCCCAGCTCAGAAGACCGATGACTGTAGAGTTGCCATTTTATAATAGACACAAATCCCAGCTCAGAAGACCGATGACTGTAGAGTTGCCATTTTATAATGCTCACAAATCCCAGCTCAGAAGACCGATGACTGTAGAGTTGCCATTTTATAATGCTCACAAATCCCAGCTCAGAAGACCGATGACTGTAGAGTTGCCATTTTATAATAGACACAAATCCCAGCTCAGAAGACCGATGACTGTAGAGTTGCCATTTTATAATAGACACAAATCCCAGCTCAGAAGACCGATGACTGTAGAGTTGCCATTTTATAATAGACACAAATCCCAGCTCAGAAGACCGATGACTGTAGAGTTGCCATTTTATAATAGACACAAATCCCAGCTCAGAAGACCGATGACTGTAGAGTTGCCATTTTATAATGCTCACAAATCCCAGCTCAGAAGACCGATGACTGTAGAGTTGCCATTTTATAATAGACACAAATCCCAGCTCAGAAGACCGATGACTGTAGAGTTGCCATTTTATAATAGACACAAATCCCAGCTCAGAAGACCGATGACTGTAGAGTTGCCATTTTATAATAGACACAAATCCCAGCTCAGAAGACCGATGACTGTAGAGTTGCCATTTTATAATGCTCACAAATCCCAGCTCAGAAGACCGATGACTGTAGAGTTGCCATTTTATAATAGACACAAATCCCAGCTCAGAAGACCGATGACTGTAGAGTTGCCATTTTATAATAGACACAAATCCCAGCTCAGAAGACCGATGACTGTAGAGTTGCCATTTTATAATAGACACAAATCCCAGCTCAGAAGACCGATGACTGTAGAGTTGCCATTTTATAATAGACACAAATCCCAGCTCAGAAGACCGATGACTGTAGAGTTGCCATTTTATAATAGACACAAATCCCAGCTCAGAAGACCGATGACTGTAGAGTTGCCATTTTATAATGCTCACAAATCCCAGCTCAGAAGACCGATGACTGTAGAGTTGCCATTTTATAATAGACACAAATCCCAGCTCAGAAGACCGATGACTGTAGAGTTGCCATTTTATAATGCTCACAAATCCCAGCTCAGAAGACCGATGACTGTAGAGTTGCCATTTTATAATGCTCGCAAATCCCAGCTCAGAAGACCGATGACTGTAGAGTTGCCATTATATAATAGACACAAATCCCAGCTCAGAAGACCGATGACTGTAGAGTTGCCATTTTATAATAGACACAAATCCCAGCTCAGAAGACCGATGACTGTAGAGTTGCCATTTTATAATAGACACAAATCCCCGCTCAGAAGACCGATGACTGTAGAGTTGCCATTTTATAATGCTCACAAATCCCAGCTCAGAAGACCGATGACTGTAGAGTTGCCATTTTATAATAGACACAAAACCCAGCTCAGAAGACCGATGACTGTAGAGTTGCCATTTTATAATAGACACAAATCCCAGCTCAGAAGACCGATGACTGTAGAGTTGCCATTTTATAATAGACACAAATCCCAGCTCAGAAGACCGATGACTGTAGAGTTGCCATTTTATAATGCTCACAAATCCCAGCTCAGAAGACCGATGACTGTAGAGTTGCCATTTTATAATAGACACAAATCCCAGCTCAGAAGACCGATGACTGTAGAGTTGCCATTTTATAATAGACACAAATCCCAGCTCAGAAGACCGATGACTGTAGAGTTGCCATTTTATAATGCTCACAAATCCCAGCTCAGAAGACCGATGACTGTAGAGTTGCCATTTTATAATGCTCACAAAACCCAGCTCAGAAGACCGATGACTGTAGAGTTGCCATTTTATAATGGTCGCAAATCCCAGCTCACAAAGTGAGCATAATCAAGTGCAAATGTTTGAGGCAGAGAACAAATAAAATGAATTTAATTGGCCAAGTTGGTGAATCCATTTGGTTGGGTCGAAACTAGGTTTTATTGTTTACAATTGGCATCATATCGTCCAGATACCATTGAAATTGTAGACTGATGGCGCAAAGTTTTAACCTATGTTTCGACATTTTTTCTGGTGCTTATGAAATTAAACTTTCAACTATTAGAATTAGTAATTACAAATACTGGATAAAATATAAAATAATAAAACTTTATTTTCAATTTTACAATTTGCCAAAAATACATTTTCCGTGAATTTATCGATTGGACCTTTTGATCTTTTATTTTATATTTAATTATTAATTGATGGTTAAAAGTTTTTGGTTACTCAAAATTAATAATGATTTGTTTGCAAGATATGAATTCAATTGAAAATCGCCGTACTATAATCGATCAAATTTTGGAATAACAATTCTCAGTCTAACAAATGTAGATTAATATATTTGGAATTATATAACTATAGTTTAGAAAGCAGCTTCGAATGTTGAGTGCATGTCCTTGGAGAGGCTGAATCGTACATTCCCGATATTTTAATACTGTCGAATGTCGAACTATTTTTCCCGTTCAATTACCATAAGGAATAATGATGTGACATAAACTAATATCTAATAATAAACGATTTTAGAAAATATTTTATGATTTTGTAAAATATAACTCACATTTTGAAATGTACTAGAATTGATGAGATAATGACCAAACAGTTTGAAACCATACCGATCCAATAGACGACTGTTTTGAAACCATTCTGCCTAAAATTAAATATAAAATATTAAATTTTTTTATTTTTTATTAAAACACATCACTGACTTTAAGCAAAATCCGAGGGCTCGTCCTCAAACAACCTCGATTAGCTGGTAAGTGAAGGTACATTTTGCGATTTAGTGATGAAATTTGTTGCATCTGCTTCACAATCGAAGCACAATTTGCAGTAAAACAAAACATTACCGTCAAATGATACAATGGGTAGGCCATAAAAATGATCATTTGCACCAATGTTAGGCCACTCATTTGAAATATAAAAATATACATTTCATAGCACAGTTTCATAATGGAGAAGACAAATATTGAACTCATTGAGCGACTCCAAATGTGATTGTAGGTCTCGATTTCGCGACATTGCTGCAAAACATGGCGATTCGCTTTTTTAAAGCAATTCCACAATCGTAAACTGCTTTTATTTTGACTTTTCGTGAGCTTTTTTGGATGTGTCGACTGAAACAATTTTCTTATAAGTGAGTTGAGTTTGATTGAAATGCAACGAACAGTCATGATTGCGTAGAGTGGCAACATAAAATTGGCGAAAACATAATAGAAAACCCATAAAGGCCAAAGAAGCAACCAAAAGAAACCTTGTCGGACATTGAACACAAATGCACCGTTTTTGCGTACATTGAGCAACACAAAGGCACTGAAATAGAACTGATTGAATGCTCCACTCAGGTACAGAAAGAGTTTGGCTCTTTTGTGATATTTCAGCATTTGGAACTGATCACAACGATTTAAGACATAGCTCCTTACATTTGAGACACTATTCTCAACATATTTGAGAGCAACATTTTCTAATGTCAACATTGCGTAGGTGGGAATGCTTTGAAATGTTGAAATAAAGAACACAATCATCATTTGATTCCAACTTCTGACCGGAAAGGCCTGATGATAGTAAATGTATCGATTGGTCAGGTAATAGTCTCCACTGAAGGCTTGACTCAATTCAAACTGTTCATCAAGTCCATAGAAGGCATAAATGGTAGAAATGATATACCAAACCAGTGGAATTGAAAAAGTCATCTGGCGACTCAAATGAGTGGCATCACTTTTGTGTTCGAGTTTTGTCCAAGTCTGCAAATTGTCAAGCGGATCAAATAGATGACAAACTAAATCAATTTGAGAACAAACTGTTAAGACAGTGCAATTGCTCACACATTTAGAGATGCGCACAAAATTGACAATCAACCAATGAAGAATTCTTTTTGCAGATTGACGGTTCATCGTTTTTTTTGTATGGCAAAAACAAAAAATTTAAACTGAATTTTTTAGAATTATTTTCAATCTGTCACACGAATAACTAATAGTTTAAATTTATTAATTCATGTGTATAGATAAAAATAGTTATTAAAAGTCCATATTTCATATTTGACAGTTCCAATAATTTAAGGACGATAATTAATCGAGGAATTTTCTGGGCTTTCAATTCTAAATTTGGAAAGCGTTCGTGGTGACGCAAAATAAATTTATTTTTTGTTAAACTTAAAATTGTCATTTCCAACATCATTTTGATTTTTAAAAAAATATTGATTAAGAACAGCCTAAATGTGCCATACGTAATCAAATAATCATTGAGCAGATCAAATCCAAAATTGATGACTCTATTGCCGCAAGCGAAAAGTCGTGAGTTTTCAGTAACTAATTTTCAAATAATTGGTAGATTAATAACATGGAAAGCAGCTTGGAATGTTGATCGCACGCCAAAGGAGAGACTAGATCCTTACCCGAAAAAGTGCATTCCCGATGTTTTAGATACTTGCTAAACTTTTGACAAATAGATTTTTTTGCTCTTACCAAAAATGTGCTCATGAATCATTTTTTTTAAAAGTTGACATTGTGGAACATTTTACGAACTTGGAAGTTTAGTCCTCAAATATTTAATTAAAATACTAGTTGAAGCAAGACCACCTAATGAGCCTAACGAGCTTGAATGTTCAAGGATTATGCAATTTATTTCGAGGTAATTTGATATGATTTACTTTAATGGGATTATGTGTGATAATTAATGTCGCAAATTGCTTATGGCCATTTGCGATTTGCCATTTTAGTATTTAAGAATTGTTGAATAAAGATACTTTCTTAAATTTCAGGCCTAAACAAAACATTAATTTGTTGGCCTGGAAAGACGCATAACTGAAAGTATGACAGAATTTCCCTTGAAATATGAACGTAAAAACTAATTTATTTCTGCATTATAAATTTTCAGATGTGTTTAAACAAATTGATTGAAAGCAAATAGAACTTTAATATCTAGGTCTTGGTAATGTACAGAAAGAACAAACTAATGTATGAAATAATCTGAAATGAGATGAATAGTTTAACTATTTATTATATATTCTTTTTGTATTTACCATGTGAAACGATTTGTTTGTGATGCGATAGTTGCCAAACAAACGAAATGCATACGAGTGCAGCAGTCTACTGTCTTGCAGATTTTCTGCCTGTAAATTGGAAAAGAGTTATCAAATCAATTTGCTTCAACACACACACACAGTTTGAATACTTTTGCCAAATGTCGAATTTGTGACATTGATTTCACTGCTCGTTTCCATCTGTAAGCCTGATAGAAAATTCGATTTTGCACAGAGATTCGCTTGAAATTGTTCACCACCGCGGCACACTGACTGATGAGCAAAAGTTCATCAAACACAACACCCAGTGAAACCAACAAGAGCAACAATCGTAACAGCATCGGCAATTCATTCACAAACAGAGCAACATAGAACATGTAACATTGCAAGAAAATAAAGTTTGCAAAGAGCGTGGTCAAGTATGGCGACCAGAAACGGGCATATTCTCCAAGAATACTGCATAGTTTGCTAATTCTTCTATTGGCCTCAATGTATTCCAGCCAGAGACGTAGATAAGCAAGATTGCGTTCAATTGTTGTTTTGTGATGAATTTTGGTCAGTTTTGCATTGACATCTCTCAATTTGAACTCGAGCGTCCGCTGTTGAATTGCGATGTATTTGCTTGCCAGAATTACATAAAATGGCACTACATACACGACTGTTGAGAAACAAAAATGTCAAAACTTATTGATTGCAATTACGCGCGATCACACTTACAATGCAGAGCATAGTACATGAAGAATGGATTCAGCACAAGCCAATACACAATAGATGTCACATTGACAGTGAACACTCTGTTTATGAACACCACATTGACATATGCAAATGCGAACGCACAAACATTCATGATCATTTCCATGCCAAATGCAAATTTGAGAAATTGTCTTCGAAATTGTAACATTTGTGTTACTTCAGCATCATCGCGTCTTGTGTCCTCCAAATCAGGACAAATCAAACAAGCCTTCTCGATTGGTGGATTGACCGCAAACACAATACATGAACAAACAATGAAGATGATGATACTGAGGGTTGGTATGTTGATTTGTTGCCACACAATTTGAGGAAACATTTGATGGTATGCCACATAGGGACTTGAAAGCAATGCGGTCAAGCTGATTTGACATGCTGCACGGGACTCGCATTCGAGACCAAATATTCCATACAGTCCAGACAGAAGGAACAAACCAAGTGAGAAGAGGTAACATTTTGGGATTGATTTCAAGTGAACACAACGATCAAGTCGAATCACATCAAACTGACCGTAGTGAGCAAAAATGCTCAGTTTGATGAGTGATGCAACTCTCTTGATTATTGCCAACATGGCTAACAAGTAAGATAAGTTGTAAGTTCAGTCTTACTTCAGCTAGAAAAATTAAGTGAATTCTAAATTTTTTTTTCAGATTCTTTTTTGAGAATATTTTATACGTAAATCAGTGAATTTATTTATTTTTCTCGCTTCCATTTTCCGTGAATTAAAATCGATAATTGAGAGTCACAGTTTTGGTGTGATTCGGTGATCGATATATTCATGTCAAGTCATAATTTGATTTGCATTATTGCAATAACATGTTTTTATGGAGTCATGTGAGTTCCTGTTAGCATTTTAAAATTCTCTGAAAACATGTTTTTAAATCTTTATTTAAAATCGAAAGCAGGTTGGCACTTATGATTTGGCCATGAACAATTTTAATATTTTAAAATTTTAGATTCAATTCAACAAATACAACACAATCGAATGCGTAGAAACGTCGTAAGGTAAGATTATAATCATAATTATGACAATCGATTAAAATTGATTGATTGAATTATTACTTTTGATTTTCCAGTCCACTTTTATATACAATACACCGAACGATACCTAAAATTCATTCCCAGAAGAATTTAGTCCTCAATCAATTTATTGGAATAATCAACAAACAGAGAGTTGAATACAACTGCCCTCAGGCAGCTAAGAAGAATTGAACAACCTCAACGTTTCTCAATGTAACTTAGTATTAATTATAACAATATCAAGCACTTACGCTCAACAAAATGGCATGAATTTCCATGCCATTGGGATCATTATGATACCATCATAGGAGCATCATTTCCCGAGGACACTAAAGATGAGTCCAATATTGGGTCTATTTAATAAAAATCCATCAAATAGTCATTATTATTTTGAGTAGTGTTTGGAAGATCAATTTATTGAATAAATGCAATTTCATCTGGGTCGGCGGGTATAGGTGGTGTATAATCAGTTTTAAAACTCGAGATTTGATCATAAACATAACGAGTGACAATTTTTTTCCAAAAAATGTTTCCATCTGTAGACAAAGGCACACACTGCCAACATAAATTTGTTCACAATTTAAAGTACACATATAATGGTACGGCCATAAGACGTACGTGATCGGGCTTGTTTTAGTGTCGTTCCAGAGCAGGAGAGTTTGAATTCGGATGGAAATACGTTTGGCAAGTTAAAAACGCACAGTTTACAGTACTCAGATTCCTTGTGCATTTGCTTCCTAGTTAGAAATTTAAAAATTGTATTAAAAATTGGTAGACAAAATTTGGGCAAAAGGTTAC
Source organism: Rhizoglyphus robini (assembly GCA_023373905.1). Lineage (NCBI taxonomy): Eukaryota > Metazoa > Arthropoda > Arachnida > Sarcoptiformes > Acaridae > Rhizoglyphus > Rhizoglyphus robini. The sequence continues at coordinate 2,046,684 of JAKIJQ010000010.1, forward strand.
AGGTTAATAGTTCAAAAGACACATGAAACATGGAATGCTAAAAAAAAGATCATATAAACCAAACGGGTAATAAAAGAGTTTAGATCAAAAGTAACACAAATAAAAACAACCCAAAAAAATTAAGGTTAACCCGGTCGTCGTGCCAACTTTACCAGAGTCCAGAGGGAGTTCTACTTCACATAGCGACCTGGGATTTTTCCAGGTGACTCCCTAGGGTCAGCGCACGACCGCTAGGTACCTGAGCTAGGCCTAGGATCTACTTCGAGGGATTGCATAAAATGGCCCTTTTTAGTGTCCAGATCGATTCTACACGTCTTCCTGAGCATTTTGATGTATAACTCGCCTAGGTACCCAATTTGGAACCCTAGGATCCATGGATCAAGTACCAGAAAACGCCATTTTGGAACAGATCTGATGCCAGAATCGGATTCTACGTAAAAAATCATGTAGAAATGACCCCTCATTTATAAAAATCCATGCAAGGAAAGCGAAAACACTCATTTCCACAAAAAGCCAATTTGGGACCCGGGATGTCTGTCCGTCCGTTCTAGGGCCCTCTTATTTTTATCGAATATATAGTCAAGTGATATGTCAAAATGCTCGGGGCGTTGAATAGATTTTGTTTGTAATATTTTTGTATAGTATTTGAACCATTTATTTGAATTGGGTCCCGGGCCTAGAATCCAGTTCCAAGAAATCCGTATTTGAAACCAAACGATAAGTCTACTACATTCTATTCAGTATTCTGAAGAAAACGGTACCGGTTTCATCAAAATCCATGCACGGGAACATGCTCAAATTGTGAATTAAGTCTAGCCCTAGAATGGACGGACAGACATCCCGGGCCCCTAATAGACATTTTGTGAAAATGAGTGTTTTCGCTTTCCTCGCATGGATTTTTATAAATGAGGGGTCATTTCTACATGATTTTTTACGCAGAATCCGTTTTTGATATCAGATCTGTTCCAAAATGGCGTTTTCTGGTACTTGATCCATGGATCCCAGGGTTCCAGATTGGGTACCTAGGCAAGTTATACATCAAAATGCTCAGGAAGACGTGTAGAATCATTCTAGAAACTAAAAAGGGTCATTCTATGCAATCCCTCGAAGTAGATCCTAGGCCTAGCTCAGGTACCTAGCGGTCGTGCGCTGACCCTAGGGAGTCACCTGGAAAAATTCCAGGTCGATATGTGTTGTACAACTCCTTCTGGACTCTGGTAAAGTTGGCACGACGACCGGGTTAATAGAATGAGGTTTCAGAAATCATAAGATCAAAAGATCAAACTAATACGAAAGATACTGAATCAAAAAAGTAAAGAATAATCGCGAGACAACATGTTCAAGAGAGAACAGAACATATGGTTAATTTTAGGTCACAATACAAAAAATAGGCCATGAAATAGTAGGTCAAGGAGCCACAGGTGAAAACAGGTCAAAGGTCAATCTTACATGTGAAGATTGAGTTGTCCAAATCATCTCGTTTTTCATCAGCACACCGTTGGTATAGTCAAAATTGCAATTACAGCAATTAAACTTCATCGGTCGTTTAATCTGGAGCAAAATGTTTGCACCCTCGTAATAGACCAAATAATCGAACCGCTCGATGGCTCGTTTGCCTGTGCCCTCAAGCAGCTTCATAAGTCGAACCAGTTCCGTGATTTGACTCGACTTTACGGAACAGGAGGTCTGGATCCTTAGTTTCGCCATTCATGGTTGTTGTCTTGATTGGCGGACGAGGTGGGTCCATAGGTCATGAGCTGAGAGTGGTGACCCTTGATCAAGTTCTCAACCAGTGGACGGCCACATTTCACAAAGACCGGAGACTGGTCGGCTTCGGATGAGAAGAGATGGATGATGAGAATGTGAGTGCCACTGAGTGGGGAGAGAATCATGGAGAGGGCTAAAGACTGGGATAACGATATTGAGTCGCCTACTATACTTGGAGCTAAAATTCCTGGATGCCTAATTATACCAAAACAACTCAATTGTTGGACTAGCTCAACTGTGGTAAATTTCAAATAAGCAAACTCAATTAGACTCATATTGTTGATCCAGTTAATTTACAAATGGCTAAATTGATGAATATCATAATCCAATACAAGTGTTTTTGTTAATGATATTTTTCAGAACATCATTAGTTGATTTGTCATCTCAAAGCAGAGCATAATAATTTTGTCAGAAAATTGAGAATTTTGAATGTTTTTTTATTTATTATTTATAAACAATGCAATGGCTCATACATTTAAAGATGGGCACAAAATTGGCGATCAAACAATGAAAAATTCTTTTTGCAAATTGACGGTTCATCGTACTTTTGGTATGGCAAAAAAATTCAAGCTGTTATTTAGATTTTTTTCAACCTGTCACACGAATAACTAATAGTTTTAATTTATAAATTCATTTATATAGATAAAAATAGTTATTTAAACTCCATATTTCATATTTGACAGTTCCAATAATTTATAAACGATAATTAATCGAGGAATTTTTGGGCTCTTAATTCTAATTTGCCAAAACTTTTAAATTGGAAAACGTTCGTGATGACTCAAAATAAATTTATTATTCGTTAAACTTAAAATTGTCATTTGTAACATCATTTTGATTAAAAAAATATTGATTAAGAACAGCTTAAAAGTATCATACGCAATCAAATAACCATTGAGCAGATCAAATACAAAACTGGTGACTATATTTCCGCAAGCGAAAATGTTGTAAGTTTTCAGTAACTAATTTTTAAATAATTGGTAGATTAATAACATGGAAAGCATCTTGGAATGTCGATGCCCATGGGGAGACTAGATCCGTACCCGAAAACGTACATTCCTGATGAATAGATACTGTCGAATGACGAATTATTTTTCTTGTTCAATTACCATAAGGAATAATGATGTGACATAAACTAATATCTAATAATAAATAATTTTATAAATTTTTTTATGATTTTGTAAAATATAACTCACATTTTGAAATGTACTAGAATTGATGAGATAATGACCAAACAGTTTGAAACCATACTGATTCAATAGACGACTGTTTTGAAACCATTCGGCCTGAAGTTAATCATAAATTATTTGATACCATATTTTTAATTAAAGCATATAAAATCTCACTTACTTTAAGCAAGATACGAGGGCTCGTCCTCAAACGGCCTCGATTGGCTGATAAGTGAAGGTACATTTTGCGATTTAACGATGATATTTTGCGTATCTGTTTCACAATCGAAGCACAATTTGCAGTAAAACAAAACATTACCGTCAAATGATACAATGGGTAGGCCATAAAGATGATCATTTGCACCAATGTTAGACCATGCAGAAGAAACATAAAAATGTACGTTTCATAGCACAGTTTCATTATGGAGAAGACAAATATTGAACTCATCGAACGACTCCAAATGTGATTGTAGGTCTCAATTTCGCGACATTGCTGCAAGACATCCCGATTCGCCATTACGAATAGACTCCACAATCGTGAATTTCTTTGACTCATTTGACTGTTCGTTTTGAACTTATTTGGCTGTGTCAACAGAATCAATTTGTTTACAAGTGAGTTGAGTTTTATCGAAATGCAATGAACAGTCATGATTGCGTAGAGTGGTAACATAAAATTTATAAAAACATAATAGAAAACCCATAAAGGCCAAAGTATCATCCAAAAGAGGCCTTGCCGGACATTGAACACAAATGCACCGTTTTTGCGTACATTGAGTAGCACAAAGGCACTGAAATAGAACTGATTGAATGCTCCACTCAGGTACAGAAAGAGTTTGGATTTTTTGTGATATTTTTTCATTTGAAACAGATCAAAACGATTTAAGATATGGCTTCCTACGTTTGAATCACTTTTGCTCACATATTTCAGTACAACATTTCCAAATGTCAACATTGCGTAAATGGGAATGCTTTGAAATGTTGAAATAAAGAACACAATCATCATTTGATTCCAACTTCTTCTCGGAAAGGCCTGATGATAATAAATGTATCGATTGGTCAGGTAATAGTCCCCACTGAACGCTTGACTCAATTCAAACTGTTCATCAAGTCCATAGAGGGCATAAATGGTGGAAATGATATACCAAACCAGTGGAATTGACAGAGCCAACTGGCGACTCAAGTGAGTTGCATCACTTTTGCGTTCAAATTTTGTCCATGTTTGAAAATTGTCAAGTGGATCAAATAGATTGCAAACCAAATCAATTTGAGAACGAACTGCCAGGACAATGAAATTGCTCGCATATTTACAGATAGGCAAAACATTGACAATCAACCAATGAAGACTTCTGATTGCAGAATGACGGTCCATCGAAGAGTAATTGAAGTTTAACAGGTTTTTGGAATATTATACACAATCCTTATCTCGTACGAACAAACGAACCAACGAATGAACACAATTTCAATGCAAGCAAAATGGCAACAACTAACTTGCGTCGCACTTAAATAAATTAATTAGAAAGACATTTAACATAATTAATTTACTAATTAATTGCATTTTTTGCCTGTACATTAGTAGGTACAACGGAAGTGTTTATAACTTATGAAAACATAAAAGAAAAAACTGTCAGCACATACGAGCTCGTACTAATAAATGCAATTCCCTTATTCGTGTACATAAACTTGGAGTAGTCATTAACTTGATATATTTGAATTTGTGTTTACTAAACTTTTCGGTTGCTAAACTTTTGACAAATACGTTTTTATAATTTTTTATTGTTCTGTCCAAAAAAGTGTTCATTAATTATGAAAAGTTGAAAAACGTGGGACATTTTGCAATCTTGGCAAAGTGTAATTAATCATTTCCTAGCATTTTAGAAAAATGAATAATGTGCAATTCTCAAGAATTATGCAAATTAATAAAGGAAATTCTTATCTTTGATTTTATAAAATTTATTATGAAGCATATTGTCAAAATAAATTGGTAAACAGTTGAAGTTCATTTGTGCTGGATAGGTCGAGAGGAAGTAGTGGTTAAGAGGGAAACAGACTGTGGGCTTCAACACAGGATTGATGCACAGTTGGGCAAAGTAGGTGTTACGCACGAGATTGATCAACAAATTCTTCTAATTCAATTTCAACAACAAATGCCAATGATAGGCGATATGTTTGGGTGGTGAGTTGAATTTGCTGAAATACACGATGGGGGAGAGTGCAATGAAGGGCTTGATCACATTGTTGTACTCGGGCTTGCTTGCGAGTAGCAAACCAATGTTGTTGATCAAACATTTTCAAACTGCCCTGCGAGTGACCAATTGTCTCACTACTGGTTTGCCTTCGAATGTACTCGACCACAGTTGGCATGTCATGCTCGATAATGTCGTCTATTGAAAAATTCCAAAATTCTTTATCTTCCACATCAATCGACGAATGATTAGTCGAATAGATCTTGCTACGAGCATTTGCAATCCAAACATCATAATCACGTGATGCAAGTACCAATGCAAGTGAATTGCCAACTGCCTGTGGATTGTCCCTGTGTAGCTCCTCTTCCCAGTAGTTTCCATTCTTTTCGATGCAATCAATCAAACTGTGCCCAAAGCCTGGAAACCGTGATTCAGCAGAATTGGTTTCAATTTGTCTTCTCTCTTCAACGGATTGACAATTCTCACAGTCTGTAAAATGTAACCTTGGGAATGGATGGAATGCGTCTCCGATTGGAATCCACGATATTTGATAAGTTCTTGCTTTTGAAAAAATGAATTTGAAATAATTAGTGAATTTAAAAAAATCAAAACTTTTACAATTGCCATGCCAATTTTGGGATCCTATAGAAATAGCCGGATGATAAAATAGCATAAATAGTAATGAAGCACAAATGACGACTTTGTTCTCCATTTTGTCTTTAGATACATTTTGCAAAGTGTTAAATGATAATCAAAAATAAAAACAAATCGTAACTTGGGGTAGCGAACATTTGCTATTTTTATATTACAAGACATATTTATAAATTTCACGACTAGTGATTGATAACAAAATGTACAAAATCTTTGAACATTGTACAACAACGCGCGCTTGCACTAGACTTGCTGTTCCACAGTTTCCTTGGTCAAGGTGTAAAACAGTCGGCGATATTTTCCTCAATCCACAATTGTGCTCACACATTGAATTCATTCTCAAACAAAATACCAGATTGATATAATAATTGAAGAAAGCATTAAATAATTTTCTTATAAAATAATTGCACTAAAAATAAACTTTGGTCTTCATTTCTGTTCTTAATGACAAACTACAAATTGTAATTTACAAAAACTGTAATTACAAAGTTCAAAGTAAACTTTTATATTGTTGGCCTTCCAAATATTTTATAATATACCATGGTACCATGGTAAATGCATTTATCGTTTAAAAAGTTAATTTTGATCAATTTTAAGAAATTTTATTTGAATGCATATGACAATTTTTAATGTGTTATATTAAAAATTCAATTTCAAATAAAGAGGGAGAATAAAGTGTTTAAAGTAGTGTGCTTAAGGCAAATATATTCATTTTTACCAACCCAATTTTTAATTAAAAGCATAAAATATATCCCATAAGCAATGGACCAAATTCTATTTCCTCTGGTTCGTCTTGGCAATAATATTTCCACTGTTTCGCGTTGGATGACGTTTTCAGTTTTAATGATTTTTTAAATTAAAAATTTTAATTTTACTTTAACACGCAATTCAATAATATCAATTAAGCTTATGTTAAGAGTTCGACAAGCAATTTTATTTCAGAATTCAATATTAAATTTCAGCCACAACTTTTGTGTCAAAAAGTGCATCAAACCTGTTTGAGACGACATGTTTATTCAAATTTTATCGAATATCTACCAAATGCTCACCACTCCAGCAGTTGACCATCTCAAGTTTGTATTTCACCAAATCGATCCACTTCAGCAATCATTTGAATCGAGTTCAGTTCTGCATTACTCATACGCAATTTGTATAATGATTTTCACAATTCTGTACGGAAATGTTGGCTTTCAGTTGTATGCATTCGGTAGCTTGTCCAATTTGTCCACAAGTCCGTACATATTCACACACCAAGTTGCACCACCAGTCGTATGGCTACATCTCGACATTGGCTTTATCACTTCAATTTGCGTGACATTCGCAACATTGATAATATCCATTATCAATGACAAAATCAATGAAAAGTACAGATTGTCGATTGACACGGAAAGAAATCTTTGTATTGGAACGACTCGAATAAATACAAATGAAACAGATCAAATGTTACTGTACCAGAAACGGATCAATCAATTTTTGATTGTACCCATCAGTGCTTACTATACATTCTCGATCACAAGTTTGATCTTTTTTGCGCTCTTCATCAATGACTTCTCATTTATCAATTGGTTTACAGTTTTGTTTTGGTTTTGTTTCTTTCCACAATTGATGTTTTACATCTGCTATAGTAAGTTTAAATTCAAATTGATAGTTTAATTGAAATATTAATATTTTGTTGCAATTAATCACCTGATTTAGCTTGTTTCGGTTTGGCAACCTACATCACTCTGTCCAGCCTTTACATTCAAGTAATGCAAAAATCTTTGATTAGACAAATTGCTCAGATAAATAAAAAGTTGCAAAACGCCAATTTATCTACTGAAAATCTAAAATTCTATTCTTGGTGGTTTCGACGAGTGAGCTCCAAAGCAGTCGGACATTGTCAAATCATCAAAGCGTACAGTAAATTTTGTTCTCCAATCCTGACAGTTTTGTTTCCATTCTACATTTGCGTTCAGTGTTACATTGTGTACGTCAATCTGTACCTCAACTCAGTACCCATACTAATCAAACAGATTTTCTACCTCGGCATATTTGAAGTGAATCTATTTCTGTTTGTGTTCACACAAGAATGCGCTAAAGTGATAGAAAATAACCGCAAATTGGAAATGGAAAATCGTAAATTGTATATCAATTTGTTTGTCAAAAGGACCAGTCGATTGAAGTTTAGCACAAATACACTTAAAGTATGCGTTCATATGATTTATGATTAATTTGTAATTGTAAAATTCATTTAGACCGAAACTCTTCAAACCAACAAACGTTTTCAAGTGTATTCATTTCGAGTGTTTGGAAATCTACGAATTACATCAAACACTTACAGTTTGGTGAGGATTTTAAGTTGAATCAAAGTTGATTTTGATTTTATGTTTTTACTAATAGTCTAATGTAATGTCTTTAGTCTGACCTTTCGGGAACAATGCAAGATAGAACTGTAGAGTTGGATCGTTGGGTGGGCAAAATTTAGGCGAATCAATCTGAGGGTGATCATTATCATCTTCTTTAACTTTACATTTGTAATAGAAATTGAAATTGTCAATTTCCCAACGATAAGTGCATTTGGCCATTTGGTGACTGGTGCTTGTCCAGACGTCCGCTGGTTGGTCAACTTTGTGACTCATTGTTTGGCTGTGGAGATTAGACGAGGAAGAGATAGAGTACGGACACAAGTGGAAAAATAACGCGTGGTCATTCAGGCACGAACTACAAACTACACACGCGACAACTGGTCGACCAGTGATAACAACAACTCACTAACTTTTCAGTCTCCAAACTATTTTCACTCTGTTTGGGTGGATATAGCCGCACTTTTGTTGTTATTTAAAATAACTTATTTTTGCAGGACTGAGCAAAAGACTTTCTGCTTTCTGTTGATTTCAATTTCTCCTCCTTTTTCACACATTTCGTGTTTCACCATGCCTCGTCTCACCCGTTTACACTCGTTCCTGGATCGTTTCGAGCAACGTCTCCAAGTTGACTGTGAACGAGTGAAGCGTCAACTGCTCGCTCAAGTAGATCAACAATTTGGTGTTGTGCGAACTGTGGTGAGACAAGTTCGAAGTCGATTTGGTGGTGATCGAGTGGTCACTGCTCGTTGTGTCACTCTTTTGGATGATCCACAAGTGGAGACAGTCCAACTGGATCTGTGGAGGAAAGAACAAGGTGCGATGCTTGAGTCGAGTGGCCATACTCGACATGTTCCGTCTACTTCAGTTGGTCGTAAGCGCAAGTCCTCAAGTACATCTCGATCGGTGGACAGTAAGCGGCAGAAAACTGTCACTACTGATGGATCGAACAAGCATCAGTGCAAGTCACCAGGATGTGGCAAATCTTTTCGAAAACCTATTGATTTGGCCCGACACGAACATATCCATTTAGGCATCAAGCCATTCTCGTGCACTTGGCCTGATTGTCGTTATTCTGCTGCTACAAAGGGTGACGTCGTTCGACATGTTCGCACCAAGCATTTCAAGTTACCCGAACTCAAGAAAGACCAGACACGACTCAACATTGTGGACAATCGTAACCCGCAAGATTACATTCGTGTGGATAACCAACTGTTGGAACGAAGACTCGAGTGAGAACTGGTCACTTCTGTTCTAAATTTACACGATGTCATCTTTGTTCTTGTATCTTTAATATTTTAAATGGAAATACAATCTCGTTTTGTAACGTTTGTAATTCAAGTTATTTATTGATTTAATAAAAATAAATATTTTGACAAATTGATGACAGCCCGCAAAAGAGAACTATTTGCCCTTGATTGCATCACTTGGTATCGTAGACACATGTCCGAGTCTGAGACAAATTCTGCACACAAAAAGTTGATCAAATTTCTTTGAATCGAAGAGAGAAATTCAACTGCTCTTTGAGCTTCATCTTCGTTGCATAACTACAAATTGGAAAAAACCATTTGTTGTGGATTCATTAATGCATGCAAGAATTCTTCGACTTTGTGTAAATTTCTTTAAAGGAATTGTTAAAATTGCCTTTTAAATTTACAACAAAACTCGCCGGCAAATATAACCCAATTTTTTCTTTGGTTCCTCTATCATAATCGAATCTTCAATAAAGTAAATCGACCGATCAATACACTTTTGATGTTCAACTTTGACCGAATTGATGCACTGAACTGCTTGGGTCAATTTGTGCTGCTTTCTGCCGTGTTTTTCACTTTTGGCCATATATTACAGTTCACACGTGACTCTCTCCGAATTGTGTGCAACAATATTTTGTACACACTTTTAGTGAAACTGTTTGTCAGGCATTGGGAAATGTAGGTTTCAAATTGATGAGTCAACTTTTGGTTTCACTATAAGAAAAAAAACATTTTATTCCAGTAAATCATTAAAAATTAAAAACAAAATTGATTTTAAATCATTACTTTATTTTATTTACTCAAAATTGCATCGTTTATTGACTTGTTCGTTTAATTGAAATGAAAATAAATAGCAATTTTCAACCTGTCACACGAATAACTAATACCGTATTTTACGGTAGATAAGTCGCACCCTAAACACAATTTTGTTTCTTTCTGCGACTTATCTAAAGATGCGACTTATACAAAAAATATTTTTTTTTATAAGGAGGTCCTAATTTAAAGTATCGCAAATGTACAGTTAAAGGCATTACAAGTGGCTATTATAACCCATACGAGGCAAATTTACCTTTAGTGCGACTTATCTATAGGTGCGACTTATACAATGAACATTGAAACTCGAAAAAATAGCTCGCTGCGACTTATCTAAAGGCGCGACTTATCCACCGTAAAATACGGTAGTTTTAATTTATAAATTCATGAATATAGATAAAAATAGTTATTAAAAGTCCATATTTCATATTTGACAGTTCCAATAATTTATAGAAGATAAAGGATAGAGGAATTTTTTGGGTTTTCAATTTTAACTTGCAAAACTTCTAAAATGGAAAAAGTTCTTGATGACACTAAATAAATTTATTATTCGTTAAACTTAAAATTTTCATTTCTAAAATCATTTTGGATTTAAAAAAAATATTGATTAAGAAAAGTCTAAATAAGCCATACGCAATCAATATAACAATTGAGCAGATCAAATACAAAATTAGTGACTAGATTTCTGAAAATGTCGTGAGTTTTTAGTAACTAATGTTCTTAATCTTATAATTGGTAGATTAATGGCATGGAAAATAGCTTGGAATGTTGATGACATGCCCAAGGGGGAGACTGGATCAGTACCAGAAAACGTGCATTCCCGATGTTTAGATAATGTCGAATGACGAATTATTTTTCCTGTTCAATTACCATAAGGAATAATGATGTGACATAAACTAATATCTAATAATAAATGATTTTAGAAAATTTTTTATGATTTTGGAATAATTTTGTAAAATATAACTCACGTTTTGAAATGTACTAGAATTGATGAGATAATGACCAAACAGTTTGAAACCATACTGATTCAATAGACGACTGTTTTGAAACCATTCGGCCTGAAGTTAATCATAAATTATTTGATACCATATTTTAAAGCATATAAAATCTCACTTACTTTAAGCAAGATACGAGGGCTCGTCCTCAAACGGCCTCGATTGGATGATAAGTGAAGATACATTTTGCGATTTAACGATGATATTTTGCGTATCTGTTTCACAATCGAAGCACAATTTGCAGTAAAACAAAACATTACCGTCAAATGGTACAATGGATAGGCCATAAAAATGATCATTTGCACCAATGTTAGACCATGCAGAAGAAACATAAAAATGTACGTTTCATAGCACAGTTTCATAATGGAGAAGACAAATATTGAACTCATCGAACGACTCCAAATGTGATTGTAGGTCTCAATTTCGCGACATTGCTGCAAGACATCCCGATTCGCCATCACGAAGGAACTCCACAATCGTGAATTGCTTTGACTCTTTTGACTGTTCGTTTTGAACTTATTTGGCTGTGTCATCAGAATAAATTTGCTTACAAGTGAGTTGAGTTTGATCGAAATGCAATGAACAGTCATGATTGCGTAGAGTGGCAACATAAAATTAATGAAAACATAATAGAAAACCCATAAAGGCCAAAGTATCATCCAAAAGAGGCCTTGCCGGACATTGAACACAAATGCACCGTTTTTGCGTACATTGAGTAGCACAAAGGCACTGAAATAGAACTGATTGAATGCTCCACTCAGGTACAGAAAGAGTTTGGATTTTTTGTGATATTTCTGCATTTGAAACAGATCAAAACGATTTAAGATATGGCTTCCTACGTTTGAATCACTTTTTCCAACATATTTGAGAGCAACATTTCCAAATGTCAACATTGCGTAGGTGGGAATGCTTTGAAATGTTGAAATAAAGAACACAATCATCATTTGATTCCAACTTCTTCTCGGAAAGGCCTGATGATAGTAAATGTATCGATTGGTCAGGTAATAGTCCCCACTGAAGGCTTGACTCAATTCAAAATTTTCGTCAAGTGCATAGAGGGCATAAATGGTGGAAATGATATACCAAACAAGCGGAATTGACAGAGCCAACTGGCGACTCAAGTGAGTGGCATCACTTTTGTGTTCAAATTTTGTCCATGTTTGAAAGTTATCAAGCGGATCAAATAGATTGCAAACCAAATCAATTTGAGAACGCACTGCTAAGACAATGCAATTGCTCACATATTTACAGATAGGCACAACATTGAGAATTGACCAATGAAGGATTCTATTTGCAGAATTGCCGTCCATCTCTGAGAAATTGAAGTTTAAACAGGGTTTTGTATCTTTTATACAATTCTAATTTCATGCGAACAAACGAATTTTAAATAGCGTATGAGCACAATAATTTTAATATAAAAGGGATGACAGTAACTAATGACGTGATAATTAATGAGCAAGATATACTATATAATTAATTTGCTAGTTAATTGCATTTAGTTTGCTGGTACATTAGTAGCAACGTAAGTGGCATATACATAACAAAAGAAAAAACAAAAGAGGCTGACATTTGTTGGAGAAAGTTTTGGACTCGCAAACAAATTTAGGATCAATATTCAGCACAGTAGCAATTATTTATTCTGTAAATTATTGCAACAGAACTGTCAGCAAACTTACTTTGAATGCTAATAAATTCAAAGTTTCTTTTTCGTATTCATAAACTTAGTGTAGTCATGTGTAAGTTGATATATTTGAATTTGTTCTCAAACTTTTCGGTTGTTAAATTTCGTTTCGTTTCGTTTGACAAATGTATTTTTCTATTTTTTAATTTTTTGCCCAAAAATAAAATCACCAAAAAGTTTACAATCGTGGCACATTTTACAATACTGGAAGTGTAATTCATCTTCTCCTAAGAGTTCTAAATTCAAAATTCTAAATATACAATGCTCAGCGCTGAAACGAACGCCTGACGAAACGACGATGAAAAACGCGAAAACTGGAGAGAATACTGAAATTAATTTAAGGCAAAGGCTTTTGCTAAATTGGTTTGCATCATACGTTGCAGTTTGAGCTCAGTGGCCTCAGTGACAAATGTTGATAAGTTAGGCAATATCTAAGGTAATACAAGGCAATTGTGTAGTAGTTGAGACCAGGTGAATATGAAGATATCGTTTCATATGAACGACTGTCCCAAGTGCAAAAGAATGTCAACTGGTGGTGAGTTGCTATGCATTCAATCGTCAATCAGTGAACAAACAAAATTCGAAAACATTCTCAACAACACTCAACAAGAAATCCCAATTCCTAAACGTGAAACACAAACATTGTCAAGTATAGAAACTTTGTTAGTCAACAGCAGCAACAACCACAACAAGTCAAATGAACGCATTTGCCAATTGTGCGACAAGCAAAGCAAACTATTTCGATTTGAAGGCTGTGACCATTGGAAGTTTTGCCTTATTTGTGCGCCAACAATCACACAGTGTCGTAAATGTAAATGATTCAAAGGATAAAATACACTATCACAGTTGTTAATTTTAAAAGTGGAATTTTGGAATTGGATGAAATCAATTGGCATTCTTTATTGAACGAATGTATAATATATATTGTATATGAACTTAGTGTTACAATCAAATTCAAAGCCGACGGCTGATCAACTGCTGATCCACACGAACAAACTCGTTCGGATCACGATCATCCTCAATGTTCAATTCGTTCTGCTTCTTGACAGTTTTGGGTAACTTGAAATGGACCGAACGAATGTGTTTGACAATAGAACTGCGCTCTGCCGATGAGAATGTACAGTCTGTCCAGGTACAGATGTATGGCTTGATGCCCTGATGGATACGCTCGTGTTTGGCCAAATTGAAATCGGTCCGAAATAATTTGCCACATCCTGCAGACTTGCATTGATACTTCCATCCACCAGTTGTGCCAGCTTTGTGCTGCTTGTTGTTGACCTTGTTGGTGGTGATGTTGATGTTGTTGATGACAATGTTACTGTTCTTATTGATGCGAAAGTTGTTGGTGTTGTCCATTTGATTGCTTCGTCTGTAGCCCTTCTTACCGATGATAATATTGTCACTGTTGTTTCGAGTATCGGTTCGAGTCATCATTGGTTTGACAAACTGTGAGGAAGTTGGTGTAGTTGAAGTAGTAGTAGCAGTTGGTTGTTGTTGTTGCTGTCCAGACAATGTAGTTGAATGCAGACGGACAATGTTGTTGGTGTTGTTAGTAAATGGTACAAGTGAACATGTTACTGGCGGTGGTGGTGGTTGTTTGGAATTTTGTGCTGCTTCAGTCGCCTCAATTTGAGCACAAACTTCAGTGAAACCATCCGTTTCGATGATAAAAGGTAGAGCCTGTAGTTCAAGTAATTCTTGCTCTTCTTGCTCTTGTTGTTGCAGTTGTGCTTGTTGATTCGTAGTATCGAACCACTGGTCATGATCCATAAACGCCCGCTCATAAATTCCTTCAACCATCACATCGCCAACTTGTCGAGCCATCTGCTTTGCTTCGAGTTTGGACTTCTCAAACTGTACAGTAAAATCGTTCATTAAAGTATTCATTCTTGACGATGATTAGACGAGGAATCCAAACAAAAAAATCCACAATCAAAAAGCAACTCCTAAACAAGCAAAACTCTCTCTTCTTATTTAGCAGAAAAAACAACGTGACTGCCGTTGACCAAAACATAAAAGTCTGCCTGTCGTTATGTTAGCAACACAAATGCACTCACGTGACTATGTACACATATGACGTTACATTTCTTTTTTATTGAATTTAAACAAAATGTCACACAAGTATTATAATGGACAAAACCATTTCATTCATGAATTCATTTCACAAAAGCAAACAAACAAACAATCCAATGGAAAAATTGTGCACTTTAACCGATTGACCACTTTATAAAGAACATTTCTCTTCAATTGCATTCAATTTATTGCATGTAAAATTTGTAAAAAAATAAAACAAACTTCTCATGCGGGTTGTCGTTTATAATACAATTGAGAGACTAAATTCAATTGCATTCAAATATGATATTGATGATTATTAATTTAAATAAATAAATAAATTATTTGATTTGCAATTTAATTTTTTATTATTTGTTCAATTTATTTATTGAACCAATGTATTACTTAGTGTTACAATCAAATTCAAAGTCGACGATTGGCCAACTGCAGGTCCACACGAACAAACTCGTTCGGATCACGATCGTCCTCAATGTGCAGTTCGTTCTGCTTCTTGACAGTCTTGGGTAACTTGAAATGGACCATCCGAATGTGTGTAACAATTGCACTGCGCTCTGTCGATGAGAATCTACAGTCTGTCCAGGTACAGATGTATGGCTTGATGCCCAAATGGATGCGTTCGTGTTTGGCCAAATGGAAATCGTTCTGAAATGATTTGCCACATCCTGGTGACTTGCACAGATGCTTGTTAGATCCACCAGAAGTGACAGTTTTGTGTCGTTTGTTGTTGACAGATCGAGATGGACTTGAGGATTGGCGTTTACGACCAGTGGATGTTGATGATTGCTGTGACTGAACTGTAGCTGTACGTTCTTGAATACATTGCTCGAGTGAGACATTCTCCACTGGTGGATCATCACACAATTCGACTTGTGCAGATCGAGACTGACCACCACAACCAAATTGGTTTCGAAGTTGAGCCACATTTTCACGAATATCTCCGAATCGTTCATCTACTTGGGCGAGCAGTTGACGCTTCATTTGTTCACAGTCCACCTCGAGACGTTCCTCGAATCGATCCAGTGCAATCGGGTAAGACGAGGCATGGTGAAACACAGAAAGGGGCACAAGTGAATTTCGAGTCTTCAACAAACGAGAACTTGTCGACGAGACAATAACAAATGAAAATTTTCGTCGGAAAAAACTATTTTCACTCTGTCTGGGTGGAAATAGTTGCACTTGCAGTTGCTATTTTTGCAGGACTGAGCAAAAGACTGTTTCTGCTGCAGAAATTCTGAAAGAAAGTGACTTTTGATTTCAATTACTCTTCTTCTCATTCATCTCTTGTTTCACCATGCCTCGTCTCACCCTCGTACACTCGTTCCTGGATCGATTCGAGGAACGTCTCGAAGTTGATTGCGAACAACTGAAGCGTCAACTGCTCGCCCAAGTAGA
The DNA here is from genome assembly GCA_023373905.1 of Rhizoglyphus robini. Taxonomy (NCBI): domain Eukaryota; kingdom Metazoa; phylum Arthropoda; class Arachnida; order Sarcoptiformes; family Acaridae; genus Rhizoglyphus; species Rhizoglyphus robini. The sequence goes on from JAKIJQ010000010.1 coordinate 2,063,000, forward strand.
TCAACAATTTGGTGTTCTCCGAACTGTGGTGAGACAGCTACGAAGTCGATTTGGTGGTACTCGAGTGCCCACTGCTCGTTCGGTCTGCCTGTTGGATGATCCACCAGTGGAGACAGTCCAACTGGATCTGTGGTTGCAGGAACAACGTGCGATGCTGGAGCCTGAAGTTGTAATTGTAATTGCTCCACATGTTCCGTCTACTTCAACTGGTCGTAAACGCCAATCCTCAAGTCCATCTCGATCTGTCAACAACAAACGACACAAAACTGTCACTTCTGGTGGTTCGAAAAATTTTCAATGCAAGTCACCAGGATGTGGCAAATCATTTCGCTACGAAAATGATTTGGCTCGACACGAACGTATCCATCTGGGCATCAAGCCATTCTTGTGCACTTGGCCCGATTGTCGTTACTCGGCTGTTACAAAGGGTGCTGTTGTTGTACATGTCCGCACTCAGCATTTCAAGTTGCCCATACTCCAGAAAGAACAAGCCCGACTCAACATTGTGGACAATCGCAATCCTGAAGATTATTTTCGGGTGGATCAAGAACTGTTGGAACGTCGATTCGAGTGAGTGATCTGGTCACTTTATTCTTTGCCATTTGGCTAACATGTCATTCATGTTCTTACTCTTGACATTTATAATAAAAGTACAATCTATCTTTATTATGTTCACATTATTTATTGTCCGAATGTATAGTTAGTGTTACAATCAAATTCAAAGTCGACGATTGGCCAACTGCTGATCCACACGAACAAACTCGTTCGGATCTGATATAGACTATATCTACTATATCATAAAGTAGTAAGGTAATGAAATGGAATCAAATGTAATGATATCTTTAATAATTGAAATATTAGGAAAATAGAAATTTTTCAAATTGTACATTCGAGTAAAAGTAACAAATGTATTATAAATCATCATTTACGATTGTCCAAAGCAATTTTGAATAGTTCAAAGTACAGCTTTGGACTGTCTTCAATCTCTTTCCAGTTGTCAGTTTCGATCAAGGAGGCGATGTTGCTTTTGATGTACTCGATGGCACTGGATCGAAGCAGCTTGGCCGAGTGTCTGTCTGCGATGATCAACAGTGAGAGAACAGTTTCGGTGTTGAGGTTGTGAATGAGGTGCTTCTCGCAAATGTCCTTCAACAGCTCAAGTCCGTACTTGTCAGCAGCAGTCAGCAGCTTGGAGGCGAGTTCGTCCAGTTTGGTCACTTTTCCCGTGTAGATGAAACGAAGCATTTCCGCGATGACATCTCCGTCCACGTCATCGATCAGCACTCGACCCGAGTTGCGTTCAGTGGTGTCATGCTCAAACATTGCGCTAAATACCTGGGATTGAGCAGTGAGAATTGCTTTATGAGCTCGGTGTTCGGTCGAATCACGAGCCACCAAAACAACGTCACTCAACTTTCCACTCTCCAACAGTTTTGCATAGTTATCCGACCGTTGAGATTCGATTCGAGTGTCTTGACATATCGAGCTTTCAGTGGTGTGGACTGTGTCAAGCATTGCTTCGATCTGTAATTAAATGGTTTAGTGTTTGAGTATAGAGAAATGTCATTAACCATACTTCACAAAATATGATCAACTTGTCATTGGTCAGCAAACCGTCGAGTTCTTCATGGCTGATGTATGTTGAAAATCCCCATCCAGGTTTATTTGGGATTAGCTTTGTTAAAAAGTCTAATGATAAATTCAAAAATATATTTCCTTGTTAATAGCCAAATAAAATAGTGTTACTTGCCCGCAGTATTTTGTTTGATGTTCTCCTTATCGAAGATGGACATTTTGCATTGTACTCGTACATCAGGCTCGGGACAAGAAGACACGTGCAAATATAAGGAAACATGTCCTTTTACGTCTTCAGTCTGACCTTTTGGGTACAATACAAGATAGAATTGTAGAGTTGGATAGTTGGATGGAGAAAATTTTGGCGAGATAATCCGATGGCGATCATCATCAGATGATTTAGTTGTACATTTGGAATAGAAATTAAAATTGTCAATTTCCCAACGATAAATGAATTTCGCCATTTGGTGGGTAGTGCTTGTCCAGATGACTTCTTGTTGGTCAACTTTGTGGCTCATTGTTTGGCTGTGGAGATAAGATGAGGAAGAGATCGAGTACGCACACAAGAGGACAAATAATGTGTGATCATTCAAGCCTTGAATTTCAAGGCACAGAACAAACTACAAACTACACACGCGAAACAGCTGACACTGGAGCTACTACTATGAAAATAAGTGCCCCTTCATAGACGAGGTAACATCGTGATATGTGTTTAGTAACTTTAGTTTAATTTACTTTTGATTGATGAATTTGGTTTATAATATAAATACATATAAACTTTATATGAATTCGAGATACACATTTTAAATTACCCATATTTTAAATATTGATTTTAAAAATTTAATTAGTTAAAATTAATCAGTTGATCACAAAACATGAGCATTTCAAAATAGAACAGAATAAACTGAAATATCAATAATCGTAAATTGTAATAAAACATTAAACACTCTGTAATTTCATACCTTAACAAACGAAGCCATCGAAATCAGTCCATATTCCATGTATGTAATACCGTATCGTTTCTTGCAATTGAACTTTTCCATATACAGAACTAGCCGCAGCTTAGCCCCAACAGACATGGAACGCCTATTTGGACTGTTTGCACACAAATGCATCAATGGCTTGGTGCACTGGTGAATGAGTTTGCTATACTTTGCTGCAGTGTAGTGGTACACCAACAGAACTGTCAATTGATAGGTGAAAACATTGAGAAATGATACAAACGATAGTGGAGACAGATTTTGGGTGAAGAGAAGAACAAATTCATAGGCACTGGCTGGTGCTGCAAAGATCATATAGAAAAACAATATTGGACCGTACATTCGGTTCGCCTCGAATATGTCCAACAGAGTTTGGGTGTGAAGGTGAGTGAAACGATCTGTTCGGGTTATCCTACTCGAACATATAGAACGTTGAATTTGTCTTAAATGAGCAAATGCCACCAAACTGAACACAATGCCAACTGTAGTGTTGAGAATGTACTCTACAGAGAGTACGTACACGTAGATGAACGATATAAAGCCATTAAATAGTAAAGCTACAATACTCGCATATCCCTAAATGGTAGTGAAAAAGAACCAACAATTCTCATAGACGTAAAACAGTAAATTGTTTTATTTATGTATATAATCATAACACAAAGTAAATTAATAAATAAATTCTTATTATTAAAGTCGTCGTTTGAGCAGTACCTCATCCACCTGAATGTAATCGTTTGGATCACGTTCATCGACAATGTTCAGCTCGTGTTGACGTTTGACAGTTTTGGGAAGTTTAAAGTGCACACCTCGAATGTGATACACAATTGCGCCGAGTTGTTCAGAGGAAAAGGTACAATTCTCCCAAGTGCAACGATATGGCTTGATGTTAAGATGGATGCGCTCGTGATTGGCCAATTTCCAATCCCTGGGGAAAGATCGATCACAATCCGGAAATTTGCACGCAAACATCTGAACATTCTGACCACGAGACTGAGTCTTTGCTCTCTTTGTGTTCTTCGATGCACGCGCGTCAGTTTGTGACTTTCGTTTGCGATTACCAGAAGAAGTTGATGCATTCTGCAGTTCGGAAGCAGCTTCGCTTCGTTTACGTTCGAGATAATCATCAAAGAAAATCACTTCCACCGAAAGATTGTCCGCGAAAATTGAATCAACGTTCAGTGACGAAGAAGAAGGCGAACGAGGAACAGAAAAACGATTTTTGAGTTGGTTCACTTTGGCACGCATCACACCGAACTGTTGGTCCACACGAGCTGACAGTTCGCGTTTCATTCGTTTACAGTCAAACTGCAGTTGCTCGTCAAATCGATCCAGAAACGAGACGAAACGCGTGGCGATTGGATGAACCATTTTAAAATGTGGTGAAATATGACAAATTTCCAGAAGTGAATTGTCAAGTCTTCAACAAACCAGAACTGGTCCACGAGTGACAACAACAACTCACTAACTTTTCAGTCTCAAAACTATTTCCACTCAGTTTGAGTGGAGATAGTTGTACTTGCAGTTGGTATTTTAGCAGGAGACAGCTTCAGTCTGATTTACGGTGATTTCGATTTCGATTTTTTCGTTTTCTCCTCTCGTGTTTGACCATGCCTCGTCTCACTCGATTGCGCTCGTTCCTGGATCGATTTGAGGAACGTCTCGAAGTAGACTGTGAACGAGTGAAGCGTCAACTGCTCGCTCAAGTAGATCAACAATTTGGTGTTTTACGTTCAAAGGTGACCGAACTACGAAGTCGATTTGGTGGTGATCGAGTGCTCACTGCTCGTTGTGTCACTCTTTTGGATGATCCTAAAGTGGAGACAGTCCAACTGGATCAGTGCAGGCAGGAACAACGAGCCATAATGGAGTCGAGTGACAGTGCTCGACATGTTCCGTCCACTTCAACTGGTCGTAAACGCCAATCCTCAAGTCCATCTCGATCTGTCAACAACAAACGACACAAAACTGACACTTCTGGTGGATCGAACAAATTTCAATGCAAGTCACCAGGATGTGGCAAATCATTTCGAGGATCTGCTGATTTGTCTCGACACGAACGTATCCATTTGGGAATCAAGCCATTCTCGTGCACTTGGCCCGGATGTCGTTACTCTGCTGTGACAAAGGGTCACGTCGTTCAACATGTTCGAGTCATGCACTTCAAGTTGCCTATGCTTAAGAAAGAACAGGAACGACTCAACATTGCGGACAATCGCAATCCAGAAGATTACGTTCAGGTGGACAACCAACTGTTGGAACGTCGACTCGAGTGAGAACTGGTCACTCCATTCATTACCATTTGGCTTACATGTCATTTATGTTCTTACCATTAACATTTATAATAAAAGTACAATCTATCTTTATTATGTTCACATTATTTATTGCCCGAATGTATAGTTAGTGTTACAATCAAATTCAAAGCCGACGATTGGCCAACTGCTGATCCACACGAACAAACTCTTTCGGATCTGATATAGACTATATCTACTATATCATAAAGTAGTAAGGTAATGAAATGGAATCAAATGTAATGATATCTTTAATAATTGAAATATTAGGAAAATAAAAATTTTGTAAATTGTACATTCGAGTAAAAGTAACAAATGCCATATAAATCATCATTTACGATTGTCCAACGCAATTTTGAATAGTTCCAGGCCCAGCTTTGGACTGTCTTCAATCTCTTTCCAGTTGTCGGTTTCGATCAAGGAGGCGATGTTGCTTTTTGTTGAGATATATGATTAGGTTTGTCTGGAATCTTCCTGTACAGTCTAGAACATTCTAGAACATTTAGAACAAACTTGTAATGTATAGAAACGTCGAGAACATTCGAGATTGTAAAAGTAGAAACATGTAGAATGATCTAGAAGCAAACTTTTCCAGACGCTTCTCGAATGTTCTATGCTGTATATAAGCACTTGCTTTGCCCGCACTTTGTTATCTCGTCATGTTTGTGTAACATCGAGCTCGAGTCTCAATAAACCTTTCTTTCTTCTTTCTTTCTGAGTGTTTCTTTGTGAAACATGATTCTGTGTGAATCCCTGATGATCTGTGTGATCATTCTCTGTATCCTCCAACAGCTTTTGATGTACTCGATGGCTTTCGATCGAAGCAGCTTGGCCGAGTGTCTGTCTGCGATGATCAACAGTGAGAGAACAGTTTGGGTGTTGAGGTTGTGAATGAGGTGCTGCTCACAGCAGTCCTTCAACAGCTCAAGTCCGTACTTGTCAGCAGCAATGAGCAGCTTGGAGGCGAGTTCGTCCAGTTTGGTCACTTTTCCCGTGTAGATGAAACGAAGCATTTCCGCGATGACATCTCCGTCCATGTCATCGATCAGCACTCGACCCGAGTTGCGTTCGGTGGTGTCATGCTCAAACATTGCGCTAAAAACTGGAGATCGAGCAGTGAGAATTGCCTTATGAGCTCGGTGTTCGGTTGAAGCACTCTCCAAGTGACGGGCGCCACTTATCCACCAGTGAATTCACCGATCACTTCAAGTCCTGCAAGTAATTTCGGTTGGCTTTGGATCGCGTTAGTCATCCTTCTGGTGGTGGTACTACTCACCTTACTGCTCGTGTGCATGTGCTATCGTCACAAGAAGGTCAAGGGTCATCGTGGTGGTGATGGAGGCCACAAAAAGCGATCGATTCATTCAAAAGGTCGTCGAGCTTCGAAGGAAGCCGCCTCCTTGAAACAGGCCACTTCACTGAAGCGAGTCACCACGCTTAAGCGTAAGGGCACCTCCAAGCGAACCCAGGATACACGTTGTACTACTGGATGAGCCTTCCAAGCTCAAATTCAAGCACAATTTTCAATTTTGAATGGTAACATTAAACATTTTTGTATTGTTTAATTATACTTTCTTTTGAATAATCGGATATATGGTTTTTGCGCAATCTCGCATTGCTTTGGATTCTTGTGGCAATTCTTTTGGGACTAATGCTCATCCTGGTGCCCTTTTGGATGTACTACCGTCGAAATTTAAAATCTAAGGACCATCACGGAAATGGAAGTGGCAAGAAGTGCTCGACTCATTCGCCCAAATCTTCGATCAAGCAAAAATCTTCGATAAAGCACACCAAGGAGAGCAGCAAAGGGTCGCGTGGCACTGCGATATTCTGCACGTAATGTGCCATCATTATAAGGCCAAACATTTCGGTGTCATTCTAAATTAATTGACATTAAAACATTATTATTGTTACAACGTTTAAGCATGATGTACAAGATACAAATCAAATTTATAAAGTATAAATTATAACTAGGCATGTTAGTAAAAGTCTCAAAACTTTTAAGCAAACGCCTTCTGTCAAGTCGTTATTCATTGTGTGTATGTCTGACAGAAGAAGGAAAGAACAAACGGATTCGGTTGCAATCTTAGAGATGAGTGATTGCTCGCAGATGCATTTCAAGTGATTCAATTGGTAAGAATGTTGAGAGAATTAAAGTATGCAACCCGCCTTGTTCACCGCTTTATCATATAGCCTTTATGCACCCGAAATTTCTTATCACCAATCTGCACGATGAATTGATTAAATTATCCGCTTTTGAGAAGTGTTTCGTAATGTTCAGATAATTTGCAAAATGTTTCGATTTGTTGTTTTGACAAATTGTCAGATTTCTCACAAAAAGGGCTCAGCTGTAAAGAAAATATATGAATTAGATCCATTCCCCCACAATGACCATACCTCACAATTATAAAATGTATTTCTCAAATCAAATCATGCAAATGCTTGTGCGTCCTTTGTGAACAACACTCGAGTGCACTGTTGATTTGTCAATACAAAGCAGCTGTTTTAGTGACACTTACTTGTTCGCTCTGTGTTGCTTCGGTGACTGTCCGTGATTTCGTAGTTTTTTTGTATTCGTGTATTCGTGCTTCGTACCGAATTTGTTTACCACGATTCACCAAAATGACTCAACCCGACCGCTCGTCTTTGACATGGGAGATTGGAAATTTTACTGATTTGAACTCTGTCATAACTTCTTGCCGTTTGAAAACCGAGAAAACCGATTTTTGGTTGGCATTATATCCTAAAGATGATTTGAAACATATGCCCAAGCATTTCGCAATCTATTTGATACGAGACCAAGCACATACAATCGATCTGAAAGTGTTGTGGACAATTGCGCTGATCAACGATAAAGGAGAAGAATGCTATTATAAAGGTGAGACTGAGTTTGATTGAGGTTGTAATGTTAATTTTGGATTCTAATTTAATTTAATTTAGAGATGGAAACGAATTATGCTGTTCAGGCCGGTCACAGTAAATCCTATGCAATTGAGGGTGGTTTGTATCATCTCAATCGGGATACCATTCTGGAACCTGCTAATGGACTATTGTCTGGTGGCAAACTAACTATTAAGTGCTCTGTGAGTTGATTAGTGTTTTGGATTCATAAATAGTCAATACTTTACAGGTTACCATTCTCGACACTCAACTCAGTCATAGGTTTGCTAGATTGTCTGTTGAGGACAAAACGATTACATTGGCACAAAAGAAGGCTCTTGCAAATTACCAGGCACTATTGGACAATTGCAAATTGAGTGATGTGGTGTTGGTGGTTGGCGAGCGACAATTTAACTTGCACAAAACCATCCTCTCTGCTCAATCGGCTGTATTCGGGGCTATGTTTGATTCGGATTTCGAGGAAGCCAAGCAGAATCGAGTTGAAATCACCGATGTGGATGTTGAAGTACTCGAAGCGATGATTCGTTTCATTTACACGACAAATGTTGATTCGGTCCAACAGTACGTACTCGAACTGTTTGTGGTGGCTGACAAGGTATACGAATGAGTGTACTGTTGATGGTATTGCAACTAAATGATTTTCTATATATTCTACAGTACCAAGTCGACTCACTCAAGGACATTTGTGCACAATCACTTGGCTCTAACTTGAGCATCGATTCAGTGGCCAACATTTTGCTGCTTGCCGACATGCACAGTGAGACTGAATTGAAATCGAAATGCATCCACTTCATCAACAACAAAAACACCACCAAAGTGTTTGCCACTGAGGCATGGAAACAGTTGGTAAAGAACAGAGCCGGATTGGCACATGACTTGTACTACGATTTGGCCAACAAATTCGAAAGCAACTATTTGTAATGTTTTAGTAAAGAGTTACACTAATTGGATTCTAATTTCAATAAATAAATCTTTGTTTATGTAACTTTCTTTTGCAATTCCAAATCTGCACAGAGAATGTATCTTCTTTTTGTCATCAGCAATTTGTCACTGCACAAGTTCACCGATTAATTCGAGTCTAATTATTAATGGATACGAAACCTCTGCTTCCACCCAAAATCTCTAAATTCAAATTCAAATTAAACAAATAAATAAACTTTAAAGGAGAAAATTGTTTTATTTATTAATGTATTCATACAATAATGTAAATTAATAAACAAATTCTTATTATTATTAAAGTCTTCGTTTGGCCAGTTGTTCGTCCACCTGAATGTAATCGTTTGGATCACGTTCATCGACAATGTTCAGCTCGCGTTGACGTTTGACAGATCGAGGAAGTTTGAAGTGCACAGCTCGAATGTGATACACAATTGTGCCGAGTTGGTCCGTGGAAAAGGTACAATTCTCCCAAGTGCAACGATATGGCTTGATGGCGAGATGGATGCGCTCGTGGTTGGCCAAATTTGTGACCTTTGTGAAAGATCGATCACAATCCGGGAATTTACAGGAAAATGTCTTGACATTCTCACCACTGAACTGAGTCTTTGCTTTCTTGGTATTCTTCGATGCAGACGCTTCGGTTTGTGACTTTCGTTTGCGATTACCAGAAGAAGAAGTTGATACATTCTGCAGTTCGGTAGCAGATTCGCTTCGTTTACGTTCGAGATAATCATCAAAGGAAATCTCTTCCACCGAAGGATTGTCCGCGAAAATTGACTCAACGTTGAATGACGAATAATAAGAAGAAGAACGAGAATGTGAAAATCGATTCTTGAGTTCGTCCACTTTGGCACGCATCACACCAAACTGTTGGTCCACACGAGCTGATAGTTCGCACTTCATTCGTTCACAGTCCAACTGCAGTTGCTCGTCAAATCGATCCAGGAAGGAGACAAAACGTGTGGCAATTGGACGAACCATTTTAAAATGTGGTGAAATAGGAGAAAATGTCCAGAAGTGAATTGTCAAGTCTTCAACAAACGAGTACTGGTCGACGAGTGACAACAAAACAACTGACTGACTTTTCAGTCTCAAAACTATTTTCACTTGTTTGGGTGGAAGTAGTTGCACTTGTTGTTATTTTTGCAGGATTGAGCAAAAGACTTTCTGCTTTCTGTTGATTTCAATTTCTCCTCCGTTTCCCACACATCTCGTGTTTCACCATGCCTCGTCTCACCCGATTGCGCTCGTTCCTGGATCGATTTGAGGAACGTCTCGAGGTGGACTGTGAACGAGTGAAGCGTCAACTGCTCGCTAAAGTAGATCAACAATTTGGTGTTTTACGTTCAAAGGTGACCGAACTGCGAAGTCGATTTGGTGGTGATCGAGTGCTCACTGCTCGTTGTGTCACTCTTTTGGATGATCCTAAAGTGGAGACAGTCCAACTGGATCAATGGAAACAGGAACAAAGTGCCGTGATGGAGTCGAGTAGAAATGCTCGTAATGGTCCGTCCACTTCAACTGTCCGTAAACGTCAATCCTCAAGTACATCTCGATCTGTCAACAACAAACGACACAAAACTGGCACTTCTGCTGGATCGAACAAATTTAAATGCAAGTCACCAGGATGCGGAAAGTCATTTCAAAGTCCAGCAGATTTGTCTCGACACGAACGTATCCATTTGGGCATCAAGCCATTCTCGTGCACTTGGCCCGATTGTCGCTACTCTGCTGTGACAAAGGGTCACGTCGTTCAACATGTTCGAATCATGCACTTCAAGTTGCCTATGCTCAAGAAAGACCAGACACGACTCAACATTGCGGACAATCGTAACCCGGAAGATTACGTTCAGGTGGACAACCAACTGCTGGAACGTCGACTCGAGTGAGAGAATTGGTCACTTCTATTCTAAATTGACTCGATGTCATCCTTGTTATTGTAATCTTTAATATTTCAAATATAAATACAATCTCATTTTGTAACGTGTGTAATTCATTTTTTTTCTTGATTTAATAAAAATAAATATCCTGACAAATTGTTGACAGACCGCTAAAGAGAACTATTTGCTCTTGGCTGCATCACTTGGTGTCGTTTTCCAGATGGTATCCGCCAGAGCAGCAAGAACAAAAGTGCGACACAAAAGAGTAACCTTTGTTCAAAATCATTTTAAGTTCACTGCGATCAAAATAAAAATAAAATACTCAGTAACAAAATTGATTTCTTCGAGGCACTTTCACGACATTTGATTCAAGAAAGGAGAGAATGTAACTCTGTCAAACATAATGACTTACTTCAATTGTTGACCAATGCTGAACATGATGTTGAGAGTTTGAGAAAATTTTTTAGAAATGATGACAACCTTGACAAGATATACACCAATTCATTGGAAGAAGAGTTGTCACGGAAACAAGCCGAAATGGAGCATATAATTGGCTCGAAATATTTGTCCGAAGATGAAATCATGGCACAGGCAAGATGATTTTCTTTATTGCTGGATACGAGACCTCGGTTTCCATCGTATCATTCTGTTTGTATGAATTGGCACTGAATCCAAAAGTTAAAGAAAAATAACATTTTTTAATTCAAAATGCCAAAGTTACCGATTCCATACTAACTTATCAAACATTATCCAAACTCAAATCTCGATGCTATTGTATCCGAAATACTGGTGAGAAAATACTCACCAGCAATAATGTTGATTCGTGAATCGTCCCAGCAGAACACAATTTCTGAACTTGACCTAACTCTAGAGAAGGGACAAACAGTCGTAATAGCAGCTTACGTCATTCACGATAATGGAACAACTTTCCTAAACCAGAAAAAATTTACCCAGAAAGATTTACGCCGCAAAACCGATCCAAAATTGCTCCTTACACATACTTTCCTTTTGTTGGTGGAGCACGGAATTGTGTTGGAATGAGATTTGCCCTGATGGAAGTCAAAATGGCACTGGATAATGTGATCGACGACAAGTTTCAAGTCATTCCAACTGAACAAACCAAGGAAAAGTTAAAATTGAAAAAACAAGTTTTACTACTCAAAAGATCGCCAATTTATATTGCAATTAAAAGACGAGATGCGGATTTGTAGTTTTGTTTATTATAAGATAAATTAGGATATTCATATATAAGAGATTTATAAAATCTTTATTTAGATCAGATTGTCAGCGAATTTGAAATGGAAATTAGAAAAATTATTTTACAAATTTCAGGAATTTCAAGATTTTTCTCGAATCACTCTAAAATAATATTAGTGTTAGTGTGCACCAACATTAAACAAACAAACAAACAAACAAATTTACCCGAAAGCGTTGACTCGCAAATGTGTGCACAATTGGATTGACTAGACTGTTTGCCATTGCCAACCAGTGAAATGCGATGTAGACGTAGAGTTGAATGTGATACTGTGGCTTGGTGCAGTACAGAATGAGTTGAAATTGGTGCAACAATTGAAACACTTTGATTGGACTCCAACAAATGCCGTACAGGACAATGATGAGCAGAGTGATGTTTATGGACTGGTTGGTAGGTAATTGAAAACATTTGTAAATTGAGACTGGTTTCAGATCGCACACCTTTTAATACCTTTTTATATCTTAATAAACTTCTCCTGGCACAAATAGACTCCACTGAAGTGCATCTTGTAACATATCTGCTCGCAATTGAACGCTTCTCCTGTTGTTTTGGAGGTGAGAAAGTTGATCCAAATATTACCACCTGTATAATAAATATTGATAAATTCAATATTATGTACCAAAATGAAGTTTACCTTATTGAAAGTGTACTTTCGTTCAATCATCGATTTGTTGACACGAATCAACTTTTTAATAATAGCCGAATAGGTGAACACAATCACAATCAGCGGTATGACCAAAGTGAGCACAAAATTGATGCTAATGAAATATTTGGTCTCCAAAATAGTGTCACCAATGTAGTTGTTGCACTGGTAAATGTTTGCGACAGTTTCATTTCTTGTTTCTTCCTGCAAGTCTGCCTTTGCATCATAAATTAGGAAATAGGCGTACACACAACCAAGTAACCAAATGAACGCTAACAGAATGTATGACTTAGATCGTAGGAAATGTTGCATGTTTGAAAGTGGGAAAAATATTGCGGAATATCTGTTTTGGGATGCATTTTTTTATGAAATTTTGAAACAATATAGTCAAACAAACCTTTCCAGACCAATGATCATCAGAGTGTTTGAGGTGACAAACACACTGAGAAGTTGAGCATAATGCGTGACTGGACAGAGCCAATTAGGGAAAATCCATTTACCCATAATAAAATCTGTATTTACAAATGGGAAACACAGCACACCGAATACAATGTCTGACAGTGCCAGATTGATCAGATACTTGCGAATGTTCTGCAGTGGCGGTGAGCGATAGAAGACAAGTTGTACGACAATGACCACAACATTGCCAAACAGTGAAAGTGTCGCAGTGGAGCTGTACAACACAATTACGAGTATGCGAATAAGTGTCGACGGAATTATGTCTAAATTTTCCGATATGTAGCACTGACTCACTTCGAATGCGGTCGTGTTGTACAGTGTGATTGAGTCTATTTGGTCGTAGACAGACTGGTCGGTGCTGTTGCGTTCATAATTCAAAATATCTTCCTTCAAATCAGACATGTCCTTCAAAATTTCTTTCATTTTTGTATCAGTTTGTCGTGTTTTGTGGATTTCGTAACATACGCCACTGATTCCAATCACTGTTTGACAAAGAATGACTTGAAAATGGAGCAGTTTGGCCTTTTATAGAAAATTTTATAGGATTACCAAATGAAATTTGCAATTCAATTTGTTTTGTCTCCAATATGTGTTTGGGTGTACAATGCCGAGGATGGTGATGTTGACGGAATTTCATTTAATTGGAAAATTTGTGTCACGAGGAGTCTGTCTGTGTAAATATTTTCTTCCTATTTTTGCACAAGTGCACGAATACGGAAATTTTCATTTGTAATTAGTGAGAATCCGCCAAAATCAAATAAACTTTTAACCCAGAATCATTAGTGTTTTTATTTTAAAGTTTGCCCTGGGTGTCAAGAACAAAGACTGCTTTCCGGTGTGTGTGCTGTGTGCAGCAACAAAAACAAGGACAATTTTTGTTTGTCTACTAATGAAATTGCAATTTGCCAACCAATTAATTGATTAACCACTTGTGGTGTGGATTCGTTTTAATTGCACTTTCACCACATCATCGTATACATACTTCATGTGTGGTACAATGCTTCAACCAATGTTTAGTGATAAATTTCTTTTTGTTGTTTCGCGTATTTAACTGTGGCTCACTCACAAGCGATCGCTTTTAATGAAGCTTTTCTTAATTGGATATATTGTTTTGATTTTAATTATTCTTCTTTCTATTTATAACCTATTTGTTTAATTTCAATCAATTTAGACCTGAAAATTTCAATGGCAATGGAATCATGCATTTCGAGATATAAATAATGGCAAGCGGTCAGGAATGTGTTTCTATTTTTGGGTCAGGGTGCTCGCAATAAAAATATACTAGTATTGAACCAGCCGCTGGTATTATGAAACCTTTTAGCTATCGTAAATCAAAATAGGTAATGCCATTGGCATAAAAGTCGGAGCGAGAGTATGTAAAACATTTGTTTGTCGTTTGATCAGTTGTGCCCCAAATCAGTTCATGTACAACAAAACTATTTTCTGCCTCTGGCCACAAAATAACCATTTCGTTTTTAAATTCTCTATGGGCAAATAACTCTAAATTTAGTTTAATTAGGGTTGGGTTATATTGGGAGTTTTGAGAATAAATTCATGTTCTTAATTTCAATCTAAATTGTCATATTTTTACATTTTAAAATTATTAGATATTATTAACTTTTTGTACATTTTTAGAATCAATAATTTTAGGGGTAAGTAGATTTCTCAGCCTAAATAAATCATATCACATCTCGTATAATGAACTAAATTCAAACGAATATTAAATATTTGTTCGGATCACAAATACAAATTCACCATTCAACAATCTTCGAGGTAGCACTTCAAGATCTGATTGATCGGATAAACCTCTATAATCAAATTTTCCTTATTGTCATCACACAAATCCATATTGCAGGATCCACCAAATTTGTAAAGATGGACAGAATAATATTATTTTTTATAGAAATGAAAAAAAATTTTAAACAAATGTATGTTTTCATGATTGCTTTCTGATTAGTTCGGATCTTACCATACGCGAAAAATATTAATTATTACAAAACATTTCACTTAATTTCTGTGTTCTGTGTCGTATTGTTAATACCCTTAGATGTCCCCTAACGGTTAGTGATTATTGGTCAGCACCGAATATGTTTGAAAACGTAAACCTCGAAAGTCGGACAAACCTGCATTCTATTCAAATTGTCCGCATCCAACTCACAAATTCACATTTGGGTGTGCTTGCTACTGCGCATCTTCAATGCGCACAGCGGGCGCGCACGGGAGAATGTGTGCTTGGCTGTGCCACACAGAGACACACACACTGTTGACACTCAATCTCAACACATTTCAATACAAAATTTTGAATTTTATGAAAAATTATTACTCCTTTGACCTTTGACCTTTATGGCCTCAAAACTATACAGCACATCTAGACTACCAGCAGAACACTGTGTTAAATTTTCAGACCGATCCATGCAGTAGTTTTTGATGGGTAGCGCACACAAGAATTGCCCCAATTCCCTTTTTTTCTGGCAGGGAATCGTCACTCCCGAAATCACTCACACCTCGCTCGCTTCGCTCGCTCAGCGTGAGTGATTTCGGTCGCTCCTCCAATCAGGTGGCTCGCTAGTAATATTTTTATGCTCATTTCAGGATGTTTGCAGACAAGTCTGATCACATTCCATAGAAGTGCGTTCTATTTCATTAACAAAAACAATAAAATTTTTTGTTTGTCAATTAATTAATTGATTAACCACTTGTGGTGTATTCGTTTTAATTGCACTTTCACTTCATCATCATCATCATCATCATCATCGCTAACAGTTCCGATGCTTTGAAAACCAATGCTGTGATTGATTTCTTTTTGGTTTGCTTTTATTCTACTATTACATGGTAAATGACAAATAATCGTTTATAAGTAAAGAAGAAATTTTCGATTAAAGTTAGTATTTTCGGTATTTGCTTAATTTAAATTAATTAGGATAGGACCTTTGTTTTCGTTTTGTTGTGCTATAAATTTAAATTAATTAAGTCAAAATTTAAAATAATTAAGTATATATTTAAACTTTATCAAGTAGTTGGATTAGTTTGAATTTTATTTGAATTGAATTTTAATATTTGTCAGACATTACAAAACAAAACTGAAATAAAAATAACAGAATTGACAGTTTGATTGTAACCAAAGAAATATTTAAAAGATGGCACAACAACAATCGTCATCTTGTTGATTTGGAATGACATCTTCAATGGGAATATAGTTGCTGATGACAGTAAGCAAATTGTTCAAATTATTTTTGATCAAACAGTCTATGTGTTCGAGGACGAATTTAATGTCTGACTGTTTAATGGTGGGAAAAGTCGCCGAATTGTTGAGAACAAGATTTACGGTTCGACCAGTCAAACCACCAAAATAAAATGTGACATTGCTCATGTCTCGTTTGGCAGTGCCTGCACTCTCGACCAACAGCAAATTGTTCTCAATCAGCATCGAAACAACATGTCGCAATTCATCTGAACTAAGTACATTGATTAAATTCACAAAATACGAACCAAAATGTCGCAATTTGCACAGTTCGGAGAATATCTCATGAAAAGCCTCAGCTGTGCAACATTTGTTCTGTTTCGCTTCAATCCATTGATGATTGTTGATAAAATCTCTAAGTTTTTCGCCAAGTTTCTTGTCCTTATAAATATCTGTATCTTGAATCATTTCTTCCAATAGCTGCGAAGGTTCAATCTATAAAAGAATGTTAAATCTATCATTTCATAATTCACAATAATCACTCACCACACTCGTGTTGTACACCAATGCCCACAACTTAAGTTCAATCTCTTCAATTCTTTCAAACTCTGTTGGGTTTTGTTTGAGCAAATTCACCATTTCATTTATTTCTGTTGATTTTTCCCAATTTTCTTCGTAATAATGTACACCCCATTTTCTACATGTTTTAAGTATTTTAGAAGCCTGCATCAATTCAATCATGTTTTCGCCCTGACACGGCACTCTACTCGCAAGCCAGTTGAGCATTGTTTGAATTTGTTTGCTTGCACGAACCCAAAATATTCTGCTCTCATTGATCTGTTCAACTCCTCGCTTGTGGCCACACAAACAATTACAGTTTGGACAGTTCTTGCCAGCACAGTAAACAGTGTCGATGAAGAGCTCATTTTGACCTTTTTTGGGCGGGATTTTAGTGTATTTTCCAAGATAAGATGCATCACGTTTGAACTGCGAATAATTGGTCAAACACAACACAACATTGTTGCATGCACTCTTGTGAATGGTTGCCAAAGCATCGAGTGCATATTTCCTAAAATGACTTGTGGCCACAACCAGAATTGAGTGCAATTTTGGATAGTCCACTAAACATTGTCTTATTGCTTGCACATAATCGTTAGAAAGTGTTACATCATGGCAATGGTTTTTCATACTTGGCATATCAATAAATCGAATAATTTTACGGTCACGACGAAAGGTGTAAACTCGATGGGTACGGACAATTTTTTTCGGAATCGCCTCTACCCACCCTCCAGCCATCGCTTCATCCAAACTGTCGTACTTGACATAATTGACAAAGGCATTGATGAAGGTTGTCTTGCCTGCGCCATTTGGACCAATCACAAGAATGTTGTATTCCACATCGTCAGATAGTGCGTCCAAATTGATGCGCACAACCTGTCGGTCTTCCGTGTCAAAACAACTACAATCGTGGTGGGCTTGCTTTGCCTGAATTATATTCTCAATGGGAGGATAGTTGCGCATGACTGAGGAAAGTAATTTGAAGAAATTTGACTTGATTAGACGGTCAATGTTGTTAATGATGTAGTCAATGTGTGGCTGCTCGAGCCAAGGAAAAGTTGCCGAATTGTTTAGAACAAGATTTACAATTCGACTGGTTAAATCACCACAGGAGAATGCTAAATTGCTTTCACATGTCTCGTCACACTTGGCTGCGCCAACACTTTCGACCAACAGCAAATTGTTCTCAATAAGTATTGACAAAATATGCTTCAGTTCAAATAGATTAATTGTCCTGATTGGGTCCCATGAGGCGTGAGGACTAACAATTTGGTTGGTTATTTTTCTGAAATACCAACCCGAATGTCGCAAGTTGCACAATTCGGTAAATAGCTTCTGGAAATCGGCCGGTGTGATACATTTACTAAATTTGTCATCAAAGGATTGGCGATTTTGTAAAAGATTAAATAGTTTTTCTAGTAAATTAACAATTTTCATGTACTCCAGATCTTTTAATTTACGAATGCCTTCTATCAACATGTCATATGGTTCAATCTATAAAATATAATGTTAAATCATTGAGACTGATAATCAATCACTACCATTCATCACTCACCAGACTAGAGTAAATCGCCATTGAAGCCAACTGCAAGCAAATTTCTTCAATTCTTTCATATTCTGTTGGGTTCTGTTTGAGTAAATTCACAATTCGGCCTTCTCTGGGGGATTCGCTAGTTTCCAAAAGCGAAAATGTAAATAGAATTTGAGCTGTTTGAATCAGCTCGATCATGTTTTCTGCCTCACACGGCACTCTACTCGCAAGCCAGTTGAGCATTGTTTGAATTTGCTTGCTAGCACGAATCCAAAAAATTCTGCAATCATTGGTTCGTTTATCACTGAAATCATTTCCATGCCTGTGGGCAAGCAAACACCGAAATGCACAGTTATTTAATGTGATCACATTCTGACCATGCTTTGGTGTCATTTTAGTGTCTCTTTCAATGTCTGATTTCAATATTTCAAATCTATGTTCACCAGTTATGTTAACCCAATCGAATAGAAACGAATCGATAATACACAACACGACATTGTTGCATACATTCTTGTGAATAGTTGCGAATAATGGCAGTTCAGTCGAAAGACATTCACATGACACCACCACAATAGCGTGCAATTTTGGATAATTCGCCGCACATTGTCGTATGGTTTGAATATACTCGGGAGCAAATTGCCTTTCATCTTCCACATCCGCACCAGGAGTATCAATAAGTCGAATGATCTTACGGTTATGACGAAAGGTGTAGACACTTTGAGTACTGACAAATCTAAAGGGAATCACCATTTCCCACTGTCCAGCCATCGCTTCATCTAAACTGCCAAACTTGATATAATTGACAAAGGCATTGATGAAGGTCGTCTTGCCTGCACCATTTGGGCCAATCACAAGAATGTTGTATTCCACATTGTCTGATAGTGCGTCCAAATTGATGCGCACAACTTGGCGATCTTCCATTACTTGAAGATTGAGTTTGCGAAAATATGCGAACACAAAAAAATGAAAACCCAATACAACTCTCCCAATCTCTGACTAAACAATATTTGTATCAAGCCACTCTCTGTATTGTACCTCAAATCACAAATCACAATGTTATGATATAACTCAACCAACATCTCAATTATCTCATTGGAATGTAAATTTAATTAACAAAATGAATAACACAAATATTTACAGTATGATGACTCACATCACTGATGATGTACAATGAAAAAATCAGATAAACGACAGTATCGTTTCAAATTCAATGATACATTCTACTCGTAGAAAGCGAACATAACATGTGTAAAGCATAGAGTGATTTTGTTCAAAAGTAATCGCTTAATTATTCATATATGAATTCTATCAATGATTTTGAAACGATTGTATTTTTTGTCAACTTCTCATTTCTTAATTTGCTTTTAAATTTGCATATTATCAATGCATTGTTCTGGACAAATTACATTTGTCTGCAACTTAAGCATTAAATCTAAATTTCCAAACTATTTTTCGTAACACAATTTGATTGACTTAAGGAAATATTATCCTCATCATTATTATTAGTATCGCATGAAAGTACTTTAAGACCGCAAACTAAATTTATCTACATTTTATCATCATCATGTATGAAGCAATGTGTCAATCAAATGATCAAACGTACACCGAACATGTCTGATGGTTACGTTTGAAGAGCGTAGTCTTATATGTAAAATGTAGTGTTGGTATCGCAAAATGCCCCAACGTGCATTTGTAGGTCAAATTTCAATCAAAAAATAATAATCTTGAGCGATTTAGTATAAAATCGTTTCCAAAATTGGCAATTTCTTGTTCATTTTCAGAAAATAATGAAGAACTTGACAATTTTGGTTCTACCGGTCGATGGTGTTGGACATGTGAACGCATGCGCTGGCACTGCTCTACCATTGCTCAAACGAGGTCATCGAGTAATTTTTCTGCTAGACGAAGCTTTTCGTGGAAAACTTATCGCTCATGGTTTTGAAGAATTTGTTGTGCCCTTTGACAAACCAACTGACAGTGCAAATTCCAACCAAAATGCGGGTGAAATGTGGGCAAAGGCTCTTGTAGAAAAGGGCGTACTTGGTCCAGTTGCACTTGATGAAAAATATCGAAGAACAATGGAGACATTTCTTCAAAACGATGCTGTCATGGAGAGACAGGTTCGAGTGAATAAGTTCACAGAAGAAGCGATTCGTACATTTCAACCAGACCTTTTTATCATCGATGTCTATCTGCCGCCGTGCATTTACTACTCGGGAATACCTTGGGTCAATAATATTAGCCTGGCACCATTGATTGTATGCTTTGATGAAAGTGACCAATTTCCACCTGCATCTTCTGGTTAGTAGTTTTTCAATTGACCTAAATCAAAATGTTTTCCTTTAGGCATTTCGTTGAATGCACCCCGTGACGAAGTGTGGCATCGCTTTAAAGAAGTGAATCGTTTAGGAAAGTATTCGAAAAAGTACAACGACTACATTGAACGCGAAATGGGCTACAAACGTTTTCCAGATGATAGATTGATTCCCTACCAGAGTGCACTGCTCACACTGTACGCGTGTCCTGAGGAGTACAACTATCCGGGAGTGGACAAACTGGGCTGGTTCAACATTGAAGTGTTTAATCAAAAATTCACTCAAAACAATAGTCCCACTCGAAAGTTTGATTCCACAAGACTTTTTAACTGATGACTTAAATGGAACTTGGAGCGGCAAATGGATTTACCTTTCAATGGGTTCAATGGGATCGGTTGATTTGGAGTTGATGAAACGACTCTTGGATGCACTCAGTAAGACTGAGCACAAGTGCATTGTCTCCAAAGGACCGAGATATGCCGAGTATGAACTGCCGAAAAATGCTTGGGGTGATCGATTTCTACCGCAAACAGGACTGGTACCACAGATGGATCTGGTCATAACCCACGGTGGCAACAACACAGTCACTGAAACATTTGCTCAAGGCAAGCCAATGATAGTGTGCCCATTGTTTTCGGACCAATTTGACAATGCTCAGCGACTACAAGAGACAGGTCTTGCGGTGAGTCTCGATCCGTACCACTTTACCGAACAACAACTGATCAGCTCTGTCAATCGACTGTTGGAAGATGAAGAGTTGAAAGTGAAATTGAAAAAGGCGTCGGACAGAATTTTATCAGATGATAGACACAGTCGTCTTGCTGCAAAGATTGAGCAATTGTGGTTGGATAAACAGACAAATTGAATGGAAAATTAAATAGAAAATCAAATGGAAAATTGTTTTTAAAGTTAAGCTTAATAAATTTTAATTACTGCTGTGGTTATATTTTTGATTTCATTTGATTTTTAAAACTGTTTTATCATTTTTCGTTTATTTGAAAATCAACGAGAACAATCAGTCAAACAACAAATAATTTTTAAAATCATTATAAAATTTTGACAAATGATTGATAGTTTCAATAGACGGAACTATCCGAACACAACAAAAATATTTTTCGGTTGCTTTACCATACTTTACCTTAAAAGAAATAACACAACTATAATTACGATCATAATAAGGGTTTTCATGTCATACCATAAATTCCAAAATATTATTTACAAATTAAAAAAGTAAGTTATAAATTTTCATTTCTCAGAATATAAAATTAATAATTAACAAAAATCCTTCATCTCAATTTCTTATAAATATTTAATATTAAAAGTTTTAATTAAAAATAGAATAAAGAAATAACTTCATTTAAAATGCATTCAAACTTTTTTTGCCTGTGCAATGATCTATTGATTTAGCCGTCTTGTGAGAGGCTGCAATAGAAAATGTCTAACAATCGAGTTATTTGAATTCGTAGTTATTATTGAATTTGCCAAAAACAACGATACAACAATCTTCTTCCAAACAATTCTGTATACACGATGAATCGCTATTATACAAAATGCAAAACGTACATCAATCAGTTGATTGCATCCCACTTGTGTGCACTGTTTCAAGTGTTGGACGCAGTTCAAGTAGAGCATTTCACTTATCACGCTCAATTCGGCCAAAAGTCAACACCCAAATTGTATCAACAATTTCTCATTCCACCATTGGTCATCACAATTGGCTTAGTGTATGGATCATTTGTACTCGAATGGAATTCATGTGGCACAATTGACCTGAATGTGCTGTTCAACAGTGGACACATTGCCCTGCACCAAGTTGTGCCCCGCTCAATGTGGAATCGGAGTGATTATCTCGCCTACGGATCGGCGCTTGTCACCATTCTGATCAACATTTCGTTTGCATTCAATCCTGCACTACTAGACGATCGTGATAAGATGATTTACAATGGAACTAATCTAGTTGTACAATCAAAAGGTGAATTAATCAATTTTTTTCATTTGCATTTATGATTATTGTAATGTCAATTTTGTAGTATTAAACCGAGTAATTTGCAAACAAATATTGAAATTCCGTCAGCGGTCACACCAAGCAATGCGCCTTTCTCAAAGCTGTACTCTATTTGTTTTAATATATTCTTATACGATGATCTGGTTGAATGGCGCTTATTCGGTCAGCCTGGTTGAAGCACTATTCTGGGCGATCATTTGGCCAGCCTGGCAGTTTTACATGCCCTTTAGCTATTTCATTATGCCCGGTCATGTGATCAACCACAGTCGATATATTACCATACGACAGCGGTATGCCATCTCGCGTATGACCAAGCTCAACAGTCGTTTACGTGCCCGAGGGTATTCGCTCCAATTGTGGAGACGATATATCCGCCTCAATCTCGATATATTGGCCATCTGTAAATGCATCACGGACTATTGTCGCTTTTGGAAGCAATTCCTCAGCATAATATATCCAGGTTTTGTATTCAACTTTACCTATGTGTTCTATCTGGGTTTTGTGGCCAAGACAGTCGGTCAGACGGAAAAGTTGCTTTTCAGCTATGCCACCGTTTCACTGTTGGCCATACAGTTTGTACTCTCACAGCAGTGTGCCCTGCTGGTGAACAACAATCGCAAGTTGGAAGCGGAAAATCGCAAATTTTTCTTATTGCTGTATTATAGCAAAAATCAAAAGTCAACACCGTACAACACTAAACTGTCTCAGTTGCTTCAGGTAAAATCAAATATTTTAAATTTATTTTAAACTAAATATTTTAATGTCATAGGCCGAAATGTATCAGTCCCATCGACGATTTGCTCAATATGCGTTCAAGTTGTTTGACAATTATCGAATTTGTCCAAGCACATTTTATATGGTATGTACAATGTTTGATAATAATTATTATTTAGAAAAATTAATAAATAAAATTTTAATTGTCAATAGATTCTGTCATATATTAGCAGTTATTTTATGCTAATATTTATACATTAATTATTTGAATATTATATATGATCTACTACAATTACTTCTTTCCCCGAACTTAATCCCTAATTTGAGCCATCAGTTCATCCACATAATCACTCAATCGTTGAGCATTTTTGGCTTGAACAGCATTTTGCTTGACCAAACATTTGACCATTTCAGAGAAGGGAATCAAATTGTTGGGCATTTGCTGACTGACTCGCCGTGTGCCATTCAAAAAGTGAGGCCTTTGATCTGGCTCAATGTGCTGCTCAATGGTGTCCGCATCGACAATGTGAATCAGTTTGTGATGAAATCCTCGAAAGGCGGCAATCCACGACTCGACCAGTGTGAGTGCATAGCCCAAAACTGTGGGAAGCTCGTACACCAGCACAGTGTGAACCACTCCACCGTACTTGAAGAAACACTCAACAGCAAATCGAAGCAAATCAAAATTGCAATTTGTCCAATAATCAAAATCCTGAACATCCACGATCACAGTTGCCGCCTTGAATTGGCCCTGTTCAAACTCAAGGTCGTACTGTTCGAGCATGTAGAGCAAACCGCTTTTGATGATCACATCAAATTGTGGCAATTTTCTATAGAACTTTAATCGAATAATAAACAACTTGTTACCCTTTCGATCATAGCCATCCGAGATGAAGGGATTGATGTGGAAGAATTCGAGTGGAATTACCCGTTCCATTTGCATCGCTGGTAGATGGTGAAGAGCACGCCATTTGAATGTCTCTACAAACAGTTTCAAGGCTTCGTCCACATTTTGAGGCGGCTTGGCACAGAGCAACAAACGTTTCAGCATTAGATTGGCAGTCTTGCAGTCTTTTTGGGTGGTACTCTTCTTTTCTGATGGTGGATCAATTCGTTTGCGAACATCATCCAAGTTGATGAGATTCTTTGGACAATTGCTATTGACCGCCATGTAATCGTAAATTTTGCTTCGAAGGTCTTCAACTTTTTGAGGCTCGACTTTGTCGAATAAGTATTCCATCATAAAAGATATAAGATATTTTCATTAAACAATTGGATATTTTTACAAGTCTAAAAAAGTACACAAATCTTTCAAATGTCTACACCATCGTGCAGATGTTGTGTTCTAATATTTAGAATGTAAAATTTTGTTAATTCAAAATTAATTTGATTTTGTTATTAAATTTTTAGATTTTCTCAACAATTTTCCTTGTTAGTAGCAACATGCAATTTTCCCAGTTAAGGATAGAAAACTGGTTGATTGTTTTTGCAGATGCACTTTATCCTTAAATTAATGATTATAATTAAGCATTTTCCTCTTTCTTTGCATTCACAATTGCCTTTCATGTGAATCAATTTGAATGTTCCATCATCCGTGCAGTCATATGATAAAGTACTTTTCAAGATTCTATTTTATTCTTTGCGTTATGAGTTTTGTTTTGTCTCCGAAGGACTTTTTTAAGTCTTACAAACATTCAAGTTTTATTTTAAAAATGTTTTTTAATTTAGAAATTTAGTTGAGGTAACATTGAAAAGTGACGTAATAGAGAAATACTACTGACAGATGTGGCATACAAAATTGAGAATATTGCCCGATTGTACGACATATATGAACAAGCTGCTACTGTAATCGAATGCATTGTCACCATTGAACCGTTTGATTAGTAAATCCTCGTTTGCTCAAACTAAAAAATTATTTAAATAATTTTCAAAGTGTAAAACGAATTTCGGAATTTAAATAATAAAGAGGCAAACTTTCTGGGTTGGTTTATCATTTATTATTAATGATTTTAATAGTTGCGGTGATGCTGCTGGGTTCGGGTTTCTCATCCGCTGATTCTCAAATTATGGGTGGAGTGTCTTTTCAGCCTTTTGGTGAGATGACCAAAAAGTGGAAGAAAATCCAAAAGGTATTCATTGGATAATAATATATAATTTTGGATATAATTTTTTGCCCCACAAATTCATAGGCTTCAAATGAATCGTCCTGGTTTTGGCTATTCTCAAATTGATTTGGGACAAATGTTTATTTGGATGCTTGACAAAAAAGAATGTGTCATTACCTGGGATGTTGTGAGAATCTTATTTTGATGAATGATTTTGTCAATAAATATCTAATAAATTATGTTATTCTTTCTGACTTTCTAAATGACTTTCAACATTAAACTTTTGCCTACATATTAATCATAAAAATTCTTACAAATGTTTAATATTATATTATTGAACTGGTACTGTCAACGTCGAAAAAAGCGCCAAAACCATTGAAAATCTTTGTCCATGCCTTCAATGTCGCTGGTCACCTGAATGCTAGTGTCGGTGTGGCACAAGATTATTCCTTTTGTAGATCTGAAAAAAATTAGGGCAAAAATAATTAACGATCTTTATTACAGATACTTTTCAATTGTTTCCGATATATTTTCAAAAAACAATTTTCTATCAAAATGTGATTTTGCTACCGGCCAACTAATTAATGATCAGTTTGCTGATGAAGCTTGCGGGACACCAAAGCTTTGGATCAATACTTGAGAGAAACAAGTTTTCATTTTAAATTGATTTTTCAAACTGAATTCATTGGTATTTCCACACAGTTTTGTTTAATAATTTATAAGAAAAACTTTTATAAAGTTTTTGATGATCATATCTTTGAATTATTCAGTAACAATCCAAATGACCATTTTCATCCCTTGGAGTAACTTGTAAGAAAGTTCTAGAGTTTTGAGTTTAGAAATTTCTGTTTCCATTCTACTGACAAAAAAATTACAGAAAGCGTCATGAAATTCAAACTTCTTCTGTCGCTTTTCTTAAAAACCCACCCAAAGTATCAACTACTTTGTTCACTACTTCAATTTGGTCAAACAACTAAGTGTGGCCAAAAATGGGAAACTTGCATCACTTTTCAAAGTGCTCAACGTTATTCTCGCACTCAAATCGCTCCACTTTCTCTATTTGTTAGTATTCTGTCAAAATAGTCCACTTGAGAATGCAATTCACTTTAATGCATTGTACATTTTGTTGGGCAAATCTCAGATCAATTTGCTGTCGTTCACAATTACGTGCTTTATAATCTACTTTAATCACCAACTTTACAGTGAAACAACCAATTATCCCCCTTTTTGTGTATGCTCAATTTGGTGATTGTTCACAACAACTGGCGAACGTTCTTTGTCAAATGTAAATTCAAAAACCAAAAAGTCTGTGATCGAATCAGAAAATGCTATTTGACAGTTCTCAATCTATTCATCAGTGTCATTGTGACCTTTGGTAATTTTTTTTATCATTGCTTACGAAAATATTTTTATTTTTTTAATAATTTTAATACCTTGTAGAAATTATTATTATTATTGCTTATATTTATTGCATTTCAATCTTTGTTTCATATTGGCGCGAATTATTTGAAAATGTAATAATAAGCTTAATTTGGATAATAATGAGTCATCTCAGCGGACTTGTGTTTAGTGTTAGCGTTTGCAACACATGCCATTCACTTTCGATCATTTTTCTCGCTGACTGTTTCCCTACTGATGATGTTCTATCTGAAAATGATGCAAGTAAACGGTCTTTTGTCGCGGATATTATCAAAGAAGACATTCCCACTCTGTCGATACCTCAAGTATAGCAAAATGTTTGTTCACACTTTACTGTTTCTAATTTCTGTCAATCGATTTTATGGAAGGCTGTTTACTGCTTTTCTGGTTGCCTTTGTGCCCATGAACATCGCTGCAAAAGCTGATCGTCTACTTTTTGGATCGTGTATATTTACAATCTACTGTTTGTGTTTCATTTCATGTTTGCGCAGTCCACTGCACACATTCACGCGCCATCTAAACTACTGTTTCGTTTGATTGTCAAACACAGCAATTTACCATCTCAAAATATCTCATTACGAACTCGAGTCCACATTGAGAATTCCATCGCTGCATTGAATACCCAAAATCGTTATGGCTTTACCTATGGAGTCTTTGGACTGGTTTCACTGAATACTTTCGTAAAGGTAGGCAATTAACTGACTAGAAGTGATTCACATAAAAAATATTTAAATATTTATTTATTTATTTGGATCAGTTTCTTTTGCTGTATGGAAAGTTTTTGCCTTATTTCGTATAAATTGATGAAGAAACAAATTATTCAGTAAATGAAACATGAAACATTTATATACTTTAAAATAATAGTTTAATTGAAAATATATTAAATTTTAAAATCTAAAAAGACGGGTCAGAAAGTTCGCGAAAATGGGTTGTATTTCCTCACAGTTGAACTAAATTATCATATTATCATACATAAATTATTATACTCGTACATACTAAACGGGTGCCTCTGCCTTCCACTGTGTAAATGTAATAAGACACACATCAATGAGGTGGGCCTTCTAGCTTCCACTGTGCTGTGGTGCGATGAAATTGTTTCTTCCTTCTTTTGCCTTCTACAGTGCTACGGCGCGCTGAATAGGCCACATCCATCTTTTACCTTCTACTGTATTACTGGGCGTTCGATGACGCAATGTGTAACTATGCTTGAGATATTTACATTATAGTAATTTATTGACGATATCAAAAAGTTCAAAATCGTATTAATAATTGAATTTTCAGAATTTGACTTGTGACTTTTGTATAATTAATGTTTGTCGAAACTCTGCAACTTAAAGCTTTAATTTGGGCATATCCGAATAAGTTTTATTTGAAAAAATTAAGAATAAAGATTGAAGATCAAAAATGCCTCACTGCGAGAAATATCCTACGCATGAACATAGACGTGCAAATGATTTGATATTTATACACTCAAGAAATTTATGTTAATCACATGTAACCAATTGTCCATTAGCTCAAAGAAATATTTTAAGTTTAGTGATAAAATTAAAAATTAGAACATTTCTGTTTTGGTAATTATGATTCAACTGGATTGCAATTTAGATGAATTTTGTCACCAAGCTAAACTCAATTCAATTAATTATAAGTAACTTTCCTAATAAATGCCAGAGTCACATTCCAAAGAATTACTGTAAACAGAAAATTTTTTACAATAACTCGTATACTGTCGGTAATATAAAAATGAAATTTTCTCGATTGCATAATTTGCGGTCAAATGAACAAGAGTAGCAAAGCAAAAGTACCAACGAGATTGAATGAAAGACCACATTGATAAGATTATCATTTTATTTGAGTCTAAATGTAAGACTTGAAAACACAAAACACAATTGTGTTACACAAATACTTGTGTACCCATAATGTTAGAATCGCATTTATGTTGGTTATGTCCAGAAAATATGATTTACCGATTGTCAGATTGTTTATCCGTTGTATCCGCCACGACCGCCATATCCACCACGTCCACCGCCAATACCACCACGACCGCCACCATAACCGCCTCGGCCACCACCAATGCCGCCTCTTCCGCCACCATAACCACCTCGTCCACCGCCGAATCCACCACCACGATTTCCACCATATTGAGCTGTGACAGCGCCAACCAGGACAATCAAAGCAATCACCAGGATCAGTGCTCGGTTCATTTTGAGTTTGGGTTTGTGTAAGTTCGGGGACTTTAAGTCGAAATTGAGGACGAGAGATGATTGATGAACTCATGTGAATGTTTCAAACTCTTTTATACCCAAAAATTATACGACAAATTGACAGTCAATTTATTTTGTAAGGAAGGGCCTTGAAAAATGAACAACATTTGTCTTGGAAAGGAAATGGAAAAATACTGTTAGGAAGGGGAAGGGTTGTGTTGGCTGTTACTGATAGGATATTGATAGACCAACAAATGCCCAACTAATGCAAAGACTACAAGTGGACAGTCTTATCAGTAGGACGCATTCTTCTGGTTACAATCTTTCTGTCCAACAGACAAAACAATTTATAACGACAAAATTTTATTTGCTATTATTCTTTAATATTTCTTTAAATTGTCGTTTGTGTTTGAAAATTTTCAAACTTCAACTCACTAATCCAAAACATAATATTCTTTGTTTCTAATTTATATAAAAGTAATACACAATTTTTATAATGATTAAATATTTGATAGTAATTTGCATTTAAAAAATCCTATTCTGATCGGATACTTCAATCCATTTGTAAGCTTTGTTTGGGTTGATTGTCATTTCTACAGAAGTACGAGTAAATGGGAAAGTTGCTATTTTATTTAGTATTTTAAAAATAAGCCAAAAAATTAAGAAATTTGTTTACATTACCAACAGACAAGATTCAGACACCCACAAGTACTGAATCAGATGAATTGTCAAAAGAGGATGCGCAGTGACAAACACACCCTGTGATTCACATATTGGGTGTGATTGTGTTAACTTTGGACCAAATTGAATACTGTTGACTGTATCTTTTCATAAACATTGATCCACGATCAAGACATGTACTTTGCAAGTGTGATCTATTAAATCGAGTAAACATATTAGACATTGCATGCTTGCGTTAAAAGTCTGTTCCCATTGATTGCTCAAATGTTTGTATGACATTTGTTGTACAAGTTAATTCTTGTCAAGTCAAGTGTCAACAAGTTGTACTACAACTAATGATATCATTCCGTCTGTTACTTACAGACTAACTGACTGTTAGACAGTGACTAAACTTTGTCTAGTATGCAATGCTCACATCCCAAACTGATAAGATGTCACATGTGTTGCATCTATCCAGCTCCAAACAGATAGCTGTATGGCGTCCTAGTACATCCTATGTACTTAAACCAAGTCTTAATCCATCATATTTATCCTTCAATCACAATTTCCCATGAAACGAACAGTAATAACAATATTTTCATTGCATCAAAATCAATCAACAAACATTCACAAAACATGATCTAAATTGTATATATTGAGCAATTTTCACTGAGTATGGGTGCACTTGCCAGTACAAGTAGTATTATTACTCGATTTGCCGATAACGTTATGACCCGTTTTTGCAAGCTCAGCACAAATGTTTATTTATCTTCTATGTCTCCATGTGTCCATGTGCATGAGAAGCATGTGATTCATGTACTATGTCAAGACAAATAGGAAGCTATTTCCTTCACCCAGAATGCACTCAACCCTTATGAGAAAGTAAGTAAGTCAGTGAGTCAGCGAATGTACAAAGATTCAAGTTCACATGTTATCACAATCATTGGTTGTGTGTCTTAAACTTTGAGAATACACACAAATGTCCTGTGATATAAAAATAGCAACCATCATGAAAGTATCGATTTATTTTTACTTTCGGTCGTTTAAGTTTTTGTTAATACTTTGAAAAATGTATCTATTGACAAAATGGAGAACAAAGTTAGCAATCTTCATGGTTGCTTCATTACTGCTGATGTTATTCTATCATCCATCCGTCTCTGAGTATCCAGAACTTGGCATGACAATTGTAGGATATGACTTATGAATTTTAATTAAAAAAATATTATTTTTTATCTTTTCATAGCAACAACTCATCGAATATCGTGGATTCCAATCGGAGACTCATTTCATCCATTCACAGGGCTACATTCTACAGACGGTTCGAATTGTGAATCCATTGAAGAGGAAAGATGAAAAATTGAAACCAATTCTGCTGAATCACGGTTTCCAGGCTTCGGGCACAGTTTGGTTGGTTGCATCGAATGGAACACTCAAATCGGACGGAAACTACTGGGAGGAGGAGTTGCACAGGGACAATCCACAGGCAGTTGGCAATTCACTTGCATTGGTGCTCGCATCACGTGATTATGATGTTTGGATTGCCAATGCTCGTGGCACAATCTATTCGACCAATCATACAACGATTGATGTGGAAGATGAGGAATTTTGGAACTTCTCAATGGATGATATAATCGAGCATGACATGCCAACTGTGATCGAGTACATTCGAGGCAAGACTAATAGTGAAACAATTGGCTACATTGGTCACTCGCAGGGCAGTTTGAAAATGTTTGGTCTTCTCGCAAGCAAGCCCGAGTACAGTAATGTGATCAAGCCCTTCATAGCACTGTCCCCCATCGTGTATTTCAGCAAATTCAACGCACCACCCAAACATATCGCCTATCATTGGCATTTGTTGTTGAAATTGAATTCCAAAAATTTGTTGACCAATCTCGTGCGTAACACCTACTTTGCCCAACTGTGCATCAATCCTGTGTTGAAGCACACAGTCTGTTTCGCCCTTTACCACTACTTCCTCTCGACCTATCCAGCACAAATGAACTTTAACCGTTTACCAATTTATTTCGACAATATGCTTCACGGTTCTTCCACTCGATCGTTTGTGCACTTTCTTCAGCATCGTACCAGTCTGGTGTACTACGATCACGGTGATCCGGTGCTCAACTATGCCAAGTACAATCAGACCACTCCTCCGTTGTACAATTTTGGCGCAATCAATTCGTCTCACATTTCGCTTGTCTATCCAAAGAGAGATCCGTTTCTGCATGTGGACGACATTGAATCGTTTAAAAAACTTTTAAAAGGTTAGAACGAGCGATCACATTTTCATATAATTTTTTTTCATTTTTCAAAAATAGTTCAACTTGCGCATGAGCACATCATCTCGGATGAATCGTTCGGTCATATGGACTTGATTTGGGCCAACGATGTGGGACTGCATGTCAATCAGAAAGTCTTAGAGATACTCAATTCTTAAACTAAATGTTGCATATTAAATCTTAGGAATATTAAATTTATTAATATACAATTACAATTGTTTTTCGTTCACAATTTGCATAAAATTCTTATATTTGAGAAAAGTCACAAGTAAACTTGAAACATTGCTTGCACTACTCACTTACTGATGGCCTCATAAATCATGAGTCATAATGCTTGAGTACATTCTCTGTATGAAAGAAATAGCTTCCTATTTGTTTTAACCTAGTTTTGAATCACATGCTTTTCATGCATGGATGCATGGAGATAAAGGATATATAAATATTTGTGCTGATGTTGCAAAAACGGGTCATAACGTTATCGGCAAAGCGAGTAATACTACTACTTGTACTGACAAGTGCAAGCAAACTCACTGAGAATTGCTCAATGTTGCGCTTACACGTGTAGTTTAGTTTAGGCTCAAGCACCATAAAGACGTTCTTTTGAAGCAAATAAACATTGATAGGAATGTTTGAGAACTACAAATACAAATATGCTAGTTCAATCAGCTTTGGATATGTCAGGGATATGAATTCGCTTTAAAAACAAATAATGTCACAGAATCTAAAGTCAAGCTTCAACTCACACAATAAAGATGACGCCCGTATCAAAGTACATTGGTTTTGTTATGTTTATCAGCTTTTGACATGCTTAATCAACGAATGAATCAATTTAACTTACAGCTCGAGACAAATCGCTCTATTTATACAACTTTGCACATGTTTAGACACAAACTGAACTTTCGATAGAAATAAGGAAATAAAGATCACACAGAGCTCTGTTGAATTACTGCACCATCTCGATAATGCAATGAACGATGATGGCTTCTTGATAATAAAGAAGATATTATAAAGATAGGGATAGTTTACTGTCAATAGTGCATTGTGTGTGTATGTACTGAATATGAAAGAATGTCTCTACTGCGCATGTCTGTACCTTTGAGCCATCCCACCACCACATGTAGTTTGTTAAAACTTTAAAGTTTAAAGTTTTGAGCGCGAATTTAAATTCATAAATTTAAATATTCAGACAATCAATCTATTCTCATTCGTATATGTAATTATATTATTTTATTATTAAATTATATTATAAAAATTATAAAAAAATATAGGGACACAATACAATTAAAAAAAAGTGGTTGAGGTTGTAGGGTCTGACATCGCACAAAAAAATATAAAACAAAATATTAAAAAAAAGTATCTGTGTAAGGGTGTGTGTGCGTATGATATAAAAAAATATTAACAATGTAAGTGTAAAAAAATATTGAAATATATAAAATAATAATTATTGTGTCCCTATTGTGTGTGTGTATAAGTGTTATAATAATAAATGTTAAATTAATTCCGTAATAAAAAAATAAAAATAAAAGTAATTTGCTAATATAAATCTGATAATAACTAAACTAAACTAAAATATGAATAAAAAATATAAGTGTATGTAAGTGTGTAAATGTATATGTGTTATCTAATTAAAAAAATATAAAAAAATACTTCTCTTCACTATAGAACGAAGCCACCGCCAGATTCAAGAATAATACAGTACGTGCTTCACCAAATCATTAATCTTGACATTTTCGTTGAGCTTGCCGATGATGTGCTTTTCAACATCTTCTTCCACTCTGATTTCCTCAACATCCCATCCACCAAGTTCACGCTGAGCTTCGAGGTGCACCTTTGCCCTGTAAGCACAGAGGTCGGCGTATCGGACCGGTGTTGGTAGAGAAATGACACTTCGGGTGCGTATGCTGTTGAAGCAAGCCAAAAAACAAAAGCGTTGGACGGTATCCGCGTCCATGTTGAGGTCGTCACGTAGGATGGTATACTTGGTTGGACGAGATGTGCCCTAGAAGTAGAAAGATAAAAGTTGGGGGTCAGGGGTCAATGGATTAAAGGTTAGTAAGTTCACTCACCAAGGGAGAGAAGTGACTGTTCAAATAGAACATTTTGTACGCGGGACTGACGATGACAGTGTCGACCACAGTACCGCTGGGCACGTTCCAGGTCGGACGCCTAGGCATTCGGTTGAGTTCCGCCAAAGCAAATCGGGTGTTGTGATTCTTCTGGGTTACAATGAAGGTGATCTTCATCGGCTTGCCCACCCGATTGATGCCTTCTTCGATCTTGAGGATCTCCGCCCGGCGAACTGTTTCAAACTGGCCATCGGACACGCCGTCACGGAAGATGATCAGATTCTCGGGAAGAAGTCGATTCACTTTGCGGTACTCTTCGAGTAGCTCTTCAACCAACTCGTCCACACAATTGATAACTTCTTCGCGGTCACGCTTTTGCACTCGGAGGGAGGCAGAGTAAGAGGTGAACATGGGGTCGAGGGAACCGACGGCGACGGCAATCGACGAGGACACGCGTTCGGTCTCACCCGGGTGATTCACATCAATTCCCACGACCATAGTTCGGGCACTGCTAAAGGGTAGCGTCTCGAAATTGGCTGGGGAGAGGATCGCGTTAAGGCCACCCATCTTGCCGTTGACCTTGAGAAGAAAGTTGTCAAAGTATCCTGTAGGGATCTTCCTGATGTATTCGGACTTGAAGCACTGCGAGATGATGCCATAACGCTGGTCACAAAAGTGCTTCGTCATCGAGTACATCATCGAAGGCTGGATGATTGGATGACCTAAGGAGAGGGATTGTATATTAGAAATAGAAATAATAGTCAATCAAACAAGTCAAGTTCACTTACGGTTAGGAATGCCCACAAACACAATTTCTGCGTTCTTCTTCTTGAACAAGTTGTAGAACACATTCTGGATCGTGTTGTGGTCTTTCACGTCCACCTTGGTAACGGGACAGGGCGTTCCAAGTTCGAGGCCCAACTGAGTCGACCGTTCCATCATGCGGGTGACAAAGTCTTTCAGCTCTTCGTTGGTCACGCCAGTTTCGAAGCAAAAGACCGACCATTTCACGATCGGGGCCTTGACCTGGTAGAAGCCACTTCTCTTGTCTGCGTTCAACTGTTCGGGCGCCGGAAGGACTCGACCCTGCAGTGCGGTTGGCTTCGGATTGATTCGTATGCCAAATTCTTTTTGGATATCGGTGTTGAGATTTGCGACTTTTTCCGCCACGGAAGTGACTCGACGGAAGTACGCATTGGGAGCGTGTGTGGCCTTGAAGAGAAGTTCGCGTTGAATGCTCGCGTTGACCTTGTTGGCGGACAGGAATTGGCTCGGGTTTAGCGAACACAGCTCCATCGGAATGTACCGAGCCTGTCGTCCGGTGGTCTTGATCAGAGGCCAATACTCGAGAACGAGTTTGTAGGTCTTCTGGAAGTATTCACCAATCGACACGTCTCGTCCGTCTTTGTCCTTGAACTTCATCTCATAAGGAGTCTTGTCCACCAGTGAGTCGATCGTGTAGGTGACGATCCGATTCGAGTGGCTGGTGCTCATCTTGAGATGACGCAGAAAGCGCGAAGCCTCAGCCAGTTGGCCACGAGTCGGTCGTTCTTCGTCTACATGGGGCAAAAGTGCCTTGACCAGATCGAGCACACGAGTAAAGTTCTGTGCGACCATGCAGGACGTCTTGAGGTGAAGGTTCAAGGCAAGGCCAAACTCGGTCATCCTCACGGCTGACGTAAAGCCCGAGACAAAGTCTGTGAGAGACACCTTGGGCGATGTTGCCCGTGTAGCCATGTCGAAGAATTTGCGCTGAAACACTGCGTAGTGCTTGGTCATGATGAAGCGGATTACGTGCTCGTAGATGGACACAACCCGATCGGACAGGATGGTCCTTTGGCGCCGTGAGTAGTACCGCTGCACCTCGTCGAGTTCCACCCGGCCAACCAGTTTAAGCGTAACCTTAAAGTCGGTGTCTCGGTTGTCAATCTCCAGGGACACTTTGTCTTTGAATTCATCGCGGCTGGCGCCCCTATCCGGAAACTTTAGAGGTCGGACAGAGTAGATGCTCTTGTAGCCATCGTAGACATAGTGGATGCCTGCGAAAAGAGTCGGGTTTGCGGTGACGAAGCGTTCGAGGATACGAGGGGCGAACCGCTTGATGCAGCGTTCCAGGTTAGCCGCAATCTCCTCGGCTTCTTTTGGACTGGGCGTCTTCTTCCGTGTGGGTAGAATGCCACCGGGTCTGTCTCCACCGGGTCGAGTACTGACGCGTCTTTCCTTTTCAAAGGCCAGATCGTAGTGAATGACAGTAATATCGGTCAGGTTGAGTTTGAAAAAGTTGGCCAACAGATTGATGCGTGTGCCAACTTTGCCCGCCGGAAAGTCCTCCACCTGAACCTGGGAATAGTACGCCTCGGATGCCGGCATAGGTAACTGGAGGGCATGCTGTTCGCTGGTGTAACCGCCACCTCTACCACCAGAAGAACCAGTAGGCGACCCCCGGCTTCGGGAACGTGACCGAAACGGCTGGCCACCATAGTGAGGGGATCCGCCACCGCGACCAGAAGAAGAAGTAGGAGATCGGCCGCGTGCACGTTCCCGGGATTGCTCCAACTCGATTTCTGAAATAGAACATAGAAATAGAACATTCCGTAAGTCAACTGTCAAAACAAAACTCAGTAATCATGAAGGGGAATCACTTACCCGAGTCGGAACTCATCCTTGTTGGCGGTGGAGAAGGTGCGCCAAGGACGAGTAGAATCGGTCCGAAGAGAAGAGTTGGGAGGGTTCCAAAGAGAAGTTTAGAAGTAGAGAAGACAAGAACAAGAACAAAAAGAGAAGAGAAGAGAAGATCAGAGAAGATCAGAGACGAGAAGATGTTGTTCGAACAAGCATCAAATCGAATATGACCGAACAGGTAGACGAGGCGGGTATTATATAGGTGGTGCGCGCATTCTCCAACCAATCAGATGAATGCGCGCATTCAACAGCCAATCAGATGCGTGCGCGCATTCTCCAACCAATCAGATGAATGCGCGCATTCAACAGCCAATCAGATGCGTGCGCGCATTCTCCAGCCAATCAGATGATTGCGCGCATTCTTCAGCCAATTAGATGCGTGCGTGCTATCAAACTCAAATCTGATTGGTCGTGGAGTGGTCGATGGCTGTGGAGTGGTGCTGGTTGGGTGCAGTTGATTCGTGTACTTCTACCACTGGTTTCTACTTCTCCTGTACAGGAATGTGTGTATGCGTGGTGTATGGTAGGAATAGATAGGAGGGGGAGGCAGACATGGACGGTGCGAGTTCGTTAATAGGCAATTCATGAATACAGTGACTGTATGCATGTGCTGTATATGATGCGATCCAATTGGAACATTCTCTCATATTCTCAACCTATGATTATCATTACTGTACTATGGATGGGTCATCTATCTATTGAGATCTTATCTCCACTAGAATGTTTGAACTCATACAAGTTGGTCCCAGTGGGCGGCAGTGCCCACCAGCAGTCAATGAAGCCAATGTGTAGTGTCCCATCAGTCTCCACTCCACACTCTCGAAATGGAATAGAAAATGCAATGTCATGCACGTTATCACTTGTTACCATCATCATCGACTCGCGTTATCACAAATGCGGTCGCACTGTGTCATCTTCTCCCTTTCTACTTCCAATTTCGATTCTATTTTGTTCGATGATGTTTCAATACGTATGCATTCTGGTTTATGTTATCATTAATTAGCATTACATTGTAATGATCAATTAGGAATGCGATTCTCGTATTCAAAATTGTGAAATCTCTAAACTTTTTGTATGATTTGACATTTGTTTAGACATTCAATCGAACTTAAGTTGGCTCACTTAGCTCAGTGGGCAGCAATGCCCACCAGATGAAGCAATCGATGTGCAGTGTCCCCCCACATTCACTCGACACTGTTCAAATGGAATAGAAAATGCAACGCCATGTTCTTATCACTCTCGTATCGTCCATCCGTCTTTGAGTATCCAGAACTTGGCGTGACAATTGTAGGATATGACTCACCACAAGACAAGTTGTCTCGAATTTGTGCGTTATCTCATGTATGCTCAACTGCTTTGTCGCTATTTGACAATAAAACATTGCTACGATGCTCTGGAAGCAAATTGTAGATTCACCAAATTGCTTGTTCAAATTGGAAAATTGTCCAATACAAAGCAAAATGTGCGAGTGTTTCTTTGTGAAGTAGGCCTAACTTGGTTGCCACAGATTTGAGAATTGTACAATCTGGCCCATTTGTGTTGAAGATTTTTTTTGGATTAGATTTTATAAATAATCATTTTGTTATAACTTTCAAAGTCTGTTTCGTTCACGACAATGGAAAATAAACTCAAAAGTTTATCTAAGGAATTTCTTTCAATTTTACAAGGCAATTTTATATATTTTTTATTTTTGTGACAAAATCACAAATCCAATTGATAATTAATTTCAAAACAAATGACATTGTTTCATGACTTATCCAGTCCGAAATTGATCAAATTCGTACTCAAAATTGTTTTAATTCAAAGTTCAAATTTTGAATATTATTTTTAGATTTAAAATTTGCTATTCCTACAGTAAGTAAATGTATTTTGGAGATGTTAATTTGATATATCTGATTGAATGTACTTTCTGCTGAATTTTATTTGGCAAATTGATTCTGCAAACATTCCTTCGATGAGATCAGGAATTGTTGGACTCTTGGGTTCATGGAATTATTTTTGATTTTAATAAAGCGAAGACACCATCATCATGATATAACCTGAATAGAAGAGAGTAAACTAAAACAAAAAAAACATAAAAATCAAAAATAATTTTAAAGAATGATCCAAACCTCAAGCAGCGCCTTCTTATTGACCACTCCAAGCATCCCAACCGAAAAGCCAAAACTCTTATCCGAATTGAGTCTCTCAAAGCAACTGTCCAATTTGAGTTTGTCCACGATTGATCGATTCGATTTCATCATGAATTGAATGCGTGGAAAGTGATGCGCCGGTTCGGGTATTTGTGCATTGACCTTCGTGAACTGATAGGCACCAGAATAGGTGAGAATCCACTGGCCCACAAACAGTACCGAATAGGTGAACTTGTACAGTGGACTCAAGTGCGCCATCAGTGTATAGCCAATCATGTGAATGTTCATTGGAGTGGCACACACAATCCAGTAGAAGTAGAGTCGAGACACAATTCTGCTGTTGAGCACACAAATGTAACGAACCAGTCTCAAGTGTTCAGCATTAAAGTAGGATAATTTCGCATAATTCTTCATTCTGCAGAAACGGAATCCCGAAGCCAGAGAATTTAACTTTTGAAATTCTTTAATGTAAACATAGACCAGAATAAGGACGGAATTCAAGAACAAGATCGTCAATTTAAGCGCCTTTTCGGCAACGTAACCATAGAAGATTATGTCGAGAATAGAAATGATATATGCAAAGGTACTCGAAGTTTCGAAATAGAATACAAACATGATGATAAGTAGGATACAAAGTAATGAAAAGCCATTCCAAAGGTAGAGAAAAGCCTGAAAGATTTCTATCATCAGAGAAATCAAATAAATCCGTCCTCGGATTCCATTCGAAAGATTTGGATACAGTTTAGAGGAAAATTTGGACCGCGAAAAAATGTTACCAATCCAAATCTTCTGGATATTATTTTTCACGTCCAAAAGTGTTCCAATTGGATCTTTAATAAATTCTTTAAATTTGATCTCAATTTTAACTTTATTTCGAATTTGTTTCGAATTGCACAGGACAAGTTCGTTCAGATGCTGCCAAATGGTCGGATCTGCTCGATAGTAGAATACATGATTCACAATTGAGGCTACACAGGTGAAAATGTCTACACAAAGCACACCTAGGACACTGACTTTGATTCGTTTCTGTATGAGCCAGAATGATTCCAATAGAAGAGGACACTCCACTAAAGGATGTAAAGAATCGCCAAATTTGAAATGCCAATAAGCAAACCAACCGATGCGAACATGAATCGATAAGCACAGTAACTGATTGAACCAAAACCAAATTCGAAATTTCTGGTTGAAATTATTTCGATTGTTGGTGAGAGCGTGGTGAAAGGCAATTTCATTTTGAAATAATTTTCCACTGAAGATGAATTCTAGGAATGAAGGATTCATTTTTTATAGTTGTCTCAAAATATGTAATAATAAATTTTAATATTTTAAATATTAAACTTTGTATTTTTTAAATTCTTTATATAGAGTGAATTCACACGAATAAATTATTCATGTTAAATATTTCTGAATTATTTAAATATTTCTGAATTTATAATTTGTGTCCCTGAAGAATGTAAACACACCCGTCCGGGCTCATTTAAATATTTTAAAGAGTTCAATGACAATGTGCTCAATTAAAGATCGGGCAAAATTTCATTTTAATGATTATAAAATTTTAATTTTTTTTCATTTATTCGTAAAATAAGTAGAAAATTTTTTATTTTATATAAACGTAAATTTAAATTTTTAAATTTTTGTTCCAACCAATTAAATATTTATGTATTTCAGTTAATTGGACAATGAAATTGTTCGTATTTGGTACATTTTTTGGTAGATCGATCGAAATTGAAGAACATTGACTTATTGGCTGGTCAAAATCGATTTTATTGTTTGACAATGAAATAGAAAACGAATTCAGACGAACCAATCAAAAGATCGTAGTGTGTTGAATTTAAAGTTCAATGTCAAAAGTTTTCCGCGACCCGAAAGGAATGATGCGGTTTTTGAGAATGAATGAATGAATGAATGAATGAATGTCAAAGTTTTCAAATTAAATTTTTCAAATGAGTATTTGATTATTCTGGAATTACATTATTAAGAAGGTCAAACTGGAAAAACAGATTTTGAAATAAATAGATTTCGATGTAACCCCGATAATAGTGTTTTAAGGATCGACTTAATTTACAATTCAAAATTTATTTATTCTAAAGCGACGATGGCAGTGATGAGATAAAAATGGGAGCCTATTTTCAAGGACTGCAACTGAATTGCATGGTGCTCAAGCTCAAATGACAACTTGAATTTCAAATTACAAATAAATTATATTTCAAAAAATGTGTCATAGAAATTCGTATTTTTCAGTTACAATCAAAAAAGTAAAAACCAGTAAGCGTGCTTTAAATTAGATTTAAAAGTTACAATTTAATAGTTTTATTTTCGAATAAAATTCTGTAATCTATAATTTGATTTTCATGAAATCATTTGAAAAACTCATGAAAACAATTTTCATGCCGAGGAATAATGTCCATTTTGAAGTACACAAGATCCCACGAGTATAATGAGTGATCGAAAAAAGTAATATTCACGCTTTTGAGTTTGTTCATTTTGTACATTAATTAATCTGTTATATACCCCTGTAATTGAAGCAATTATCAATTGTCTATGATTTTGAGAAAAAAGTTCCATTCTTTAAACCGCAATTTGACCAAGACGGAGAGTACTCTTATATCGTCAATTAGTATCACACGAAGAATAATTCGACTTTATGATTTAAATTAAGCCTTTATTTAAACATTCATTTAAATTTATAACGACCAAACCCTTTGAACAAATCAACCAAAACGTCTATCACTGAAATCTTTTCCAACCAAGATCATTAATTATAACTTTCTTTTTGAAATTATTGGTGCATCCATATTAGGTACATATTAATCTCAAAATCCACCTCAATATCCACTACCAAATCGATTTCCTGGGCCAAATCTGAGTACGTATTTTCGGCCATATCCATCTCCATAACCACAACCACCACCATTGGACGGTAACATATCGAACTATACCTCAGCGATATGTGTGTGCATTTTCTAGCTTACATCAGGCATTAATTTTTTTGCCTAAGAGGTCAATAAAAATATCATTTCAAAAAAAATAATTTAATAAACAAAACTCATTGATTTTTAAACACAAACATAAAGAATGCAGACGTGTAGGAGAGGATCTGAAAAAATGATTAATTTCTTTCTTGAATTATTCAATTCATTTACCTGAAAATAAGTGTTGGATGTAATTCTTTGGTTGCCAAACACAAAGAAGGCATAGGGTCGCAATACGCGACTGGCTTGAAGTGTCTGTACCTTGAGCACATTTTCGATATATTTGCATTTGGTTTGTCTGCGAATGTGAATTAAATTCGAATAAAATCTCTGATTTTCTCTCTCAAAGCTATGGAAATTCTTTGCTATAGAAGCACATTTTCCAATGATGTAAAACGTAATTAAATTGCACTCGAGAATGGTCATAAAAAACAGTGGCTTCTGATCATCGCCAACCTCGCTGACAAAGCCAACAATGTACAGAAAGTAGCACTGAACAGCATTGAAAATTGTGAAAATTAGACAAAATCTCCACATACAAACACGAGCGTATTCGCGCGTTTGACCACATATGTGCAACAACTCACGGTTGAGACACTTGAAGCGCCAATAATTGAGAAAAACGCCTTTTTGAGCAAATTTTTCATTCATTTCAACAAATTTTCTTCGCAAATTCTGCTGACGCAATAGAATAATTTGACACAATATATACGAGATAAAAACCGTTTGAGTTGCAAATGCTGCAAAAGGGCTTTTGTATTTGAACCAAAACAAACAAACAAAGTCATTATCACTTACCATAAAAACAATACAACGCATACAATGGCATTGCGAGAATCCAGAAAACAAACGACCCAAACGTGATTGTGTATACATTATTCAATAAAACATTTTGGTAAATCACCATTGTGACAGCGATGATATTGAAATCATAAAATCGTCTAAACATTTTATAATTTTTCTGGAGTTTCTTGATCTGTGTGGCCACATCCTCGGGCATGATTTTATTTCCAATACAAATTGTCATTCCACATTTTTCATTAACCAAATAAGCAGAATCAATTGCTTTACATTTTGCCAAACAAACAAAAGTGGAAAACGAGGCAAAACAGTTCATGATAACGACCAGATCATACTGGGCCCAGATTGACCTGCTGGTCCACTGGTGAATGTACACGTAGGGACTGGCGGGCCATTCGCGCCAATTGAAACTTCCAGTTGATTCAAAGTGCAGAAAGACGGAACCATACAAGGCGACAAATGTAATTAGCATTAGTGGAATGCAGAAATGCATTCGACTTGGTACTGGTGGGGCTGCTGCGTTTTTGGACACAAAAATGGTTGTGAATTTTACTATGTTGGCATGCACAATGCAGTGCTTTACTAATGTGGATTTGATAATTTTGGTGAACATTTTGAAACAAACAATTTCCTAAGTCAAGTAAACGTTCAGCTCAAATACAGAATACAGAATGAAGTGCCGATTAAATAGCAATAGAATTTACCGGAAAATAATTAATCGATTAATGTTTCCTAACTAATTTTTCAAATGATAAATTAAATGTCATGAGTAGTGAGTCATGTGATGTTTCGAAATCTAAGTCAAAATGTTTTGAAAACAAATTACCTAAACAATAATCGAACCCTTCGCCCATGTCGTGAAAAACACCGGAAATTTTTTAGAAAAGTTTGAATGTAAATTTCCAATTGGAAAACAATTGTGACTTGCATGTGGATTCATGGAGCTCACCATCAACATTTATTTGTAAAATAAATAAATTTAATTTTTAACAGAAAAATAGAATCATTAAAAGTTAAAGTTAAAGTTAAAAGCCCAACCAAATTAATTGACAAATGATTAATTAATAAAGGTTTCGAGAGTCAGGTGATGTTCTGCAATGATCGTCTCAAGAAAAAAGTTTTGTTTGTTATTTACTAGAATTTATTGATTTTGTACCATCCTTTCGGAAGCAATCAAATTTTCCATTGACCCTTTGTATGTATTCTAAACTAAACACATTTATTTAATTAATTTAACTAAATAATTTGCCTAGAATTGTTTATGCTCGCCATGGACGTGATAATGTTTCCAATCTTTATTGTCCCATTTCCGTGGTATTTTGTATTTCAAATTGCACTTGAAGGCGAACTGATTTACTTTGAAATAATTCAAATCGTTCAGCAAGGCCTCAGCAAGGTGAAGGTGTTGAACCTGAACGAATTAAGTCTAAATTGGGTGATGTGTTGAGAAAAGTTTAATATTTGTTGTGCATTCAAATTTGGGACAGCCATTTCCATCTCATAAATAACATGCAACATGTGACGTAAACTTTAAAGTGTTTAATTGATTATTTGCGTGAAATAAGTCAATTAGTTATGGTCAATTGTCTTTTCAAGTGAAGGACATTTTTGTTTACACAACAGTTTATCGGTCAATTTCAGTGGCAATGTTTGCAAACTAAACTTTTAGATGTAGTTGTAATTTCCAATTTAAAAAATTGTCAATTTTTATTTAAGAACATTGATTTCAATGGGCGAACCAATTAGTACTAGTCTTTTACTCACTTAAATCGCTCACTAAAATAAAGAATACAATGCAGAACATAATTAGAATTATATTAACTAAAACAACACAACAAGTATGTCTAATAATTTCTCATCTAATCAGTATTGCTCGTATTAGCAGCACGAACATAACACGCAGACTCAAGTGGAGCCCAGTGCAAAATTGTGGAATAAGTGGAAACGATTCCACCGAGAACAATAGAAAGCACAATCAACCCAAACAAAGCCAACAAATGGACTGGAGTTTGCCGCTTTTTAAGGTCTCGATTGAGTTTCACGTAAAACAGAAGTGGAAATACAAATGCCAACAGAGTCATAGTGGTGCCACCGATCAAGTCCATGATTTGACCAAACGAGGGCACAGACTCGCCAATAAAGATCGATGTGATGAGAACGAGTGTTCGAAGCAGTGCTCGCTTCCAGTTGAATTCTTATGGAAAAGGAACAATTATTGCAAAATGGAATTTAT
The DNA here is from genome assembly GCA_023373905.1 of Rhizoglyphus robini. NCBI lineage: Eukaryota > Metazoa > Arthropoda > Arachnida > Sarcoptiformes > Acaridae > Rhizoglyphus > Rhizoglyphus robini. The sequence goes on from JAKIJQ010000010.1 coordinate 2,107,774, forward strand.
AGAATAGATTTATACGTTTTGGGATGTTGCACAGTTCTTCGAGATCAAGAAAGACTGGATTCATTGCAATGAAAACACCGACAGCACAGTTTACGAGAAAAATGAGCTTCACCACTGTGTTGAGTGTGCCACTGGAGAGACTGTCCAAAATGTTCGGACTAGCACCAGAGCCAAATATGGTGAAACCTACGATGGCGATTGGCAAGTAAATGATGAGTAATCCTGTGTATTAAAAATGTTAATTCAAGATTAAGTTCGCAACAAATTCTGCATTACCAATAAAAGCAAAAACCACAGCTTTAGGAAACTGCTCCTTGTGCGTCATGTCGTTTTGGTAATTTGGAAAGGCAACTGCTGCACCATACGCAAATATTATTATTCCAAACGATGACGCAAATGAGTCCCAACTTTTGACACCAAAATCAGTGGCAGGTCCATTCTGGTTCAATTGGATGCTCATGTTGATCAGTAGAAGTATGGCACCCAAACAGGCAGTGATCACGGCAGTGTATGCAATTGGCCAAAAGTCCTTCGGTGAGCCCAACCAGAGTGGCACCATCACAATCAGTGCCACAATTGGAATCCACTGACAGAAGGTGAGTGGAGTGAATGTGTGGGTCAGTGAGCTGGCATGAATACTCGTGAGCAGTAGGAAGACTGTTCCAGCACCCAGTCGGATGATAACAGCCAAGATGGACACTAGAGTGCTCATCCAAGTGCCATAGGCGTGATAGCCAATGGTGGCGTATGGCTTGCGGGTGAGCACTTCTCGATACTCAGGATACTTCTCCTCGAGTATGATCCAACACTTGCCCAGGCAGACACCACCAATTGTGGCACAGAATGCCACATACACGATCAGTCCAATGCCAGTCCAGCCAGCTTTGGAAGTGGCATATGTCAGGGACATGATTCCGCCTGGTGAATTTCAAAAAAATATTTTTAAAAATATTTCAAATTCAATAAGAAAGTCAAAACCTCCAGCCAAATCTCCCACAATAAACATGGCTGCAGTCCATAGTGCGAGTCCATTGCTGGTTTTGTTGGTGGATGGCTTGTCACTGGTGAAATTTTTTGACATTGTTGTCAAGGCATAAATAATTGAATGGTTTTGCCCTGTCCTTATATAACTTTGAACATGTCCATGTTTGGGACCCCAAACTGAACTTTCGATTTATTAACAAAAAAAAATAAAGCTCACGCACTGTTAAGTCTTAGGAAACCACATCATGTAAGTGTAATGCAATGTACGATAATGACTGCTTGATAAAGACGAGATAATCGTGCATTATTGCAAGCTCATCCACTTGCTTATTCAGTGTACTTGATGATGATTGAATGATTACGAAGCACTTTTTGGTACTTTATTTCTCTTCGAGGTTAAAAATATACTTGACTTTTGTTTGATTAATTTATTAATTAAATGCATTTTCATCAAACGTTTATTTTATATTTTATAATAATTTCATTTAAAGAGCCGTATTTGGGAGGTACTGAAAATCTTCCTCGGATTTAGACCGACAATTTGATTAGACAATGCATAATCAATGGAAACATGAACATGAAAGGCTAAATATACTTCCTCGTACAAAAATGCAACATTTGATTGTTGATAACAAAAAAAAAGAGTCGAGGCTTTTTCATTACATCTACTTGAGATGATAAATATGATCCGTTTTCGATCAATTGAAATTTTTCCCATTGAGGCCAATGGAAAATTATTTAGATTGGATTTTTAGAATGGATTTTTTTGAATATGAAAACAGTTTTGAATAGAATGCACTTTTATAATCAAACAATATTTGAATTTTAGTAATGAAAAAATTAAATGAGATCATACAATTCAATGAAAACATGCGGAATGCTCTCCTTGCCAAATTCACTAATCGCAATTGCTTCGTACTTTTTGACGAGTTCAATGTTGTCCAACAAACTCAAGAGTGCTTCCATCTTGGCCCTGGCCAACCGTTCACTGTTGTACTGGTGTTCGAGATAGCGTAGCAACAATCGTGAATAATAAAGATGATAATATCGAATAAATTCGGGACATGATACTTTGTTTTGGCAATACTTGAAGAGTCGCATTGCAATGAGCTAGATTTTACAAAATACATTATAAAATGATAGTGATCGTTAAGAAATCAATTACCAAATCTCGAATTGTTCGATCATTTTCCATTTCGCTTTTTAAAGTAATTGTAAATTCTTTGTTAAAATCATAGAATTTTTGATTCTTGTCAGATTTACAAATGGAATGATGAATGAAAATTCCGTTATCTCCAAATTCGTCCTATGTTCAATTAATTATTATAAAATTCTGTTTTTTTATTTGACACAAACCTCAGCAATGAAAAATCCATCCTTGTCCAAGTCATATTTAAATGCACTTCTCAGTATCATAATGTCAAAACAGAATGCCTTGAATACGGCAAATTGATCATGTGCATTCAACCGATTGAAAGGCTTCAGCTTTTTACAGAATTGCACGATCATTTTTATGTACAACTCGGGACAGCCAAATGCGTCCACAAAATCTTTAGGCATTCGAATATTTTTGATTCGGCTTTCGTCAATAAACACATTCAACGCCTCTTTTACCTCGGAAATTTGTGCAATTTCATACAAATTTAAGCCACTTGAATGTATTTTCCTTTCGGCGTTGAACACAATTTGTTTATTATTTTCGTGTGGCTCACTATTATTGAGCGGCAAGATTTCTTTCAACAGAATTTCTTCGAGATCAAGGGAAAATTCTTTTGAAAGGGACGTTTCTTTATTTTGTTTTTTTCTCATTCCAATTGCGACACATTTGTCTAATCGACATTTCATGCAACTCCTTCGATTTGATATTTCTATTGAACATGCATTGTCTTTTAACTTGCATTTCAATTTCTGATATTGTAAAATATTTTAAAGAATGTGATTAATCTAAATAATGAGAATGTTATCGTATAGAAACCTGATACTTTGACGAATTGCGGAGAAAGAATAGTTTACATGGCTCACATGTAAGCCCACGATAATTGAAGCCTTAAATTAAAAGTTAAATCGTAATTTTGATTTTAAATAATTGAATCGATGTACAATTGCCCAGTACAATCACAAACACATTAAGCAAACAAAAACATTATACCTGTAGCTTCGTCACCACAAACTTTACATAGTTTGATTGGATACATTGCTGGCTATTGTTTAAAAGTTATACAAACGTGCATACAACCAACAAAGTATTCAAAAACTGGCACAATAAACTATATTATTTGTATGACGCGTTTGCTCAATTATCTCTAAAACTAATCCAATCTGTTACAAAACTTTACAAATCCTTTTTGTAATTGTGATAAGATTTTGACCTTCATTGTATAACATCCAAAAGAAAAGCACAAGATAAATACTATCTGCCTTATCTTACAGACTATCGTAATCCCGGATTGTTTAGGGAAATCATATTTGGCTCATCATCATAGAAAGTTATTCAATTGAATAATCCATTTAGACGATTGGAGCATTAAATATTACCAAATCTGTTCACAGTTACGAGAGTCGACTGTACCGTAGAGTGATTTCTAACCAAATGTAGTCCAGAAACAATATTGACAAGCAAATGAAATAACTTTCATTAGTAAGTATAACATTTTTAAAATGAGCTTTATAATACAAAAAGTCCAATTTTAACTGAGTAATCGGCTCTCTTTAAGTACAAGGAATCTTTCCTATCGAATCTTTGAACTACGAATTTACATTGTTTAGTCTAACCAAAAAGTCTGTTTAGCAAAGTACCATTTGCACTATTGCCCATACAATTACAAGCCATTCACTTATCACAAATTGACATATTGAACGTCTACATGAAGCGGCACAAAAATGATAATCACTATTTGTACTACTAATAATGAGCGAAGCAAATGTACGAGCATTGGTGCAAATGGTACTTTTGCTTTATCGCTACTGTTAATTTCATTTCAAATTGGGTAATTACGAATTTTTCTTATCACTTAAGCAACATAATATACATGAGTTGTTGTAAGAATTTTTTGGTAATCATTAAAAGTCATTTAGAATGTGACTCTCGCATTTATTAAGAAAGTATTTTAATTTATAAATTGAATCGAGTTTATTTCGTGTAAATGAAAAATTTTCTCTGAATATCAATCCAATCAAATCGTAATTTCAAAACATGCTTATCTAAATATTTAATTTCATAAAAAATTAAAAAACATAATATATCAATCAATATCAAATATTTCTTTGAGGATTGGTTTCAACTGGCCAACACCAATTTCATTAGTGAACAAATATCGAATCATTTGCACGACAATCTCCACGTCATTGTCCATAATTTTGAGTATGTTTTGATATTTTATTTCCCTTATTTGTTTATCTTTAAATTTATATTCAAAGTATCGAAAAATGAGATGACGATAAAAGGCGAAAGTGTATTTGATGTATTCAACATTGGTGCGTTGACTTTTGCGGGCTTTGAACAAAAGTTGAATCATGATCTGTGGTGTGACAAGAATGAATTATGGCAAATATAACAAAATATATACCAAATTTCTGATGAACGCATCTTTATGCATCTCGGCACTTAATGCGGACACAAATTGTTTAAAGGTTGAAACAATTTTTCGTTTTATACCATAAACACAGCGTTTCTTGAAGCTGATGAACATTGCTTTGTCTCCGGTTTCATTCTAAAGTTATTTATGTTAGTAAACTTTATAATAATGAAAAACCAAAACTTTACCATAATCAGAGGAACTCCATCTTTTTTATCATCATAAAAATGTGCAATATAAACAAGTATTATATCCAAAATTGAATGCTTCAACAGATTTTTCTTTTCTTCTCCATCCAAAGAATAATAACTCGAAAAATATCCACAGAACTTGACCGCTTTATGCACGTAAAATTCGCCTAAATTGAATATTTCATACAAATTCGCTGGCCTATGATCAGTAATTTCGACATTTGCTTGATCAATGTTGATTGAACTTTGAAGTTCGTGAATTTCTTTGAAATTGAACCAATCGCCTGGGTGGAAATGGCTCAATTGATGATACTCGGGATGGTATATTTCGGTTAGAACTTTGGCCAATTTGCTCGATGGTACGAGCTTGTACAGATCCTTGGTGACAGTGCATATATCAGACACTCCATTCAGACACTCTATTAGTGAGCTGTACTTTTGTTGATCACTGTATTTGTGGAAGACGTATTTTCGTAACATTCGATCGTAAATCGATCGATTGGTTCTGGTAAACAAACAAAAAAACGTTAACTTTGCTGTTTCGATCATTATTTCGGAACTCACTTTAAGTATGCGGGACAGCTGACATATTGACGATCGGTGAACAGAAATTGAGCTATAAGCTATAATTTGAAATGAATGCAATTTAATACAACAATTGCATTAAACTTACCATATTTCTCAAAGTATAGTCACTTTGCATCTCCTGTTTGAGCCTTACGTAGAAATTTCGATAAATCGCTGGAATGTCCTCGGGCCTGTCAAACTCCAAGAAAATATTCATCTGCAGCCAAAGTGTACTCTTTTCATCTTCATTCTAAGAAACAAAAAATAGAAATCAAATTATTATACAGTTTTGAATTTAAATTTCAAATTACTTACTTCAATCATGCGAAAGGCATCCTGCTCAGCGTCGAACAAAAAGGCAAATCTCAAATTGGAAATTTCACAATAGAATCCTCGGATAATCTCAATTTGATCATCTTGACTCAAGCACCGGAATGATTGAATACTTTTGCAGAATTTAACAATTTTCTTAATATACAGCGACGGCAAATTGCACGCCTGCAGCAAATCATTCACTTTGCCTGAATTTGGCATTTGAAATTCATTTGGAAAGTGTGACATTGCTCGTTGAATTTCCGCAAATCTGTCGAGCTCAATTTGATCAAATTCGTAATCAACCAAATTAGGCTCATTTTGATTGATTCGTTTCATTTCATCAGCATTGATCAAGGTTGACAGTTGTGCGCTTTTGTTGACAGTTTTGGTTAAAATATTTTGTTGTTGTTTTTCATAATGCACCAATTGAGGCTTCATGCCAACTGTCAAACATTTTCTCAATCGACAACTTTTGCATCTTTTACGATTTACTTTTGAGTCAATGACACAATCGTCAGTGTTGAATTTGCAGTTGAGTTGCTGCAAAACAAAATAAATAATATTTCAACTTAAAAATTCCACAATTACAAACCTCTTGCTTTAAAGCATTTCTACGAAAAAATATTTTGCAAGTTGCACAGGAAAGTGCACCAAAATTGTAACCTAAAAGATTAAATTTATAATTAGACGATTAAATTTATAAATGTTCAAACATACTCAACGCATATTCACCACAAATTTTGCATTTTCTGTTTGAGCAGTTTTCCATTTCATTAAGTTGTAAAAAATTAACAAAAAATCCTCCACACATTGACAAGCAAGAACAAATGTTAAAGTATACGTTTAGCATTGGCAAAAGCACCAGTTTAGCTAAATTGAGTTCAACATGAGTGCGCAAATCAATAAACAGGAAAAAACTATGACAACATGATGATAACGCAAAACTTACTGATAATATTAATGTGAGGCGATGTACGACTCGTACAGTACGAGGTTTTTGAGGGTTTTCTTTTTCACCTCGTATAATATACATTGTACGGGTTGGAGTGTAAAAGCCTGTGCCTGTGCTACTGTGGAAATTTTTCTCAATTTATCCAATCAAAATGACTTTAATCACATCTGATCTACTAGATTATCTAGCAATTTGAAAAGACTGAAACTTTATGTCAATGAACCGACTCTTGAGGAAATATCATTAAAATAATACACGGGTTAGCATAAGTTCATCAGTAAAAATTATAAATTTCATTTTTAGGATTGCTTCATACTCGCAGGGAAAACTATCTCAAATGAAAAAATCCAATTTGACTCATTTCAAAACAAATGACATTTGTTTCGTCACCCACCCAGTTCAAAAATTTATTATCAAAAAGTCTTTTTGACAAAAACTTTTTTCGGAAATAACCAAATTAAGACGTGAGTTTCGATGAAAATTAATTATACAAAAGTCACGAGTCAAATTGAAAAATTATGACTGAAGTTTTTCATATCATCAATAATTTGATAGAATAATCCAGAAAGTTAAAAGTCTCTTGCTTTTTAAATTTAGAATCTTAAACGCATTTTATATTTTGAATTTTATATGAGTAATTTTACAAAAATTTAATTAAAATGAATTTTCAATTTCAAATTGTCAATTTTTTGAAAAGCACTACGACTGTCTCACAAATGAAAAGTTGCTCAGTTTGCTACTGTTGCAGTGGCTGCTCAAATTGGAGTCGGAATTTCTTATAGAAAGTCACGGTAAGTCAACTTTTGAATAGTGCCTCGACTGTCTCACAAATGAAAAGTTGCTCAGTTTGCTACTGTTGCAGTGGCTGCTCAAATTGGAGTCGGAATTTCTTATAGAAAGCCACGGTAGGTCAACTTTTGAATAGTGCCTCGACTGTCTCACAAATGAAAAGTTGCTCAGTTTGCTACTATTGCAGTGGCTGCTCAAATTGGAGTCGGAATTTCTTATAGAAAGCCACGGTAGGACAACTTTTGAATAGTGCCTCGACTGTCTCACAAATGAAAAGTTGCTCAGTTTGCTACTGTTGCAGTGGCTGCTCAAATTGGAGTCGGAATTTCTTATAGAAAGTCACGGTAAGTCAACTTTTGAATAGTGCCTCGACTGTCTCACAAATGAAAAGTTGCTCAGTTTGCTACTGTTGCAGTGGCTGCTCAAATTGGAGTCGGAATTTCTTATAGAAAGTCACGGTAAGTCAACTTTTGAATAGTGCCTCGACTGTCTCACAAATGAAAAGTTGCTCAGTTTGCTACTATTGCAGTGGCTGCTCAAATTGGAGTCGGAATTTCTCCTAAAATACCACGGTAGGACAACTTTTGAATAGTGCCTCGACTGTCTCACAAATGAAAAGTTGCTCAGTTTGCTACTGTTGCAGTGGCTGCTCAAATTGGAGTCGGAATTTCTTATAGAAAGTCACGGTAAGTCAACTTTTGAATAGTGCCTCGACTGTCTCACAAATGAAAAGTTGCTCAGTTTGCTACTATTGCAGTGGCTGCTCAAATTGGAGTCGGAATTTCTTATAGAAAGCCACGGTAGGTCAACTTTTGAATAGTGCCTCGACTGTCTCACAAATGAAAAGTTGCTCAGTTTAACTTAATCCGCTGTTAATCGCATTAAATACCTATGAATGCTACAAAAAATGCAAAAAGTTGTAATTGTAAATGTAAAACATCTTCCTAAAAAACAAAACAAATTGTTAAGCTGATTATTCTTTAAGAACTCAGTAAAACGCAACAATTAAAGATTTTTCCTTTCCAATGAATTCAAAAAACGACTTAAGTGCGAATGTTAATGTCAAATCAATTTGATTATTAAATTTTCATTACAAAATCAACAGACTTCAATGTACCAAAAGCACTTGGTACAATGTAAACAGTCGCCATTACAGTAGCTTATCTTCGCGCGCAATCGTGACAGGAATGTGCCTTGGGCACAGACATTTCAAGTTGAAAGAGTGGAAACGTGCCACTATACATAAAAATACTAACAAGAAATGACAAAAGTTGATTAATCGTGCTCACTACAAGAAAAAATCAAAATATTATGTTATCAGTTTTGTAAATCAATGTTTGTCTAAGTGCGATAGTTCAAATGGTACAAATTGGTACATCGCAACAGTTATTACTGTTTTGTGTGCTAATCATGTGTTGAGCACACTTAACAGCTTAAAATGCACTAATTCGAGCATATGTACGAAATGCAGGCAAAATGTTTTTTGATAAGTAATGTGCATTTTTGGTAACCCGAAATCGACATCGCGTAACGTCGTATATGAACAGGCATGTTATGTTCTCGCAAATCTGTGTTGTTTAGAATTGGCTCTGTTCTTGTCTCGATTCCTGTCACTCGCGCTTTTTTGCTGCTGCCGATCAGTTCGAGCTGTCTCGCCACTTCTTGTGCCCGTGACTTTTGCGTTATCGCACCCCCGCCTCTCCCCGAGCTATCCTGGTTGTTTGCTATCAGATCTTTGATCTAGCTGCAATTTCAGAAGAAACAGTACTTTTCAGTGCTATTCCCCTCGTTGGGTTTGTCGATTGCTGTGTGTCTTCAAGGTATTTTGTGTATTGTTTTAATGTTCTCTATAATGCTTACTTTCATTTGTTAATTAACAGACAAGAGTCCATTTGGACAGAGCTTTGGATTGTGAGTCTCTCGACTACTTTCCCGTATCGATTCGGTTTCGGTTAGTTTTCATTTACTTTATCCATCGATCTAACTTCCCTCCCAACAGGCAGTTCGGTACCAATCCATCATTTTATTTTGCCATTTTGGCTAGTAGTTATTCACCATTCTCAGCATGGCTCAGCCAAAACCAATCACATTAGATGAATTACTACACCAGCACACAGAATCGCTTATCGTACGAGAAGACGGAGGAATTACTTGTGTCACGTGTCAGCATAATTTCTCTGTGAACAAACATTTCTCGTGTTTTGTTAGTCATGTTAAAAGTGAAGACCATCTGACTCTACTGAATTGGGACCCCGAAATTGACTTAACAAGAAAAGAATTTCTTGAAATGCACACCTACCATAAGAACTACAAACAGTTTATCAACATTAGAGACAATCGATTAGTTTGCAATGTATGTGACGACAAAGTGTTCGACTCGTCGAAATTCTCTGCAGTCAAGTATCACTGCAACAGTGTCCATTCATTCAAAGTATCGCAGTCTAGTACTTTGGGTGATATCACCAATGTTGGCACGCCAAAATGCAGTTTCCCGTTGGGTATTCCCGGTTCATCCAAATGCGTGCAGCATAAATATGCAGATAATGAAAAAGAGATGGCAATGAAGGCCGAATTAGATCGAGAAGAGAACAAAGACAAACCACTTAAAATTGTGGACAACGAATTGATGTGCACGGAATGTGCAGTCACATTCAATCCTCCAAAGTTATCGAGTTACTACAACTCAATTCGGAAACACTGGAAATCAACGCTCCATCGGAAATCTGTCATTGCCAACCGATCAAGTTCAAACTACGACAAGCGACAGCAATACAAACTCGAATGCATGCGGAATAACCAACGATTCAAGGGTGATGGCAAACTGACACCGCCAAAGATCCCCAAGATTGGTCCACACAATCGAGTGATTCCAACGTCCACCAAAGTCGAGGCAGCTAAGATTATGATCTACGGCTGCCATCCACTCAAAACAGCCAACAATTCAATGAAGGCCTGTTTGGTGGCTCTCTTCGACCGAACACTTTCACCGACCTCGATTGACGATGGAATCGATCGATGCCTTGATGGTAAGTTTAGCTTTTAGGTTAATTCTTAGGTTGGCTAATTGATTCATTTGCAGCTGCAGTCACTGCCAGGCGTAACTTTCTGATGGATGAAAAGATCTACATCTCCATCGATGACACTACTCATAAGTATAACTGGGCGGCAATCGAAATTGGAGTTCTGGGACCAAACATGGAGCGGTTCCCCATTCATGTTAAGATGGTCGAAGACAAAAAAGGTGAAACTTTTGTAGCGGCCATCGAGGAAGTGTTGTACCAAATTTGGCCTGATGGCCCGCCGGTCGACCAAGTGCGCCTTCTACTCACTGATGGGGCAAGTCCAATGGTCAAGTGCGGGAAAATATTGAAATCCAAGTATCCCAAAATGTACCAAGTCTTTTGCATGGCACACAAAATGCACAACATAGCTGATGTCATAAAAAAGTATTGTCCGGTCGTCTACGAGTTCACAGGCCTACTCAAACAAGTTCTTGCTCGGTCCAAAAAGAGAAATGATCTGTTTGTTAAATGCACTGGTGGTATGTTTGTTGATTGGTTAATGTGATATTTTCATTTAAAATTGTCAATTTATTCAGGCATCAAGTTTCCCGTCCCACATGACATCAGATTTGGTAGTTGGATTCGAACAGACAATTTCTGTTGCCACTTTCTGCCTGAGATCTTCAATTTCATTGAGTTGCTTCCTCCCGAAAGGACAACTAAGCAAGAAGGCCAAAGTCGAGTAAATGAATTGAAGGACTTCATCAAGGACGAACAGAAAGTGGCGCAACTAAAGGAATATCTCGACTTTATACACGAATTCTACTGCGAACTTCCAAAATACATTTTCGAGATTGAAGGTTCTCAAGTACCTTTGCTGAAGTCGATTGAAATAATCTACAAAGTTCAAGACATGCTGAAATTTGCAGTATCCAATTGCAAAGCTCAGCACACCAAAATTGCCCAAGAAATTTTAACCAAATTTGAATCCGATATGGAATTGAATAAGGACCTTTGGTTAATGGAAGCCGAATGTCAGAACGATCCCAATTCAATCTACCACTTTGCTCCAGTCAATTCGTGTGGAGTCGAGAGAATGTTTGCACGTTTCCGGCTCGAATTTTGTCATCCCAAATGTCATTTGAGTCCAGCGCAAATGACAAAACAGTATGCAGTCAAAGTAGCATTTCGAGCAGACAACTTTGTCTACGACAAACTTGAGCACTCAAATGCAAGTTTGGATCAGCCAGAAGGAAGAGATGATATGGAAGAAGTAAACCAAGACGTAGATTACTGGCAGCTAAATCCACCACATATCGAAACACAAGTTGAACAAACCAGAAAATATAAATTGGTTCTGTTTGGAGCGAAATTCGAGAAACCAGTCACACCTAGTTTGGATGAACTGACTGCCATGCTAAAAGCTGAGAAACCCGTTCCCGTTCCATTAGTCATTTCCAAAAAGCGTAAAAACAAAGAAAATTTCAAACCCAAAAAGAAAACCAATGTTGACCAATCATCGATTCGATTCGCTTCGATTTCCACAACTCACCCTCCCAGGTGGCAGAAATTTGGCTTGTTGCCGGCTTATAGCCGCCTTATGCTAAGCCGACTTATGTTCGCCATTTACCGGCTTGTGTTGAAAGCGTACGTAAAGCTTGAAACTGGCTTTTTTCCGGCTTAAAGCCAAAAAACAAGCCGTGAGCAAGCTGTATTTAAGCCAATTATATATCGACCCCGGCATTCCAGAAACCGTACCCGTACCCTCGGGTTCGGGTATTCACTGGTACACTTATAAATAATATAGAACATATCATATGATACAATCAATTGTATTTAAAATTAAATCAGTTGAAGTATACAAAAAATAATTACATAATTGGAGAAAACAAAAAATAATTCTACGAAACAATAATACTGAAATAAACACTTTGTTGAAATAAAAATCGGGATGATGAGAAGGACAAATCACTTGGTTCCTAAAAATATAAATATGTTAAGTTTGTTAACACACACACAAACGAATAATACTTTACGGTATAATTATGAATTAAATCGGAAAGATAGGTTACGAATCAGACTAGGTTGACCTACGGTGATGTTATAAAGGTGGGCTTGATTTGCTTGTTTGACTGATGGTTTGCCGGTCTGCCTAGTTAACCGTAAGTTCTAAAAATTATAAATAACAAAGCTAAAAGTTTGTTATCACACAAAAATGAACTCACCGTCTTTTTGGCATTGTAGAGGCTTTTTTGACATTCTTAGAACTGATTGCCAAACATTTTTCGGACTTGCTCCCTTATTTTACTTCCATACAATAAGGAATCAAAGCCGTCACCTTCGATGGCTTCTTTAGCCCTAAGAATAAGTTCTGAAATTTAATTTTTATTAGAAAATATTAATAATAATTTATAACCAACTTACCTTGCAACTCTAGGTTAGCCATTGCAAATTCTGGGGGAAACTCGGAAATGTCCAAGAATTGAGCCAAGTACTGACGAGTAAAAACTTTTCTGTAAAGTCTTGATATTTTATCTTCTTTGGTACACTTGTACAATAAATCCATAGCAACGTACCACTCTTTAACGCCGTGAATTCCAACGGAAAACTCAGAAGTACACTTAGGATCTTCAAAGTCAAAAAAATTAGACATCGTAAAATGAGAACGCCGGTAATGGGTGTCGATAAATTTGATCTTGACTCTGTAGAGAATAGAAATAGGTAATAAATTCGGGATTACTAGTAAACCTAATTTAGAAATTACAGTGGTACCAATTGCTAGTTTAAGAGATTTCTCAATTGAAGCCGTCGCTTTATGCGAGCTCCAAGAGATATGATGAAGGTTTAAGGGGGAGGTTTGGAATCCCGAGAGAAAGATTTCTCGAATAAAGCTGTCGTTTTTTGCGAGCTTCAATAGAGATGATACAGTTTGAAGGGGGTTTGGAAAATATTCGCGTAGACGTTGAAAGTGGCCTTCTGACGAAAGTACGTGAATGCAGGAGGGCGAGATATCAATAATGCGAGATAATCTTGACACGGCGAATTACTGGAGTCCAAAAATGCATCAGGTTTTCAATCGGCACAAATAGAAATAACATGCGGTGACGAACACAACACACAGCAACGGACAAATGATCGGTTGCGGCGGTTTAGTGTATGCAGTGTGCTGTGAGTGTGCACCGTGCTTAGTGACTCATAGCACACTCATTCTTGGCAGCGCACGCATTTGCCGCGCGCGCCTTTTGGTAGAGCTTGTTCACAGAAGACGTTACTTTGTTTGTGTGCGCACGCACAGTGCAATGCGGGAGCAGACTACGACGACGACAAATGCCGATGTGCTAGTTACCACCAAACAGAAAATGTTTTTGGTGTAATTTAATGTTTATCTACTCCCAATTTAAATGTTCCATTACCTGAATATCTAAAATCCAGTCCCTATAATTGGGCCCACGATTAAAAGCAAATTATTTTGTTTTCATTCAACTTTCTATAGGTATGGCCTAGTGGGCAAGGTGCTTGCTATCAAAGCGTTAAGTCCAGGTTCGATTCCCGGTTTCGAAATTTGTTTTTATTTATTTATTTTCATTTCTTTTAGGTCAGAAATGATCACAACTATTTAAAATTAAGTCAAGTACATCAAATTATTCGAATCAGTTTTCCTAGCATTTATTCTTATTCGCACTGTCACTGTATTAAGAATATATTCCCTGTCCGCCAATTGAGCTATAAGATCAGCTAAATTATTTTATTATAACAACTAATGGATTAAATCCATTAGACGAATTATCTAGACCGATAAAACTGATTAAATTACGTAAGTTTCTTACATTTCTGAATTATTTCTAAGTCAAAATCAAGCCGTCAATTAGTCGGATTTGAGCCACTTGTTAAGATAAGCCGCTTATAATAAGCCGGTAATAAGTCGCTTATTCGATTCAAGCTGCAAGTAAGCAATTTTTAAGCTGACCAAGCCGGTGTATAGCCGGTAATAAGCTGGCTTGTCCAATTCAAGCCGTCAATAAGTCGGTACTAAGCGACTGTAAGCCGATTTCTGCCACCTGGGCTGTCAGTACTACCGGTACTTTAGATACACCAAAGACTACAACTTTGACTACAAGAAGCGGACGAACCGCACGACGATTTCTAGCCTTTTAATTATTCTATTGTAACATTCAAGTTTGTCACAATTTAAATTTTGAATTTATATTCATATAATAATTAAACGATTAGAATATTTGAGATTGAGTTTTTAATAAATCATTTTATGTAAATATAAATTAATACACATAATACATATATAAATTAAGCCACATTCTGGCCGGACGAACTAAATGAGATTGAATGTGTCCCAAAACGTGCCAAAATATAAATGCAAAACTTGTCAGTAACAAGTTGTCATTGGCGCTAATTAAAGTATTCAAACGTGCGAAAGCTGTGTGCAGAAGTAAGTGGACTGGCCAGTGGCTGTGACAGCTAGTGCACCCTGAAACGTTAGTCTAAAGTGCCCCTTCATAAAGGACGTTAGGCGCAGGCCAATTTCGGGTTACCGAAAACTCGCATTATTGATAAGATGTTAATCAAGATTTTTTATTTGCAAACGATGGCTTTATATAAACTTATAAATTTTCATTATGGAGCATCATTTAATTGTTATTTTTCAACTGATCAGTTCAAGTCTGATCATGATTCTGTTTGTGATTTTTCTGTTTGTGTTTGGTTTATATGTCACTCAACGTTATCGATGGCTTACCATATTGGCTCGCAACGGAATTCCCGGTCCCCCACCAAGTTTCCTATCAGGAAATTTGTTTGACTACATGAACAGTGCGAATGTGCCTAAAATATCCGAATACTTTGCCAAGTACGGACCGGTGATGGGCTTCTACATGGGCTCGCGTCCGGTGGTGTTGATCAACGATATAGAGCTTGCAAGACGAATTCAAATTAAAGATTTCGCTAAATTTTCCGACCGACAAAAGTCTGGCCTCAAGTACGGACTGACGCCGAATCCAAAGTACTTCCACAACATTCTCTCGGCGGAAGGGTCTCACTGGAAACAGTTGAGAAGTATCATGAATCCAACATTCAGTGCAATGAAGTTGAAAACAATGACACCGATCATTGACAGTTGCATTGACATTTTGTTGGCTAAAGTTGAGGACCACTCGAAGGCGGACAAGGAGTTTGACATTTACATGGACTTTCAACTGTTCACCATGGACGTGATCACCAAATGTGCCCTCGGCATGGACATTAATGTGCAAGCCAATCCAGATGATGAATTTTTAAAAGCAGTCAAAAGAGCATTTGATGCACCAAGTCGACTTGTTACTTTCTTCATCTGCTTTTCGGAACTAGACTTTTTCCTGTATCCGTTTAGAAGAGCAATGCAGATGTACAAGGAGTGGCGAGGACTGTCAGCAAGTGACACTCTGGCAAAACTGGTCCAGGCAGCAATTAAGGATCGAGTCAACAAATCTACACCAAAACCACAGGACATGCTTCAAATGTTGCTCGATGCTAAAATGACACAAGACCAAATTGAAAACACAAAATCGTTGAATTTGACAATCGATCTAAACAAATACCAGCAGAACGATGAAGTGGCACAAGATTCCAAATTCCTAACAAATAGTCAAAGTCGAAACATCAAATCACTGACTCATGACGAGATTGTTTCAACTGCACTAGTTTTCTATGAAGCTGGCGCTGAGACTAATGGTTCGACATTGGGCTTTATTGCGCATGTACTTGTGAATAACCCGGACATTCAAGAAAAGGTAATGTTAATTAATGTTAATTATAGTTATATTGTATAATGATTTATCAAAACAACAGGTTCGTGAAGAAGTGATTGAATTGTACCGAGAGGAAGGCACCTTCGACTACAACACCATGACCAAACTGCCCTACATGCATTGTGTGATCAATGAAACGATGCGATTGTACCCTCCAATGGCCACTTTTGTGACCAGAACAGCCAACTCGGACTACGCCTACAATGGAATGACTATTCCCAAAGGTGCCTCAGTGCGCATTCCAACCCACCAACTTCACCACAACGAACTGTACTGGCCACAGCACGATCGTTTTGATCCAGATCGATTTCGTGACAAGTCAACAGTCGATTCGGTGGCCTTTCAACCATTTGGCACTGGTCCGCGCAATTGCATTGGAATGCGTTTTGCACTGTACGAGATTAAGTTGGCATTGGCTAAATTGCTGTTCAAGTATCGACTGGTGCCCGGGCAGAGTACAGAGAAAGAGTTGACCGTTGATTACAAATTCTTTACACAGTCACCCAAACATGGCGTCTTTGTGAGAGCAATTCCGTTGGAGTTTGTTAATTAAATTGAACATCAGTCAAAAATACACTCACTATGCTATTGGATAACGGTTTAGTGATATTTGTGCGAATTTTTTCAGGGAAGAGCCTAAAATAGATATCTGGCCATTGTATATTTTTTTTTGTTTTTTGAAAAATTTGCAATATTTTTTAAAATGTCGAATATTCAAAAATAAAATAAAATATTTTATATATAGCAATATTTTGCTGTATTTTGTCGAACCGTAATTTTACAAAGACAGAAAGTGTTCTTTGTATCACCAAATTGTGTCACACGAAGAATGATTCAATTTTATGATTTAAGTAGTAAGCTTTATTAAAACATTCATTTATAAAAACGAAACACTTTGAACGGATCAACCAAAACGACCCTCTCTAAAATCTCTTTCATAACCAGGATCATTAATGATAACTTTCTTTTTGATAATTTTGGTGTAACCATCAGGCACATATTCATCTCGGAATCCATCTCGAAATCTACCACCACCGCCAAATCGATCACCTCGACCAAATCTGCGTCCATATCCTCGACCATATCCATCGCCATAACCACCACCACCACCATTGTTGATGATTATTTCTTTTTCTCTGATGATTTTTCTCGTATCACCAAATCCCAAACCAGAACCGCCATATCGACCGCCGCCGTGTGCACTGACAATCAAAACTAGAAACACTGTGAGCAATTTCATTTTGAAGACGAACTTGAAGAAACTTGAACCGAACAGCGCTGTTGTATAAATACGAATGATGTAAAATATTTAAAAATTCAAATTTCTATTGACTACGACAAAATCGTTTACTTTTAAACAATCAGTCATTGGAAATTTATAATTAGACACTTGACAAGGTGTTGAACCTGAACGAATTAAGACTGACTTTGTTTGTCCATTGAGGATGATTGAAGGTCTGTTAAGCATACGAATTTGTGACAGCCCATTTCATAAATGACATGCAACATGTGACGCATATTAGATCAAATGTTTAATTGATTATTTGCGTGAAATTGGTCATTTAGTTATGGTCAATTGCTTTTTCGAGTGAAGGACACTTTTGTTTACACAACCGTTTCTCTCCCCATTTAAGTTTGCAAACAAATTTTTTTCTAGTAAATTTAATATTTAAAATATTTTAAAAATATTGATTTTAACGTGACAATGGATAAGTTTTAGCACAAGTCTTTTCCCCTCACTATTTGCTAAACACAATCGTAAATCTAAACCCAACATCCATCAATTTCTCATGTGGACTATCTCTACGATAAATCGGAAATTTAGCCACAAAATCTTCCTTTTCCCCATAAGGCAAATTATGGTTCCTGTAGAAGCCGGCAAACATCGTATAGATATCTTCCATTTGTTCAGTAATCCTGACCGACTCAAGCAAATCAATGGACATCTGAGTATTTTTGCCGATCTTATGTGGAATATCACCCAAGCAGCCTAAAAAGCACTCGAGCGCCACTACAAGCGCACTCCTAACACATACTCGGAGTAGCAAACCATGCTAGAAGTAGCTACTCCTAATGCTACTACGAGAATGTCCCTCTACTCCGAGTACATACTCCAATACGTACTGCTAATGCCAAAATATACTCGTAGCATCTACTTGAGTATATATTTCCTACTCCGAGTATCCTGACAGCTTATTTTTCGCTCCGTATTAATTTTTACAATACATTAATGACAATTGTCAGTGATGTTCCCATCGACTGGATTGGTAAACAAAGTGGAATGATTAAAAATAACATTCGAAATTGAAACTTGTTAACAGAGCAAACAAAAAATATCCCAAAATAAGCTCGTGCTAGATTCTAGTAGATTCCTGCCTCCCAATGCCAAACAGGCATCTCCACTGAATTAATTGCTAAAACTGATCGAGTCGGACAGTCTAGATCGGGATTAAGTCGAAAAAAATTGACTGAGACTAGTGTCAGTTCCTGTTTATTTCAAGGCATCCATCTAACTCGACTAATCTGTACACTGGAGTACTAAGCGACGTGATCAATTGATACTCTCGTTCATCACCGATCCACTACTATCGATACTGTGTCCCTCAAGCACATCTACAACTACAATATAAAAGAAGGACTAGTCGGATTCGAATGTTACTCCGTTCCTGGACCTCATTGAGGATGGTTCCTCTTCCCTTCCCCTTCTTCCTCCCATGGACCAAGACTCTTGCCTCGCCATCATAGTTTCAGCTACATCAGATAGCCTCATCTCAATAAAGCTACTTCTCCTCGCACACTGAGCCTAACAACTAGTCGGGACACCAAGTTTCATTCCATTGATTTCAAACTTCTACCGCGTAACGTCTTCTGTGAGTGTTCTTCAGAAGTGCGCGCGCGCGTCTTCGCTGTGTATGTGTGTGATCACTGATCAGCGGGCCGCACTGTGCTGTGCTTTAGGTTGTAGTAGTGGCACACCACATTGCATCATTGCAGCAAAGACTTTGCCTCTGCTCGCACAACCACCACCAACCACACACAACGGTCGTCGTCTGCAGCATGCGGCCGAGAGCGGCACGTCCACTTCACTCTTGTCCTCTTTGCGAACACATGTCTCATCTCGCGCCTTGTCGAACTTCAACAGGTTTTGTCCTTTGGTTTCCTGTCGTTCTCTTATCATTCACCACTGGGTCTTAGTTTCTGGTATGTGTTCAATGTTTCCTTTACGGATTTTAATTCTTTTTTTGTTATCTATGTAGCTACCTCTGTTGGCTCTGAGTCTGCCTTGTTTGCGCTCAGTCTGCTTTTCATCCAGTCAATGTGTAGAACTCGTACGTATCTTATTGTACCATTCTAGTATTGTGATTATTTTTTTATTTTAGTACACGCTATTCACGCCTAATTTTCCAAGTTGCTTCTCGAGTTTATACACAGAATCTGACCTTTAGCAGTGTGGTAATTTTTTCAACGTTTACGTATATTATGTTAATTCTTTTTATTATTTCGTCTAGATTTTTTTCTTTTTTGACTGCCTAGCGAGTTTGAAATGTCCCAAAACACGGGCTCGAGTGACCAGCACCGAGTGGCGATCTCGGACAGCACTTTCGACGAGAAACCTGCTCAACTTGAAATGCCTCAGACCACTGGCTCAAGTAAACGATACCGAGAGGCAGACTCCGACGGTTTCAACGAGAATAATCAACTACCACAAGAACAGCGATCCGACCGATATTTTCAAGATATGTTTATAAAAACACGGCAAAATGAAAAGTTGGTGAAAACCCTGATTGACGTAATCTTTGAAGGGAAAAACGAATTGGTGGAACGACTTATGCTGGAAATTGCACGACTGAAGAAGGAAAACGAAAAACTCCGTAATTCCAACTAAGACTATCGCGATCAAGGACCTCTCAAACGTTTTCGCTCGACTTAGGCTTTATTTTTTTATTCATCAGTATTTTTGTCCTGTAACTTAATTTGTAACTTGTAAATTATTTCCTTAATAAATTGTTTAACATATAAATATTTTAGTTGATTGGGCAGTGTAGAAGGGGGAGAGAACCAGCGTTTTGCAATATACTTAATTTTGCTACTCGGAGTATTACTGCAGCACTTGCTACGAGTGGTGCTCGGAGTAGCTACTCCGAGCGCATACTATAAGATCGAAAGAGTACTTGTACTACGAGTAGCTGCTACGAGTACTACAAAGAGTGCCGTTTTGGCTGCCTGGGCACTCATTGCTTTGTGGTCATATTTTGTTGGGATAGTTGGATTTCCATAAAATGTTGCAATCAGATTTGTACCCTTGTGTAAAATAATAAAAGTGTTGAGTATTTTAATAAATGTACAGTAATAATTAGAATACTTACTGCAGGATGTTCATAAAAATAAAGTTGAATCCTTTGGTTTTGATTAATTGTTGGGTGAGTTGATTCGAGTGTAACGTTGAGTAAGTTTATTTTGGATGGGGAGAATGTGTCAATCGAAGTGACAGTTGTGGGCGATTCGGTAACGGGATTTGTGGATCGTGTCACACAAGCACCACTGCGACAAACTCCATTTGGATTTCCAGGACAAAGCAAACCTTCGTACAGGTGAGCAGTAGATAGCAGAGCACCGCCGAGCACACATTTGAGCATGCATTGGTCATTGGTGAATGCAGTGCCGAGGTGATTGTCCACTTTGGTCAAATCCAAATTGTGCTTCAGTCCACACTCGCGCAGTGCAGCTTCCTGTCCACCGATGCACTGACCTGCCCGACAAATCTAATAAACAACAACAATTTTAGTGCACAAATTTTAACACAAAAATCAAAAACTTTTCCAAACTTACCCCATCACTGTCCTCAGGACAGACCTTTCCTTCATGAATCGAATCCACAGGCAGAATCACGCTTCCAATGACACACACGAGCATACATCGATTGTTTCTGTATGTTGCAGTGGCAGTTGACAGGTTCGCGATATTGTCAATGTGGTGCACTCGACCACACTCGAGCAAGGCATCGCTGGTTGAAGCAACATGTTGCACCAAGCCCAAGCAGAGAATCGCTCCGAAAAGTAGACACAATTTAAATTCCATTGCAATTGTGCAAGTATAGAACTTTTCACAATTTCACAATCCAGTTTGTGGCCACATTTATACGATTAAACTAAGCGGATATTTGCATTATCGTTCATCTCTAAAATTAAGATTCACTTGAGATTATCCAAAATTGCACAGGCATAGAAGTACTAAAGTGCGCACAATCAATTTGTCACTTTTAGGTCAGCACTTATCACAACATTTCAATCTCTAAATCATATTAACTTTATTGATACTAAATTAATTTGCTAATCATCTACAACTAACGTCAAGAAGATGATCAATTTGGTCACCTCAGAGTTGGTAGCCATCGTTCGAGTGGACAAATCAAACAAATCACATCTAACAAAGCACAAATCAAAGTTTAAATATTCCAAAAGAGACCAATCCATTTTCGAATGGTTTTAAAATTCGTTTATTTAATGTAGGTTAAGACATTCAAGTAGAGTAGAATTTGGAGAATACGGGAATTTAAATTGTGATTAGACTTCTTTGGCCAAATTGATCAAGAATCGATTGAGCTGTATCATCTTGTCCGCTTTCTATAGTTGAGCTTCAAACTTTCTGTCAAAGTGAACCCAAATTAGGTTAATCTGATACAATATGAGCAACTGTGCAACTTACTTGCGTATCAAATCGAGCACTTTTGCCTGCAATTTAGCCGATTCGGGCAGAATGACCAGTGCGTGAAGATCGGTCAGGTCGTATTCGGTGGCGACACCTAATGCGGTCAGATACTCCTCACAGATAGACTTGAGTGCATCCAATTGGTACTGTAACTGCAATGTACAAAATGTGAGTTTCTGATGTTCATTCATAGATGATGTATTACTTTGTCGGCACAGATCAATAGATCCTTGGCAATGCCATCGAGTGAGCTTTCGACTTTGCCCGTGAATATGAAGTGGAGCACCTGTTTATAGTTATGTTTATTTTAGGCCATGACCGTCAAATGAGACATATATATATTTTTGATATAATTGAGTTGGTTATTTTTACAAAAGTAAAAAAATCTTGTGAATAATAAAAAACGAATCGAAAAATATAAATATAGTTTCATTTTTTTTGAACGAATTTCTAGATGTTCAAGTGCGATACTGTTTTAGAAAGGTATTGAGCTACACTAAAAGGCCATAATGTCAAATAAATTAACTAAAAAAACAAATTTCAAAATTTGTTGTTTTGACATTCGGTCCAATTACACTGGACCGGAAGTAAATTTTGCTACTCTGAGTGGTTTATTTTAAAGGTGACATTTCATTGATCATTTACAACAAAAGCAATATTTAAGAAATGCACTATTGTTTAAAAGGCACTGTTGAAAATTGTAGTTGCCTTGTAGTTACATAAAAAAACATTCAATTTAATGGAAGGACAAAATATTTTGAGACAAAGACTTTTGACTGACTTTGCTCAATCTTTACTGAACACAACCGTAAAGCAAAATGTAACTTCCAAATGCTTTCGATGAATTGCAAATTTAGCGATAAAATCTTCCTTTTCCCCATAATCTAATTTATGATTCTTGTAGAAACCGGCAAACATCGAATAAAGATCTTCAAAATGTTCAGAAGTCCTAATAGGATCGAGCAAATCAATGGACATTTGAGTGTTTTTGCTGATTTTTCGTGGCATTTCACGCATTATT
This sequence comes from Rhizoglyphus robini, assembly GCA_023373905.1. NCBI lineage: Eukaryota > Metazoa > Arthropoda > Arachnida > Sarcoptiformes > Acaridae > Rhizoglyphus > Rhizoglyphus robini. Next base: position 2,130,677 of record JAKIJQ010000010.1, read on the forward strand.
TGATGGTCATTTTTAGTTGGGACAGTTAGATTTCCATTAAATGTTGCAATCAGATGTGTGCCCTGAAAATATATGTGTTGAATATTTCAATAAATGTTTGTAATAATACTTACACCAGGATGTTCATAGAAATAAAGTTCAATCCTTTGGCTTTGATTAAGTGTGGGATGAGTTGACTCTAGGGAAACGTTAAGCAACGTCATCTTGAATGGAGAGAATGAATCGATCGATGGTTGGGCGACAGTTGTGGGCGATGAAGCAGCATGTTGCCCAAAACCCAAACAGAGAACCCCAACAAAAAGTAGACACAATTGAAATTCCATTTCAAATTGCACAAGTGAACTTGTTCACGATTTTACAAACCAACTTGCAGCAACATTTATACGATTGAGCTACGCGGTCTAATCTACGATGTGCTATCGTTCATCTAATATTTGCAGACAATCAAACCAACTCAAGTGTACCCACGATCGCACAAGCACAACTCTAAAGTGTTCAATTGCACACAATCAATTTTTCACTTATCACAACATTTCTATTTTTAAATCACATTTACTTTATCAATGATGCTAAGTTAAATTAAATTACATTAATTAATAAAAACTATTGGTTGATTTCTGTTTCACGTCAATTTGAGCATTATAATTAGCCCAAAATCGAATCAAACTAAAAGTTCTTAAATCACGTGATCAATAAAATTGGCATTTTAGACGTTTTATTGAAAGATACGATCCAATTGAAACGTTGCCGGAGTAAACGTACGAAAGCGATCATTCGGGTTGACTTTCTAAATTAATTGATCATAATGATTGATTGACATATTTACGAACTGCTAATATTTGAGTTGATTTATTAATCGTCAATTTTTCGCCATAATGATCTTGGTCTGCTAAAATTCTACATTTCAAGCAGTGGAAAGTCTAGTTGAGGCTAGGACGTTAATCAAAAGTGAAAATTTGACAATTATAATCAAAAAATCATTTTTCAAATTAAGGTTGATCATTTCAGAAAATACATTCTAAATACAATTAAGTAGGATATTATTTTTAAAATTTTTAATTAAACTTGTAGAATCTCCTTTAAAAAAATATTGAGATAGCATTTCCCAAAGCTTTGCCCTAAAATGCAACTATTCTCATTGTTAATTCCACACAAGCCATTGTCATTCTATCGTCACTTTATTGAGTTGAACGAGGCGATTGTGCTGTTCAAGGACAAGCGTTCGATCCTAACTGTGTGGCTGATGATGGCCATTTTGCTCTACAAAATGGTACATCTGCCATTGCTGTATGCAGTGCCCCTCGCCGAACTGGATCGAGTCATACAGGCAGATGTGGCCTATATGATGTTCAATGTGCAAGTGGCCAACATATTCGATTCTTTGCTTGTGATGATGATTGTCTACTTTGTCTATGTGCTCTTTGTGTGTGAACATTGTGCACTCAACTCGATCATTCGTGGCTTACTCTTCTCAGACAGTGTCACATGTTGTCAACTGTTTGTTCGCCCTATGTATCGACATTGTCCAGTTGACTGGCTCATACGGAACAATTTTACAGTAATCACAAATGTTTTGCAAATCTTTGTTGTTGCATTGGGTAATACGAACATTTGTGAACAAGACTGACTATTAATCATTTCTACTAATAGACTCTACCTTAATTTACATGCACTGGTGTAATATGACTTTTATACTCAAGTACCGAAATGAATTGTTCTATCATCCGATTGGCTACTTCAATTTGTGTCTCAACTCGATCAACATGACGATCGTTTGTTTGACATTCATTTTGTTTGCCAATGTTCTCATCTTTGCTGCTTCACTTTCAATGAGTCTTCTCACCTTTTGTTACATCCGGTACAATCAAAATCTGGATATTTTGTCTCGATCTGTGAGAATAGTAAACTGGCGCGACATGAGCGATTTCATACGAAATGATATTACTTCGCACCAAATGGTTACAATTTTAAATCGAAAAGTTGGCAAACTTTTGTTTCCATTCATTCTGTTGAGCTATCCAATGAATGTCTTCTCGGTTATGGGATTATGGCTGCGTCAAGTGACTGGCTTTGCAGCGGTGATTGTTGCATTCATGCCATTGCACCAATTGCTCGGTATGGTCATATTTCACTTCTATACAGCTAAATTCACAAGCAAAATTCACCAATCCTCAAAAGTGCTAATGCACATCATGGTGGCCAGTCTTCATCGAGTGGGACAATTTCGGGCACGTTTTCGACTCATGCTCACCATTAGGAACCAGTGAATCCCTACTTGACCTCAAATATTTTCACGCAACATTGACTAATAGTTAAGTTTTCATATAGAAATTAATATTCCAAAAGCTCAGGGTCCTAGGATAGCGGCTTGATACCTACCAAAGATGCACTGATTTGAGTTAAAGCTTTAAAGTTGCTACCTTTGGCCATGCATCTTTGGTAGGTATCAAGCCGCTATCCTAGGACCCTGAGCTTTTGGAATATTAATTTCTATATGAAAACTTAACTATTAGTCAATGTTGCGTAAAAATATACGAACCAAATACTTATTCGCTGGTTCCTACTCACCATTGACCGGTTGCACACCACAAAGCGATATGGCATGACATATGGAGCACTTGGACTGGTGTCCATGAAGTCGTTTGTAAAGGTAATTCAACAAGCGAAGTTAAGTAATCTAATTGACAAATTGACTTTTAGTGTATGCTTTTCTATGGTGAAATGTTGGCCTATGCTTACAAAATGATTCGAAAAATCGATTAATTGTTTGAACAGAGTTGTGATTGAGTTGAACTTGAAGAACTTGAAGTTGAGCACGACTGAATTTGCGTCATGGTATATTTCCTCTACTTATTTGAGAATATTCATTCAATTTGTCATATTTTGATTTTAGTGATTTATTATTACTCTACTTCTTGTCGTTCAATTCAATCACTTTATTCATGTAGTATGCTCAATTTCATTTGTCTATTGATTTTATAGATTTTTTATGATTTTGACTGTGAATGAAACGCTTTTCCCTCATTAAAACATTGGAGGGCGTTAGCGCCTATAAAAAAATCATACTATTCGGCGTTGTACACCTCAAAGAAGGTTTTTCAAGTGTACAGTGGAAGTGTAAAGTAGAAGTTCAAACTATATGAATGGACCTTGTGTGTGCGACACGCAACTTTTGCTGGGGCATATGTCGCATTTTTTGAACACATTGCTAATCTCTCGCTGTAAATTTTGAAAGTCCACTGCCAGCAGTACAACCAGAGTTTTACGTTATGTCCTAATTATGTCAGCTCAAAGTTTAAGATTTATTCCAGTCGAAATCACGAAAAAATGACTGCTACCAAAAATTGCCACCAAATACGAAATACGAACGTTTAATGTGAGTGTGTACGTTTCTGTGTGTTGTCTTCTGCTTGGTAACACAAGAAGACACAAGAAAGCCTACTCAAAAGCTTTCGTAACCAGATGCTCTATACAGCGCCGTTCCGCCCCAAGGAACACCGGGAGCACGTGCGCGAGGCGCCAAACTGGACAGGGCGCAAAAATCAGGGTTGGTGGACCAAATTGGTGGCCCATATACAAAAAACAGGGGCGAAAAAATACTAGGTGCGGAGGGCGCAAGTTGACCCAGGAACGGCACTGGCTCAATATATCATCAATGTGATTAGATTTGATTGCACACACACACACACAAATACACAGAAAGTATGCAATAAAGCAACCTTTGTCCGTATCTCGATCCGAAACGTTTCTAAAACGTCAGATGAGTTTGCTCTCAGACTATCAAATGTCACAGTAGAGTGATCGGTTGATTGCATATAGCCATAAAGATTAAACATACAAAGTATTATTTTGTGTTAATAAAGAAATTTATTTATATAATTCAATTCACAATTTCAATTCAACCAAACAAATCTTAGAACATTAACATTTTAAATGGCTAATTACTTCCCAAGACACATTCCTTGAGGAATTTTTCTTTGTTTTCCAAATAACTTTTGAAGTTTGTTTCGACAAAGCCCTAAAACAAGACAACAATGTTTAACAATGCTAGTAATGTGGGGATTACATACCAAATTAGCCTTTCGGTCAAAGGGAAGTCCATCAATGAACGATTCGTTCTGTTTTAGGAAGAAAGTCGTGAAAAACATAAACTGTCCCAGGATAAAAAGTTTCGTTTCGGTTAAGATTTTCTTGATTGAATTCTCCGGTTTGGTGGAATAACCAGGCACAATTCGATCGCACGCTTCAATGTATAGTTTGATAAAGTTTTCCAAAACAGAATCACTCGGTAGTTGCATATCTTGAAAGTCGAACAGTTCTCGGTCCCATTCCATCAGAAATGCTCCTAAATCATGGCCTCGATAGCCATAGGACGAGTACTCCAGATCGACCAGTCTGATTGACTGATTGCGACAGTCCACCAAAATGTTACTTCCACGTAAATCGTTGTGACAAAACACTCGTGGTGGATTGATCTGTTTGATGTAGCCTACAAATTGGTCAAACTCTGCCCGCAAGTCACACTTGCCCAGGCATTCAAAATTGAGTTCTTTCACTGCTTCGATCACTTCAGGATTGGACAATCCTTCCTCTAGGTCACATCTCATCTCATCCATAAACCAGTTGTTGTTCTTACGGAGCGGCACATTCAGATAATTGGTTCGGGCTATTAGATTTGCAAGTTCGCGAAGTAGTTTCGGGTTTTGCTGATGTTTTGGTCTGAATTGTTCGTGCTGTGCATATGTGAAATGATGCAAAAATGAACTTTTTATGTGACAAATCATTAATGATAAACAAAACAAACCTCATGAAAAGCTTGAATGAATCCATCATTGAAGATACCATAAACCTTTGGACCAATGTTCACCTCGGACAGTAATGTCAAAACAATGGTATCATTCAGTCGTTCAGTCTCGTCATTGTTGAAATTGATCAGCAGTTTTGGTTGGTAAAGCTTAATGGCCACCACTCGAGGCTCATCTCGATAGATGCCACCGTCCGGTGTCGTTTGAACTGACTCCTTGAGTGCAACTTTGTACAGCTGATTAGTGACTCCACCAGAAATTCGTTTCACTTCCACATCATCGATGCTTTTAGCTTGATTCCAGGTGCCACCAATCTTTATAATATTAAAGTAAAGTCAAAATGTTTCGTCGTGGTGGGATCGCTCAAAGGTACAGAATGGGACATGCGCAGTAGAGACATTCTTTCATATTCAGTACATACACACACACAATGCACTATTGACAGTACACTATCCCTATCTTTATAATATTAAAGTAAAGTCAAAATGTTTCGTCGTGGTGGGATCGCTCAAAGGTACAGAGTGGGACATGCGCAGTAGAGACATTCTTTCATATTCAGTACATACACACACACAATGTACTATTGACAGTACACTATCCCTATCTTTATAATATTAAAGTAAAGTCAAAATCTTTATAATATTAAAGTAAAGTCAAAATGTTTCGTCGTGGTGGGATCGCTCAAAGGTACAGAATGGGACATGCGCAGTAGAGACATTCTTTCACTTTCAATGCAACGGGAGAAGCGGACAACCCCCCGTTGCAAGCAACAGGGGGTTTTAACAAGTCAACTGCAAACGCGTAGCAGTTTGCGGAGTAAAACGCAGCAAACGCGAAGCGTTTGGGTTGACTTGTTAATGTAAGTTTGACACAGATCCAGACAGCGTTGTTCGATGTTTTCGGGTGTTCCACCTCTCATCAAGCCTTGCTTGAGGCTGGCTAATGAGTCTAATAAACTGACATCTTTCTTATTGTCATTTTGCGCTTTCGAATCAGACATTTCATTGCTGTTTGCATCGACTTCTGTTTTAGCCATAATTTGGTAGAGTTAGGTTTCGTTTAATGTCACACTTTTAGCACGTTACTTAGTGAACTGTTTGAGACAAGCAGCAACTGTACCACCTTTTATTACGTTTACCGATTGTTTAGTTTGTGTGTTCACTCTTTGAATCAAGGACAGTGATAAGCAACTGTGCTTTTGAACTCGAGACAATCGTGATAATCGCAGATGATTGTGTGTGTATAAAAAACAGTATTAGCACATTGTACGACTGATAACTGTCACGAGCTGGCAATCACTATGTCCATAATCGCGTCTACGGCAGTAGTACAACAGCACTATACATGATTAATCATAAAAACCCGAGCCAAAAAGTGAACTTGATCTGCAGATAATAATAACCAATGATCCGTTGGATCAAAAGAAAAAAGATTAAATTATATTATTATTTTTATTTCATAAAAATAAATGATATAAATAATTTATGTTGTATACCAAGTTGAATATTTTTGCTTCTCGAACAATTTATTTATTTCAGTTTTGTGCCTGGATAGGGCTCTGACTAATTCTCTGAGTCATAAGTCTCAATCAGGTTAACTTGGTCTGGCCACAACCAGTTTTTCGGTATTACTGTCGAACCGAATCAAATAACTCCATATATGTTTCTTGTCCCAATTCAAAGAGAACGAGGCCAAAAAATCATAAATATATTGACCGTATGCACACAGTATTTGAGGCCAAGAATGAATAATTTCTGAATAAATAATAAAAGAATAACAAACATACCAACTAGCTAAATGAATCAAATTCTAACAATCTCATTTAAATTGTGAAGTTCTTCTATATTAGAATGAAAACAATAAACGGCATTTAGTGACTGTGTGTCTACTTTTTGCCATGTAATGTGATGCCATCATCAATGATTCATCATCCCTTCAAGTAAAGTTGTTTCCATCTCTAAATGGCAAAGCTATCTTATTACTTTCTGTTTACAGAATTGGTTACTCAAGTTTTATACTCAACTTACTACTCAACTGATTTGCCTAATCGTTTATCAAACATATGATCACTTAATGTGATCCACTTTATTCACTGTTTCGTGCTTTTGAATGTGTTGATATGACTTTCAATGAATCTTATAAGAAACTGTTTCAACTTGCCTTAAGTAGGCACTAAACCAATAAACCAATAAATAACGATTAGTAATCATCATAATTATCATCGGCAAGGCAAACTTGAGACCATTAAATAGAGTAACCCACCAAGGTAAGGCGCTCACTAAGATCACTACCATACGATAAAAGTGTATTATACTCTTTTTTCAATTAAATATTAAAAAAAATATATAATTTATAAATAAAGTTTCGGTTTGGGCTTTTTCAATTTGCCTTTATATCGATTGGGGTTAGTACGAGTAGTAGTCTTGACTAGTATTCGTAGTAGTATTCGGACAATGAGATTTGTGAGAATTATAGAAATTTTATTCAAGATAATTTAAATTACACTATTGGGAAAATTCAAGAATCCGAGAATGAGGATAGTGATTACTGGCACGAGGTGGCGCTCACTCTGTATCAGATTGCGGGTATTGATGATGGACATGCAATGGCTACAGGGACAAAGAGTTACCCCAACAAACCTCATTTGAATTTGAATGCATGTGGAGTGTTTCTGCTGAACATTAAAGATGAAACTGACGATATTGACGAGTTTGACGATTCGGGCGATTCGGTGAAAGAGAAGAGAAGAAAGGGAAAATGTTCGGCACTGGTCAAGTGGCTACCTGAAAAAGGAGATGTCCTGGTTGCACATGCCACTTGGGCTGACTATTCGAACATGTTGCGTGTGCTTAAAAAGTATTCATTCAACTACTCGACTTCAAAAGCAAAGTCCGTGAGCATGTCTTCGTATCCGGGTTTGGTCTTTTCGGATGATGACTTTTACATTACATCACAAAACTTAGTGATTCAAGAGACTTCTCTCGACACTTACAATGACAAACTGTACGAAGGCATTGCTGCGCATGGAATTGTGATGGAATTTGTGCGCAATTCGGTTGCTAATCGAATGGCTACTTCAGGGATGGAATGGGCAAAGATTTTTGCGAAGAATAACAGTGGCACTTATAATGACCAATTCATGATTGTGGATTTGAAGAAGTTGGTTGATGGAAAAATTGAGAATGGATTTTTTACGGTCCTGGAACAACAGCCCAATTTGATCCACTACGAAGACATGAGTGATCATTTGCGCAATCACTTCTACTGGGCAAGTTACAATATCCCTTACTTTGAGAAAGTGTACGAGCAGTCTGGTTATGCAGACCAATTCAAGGAACACGGTGATCACTATTCGTATCAAAATGCACCTCGAGCTTTGATGTTCAAGCGTGACCAGGACAAAGTGCACGATGTCTCGTCCCTCTTTCACTTGATGCGTTACAATGACTTCAAGCACGACCCTCTGTCCCGGTGCAACTGTACACCACCGTACTCGGCTGAGTATGCCATTGCTGCTCGTTCTGATCTCAACGATCCCAATGGTGATTATCCACTCGAGGACCTGGAATTCGATGCCTCAGGAGCGATTGATGTGAAAATTACTAATTTGAAACTTGCGAGACAGATGGAGTTTGTTGCTGTGAGTGGACCTACGGACCAAGGTCAACCTGTCTTTGACTGGGACCACTTTCCGGACAAGAGCGTCAAACACTACGGCCAACCTGTTGTGTGGCACTTTAAACCTGTGATTACCAAGTGGGACCAAACAGGCAAGAGTTTTCCTAATTTTGATTTCGATTTCTGATAAAAATCTTAACAAACTAATAATTATAAATCATTAAAATCTTTAAATAAATAAATTAAAATTCATTGAAAAATTAATTATACAAATTAAACCCTAAAGATTGACCAACCAAAAACAAAAAATTCTACTCTTATCGATCATCCCATCGATAGCTTCCTTTTTGCATCACATTGGCTTAAATTTAAATGGAATAATTTGCCATTGCGTTCACGTGATATTAAATGTATAATTATGATCACTATGGTTTCCAATGCAATGCGATTAGCGAGTGATTGGACTGGATACGGGCAGATTGAGTTGGTACATTTGTAATAATATTAGTCATGAACTGGCATGTAAAACAGACATTTTGAAAATGCGCTCAAGTGTCTGGCACACATCGTACATCACGTGTAATGATCATGTAATAATCTCATTTTGCCTAATCGAATCGCTCTCTGTGTAACGTACATTTGATTGTATTGCAATTCACAAAAGATGAGCGCACCATTTTGTACTACATTTCTTGATTCTACTTAAATACGACTGTCGTTGCTTCAATTGTGTTGTAGCTCAGTAAAGCATCTCGACCATTTGTGCTGTATTAGTATTAGAAATCCTTTTCAATGGCTCCCAATAGTTCAATCGAAATCACTCATGTCATCTTCGACTTGGATGGCTTACTGCTTGGTATGTTCCAATGTAATCTTCAATTGATTTCCATTAAATTTTCATTGTTATTAGATTCTGAAAAATGCTACGAACGTGCATTTGAAAATATCACCTTAAAATTTGGTGCAAAACTTAATTTTGAATTGCGAAGTATTATTTGTTTGATTTTTCTATTAATAATTTTGTTTCAATAATTTTTTTTGTTACTCGTAGAACAACTGACAGGTATGCCCATGAGGGACTGTGCCAAATTGGTGATCAACCGACTCGACATTCCACTGAGCATTGATCAGTTTGCTGTTCTGTTTGAGATGGAATGCAGCAGGCTATTTTCGCATCAAATCCCACTGATGCCTGGAGCGGAACGATTGGTGCGTCATCTGTACTCTTGTGGCATACCAATTGCGATTGCCACTTCGAGCGAACGAATCAACTTTGAACTCAAAACCTCCTACTATCGTGATCTGTTTAGTTTATTCGATCATGTTCTCTGCACTCCAGACGATCCTGAAGTGGTTCGAGGCAAACCAGATCCACAGCCATTTTTGGTTTGTGCTTCACGCTTTGTGCACCGTCCACAAGATGGCTCCACTGTGCTCGTGTTTGAGGATTCGGTTGCGGGCATTAAAGGTGCCAATGCTGCAGGAATGAGATCAGTTTGGGTGCCTGACTCGAGAATGCCCACAGATGCTGTGCAGCCATTTGTGCGACTCAACTCACTTGAACACTTTCAACCGCAATTGTTTGGTCTCCCTCCATTTGAATGAATTCATTTGTGTCATAAATGTCATGACTTTGCCAAAAAACAATTTGTAACTTGACTGACTTTGAAATGTATAAGAAGATTTAGATATCTCTTCTTTTTTCGGTGAAATAAATCTGCGATCTTTTAAGATTTTTTATTATTTTGTAAATTATTATCTAAGAATGGCGCATGCGCTAAAGGAAATTGTTTTGGTACGAGAAAATATTTTTCATAATGGAAGATCTAGAGCTGATTCAGAATAGTGTTACATTAGATTATCAATATAATTTGCATTAAACATTTACATTAAATTATTGATATTAAATTAATACTAATTATGCTTGGTCCACTCCTTGTACTGTTGAATACGATTGGGGGTAAGAAAGTAGACCAATTGACCCCTCTTGAGTGCCTTGACTTGAAAAAGTTGAATGTAGATTTGCTTGAGGAATTTCACTCCATTCGGATTGAACAGTGAACGAATTGTTTCGTTCATCACAGCACAGAGTCCAGCCATTTTGTAGTTGCTAATTCTTAGTTTGGACCAATGCTGGGGTCGAGCCCATTTGATGCATTCCACCACTAGACAGCACAAGTGTCGGGATAGAGAGTTGACCTTCGCCAAAGTTATTACGCCTGAACGAGGATCCTTGAGTTCGTTCTCTGGATTCGTGATGCATGCGAGATAATTAAACAAGTCCGTTGCAAATGGAATGATCACTTCGATGTAGCTTTGGGTTTGGTAATTGGACACAGATTTGCGTAGTAGCATTACGAGTCGTTTAGTGAAACGAAATCGAGTGGACACCAAAAGAGTTGAGTGTGGCAGAAGTGCACGAACTAGTTCGATCTGTTCGTCCGCGAAGAGATGACCAAACACAAAGATGACATTATCCAGTTGAGAGAGAGGCTCCAGCAGATACTCAGATTTTGTTAGGTGTGGAAGAGTGTCCAGCTTGGGATAACCATTAGGAGGATACATTAACCGGTAGATGTTGGTCATTTGATCGTGTAGAAGAGTTGGCGATAACACGAGACACAGTTCGTGAAAAATTTGAATTGCTAAATAGAATAAACATTTGAGTAAATAATATGAAACCAAACAAACTCAAACTCACCAGTGTACCGCACAAATGGATCCTCACTATCCAGTAGACACCACTTGTAGTATCCAACACAAAAGTGCCAGTAAAATTCTCCGAGCACTAATAAAGTACTGGGAAGTTTCTCGAGAATCTCCACAGGATTCTTCACCTCCTCTCGATAGTCATCGGAGTCAATATCCCATTTGGCATGCAACTCAAAGGAGAAACTCTCGCTCCACGCTTCGTCGCCTTCATTTAGTTTTATAGCAAACTTACGACGTATTCCTGTGTATCCGGTAATTAGAGCCTTGGATATTTTGATGCGGACATATTCGCATTCGGACGGGTCTGCAACGTCCATGAGGGTCAGTTTGATAAAGAGATCCGATTCGAGGCAATTGGTTTCCTTCTGATATTGGAGGAAAAAGTTAATTGAAACTAGATTACATAAGGATAACGGAAACTGGACACTAACCGGAAAAGTGATCAAATACTGGACACCATCAACCAGTTTGATGTCGCCGAGGGACAAATTCAGTGGTTGTCTTGCCTTGAGTTTAGGAGGTTCAAAAATGTTTATATCCGTAATCTCTGTTTTCGTTTCCAAAGATTGTGAGTCCATAGATTCTAAATCCAGAGTTTCCTGATCAATAGACATAGTGACACCCTCAGCATTGGTCATCAGTTTCGAGGTATCGAGAGCAGTCTGCGTAAGTCCATCCGACGGTTCTTCTTCATCAGCATCGACGGCTTTATCCTCAATCAGAGTGACACGGAACTTTTTCTCCTTTTTAATAGTTCCGGTTATTTTGTGAAAGCTCAGCAGCAACTGACGTCCGTACTTGAGACCCTGTTTAGTTGCTAGGCCCACGATACAGTCCTTAAACTCTGAAGCGGGTAGGTCAAGTGGGTTTCTACAGATAGAAATATTATGGATATTAATATATTTCATAGAATTTTTAGTGAAACTTACTTTTCGTGAAACTCAGGTAGCTGAAGTATATGATTCCACAGACAGTCGAATTGTGACTTAAAGTTTTTAAAATATTTGTCATTTTTAGACAAACTGTGATAATGCACATTGTAGAGTGAAAGTACAAAAATGGGCATGTTGTATGCACTTGCCAGTATATCCTCTTCTGGATCGGTCAATTTTGTGTAGAACTTGTCAATAGGTCCAACAGGCTTGTTATCTTCGTTGGTGTCCATAGGTACTGGGGACGGTACGTCCAAATCGGTCACTTTTGTCATGATGATACGAATGAACTAGTTTGAGACTTAAAAGAAAATAAAATCAAAATCGAAACGGACGAACTAATCGAAACGGCACACCATTTCTAACATGATTGAGCATTCCCTGACTCATTTCAGAAAGTTCTCATTCTGTACGTTGCTGGTTTCACATGCACAAATTGAATGACTTACAATGTGTAGAAAAAGTGTATGAATTTATTTTGTTGCTATTTAGTTTTTAATTTTTAAATAATAACTCAGATTGTACATTTGATGGAAACTTTTAATTGAAAAGTACAATACTAAAAAATCAAAAGTAATAAATGAAAATCTTTAGATGAGTCTGAAATGTGTTGAAAATAAATTTTAATAAATTTACAATTTTTTTAATCAATAAAATATGTTTTTATTATTTATTATTTATATCTTTTTGTTAATTATGATTCAGGCACAGTGGATTGTGTGGATCAAAAATAAAACTGGACAACATTCATGAGATAGTAAAAAAATTCAATCAATCAAAATCTGATCAACTAATTTAAAAATTAAAAATTTTTGTTTTTGTTTCAGACATTTTCAGAATATGGGTTACATGGGATAAAATACGGCACAACAAAACAAAAGCTTCTATCCTAAATAATTTAATTTAAGCAAATACAGAATAAAGTTGCAACTTTAATCGGAAATCGGAAATTTCCTATTTACGAAAACGATTATTTGTCATTTCACCTACACGGAATAGTATAATAAAAGAAAATCAAAAAGAAATCATTTACACAGCATTGGTTTCAAAAGCATCGGCACTGTCAGCGATGATGTTGATGAAGTGAAAGTGCAATTAAAACGATTACACCACAAGTGCATTAATTAATTGACAATTTCATTAATAGACAAACAAGAAATTTTCTTGTTTTTTGTTAATGAAATAGAACTAAGTCAATATAAAACTATTATAGAACGGTACGAAATTAGGTTTGACACAGAGGATGAGTCCGAGGGGAAGGTTGTCAGTTCAAGGTTACTGTACAAAATACTTGTGTTGATCGAAATGATAACAACAAACACAAATGTGCGTATATTAAATACTTTCAGTGCGTTCAAACATCCGATAAATTATTTTGGTACATTTTCCATGTAAGATATTTCGTAGAAAAGCTAGAAAATATGATGCAACCGTATTACTGTTTAAATCTGTAATTATGAAATTAAAAACAACAATTGTAGAAACTTTAGTAATTTTGAAAGTCTAAGATGTACATTATAAAGTTCGATCATAAAAATCTGTAATTTATACTGAAAAATGTGCAACGAAGCAAAATGCCAGAGTTGAAACTCACAAAAAGCCTCAGGAACCTCTCTATGCGCATTAAGTCCTTTAGCGATTCAGATCAAATTTTCAGGTGTTTTTTATAATTGCCCATATAGATATGTTTTGTATTGTTTGCAGCGATTGCTGTTGGCGATTCTAGGGGGCTTAACCGAAAATTTTGAAAAAAATCTTAGCGAGCCCCATGACAAATTTTAAATCCGAGCCCCCTGACCCAAAAATAGCAGCACATCCCTGATCGCTTGCCATTGTTTATATATTCACGATCCCACTGCCCTAGAATTTCTCTGGTCTGAATTAATTGAAATTAAACAAATAGGTTATAAATAGAAAGAAGAATAATCAAAATCAAAACAATATATCCAATTAAGAAAAGCTTCATTAAAAGAGATCGCTTGTGAGTGGGCCACAGTTGAATTCGAGAAACAACAGCAAGAAATCAATCACTCAGTATTGATTGAAGCAGCACATATGAAGATGTATATGATGATGTCGTGAAAGTGCAATTAAAACGAATCCACCACAAGTGGTTAATCAATTAATTGGTTGGCAAATTGCAATTTCATTACTAGACAAACAAGAATTGTCCTTGTTTTTTTGGGAATTCAATGGTACACACCGGAAAAATAGTCTTTTTTTAAACCTGAGGCGAATTTTAAAAATTCTAAAGGTTTTATGTTGAAAAAGTATATTTGATTTTAACTGATTCTCACTAATTACAAATGAAAATTTCCGTATTCTTGCACTTGGGCAACAATAGGAAGAAAATATTTACACAGACAGGCTCCTCGTGACACAAATTTTCCAATTAAATAAAATTCCGTCAACATCACCATCCTCGGCATTGTACACCCAAACACACATTGGAGACAAAACAAATTGAATTGCAAATTTCATTTCGTAATCCTATAAAATTTTCTATAAAAGGGCCAAACTGATCCATTTTCAAGTCATTCTTTGTCAAACAGTGATTGGAATCAGTGTGGTCTGTCCGAAATACACACAACACAACAAACTGATACAATGATTAAAGATATTTTGAAGGACATTTCTGATCTGAAGGAAGATATTTTGAATTATGAACGCAACAGCACCGACCAGACTGTCTACGACCAAATAGACTCAATCCCACTGTACAACAAGTCCGCATTCGAAGTGAGCCAGTGTTACATGTCTGAAAATTTAGACATAATTCCGTCGACATTTATTCGCATACTCGTAATTGTGTTGTACAGTTCGACTGCGACACTTTCACTGTTTGGCAATGTTGTGGTCATTGTCGTACAACTTGTCTTCTATCGCTCACCGCCACTGCAGAACATTCGCAAGTATCTGATCAATCTGGCACTGTCAGACATTGTTTTCGGTGTGCTGTGTGTCCCATTTGTGAATACAGATTTCATTATGGGTAAATGGATTTTCCCTAATTGGCTCTGTCCAGTCACGCATTATGCTCAAATTCTCAGTGTGTTTGTCACCTCAAACACCTTGATGGTCATTGGTCTTGAAAGGTTTGTTGGACTAAATTATTTCCAAATTAAATAACTCAAAAATGCATCCCAAAACAGATATTCAGCAATATTTTTCCCACTTTCAAACATGCAACATTTCCTACGGTCCAAATCGTACATTCTGTTAGCGTTCATTTGGCTACTTGGCTGTGTGTATGCCTACTTTCTAATTTATGATGCAAAGGCAGACTTGCAGGAAGAAACCAAAACGAACGAAGAAACAGTCGCAAACATTTATCAGTGCAACAACTACATTGGTGACACTATTTTGGAGGCCAAATACCTCATTAGCATCAATTTTGTGCTCACATTTGTTATGCCGCTGATTGTGATTGTGTTCACTTATACGGCTATTATTAAAAAGTTGATTCGCGTCAACAAATCGATGTTTGAACGAAAGTACACTTTCAATAAGGTAAAAGTTTGATTCATTTTGGTACATAATATTGAATTTATCGATGATTATTATACAGGTGGTAATATTTGAATCAACTTTCTCTCCCCGAAAGCAGCAGCGTTCAACTGAGAGCAGATATGCTACCCGATGCGCTTCAGTACAGTCTTTTGGTACCAGGAGAAATGGATTTACTCATCATAAAAGTTTATCAAGATATAAAAAGGTAGGTCGCTGTTAAATCAATTTTGAATGACTAATTCCATTTCCAACACCTATAATCCAACCAGTCCATAAACATCACTCTGCTCATCATTGTGCTGTACGGCATTTGTTGGAGTCCAATCAAAGTGTTTCAATTGTTGCACCAATTTCAACTCATTCTGTACTGCACCAAGCCACAGTATCACATTCAACTCTACGTCTACATCGCATTTCACTGGTTGGCAATGGCAAACAGTCTCGTCAATCCAATTGTGCACACATTTGCGAGTCAACGCTTTCGGGTAAATTTGTTTGTTTG
This sequence comes from Rhizoglyphus robini, assembly GCA_023373905.1. NCBI lineage: Eukaryota > Metazoa > Arthropoda > Arachnida > Sarcoptiformes > Acaridae > Rhizoglyphus > Rhizoglyphus robini. The sequence goes on from JAKIJQ010000010.1 coordinate 2,146,756, forward strand.
TTTGTTTAATGTTTTGTGTACACTAACACTAATATTATTTTAGAGTGATTCGAGAAAAATCTTGAAATTCCTGAAATTTGTAAAATAATTTTTATTATTTTAAAATTTAATTTAATTTTTTAATTTTTAAATTTGTTTGATTTGAATACAGATTTTATTTATAAATTCATCTTATAATAAACAAAATTACAAATCCGCATCTCGTCTTTTAATTGCGATATAAATTGGCGAAGTTTTGAGTAGTAAAACTTGATTTTTCAATTTCAACTTTTCCTTCGTTCGTTCAGTTGGATTCACTTGAAACTTGTCGATCACATTAGCCAGCGCCATTTTGACTTCCATCAGGGCAAATCTCATTCCAACACAATTCCGTGGTCCACCACCAAAAGGAAAGTAAGTGTAGGGCGCAATTTTGGATCGGTTTTCGGGCATAAATCGTTCTGGGTTAAATTTTTCTGGTTCAGCAAAGTTGTCTTCATTATGGTGAATTGCGTAAACTGGTATTACGACTGTTTGTCCCTTCTCGAGAGTTAGGTCGAGTTCGGGGATTGTGTACTGCTCGGACGATTCACGAATCAACATTATCGCTGGTGAGTACTTGCGCAGTGTTTCCGATACAATCGCATCGAGATAGTCCAGTTTGGACAATGTTTGATAAGTCAGTTTGGGATCGTGAATTTTGGCTTTTTGGATTTCAAAATGCAACTTATCTTGGATCTCTGGGTTCAGTGCCAATTCATACAGACAGAAAGACAGAGTCGAAGCAGAGGTTTCGTATCCAGCAATAAAGAAAATCATCGCCTGTGCCATGATTTCCTCTTCGGACAAGTATTTCGAGCCTATGATGTTCTGTAATTCAGTTTGTTCCCGTTCCAATTCTTCTTTTCCAGAATTTGTGTAAATTCTACCTAGGTTATCATCATTTCTCAAAGATTTTCTCAAACTCCCAACATCGTGTTCAGCATTGATCAACAATTGAAGCAAATCATTATGTTCGACCGAGTTTATGCACTTTTTCCGTTCTTGAATTAAATGTCGTGAAAGTGTCTCAAAGAAATCATAGCCACTCAGGTAGAGAGGCCACCACTTTCGATTGACCATCCAACGTTGTGTCCACTTGGGCAGTATCAACATTGCAAACAGACGCGGCAAACTAAGTTTAAAAATACTCTTGACTTTAGACACGAAAATAGTGTCACTCTTCTTCTGAACATTAGTTTCAGTTGCGAAAGCAGTCTTGGCCAGTATGTCCACCGTGTAATTGCCCATTGGGTCGAGTGCCTCGAAAGTTTGTTCGCTTTGAAGTGCCACTTTTGAATTGCACCATTCCACGAGAGAGTCAACACACGACTGCATTATTTGTTCCATGTTCTTCAACCTTTTTTCCCGTGAACATTGGAGTGATGATCGAACGGATGCGAATCCATTCCTCACTTTGCACTGCACCAACATTGTGACTGAATATTGCGTGAGTAGCAGTAGAAGGAGGTCGATTACGAAATATGTGAAAGTCCCGAACAAGGATTCGTTTGATTAATTCAGGTCGCGCAATAACAAGAACTGGCTTCTGTCCATTGAAGAGACTAAAAATTTAACAAAATTTAATAAAAATCAAACAATTTTTTAATACCCAAAAACTTGTCCATATTGTCGCAGATATTGCGAAAGCAAACGAGGAAATGGAGTGAAAAGACTGATGAAATTACCCAAAAAGGGAACTGCAGGAGGACTCTGGATCCCACGTCGTCGCCAGTAGTGATGGTTTTGAGTTGAGTAACTGATATAATTTTATACTGAGATTTACTTTGAAAATAACAGAATTAACTTACCAATATAACAATAGAATCAAACTAGGAAATATCAAAATCCAATTTTTGACAACAAATTGAACCAAAAATTCTATTCGAGCTAATGTAAAAGACATTTTCAAATGAATAATTGTAAATGCTAATTGGGGGTTTTTATATTACATTTGGCAATGAAATTAAATGAATCGCACTTGACTTGAACTTGATTATCACAAAAATGTCTAATAAATCAAAAATTTTATTTTGCACAGTGCAATAAGATAAGAAAAGTGATTTTCAATATTAAATTTTGTTGTGTCATTTTGATTTTTTGGCACTTTTATTTAGTTATTTACAAACAAAGATAAAGATTGTTCAATGATATGAAATGTGTAAATCATAACTTGGCAGCATGATTTTATAAAATAGTATTTTACAATGCATTAAAAATCACTCCAACAAAAAGGTGCTTCAAAGTCAACTCATGTCGAGCAAGAATTTGTTCAATTCGAAACAGTTGATTGTGCGATAATTTGGATGAAGCCTCAAATACAGGAATCAACTGAGCGACTAACTCATTTTCGTGTTGAATATCACTCACAAAAGGACTCTCAGGATGTTCTTCAAGTACTTCTTCAGTTTCTCTTATCAATTTTTGTGTCCGTTCGATAAGACTTTCTGATGTTTGGTTTGATGACTTGAAGTTTGTGATAATTTGTTGAACGTTAGCCAACTCTTCCGAAATTCGATTTTGGCGATGATAAATTTGCTTTTGATAAAGTGCTATTTCGGGTGGTGATTGGTGCGAGTTCAATTTATCGCTCATTTCTTTGACAAACTTCAAGTGATACTCGACAGCATCCAACAAATGTCCATTGCCTTGCAGACGAATCTTATCAAGAGTGGCATCGGTCTGTTCAATCACCAGTTGCACTTGGTCTTTCACTTCGGACAAAGATGGATCATTTTTGATTACTAAATTAAATATTATTTTAAAAACTAATCAATATTAATTGGAGGAGCGACCGAAATCACTCACGCTGAGCGAGCGAAGCGAGCGAGGTGTGAGTGATTTCGGGAGTGACGATTCCCTGCCAGAAAAAAAGGGAATTGGGGCAATTCTTGTGTGCGCTACTCATCAAAAACTACTGCATGGATTGGTCTGAAAATTTAACACAGTGTTCTGCTGGTAGTCTAGATGTGCTGTATAGTTTTGAGGCCATAAAGGTCAAAGGTCAAAGGTATAATAATTTTTTCAAAAAATTCAAAATTTTGTATTGAAATGTGTTGAGATTGAGTGTCAACACAGGGTGTGTGTCTCTGTGTGGCACAGCCAAGCACATATTCTCCCGTGCGCGCCCACTGTGCGCATCAGAGATGCGCAGTAACAAGCACAATCAAACAGGTGTCTAGGAGTTGGCTCCGATCTATGTAAGTTAAGTCACTTAACTTAAGTGTCCAAGTCAGTCGCTGTAGTGATGTTATTTACGAATATTCGAATAATTCGAATATTTTTTTCGAATATTTTAAACATGGCAACATTCGAAAATGCACTAATTTTATCATATTTGAATTCGAACAAATATTCGAATTATTCGAATATTCGGCGAATATTTGAATCCTCTTATCAGGGCCCAATTGCCCAAATTTAAGGCACTCAAATTGGAAGATGGGATTCCAATTGGGATGTCAATCTTATCTAGTTTCTTTCTCGGTCTATCTATTTCTATCTTACAACTTGTCGCGTAGTTAGTCCGGACAATTTTTTGTGTAATTAGTCCAGAAAATTGGTCTTTTAGATAGTCCGGAAATTGGTGGGTAGTTAGGTAGGGAATTGAATTTACTAATCAGAAATGAATTTGCATGCTATTTCTTTTTTCAAAACTAAAGAACAATAATCCTAGATTATATACAAACACTTATTTATTCAGATGAAGTGACTAGATAAATTGATTCGCTGATAATTTTAAAATTCTTTATCGTCTTGCATTGTCTTGCTTATGAACCTTATTTTTTTATTTGTGCTACAGTGCTAATCTAAAATTGAAGGAAAATGGTGGACTAATTGAGATATCTTCATAGTGGGATAAAATTTGATGGCCTAATAACAATAAAGATATAGATGTAGACAACCAATAAGGGGAATTTATTTGTAAATGCCTGTTGTAGTTAGTTTTCAAATATTTGACAAATATTCGAATATTTTTCGAATCAGTATTCAAAACTTGAAAATTCGAATATGAATGATTCTCTGAAATTATTCTATTCGAATATGAATATTCGAAAAAGATTCGAATATTCGTCAAATCCACATTTGAAAATAACATCACTGAGTCGCTGTTCTTAGTTATTTGATCAATTATTAAATAATTCTATGAACGAAAATGAAATAAAAGAATTACAATACAAATACATTTTGAAAACAGATGCTGAAATAAAAATATAAAAAGGATCCCTTTCAAAGGATAAACGCGCTTTTGTGTTTAAGGAAAGCGGGCGTACATGCGTGCTTCTGCGTATACGCTTACTCTCCACACATGCATGTACAATCAACACTACAAATATCCACAACACATTGTTCCGCCTCTTGCTTATCAACTAGACTAACTTTTATTGAAGTGTAATCTCAATCGATCAGAGTCTACCAAAGATAGTGTGATATGCTTGCGCTGTCTCTTCAGTTTCCGACCACGTGTGCAACGTGCAATCACTTCCTTTTGCGTTCTGTTCTCCGTTCGCGAATAACCTCCTCCTGCTATTAGTTCTCCTCTGAAACTATTAAGTTTAAAAACTTTTTAACTTTTCGGATTACTTCTCCCGCTTTTTGGTGATTTTGGGTTTCACGGTTTTCTTCACCCGAAAGTGTTTACTTTTTGGTGATTTCATTTTTCATATTTTCAACGCATTTTTACTATATAAGTTATTTTTTAGTTTCATTATACACCCTGAAGGTGTTTCGTTGTTATTTTTGATATAATTTTCTCTGTTTATTTACTTTAAAAGACTTAAGTATCTGGGTTGTTAATTTTGTTTTAATTTTTTGGTTAAAATGCCAAGAGAAAAGGTTAAATCCGATCGGTCAAAGAATACCGATAAGCGCGAACGAATTCGAAGTCAAAGGCAAATTTTACCAAAACCAGCTCAACCAAACTTGCATTTGAATGTCCCTGGCAATGTCAACAGATTTGTTAATTACACCGACAAAATGGTCAATGCCGCTATTAAATTTGATAAATTGGTTTCAGAAATTAAGTTTACTTCTTGTTCTAAATGTCCACGATCTTTCCTCGGTTTAAAAGTTAATTCTGACAATATTTGTGTGCATTGCCTAAAGAAGGACGATCTGTTTAAATTTAGCAGTGATAACCTTATGGATCCTGGTGTTGTTCCGCCAGAACTGCAGAATTTGACAAACATGGAACAAATGCTCATTGCTCGCATTCACCCAGTAGTCACTTTGTTTCGAATTCGCAATGCTCAGTTGGCGTACAAAGGAAATGTGATCAATTTTCGTCAGGATATTTCGAGTTATGCGCGTGTGTTACCGCATCACCCTTCGCAACTTTCTTCTATTATTTTGTTTTCTAAGGACACTCCATCAGGTTCCGCATTCTTTCAAGCTAGAGCAGATTCGTTGAGACAGGCTTTAGTGTGGTTGAAGCAGAACAATCGCCATTACCGTGATATTGAGATTAGTGAAGACAATTTAGCTTTCATCCGCCAAAATAGTGACCTTACTAGCTTCCTTTCTTCCGTAGTAGAGCAGGATGCAACTGATTGTGATTGTAGCGAAGGCTTTGATGAAAGTTATGTTCCATTGTTAGATCCAGTTGACCATCAGGAACAGATTTTCAATGTGTTAAATCTTCCTTACCCTGAATCAACCGGTCCTCCGATTAATGAATTCACAACTGAAGGTTACGTCGCTATGGCTTTTCCGGTTTTGTTTCCATACGGTAATGCGGACCTTAATGAATGGAGAACTGTTAAATTGACTCCGGATGAGTACTTTAAATTCTTATTAGAATACAATGATGATACAAATGGTAGACGTTTCGCAAATGATTCTCGATTCAGGTTTTTCGCCTTCAATAGTTTAATGCGTAGACAGGCTTTGGAAAAGATTGGTGTTTACTTTAAAAAAGGAAACAACGTTCCATTGACCGTACCGCAAATTCAGGATAAAGTTAAGAATGATCCAAATTTTTTGAATGAGGTTATGGTTTATTGTTCAGGTTTACGTTCTACTACTCCATATTGGTTCCAACGATGTGGCGAACTTCTCGATATGGTACAACAGATTGGAATGCCAACTCTGTTCTTTACTTTGTCTGCTGCCGATTATCATTGGCCAGACCTTTTCAAGTTGCTAGCTCCAGGTGAAGATCCATTGTTGCTTAGCGAAACTAGACGTCAGCAACTGATGCACGACAATCCTGCCATTGTCGCATATTTCTTCCAGGAAAGATGCGAATTGTACATTGAACATGTTTTGACTCCTATTTACGGTGTTCAGGACAGTTGGTTTCGATACGAATGGCAATGGCGGGGTAGTCCCCATTTGCATGGACTGTTGTGGCTCAGTGATTCGCCAACGCTAAATAAGAATGATTTGACTGATGTAGACCTGGAAGAGGTTCGACAGTATTTCGACTTTTTTTGTGTTGCTGTTAATCCTGATTTGCCTTTTGATCATTCGTCTGTCCATCCATCTCGCAAAAGGTTTTCAGATATTGCACCTGAGGATAGGGATATTGATCTCAATAGTCTACTTAACAATTTTCAGAGGCATACTCAATGTGGAACGCACTGTTTGCGTAACGTAAATTTAGTGATGAAATGTCGATTCAAATTTCCATTCGAACTGAGAGAGGAGAGCTTAATTGACGATTCTTTTGGCGAGTTGCTATTCTATCCTAAACGCAATGACCCTTTAATGCAAAAGCACTGTCCTTATCAAACTCAAACATGGCGCGCAAATACAGACAGTGGCCCCATTTTGAGCTTGCGAATGGTTAGTAAATACGTTGCTAAATATGCGTCAAAAGGTGAATCTGCATCAAAACCATTTATTGAAATTTTAAAAGGTTTACTTTCTAAAACAAACACTGATTCGAATGCTAAAAAGGTTTTACAAAGTATGATCATAACTCACATAGGTGATCGTAATTATTCTGGACAAGAAGTGGAACATCTTGTCAGAGGTTATCCTTTGTATAGATCTTCTCGCCAATTTGTAAAACTCAATTTCAGTAGTCAAAAATGGTTAAAGTTAACGGTAAATAGCTCTACCACTGAAAGTCTAAAAGAAAGTGCTGCCATATTTGATAAGTATCGTGAAAGAACGCTTGATATGGCACATTTGTCTTTGTTAGAATATGCAAAAACTAGATATTATGATAAAGGTGTTTATCGTACGAGACGCAAAAATGCAGTTGTAAGAGTATTCCCAAAATTGCAATTGAATGGTGATCCAGAAAGAGATGAACTTTTTTACCAACAACAAGTCATCCTTAATGTGCCTTTTATCGGTAAAAATTTTGAATATTCTGATTTGTTAAAAGGTCAAACGATTGGTGAGAATTTCGATAGTTGGCGAGACAAGTTTGAATCACTTAACATTGACATGAACATTGTTGACTTTGAATTTCCGGAAGAGGAATATGAAGGTTTAGTACTTCCTGAAGGTCCAGATGGTAGAGAAGTTGTTGAGCCATACATGATGGCAGCTAGAATGCAAAGTGAGCATGTTGAACAACCAGCATTAGGTAATCGAATGATTGACCTGTCTCATGAGTGGGTTGACAACTCACAACAATATTCTTGCATTGAAAAGGTTAAAGATTGGTTAAAAACGTACCAACAACACACTCCGCAATTAGTATCTAATGAATTGTCTCGTGATCTTGTTTTCTCTAATGAACAAAAGAACGTTTTGAATATTGCCAAGTCTCAAATTGAATATTTAAAGAGTGGAACAGGTAATCCACTAAAACAAATAGTTGTGCAAGGCAAAGCCGGCAGTGGCAAGAGCACAGTGATTAAAGAAATAGTTAGAATGGTAAACGAGGCTTTTGGTGAAGGCTCTATTGAAATTTCTGCTCCAACTGGTGCAGCAGCTGTAAACATAAATGGTAAAACTGTGCATTCACTTTTGCATTTCTTTGATATCAACAAGTACACACCATTGAATTGTGAGAAATTGGGCGAATTTCAAAGAGCAATGCAGAAAGTTAAGTTTATTATTACCGATGAAATGTCAATGATTGGCTGTAAAATGCTTTATACAATTCAAAGACGTTGCTGTGAAGCAAAGCCTAATTCCAATGAGCCATTTGGTGGTCTAATGGTCTTTTTATTCGGCGACTTTGGACAACTTCCACCTGTTAATGACACTCCATTGTTTAATGATGATCCGTCAACGGGCATTGTTGCTATTGGCAAAACGGTTTTTGACAATTTTGATATATTCATTGAGCTTAAACTGTGCCATCGACAGCAAGGTGATGCACAAATTGGTTTTCGTACAGCTCTTGACAATGTGTCCTATGGCAAGGTTACCAAGCAGGACTTTGATTTGCTAATGTCAAGAAGAAGCGCAGAAGTGTTTTGTTATTGCGATACATTTGGGTGCATGCGTTGCAATGAGCGTAAATCGTTTGAAACTGCACCCAAAATATTTCGATTGAATGAATTGGTTGATGCTGCTAACAAAGAGTGTTTGCGCAAAACAGGTCACCCTGTTGCTCGACTTGAGGCAGTAAGCAAACCAAACATTGCATCGACTGCTTCTGAAGACAAAGCTATGGGACTTGAACAAGTGCTCCATTTGTCTGTTGGATGCAGAGTTGTTCTCAACCGCAATTTATGGGTTTCCGGTGGATTGGTCAATGGCTCGCCAGGTATTGTGATAGCTATCGTGTACGCCCCCGGTGTGCGCCCACCAGCTTTGCCTGATTATGTTTTAGTTCAATTTGATACATACAAAGGAATATCATTTTTGCCTGATCAAGCACAAGTTTTTCCAGTTGTGCCTGCATATGGCAATTGGAAACATGGCGACATTTCGTGTTCACGAAAGCAGTTTCCATTGTCATTGGGTCATGCATTCACAATACACAAAGCACAGGGTTTCACTTTGTCAAAAGCAGTTGTAAATTTAGGTGACAAGGAAATGCCTGTTGGATTAAGTTATGTTGCTTTAAGTCGGGTCAGGAAATTGACTGACTTGGTTATCGATGGTATCTATGATAAACAAAGGTTTGATTCCATTGGTAACAAGAGAACACATAAAGCCAAAATGGCATTTTTAACTAAATATTGGCCTAATTAAAAAGATTCATGTAAATACTCTAATCTAACCTTATTTATATTTTAATCTTTATTATAAATTAACTTAACCAAAACTTTAACAAAAAAAACAAAAAAAATAAAAAAAACAAAAAAAAGTGAAGTGCATCTGTGAGAGATTCAACTAAAGCGATTCGTGTACATACTCTAATCTAGCCTTATCTATATTTTAATCGGCATTATATTTTTACATATACAAAACTTCAAATCCCAAAAAAAATTAAAACAGAAAAAAAACAAAAAAAGAGGTGAAGTGCATCTATGAGAAATTCTATTTGAAATTAAAAAGGTTATACAAATTTGTTTAAAATACATATATTTAAATTACAGTTTAATTTTAAAACATTTAATTCTATTAATGAGCATCAAGCAAATATTACGTTTCCTAAAAAGTAAGCTTCATTTGATTCGTTTAATTTTACTTCAACATTTTAAATTTGATATACATTTAATATAATATTATGATTCTAAAATCGTTCGCTCCGACTTTTATGCCAATGGCATTACCTATTTTTATTTATGATAGCTATAATCTTTCAAAATTCCAGCAGCTGGTTCAAAAACTAGTTAATAATTCATTCACTACATACCCAAATTATGACAGAAGAAAAAAGAATTCAAAATTAGAAATGATGATAAAATAAGTTTCATTTTTGGTTTTTTTAAAAGTTAAACTTTAGTTTTAAATTGACTTAGTGAGTTCAAGTTGTCTTAGTTGAGCATAAATTGTCAGTAAATTCGATTCGTTTATATATGTTTTGAATGATGACAATTTCATGTCTGGTTCGGTAAATATTGCAATCGTCACGAGGGTAAGTAATGATCACAAGTAATGTGAAAATATTAGCTTTATCTTAACATAAGCCAACATGAATCATTCGGTGCAATCAAAACTAATAACACTTTGATTTGATTTTGGTGTGTTGCGTTCAAAAATTGTTGTATCTTAAATGGAGACTTAATCCCAAAAATAGAATTGATAATAATATTAGATATGTTGCAAACAAAATAGTTGCCCAATATCAAATGATCATTGTATGCATTGTGATTGCTATCCAATGAGTGTTTTAATTACTCAAAGTGGATGACAAATGATTGATTAGGATCACTTGTCAACTTGAGTGAAGACTGTTTACATATTAAAATGCAAGTGCTCTTTCATATTCTCAAAAATTTATCATGTTTACTATTTAATTGGAGGAGCGACCGCAATCACTCACGCTGAGCGAGCGTAGCGAGCGAGGTGTGAGTGATTGCGGGAGCGACGATATATACCCGAGAAAAATGTAACTTCAGTCATTTGTTGTGTGCGCTACAACTCAAATACGAATGAATGGATCGGTCTGAAAATTTAACACAGTGTTCTGGTTGTGGTCTAGATGTGCTGTATAGTTTTGTGGCCATATAGGTCAAAGGTCAAATGAATAGCAATTTTGAGAAAATTCAGAAATTTTGTATTGAAATGTGAAGGAATCAAAATGTCAACACTGTGTGTGTCCTGTGCGTGAACACGCTTTCCCTGGCACGACCACTGTGCGCAATAGAGATGCGCAGTAGCAAGCCCACTCAAAGGTGATTCCAGGAGATGGATGCGGACCATTTGACTTGAGCGCAGGTGTTGTTGGGTATTTGTTACATTTTGCGATACAATTGAGAATTATCATTATCACATTTAATTGGTCCGAAATTTTAAACCTAACAACTTTATTTTAAATAATGCAGTGATGCTCATCTAATCATTGACATATTTAGTATGTAGCAATGAGGCATAAAATATTGATATTTCCAATAGTAAAAATTTAATTTTTGCAATATCGACAATTTGCTCACCAAAATGCCTTGCTGAACTACTCTCACAACCATTGACATTGTATTAGATTTATGGATAATGTAACATAAATAAAACCGCTGGACGTACCATTGTAACCTAACAATGATACAGAACATAAAGATAAACAAGGACAAGAACAATTGCGCAAATGTTATTTCTAGATGGGAAAATCTATCCTTGGATCTTGAAAATAGTTGAATTTCTATTTGGATTTGTGAACCAAGTACCAATTTTCGATTTTTGCTTTGTTATTCTTTTTTTGAAAGATGTTTTCTTTTTACGTTTGAAAATTATTTGAATCTATATATTTAGTATAAACGACTGTTTTTGGGCATTAAAGCATGGTGGCCCAAAACATATGAAAGGAGAAACAATAAGAAATGCAGGCTATGACCATAAAGAAAGCTATGTTCATGATCCAAATGTGATGTAAATCGAAAATTATTCTGTGATATGAATTGCTTTTAACGGAATGCGATGATCTGCGTATTTAAGTACATCGTTTGCATGTGTTTGATGAAGAGACAAATTAGATTGATACATTGAATTTTAATCGTCCAACCAAATTTGCCGAAATTGAATTTTCGATTTTAATGTGGCTGAGTGGTTTAGCGTTTCACACACTTTCGCTCCGACTTTCATGCCAATGGCATTATCTATTTTTATTGATGATAGCCATAATGTTTCAAAATGCCAGCTGCTGGTTCAAATACTAGTACTTTATTTACTCGTATAATTATATTCATTTTTCTCTTTAAATTGCACTAAATAAAAATATAAATAAAAAACCATTAGCCTGACAGTCTTATTTATTATTTCCTATACGGAACGAAAAATAAATAATTCATCGTCACCACCAGAGCTAATTATCTGTAATTAACTGCCCGGGCAATGCAAATCGATCTAAAATGTGATCATCCGGTTGCCAGTCGTATGACTCTCATTTTCTTTTGTCGTTGAGAAGGTTCTGAAAATTGTATAAAAAACTACCCAAAAATGGGTCCTCTCATTAGATTGTTCTACATGGTGCTGAACATAATCGAAATGAACATTCGCAAATTGTTTCGATGTTTCTACGCCACAATGAAGTACGCAATTGAGCATCACAATTGTGCATTCATGAAGCTCAACTATCAGTTTGATCTTCTACTGATCGTATATTTGTTCATTCGTTTGTTCTCCTTCATGGTAACAATTTGTTCCAGCCATCGATGGAAATATGATGTTTTTGCATATTACCTACATCAAAACTCACACCAATACGATCTCATGTCATTGCTTACATTAGGCTGCTTTGCAGTAAGTTATTTCGGTGACAAGTGGGCTCTGTTTGCCATTCAGAGTGAATCACCCAGTTGGATTTGGTACTACCAAGTGGTGGTGATCAATCAGGACATCTATGAGAAAAGCAAAAAGAATGCAAATGAAATTAACAAAATTGTAAAACAAAAAGAAAGACAAATGTTAAGGAAATTTAATGAAAATAAATATATTTCGACATTTGTTCCAAAAACAATTCTTAAAATTTGTTTAAAATTCAAAATTAAATTGGAAATTTTCATGAAAATGGAAAATGTAAACAAGCATCGATTGCTGAAATATCGTCATTCAATTATGGCAAACATGTCAGCTAAGTTACAGATGCAAATTATTTTGTACTTGATTGTGATTGATGCAATCTGTTTGATTACTCAATTGGCTATTTGTATGAATCTTCTTTTATTTATATTTTATTTTGTTAATAATTTGTTTGTTTGTTCTAGTCTCACTAATGGCCATAATAGCATTAATATTCTTTCCAATTTTACTTGGCCCATTTCCCTGGTTTATGGCTTTGCAAATTTTACTTGAAGGTGCACTTTTTTACTATGGTCTGCTGCAATTCATTCAATGTGTGCTGTTTTTCGTTGTATTTTTGGTTTTCTTTGCGTTTGTTTATCGATCGCCAATCAATGAGGACTTTGATATTCTAACCAAAAGTGTGTTCTGTCCGAAATTTAAAAATTCATACAATTACAAATGTACTCAAATCAAACATTTAATAGAGGACCACTTGGTGATTTGTACCCGAATGCTCACCTCAAATCGTGATGTGTTTGGTGTGATTTTGTTTGTCTTTGTGCTCACCCAAATCCCGATCAATGTGGACATGTTGAGGCGACTGTACTTCAAGCACAACAAACTCAACGAAATTGTGGTCATTTGGTTGGTGTTTGTTGTGCAAATATTTGTACTGCTCATTGTCCTTTTGCCACTGGCACAACTCACCAAGGCCATGCATGCACCAGTGAAGATTATTCCACGAATTCAGTTCCAATTGAGACGATATTCAATTGGATTGAAATTAAAAATTGACGACCTAATTAGTCGATTGAGCACTGGCAGTGACAAGTATGGCTTGAGTATTGGCCCTCTCAGTGCCATTACATTTAGAAGCATTTTCGAGGTAATATTACTGACAATTGAAAATTTCATTGATTTAACATTTGTTATTATTATTAGATTGTGGTCATTTACATTGGATTTGTCATGTTTGTGTTTAGCTTTCATTATGGAACTAACATTAAATAATTATTTATTCATTTATAATAATTTTTATTAATATTAAAATAAAAAAATAAATTAATAAATTATAAAATATATTAAAATAATATTTATAATAAATATAGAATTTTGTTTAACAAAAAGAAGAGTCTGCTGTTTAATTATTTTGAGTAAAAATTATGAGCATTACAGTTTAATAGATCCAAAAACAGAACTCTATATATACTACCATATAAACTCCATGTAGTGCGATAACTAACAGTAACTACTATATACATTCTGTTTGCAACGACCGTAATTTCGAAGAAAACTTCCCTCTTAAAATTGTTAATAAATCAAAGATTTTTTAAAAGAAAAACTAAAAAAAAATTTTTAATAATAAATTTTGTTATGTGATTTAGTAGTATAAATTTTATTTATTTACCAGCTAAGATAAATATTGATGAAATATAAATCATTGATCATAACTTGATCGTACGATAATATTTTACAATGCATTAAAAATGACTCCAACAAAAAGGCGCTTCAAAGTCAACTCATGTCGAGCAAGAATTTGTTCAATTCGAAACAGTTGATTAGGCGCTAATTTGGATGCATCCTCAAATACAGGAATCAACTGAGCGACCAACTCATTTTCGTGCTGAATGTCACTCACAAAAGAACTCTCAGGATGTTCTTCGAGTACTTCCTCGGTTTCTCTTATCAATTTTTGTGTTCGTTCGATAAGACTTTCAGGTGTTTGGTTTGATGACTTGAAGTTTGTGATAATTTGTTGAACGTTAGCCAACTCTTCCAAAATTCGATTTTGGCGATGATAAATCTGTTCTTGATAAAGTGCTATTTCGGGTGGTGATTGATGCGAGTTTAAGTGATCACTCATTTCTTTGACAAACTTCAAGTGATACTCAACAGCATCCAACAAATGTCCATTGCCTTGCAGACGAATCTTATCAAGAGTGGCATCGGTCTGTTCAATCACCAGTTGCACTTGGTTTTTCACTTCGGACAAAGATGGACCATTTTTGATTACTAAATTAAATTTATTTTAAAAACAATTAATCAATAATAATTAATAATTTGTTCAAAACATACCAAAATTATGACAGAAGAAAAAAGAATTCAAAAGGAGGAAGGATGAAAAGATAAATTTCATTTTTGGTTTTTGAAATGAAAATTTTAATTTTAAATTGAGTTCAAGTTGTGTTTTTGTTGAGCATAAATCGTCAGTAAATCGATTCATTTATATATGATTTAAATGATGACAATTTCATGTCTGTTTCCGTAAATAGTGAAATCGTCCCGAGGGTAATGAAGCCAAGTTATGTGAACTTTGCTTAAGCCAAAATGAATCATTCTGTGCAATCAAACTAACACTTTGATTTGATTGCATTGCTCTATAAATTGTTGTAATCCTTAATCCCAAAAATAGAATTGATAATAATGTTAGATAAATTGCAAACAAAAATGATTGCACCAATATTAATCAAAATGATCAACGTAAACAACGTGATTGCTACCCGATGAGTGTCGCTTAATCTTAATGTCTAAGTGGATGACAAATTGATTGATTAGCATCATCACCTGACTTGAGGATCAAATGTTTCTGTAGAGATAAAACGATTGCTACCAAATGTACATTTTAGTGGATTCATTTAGATCTATAGTGAAGCTACTATTTGTCCATTTTCGAATCATATAAAAGATCAACGTTCATGTACAATGAAATCATTCTAAATCTGTTCGATCAAATCTGAAATCAAATCGAGAAACATGAAGCTGGTTGTACTTTCAATTGTTTGCATTTGTAAGTATTCATTTGTTTCAATATTTGTAAATTAACCATTCTATTTTTGTAGTCAATTTCTTAGTTTGTGGAAATGCAAACGAAGTGAAACAACTTGGGGATTCTCTAGTGAATGCCTTCAAGTCCAATTTGGATCCATTGTTTGTCGATGATTATATGACAAAGGTACATCTTGGGTCAAGTGGTGGTTTTCATTTTGTCTTTGAATTGTCATTGAAATCAAATGAAATCACTGGATTTGGTCAAATTGGCTTAATTCATGCAGATGTAGTGCAAAATGATAATGGAGATCACAAATTTGCTGCACAATTTTCGCTTGGTAAAAATGGAAAGATTAAATCTGCTGTATCGATCAATGGTTACAATGCAACTTTGGTCACGGTGGATATTGTTGATGAATTGGTGGTTGATCTTTCGGTTGATATGAACGCAAAATCTGATTTGATAAAAGTGAACATTGCTGATTTGAAACAAATTCGATTGCGCCAACTTGCAAATGTGTCATCTTTAAATTTGGTACAAGACAAAATGGTCGACGCGTTCATTCAGATGTTCAACACTCAGGCAAAGACAAAGTTGATTCATTTGATTAGAGAAATTGTTGAGAGGGAGTTCAAGAAAATCAATGGTGGATATTAATTGACTAAATTACTGATTACTGAATTTATTACTTAAATTTACATATTGCCAAGATTTTATAAATGTAATAAAATTCACACTATTCTCGTGGAACAATTTTCAGTGGGAATGGTACAACATTGAGCAAACCAATACCGAATTTAACAAATTCAAGTTTGTCTGGCGTGCCCAAGGTTGGACAGAATTTGAATTTGCGAACAATTTTAGCCAAACAAAGTCTCAACTCTTGATAAGCAAATCGCATACCAACACAATTGCGTGGTCCGAGACTAAATGGTAGATACGTGTACGGAAGAATGTGATCCTTCTGCTCGGGCATAAAACGCTCAGGATTGAAGCATTCAGGCTCGGGAAAGTACTCTGCATTGTGGTGCATGGCATAGATTGAAATGTTGACAAGTTGGTCTTTCTTCAAAGTCAAGCCCGCAAGTTTGTAGCCTTCAACACCAACACGACGTTCAGTACGAACCAGAGGTGGATACATGCGAAGCGTCTCCTTGATGACCGCATCCAAGTAGGTCATCTTGTGCATGACCGTGTCGTAGTACTGTTCCGAGTGTGTGTCCAAACCATCCAACAGCTCACACAGTTCGTCGACCAATTTGTTTTGAATTTCACAATTACGTGCCAACTCAAACAGACAATGAGATATTGTCGAGGCAACTGTATCGAAACCGGCTGCAAAGAAGGCAATGCATTGAGCGCTGATTTCAATGTCGTCCAAATGGTTTTCGAGATTTGAGAAAATTCGTTGGTTCTTTTGATCTAAAAATTATAAGTCATTAAATTGATAAAGTTGTACTTAATGACAAATTAAATGTTACCATCTTTCTCATCAGAAGCTGTAAACTGCTCATAGCTTTTGCTCTTCAGTTCACTTTCCGACACCTGACAGTCCATGAGCAGTTGAACAAAATCATTTCGTACAAAGTTTGTCTCTCGTCTCTGTTTGAGCACTTCTTTAGTCACTTTACCGAAAAAAGCGAAATGTTCATTGGGAAAACAAAAATTAACCAATTTCTTGATTGAAAATGGCATGGACAAATCGACCATCAATCGAAGTGGGTTAAATTCAAACATTCCCCGTCCATGGTACAGGAATGGATTCTTTTTTCGCGATCACCATTTGCGTCAGTTTCAGTAGCGAACGATGTTGAGGCAATCACGTCCACAGTGAAGCCAGCAATCACTTCTTTTGTATCGATCAGTCCATTCTCATTTTGGCACACTTTCTCGAAATAGTCCACCAACTTGTTGGTACACTTGTTCATGATCAGATGCATTGCTTTCAACTTTCCGGAAGTGAAGGCAGGAGTCACAATGGCACGAACTCGTTTCCACTTGTCATCTGCAAGCCCAAACAAGCCTTTGTCTAAGAGAGGTTCTGCAATTTCAAATTTGCCTCGATTCACAAATACATTAAAGTCCCTGACCAGCACCTGCTTGGCCAGCTCAGGATCGGCAATTGCGAGCACAGGTTTCCAGCCCAAATAGGTGCCATAGAGCTTGCCATATTTGCGTGACCATTCCAACTCCACTGCCAGGAGACCTTTGCGCATCTCATCGTAGACATTACCTAAAATTGGCACTGGTTTTGGTCCTGAGAGATCCAGATTTGACCAGAAGTAATATTTTCTTTTGAATGTAACTTAATAAATAAGTGAATTACAATACGAATATTACGATTAATAATGTGACTTACATTGCAATTAATGCCACAATGGGCACAATTTGTAAAAGTACAAACCAAAAATTCATTTTCATTTATTTGAACATAAAAATCCCGACTTTTCCAAACACTTATATATAGTGAAATCAATCGTAATGCATTTGAACTTGTCACAGAATGATAAAATGCACAACAAATATATCTCAGTGCTCAGTGCAGTGCTCAACCACAAAATGTAACTTATTTGTCATTGCAATCACATCTAAACAAGTGAAATGGTTCTAAAGATACACACAAAACGTAACCAAATTGTCACTTTTATCAGTAGAAATCATTTGATAGCACACACAACTCAGCCTTAAAGTGGACAAATAAGAACTGATCATTCTAATCAAATGATCAATCAAGAGCAAGTTTTCTTTTCAAGTTTTGTAATACTACGAAAAATGAGATTTCATCAAATTTTTTAATTTTAATTTTTTTACATAGTTCATCATATATGAAAAATAATTAAAATGAGTTCAAGAAAAATCAATGTACGTAATTAACAAAAGTACGGATTGTGTCCATTGCATTGTGTTAAATATGGCACCTCGATTGTTTATCTTGCAATAAAAAAGTCACATTCGAAAGATCATGCTGTCAAACAGGTGACACAAATCATCTATGTCAAGTTAACTTTAACTTTTATTGCACTCTAATTTAGAGGTTCAAGGTTTGAACACTTTTTTATATTTACCTTCTAACCAAATTCAATATTTATCACTAAAAAGTTGGTCACTTGTTGTCTGTAAATCGTTAATTGTTTTCTTTACAATTAAACAAACATAAAAGCAATAAACAATTTACAATTTAGTATATAAAGCAATGGTGATCAATTGTGTTTTCATTTTAGTGGTATTTAAAAAATTAACTTAAAATGATTTTAAACAAAAATTGTTTTTTACTTTCGTGTGTCGCACTTTTGTGCATTCATTTCACGCTCTGTGAACAAAAGTTTCACAACAAACAGCTGAAATGTGCAAATCTCGCCGAGATGGATCGACTTTTGGCCAAATTGTACACTTTTGGTGATTCGGGAAGAGAATTTCCTGAAACTGTCACACATTTTCGTTCATTTTGCAAGTGAGTTTGATTTTTCAATGATTAACTTAGATTTAATGTGATTTTTACAGTGAAACCCAACAGTTGACTCATCAATTTGAATCCTACTTTTCACAATGTTTGTCCAACAGCTTCACAAAAAGTGTGTACAAAATATTGTTGCACACTATTCGGAGAGAGTCACAGGTAAATTGTAAAATATGGCCAAAAAGTGCAAAACAAGGCAGAAAGCAGCACAAATTGACCGAAGCAGCTCAATGCATCAATTCGGTCAAAGGTGAACACCAAAAGTGCATTGATCAGTCGATTTACTTTATTGAAGATTCAATCGCGATTAAAGAACCAAAGAAAAAGTTGGGTTACATTTGCTGGTGAGTTTTGTTTGTGTATTTAGGAAATTTAAGTATTGACATTTCAACGTTAACATTTCTTTTAAAGCAATTTACACAAAGTAGAAGAATGCATCTACAACAAAATGGTCTTTGCCAATTCGTCAATATGCAACGAAGATAAAGCTCAAACAGCAGTCGAATTTCTCGGTTCAATTCAAGGGAATTTGATCAACTTTTTGTGTGCAGAATTTGTCTCTGACTCGGATGTTTGCCATCGACACCAAGTGATGGAGCCTAGGGCAAATAGTTCGATTTATCGATCGCTGGTTTTCCCGTTAACTGATTCACTGTCGAGTGTTCAATTTTCTGATATTGCAGATTGATGAAAAATTAATTTAATTTTAATTCACTTGGTGTGTTCTTGATTACATTTAAAGTATTTCGACAGCAGGCTGTCTTTTGTTAAACTAAATTCAATTTATTTGTTTCTATTTAAACATATTTGAAAATCAATAAAAGGTAAAAGTTAAACTGTACCCTTTTATGAGCATTCAATGTCTGTGTAGTGTATTTCAAGTTGATTATGGCTAATCAGTATACATTTAGTACAAAATATATTGTGATGATGTTGAAAACTCGGAAACATTGTCTAAGTTTATTTTTAGATATTCGTCTAATTTAATATTTGTACGTATTCTATATATATAGTGTAACAACATTTAATCAAATAATTAGCATATCAATTTCTGGAAAAGAACCGTATCTCAACTGGCTCCTTAGGTCGTAATATCATTTCAGGACCGATCCGAATGTCACTCAGCGCCTTGAGTGATTGTAGCCGAAAGTGCCTCAACACAGTTGCCAGGACAATCTTCTCCTCCTGAAGTGCAAACTTTTGACCAATACAGTTGCGTGGACCAGCCGAAAAAGGCACATACGCAAAGGCATTCTTCACATAGTGCTGTGAGCCGTCGAGAAAACGATCCGGAATGAACGAATCAGGCTTGACGAACATTGCTGGATCGCGCTGTATTAAACTGATGAATATGAAGAGAGCACTGCCCTTGGGCACAGTGTACTGTCCAAAGTGAATGTCCTCTGCTGCCACTCGGCCAATGTATGGCACCGATGGCAACAGTCTGAGTGACTCTTTGATGCACGCTTCCAACAATTTCATCTCTCTCAGTTGATTCGAGCTGAGAAATCGGCTCACGTCCAGCTGATCACGCTTCCAAATGTGGTCAATCTCCTGGTGGACACGCTCCTGAATGTCCGGATGGTGGCCCAACAGGAAGAGTGTCCAAGTCATGGAAACGGTGATAGTGTCATGGCCCTCAAACATGAAAGTGTCCACCTCCTCTCTCATGTCCAGTTCGGTCAAGCTGGTTGGATCTTTCAAATGCTGCTCAATAAGTGTGTCCAAGAAGGCCAATCGTTTTTGGACACTAAACTGGTCCAAACTATTGTTGTTATTGTCGTTTTGTTGGGCAAGATGCATCACTGTCATCCTCTTGCGCTCTTGAATCACATTCATTGTAAAGTCGTGCAACACTTTCAAGTCTCGCTTGTCCTCGCGACCGTTGGCGGTAAAATTGAAATAGAGCGTATCGTTCCACAGCCAAGGCTTCAAGTAGCGGTTCACAATTTTGTTGCCAACTCTAAAAGAAAAGTTTTTTAAATTATCAATGTCAAAGTCATTGTCAAAATGTGAATGTATGTGAATGTGAACTTGCCGATGGATAGCATGAACATAGTCACTGTTGGGATTGCTCTGTGAACCGATGTTGACACCCATTGCAGTTTCTGTATGAAAAAAGATAGATTTCATTAATAATATTATTATGCATAAATATATGCTTCATTCCTCTTCAAAATAACACCCCACCAAACTCACCACAAATGATATCCAGTGCTGCGTATGTAAGATAGGGAACGACATCGATGGTAGCACTTTGGCACTGACCACCACTTTTGTCGATCTTGTCCTGCAACTTGTTCACCAGAATGGCTGCCTGTTCGTTCATTCCCGGCAGAAACGCCTCGAGTATGTTAAAGTGAAATGCCGGTGTAAGCATTTTTCGACGTTGAAACCACTTTTTACCAGAACTTAAAAAAAATTTCATTAAGTATCTCAAATTGAATCAAACAAATATAATCCCCAAACCTTGTGAGAAGCCCAGTACCAAGCCAAGGAGTAATTAGGTTATATTTTGAACCTTTCTGGATGTGCACATTACTGGACAAAATTTTCTGCCAAAAATTATTTATTATTATTTTTATTTTTATTTAAAATAAAAAAATATGCAAAACCTCAGCCGAATCAGCTTTATAAATGATAATCACAGGCCGAACTGCAAGCCAAAGTCGGATCAGCGAGTACTTCGGTGAGTGTGCCTTTGCCAGTTCACAGACTGTGTTGTAGAAAGCTTTTAAATAATATTAGATTTTTTAATTTTTTAGTAATCAATTTAAAATTTAAATTTTAAAAAAAACTCACTAGCAGCTCTATCCAATTCGCCAGTCGACTTGAACATGTAAAGATGACCAAGTGGACTCCAACTGAGCTCGGGTCCCGGGATTTTGTTGATCATTTGAGAGAAGCTATAAAAAGACAAAAGCTTGTGGAATACATGATAGACGAGGTAGAATAGAGTGACCGAAACGAGCAGGGGCCGAAGGGTGGTCCAATTGAACACTTGCTCCAGTAGAATGGACATGGTTGCGTTCTGAGTGACAAACTAGCACAAAATGGGCAACAACAATTTGTTCTCATTTAAACGCAGTCACGACGCAGTTTTATAAGTCACAGTGAAATTATCTTTCATCCAGAATGCTCCCACAATTTCATCATCTAAAAAGGGGCCGACTAGATTTGACAGATTGATTGACTCGAATCAAAGTCGTTACCACATTGCCTTCATGTGATAAGTGTTGTTCATCAAAGCTTTGTTTATTACATTACAATCTCCTTAAGTTTTTATGTTCATGTTCTTAGAACAAAGAATCAAATGCTTATGATATTGCAACATGCATTATTTTTGATAAATTTGTTTGGGTTTTTGCAATATTTTTGTTGGTAATCCAATTAAATAGAATGGTATGCTGTGTGATTTTTATTACATTTGCCATTCAGGCGAGGGGTTAATTTGGTTGGGCAGTAAATCCCCCTCCGCACACAAGTCACAGTGTTTTAGTCGCCATAACACGCCTCAAAGAACTCACAATGTATATGTAACAACCCATTTTTTACCCTCCTTAGTTATATTTCGCATATTAATCAATCTTATCAACTACTTATCAATAAATCATTGCAGTGAGGACAATAGCGCTCACATGTATAATTGAATTGACTATTGACAAATATATCTAAGGGACGTTGACATAAGAAAGCAATCTAGAATCTAGACACATTTGTAACACCGAATTCACACATCATGTTGATCATGTGTTACAGACTCCAAAGACTTGTCACACACAGTTTTCAGCGCCTTTATGCTTTGATTTCATCCATATCATCTGGTTTCAACCAGATTGCCATTTTCACACGCAATGAATAAAATAAACATCACCTAAACATTCAAGGTATTGCACGGGTAACACGTAATCAACATATGTGTACACTGTACAAAATCTACTCTGTATCACTAAACACAAACATAATTTCAGCTACTTGCTTAGGATTTCATCCATTTGATCTGGTTGATCAGCCAGATTGTCATGTTCTCATGCATTTAATAAAATAAACACCACCAAATCCATTCAAAGCTTATCAAACGAAAACAGACTCACATCAGCACAGAAAGTGCTTGATAAGGCATAATAAAATAATACCAAAATAAAGTTTATTTAAGCATACTTTGTCAGAGATTACTTTGTCACACACCGCGGTTACATTTTATTTCACAAAATCTTATCAACCACTTATCAATAGAACATATCCTTGACGACAATTACGCCCACATTTACAATTGACTATTGACAAATAAATCTTTGGAACGTTGACTTGAAACTAATCTATAGATTCAAGATACATTTGTAACACATCAAATTCACACATCATGTTGATCGCGCGTGTTAAGACGCTCCAAAGACTTGCTGTCAATGTCAAATGCATGCAAATTATTATTTTTTCTGACAAACTATGCTTAAACTTAAACTTTATGTTGGTATTATTTTATGATAACTTATTAGCCAATTTTTGTGATGGTGTGAGTCTGTGTTGACGTTTGATAAGCTTTGAATGAATATGTGGTGGGGTTTATTTTATTAAACGTGAGAACATGACAATCTGGCTGATCAACCAGATCAAATGGATGAAATCCTAAGCATGTAGCTGAAACTGTGTTTGTGTTTAGTGATAATTTTGTACAGTGTACACACATATGTTGATTACGTGTTACCCGTGCAATGTCATATTGAGAAAGACTTTGTAACTCTGTCAAATGCAAATGCATGCAACAATGTTTCTTCCTTATCTTTTATAGATCTTTTATAAGCTTACGCAAACGTTAATGGGGGTTATGACCCATTGAATTGCAGTCTTTATTATTTTTATCTTGCACAAGAGAACATTGGATCCAGTTGAGGGTTGATAATCCAGTGGCGGTGATGGATTTTGGATCCGAACACCCTGAAACCCAAAATAACTCCCGGAAATGGTGATTTTTTTTCGGAAGTCATTTTGGCTCTCAGAATATTCGGATCCAAAATCCATCAGTGATTTGAGTTTCCTTGTGTAGGGTTGAATTCAACAAAGCTCTGTAGAAAATTATTTCCAATTATTTCCACTTTATTTAGTAATTTTTGGTTTATCATATGCAAAATAAATTTTATTTTTTAAATTTTATATAGTAGAAGAGTGTTTGACATTTTAAAAAGAGAGCCATCATTGAACAGATGTAAATATAGAAACAATTTCTGTCTACTTTAAAACAAATACTACAACTAGTACATACTACAAATAGGATTTCAATTAAGCCAACTTCTGTTCAATCAACAAGGCCAACTGTTCGTGATGATTTTTTGCGTTGATTCGTGCGGAGGCATCCTTGAATTTTTGCTGCAGCAAATTATCGGCTAGAATTTGTTCGATTGCATCCAACAGTTGTTGTTCAACGAAATCGTATGGATCAATTCGTGCGCCGTAACCAGTCTCCTTGAGACGTTGTGCATTGCTGTACTGATCTCCAAACAGTGGCAGCACTATCATTGGCTTGCCTTCCGCGAAAACCTCTGTCACCGTGTTGTTGCCTCCGTGAGCTATCACCAGGTCCACATGAGGGCAGATGGAGGTTTGAGGCAGAAAATCCTCTCCCCACATGTTTGGCGCGAGTTCATACTCCGAGTGTCGTGGACCTTTTGAGACAATGTACTTGTGGCTGGTTTGAGCAAGTGGCCCAATCAGCCGTTTCATTAGATCCAAATCGATTGATCCAATTGAACCCATTGAAAGGTAAATCAACTTTCCACTGAATTTTCCGTCGAGATCATTGTCCAAAAATTCTTTCGGTACTATCGATTCCAAATTGTCAAGATGTTGTGACTTGCCCGGCTTGTTGAACACTTCAATATTGAACCAGGATTCTTTGGCTCTGAATTGAGGATAATTGATCTCTTCTGGGACGGCATACACAGTGAGAATCTGTGTCTCTG
The DNA here is from genome assembly GCA_023373905.1 of Rhizoglyphus robini. Taxonomy (NCBI): domain Eukaryota; kingdom Metazoa; phylum Arthropoda; class Arachnida; order Sarcoptiformes; family Acaridae; genus Rhizoglyphus; species Rhizoglyphus robini. The sequence goes on from JAKIJQ010000010.1 coordinate 2,171,468, forward strand.
GGAACATGTCGTCAGGATAACGTGGATAGCCCATTTTCTCAAAACTGTCATTAAATTTTTGGCAACGAAAATTTTTCCAACGAAGTTCCAACCACTCGGCCCACTCGGTTCGATCTCCATCGGTTGGCAAACCTAAATTGATCAAATCGTAAATTAATCTTTAAATTGCAAACTTAGAAACATTACCAGATCCTCCAGGCGGGAGATTCTCGTCGTAAATGTATTCCAGCGGCTGTGTACTTATATTGAAAATCCACGGTATGCCCGAATAGAGAATAGCAGGAATTTGGGCACCATCAAGGTAAATCAAGTCTGGTTTAAAGAGGGCAATCGCGTCTCGCACGCACTTGTCCTTATGCATGTACATGTCTTGGGTTTCAGGTAGGTTCAATGCTTTAGCCATGTTTTGTTCCTTCTCCATCGGACTGCATGGTCCAATGATCTTAAATTTTAACAACATTTCCGCCATAGCAGTACCAGGATTTTTACCAGCTTCAAATTTGGTGCCCAACTTTTCATGTGTAGGCATGATGTACTCCTCGTAGCCCAGCTTTGCGAGTTTGCCTTCAAAACTTTTGTTCAAAATGAAGATCACTCGATGGCCGCGTTTGAGTAGACCAGACAGTGCACCAGCGCATGCATTCACATGGCCCACAGCGGGAAATGGCGAGACCAGAATTGTCAGTTGCTTCATGATTTGCTTGCGTAGTAGCCAACATGCACAAATGTTCAGTTCCAAGCTCCTTTTATGCTCCAATTTCTTCAATATAATCTGCTGTTGTTATGTTCACTTGTGCAAGATAAAAATAATAAAGGCTGCAATTCAATGGGTCATAACCCCCATTAACGTCTGCGTAAGCTTATAAAAGATCTATAAAAGATAAGGAAGAAACATGTTGCATGCATTTGCATTTGACAGAGTTACAAAGTCTTTCTCAATATGACATTGCACGGGTAACACGTAATCAACTTATGTGTACACTTGCATTTGGGTGTGAACCTGAATGTAGATTTATGCTCAAAACCAAATTTGTCAGTTTTTTCATGATTTTATCGCTTCTTAGTTTTTCAAAGTCACCCAAAACAAATGTTATCACTAAGAAGAAATGCATTTCTCTACTCCATTGTGTATTGATTTCATCCAGATTACTATTCATAAATCTGGTTTAAGCCAGATTGTCATATTCACATGAAAAATAATAATATTCTCATTAGATTAATTTATTTAAAGTCTTTATTGCAAAAATCGATATTTTTATTGTTAAAATAAATACTAGACAATTTAAATGAAAGTCAATCTATTTACCTGTGCTTAATGATTCATATTTAGTATGCAATCTAAAGCCTCTAATCTTGAATCTTATTGGGCCTGATCCAACTTGTGCAAGTTCTACAGAAAAGTTCCATTGATACAAGTGACGACTCGAGTTGAGTATCCGTCTGTAGACATGTTCAGTCAATTATTAATTCGAAATCGTTAATAATAGCAGTCCAACTTACAACTTTCCAGTTCCATTTGGCACGACTGTGGATAGTATTGATGATCATGGGACAGCTCAAGCTCAGTGATAGTCGTGTCGAGTACAACACTTCACCCGAATTATTATATCAAATAAATTTAATCTTTAATATAAATTGAGGAATATAGAAGTGGTGGGCGTGGATTGGGTGGCTAGAACCAACGCTTCAAAATGCACTCCGAGTGCCCACTCAGAGAAGCACTCCGAGTGCCACTCAAGTGGCTCTACTCAGAGTGCCTCTCTGAGTGGGCACTCGGAGTGCATTTTGGTCTCCATGGGGAGTGATTCGTACAAACCTGTTTGGTTGGACAATTTGGTGAAAATGACCGCTGATTTCATTGGAGACATAAGTGTCCGGCTTCCAGATTCGAGCCGGATCGGATAGATAGAGTTGTGAGATGTTTTCATTAAGGTGAGCATATTTAAGTCGTGGATCAAGCCAAGCTTCACGGGAATAAAGTTGCATGCTAAATTGCTGTAAAATATATATTTTAGACTTAAAATTAAAGTAGTCATCTATACAAACTATTTTGTCTTCGTCAATTTCTTTAATGTTGAGCACGTGCTTGCTGATGGTGACAGTGACTGGTTCCACTAGAAATAAATCAAAAAATTATTTACTCGATTTTTTACTTTTTAATTTTACCTTTATTGCTGGTTTTGTTGAGAAACATTGGAATAGCATTTTGATCATATTGTGCAGGGTCGAGAATTTGATCCAGGATTTTATTCTCTCTACGCCAGGGATGCGCAAAGGGTGGACATCAGTCCACTCGTGGACTTTTGAAATTATTTGAATGTCCAACAATGTCCACCGAGAAATTGCAAATGTATAAAAACAAATCCTCCATTCAAAATTTCATGCAAAAAACAAAAGCAAAGAATCATTCTAACTATTTTTTATAATCAATTACTGATGGGAAATCAGGATTGTCTTAAAAATCATCTATCTCATCTTTGATTGGTTTATCTAGTGACTAAATTCTAGTCGTTCTGGTTATGATGTTATACCTTTGAGAATACTAATCACAGAAATGTCCACTAAATCAGAAGACAACTCTATTGCCAAGCTCATATTATGTATTTACTTGTTCAGCATTATCCATCTATCAATTTTGAACAATCATAAATTTTTTACGAATTTTCATCTTGTTCTTAACAAGCGATTGACCATGAGTTTGAATTTAATGACTAATCTTTTTACAGATCAAGTTGAAATTGAACAAATAAAGCAAATCTTTTCTTCTTTGAACTATAGTAGTCATAATAGAGGAGATTCCGGTGGCGAAAAATAAATTTAATGAAAAGGTAAGGATGATTAAGACGATTGAAAACATCATCTCAATCAGATAGTAATAATCCATCATCAAAGTTTGATTTAGAGTAAATGTAGTAATTCTAAAATGAGTTCGATGAATTACTTACAGAAAAAATATTTGTTACACAATCTGTTTATATTTTTGAATTTCGGTAAAAAGCTTTTACAAACCATTTTCCAACAATTCTTATCATGACAAAGTTAACGACAATGTTCGGTTCCACATTCATTTGTGAATCAACCTTTTTTGCAGCACAACCTGAAAAATCAGTCCAGAATTCTATTGATAATAGAAGCTGGACCAGAATTTTAACTAACTTTAATTAAAATTTTCAATAAATGTCAACTTTCAACAATTCTCTTATCTCATTATTCTCGAAACTATTATATAGTACGTATACTAAACTATAGAAAAAGAGTGGACTTTTAGTACCATAAATGTCCACCCCAGTGGACTTGGTTTCGAAAAGTTTGCGCACGCCTGCTCTACGCCTTCTTCATTTGCGTCAATCCTAAATTACATTAAAATTTAATGATTAAATCAAAAAATTAGATTTTACATTTGCATTGACATACTTTCCAAATTGCAGTAAAACCACAATTGAGAGCAGCAAAATTATGTTGGGTATTTTTAGAAAAATCATTCTGAGTATGGTGCAATTTCGTCTTTGCTTATTCATAATTAAATGTTAAAACTAAATAAGACGTAATTTTATACACACAAATATGGCATCATTACGCTCATATTATTATCTCTGATTTGGGACTAAATGTGCTTGTACAAATCCGATGCAAAAAGTACAGAAGGAAACAAAATTGATTGACAATTCAAATCAGTGATGTCTGTGTGCCAAAATATACTTTGACTTGTGAGTTGATGAAAATAAACGTACGATGTACGAAAGTCACAATCAACTCGAATCATACAACTAATTACTAAAGCTCGTTATATTATCCGCTTGTTCACGAAAAGATATTTTGGTGAACTTTGGATAGATATCACAAATTGAATTGTCCTTGAATACGTCTATCAAGCTTCGTAATTGTTGGTAAACAATTTAGTATAGCTTCTGATCTTCACACACTGTTGCATCCACAAATGGAAATTGTTCTTTATGCTTTATATCTTCAGTAAAAATTTATGTTTGAATTTTAAAAAAATTTGAAAATTTGTTTTTATTGCTTACTTGTTCATGATTTTAGATTCAAAGTATTCTGACAGCAGGCTCTCTTTTGCTGGACCAATTTCTATTTATTAATCTATTTAATGGAATTTTTGGGTTTGACTAATCCATTTTGTTTTAATTGTTATTCTATTAATTTAAGACAAAATTAATTGCCTTTTAAATACAAATCGTATTTTATATTTAGTTTTATTTAGTTCTATTCGAGGTTTCGAATATAGAAACTTTCAACAGTGTCTGAATAGAATTGGAAGAACTTTTTCCAAATCAGAAAGAAGTAGCCAGTGTAGAGTAATACAAACTGCAAACAAAGTGAAACAAATAATTAGCTGAACTGAAATGGCAACAAACCAAATAGTCACACTTGTAAAGCATCGGCCTTGGTTGCCACCCCCAGGGAAGGACCAATCGTTAAGCCAGGCCGTTTTTGAGCAATCATTCGCTCGTGAATGTCGTTGAGATACCATTTGAATCGGACATTGTGTTCGCCCATCAAATGATACTGAACACGTGGAATGTTTTTGATGGCTCGACTCAAGAATGAGTTGATCATTCCTGCAATGTAGTACACCGATGGAACGGTGAGCACATATGCTAGGAGCAAAAGAATCCCTATGTAGAACATCCATATGGGAATGAGATGCTTCTTTACGGTCAAATAGCACAACAACATTGCTGGATTGGTCATATTGCCCAAAACATAGACAAACGAAACTTGGCTAAAAAGCACACTACCATCATTGAAAAGACCCAAATTGTCCATTAGGTGCTGAATTCGCTTGATTAACAAATTACGTAGCATAACTATTTCGTATCGGCCTGGTCCTTTGCCAGTACGCAAAGTTTTCAAGAGAGCATTCACTTTATCATTGTGATACAAATAACAGTCGCGCGCTATTGTAAAGCCAATAAAGACTATATTAAAGGCATAGAGATGTAAGTGCAGAACGCGAGCCGAGAAGTACATCAAAAGAAGACCGTCGAATGCAATCAAGACCAATTGAGTCGGGTGAATTTTTTGGATTATTGACCAGGCATATCGCTGCAGGGCAATGTACAACAGCTGTAGGATTGATATACCTAAACAAGGTAACAAAATTTGACCACAAAATTGGCTATGCAAATGTAAACAAACAGCCACATACCCAAGACAGAGTAGAACACAATGTACAAGAAAGTGAACAAGTACATTATCAGATGGACTTGTTTGCGAATCACGGCAGAATCCAATTCGGGAAAATAATGAGAAATGCGTCGCTCCTGATAGGCACATTGGAAAATGTCTTGCATCACCAAATGGGCAGTGGGATATTTTCTGAATAAATACAAATTTCCATAAATGAAGCCACAACCAAAGTAGAACAGAAAGAGCATTGCGATCAAAATGCCAAATATGTCTAAATCCTTCTGAATGACTGCCACTTGAAAGAAGATGTCAAGAGCACTGTAGTATGACCACACAACGGGAGACAGGAATGAAATGAAACTTAGGATTAGACGCACTAATAAGTAGACAAGTATGAACAAGTCCAACCACAGGCGACACCAAAGCCAGACAGGCTTGCCCTCCAAAACGGCCGTCAATTCGCCAATGGTCAACACGTATAGAACAATGTCGGAAAACAATTTTACAGAAAATATAATTTTATTTTTTATTTCCATTTTTTAGAAATGTTTTTAAATATTTTTTTGAATATTCTTTTCAAAATTCAAAATTGTCATTATTTTCTTTAGTTTAATTATGAGTCATTTTAACGAAAGCATTTTAAATATTTGATTGCAAATAAATTTATAATATTGCCTTTTGCTTAGGCAATAAATTATCAAGAAAAACCTGAATTCTCAATTTACAAAGATAGTTACATAATTTGAAATGGCGACAATTGCATTTATATTTGTTATTTAACAGATAATTGAGTTTTTCTCATTAAAACTAAACATTTTTTAAATTTCAAATAACTTCTAAATGCATAAATGTTGTATTAAATTCTGTTTATTATATTTGAATAATGATCATAAAGAATGTATTGTTAAATATTTAATTTAATATTGATTTTAGAATTCAGTATTTAAAATAATTTTTAAAATAATATTTAAAAATTGACCTTAAAATGCACCAAACTGTAGAGAGATTTATGCTTTAAAAGTAATTTGAAATTTAAAAATGCTTAGTTTTAATGAGAAAAACTCAATTATCTGTTAAGTAGCAAATATAAATGCAACTGCAATTGTTGTCATTTCAAATTATTTAACTATCTTTAAACGTTTGTAAATTGAGAATTCAAGGTTTTTCTTGATAATTTATTGCCTAAGCAAAAGGCAATATTATAAATTTATTTGCAATCAAATATTTAATATGAGAAAAACCTAAGTACCTGTGTACTTACAAATAGCCAATTTAAATGTTGCTGCAAGTTGATAGATTTTCATGATACTTTATAATTTACCTTCACTATTGGCTTTGTGGGGAAACATTAGACTAATATTTAGATCATATCGTATAGGTTCAAGAATTTGCTCTAAAATTTCTACGCTTTCTTCATTTGCGGCGATGCTAAATTCACATTAAGTTTTATATTTATTTACATTCTTTCCAAATTGCTGTACAGCCACAACTGAGTGCATCTGCGCAGGTGTTTTAGCTTTCAAAAACTTTGGAAATGTATTACAAGTTTAAAAAAGTATCAAGACAAATTCGCTAGAATTTACCAGAATATTTAAGATTATAAACCTAGATTTTAAACCCACACAATTCATATCAGTCAACAATGTTGACTCAACATGTTCAAAAGTAAAAAATTTATCTATAAAGTAATTTTTTTTATTTGTGAACAAATTGCTATATTGTATATTGGTATCAGATTGATAAAAGATCTAGTCAATCAATTGACTTCGAATATTAGTTCCTCACGAGGATCGGGAAGAGTTTCTTTAAGGAGTCACACATTAAACTGTTCTTGTTGCGGGTTATATCTTTCATAAATTGGCAATTCATCAAGCGGAACCTGAACTTGAATTTGCATCTCACCCTGATGCACTCTGCCTGACAAGTCACGCCAATTTCCATTTGGAAGATAAACAGTCCGTTGACGTTGACCTTCGCGCAGTACTGGAGCAACCAGAATGTCATCACCGAGCATGAATTGATCATCTATTTTGTATGTGTTTGGATCGTCTGGTGCCACATACCACACAGGACGAATGATTGGACTGCCGTGCTGGACTCGGCCATGTGCCAGTTCGAGTATGATCGGTGAGTACTGCTCGTGCAGATTGACAAATTTGCGAACAATACTCAACACTGTGCTGTTAAAAGTCCACGGAGCGTGTTGGAAAACCATTTGAGGCATCAAGGCAACCGCTTGCACCCAACGAATGTACATTTCGGCGCTTACTGTCAATGTTGCAGTTCCAATCGAGTGAGCAAAAAATGAATATCCACCTAGTGAGGCAGTCAGAGCTGTTGGAATCAACGAACGCATGTGCTCATCCATACTAATATTGGGTTGATAGCATTTGTACAAAAGTACAGATGCTGGCAGGTGCTGTGAACGAAATGCAATAAAATGTCGTAAACTTGAGACATTGTTGCCGCTTGCAGCACACTCGAGATATCGCGTGTTGAAATACGTTGGATACTTCTCAATGAATTGGTCCGAGTACTGAATTTGAGGATCTCCAGGAGGACTTCCAAACCAGCGTAGATTGAACGAATCAATTCCAGTGGTTGTGGTAACTTTTTCGATCGCCTTTCGAAACCAATTGCACGATTCATTTTTGCTATAGTCCACTCGATGATAGTTTTCTCCATTTTTACTTCTAAGCATCAGGGATTCCTGTGGCCATTCTGTTGTCAAGGCTGTGTTGACTTTATCATACACTCCAATAGTGTAATAGAATTTGCCCTGATTGCGCAATGCTGTCAAATCCAAATTGTACACATCAACTGGATGATAGTGTCCGAGGCCATTCTTGTAATTGCCGAGAATTACTTCACTGCTGTCCGAGAAGCCATTTTGAACAATCTGGTTCTGAAAGTGAGCGAGAGTGTCATTGAGATTGTCACCAACCCACTCAGTGATGGCATAAGTCTTAAATGCCGGATAGATGAACTGTCGTGATGGGGGCACTGTGACAGGTTTTGCAATAAAAGTTGAATTCAAAACTTTCTCCGACACTTGACGAATATTTTTGGCAGCAAAAAAGTGAATTTTTATGTCCAAATATGAGGGATCAGTGTTGCTTTCCATGTAGGGAAAGGTTCGATTCACCGAAAAGCACATTAGTGGATCGTGCGAAACATTTGGATCAATTCGAATAAACCAGGGACAGTGTGGATCCAACAGTAGAGCGAATCCATCAGAGCTAACAAAAAGATATTCGAGAATGGAATTGAATTCAGTGGGCACTGTGCCGAAGTGGGAGACAAAGCTAAATTGAATTCGCGACACCTCTTTTGCACTGTTCATTGGCCAATTTGGCACGACACTTTGGTAAGTATTGAACCTGTGAATATCAAGTTTATCATTATTTTTAAATTATTTTAGAAAAAAATGTCAATTACCAAGTCGCATTATTCCCTCCATAATGAATGCATACTTCACGATTTTGATTCTGCATTCCGCCATGCCAAAGCAGGTTCCATTGAGTGAGGTCTTCTTGTTGGTCAATTTGTTCAATCTCAAGCGTGGAAGAATCGGCCAGGCTGAATGAACCAAAAGTTTGGTTCGTTCGGTCGCGCTGGTCAATTGATATTGGAATTGATACTTTCAAGCTGGGACTGTTTGGTCGATGGCCATTCGACAGACTGAAGGATGAACTCGTATGGGTGACTTGCCAGCTTGCTTCACAAACATGATTACAACTTAGTGAAGCAGACAAAATGAATAAAATGCCTAATTTTAAAAGCGAGAAAGCCATTTTGTTAAAAGCTCATATTTTCAAATTAAAAATTTCAATATTCAAACTCACATAAATAGGAAACGAAAACTAATGCACGATCAATTGCACTTTGATTTTATGCTGGATAGAATCGTTCAAAGACAAAGTATTGCACTCATTTTGGTCATAAACTGTCAACAAGGACACTTTCGAGTTTGTTTGTTTGAAAGAAGAAAAGAAGAAAGCACATTGAAGTTAGTTATAGACATTAACTTGACCTGATAAGATTAAATTGACTGTTCACTGCTGCAATGCATAAGTTCGAGCTATGAGCAAATGAGATAAGCCAAATGAAAGCAAGTTCACTAGATGATGTTCATTATTGATTGACATTATTGCCCAAACCAAGTGCAATAAAAGTGATATTTGAATGTGATGTAGACTGGTAATCACAACGCACAATATCACTCAACTTGCAACTTTGTGGATCTCAACAATGTGTGGAATGTACTCGAGTATGATCATACAAATGTCACAAAATGCAATTCGATTCAATTCGATAAATAAAATTGTCAACACAAAACTGAGAGTTTCACAAGTGACCAAAATGTTTATGCGTGATTTTCTGTTCGTTTTCACAATCATACAATTTATTATTAACATAGTAATACAATGTAGATATCAAATAAACAGTTATCATTTAGAATCGAATCAAATGTAAGACGATATTAAAGTTTGAAAGTATCCTTAATTTGAGATGGTTGAGTCTAGTCCTCCTTATCGGTGGCAAAATTGGACAAGAATCGATTCATCTGGGCCAACTTGTCCGCATCCAGCAGTTGAGATTCCACATTTCTGAAATTAAGCAAAGTAGGTAGACAAATTAGTTTAAATGTGCATGTGACTAGCAAATAGACTTACTTGCGCATCGAGTCGAGCACTTTAGCCTGCAATTTGGGTGCATTGTGTCGATTGGCCAGTTCGAGCAGATCGGACAGATTCGATTCGGTGGTGATGCTCGAGTGAAGATACTCCTCGCAGATGAGCTTGAGTGGATCTAGTTGGTACTGGGGTGGATAACAAAGTATGCATTTGTGAATAGGGTTATTCATAGATGAGGTATATTACCTTATCGGCACAGATGAGTAGATCCTGGGCAATGCCATCGAGTGAGGTGTTGTCAAGTTTGCCCGTGTAGATGAAGAGGAGTGTGGGCTTGAACACTTTGAGTGATTCGACAATCTGCACTCGATTGGTCGTGCTTTCAGCCATCTTTGACTCGAACATGTCCGCAAAGACACGAGATCGAGTGACGAGAATGTTCTTGTGAGCACGCAGCTCATGTCCACCATCGAGCACGAATGTAACATCTGAATACAAACCACTGTTGAGTAGATCGCCCATCGAATTGGTCAACTGTTCCGGTGGAGAGTACTTGGCCTGCAGTTGCTCACACAGCTCGACCAGATCGGGCTTGGCTGGTTCCGCCATAATAATGTTCACCTCACAGTGAAGGGTGAGACTGTCGTTGGACACGAAACCGTTCACGGGATTGTACAGTTCATCACGACGCAGCTTTTGTTCGTGACCCCATGAGTCAGGCGCAGCCCTAAACATTTTGATTGCACCTATAAAAGATAAGATGATTATATACAATAATAATATAATGTATAATGTCAATATGTAAACACACAAAGCTGAACTTACTCTCCACAAAACGCTTTTCACCATTTGCCTTCATCACCGAGTGAATGTACAAAATGTTCACACCAGACAAATTCTTCAGGTCCAAGAAGACGCCAACAAAGTCTCTGTGCAGTTCAGATACTCCCTTCGGATAGAATACGAGCTGAAACTCGACTGGCTTCTTGTCCTCAGTGGTGATCTTGTCTGGTGGTGCGATAAAGGTGGGCGAGTAAATGATTGGATATCCGGTGATGGCTTCATTGCTCACTCGAGTGATACTTTCGATCGTCCAGGTGCACTCGAAGGTGATCAGTTTGGAGGTGAAACTGGCGGATAACTTGTGAGCAATGGAAGGTTGAGCGTCTGGGAGCTGGTTGGCAGCCATCTTGGTAGGTACAAAAAGATAGTAAATCTATTAATTCGGTAAGAATTTGGGAGTCGTTATTTGGTTAGCAACAGATTACAAATCACTTTAACGAGACAAAGTTGCTCATTACAGGCACACGCGAAAGCAGCAAAAACACGAAACACCAGTGGTGAAGCTGTCTCTGAAAAAAATAACAACAAAAGTGCGACTATTTCCACCCAAACAGAGTGAAAATAGTTTTCTGTCTGGAAATGTATCAGTTGTCACTCGTCGACCAGTTCTCGTTTGTTGAAGACTTGAAATTCACTTTTATCCCTTTTCTCCAATTTTAAAATGGCTCCTCCAATTGTCACTCGATTTGTATCCTTCCTGGATCGATTTGACGAGCAACTGCAGTTGGACTGTGAACGAATGAAACGCGAAATCGTTGCTCGTGTTGACCAACAGTTTGGTGTGATGCGTGCCAAAGTGGACGAACTCAAGAATCGATTTTCACATTCTCGTACTTCTTCTTCTTCTTCTTCGTCACTTAACGTTGAGTCCATTTTCGCGGACAATCCTTCGGTGGATGTGATTTCCTTTGATGATTATCTCGAGAGTAAACGAAGTGAGACTGCTGCCGAACTGCAGAATGCATCAACTTCTTCTGGTAATCGCAAACGAAAGTTACAAACTGACGTGCGTGAATCGAAAAACACCAAGAAAACAAAGACTCAGTCCAGTGGTCAGAATGTCAAGGCACTTTACTGTAAATTCCCTGGTTGCAATAAATCTTTCACGAAGAATATTCATTTGGCCAACCACGAGCGCATCCATCTCGCCATCAAACCATATCGTTGCACTTGGGAGAATTGTACTTTTTCCACGGAGCAACTCGGCGCAATTGTGTATCACATTCGAGGTGTGCACTTCAAACTCCCTAAAACTATCAAACGTCAACGCGAGCTGAACATTGTCGATGAACGTGATCCAAACGATTACATTCAGGTGGACGAACAACTGCTCAAACGCCGTCTTTAAATGTCTATTCGCCTTGTATTACGATTACATAAATAAATAAACACAATTTTCTCTTTTAAAGTTCATTTATTTATTAATTTTTTAATTTGAATTTGAATTATAATTTGCATTAATGCATAAATATTTTTGGCTTCCAAAAGTTATTGTCTGAGCGGGGGCGAAGCGAAGCTTCGCCAAAGCGAAAGACTTCTACCATGACTTTTTGTGTTTGTTGTTATACATATTCTGAGAAAAGTACTGAATCAAATTGCACCAAATTTTCAGGTTAAGCTTAGATTACAGTGTAGATGTGCCCAAAAATAGTAGTTTACTCGAAAACCCAAAGATAAGATAAAACAAAAAGCGCCACCTGGTGTTGAGAATTGCAACTATTGACCAAACAGCTGACATTATGATATGTTCAACACACAACGCATGCATTATTTTTTTTTATCGCAGTGTAATCACACAGACGTGTTCTGTTTTGGTGTCATTGGTGAGTCGAAAGTTCTAAATAGTATCGTTTTGAATTGTGATTTGGTTTTCAATACAATGGATAGAAGACCTAGAGGAAGACCACCAAGAAGAGGCCAAAGACCAGGAAAAGGTTTTGTTGGACACCCAACTGGAACACATCAGAGGACATAGGCAACAGCATCGACGCCAACAAAACCAAACTAAGATCAACCTGAACAATCTTATTCTGTGTTTGGGTAACGCACTAACTACACTACACAAATAATTGAGGTCTTTGAGGAGTGTGATGTGGCTGTAGGGATATAATTTAAAATACCTTTCAAAACTCGATAAATTGATAATTTGTAAATTAATTATTTAAAATATATTTTATTTGAATTTATCTTTTCTCTCTTTCTATTTCGTTATCATGTCAGAGTTAGGTCAGAAAAAGTTCGCTTCGCGTTTGATTAGAGTGAAAGCCTAGTATCATATTACTTTAGTTGCATTTGTGTTTACGATCTCTTTAGATTATGCATAAAGTGTAATACTTCGCGTCTTGATGACTGTTGCTGGTTGATGCAAAACTAAAGCATTGCCTGGATACGATCGTTTGGCAAATAACACTCACACCGTTAGCCGACTAGATAAACATCAACATTGAACATAAACAAGTCGCTATTGATAAAACAACAAAATCAATAATTGCACGAGTTGACAATTTTGTCGACTTAGTCATACCGACACACACATGCACTATGACACACAAACAACTAAATGGCAAACGATGCAAAACCGTTTGACCATCACAAACAACTCGTGAAAAGACGAGATCATGCTTTCTTATCTCAAATACATTCTTGACTCACTCACACAAACATCATTCCATCGAACGTTCTTTCGTCTCAATTTTCTCTGGTTGACAACCAATAATGCAAATCAAGCAACTCGTGGAGTGAATGAATCACCTTCACATTTCACTTCTTCGATTTGTCTTTAATGTTCGAGCCAAGCCAGCCACTGATAAGCCTTTCTCTTGGCACAAACGAACAAACACGCAAACATATTACACTTTAGTGTCATCATGCCACTTATTGGCGCCTTTCACTATCTTTATTCCCCATTCTTTCTATCCTCCCCGATCTGTCCGGATCATTGTCTATAAAGCCAGGTGACCGACCAGTACTCATGGTCGACCGCACCGTATCTTTCACCCATACGGACCTCTTCTTTCGTTCTTCTCAACTGAACTGGATTGACCCCTCGGAAGCCATCGATTGTCGCTCCTTCGTACAACTTCCGTTGATGCAACCACTTCCTTCGTAACTGTACGAACTTCCTGTTGGTCTCACCGCGAGCTACCAAAGGACACCCCCTTCGGATGGTTCAACTGCCTCGTCAATTTGGATCGTCACTCAACCTTATTGGTTCTTTCGTCTTCTACTTTCATTTGTTCATTTGTCATTATCATTCGTTCTTGTGATTCGTTTCATTATTTCGTACTTTTTATTTCTTCGATTTAAATGTCGTTTGTGTAACCCAAAACTTATTTGAAAAACCCAGAAAAATAGCAAAATAAATTAATTTCCACCCCCAAGTTGGAATGCGGTCTTTTGTCTTAACCTGGGCAAACACATGCGACTGACATGGCTATGATGGCGATCCAAGTGAACGCCTTCGTAAGATGTAAAGTTCTTTTCCCTATCTGAAACAGTGAAAACCTGTGTAATTCCTGCACCAACCTAAGAACCACAAATATGTTTACAAATAAGAATCTCATGGAACCCAACGGGGTCCTTCCAGTATTGCAAAATCTCACCAATATAGATAAAATGCCTATCGCCTGTGTACAAACCGGTGATTTGCCTTTATCGTCAACTGATATATGTTCGATGGCAACCGATATATTGAACCAATGGATTCACTTAACCCATTAGGACCAGAGAAGGATTCTTTCGTGTATTGATCTAACTGAGGGTAAACTTGGCTACATGGACAGCATGGACTCACTCTCATTGTCAGTTGAGAATATTCAATGCATTTGAGGGAATCAATGCATCTGCAGAGACTCAATGCTTGTGTGGAGATTGGGGAATGCAGCTAGTCTGTACGTGGATGAAAGATTTTGACGTGATAGTTAGCACTGGGATTCCATGATCCTTGAATTGGGATAATAAGCTCGAACAAATTCAGAAAAGAGCCATAAAAATTGCAATTGCGATCGGCCGAGGAACGAGGCCCGATCGCAATCTGCAATTTTTGTGGAACTTGTGGGGTAGGAAAATGTGTGAGCTGTATGTTATCATCGAAAACATCAAACAGAAGTCACATCGAACACATTGCATACGATATAATCAAAGAATCATCATGAATTAAACAAAAATCACCATTTCGGAAAATAATTTTTATTTTATATCTGAAAATGGGGATCTATCTACATGAACGATGAACCTGTTATTGAGGAACTTTTATTTTACTAATCTAACATTCTGATAGAGAAGAAGTGGTCTGGAGGGAACAACATCTAAAATACTGGAGCTATTATAATATAAATAAATAAACATTTACTCTGGTAGTGGAGGGCGTGGTGCCCGTCGGCTCAGACTATGCTCCTTTGGAGCCAATGATGTTTACAAACTTCCGAGTAGAACTTTTTGACCATTTTGTACTCGAGCGGATTTAGGCTCATGTGCTCAGTAGTTGGATGCTCATTGAGATGATTCGTTGAGTGAGGTAGAGCAGATGTCCACTGAGTTGAGTCCATCTTGCCAGGATGACCAGTTTTGGCAAATTGTGTCCAGGCTTGAATCATTTGGCCACTCAAACGAACTGACTCGGGGTCCTGCTTGATCAGATCACTCGGGAACAGGAAAAACAAATCAGCCGCGTGTGGAACGCCAATCCAGGGCAGTTTTGGTATGGTTGGAAGGTCCACTCCCTTCATGAGACGATACGAATAGTAATTGGATGATGGTGATGCAAGGGAAAGTTGTTCGGCAAAGAGAATTGTGGGACAGTCCATCACATAGTCACCTGTTGCTTTGGCTAATGTTAATCTGTAAAGAAATTGAAATGAACACTATTTTGAGGATTTCAAAGATTACTCACAAAAGCTCATCCTGTGTGGGTTGTTGTTGTTTCAACTTGTCAACATAGTACTCGGCCACTTCAGTCCAGTTGAGCTTCTCATATTTACTCAAAGCCTCAACAATTGCATCCTTGAGAGAGTTTTTTGTGAGATTGACAAACAACAATTGTGGCATTAAAAGTGGAATAAAAATGGATCCTTCATTTGCGTTCACACCATAAAGCAGGTCAATGCCTTGGTTCACTTTACCACTTTTGAGTGCTTGCACAGGCTCAATAGGCAGAAATTCCTCACCGTGCACCAGTGAAAACAGTTCGTTACGTGCAAAATCATTGTCAGTTGCAGTGACCATCTCGTGAATTGGTTTCGATTTAAGACATTTCACTATGTCTGCCATTTCACTTGCGGAACAGTTCAACTTGTTGGCAATCATTTTAGTTTTGGTTAGTGCTTTGGTGGTAGATTCTGTGAGGTAAGAGTTTGGTGCGCCCGATTGCATGATGGCTCGTTGGAAGAGTCCTTTGGCCAGTGGAGAGAGAATCAGCGCACCCACAGACATTGAACCTGCCGATTCGCCAAATATGGTCACCTGATTTGGATCACCACCAAAGTGAGCAATATTCTCACGAACCCATTTCAGCGCCAACAATTGATCATGCATACCAACATTTCCTGGTGCATCTGCGGTGCCTGAATAGAGAAAACCAAACGGACCTAATCGATAGTTGATTGCAACCAGCACAATGTCGCCCTGCTCAGCCAAATGCCGACCATCGAACATGGTGGTGAAAATGGTGCCAGACTCAAAACCGCCACCATGAATCCAAACCATCACAGATCGATTGGCACTTTCTGTTTGCGGTCTCCAAACATTCAGGAAGAGACAATCGTCACTTTCAGTGTTGGTATAGTTGAGTAACCAAGCCACTCGTTGAGTAGAGCCAAACTGGACACACGCGTCTCGGTAGGTGGTCGCATCGTACACACCTGGCCATGGCTCCGCTGGTTGAGGTTTCATAAATCTCTGTGCACGACCTTCAATTTTGCATTAAATTTCAAAAGTAAAATTCATAATTTCAAACAAAACTCACCATAACGTATTCCTTGATAGAAGTGAACCTTGTGTCCATTATGTTCACCATCTTGAACAATTCCTCTCACTTGACCATCCTTCAGCTGAACAGTCGGAGCGTACTCGATCGACGAATCTGCACAAATGCACAATCCAAAAGACCCAATACAAAGAAGACTTGCAAAAGTAAAAATGTTGGTTAAATCTGACATTTTGGGACACTAATACAAACAAAAAATTATCCGACAGTATTTATATTGCTAAAAATATTCAAAACACTTTAGTTAATCAATCGATTGAGAAATCAATTATCAACCGAGTTTTAATTTATGCCTGTTTGGCTAAGACAAGTGTTATCTGCACTGATACAGTAAAAGGCAATGCTTTTGATTGCAAACACATTTGGCAAAAGCAAATACATTGCATTACGATCAAATCGAGGGCATGTGCGTACGTTCAAGCCCATTACAGTTGGCATTATACAGCGAGCAGTACAGCCGAGTGGTAATGCTGATTTTCTTTTTCTTTTTTTGAAGAGCCTTTTGAATCTATTTCATTCTAGAACCGTATGAATACTATGCATGGGATGATTATACAAATGAAATAGGGAAATATGATGCACATTCAGTGTCACACAATATAGATAGATTACTAAGTTAATCAATAGAGCTAATTGAGCAGTTTTTATATTATTCTCTTCAGGAGCGGGAAAATAACTTTCTTATCAAATTGATTAAAATTTTAATGGAATTTGAACAAAGTTTGATTAAATATTGCACAATTTATAACTCATCTACACTTATCAATCCTTTGGGCCAACAGCCAACACTCGAATCGAGTTTGACAGTGTGTAGTGCTGCACATTGACGAAGTGGCTGTCGAGCTAGGCGCATGAGCTGCCTATTTTGCTGTGTATTACTTCTGTGATACAAATTGAGCACTTGAAGATTGGGAAAGACTGTGGGAAGTTGAAGTCTCTCGGTTTCTGGCGGAGATTCGGTGCAAATGTTCAAGGTGAGCAGACAAACTGAGGGCACTTGGGCAAATTGGGCTTGAGGTTCCTCAACTGGGGCAATTGACTTGAAATGGAGCTTCAAATGAACTAGCTGAGTAAGATGTGATAAACAAAAAGCCAATTTGCTCATTGGCATTGAATCAATCTGAAATATTGCTAGTGTAGTTAAGGACACAAATCGAGAACAAAACAGTTGCATCATATCGTAATGGTTCAATGTAAGTTGAGTTTCAATATTGACTCGAGTGAACTTCTGTGCCAACGTTTGTGGCCTCAATTGGACCAAGTCGGCCAATGGGAAATCAACGTTAGCATCAATACGAACGTCATTTCCCGCATATTGACTCACTGATTCAAGAAACAACTGAGGCGAATCAAACCAATGAGTAGTGAAAGATTTGAGACGAGACAGAATGCTCAATCGTGATTTGGGTATGAAGTTTTGAAAATTAATGTCCAAACTTAAATGTCGCAGTGATTCGAGTCGATTGATCGAATCAATTAGCTCACTCATGCTGACTCGGATATCTTTTCGATTGCCATTCAATGAATACGTGTACAAGTTGAAGATTCTAAGCTTTAGCGAAACTAAACTTGAAGAGTAGTGATTGAGTAGAAGTGATAGTTGATCTAGATCGTTGTGAGGAGCAAGCACTTGTAGAATGGTCAGGTGAGTGATGTTTGGCATGTTTACGATCAGTTTGGGGGTAAATTGCTCAGAGTGCACACACATGCACACTTTGAGTACATCGAATTTGATCTTTTCGAGTGGTGAAACTCGTGCCCAAGGCGATCCATCAGCACGACGAACATGTGACATTAGTTCAGATCCATATGGAGCACTTTGACCGTGAAACAGATTTAAATCTTTTGAGAACGATTTCTCTCCAATGATTACGAGTGCTTTTCTGTGCTTCAACTCGTCCCGTTGTAGTCGTGTCCAATTTGTACAAACCAAACCAACAGTGCGAATCAGTTCAACCAGAGGAATATGTTTAAAGATGGTCAGAAGACACAGATCGGGAAAGTGGGACAGACGGAGAAAAGACATGATGAGAGGGGATGTTGATTGAATTTTGGTTTAAGACAGGTGAAGATTAAAGCCAAAGTTTCATTACTATTGGACCAATAGTAGGTTGAGGTAGACTTTAGAAATCTCGGAACAAAGCAGTACTCAAAGTTGAACTACAGACAGCAGCTGCTGATGTTTTGATGTTTTAACAGTTCTACTGCTACGGAAGTAAACTGAAGCACCCGGTTACCCTTCATAGAGTACGTACGTTCACACGAGAGCACACTATAGCTGTACACACCTGTCCATGGCTCCACTGGATGAGGTTTCGTAAATCTCTGTGCACGACTTTTAAAATGACGTTAGTTCAAAGTATAATGCACAATCTCAATATTCAAAACTCACCATAACGTATTCCTTGATAGAAGTGAACTTTGTGTCCATTATGTTCACCATCTTGAACAATTCCTCTCACTTGTCCATCCTTCAGCTGCACAGTCGGAGCGTACTCGATCGACGAATCTGCACAAATGCACAATCCAAAAGACCCAATACAAAGAAGACTTGCAAAAGTAAAAATGTTGGTTAAATCTGACATTTTGGGATACAAACAAAAAATTTTCCGACAGTATTTATATTGCTAAAATATTCAAAACACTTTAATCAATCGATTGAGAAATCAATTATCAACCGAGTTTTAATTTATGCCTGTTTGGTTAAGACAAATGTTATCTGTACTGATACAGTAAAAGGCAATGCTTTTGATTGCAAACACATTTGGCAAAAGCAAATACATTGCATTACGGCCAAATCCAGTGCATGTGCGTACGTTCAAGCCCATTACAGGCTTCTTCATAACTAGAGCGTATACGCGATTTATAAAATCATGATTTTATTATTTTCAAAAAGATCCTTTTAATCTGTTTCATTCTAGAAGCATATGAATACTATATATACAAATGAAATAAAAAATTAAAATATTCATATACTCAATATCACACAATAGATAGATTCTAAGTTAATCAATGGAGCTTATTGAGCAGTTACATTTTTTTCTCTTCTGAAGCGAGAATATAACTTTCTTATCAATTGAGCAATACGCTTCAAATGTGTATTGAACGAATTACAAAAGACAAATCAACACGAACGCACAGACCGATCAACTGATCTACTGATAAGACAAATGAAGAGAGCGTCAGTGTTGTGGTCGCATGTGCAGAACCGATCTTCTCCACTCTGAGGTGGTCAGCTTATCAGAATATAGCTCAAGTCTGTTTGTATGAGAGAATCGATTAACACATGCAAACACATGTGCGTGCAACAAATTGTTCCCTTTCCGTTTTACGTCTTGTCTGTCTGTTCTGCACTCGCATCTCGACACCTTGCTTTTGCTGTATTTGCCGTTATTTAAATAAATTTTGTGCTTCCTCAACATTGACATCGATTCTCCATTCTCAGATTTTGATTAGTCGGGAGAACAGTCTCCTCTAATTGTGCCACCATGTCACTCT
Source organism: Rhizoglyphus robini (assembly GCA_023373905.1). Lineage (NCBI taxonomy): Eukaryota > Metazoa > Arthropoda > Arachnida > Sarcoptiformes > Acaridae > Rhizoglyphus > Rhizoglyphus robini. The sequence goes on from JAKIJQ010000010.1 coordinate 2,191,577, forward strand.
CAACTCATCTTCTCCTGGCCCTGGTAGATGCCCACAAGAATGGCCTCAAAGCCTCACTCACGAATTACATCGATTTCATGGTGGAAAATCAATTTGGCCCACTCAGGGAACGAATTGTGGCGATGATTGAGTCAGGTGGGATTGTCCTTGGTGATGTGAATGCACTCGTGTCAACTCAACCAAATGAACATTTGTCAACAGCTCAAATCGTTCCCCCACCAGTGATGAAGAAAAATGTCTGGACACTTCATCATCAACCACAACTCCAATCAATTTTGACTGTGATGATGTGAAAGAAGAATATAACGACGACGATGACTTTGAGGTTGAAGGTGAATACATGTCTGATTGTGATGAATGTGAAGATTGTCTCAATGGAGTTTGTCACTCTGCCCAACTCGTCAACAATCAACAATCGGTTCCCTCGACTAGTTCCAAACGCAAATGCACAACTGAATCGAGTGAAGCAGTACTGAAAAAGTCAAGATACCTGTAAATGTTGTGCAAATTCACCAACAAGAAGCAGACACCTACAAAAGCCCTGTAGTATTTGAATTGAACTGCACCGAGCCAGGCTGTGAGATGATTTTCACAAATTATCAACTGCGGAAGGAACATTTGTCTACTTCTCACGGACAAATTGCTTACGCACAACTCGAGGACAACGCACAACTCAACCAAAAGTAAGTGAAAATGGTGTGTTGCGCTGTTTCATTAATATTTGTTTCATTTCATTTAACATTTTCCCTCTTAGAGGTGAGACTAAATATCCCTGTCCAGAATGTGACTCAGTGGTCAAATCACACCGTTCGCACACTACCCATTGGAGACTTTATCATCAAACAGGCAAATTTCAATGCTCACTCTGTGCGTTTGGGGCAAATTTACTGTTTGAAGTTGTCAATCATCGTCGAAGGGAACACTGTTCCAACAAGTTTCGATGTACTCACGAGGGGTGCAACCTAACATTCCAGACCAATAAAATTTTGCAAGAACACAGCCGAATCCACGGCAACGAGAAACCTTTCGTCTGTATTTGGGACAACTGTGGCGCATCCTTCAAGCAATTGAAACATGCAATTCAACATGTGCGCACTGTGCATTTTAAGTTGCCTCAAACAGTTAAAGAGCAGAAAGAACTGAACATAATCGATCAACGTGATCCGAAATTGTATGTCCGACTGAATTGAGGCTTGTGAGTACGATCGATGACCCCATCACCCACTCAACTGTTGCCTCATTATATCACCTACACCATGTTATTAACTTTTTAATTTTTTACAATTCAATTTATGTAAATTCGGTTAATAATTTTTAATTGAAAAAAATTTAATAAAAAACATTGACATGAACTCTGATCCAAGTTAGTCGTAGAAAATTAAAATATACAAAATCATGATTTTAAATAGTTTTTAATAGTCTTTTGTAACTTTTGAACATTTTGGTGATAAACAAATTGGATAAAAGAAATGCACTACTAATGACAAGTAAAGTGACAAAAAGTAAAAACATTGCATACGTACTGTCGTCTAGTGTTTAGTCTCTCACTTTAGTCTCTCACATTTTTCTCTAATCATAAACAACAACCCGTTCGGTTCATATTGTCAATATGATATTGAAACGGACAATAAATAAAAATAAATACCTTGCATACGATCAAATCGAGTGCATGTGCCACCCGTTAAAGCCCATTACAGTTGGCTTCATAACAAAGCAAGTCCATTTTAAATTAAATTTGAATTGTACATTGTACAGGCTTATCAAACCACAGGCGAACACACAGACCTATTAGTCGAGTGCGTGCGGCATTCGACTTGACTTGATTAAATCTGTGGTGTTGTTGGTGGAGTATCGAGCGGGACAGTTGTACTGATAAGCCCAATAAGTGAGCGTCACTGTGGTTGTTGCGTGTGTTTGACAGATTCACTCACAGTGGACGCCACTCCACTCTCAGGTGGACATTCTTATCAGAATAACTCAAGTTTGTTAATGTGAGAGAATGCACACAAGCACACGTGTGCGTGCTACAAATTGTTCCCTTTCCGTTTTGAGTTTGTGGCTGTCTGTTCTGCACTCGCTACTCGCTACCTCGCTTTTGCTCGTATTTACAGTTATTTATGCATCCTCAACATTGACATCGATTCTCCAATTTCAGATTTTGATTGGTCGGGAGGACAGCACTGTCAGCGAATTTGTCCCACCATGTCACTTCCAACTCACCCTCTTCTGGAATTACTAGATGCCCACAAGAATGACCTCAAAGCCTCACTCACGAATTACATCGATTTCATGGTGGAAAATCAATTTGGCCAACTCAGGAACCGAATTGTGGCGATGATTGAGTCGGGTGAGATTGTCCTTGGCGATGTGAATGCACCAGTGTCAACTCAACCAAATGAACATTTGTCAACAGATCAAATCGTTCCCCCACCAGCTCTTCTAACCAATCAAATCACCACCGAACCAACAGTGATCAAGCAAGAATGTCTGGACACTTCATCATCAACCACAACTCCAATCAATCTCGAATGTAATGATGTGAAAGAAGAATACAACGACGACGATGCCTTTGAGGATGAAGGTGAATACATGTCTGATTGTGATGAATGTGAAGATTGTCTCAATGGAGTTTGTCACTCTGCCCCACTCGTCAACAATCAACAATCGATTCCCTCGACTAGTTTCAAACGCAAAAGCACAACTGAATCGAGTGAAGCAGTACTGAAAAAAATCAAGTCGGAAAATGTTGTGCAAATTCACCAACAAGAAGGAACAGTAACAAAAAAGTCATTTGTGTTATTTGAATTGAACTGCACCGAGCCAGGCTGTGAGATGATTTTCACAAATTATCAACTGTGGAAGGAACATTTGTCTACTGCTCACGGACAAATAGCTTACGCACAACTCGAGAACAGCGCTCGACTCAACCAAAAGTAAGTGAATGGTCTTACTCGAGTCTCACTAATATTTGTTTTATCTTTCCCATCATAGCGGTCAGACTGAGTATGCCTGTCCAGAATGTGACTCAGTTGTCAAATCACACCGTTCGCTGATCAACCATTGGAGACATTATCACCAAGAAGGCAAATTTCAATGTTCACTCTGCACATTTGGGGCCAATTTAATGTTTGAAGTGCTCAATCATCGTCAAAGCGCACACCGTTCCAACAAGTTTCAATGTATTCAAGAGGGATGCAACCTAACATTCAAGACCAATCAAATTTTGCAAGAACACAGCCGAATCCATGGCAACGAGAAACCTTACGCTTGTATTTGGGAAAACTGTGGCGCATCCTTCAAGCATTTGAAATCTGCAATTCAACATGTGCGCACTCTGCATTTTAATTTGCCTCCAACAGTTAAAGAGCAGAAAGAACTGAACATAATCGACCATCGTGATCCGAAATTGTATGTCCGACTGAATTGAGGCTTGTGAGTGCGATCGATGGTCCCATCCATAATATCACCTACAGTCTCCTACACCATGTTATTAACTTTTAATTTTTACTATTCAATTTTTGTAAATTCGGTTAATAATTTTTAATTGTAGAAACTTAATAAATTGACATGAACTCTAGCTTAATTTACAAGTTATTAGTAGTAGTGATTTTAATGTGATGGCGTTTTGCAATCTAATATTAGAAAATTAAAATAAACTAAATTATGATTTTAAATAGTTTTAATATTCTTTTTGTAATTTATGAGCATTTTAGTGATAAACAAATTGGATATAAGAAATGTACTACTAATTTGATGTAAAGTGAAAAAAGTAAATACATTGCATTACGATCAAATCGAGTACATGTGCCTCCCGTTTAAGCCCCCCATGGCCATTACAGTTGGCTTCAACCCTTATTTGTTATAAGTTATAGTTTGTGGTGATAAGCAACTAACTCTCGCTGTACATTGAACAGTCTTATCAATTCAAACGCGAAGACACACAGACCGATCAGTCGAGTGCGTGCGGCATTCGGCTTGACTTGATTAATTCTGTGGTGTTGCTGGTGGAGTAACGAGCGGGACAGTCGTACTGATAAGCCGAATAAGAGAGCGTCACTGTGGTGGTTGCGTGCACGCATGTGTTGGACAGTGGCCGCCACTCCACTCTCAAGTGGACATTCTTATCAGAATAGTTCACATTCTCTCATTTGTATGAGCGAATGCACACATACAAACACGTGTGCGTACAAAAAATTGTTTCCTTTCCGTTTTGCGTTTGTTACTGTTTGTTGTGCACTCGCATCTCGCTACCTCTCTTTTACTGTACCGTTGCATTTACCGTTTTATTTGTGCTTCCTCAACATTGACATCGGATCTCCATTCTCAGATTAGTTGGGAGAACAGTCTCCTCTCATTGTGCCACCATGTCTTTTCTATCTCACCCTCTCCTAGTGCTACACTCAGAGAAATGGTAGTCAGATAGATATGACCAACTTGAAAAAGCGTCAAATAGGTATGACGGCCTAACACATCGCAATTGTAGCATAGCGCCCTCGGTGGCAGCTTTGTGAACCCTACCTTCCACTGTACAACTCGTCATACCCATTTGATGCTTTTTCAAGTTGATCATATCCATATGACTACCATTTCTCTGAGTGTATTAGATGCCCACAAGAATGACCTCAAAGCATCACTCACGAATTACATCAATTTGAAAGTGGAAAATCAATTTTGTCAACTCAGGAACCGATTTGTGGCGATGATTGAGTCTGGGCAGATTATCTTTGGCGATGTGAATGCACCACTGTCAACTCAACCAAATGAACATTTGTCAACTGATCAAATCGTTTCCCTAACAGCTCTTCTAGCCAATCAAGTTACCAACGAACCAGCAGTGATCAAGCAAGAAGGTCTGGACACTTCATCATCAACCACAACTCCAATCAATGTGAAAGAAAAATACAACGACGACGATGACTATGAGGATGAAGGCGAATACATGTCTGATTGTGATGAATGTGAAGATTGTCTCAATGGAGTTTGTCACTCTGTCCAACTCGTCAACAATCAACAATCGATTGCCTCGACTAGTTCCAAACGCAAAATTACCACTGAATCTAGTGAAGCAGTACTGAAAAAGCCAAGTCTGAAAATGTTATGCAAATTCACCAACAAGAAGCAGACACCAACAAAAGCCCTGTAGTGTTTTTCGAATTGAACTGCACCGAGCTTGGCTGTGAGATGATTTTCACAAATTATCAATCGTTGAAGAAACATTTGTGTATTGCTCACGGACAAATAGCTTACGCACAATTCGAGGACAACGTTCGACTCAACCAAAAGTAAGTGAAAATGTTGTGTTGCACTGTTTCATTAACATTTGTTTTATTTTATTTAACATTTTCCCTCCTAGCGGTGAGACTCAATATGCCTGTTCAGAATGCAACTCAGTGGTCAAATCACGCCATTTGCTCATCCACCATTGGAGACATTATCATCAAGCAGGCAAATTTCAATGCTCACTCTGTGCGTTTGGGGCAAATTTACTATTTGAAGTTGTCAATCATCGTCGAAGGGAACATCCTTCCAAATTTTGGTGCACTTTCGGGCTATGTAAGCTAACATTTAAGACCAAACAACATTTGCAACAACACCAACCAATCCACGGCAACGAGAAACCTTTCGCCTGTATTTGGGACAACTGTGGCACATCCTTCAACCAATTTAAAAATGCAATTAAACATGTGCGCACTCAACATTTTAATTTGCCTCCAACAGTTAAAGAGCAGAAAGCACTGAACATAATCGACCAACGTGATCCGAAATTGTATGTGCGACTGAATTGAGGCTTGTGAGTACGATCGATGGCCTCATCAACCACTCAAGTTTTACCCCATAATATCACCTACACCATGTTATTAACCTTATTAATCTTTGATAATCTTCAATTTGTAAACTTTTTAATAATTTTTACTTGCAAAAATATAATAAAAAAACATTGGCATGAACTCTAACCCAAGTTGTAGTGTTATTATTTGAAAATTAAAATAAACAAAGTCATGATTTTAAATAGTTTTAAGTCTTTTTGTAATTTTTGAATATTTTGGTGATTCACAGATTGGATATAAGAAATGTTCTACGAATGATATAAAGTGAAATTAGCAAATAATTAACTGAAACAAGCCACAAGTGAGAAATTAATTTGACAAACAAATGAACGTTCTTCTCTATTTAGCTCGAATAAAGGAACAAATACGCAAATTAGGTTTACAAGTTTATTGATAAAAACATGCTTTTAGATATAAGCGATATAAATGCGATAAAATGGTAAAAATGATAAAGCTATAAAATGTTTGCACAAACTGCAAAAGCCAGCCAAGTTAGGTTCCCCCGTATTAGATCACTCAATTTTCATAAAACTCAAGATGGTGCGCCAGCTTGTCCTTCATGGTAAAGTGAAGGTCCCGTCGAACTGCGGCACGGAATACTTGCGACATGAATGGACTTTCATTTGACTCTGCGGTCCAGATTGGGAAGTTTCGCTCCGCTCGGTTGGTAGGCCAATTGGAGAGCTCTGGTGGAATGTCAGCCACATCGTTATTGTTGGCTTCGTTGGCTACTGGTTGCACCGGTTCGGCCACTGGTTTCAGTGTTGGTTCTGCGGGAATCGGCTCTGGAAGGTGTTCCTGATGCACATCCTCGACCACTGCTTCAGTTTGGTCAGTTTGGGCTTTCTGTGGTTGGAGATAGCACCGTTTGGGACGGTCCACCTGCTGTTGCACCATGGCTTTGATGAGCGAAGCCTTAATCATCCCGCCAGCAAACTTTGATTGCATCTCTTTCAATACGGATCCGTGAGTTATTACTTGCGAATCCTTCTTGATTGCTTGCGGTTTGCGATTAACCAACTCGGGCTTTAGTGGCATTGGTGGTGGAGGCGGTGGTGGAGGGATGCTTGATGATGCCACTTTCAAGTTGTCACTTTCTGTCAGTGCTTTACGCTGATGGGCTTCTGCACGATAAAAACATGCTTTTAGATAAAAGCGATATAAAAGCGATAAAATGGTAGAAATGATAATAAAGCTATAAAATGTTTGCACAAACTGGTTAGGTTATCCCGTATTAGATCACTCATTTTTCATAAAACTCAAGATGGTGCGCCAGCTTGTCCTTCATGGTAAAGTGAAGGTCCCGTCGAACTGCTGCACGGAATACTTGCGACATGAATGGACTTTCATTGGACTCTGCGGTCCAGATTGAGAAGTTTCGCTCCGCTCGGTTGGTAGGCCAATTGGAGAGCTCTGGTGGAATGTCATCCACCTCTTTATTGTTGGCGTCGTTGGCTACTGGTTGCACCGGTTCGGCCACTGGTTTCAGAGTTGGTTCCAGGATTGTTTTGGCGGGAATCGTTCCTGGTCCACATCCTCGACCACTGCTTCAGTTTGTTCTGTTTGGCCTTTCTGTGGTTGGAGATAGCACGGTTTGGGACGGTCCACCTGCTGTTGCACCATGGCTTTGATGAGCGAAGCCTTGATCATCCCGCCAGCAAACTTTGATTGCATCTCTTGCAATACGGATCCGTGAGTTATTACTTGCGAGTCCGGCTTGATTACTTGCGGTTTGCGATTAACTAATTCGGGCTTTAGTGGCATTGGTGGTGGAGGCGGTGGTGGAGGGATGCTTGATGATGCCACTTTCAAGTTGTCACTTTCTGTCAGGGCTTTACGCTGATGGGCTTCTGTTAGTGGTGCACATAAAAACATGCTTTTAGATAAAAGCGATATAAAAGCGATAAAATGGTAGAAATGATATAAAGCTATAAAATGTTTGCACAAACTGCAAAAGCCAGCCAAGTTAGGTTCCCGTATTAGATCACTCAATTTTCATAAAACTCAAGATGGTGCGCCAGCTTGTCCTTCATGGTAAAGTGAAGGTCCCGTCGAACTGTGGTGTTTGTCCGCTCCAAACCGATGGTGCCAACTGATGGTTCGCTTGGAGGAAAGTTGGTGACGGTTGGTCACACTTGATTCCGGCCGCTTGAAGAAAAATTAGTTTCCGTTGGAAACGCCAGTTGGTGGTCCCCTTCACTGGGTGCGCATTCTTGAGCGTACGCTCAAATCGATTCATATCTTCGTAGGATGCAAACTTGAGAACTTTCGTCACTCCGCAAAACTTCTTGACCTGGATGATTCGCTTCAGAATGCTTTTGATGGTAGCATGACTCGTCTCATGCCATGACCAAGTCTCCACAGTTTTCTCAGTCTTCTTAAGCAGAATCGACAAACCGGTCGGTTCCGAAACGGACAACTTTATCGGGCCCCAGGACCCATCCATTACATAAAATGGCGGAAATGAGATCGAGTTCATATTGGGTGAAAGGTTGAACTGAAATACAAACAAGGGTACCCAAACCAGGCCCTAAATGAATCAATTTTGAATCCAAATAGATCCATTGTTGCCATTCATGTTGGATGCGATTGTTTCAGTTCAATAATATTATGCAGATCTCAATTGTTGCCAGTGGATTTTACGGAGTCCGTTTACAAAGTTTTTGGTACAAACAAATGTTGGATCGAAACTTGAATTTTGTTATGAAATGTCAAAAATAGCACAAAATGTAATCACAAAAGTATCACAAAATAGATAGAATCATGGAGTTTATTGAGCAATTGGAATTTGTTCTCTTCGAAGATCGATCTAGAGTCTAACTTTCTTATCAACTGAGAGATACGTTTCAAATGTGTATTGAACACATTGCAAAAAAGAAATCAACACGAACACACAGACCGATCAACTCTACTGATAAGACGACTGAGAGATCGTCAGTGTTGTGGTCGATTCACTCAGTAGCCTTCACTCTGCGGTGGTCCGCTTATCAGAATAGCTCGACTTTTTTTTGTATGAGAGAATCGATTCACACATACAAACACGTGTGCGTGCAACAAATTGTTCCCTTTCCGTTTTGCGTTTGTGGCTGTCTGTTCTGCACTCGCATCTCGCTACCTCGCTTTTGCTCGTATTTACTGTTATTTGTGCTTCTTCAACATTGACATCGATTCTCCATTCTCAGATTTTGATTGGTCGGTGACCAAACTCCTCTCATTGTGCCACCATGTTACTCCCAACTCATCCTCTCCTGGCCTTAATAGATGCCCACAAGAATGGTCTCAAAGCCACACTCACGAATTACATCGATTTCACGGTTGAAAACAAATTTGCTCAACTCAGGAACCAAATTGTGGCGATGATTGAGTCAGGTGTCCTCGGCGATGTGAATGCACTCGTGTCAACTCAACCAAATGAACATTTGTCAACAGATCAAATCGTTCCCCCACCATCTATCCTAACCAATCGCATCACCACCGAACCAGCAGTTATCAAGCAAGAATGTCTGGACACTTCATCATCAACCACAACTCCAATCAATCTCGACTGTAATGATGTGAAAGAAGAATACAACGACGACGATGACTTTGAGGATGAAGGTGAATACATGTCTGATTGTGATGAATGTGAAGATTGTCTCAATGGAGTTTGTCACTCTGCCCCACTCGTCAACAATCAACAATCGATTGCCTCGACTAGTTCCAAACGCAAAAGCACAACTGAATCAAATAAAAAAGTACTGAAAAAAATCAAGATACCTGAAAATGCTGTGCAAATTCACCAACAAGAAGGAACACAAACAAAAAAGATTTTTGTCACATTCGAATTGAACTGGAGCGAGCCAGGCTGTGAGATGATTTTCACGAATTATCAAATGTGGAAGGAACATTTGTCTACTGCTCACGGACAAATAGCTTACGCACAACTCGAGGACAGCGCTCGACTCAACCAAAAGTAAGTGAAAGTGGTGTGTTACACTGTTTCATTAATATTCGTTTTATTTTATTTAACATTTTCCATCATAGCGGTCAGACTGAATATGCCTGTCCAGAATGTGACTCAGTGGTCAAATCACACCTTTCGCTCACTACCCATTGGAGACTTTATCATCAAGCAGGCAAATTTCAATGTTCACTCTGCACGTTTGGGGCCAATTTAATGTTTGAAGTTGTGAATCATCGTCGAAGGGAACACCGTTCCAAGCAGTTTCAATGTACTCACGTGGGATGTAACCGAGCATTTAAGAGCAAGCAACATTTGCAAGAACACCAACAAAGCCATAGCAACGAGAAACCTTTCGTCTGTATTTGGGACAGCTGTGATGTATCTTTCAAGCTATTGAAACATGCAGTTCGACATGTCCGCAATAAACATTTTAATTTGTTTCCAACAGTTAAAGATCAAAATGAGCTGAACATAATCGAGGAACGTGATCCGAAATTGTATGTCCGACTGAATTGAGGCTTGTGAGTACGATCGATTGACGCTCTGACCCCATCACCCACTCAAGTGTTACCCCATAATATCACCTACACCATGTCATTAACCTTATTAATCTTTGATATTCAATTTGTGAAATCTTTAATAATTTTTACTTGCAGAAATTTAATAAAAAAAAACATTGACACGAACTCTAATCCAAGTTAGTAGTAGTGATATTACTGTGATGGCGTTTTGCAATTTATTATTAGAAAATTAAAATATACAAAATCATGATTTTAAATAGTTTTAACAGTCTTTTTGTAATTTTTGAATATTTTGGTGATAAACAAATTGGATATAAGAAATGTACTACTAATGTGATGTAAAGTGAAATTAACAAATAATTGACTGAAAATAACTTAATTGATCAAATTCGTTGAGTGAATTCTAGCCGAGAATGTAAGCAGAGCATTGTGTCCTGTTCACAAACAATGTGACGCGCTAATTTAAATGCATAGTTGATCCAAATTTTAATTTTCTACAAACTTTGATACTTTTGTTTCTTTTATCGAGATAATTGATCATGTATTTTCACTGTTCCATAGTGACCACCTCGTAGTGAGTTCACACGAAAGTAGATTCGTTCGCTTGAAGGCAAAGTTGTTGATTGAATTGATGGCTTCATGACAAGTTGATGACAAATCGATGACAATCGATACAAATCTATGACGGTCATTATGACAAGGATAACTTCGAGATGTGTTTCACAAAGTGCGCGCACCCAATTGATTGCATTCACAAGTGCACTGTGAAGTGATTGGAAGGAAAGCAAGAAATAGTGCACAAATGTGATAACCGCTCTGTGATCTTTGAGCTGCCAAATTCTTCGGATCAATTTGAAACAGTACTCAAAGAAGGCCATGTCTTTAAACACAAGTTTGAAGTTAATTGCGTTTGATTATACGATCTGACTTTATTGAATCCAAGTCCTCAACTGATCGAATATTCGGAATTCAAAATATCATAGAAATGTGTTTTAATTATTATTATTTTCAACCAATAATAATAAACTAATTTATTTAGAGGTGGTATAACTTCTATCATAAAAGTTTTATGTTACAAAGTTACTTTACTAGTCGTGGTTCAAATGTTGCGTGTGTTTATGTAATCAACTTGTAATAATTGCCTCAAACTGATCAATTTAATGTGTGTTCACACTTTTTGCCAACTGGTCACAAACCTGTTATCTTTATTATTTTCTGGAAATAATAATAATTATGAAATATTTTTATTAAATTATTAAATTAGATTATTCTTTCTATTCAAATTCGTCTATAATGACTTAGATCAATTTTGTAGGTTAGGTTTCTCCCAGAAATTAAATTCGTCTCAAATTTCAATTTTAAAATTAAAAATTAAAATAACAAATTATTAATTTTAATTTTTAAATTTCATTTTCCTTAGTTCAAATGCTATCCTGTACACCATAAATTATTGTTATTGTTATTTCAGAATATGTTTACGAACAGTCAAAATGTTACAAATTAAGCATAAACACGAAAAGTGGCAATTATTCCTGCAAAAAGCAATTAATCAACTTGTTTAAATAAATTAAAATATTTAAAATTATTTACTTAAAAATATAATTTTAGCATTCGTATTGTTTTAAATTTATATTTTTAATATATTTAAAAATTTCAAATTTCCAAAAAATATCAAAATGTTTAAACCTTTGAAAATTATCATTAAAATCTTTCGAGAAATTGTCAAAAGTTATCTGCTTGTGTTTGATTTACGCAAATTACTCGACCATTTCTTTTGTCTCTGGTCTTGCCTGCACAGAACTGAACTTTTGCCTCACATTTTAGATGAGCACAAAAAGATTGCAATCATGGCGCTGAAGGTCAATTGTGTTCTCACAATTGTACGAACTCTCGCTATGATGGTTCCGGTGTTCTTACCTCAAATGGACACATTCTGGCGAGTTCTTTGGTGGGATCAAATGTGGTTTCAGGACGCGGCCCCGGTGCTCAACCTCATTTGGGTCTCATTTGGTCCGCCGTGCATGTATTTCTACTATCGAATGCACTTCTACGGTAATCCAAAGCACAGTGAACGAGAGACAGTCTGGTTGGTGATGCAATTCCTCAAAAATGGTGATTTCCGCTTTCGAATGAATCAAATGATGAATTTCGATCCGGAGAAAATGCAAAAAGCTCTTAAAATTGTTCTGATGGGAATGCAATCATACAATGTTTATTTTGGTATGATTTTTATGATTTAAACTGATTGTAGCTTATTTACTATTTGTTTAGAATCGATATATTTTTATTATTCTGCGAAAGTACTGTTTTACGTCTATGAGAATTGTTGGTTCTTTTTCACTACCATTTGGGGATTTGCGAGTATTGTAGTTCTACTGTTCAATGGCTTCATATCGTTCATCTACGTGTACGTACTCTCTGTAGAGTACATTCTCAACACCACAGTTGGCATTGTGTTCAGTTTGGTGGCATTTGCTCGTTTGAAACAGATTCAACGTTCTCTATGTTCGAGTAGAATAACCCGAACGGATCGTTTCACTCACCTTCACACCCAAACTCTGTTGGACATATTCGAGGCGAACCGAATGTACGGTCCAATACTGTTTTTCTATATGATCTTTGCAGCACCTGCCAGTGCCTATGAATTTGTCCTCATCTTCACCCAAAATCTGTCTCCACTATCGTTTGTATCATTTCTCAATGTGTTCACCTATCAATTGACAGTTCTGTTGGTGTACCACTACACTGCAGCAAAGTATAGCAAACTCATTCACCAGTGCACCAAGCCATTGATGCATTTGTGTGCAAACAGTCCAAATAGGCGTTCCATGTCTGTAGGGGCTAAGCTGCGGCTGGTTCTGTATATGGAAAAGTTCAATTGCAAGAAGCGATACGGTATTACATACATGGAATATGGATTGATTTCGATGGCTTCGTTTGTTAAGGTATGAAATTACAGAATGTTTTATGTTTTATTACAATTTTCAATTATCAATATTCTAGTTTATTCTGTTCTACTTCGAAATGCTCATGTTCTGCGATCAATTGATTAATTTTAACTAATTAAATTGTTAAATTAAAATATGCGTATTTAAAAAAAATGTATTTTCAATTCAGATCAATCAAAATTCAATTAAAAGTCATTTCACGATGTAACCTCGTCTATGAGGGGGCACTTGTTTTCAGCGGAGCACTGTCCAGCTGTTTTGTTTCGCTTGTGTAGTGTGTTCTGTGGCTTGAATGACAACGCGTTATTTTTCTTTTGTGATCTCGTACTCTATCTCATCCTCATCTAATCTCCACATCTAAACAATGAGCCACAAAGTTTACCAGCAAGCGGATATCTGGACAAACACCACCCACCAAATGGCCAAGTTTACTTATCGCTGGGAAATTGACAATTTTAATTTCTATTCCAAATGTAAAGAAGATGACGATCACCCTCAGGTTAATTCGCCTAAATTTTCTCCACCCAACCATCCAACTCTACAGTTTCAACTTTCGTTGTACCCAAAAGGCGAAACTGAAGTGTGTAAAGGTCATGTTTCTTTATTTTTGTTTTTTTTTTCTTCTCCCAAACCGAATGTACGAGTACAATGCAAAATGTCCATCCTCAATAAGGAGAACACCAAACAAATTACTACGGGCAAGTAAATTAATTTGTAATGAACAAGAAAATTGTTTTTTATGTTTTTCTTATAGAATTTTTAGTAAAACTAACTCCTGGATGGGGATGTCCAAAATTTATCACCCATGAAGAACTCGACGGCTTGCTTACCAATGGCAAGTTGATCATATTTTGTGAGGTATGAGGTATTTCTCTATACTCAAACACTAAGCATATTTCATTACAGATCGAAGCAATGCTCGACACAATCAACACCACTGCAAGCTCGATTAGTCAAGAGACCCGAATCGAATCTCAACTGTCGGATAACTATGCCAAACTGTTGGAGAGTGGAAAGTTGAGTGACGTTGTTTTGGTGGCTCGAGATTCAACCGAACACCTAGCTCACAAGACAGTTCTCACTGCTCGATCTCCAGTATTTAGCGCAATGTTTGAGCATGATACCACCGAACGCAACTCGGGTCGTGTACTGATCGATGACATGGACGGAGATGTCATCGCTGAAATGCTTCGTTTCATCTACACGGGAAAAGTGCCGAAACTGGACGAACTCGCCTCCAAGCTGCTCATTGCTGCTGACAAGTACGGACTTGAGCTGTTGAAGGACATTTGCGAGAAGCACCTCATTCACAACCTCAACACCGAAACTGTTCTCTCACTGTTGATCATCGCAGACAGACACTCGGCCAAGCTGCTTCGATCCAATGCCATCGAGTACATCAAAAGCAACATCGCCTCCTTGATCGAAACCGACAACTGGAAAGCAATCGAAGACAGTCCAAAGCTGGGCCTAGAACTATTCAAAATTGCTTTGGATAATCGTAAATGATTATTTCTAACTGATTTGTTACTTTTTACTCGAATGTACAATTTACAAAATAAATTTCTATTTTACTAATATTTTTGTTAGTATCTCATTTGATTTTAATTTCTTTTCACTACTTTCTTTCTATCACTTACTATCTAAAACAATAACTCGAACTATTCTCGATGTAATTCTTCAGGAATTGTCACAGTTCCATCGTGTCAACTTGGTTTTCTCTGTTGTAAAATGCATGAAATTGTCTATTTTTTAGACTTTGTAGTCTCAATATCTTTTTAGCTATACATAGGACAGACGTGGTTCTTGTAACACTTTTGATCAGCTTGAAATAATAGTTTTCCAACGAGGTATCAGGTTTGTGTGCAAACAGTCCAAATAGGCGTTCCATGTCTGTTGGGGCTAAGCTGCGGCTGGTTCTGTATATGGAAAAGTTTAATTGCAAGAAACGATACGGTATTACATACATGGAATATGGATTGATTTCGATGGCCTCGTTTGTTAAGGTATGAAATTACAGTGTTTTGTGTTTTATTACAATTTTCAATTATCAAAATTCTAGTTTATTCTGTTCTATTTCGAAATGCTCATGTTCTGCGATCAATTGATTAATTTTAACTAATTAAATTGTTAAATTAAAATATGCGTAATTTAAAAAATGTATTTCCAATTCAGATCAATCAAAATTCAATCAAAATTCAATTAAAACTCATTTCAATACGATACCTCATCTGTGAAGGGGCACTTGTTTTCATCGGAGCACTGTCCAGCTGTTTTGTTTCGCTTGTGTAGTGTGTTCTGTGCCTTGAATGACCACGCGTTATTTTCCCCTTGTGTCCGTACTCGATCTCTTCTTCATCTAATCTCAAGACAATGAGCCACAAAGTTGACCAACAAGCGGACGTCTGCACAACTACCCGACACCAAATGGCGAAATTCACTTATCGTTGGGAAATTGAGAATTTTACTTTCTATTCCAAATGCAAACAAGATGATCGCCCTCGGATTAATTCGTCAAAATTTTCTCCACCCAATGATCCAACTATGCAATTTATTCTTTCATTGTGCCCAAAAGGCGCGACTGAAGACGCTAATGGTCATGTTTCCTTATTTTTGAAATTGTCTTCAAGTCCCAAACTCGAGCCAAAACGAGTGAAATTCATAATGTCCATCCTCGATCAGCAGAACATCAAGCAAAATACTATGGGCAAGTAGCAATAAATTAATTGGTAATGAACAAGAAAATTGATTTTTGTATCATCCATTAGACTTTATAACAAAACTAACCCCAAATAATCCTGGATGGGGATTTTCAAAATACATCTGCCATGAACAACTCGACGGTTTGTTGACTAATGACAAGTTGACCATTTTTTGTGAGGTATGGCTATGACATTTACACTCAAGCACTAAACCATTTCATTGCAGATCGAAGCAATGCTTGACACAGTCCACACCACTGCAAGCTCGATTAGTCAGGACACTCGAACCGAATCTCAAATGTCGGATAACTATGCAAAACTGCTGGAGACTAGAAAGGTGACTGACGTAGTTTTGGTGGCTACTGATTCAACCGAACACCGAGCTCATAAAGCAATTCTCACTGCTCGATCTCCAGTTTTTGGCGCAATGTTTGAGCATGACACCACCGAACGCAACTCGGGTCGAGTGCTGATCGAAGACATGGACGGAGATGTGATCGAGTGCATGCTTCGTTTCATCTACACGGGAAAGGTACCGAAACTGGACGAACTCGCTGAGAAGCTGCTCATTGCTGCTGACAAGTACGGACTTGAGCTGTTGAAAGACATTTGCGAGAAGCACCTCATTCACAACCTCAACACCGAAACTGTTCTCTCACTGTTGATCATCGCAGACAGACACTCGGCCAAGCTGCTTCGATCGAAAGCCATCGAGTACATCAAAAGCAACATCGCCTCCTTGATCGAAACCGACAACTGGAAAGCTATCGAAGACAGTCCAAAGCTGTGCCTTGAACTATTCAAAATTGCTGTGGACAATCGTAAATGATGATTTCTAAGACATTTGTCACTTTTTACTTGAATGTACAATTTACAAAATAAATTTCTATTTTACTAATATTTTTTACTATCACATACTATCTACAACTATTTAAAACAATAACTATCGAACTATTCTCGATGTAATTCAGCAGGAATTGTCACTGTTCCATCGTGTCAACTTGGTCTTCAATTGATTACACACGAAAGTGTTCGTTTGATGGTAAAGCTGTGGATTGAGTTTCTGGCTCTATGAAGTACAAATTGATGTCAACTTTGAAATTTAATTTTTTATACTTCTAACCACTCACAAACACGTTATTTGCATTAGTTTTTTGAAATAATTTGAAAATATTTTTTTATTTCATAATTTGAAAAATTGTTTGAGGAATAAAATATACAAAAGACCAAAAACTAAACCAAATCATTCAATTCACGAACAACTTCAGGCAAGTTTGCAACACCAATTTCACTTGTGAATGTCCGCTTTGGCTCCTCAACCTGGGTGTCCAGTTGTTCCAAAAGACGCATCAGCGCCACATATTTGCGATTGCCTAGCTTTCGGCTGCGATGTTTGCTTTGTAAATATCGTTGCAACAGTAAACTGTACAGGTAGTGATGATATCTAGATAGGCAGATTGATATTGGAAATGAAACGTTAACAATCGTATACTATTTACCTAATATTCTCTTGAGATGATACATTTTGTTGAGTTGTGAAGAGCATCAGTGTTGTGACCAGGTCACGTATGTTGACATCGTTCTCCATGAAAGTGTTCAATCGAATGAAATATTTGTATGATTTTGCCATGGCTTCACTGCCTTTACAGAACTCAAACACAATTTCGTTTGGAATTAAAATTGCTTCCGTTTCAGGCTCATTTGTGACCACAAAAATTCCATTGGGTTTCAGTTTCAAATAGAATGCTGCCCAAATGGGCGTTAGACGACTGCTGAATGGTTTGAGTATTGCCAGCTGGTCACAACTGGAGAGACAGTTGAATGCGCCAAAATTGTGACAAAAGCGAATGCTCTTTTTTGAGATAGACCAAACTGTTGAGTAGAAGAGAATCGAAATAGTCTTGGGCACTGGTTGCGTGCTTTGTAATGACAACATTTGGCTCGTGTCGGAAGGCACTTCGTGCTCTATCTAGGCACTCAAGTTCATATTGACTCAACTCGACTGATGAAATGTTCCTTTTCGTTGTTGTTTGCATTTGTTGATTGTTGTTGGTGAGATAATTAGACATTTGTACAATGTCGTAATCGGTAATTCGACTGAGAATACTGATTTCGAGCAGCAGCTCAGCACTATTCACACTTTTGTGATCTGCTGTTGAGTGAGTAATATGATGATTAAGATTAACATTGTGCTCGCTCATTTTCTCCTTCTTCTTCATTCCAGTGGCAAAACATTTGATCAATCTACATTTGAGACACTTGCTTCGGCTTGAAATATTGATTTCACAATTACCCCCGTGTACACATTGGAATTTCTGTGAAAAAGATTTAAATCAAACAAACAAGCAAAAAAATAGCAGAAACAAACCTCAAGTCGTGATGAATTTCTGCAGAAGAACACTTTGCACGATTCACAGGAGAGTGCATCATAGTTGAAACCTGCATGCAGTGTGAGACAGATGGCAAAAGTTAGTTAATTGATTAAAAAGAATAAAAGGCACAATTACCAGATGCAATGTCACCACAAACACGACACTTTTTGATTTGATTCATATTTTCAGTTAATCAATCACTGGTTGTACGATCAAAAACCATCAATTTTGTGTGCAAAAACATAGTATTGAGCTAAACGCATGCATGTTACATGTAGTTGTAGTATACTAAACTCAATGTTTTGATTGTGCTCATATGATCATGTGTGTTGTGTTTGACATGTAACGAGCATGTGCCTCTATGCTTGAGCCACAAACTCACTATCAGTTGCTTTCCTTCAGTATATTGCCTTGTACACAAACCACCACAACGTGTTCTACTACACATAGCTTCCAATGCAGACGACCGGTGTCAATTAGAGAGACTGTAAGGGACAACCCCCTGCTGACCCACTGGCCAACAGACATAATTCATCACCGTGCACTAGTGAAAAAGAGACCATTGCGTACAAATTCATTAACTGTCGTAATGACAATCTCATCTTGAATTGAAGCATTTCATTGTTTCTGCCTTTTAATTTCAGTTGCACAGTCGGTGCATACTCGATCGACGATCCAAAAGCCACATTACAAAGAAGAAGAATACAAAAACAAAAATTTTGAAAAACAAATACAAAATTACTTGACATTATTTGTATCACAAAAAAATATAAAAATTTTTAATTAATCATTGATTTATAATCATAATAATCATTAATAATCGATCGATCGATAAATCAAGTTAGCGCAAAAATTTTTAGTTTGTGTAATGAGTACCTTTGGGTAATGACGAGTGTGTCTGTGGTAAGATCTGCAGATATATCTTTTGGTTACAAACACCTTTGACAAAAGCAAATACCATTGCAGACCATCAAATCGAGTGCACGTGCGTTCGTTCAAGCCCAATTACAGTTGGCTTACTTATTTGCATATAACGCTAAAATTATTTTCTGATTTGTTACTTTGCAAACACATCTCCACCTTACTAATTTATTTGATTGGTTCATTTAGATCAATTAAGGTCCATGTATATAAATAGAATGACTCCACATTGATGAACCAGAAACAGATCACCCATTGAAGATTTATCATTCTAATTCAATGCAGAAGCATGAAGTTTTTTGTACTCGTTTTCATTTGTAAATTTTTGTTGTTGTCTCAATATTTTTATGAATTTAAGTTTTATTTTTAGTCAATGTTTAGTTTGCGGAAATGCAAACGAAGCTCAGCAACTTGCTAATTCTCTAGTAAATTCTCTCAAATTCAAAAGCAATTTGGATCCATTGCTTGTGGATAATTATGTGGCAAAGGTTTATTTTGGGCCAATTAGGGGTTTTCATTTTGTTTATGAATTGGAATTAAGTTCAATTGAAATCACTGGATTTGGTGAAATTGGTTCAATTCGTGCTGATGTGGTGCCAAATGAAATTGGAGATCCCAAATTAATCGTCAAATTTTCATTTGGAAAAGAAGGAAAAAAATTAAATCTGACGTTTCGATCAATGGTTTCAATTAAACTCTGATTACGGTGAATATTGTCGATGAATTGGCGGTCGAACTTTCGATTTTATTAAATTCTGATTAATTAAAATCTGATTCAACACAAGTGAACATTGCTGATTTAGAACAAATTCGATTGCACCAACTTTCGAATGTGTCACCGTCGAAATTTATAGAAGACAAAATGATTGATGCATTCATTAAGATGTTCAACACAAAGGCAAAGCTAAAGTTGGTTCATTTGATTAGAGAAATTGTTGAGGGTGAGTTCAAGAAAATCAATGGTGGATATTGATGATTGTGTTTATTGTTTGTATGTGTTTTGTTTTTATAATAATCTAAATAAAATGCACAAAATTCACTTTCCCTGTATTTGAACAACAACTTTTCCCATATTCTTGCCCGAATACAACCACTCATGTGCTCGGGCAATTTGTTCAAGTCCAAAAAACTTGCCACCAGGAGACAGCTCACCTTGATCAATATGTGCCTTGATGGTGCCATCCGAAATTGCCGAAACCATCTGTTCGAGATAGCGTGAAGATTTGTGCACATTTGCCAGAAGACTAAACCCAGAAATGGACTTTGTTCCACGCATCAACTAAAAAGAAGAGAAACGTTATGAATTGAACTAAACTCGGAATCGAGATAAGACAAAAACATACCACAGAACTCGAAATGTTAATATCGTGCACATACTTCGCTGGATCTTCCTTTTTGAAACTCGTAATGCTTCCCACAATGATCATTCTTCCTTCCTGTGTGAGATGATTGAGCAGTAGCTTGAATAGTATCAATATTCTAGTTTATTCTGTTCTATTTCGAAATGCTCATGTTTTGCGATCAATTGATTAATTTTAATTAATTAAATTGCTAAATTAAAATATGCGTAATTTAAAAAATGTATTTCGAAATCAGATCAATCAAAATTCATCAATCAAAATTCAATTAAAACACACTTTACGATGTAACCTCGTCTATGAATGGTCACTTGTTTTCATAGTAGACTACAATTTGTAGTGCTGTGCCAGCTGTTTCGCCTGTGTAGTTTTTAGTTTGTTCTGTGCCTTGAATTACCACGAGTTATTTTCCACTTGTGATCTCGTACTCGATCTCTTCCTCGTCTAATCTGCACTCCCAAACAAAATGAGCTACAAAGTTGACCAGCAAGCGGACATCTGGACTAGTACCACCCAAAAAATGGCCAAATTCACTTATCGCTGGGAAATTGGCAATTTCAATTTCTATTTCAAATGTCAAAATGCTGATGATCGCCCTCGGATTAATTCGCCAAAATTTTCTCCACCCGATGATCCAACTATGCAATTTATTCTCTCATTGTGCCCAAAAGGCGTGAATGAAGACGCAAAAGGTCATGTTTCTTTATTTTTACAATTGTCTTCTTGTCCCAGTCCCGATGTACGAGTACGATTCAGAATGTCCATCCTCGACCGGCAGAAAATCAAACAAAATACTGCGGGCAAGTAAATTAATTGTTAATGAACAAGAAGATTGATTTTGTATTTCCCTTAGACTTTTTAATAAAACTAATCACAAATAAACCTGGATGGGGATGCCTCAAATTCATCACACATGAAAAACTCGACGGTTTGCTAACAAATGGCAAATTGACAATTTTTTGTGAGGTATTCTATAGAGCACTTCTCTATACTCAAACACTAAGCATTATTTCATTACAGATTGAAGCAATGCTCGACACAGTCCACACCACTGCAAGTTCGAGTAGTCAAGTCACCCGAATCGAATCTCAGATGTCGGATAACTATGCAGAACTGTTGGAGAACGGAAAGTTGAGTGACGTTGTGCTGGTGGCTCGAGATTTAACCGAACACCGAGCTCATAAAGCAATTCTCACTGCTCGATCTGCAGTTTTTAGCGCCATGTTTGAGCATGACACCACGGAACGCAACTCGGGTCGAGTGCTGATCGATGACATGGACGGAGATGTCATCGCGGAAATGCTTCGTTTCATTTACACGGGAAAAGTGACCAAACTGGACGAACTCGCCTCCAAGCTGCTCATTGCTGCTGACAAGTACGGATTGGACCTGTTGAAGGACTGCTGTGAGCAGCACCTCATTCACAACCTCAACACCGAAACTGTTCTCTCACTGTTGATCATCGCAGACAGACACTCGGCCAAGCTGCTTCGATCCAGTGCCATCGAGTACATCAAAAGCAACATCGCCTCCTTGATCGAAACCGACAACTGGAAAGCAATCAAAGACAGTCCAGAGCTGTACTTTGAACTATTCAAAATTGCATTGGATCGTAAATGAAATGAAAATGAAAATCGTAAATAATGATTGTATTGAAATATTTGTTACTTTTTACTCGAATGTACAATTTACAAAATAAATAGTTATTTTACTAATCAATTATCAAAGTTTTAATTGGTGTGATGTAAGCACAGTGATGAGCCTGTTTGGTTGAGAAATGTGTCAAGTGTAGTAAGATCAGTGCAGATACTGTCAAAGTCAATACTTTTAATTGCAAAACACATTTGCCGAAAGCAAATACATTGCGTAGTCTCTCACTTTAGACTCTCATATTAGTCTCTCAATTGTATTATAAACGACAACCCGCATGAGAAGTTTGTTTTATTTTTTTACAAATTTTAAATGCAATAAATAAATACATTGCGTAATACGAATCAAATCGAGTGCATGTGCGTTCGTTCAAGCCCAATTACAGTTGGCTTATTGGTCTTGTCTATCAAATCGCGCAAATTGTTCTCTGATTTATCAGACGAATTTATTTGATTGGTTAATTAAGATAAATAATATAGCGTCGTTATACTATTGGTCTGTTATTAAATCATATAAAAAGTATTTGTGCGGATAAATTAATAGAGGTAAATTGGACAAGAATGAATGCAGTTCCGAGTTCATGAAACGCTTTACTTTGATAGATTAGTAGAGGTAAATTGGACAAGAATGAATGCAGTTCCGAGTTCATGAAACGCTTTACTTTGATAGATTAGTAGAGGTAAATTGGACAAGAATGAATGCAGTTCCGAGTTCATGAAACGCTTTACTTTGATAGATTAGTAGAGGTAAATTGGACAAGAATGAATGCAGTTCCGAGTTCATGAAACGCTTTACTTTGATAAATTAGTAGAGGTAAATTGGACAAGAATGAATGCAGTTCCGAGTTCATGAAACGCTTTACTTTGATAGATTAGTAGAGGTAAATTGGACAAGAATGAATGCAGTTCCGAGTTCATGAAACGCTTTACTTTGATAGATTAGTAGAGGTAAATTGGACAAGAATGAATGCAGTTCCGAGTTCATGAAATGCTTTACTTTGATAGATGCAAATGAAGTTCAGCAACTTGCAAATTCTCTGACGAATGCTTTCAAATCCAATTTGGATCCGTTATTTGTGGATGATTATGCTGCAAATGTTTATTTTGGGTCAATTAGTGGTTTTCATTTTGTCTATGAATTAAAATCAATTGAAATTGCTGGGTTTGATCGAATTGGTTCGATTCAGGCAGATTTGGTGTCAAATGAAAATGAAGATATCAAATTTACCGTCAAATTTTCATTTGGAAAAGAAGAAAAGATTAAATCTGGCGTTTCGATCAATGGCTTCAATTTAACTCTGATTACGGTAAATATTGAAGATGAAATAACAGGAGAGATTTCTGTTTCATTAAGCACAAAATCTGATTCAACAGAAGTGAACATTGCTGATTTGGAACAAATTCGATTGCATCAACTTTCCAATGTTTCACCGTTGAAATTTGTAGAAGACAAAATGGGCTATGCGTTCATTAAAATGTTCAACACAAAGGCAAAGCCAAAGTTGGCTCATTTGATTAGAGAAATTGTTGAGGGTGAGTTCAAGAAAATCAATGGAGGGTAGTGATAATGATTGAATTTATTATATTCTTATTGTATTAATTAATTTTAAGTTTAAAAATATAATCAAGTTTACTTAGAATAAAATGTACAAAATTTACTTTTCCTGTATTTGAACAACAACTTTTCCCATATTCTTGCCCGAATACAACCACTCATGTGCTCGGGCAATTTGTTCAAGTCCAAAAAACTTGCCACCAGACGATTTTTCTCCTTGATCAATATGAGCCTTGATAGTGCCATCAGAAATTGCAGAAACCATCTGCTCGAGATAACGTGAAGATTTGTGTACATTTGCCAGAAGACTAAATCCGGAGATGGACTTTGTTCCACGCATCAACTAAAAAGAAAAAATTATCAAATGGACAAAATTATCAAGATAAGACAAAAACATACCACAGAACTCGAAATGTTAATATCGTGCACATACTTCGCCGGATCTTCCTCTTTGAAACTCGTAATACTTCCCACAATGATCATTCTTCCTTCCTGTGCGAGATGATTGAGCAGTAGCTTGAAAGTTTCCCCACCAATAGTCTCCCAAATCACATCAACTCCTTCCTAAATAATTTAATTTATAATTTATTTGAAATATTAAATAATTCTTACCGGAAATTTGTCACTCAAAACTTGGCCCAAATTGTCCTTTCGATAATTGATGACAAAATCAGCGCCTAAATCATACAGAAACTGTGTCTTCTCTTCCGAGGAAGTTGTTCCAATGACGTAACATCCTTTCCGTTTGGCCCATTGGACAGCCATTTGACCAGTTCCACCCGCGGCTGCAGTGATTAACACCTTTTCACCTGCTTTCAAATGTCCATGCTTGTCCAGTGCCATTGCAGGCGCCATTCCATTGATTACTGCAGATAGATAGTTGGCTTTAAGTTCAGGTACTGGGTAGAGTTCGTCTGCAGATTTGTACTAAACAAACAAAAGTTGATTATTTTCTACAAAACAATTTTTTAATATTGCAAAACAAATTTGTAAATACCGAATATTCCGAATAGCAACCAGGCACAAATTCCTTGACCAAAGCATTCACCAGCACAGGTTGACCAATAGAAATTTTTCCTTTTGGGACTGCAGAACCAACCGAATCGACTACTCCAAGAGACTAAAATAGTCTTGATAATTAAATCTAACAATTTACAAAAATATCCAACATACCTCAAGACCAACATCGAATGGAAGTTTGGAGGGATCAAAACTTTTAGGCAAACTTCTACCCGAAGTTGTGTTGACGTCAGTGGCATTTAGTCCAACATAAACATTCCGCACACGAACTTGCGCCGGTTCTGGTTTAACAAGTGGAGCGGTTACTAATTTAACCGCTCGGGCAAAATTGGTAGTTTTCGTGAAGACTTGGAGTTTGCGGTAGACTGACATTTTTGGTTGTTATTGACAATTGAATGATATTTCACGATAAAATAATTTCAATATGAATTAAATAAATCTAAAAATCTAAAATATATAACAATTTTGTGTGTGCTTTTGAACACTTCATTGTACTGTCACTGTTCATCGAATAGTGATAATTTGTGTGCTTATTTTGTGCCTGTATGTTTTATTTGTGAATTAATAGCACTTATCAAGATGCGTGAACGTAAACTCTGGACAAAAAGTACTAAAGGAAAAATAGAGATTGCATAAATTGCTGTACTCCAACTGTAACGGGCATGAACGAACGCGTGAACACTCTCAATTGTCGATTGCACGCAATCCAATGTAGAGGTACTGCAGACACATTTGCACATGACTACCAAAATATACATTGTCTGCATTATCGCTGGTTTATTTTATACATTAAGAAAAGAATGAACACAATGTTTTGTATTGTAAAATTTAAATTAATATAAAACAAGCGGCTTCTTATGAGAAATGGATACTTTAATACTTGAAAGCTATGATTTGTTTTCAAAATCAAACATTATTTTACCCGTAAGTATGCATAATAAACTTTTAAATTAAAATTTAATTCATTTTTTTAATTAGGACATTTTTCCAATGGTTTTGATTTAGTATTACAATTTTAAGAAAAATAAATCTGAATGAAGATATATATTCAGAATAGATTTTATGATTTAAGAATGCATTCACCAAATTTTAATAAATCAACAACAAATATATTAAATTAACAAAAAATTTTATTTATATCGAAGGCATCATTTAGCACAGAATCGAATATTTTAGTAAAGTTTAAATTATAAGTTTAAATAAATAATATACTACAAAGTTAAATTAAAATCAATTTCAAGATGAAAATGTATTTACGGAACATTGTTCAGTGAACAGTGGCACTGTTGTTTTTCATCATTCGTATAATATCAGATCTTCTCGTGCAAAGCTTCTTTTTGCGTGCATCTTTGCACGACAAAATGTTATCCTCCGATTTGCTGTAAAAATCAATTAGAAGATCAATCTTCTGAACTTGAATTGGTTGGCACTTGTTGTTGGATTGTTGATTTGTTGGCTCAACTTTGTAACTTTCTAAACTTTTGGTAGAGTTGCGCCGCCAATCACAAGTTTGATCATTATCATCATTGTCGTGAATTAAAACCGCATAATCCACTGAATTAACAGGCAGAAATAATTTCTTCAATAAATTCGACATTTTTTCAAGCACTTGTAATCACTTGTACTGTAAATTGTATTGTAAATATTAAAATATTAAAATAAATCAATAAATTTTCGACTTGAAACTGAATTATTCGTTGATTTAGATGAAATAAAGTATCACGCACAATTTATAAAATGTACTCATTCATTTTGTTGTGTGTGTGTGTGTGTGCAAACAGAATTGAGTGCCACAAATGAGTGAAAGTATGCTCTTGGCTCTCACATGATCACTCACGTTACTATGAATTCGAGAGAATGTTTGAACAATCGCAATATAGCCGCGACCGGTCTCTGTGTTAGTAAAACCAGTTTCCTCCTGACTCTGTGTGTACTCGACTGCAATACCACTACACACTTTGTGTGAGTTGCGCATACAAACAATCTAAAGTGCAAATGCTTTAGTTCATGCCAAATTACAGTCGAGGTACAGGGTAGGCCTTTGTATACATACTTTTCACTGTGTTACAGGGTAGGGCATAAATGTATGCACATGTCGTGTAATACTCTATACTTGTGATAGTAATAGGCATGAACGGATGCATTGACACATTCGATCGTCCGCATAAGTGACAATAGCTTTGTATGTGAACAGATAGACAATCTCGTGAGATGTAACTGTAATTTGCACTTTAATCAACAACATCAACGTAAATTGTCGCATCCAAAATGAGACAATCAAACCAAACTCAACTTTTTTTTCTTACAACCATCAATACTCAAGCAATACTAGCCTATATTAGTAAACCTAAACTCTTTTGATTTGTGAGAATATAAATAGCGAAATTATACAACAAATTGTATTCAAATTTGTTCATCTTATTTTACACGACATGCCGAAAAAGTTGACTATTCTTGTGACATCACTTCAGGCCGTTGGCCATGTGACATCGTGTGCCGGTGCCCTGACCGGGCTCCTAGCTCGAGGCCATCGAGTGATATTTCTTTTAACCAAAATGTTTGAAGGCAAACTCGCCAAGTTGGGCTATGAAGAGCACGTTTTCGCGCCACTTGATGAACAAAACAACCACCAAATGGTCAATCCGGGAAAGGTGATGGCGGCCATGTTTCTTGGATGCAAAATCATCGGACCATACTCATCGAAGGAGAAAGTGCAAAACATGCTCAAGGTGATGGACTCGCCTCACATTATGGACGACTTCAAGGCTTTTGATGATGAAGTGAAACGGGCAATTGAATTGTACAAGCCTGATTTGTTCTATGTGGACAATATTTTGTTGCCTACGATTCATTACTCGGGAATTCCTTGGATTCGCAATATTAGTCTACAGCCATTGTTCAATATGATCAATGCAGATCTACCACCAGGAGGATTAGGTAAGAATGTTTTAGTTGATGCAACAAATTAAATTTCCATTTACTAGGACTACCAACCAATGGCGATCGCTCAGAGTGGCTATCGTATGATGAATTTCGCAAACAACTCTTGTTTCCTAAAGCAACAAATAAACTTCTTGAAGACCTTGGATATGCCCCATTTCCGGATAATAAATTTCCGGAAACAGAAATTCTAGCTGTCTATGCGATCCCCGAAGAGTTGAATTACCCACAAATCAGAGCGAGTGATTGGTTCAATATGGAAGTGTTCAACATTATGGATAAATCAAAAGGCGTTGAAGAGTTGGAAAAGTTTGTACCAAAAGAATTTTTAGATAATGATTTGGATGGAAAATTTAGTGGAAAGTTGATTTACTTCTCAATGGGATCGATGGGTTCGGTGGATTTGGATTTGATGAATCGATTGGTGGGCATTCTTGCAAAGACCAATCACAAGTACATTGTGGCAACTGGACCTAGACATGCTGAGTATGAACTGACTGGTCGAAATATGTGGGGATCAGAATTTCTACCCCAAACCAAGATAATTCCACACGTGAATCTGGTTATTACCCATGGTGGTAACAACACTGTTACGGAGGTTTTTGCCGAGGGTAAACCGATGATCGTCCTACCACTGTTTGGTGATCAGTACGACAATGCACAGAGGTTACAGGAATGTGGACTTGGTGTACGAATTGAAACTTACGAGTTTGAGGATTCGGAATTGTTGGAGACGATCGAAAGAATGCTCAATGACAACAAGCTTCAGAAAAAACTCAACAAAGCTTCCAAGAGAATTCTCTCAACGCGACATCATGAGGAATTGGCTCTAAAGATTGAGTTTCTTATTGGACAGTAACTCTTTCGATTTTGGATCATGAGTAACTTTTATGCACTAATATCTAATCACTAAAATTGTAATAAATAACTTGAATTAACATTTTTACTGTTTCGAACTCACAATTGTCAGATTGTCGTTTACATTAATTACATTGTGTTTATGGGTCATTTAGAGGGGTTTACACAATTAAAAATATTTGATATCCGACAACAAATCGCTTACATTACTTATACCTATCGTCTTAATTGACTTTGCTATTTTGAAATTGCATTTTTAACATAAAACATGAAAAAGTAACTGATGTATGTGATGGTCTGGAATTATTGAAAACAAAAAAAATCAACTCAATCAATTCAACTTTAAATTCTCACCAAACTGTAAGTGTTTGATGTAATTCGGAGATTTCCAAACACTCGAAACGAATACACTTGAAAAAGTTTGTTGGTTTGAAGAGTTTGGATCTAAATCAAATTACAATTACAATTACAAATCAATAAAAACTCAGTAACAAGTAATGCAAACAACTTACTTTAATCATATTTGCGCCAAATTTGGCTGGTCTGGTTCGTTTTACAAACAAATTGAGATACAATTTACGATTTTCCTTTTCTAATTTACGATTATTCTTTGCCACATTTGCGCATTCTTGTGTGAATACAAACAGAAATAGATTGACTGCAAATATGGAAATGTAGAAAAGCTGTTTGATCACTGTGGACACTGAATTGAGGTACAGATTGACATACACAAGGTAACACTGGACGGAAATGTAGTATGGAAACAAGACCGTTAGGATTGGGGAACAAAATTTGCTGTACGCTTTGATTGTTTGACAATGGCGGACTGCTTTGGTACTCAGTCGTAGAAACCACCAAGAATGAAAACCAAGTTTTTCAGTCGACAAATTGGTATTTTTCAATTTCTTATTATTCTTCGATAGTTGGCCAATCAATGATTTTTGCATTACTTGAATGTAAATGCTGGACAGAGTGACGTAAATTGCCATACCGAAACAAGCTAAATAAAAATCAATCAATAAAGTTAATTTCAATTGACAAATATTTTTAAAATACCTTAAACTTACAATAAAAGATGTAAAACATCAATTGCGGAAATAGAAAAAACCCAAAACAAAACTGTAAACCAATTGATAAAAGGGAAATGGTTGATGAACAATGCAAATAAGATCAAACATATGATCGAGAATACAAAGTAGGCACTAATGGGCACAATCAAAAATTGATTGATCCGTTTTCGATACAGTAACATTTGATTGGTTTCATTTGCATTCATTCGAGTGAGCCCAATGTGAAGTTTATTTTCTGTGTCAATCGACAATCTGTATTTTTCATTGATTTTGTCACTGATCATCAGAATGATCAATGTTGCAAATGTTACGCAAAGATCTGTGACAAAACCAAAATCGAGGTGTAACCAAACTACAGAGGGTGCAACTTGATGTGAGAATATGTACGGACTTGTGGACCAATTGGACAAGCTACCGAATGCATACAGCTGAAAGCCAACATTTCCGTACAGAATTGTGCAAATCAAAATACAAATTGCGTACGAGTAATGCCGTAATGAACTCGATTCAAATGACTGCTGCAATGGATCGAGTTGACGAAATACAAATTTGAGATGGTCAACTATTGGAGTTGTGATGATTCGGTAGATTTTCGATATTGTAGATGACATTTTGATATTACAATTTTAATGTAAACTAGTTGGATGTACTTTTTGAGAGAATAAAGTCAAAGCAAATAAATTTTGGAATAAATTAATATTAATAATATTAATAAAATATATATTCCAAGACCATTAGAACACTAAAATTTAATTTTGAAAATAATTAGTTGATATTCTTAAATTGCGTGTTAAAGTAAAATTAAAATTTTAACTTTGAAAACAATTAAAATTGAAAATATCACACAACCTGAAATGTCGGAAGAATGGAATTGTTTTTGTCCAGTGCGTCAAAGAAGTGGTTTCAGCATACACTTTATGGAATATTCTTTTTACTATTAATAATACACGAATACGAGTAACCCCTCTAAACTAATGTCAAATGTCATTGTTAAAATACATTTAAAAACACTGTTAAAAACTTTGACGGACATTTTTACTGTTTCAAATTCAAAATTGTCATGTACATTATATTTTTGAGTTATCTGAGGAAATACATGAATTTGATTAAATTAAAAATATTTTATTCTTTTAATTAATACATTTGTCTTAGATCTATTTTGAGCACTTCATTCGCACTATTTAATTATGGGAAATGGTATGTTTAACATAAAACATGAAAAAGTAGCTGATGTAAGTGACAATCTGGATTTATTAAAAATATAAAAATCAAACAAATTCAAACCTCAACTCCTTACCAAATTATAAGTGTTCGATGTAATTCGAAGATTTCCAAACACTCGAAATGAATACACTTGAAAACGTTTGTTGGTTTGAAGAGTTTGGATCTAAATAAATTTTACAATTACAAATCACTAATAAATCATATAAACACATTACTTTAAGAGTTTTTGCGCTAAACTTGGTTGGGTTGGTCCTTTTGACAAACAAATTTAGATACAATTTACGATTTTCTATTTCCAATTTTCGATTATTCTTGACCACTTTTGCGCATTCTTGTGTGAACACAAACAGAAATAGATTGATTTCAAAGATGGCAATATAGAAAATCAGTTTGATTAATTGGGGCACTGCTTTGAGGTACAGATTGATGTACACAACATAACACTGAACGCAAATGTAAAATGGAAACAGAACTGTAAGGATTGGTGAACAAAATATGCTGTATGCTTTGATGCTTTGACACTGTCGGACTGCTTTGCAGTTCACTCGTAGAAACCACCATGAGTAGAAAATTAGCTTTTCAATCAACAACTCAAAATGTTCTAATTTTTTATTTCTTTTAGTTATTTGCTTGATCAAAGACTTTTGCACTACTTGAATGTAAATGCTGGACAGAGTGATGTAGTTTGCCAAACCGAAACAAACTAAACCAAGTAATTAATTGCAATTGATTAATGTTTAAAATTAAACCTACAATAAACGTTGTAAGATATAAATTGTGGAAATTGTAAAACCCAAAACAGTACTGTAAACCAATTGATAAATGTGAAATCATTGATGAAAATGGCAAAGACGATTAAACCAGAGACAATGAATATATCGACAGCGCAAATTGGCACAACCAAAAATTGATTTATCCGTTTTCGGTAAAATGACATTTGATTTGCTTCATTTGTATCAATTCGAGTGGTTCCAATGTGAAGGTTCCTTCCCGTGTCCATTGAAAATTTGAACGTCTCATTGATTTTGTCACTGGTCATCAGTATGATCAAGATTGCGATGGTAGCGCAAATATCAGTAGCAAAGCCAAAGTCGAGATGTTGCCATACAATTTGAGGTGCAACTTGATGTGAAAATATGTACGGACTAGTGGACAAACTGGACAAGTTACCGAATGCGTACAACTGAAAGCCAACATTGCCGTACAGGATTATGCAAAGCAACATACAAATGGAGTATAAATAATGAAGTAACGAACGGGATTCAAATGACTGCTGCAATGGATCGATTTGGTGAAATAAAAACTTTAGATGATCCACTAATAGAGTGGAGATGAATTTGTTGATTCTCGAGAGGATTCTGAATAGTTTTCGGATAAACATGTCTCAAGTTATTTGATGTATTTTTTGAGATAGTCAAAAGTTGATAATTAATTTTTAATTTAATAAATCTAAAATATATTTCTAGACATTAAGAAAAATTGAAATGAAATTAATTTTTTAATAAAATTAATTGATATTCTTGAATTGCGTGTTAAAGTAAAATAAAAATAAAATTATTATTTTAAGAAAACAATTAAAACCAAAAAT
The DNA here is from genome assembly GCA_023373905.1 of Rhizoglyphus robini. Taxonomy (NCBI): domain Eukaryota; kingdom Metazoa; phylum Arthropoda; class Arachnida; order Sarcoptiformes; family Acaridae; genus Rhizoglyphus; species Rhizoglyphus robini. The sequence goes on from JAKIJQ010000010.1 coordinate 2,224,074, forward strand.
ATCCCTGATGTAGAATTTCAAAAGAATGGAAATATCTTGGTCCAGATCAATGCATCAAGTCAATTAGTGGAGGTAATGTGCTGTATGCCATATACCGTAAATTCTCGATTTAGCGCCGCATTCCCGATTACCGCCGCTCTCAATTTAGCGCCGCAGCGAGCATTCCTCGAAACGGATAAGAGCCACACCCCAGTAACCGCCGCAGCGGTTATTTGAGAACTATTTTACAACAGAAAATGCATAATTTTGACAATGTAATGCACAGATTCTTCATTATATGCTCAAAATACACCAAATTGAGTGTCCAGGGGTAACTTATTTTGCTGCCCAAACAAATAAGCGCCGCACCCCAGTTACCGCCGCCCTCAATTTAGCGCCGCAGCGAGTTTGGACTGAAACCGATAAGCGCCGCGGCGGTTATTTGAAAATTTACGGTATGGTATATTTGAAGAGGATAACATTAAATTGATTAAATTCAATATATTTTATTATTTTAATTAAGTTACAGGTTGGCCAAAAATGAATGCAATTGTCATGAATGAGTCACTCTACTTCATTGGCCCTGTTTATTGGAAATGACATTTTTAACATAAAACATGAAAAAGTAACTAATGTAAGTGATGATCTGAAATTATTAAAAACATAAACTTTAACTCAATCAATTTAATTTCAAATCCTCACCAAACTGTAAGTGTTTGATGTTATTCGAAGATTTCCAAATACTCGAAATGAATACACTTGAAAACGTTTGTTGGTTTGAAGAGTTTCGATCTAAAAGATTACATGTTAACTTAGTGTTACATTTACAAATCAATACTAAATCAAATGAACACATTACTTTAATCGTGTTTGCGCTAAACTTGGTTGATTTTTTGACAAATAAATTGAAATACAATTTACGATTTTCCATTTCCAATTTACGGTTATTTTTCACTACTTTTGCGCACTCTTGTGTGAACACAAGCAAAAATAGATTCACTTCAATTATGCCAAGGTAGAAGATCTGTTTGATTAGTACGGGCACAGAGTTGAGGTACAGATTGACGTACACAATGTAACACGGAACGCAAATGAAGAATGGAAACAAAACTGTCAGGATTGGAGAACAAAATTTGCTGTACGCTTTGATGGTTTGACATTGTCGGACTGCTTTGGTGCTCAGACGTCGAAACCACCAAGAATGAAAATTTAGCTTTTCGGTTAATAAATTGGCGTTTTCCAATTTATAATTAATCTGAGCTATTTGTGCAATCAATGATTTTTGCATTACTTGAATGTAAATGCTGGACAAACTGATGTAGATTGCCAAACCATAACAAGCTAAATCATTTGATTAATTTCAATTAACCACCAGATGGCATCTACGTGGACTCCCAGATCAGTCTGAAAAAATTACACAATGTTAATTACCCCAAGAATAGTATTGAATTAAATTTTTACGAATGAATGGCCAAGGGTTGTCGAGTTATAAAATTCCAAAGTTTATTACGCGCCCTTTGTTTGGTCCGCTTCTGCAAGTTCACAGTATCATAACTCATATTATAACTCATTTCACGTTTCGTTTTTTGTGTTTGTGTGGAACTGGCTAGTTTCAACGGTTAATTTGTGGATTTTACACCCGAAATCATCTCGTTTGAAATTGAAATTTTAAATCAATCTTTGACTGGCCAGTTCCAATGATAAAAACGAAAAGTTAAATGAGTTACTGTGAGCTTGCAGGAGCGGACCAAACAAAGGGCGCGTAATAAACTTTGGAATTTTATAACTCGACAACCCCTGGCCATTCATTCGTAAAAATTTAATTCAATACTATTCTTGGAGTTATGAACATCGTGTAATTTTTTCAGACTGATCTGGGAGTCCACGTAGATGCCATCTGGTGGTAAATATTATTCAAATAAACTTACAATACATGATGTAAGAGATAAATTGTGGAAACAGTGCAAACCAAAACAAAACTGTAAACCAATTGATAAATGTAAATTCATTGATGAAAAAGGCAAAGAGAACAAAATTTGTGACTAAGAATGCCGTGAAAACAATAAGTGGTACATTCAAAAACTGATTGACCCGTTTTCGGTACAGTAGCATTTGCTTTGCTTCATTTTCATTCATTCGAGCCGTTCCAATGTGAAGTTTGCTTTCCGTGTCAATCGACAATCTGTACTTCTCATTGATTTTGTCACTAATCATCAGTATGATCAAGATTGCGATTGTTGTGCAAATGTCCGTGACAAAGCCAATGTCGAGATGTTGCCATACAATTGGAGGTGTAATTTGGTGTGTGAATATGTACGGACTTGTAGCCCAATTGAACAAGCTACCGAAAGCATACAACTGAAAGCCAATATTTCAGTACAGAATTATGCAAATAAACATACAAATTGCGTATGAATAATGAAGTAATGAACGTGGTTTAACTGACAGCTGCAATGGATCGAGTTGGTGAAATAAAAATTTTAGATGATCCACTAATAGAGTGGCGATGAATTTGTAGATTCTCGAAATTATTCTGAATAGAATTCGGCTAAACATTCTTCGAGTTATTTGGATGTACTTTTTGACAGAGTCAAAAGTTGCTAATAAAAATTGAATTTAATAAATTGAAAATAAATTTATTGACTTTAAGAATAATAATTAATTTTATTCCTGAATTGCGTGTTAAAGTAAAAATAAAAACACAAATATTAATTTAAAAAGACAATTAATGCTCTCTCGGTTTAAAATGTTAGAATAATGAAAATATCGAACTCCGGATCACTTTAATTAAGTTACAAGGTGTGTCAAAAATGAATACAATTGCCTTGAATTAAGTACACAAATTTGAGCACTTCATTCGGCCTATTTATTTATCTGAAATGGTATGTTTAACATAAAACATGAAAAAGTAACTGATGTAAGAGATGATCTGAAATTGTTAGAAAAATAAAATTAAAGGTGAAATTCAATCAATTCAACATCAAATCCTCACCAAACTGTATGTGTTTGATGTTATTCGAAGATTTCCAAACACTCGAAATGAATACACTTGAAAACGTTTGTTGGTTTGAAGAGTTTCAATCTAAATAAATTTTACAATTACAAATCACTAATAAATCATATGATGAGCATATTACCTTAAGCATATTTGCCCTAAACTTAGCTTTTCTGGTCCTTTTGACAAATAAATTGAAATACAATTTACGATTTTCCATTTCCAATTTACGGTTATTCTTCACTACTTTTGCGCACTCTTGTGTGAACACAAGCAAAAATAGATTTACTTCAATTATGCCGAGGTAGAAGATCTGTTTGATTAGTACGGGCACAGAGTTGAGGTACAGATTGACGTACACAATGTAGCACTGGACGCAAATGAAGAATGGAAACAAAACTGTCAGGATTGGAGAACAAAATTTGCTGTACGCTTTGATGGTTTGACATTGTCGGACTGCTTTCGTGCTCAGACGTCGAAACCACCAAGAATGAAAATTTAGCTTTTCGGTTAATAAATTGGCGTTTTCCAATTTATAATTAATCTGAGCTATTTGTGCAATCAATGATTTTTGCATTACTTGAATGTAAATGCTGGACAGAGTGATGTAGATTGCCAAACCATAACAAGCTAAATTCATTTGATTAATTGCAACTAAATAATATTTCAAATAAATTAAACTTACAATAGGAGATGTAAAACAAAAATTGTGGAAACAGTGCAAACCAAAACAAAACTGTAAACCAATTGATAAGTGGCAATGGATTGATGAAAAAAGCAAAAAAGGTCAAACTTATGAATGAAAATGCCCAGTAAGCGCAAATAAATACAATCAAAAATTGATTGATCCGTTTTCGGTAAATTAGCACTTGTTTTGCTTCATTTGAATTCATTCGAGTCGTTCCAATGTGAAGTTTGCTTTGCGTGTCAATCGAAAATCTGTACTTATCATTGATTTTGTCATTCATGATCAGTATGATCAATGTTGCGAATGTCACGCAAAGAGCAGTGACAAAGCCAATGTCGAGATGTAGCCACACGATTGGTGGTGCAACTTGATGTGTAAATATGTACGGACTTGTGGACCAATTGGACAAATCACCAAATGCATACAACTGAAAGCCAACATTTCCATACAGAATTGTGAAAATCAATATACAAATTGCGTATATATAATGAAGTAAACTTGAATCAAATGACTGCTGCAATGGATCGAGTTGGCGAAATACAAACGCGAGATGATCAACTATTGGAGTTGTAAAAATTTTGTAAATTTTCGATAACTTGGACAATGTTTGCAAAGACATTGCAATGCAAACGATGGTTGGTTGCACTTTTCCAGAGAGTCAAAACTTTAAATGGTAAGTTACTAATTAATTTAAGACCAAATGAATTAGAATAACATTTCTAGAATAATATAATAATAATAAATATCATGATAATATTTTATTTTAAATTTTAACATAATTAATTTATAATATTCCTGGATTGCGTGTTAAAGTAAAATTAAAGTGCAAATTTTAATTTTAAAAGACAATTAAAGCAGAATGTATCTTCCGGCGTAGTGTCTAAACTGTAGAAATGCTGTTTCGGGATCAATGCGTCAAACCAACTAGTGAAGGTCATATACTGTTTTTTCTAACAACAATGAATTGTGTACAAATTGGACAAGTTGTCAATTGCATACAACTGAAAACCAACATTTCAGTATACAGAATTATGAAAATCAATAAACACTATTGAACTTATGATGAAAATGTAGATTCTCAAAAGAATTTTGTTTAGAGTTCGGATAAACATGTCACAAGTTAATGTCGAATGTACTTTTTTTTAAAAAGTGAAAGCGATGTTTTCTAACTAATTTTAAATTTTTTAAATTATAATTCTAGAAGTTCTCAAATGTAAAAATTTAATTTTTTAAATAATCAATTCGTATTCTGGAATTGTGTGCTAACGTAAAAAATTGAAAACACAATTTTAAAATTAAAATTTTTAATTTAAAAAGACAATTAAAACTGATAATATCAACCCGATGTCGAAACAGTTGAAATACGCACATGTCCGAATCAATGCGTTACTTTTGATTTTGATAAATTCCACTTGATCCATTCTGTGTGATAGAGTAGCACACGTAATCCCAATGCACTTTTGACAAATATCACAATTGCAATACATTTATGTGCAGTAAATAACTTATTTGATTGGCACTTTTATTGTTTCGAACTCAAATTGTCGTGCACATTTCTCTGCTATTGTGAGTCATTTGGCGGGCATTGCACATTCTTTTACATAAGAATGTCTTCCTTTAAGTAAAATATTGATCATTTACACCAACAAGTCTCGTTCAATCCACAATAATGGAATTATCCCGCCACCGAATTCATCGATTCATTGTCATGTTCACTTGCATCTCATATATTTTGAGTTTGCTTATTGCAATTTCACAATGGAATACGATTGCCGATATTGGTTTGTCCAACGTTGATGAATTTGACAAAGTAAGATTATGATTCTCAAAAAATTATAATCTTTAAAAATGTTTTTCTAGACTTTTGCAGAAATTTTAATTCTGCTCCTTATTGGATACCTAATTTTTGTTCAACTCTTGGGACTGATTGGCGCTTGGAAGAAACATTTTGCTCTATCACTAACCTACATGTTGGTACAAATGTTCATAACTGCGCATTGTTTTTATATTTACTGTAAAATTGATCCAAATTTTTTGATTATTTTTGTGCTCAATTTGATCATAACATTTTCGGCCCATGTTTTCACTTGTGGACTTGTTGATGTGCTTGTCAGAAGGAAAAATGCCCTTTTGTGTAATGAATTTATTTAATTTTTTAATATTTATTATAATTTTTCATAAATAAAGTTATTGGGCAAATTTAATTGTCTTGCACAATTATAAACGAATTATCTAATTCGAAGCAGTAATTATGCTTATCGAGGTCAAATTGCGTGCAAAGCAACATAGCAGCACACGTGTACTGAATTTGACTGAAGATGCTTCAATGTGAAGACAAGGGTAGTTTTCCATTAATTGTGCTCACCTGTAATTATGCGTTTATACCTGTTTGGTAGCATAATTGCTTCTGTCTAATTATGGTTTTGTTAAACATTTCAAGTGGACCTGGAAACGCACACAAACTTCTAATGAGTTTGGCGTTGTTTGCGTTTCTCAGTGAGGTTTATTATTTACAGCTACATTGAACAAATAAATACTAAGGACACTAATATTTCTGTTTGTATTTGCAATTTTGTGATCATCTGAAGCAGTCACAATTATCATCGCCTTCTTGCCATGAATGAATCAATCAACAGACTTCGAAATTTGTTCGAAGTGGAACTGAGCAACAATCCCGATTCCTACCATCCAGTGGACATTGAACGAGTTCGTTCGAGTGATTGGCAAGTGAAACGTTTCATTCTCGATCAGCCTGATGGTGATGAGTCGAAAGCTTTCGACGCACTTTGTGCCACACTTAAATGGAAGAAATCTTTCGGTGTCCATGAACGAACCGATCAGTATTTCCCTAAAGAAGTTTGGCTAATGTTTGGCATTCAGGCCTGTGGAACGGACAAGGATGGCCGGTCAATTCAGTGGGGTGCAATTCGAAATCAACGATCATTCAAAGAGCTGGGCACTTTGATGCAACAATTTTCGGCTCACTGTTTCGAGCGAATCGATCAAAAGGCTGGTGAGAATGGTTTTGTCCTGATCAGTGATGCAAATGGAGGTGGCATTTCCAATGTTGATCTTGAACTTGCGCGATTCAATGTGGCCATCATTGACCACTACCCACAAGGACTGAAGGCAATGTACATTGTGGACCAGCCATGGCTGCTCAATGCAATCATGAAGATAATCATTGGCTTTATGAACGAAAAGCTCAAAACGTTGGTACACTTTGTCAAAAGTAGTGAATTGACCCAATCGATCGAGCCTCAGTACATTCCTGTCGCGCTCAAGGGCGACCGTAAGTCGGATGTCTATCCAAATGACCTGGTGTCGATTGATGAAAAATCACAAAAGTTGAATTTGAATGACAAATTTGTTGAGAAATTCCATAAAACTGTCAATTTTTGATAAATTTGGATACATTTCCGTTTTGGGTACAACCAATCAATATTTTTGTTTTGTTTTCATTTAAATATTTCAAAACTTTTTGTCACTTTTAGAGTTTTGTTGAATTATTGAGTAAAATGTCAATAAATCACGTTATAAAATATTTTTAACCAGAATTTTACCTTATGACATTTATATATTTAAAGAAATATAAGTCTTAAAAATAAACTTAGATTTTGATGAAAATACAACCATAGTTCTTTTCTGTTACTCAAAATGTCGAGGTTGTTGAAAAAATTGCAACACAAACTACTTTCGACAATTTCGTTGACAAAATGGAACGGTCAAATTGAGTCGTATTACGATCAGGTATTGCATCCTCCAAGTATTTGGCAAAATGCACCACTCTATCTTGCAATACTCTACATTTGTGTGATCCAACTTGTGATCACTTTGGTGATTCCATTGGACCGATTCACTCGACTACTGCTTCACGATCCGACCCTCTTCTTTGGACTATCACAACGACACAATTGGTTACACTTTCTGTACTATTTCAATGATCTCTACATGCAGTACGAGATGAATTACAGGCAATCGCGTGAATTGATTTTACTCTTGAAACATGTTGGTCGTGGGAAGGCGTTCAACTTCTTTGTTGAACAAAAAGTTGTCCACCATGGCGAGGAAAAGTATGTAACTCAAGTGATCGTGTATTATGCGAGCTTTTGGATTCATACTGTGCGACAATTTTACTTGTTGTCTGGTAAGTGGTTAATATTTGGGATTTAATTAACGGAAATAATTTTCTAGTAACAATTCTCATATTCTTCGATCTCAACCTTCTTCATACAATCTACTGGGATTATTTCGAGTATTGCTTCTTTACCTTATATGGGAATTTAAGTTTGATTCTAGCGAGTGCAAATTCGATCATTCTGGACATTTCAATGATCTCCTTTGCTCACATTCACCTGATCTGGGGCCATACAGTGGTGATGTTCACGCTGACTTTCTTTACAAAACTCCGTCAGACAAATCGTCTTTTGGTGAGTCTCAAAGCAAACCCGAATCGATCATTGACAAGTGGCCGTTTGTGTTACTTTACATTTCATCACACCAACACATTGACGGTCATATTCGAGTTCAATCGAGTGTATGGCAAACTGCTGTTGGCATTTATGCTGTTCAATCTACCACAAAACACATTCATCTTTACGCAAATGGCCCTGGACAGACTCGATCCGTTTGTAAAGTTTGTCTACATCAATTACTTCATTGGTCAGGTGATCTTTATGATTGTGTTTCACATTCTCGCTGCAATGTACAGTGAACGAATTCATCTGTGTCGAAAGCTGCTGTTCCATTTTGCTGCAAGCAATCAGTTTAGTAAATCGCTATCGTTACGCGGTCAAATTCGTTTGTCAAATTATATTGACAAATTCAACAATTCAAAACATTATGGAATCACTTATGGTTCATTTGGACTGATGTCGTTTGCGTCCTTTGCAAAGGTAAAATGTTATTTGTTTGAATTTTTTTAAAAATAAGACTTTTTTAAGTTCATGCTTTTGTATGGTGAATTTCTAATGTACTGGTTTCAAATTATCAATCAGTGATTTAAAAAACTTTAATTTGCAAAGTACATGTACTTGTACACAATTAAATCGGTTTATTTAAATAAATAATTAAATTAAAAATTAATTTTAAAAATCTATTAAATAATAATAATCAACATTTGCCTTATTTTGTTATTAAATATAATTATTCGAATAAACAAAAATTATTTCAAAATAAAAATTCATCAAATTATTTTGTTGCAGATCAGATTCAAAAGATCACATTTTATTTCGACACAAATTTACTAGTATTAATTAGTGTTATAATAGTATGCTAAATTAATAATAATAACAATGGCAAGTTACTTGCTTAAATGATTAAGCTTAACGGACATTTTATCGAACAAAATGGCCAACAAATCAGCATCCTCGGCCACCGCTTTCCATCCCTCAGTTGCTCTCACTTTGTCCGAATTATCCACGATGTAATCGATGCATTTGCATTTGAATGCCTCAGCCCGGTACATGTCCGCATAGGTGAGCCCTTGGGCAACGGTGTCCGTGGTGAGTCGACAGGAACAGAGGAAGCGTTCACAAAGTGACTTGAGACAGTCCATTTGGTACTGTAACAATAAATGATGATTAATTACCGAATCACAGCCCAAAAGCTAAATACAATTACATTACCTTCTCAGCAGCCGCCATTAGTTCCCATGCGAATCGATCCAACTGTTCAATCTTGTTAGTGTAGAGATAACGTAGAAACAGTTCAAACGCCTCCAGTGAGAAATCCACAATCTCGACTCGACCTTGCTGAGCTTCTTTTGTGTCTGAGTGGTCAAACATGGCCTCGAAAACGGGTGAACGAGCTGAGAGAATGGCCTTGTGCACATGAAAGTCCTTTTCACCAACTGACAGAACAACATCGCTGTGCTTGCCACTTTCGAACAGTGATTCGTAATGCTTCGACATTGCGTTAAAGTCACCTGCTTGAGCTTCTTTATTGGCCAGCTCAATCTATATATTTGAAATACACAAATCGACACACAACTCAAAGTACTGTTGCTAGTTGCATCATCACACTCAACACTTACCTCAATGAAGATTGTCAAGGTGTCATTCGCCAACAGTCCTAAAGCAGGATTCTTTAAAATATTTTGTCGTATGCTGTACTGTGCACTCAAACTAGCTTTCTTCAATCTTGACTTGATTCCTTCTAAATAGAGAAACGAAAATGTAGAACATTTACAAACGTTTCGTACACTTACCGCGAGTGTTGCATTTGTCTCCTTTAGTATTCACAATCGACATTCGATGCTTTACTTTCAGGGTATCTTGTTTACACGAATCAAGGACAATCGAAATAGTAGCGATGGGTGAGGTTGAATTGAGGTACAGGTGAAATTGAGTTCCGTTGTCGATAGGAAAGCCAAAATTTGGAGAATTCTCTTGACGACTATTACTGAAATTAGTAATAACCCACGTGTAGGTTGCCACATTGTTGGTGTCACTAGTGGATGACATCTTGAGAATATATTCACGCAAGATTGAGGAGAAAATGAGCGTAAATGAAAGAGGCAGAAGTTGCTTTCAAATGTGTTTCGATGGCACAAAGCACAAAATAGAAAACAGAAAACTAAAGTCTGTTTGTAGGTCTCCTGCAATTTGCAGGCTGCAAAAAATAAAAACAAAACCGACTATTTCCACTCTAGTGAGTGTGTTGGGTGAAAATTTTAAAAATTTTAAACCAAATGAAATAATTTGACTCAAATCAAATTTTCGCATTCGTCATTTTGACAATCGCTTATTGTTTGCCTCTAGAAATAATCTGATAACCAGAATTGTGATTCATTTGACATATAGACGACGAAATTTTGATTCAGTCTGGCTCATTTTGTATTAAATAGCAAAAACAATTTCAACTTTAAGCACACACAATTAACATGGCAACCAATCTCCAAATTTAGAATTTGCTTTTAATAATCATTTTTGAAATGTACAACACATATCCAAAGTAGAGTAAAACAAACTAAAAAAATTTGAATTTAAATAAAAAAATTAATTAAATTTCATCAAAAAATGTTTTTGTTCCAACCTCGAAATAAGACTTCTTACAGTTCGATATGCCACCGAGTGGTCCAAGATTTAGCAAAACTTTCTGTTTTGTATGAAGTATTTCATAATACGAGAGCAGTTTCAGTTTATCACGAACAAAGTTGGCACCAATTTGTGTCTGCAGAACATGCAGATATTTAGCGCCACTGTAAATGTGTTTATTTGTGAAATGAATTCCAACAACTGAGGTGAGACAGGCAAGGTGTTGTATACAGAGAAAGGTGATCATTACGGCACGATCGAGAAAGACTGTACTGCCATAGAGCAACATTGACTGAAAGCAAACACTGATGGGAATGTTGGTGAGAAGTGCTGCGAACATAAATGGAGACACCAACCGGCGATCGATCATCGCGGTGTTCAACATTAGCCTCGAATGTTCCCGCCTGTACTGAGCCACCATACGACATGTCATTATTTGATCAAACAATGTGTTTCGAATTAATATCTTTGAATTGACTAGTAACTTGTTGAAATGACGCATACTTAAGGCAAGAAACATTGTGGAGAATATGGCACAATAGACCATTATGATAACGATGCGAACGCTTCTCCAAATCCCAAAATCTATGATCAACATTTCGAATGGAACATGCCAAATTGAGAACAACGAGTTCGCCTGTGTAATGACATAGAAATGGTACAAATACTCAAGAGCTATTATAGTTCCTAAAATACAAATAATCGATCAATTCAATAAACCAATTATACAATTGATCCACTTACTTAAGATCGTGAACATGACTTTCTCAATCTTTTCCATTACAAAAGATACCAACACTGCTTTGGTTCGAATTTCAGTGGAAATATTTGGGAAAGCAGCCAATCCACCGTGAAATGTAGCATCTCTACAATTTTTTTTAATTTATTTATTTTATTTACTGCACGATTCATTGAATCAATGATTCATTGAATCATGCGGGGCCGTTTAAGCATCTCTACAATTGGATACATTTCTTCCAAATGTCCACAATTGATTAAACAATTGTTTTGGCACAACTTTCAAACCAGTCAATCGCAATTTTTCATTCAATTGCCAAAAGTTTTGCTCATTAGCCACAATAATTTCGTACATGTACGTCCAAAGGGTTCGGTTGTGTTTAACATTCACATGATAGTCAATGTAGATGGCAAACAGTGGAAGTGCTGATATGAAAGCACTGATCAAACTTATTTTCGGAATGAAAAGTGTAAAGAGTTGATCATGAGGCAGGTTTTCAAGAAACTCAGCTTCTTGATGGAGCACATACGAATTGATCAAACAGCGAGCCGAGAGACCAAACATGTACAAATAGTACAACACTCGCACAATAATATGACCCGTTGAAACATTCTTAAAAGTTTGGTAAACGTGAATGTTTTCAATGACGCGTTTTGTAGATTTTATTTTAAAAATGGAATTTCCCATTTTTTGTTACAATTTCTACGAATTACTTTTTACTGTGATACTCTACAGAATAATAAAATGAACTTTAATTTTGAAAAATTAACTCCAGAATCGTTGAATAATATTTATTTGATATTCTAAATAATTGTTCTTTTGTAATTGTGTTTCTGTGCAATTTAAAAATTTCTCAGGCATATAATCAATAATTAAAGTATAAATGCAATGTTTTCAAATTTAAAATTTGCCAAATTTAGGCCGAAATTTGCCAAGAAATGCCATTATGAAAATATTTTGAAACATTTTTTCTAAATTAAGTTTTATGTCTAACTTATAAATTTTTTATTATATGAAACATAATCGAATTATCATTATGATCATAATTTAAAAATTGACATAATATATTTAATGACGAATATATTTTGAAAAATAAAATTGCAATTGCAGAAATAACGTAAACATTTTTTCATCATTTGAAACATAATCTTTGAAAAAATTAAAAGGTTATTAAGGTAATTAATTATTGAGTATTATAATATTTGAGTAATTTGGTGATCTTGAAATCCGAACAAATTGCGAATTAACGCAATTTTACTGTTCAAAATTGGTTGATTAATTTGTGCTTAATTCGTATACGATAAAAATTCTTTAAAAATTCTAATTTAAAATTCTAATCCATCAAAATCTTTTTTCCAGGAATGAAAAAAATACAGCAAACAGCATGTGGCATTGTCTATTAGGTAGATAAATTTCAATTGAAAGTGTTGTTACTGTTTACACAAGGATTGCAACCAACGAACACAAATTTTCAACTTCTTTTGCTTGAGTTGGTTTGTGTTTATGTTTGATTGAACAAAATTCGGTGGCGTCAATCTAAACATGCATTCAGAAATAGAAACACTTTTCGCGATAAATTACAAATTGTAAATCAATGTAGCTTCATTATTTTCTTTTCAGATTCCAACAAATTGAACGATGTTCATCGTTTGAAATCGCATATTTGATGATTTCTCGTTGAATATAAAATCAAAGTTTGGTGAAGTTTCATTTCAATCAGTTGTTATTTTTGGGTAGCATCAAAACCAAAGAAGCTACCCAAGCAGACTAACAATGGCACCAACCTATGTACTGATTGCTCCATCAAAGATTCGCCCCAACTCCAACTTTAGTGTCAGTCTTGAAATAACCGATCATTGTGAACCAGAAAATTTTGAAGTCGAAATCTCTGGTACATCTCATGATGGAACTTACAATCAAATTACAAAATCAACTTTGGTCGAACCATTCGAAACCGCAATTTTGATTTTTGAAATCGACAATTGGTCAAATGGAAGTTATAAATTGATTGTGAAAAGTAAGAATTTTTTGAATGACAACATCTCACTTGGATTTGAATCAAAGAAACGTTCGATTTTTGTGCAAACTGACAAGGCGATTTACAAGCCTGGTCAAACAGTCAAGTTTAGATCGATTATTGTCGATTCTAATTTGTTGCCTACCTTCTCTGGTTGTGTTGATATAGTGGTGAAGGTGAATATGATAACATTAATAATATGATTTGATCTAAATAACCTTTTTTCACTTGAAGGATCCACGAGGCAATCTCATCAAACAATGGAATCAATTGCATCCTAAGTTGGGAATCATTTCTGAGGAACTACAACTGTCCGATCAGCCACCACTCGGTGATTGGTCTATTATCGTAAATGTTCAAGGTCAGACTTATACGAAAAAGTTTACAGTTTCCGAATACGTTTTACCGACATTCTCGGTGGATGTTCATGTACCACCATCCGCCACATATTCCCAATCAGATGTGGTCGTAAGTGTGAAATCAGCCTACACCTACGGAAAACCAGTCAAAGGGGAATGCACCCTAACTGGTTCGATTCTCGGAATTGGTCCAAAATTTCAAACCAAACAAAACTTTGATGGTTCCCTTAATATTCCACTGAATATTGTTCGAGATTTTAACCTGAAACCCGATTCCCCTAACAGAGAAATTAAATTTGAAGCTTCAGTCATTGAAAGTCTGACTGGTCGCAATGCTAGTTCAATTGCAATGATGAAATTGACGAATATGAGGAATGATCAAGTTATGGTTGAACTCATTAAAATGTCGAAATATTTCAAACCCGGCTTGAAGAACATGGTCTACCTTAAAATTGCTTATCTCGGCAACAGGCCAGTGGAAGATAACGGTCCTGCTGTATTCCTCAACTATTATCCTGACAACAAAATGGGTTTGAGCCAAACTTTTGAATCAATTCCAGTGAAGGGACTAGTCTGTGCTGAATTGTGTGAACCAAAAACTAAACTGAATCCAACTGTTTCGCATTCAATTAGTTTGAAAGCAAAATACAGAGGAGAGATGCATGATCTTGGATCAATCAAATTTGCTGAATCACCTTCGAATTCGTTCATTCAGATTGTTCATAAAAATGACAAATCTTTTTTTGAAAATTTATTTAAATCTAATTTGGTTCAAGTTGGTGAGAATGCCAATTTCCAAGTCACCTCAACCGAACCACTCAATCAAGTTCGTTATAAAGTCATGTCTAAAGGTGATATTGTTCTTGCGGGCACAGAACGAACCAGTGAGTCATCATTGAACACAGTGGACATTACCATTCAAATCACTCACAAAATGGCGCCCAAAGCTCATCTACTCGTTTACTATGTTCGTGATGCAAATCGAGAAATTGTTGCCGATGCAATCACTTTCCAAGTTGAGCCAATCTTCAGTACACCAGTGAAGATATCTTCAAATGTCGACCAAACCGAACCAGGTCGACAAGTGGACATTACCGTGCAAACTCACCCATCCGCTTACGTTGGACTGCTTGGTGTGGATCAATCGGTTCTACTTTTAAAATCACAAAATGACATAACTCAAAATGACGTTCGCAAGGAATTGAATTCGTACGACAGTGACCAACTGCGTAACACTAATTCAATTGCTGCCAAAAGAATATTTTCCAATGCTGGTGTAGTTATCCTTACAAATGGTCTTCTCTACAAGGGTCATGTCGAACCTGATATTATGGGATACCCGAGTGAACTTTTCAATGAAATAAAGTCATGTAAGTTTGTTCAATTTAAACAATCATGTTTCAGTAACTAAATTTATTTTCTAATTATTAGGCTTTGGCATAAGTCTTTCCGCAGCGTCATCTCATAGGTGCAAAGGCAACTGAAGGATGTTTGTCCGTCTGCAGGATTAACTTATGTCTTTGTCTTATAGTTTCTCTCTATGATAAAAGGACTGTGAGCATGAGTTTGTCACCATCCGGTAATGATGTTTTAATTTTTGTTTAATTATACGACTAACTTAATATCAATGTATTACCAGAAAAATCATATGCAAAGCCTGCCAAGTCAATTAAATTACGACAAAAATTTCCCGAAACTTGGATATGGTCAAATCTTTTTGCAGGGTATTTATATAACCTGGGTATATATTGAAATTTCTTAATATTCATAATATTCAGAGAGGATGGAGTAGCAAAATATTCGGACCAAATTCCCGATACTATAACATCGTGGTTTATTTCTGCATTCGCAATGGATTCGCTCACTGGTTTAGGTGTGGCTGAGGATAAACTTAAAGTGCGTCTGTATATTTGTTTTTTATGAATTCTACTAAATTCAATTGTTTAATAAACCAGATCAACGTGTTCAAACCATTTTTCATTCAACTCTCACTGCCCTACTCGATCATTCGAGGAGAATCTGCAGTGTTGCAAGTGTTGGTATTCAACTATCAGAACAAATCAGTAGAAACTGAAGTGATCATGGAAAGCAATGACAACGAGTTCATTTTTGATGAAGAACAAATTGAAGAGTTGGGAGAGAGTTACAAAAAGACAACCAAAAACCGAAGATGTGTTTCAATCTCTCCTCTTGATTGTTGTTCGGTGTCATTCAAGATTACACCTACTAAACTCGGATATATCAACATTAAAGTAAATCATACTAAAATCATTAATAAATTCTTTAATCAATCATTTTACAATTTCAGGTTAGAGCGACTTGCGATAATGCTGGTGATGCCATCTTGAAGACACTTTTGGTCAAACCTGAAGGACAGACACAATACACTAACAAAGCTTGGTTCATCAAACTGGAATCTGGTTCAAATGATGTTGCCAAGAAGAATGTTTCAATTGAAATTCCGCAAAATGCTGTTGCTGATTCTACCAGGATTTATGTGTCGGGTATTTCTGATATTTTTGGCAGTGCAATCAATCACATGGATGACTTACTGAGAATTCCTTATGGTTGTGGTGAACAAAACATGATGTGAGTATTGATTGGAAATGGAAAAGTTTGTAAACTAATTTTTCAATTACAGAAATTTTGTTCCCAACATTGTTGTACTCAACTACTTGAGCCGAGTAAATCGTCTAACTGATGCAGTCAAAACCAAATCACTTGCAAACATATTCACGGGATATCAACGAGAATTGACTTATCGTCGTTTGGATGGCTCGTTTTCCGCATTCGGCAACTCGGACAAGCATGGTTCTACATGGTTGACAGCGTTTGTAGTGAAATCGTTCATTCAAGCACGACCCTACATCGACATTGATCAATCTGTGATTGTAGAATCAATGGAGTGGTTGCTTTTGCAGCAGAACAAAGATGGAAGTTTTGGAGAACTCGGCGAAGTACATTACAAACCACTTCAGAAGGGAGCTGTGATGGACTTTCTTCAAGAAAACTTTGATCAAGAAAATCAAACGGGCGGTCCTCTCACAGCATATGTGTTGATTGCTTTATTTCACGAACAAGAATTCAATCCAGTTTTAAATGAAAATAAAGATAAACTTAAAAGTGCTGAAGATTATATTTTACGGTAAGTACAAATTGATTGGTTTGTTTATTGTGTTTTATTTTATGTTTAGTCGATTGGAAATCTCGAATGATTCATACGAAATATCGTTAATCACCTTGGCACTTCATTTGGCTGATTCTCAACACAAAGATTCAGCATACCAAAAACTATTGGACAATGCTAGCCAAGATTCGGATGGATTGTTGATTCATTGGACGGCAAAAGAACATTCGGAAAATGAAGATTTATTGTTAATTCCAAACTATTTGGAAGTGGAGTGCACTGCTTATGCTTTGTTGAGTTTGGTTCACCGATCGGACATTGACAATGCACTCCCCGCTCTGCGTTGGTTGATTTCGAAGCAAAACTCGAACGGTGGTTTTGCTTCTACTCAGGACACCGTCATTGGTCTTCAAGCTCTGGGCGCAATTGCCGAGAAAATTTTCTCTTCAAATTTGGAAATGTCTGTTGCAATCAAATATGAAAATACTAAAGGATCAAATGAGCGGTTATTTCAATTCGACCAAAACAATGCTTTGGTGTTGCAGCAGATTGAACTTGAACCAGATACCAAATTGGTTCAGTTTGAAGCTTCCGGAGTTGGGACCTCAATTGTACAAGTGTCTTACCAGTACAATGTTACTGATACTACATTAGAATCAGCATTCTTCTTGGAAGTTCAAATTGATCAGAGTTCTACTGAACATTTTTCTTTGCTTAAAATTTACACTTGGTGAGTTTCATTTTATTTCTCAATGGTTATTAAAACTTGTATCAAACAGTTACAAAGGTGACGATTCAACCAACATGACAGTGATGCAAGTTGAACTACCTTCTGGTTACATAGCTGAACAGGAAACACTTTTCACTTCAAATCAATTGGAAACAGTCAAACGAATCGAAACTGCCAACAACGACACAACTGTGGTAGTTTACTTTGATAGAGTAAGTTTTTTGCATTGATCAATGATCATAACATTAATAAAATTTAATTATCAATTTAGGTGACCCAAGAAAAAATTTGCATCACAATTCCTGCAATTCGAATGTGTCAAGTGACAAACATCAAGCCTGTTCCGGCCACAATCTATGATTACTGTGACAGAAATAAAATGACGACAGTATTTTATGATTTGTGAACTTAACGACAAATCCAATTGTTGATTAATTGTTTAACAAAAATGATAAATATTATTTTTTGTTATATTTTTGTTTGTTTGAAACATTGGTTTGTGAATTTGTGACAAATTTTAAATCTTTAAGTTATTGATTGATAATTTAAAACTAAATTAAAACTAATTTAAAATAATAAAAGTTATATTGCAAATGGATTTTTTAATGGAATGGTGTCCCCTGACAATGTGATCAATGTGATTATTCAAGGAATTGCTATGATGAGAAACTTATTGCTCTATTTTAATGAGTTTTCTTTCAATTCTTCTTCCAATTATATTTCAATTATTATATTAATTAATTTTCGGCTTACAATGACAGGTGTCAATATACATTGAGGAAAATTACTTTAAGATCCTTTTCCCCTGTGTACAATGTATCTAGGCAGACCACACTAACCACCAAAGTCCTGCTCGGATATGCTGTTACGCTTTGCCTGCTTATGAGGCTAAGTTTTATATGATATTCTGAATACGCGTTTGAACTAAATGAGTTATGCTATGCAGTGGCGCAGTGAATACGTCGCTGTTTATTTCTCTCTGCCTGTGTTTTGTCAAAGTTTGTTATTGTCTGTTTTTAAAGAAGTTCTTTCAAATCAAACAAATGTCAACAGTTTTTAGTTTGAGTGTCTTTTACTTTGATCGAGCAGATTATGGTTTGTCTGTGCAACTTACTTGTGGTTTGTTTTGTTTTGTTTTGTTGTATTATTATTTCTGGTAGTTTATTCTTATTCTTATTCGGTGTATTTGTGTATTTATCAACAGGTTCATACTTGATGTCATTTTTATGGCCGGTAGATATATTATATTATTTGTGAATTATTATGAATGATATTCATCTGAAGAACATAAAACCTCTTGAAACCCAAACTATGAAGAAAAATGTTGAAAGCTCATTTCACGGTTGGGAAATTTTGTGTTAGTTCTATACTAAAATTTTGACTACATTGAAATGAATTTATGCTGTTGAGGCGAAACTGTACATCAACTCAATCATCTCTCAAGTCAATCTCATCATTATCCTCAACAACTCGAAAGTTAACCAACAATTTCACAATTGGTAACTGATCTCCCAGGAAACGGTATAGTGAATTTATTAGTACAATTACTAACAAATAATTTATTAGGTGTAATCCTACTCATTGATGACACTAGACAATGCCAGGTGAATTCTGCCTACCTGAAAAAGAAGAACTGTCGTCACCCACACATACATAGTTGAATTTAACGCACAGCATACACAACGAGTTGTCAACGACAATCACCACCACGATGTACTTATGCATTGATGCGTTTTAATTTATCATTTGATCCTGGTATTTCTGTGGAATAAAGGCTACAACACCGTAATTTCCCTACACTAGAAACAATACTCAAGACGAGATGAGATCAAATAATTCGCTTTCCACAATTCATCCTTTAACTCAACTTGACTAATAACTTGATGAATCGATATTGCAGCAGAATAAATATTTATTCTTTACATGCTTTGAGTGTACTTGTAGATTTGTGTGCATTTGCGTTGGTATCCAAAGGCGATTTGGGTATCCTTTCATTGTGTGTTAGACCGTTGAATGTCTTTCTGTGTATCATGCAGGTCCTTTAGTGCGGACTTAGATCAAGTTAACAAATACCGCTCTTTGGTTTGTTGCATAATTTTAGTTGGTGAAATGGTAATGTCTACTAAATTTCGTAATGATTCTGAAGGACGATTATTAGGTCGAGTTGCATTGTTGAACAAATTTGAAGTTGATGGCGATGATGAATTGTTATTAACTAGAAAGACAGGATGTCTTATGATGCAATGGTGATGAATGCGAGGTTGAAGTGAAGTTCGAGTCAAATTAGATTGTATTCGTTTTTGATTCAATGATTCGTGAGAAATTGAAAAGACTGTGATCTAAGCAAAGAGATTTGACTCATTGAATGTATTCGTCGACAGAAAACCTTTCACGTTTGTGACACGAAAAGTGCTTTGCGGATAAGTTTGTGATTCAACAAGTTTAGTTGGACTTTTTGAAATCAATTCAATATGATACGATTGATTTAAAACACAATTGAATGATCCGGTTAGGGTGTGCATAGGGATTTCAATCGAAAGCTTCGAAGCTTCGGATATTTTTGAGTAATCAGCTTCTTTTCAAATAATCGAATAATTGAAAAACAACTCAATTTCGAAAAAGTTGCACTAACGGGAATAATTATACAGTTGGTTGACCTGAAATTTGTACATCATCGGAAAGTACCTGTGAAAAGATAAATTTCAAAACAGACATTTTAAACTTTTCCCAAATTGATTTTCCGAGTAATGAGGTAAATTGGACTTTTAGTTTGTGATCATTTCCCAATAGTGCTGTTAAATTTTATCCCCCAGTTGATAAATCAGGAGGATTTCACCTTCACGAGAAATGGGCTTATGGATAAAATATCACATTTGGATGGAAGTGGAAATTTCCAAATAGTGCTTTGAATCTTATACCCCAATGAGTTGACAGGAAAGATCGCCAAATTGGACAGTTGCATTTTATCCTATATTTGATGGATTTGGATCATTTCAAAGTTTGGATTAAGAAGTTTTATCTTATCTCATATGCGGAATTCGGAACTTATCTGAAATAATCGTCTTTCAATATAATCTTTTGATCAAATCACTGTGTTTTTTGGCTGAAGATCTCCAAGTAGGACTTTAAATGTAATTGGTCGTCAGTTGAGATTCTCAAAATTGGTAGTAAACAATTGGACACTTCGATTGTTTCCCAACTATCAATCAACTTTAATATTTGGAACGTCTTCATCTATTTAGAGATAAGATCTTCCTATTGTGATATTGGAAATATCACATAAAGATTAATTTTGAAAATCTTGACGGACCACCAATTTCAGAATAAGATTAAACAGTGATTTTAGAAAACCAATTTAGGATTAAGGGAAGTTAAGCATTTAAAAATTGCGAATCAAATCAAATCACGCACTTAAAATCCATTCGGTCCAGAATTATTGCCAACATGTTGAAGGGCGAAGAACAAACTGGCATTTGATACTCCGGTAAGAACAATATCAACATTTCAATTATTATTTAGTATATTGACTTGAAACGCAAAATTTCAATGATATAAAAATGAACGAAATTGTCCGAAAATAAATCAATCAAAGTGGTAAACAGGCTGTACAGCAGTAAGGTGCAAACAAGTAAACCAAATCGTTCGTGAAGATTGGTCAAACCTAGGACATTCATACTGAAACGCTCGGAAACGACGGCGTCAGATTTTCGTGTGACTGCTGTAAAGACCATTTTTCCGAGAAGTGTCCAGAATTTGATCTAGGTATTGCCAACGGCAGGTTTAATGGCATGAATGTAACGAGGCGGATGTGAGACACAATATGTGTCACATATGGCAAATTGTGTTATAATTGGAATCAAATTGGATAGTTCAGATCAGTAGTGGTGGTTGTGAGCGAAGATGACGATATTCTGATAAGAATTTACTAGTAAGCTTACAGAAGGGAAGAAAATTAGAATGATAATAAACTGCCCGATAAATGGTCTTATTAGTTGATTGTCAATAATGTTGTTGAGAAATGCAAATCGTAAAGTGGTTTTATAAGACATCGGGATTTGGCGTTGAGGAAGACGATTGAGATTGCGGGAATAAGGTTCGAGGATTATGTTCAAATGTTCAATAACATCATAAGCCAAACAAATAAGCAAAAGTTGTTTTCAAAACAATAAATAATATTGTCAGCTCGTTGATACTCAATTAATTGTAATCCAACGAGATTCAAAACACCGGCACATTAACGGTTAGTAAACTTGATGTGTATTGATGGCATCATTGTTGTATCTTATTTAGTTCAAAATCTTCCCGGTCTACCAATTGTGGGACAGCGAAATAGTCTGAATTAGGTGAAGGACAAATTAGAAACGGAAAGATTAGAGCTGCTAAGATACTTATGTATTTTGAGTATGAAATGAGCTGTTTGATGGATTGTTTCTTACAGGCATACATCCCTCAGGAACGAGGATATCGAATTAGTCAATGCTTCACGGTGGATGCACCGATTTTGGATAAGCATGGGGATAATGACATTCTTGTGAGATATTGTACCACAACAGAGGCACAGTTTCGGGCCGAAACTTTCTGCTGTGAGAGCGAACATTTCGATCATTGATAATTCACCATGATAATTCGTTTACTAGACAAATGAATAAATGATCAATTACTAATTACTAATAGACAAAGTGAAACTAGTGATAAATTAATTGATGAAATTAAAAAGCAACATTCATTTGATTTAATAAATTCTCCACCAGCAGTCCACGTGTGGAGAATGAACAAAAATAAACAATAGCGACGTATTCACTGCGCCACTGCATAGCATTACTCATTTAGTTCAAACACGTATTCAGAATATCATATAAAACTTTGCCTCATAAGCAGGCAGAGCGTAACAGCATATCCGAGTAGGACTTTGGTGGTTAGTCCGGTCTGCCCTAATGTATCATAGATATGACCTTTTGATCATTGAACATTCAACATACAAACTCAATTACTAAAATGAACTACATCAGAACTCCCTTTTTGCGTAGTATTGCTCTGTATTACGGGTAAATATAATACTTCTGAGTATCAATTTAAACTTTTAAAAATATTTTAGAAATTTTGGACTACAATTACTTGAATTTGGCACATTCAACCCTTCAAACTATCGAAACCTCGCCTTGAACATTATATTCTTCTTCTTAACCCAATATTGTCTATATTTTTCTGATCCATTCAATGCTCGATTAAAGATTGGCACAGTGTTCCAATCGAGGCCATTCATCCAGAGATTGTACCTTTCGTGTTTGGTGTTTGCCTTTCCCACAACTCAATTCATCCGAACGGGTCATTACTTCGCTGCTGGACGGCGATTGATTCGACTGTTGGACAATGAATTCTTCCATCAAATGTATGGAGATGTCAAATGGAAACGAATCCATTACACATTGATTACTGTACAGATTTGTTATGGTATGGCAGTGAATATGCAAAATTTTACCTCTCTGTACTACAATTGGTCATTTGGTAAATTGCTCAATTTAGTCTCAATTTTTGTACTGGCCAATATAGCTTACTTTGACTTGATTGTCTTGCATTACTATCAATATGCAACACGAAAGTATTTATGCAATATCGAATCGAATCTAAAGTCAAATCAATCCAATCATTCAAATATTCAAATCATCCAACAAATTCGCACTCTCGCAGAAGTGAACAACCAACTAAACGACATAATGTCCCTTCCCATAATGATGTTTCTCCTACTAATGATGATCAACATCATAGCCACAATTTGTATCGCCTTGACTGTGGTCATTACTGAATTTATTCCAATAATTCATTTTGCAATCTATGCACTGGCCATTAGTGGTTACATTACTTATCTGGTGAAAATAAATCGACAAATTGAAACAACTTTTCAGCGAATTTGTTCGCATTTCAATGATGAATCAAAGTCACAAATTCAGTACTCAAAATTCTCACAGACTGATCACAGAGTTAAAAGTTTCCGAATTAAGCTTCATGAAATGGATATTTATGAGCAATGTTTCACTTTGCGATTGTTTTATCTCACGCAAATTGACATGTCCGTGTTGTTTGCCACTGTCTTGCTCATACTCAGTTATGTTGTCTTTCTATATCAAACTAATTGATTTTATTTTCATTCGAACAAAATAAATTTTATCAAAAAATCTTTACAGTTAATGTTTTTGTAAAGCAAAGTTTCAATTTTCTAAAGTTAAATTATCAATCAATAATTTAAAGATTTGTTTTGTCATAAAATCTGATTTCTCAAACAAAAAATACATTTATTGTGTTTGTCAAACAATTAATCAAGAATTGATCGCATTAAATTATTTAGTTGTCAATTCATTAAAGATTCTCGTCATTTTATTTCTCTCACAATATTTCATATATTGTGACCGGAACTGGTTGGATGTCTTTTTGTCACGTGACACACTTGGGTTGCAGGAATTGTGATGCAAATCTTTTCTTGAGTTACCTAAATTTACATGAAAATTTTGTTAAAGTTAGTTTTATACATTTAGTATTAAAAATTGTAATTATCATTACCGAATGGTGAAGAATTTATCCTCTTAGATCCTGATTAGAAAATAAATTTAAATACTGAAATGCTTCAATTGATTTAAAAGATAAACTTACCTGACCTAAAGTCTTAGGGATCCAAGTTTATCAAATTGAACATGTCCCTTATAGAAAAGTCCATTTGACAGGACAACAACGCCAACATTGGCAAATAATTGTTCAGTAACACACGTATTATTAATGCGCATGCTCAAACGACAGGGACAAATTGGAAATTTGCCCTTGTCGTACGATTCCAATTCCTTGCGGACGTCATCTTGAGGTAAGTAATTTTGCGATTTTAAAGTTGGAACCGATTGATTCACATCAAGCAATCCAACATATGCGGATGGTTGAGTTTGCACGGTAATGTCAACTTGTTGACCAGGTTCGGTTTGATCGACATTTGAAGATATCTTCAATGGTGTACTGAGGATTGGCTCAACTTGGAATGTGATCGCATCGGCAACAATTTCTTGATTTGCATCACGAACATAATAAACGAGCAGATGAGCTTTAGGTGCCATCTGTTGAGTGATTTGTATGGCAATGTCCACAGTGTTCAATGATGGAACAATTTGTTCTGTGCGCGCTAGGACAATGTTACCTTTAGATATGACTTTATAACGAACGTGATTGAGTGGCTCGGTTGAGGTGACCTGGAAAATAACATTTTCACCAACTTGGAACGATTTTTCGATCAAAGAAGTTTCGCTTTTGTAAATCCGAATAAATGAATTCGAAGGAGATTCTGCAAATTCGATTGATCCCAGATTATACATCTCCCCTCGGTATCTGGCATTCAAACAAATGTAATGATTAAAATCTGGTAGATTTTCAAACTTTGGTTCACACAATTCAACACAGACTAGTCCCTTCACTGGAATTGATTCAAAAGTTCGGCTCAAACCCATTTTGTTATCAGGATAATAGTTGAGGCTTACAGCAGGACCGTTATCTTCCACTGGTTTACCATCGCGGTAAGCGATTTTAAGGTAGACCATATTTTTCAATCCAGGTTTTAAATGTTCAGAAATTTCAATAAGATTAACCTTAATAATGTTGTTACAAATTTTCGTCATTGAGAATGAACTAGATTTTCGACCAGTAAGACTTTCAACGACTGAAGCCTCAAATTTAATTTTATGGCTACCGTAATTGGTGTTCAGGTTCAAGTCTCGAACAATATTCAGTGGAATATTAAGAGAACCATCATTCGTAAGGTATTGCTTGATTTGATATTTTGGTAAAAATATTTCATCCATTTGTTTATTATAATCACGAATGGAACCAGTTAAGGTGCATTCTCCTTTGAAAGGTCTTCTACAGGTGTAGGCTGCTTTTACACTTACAACTACTTTTGATTTAGAATAGGCGATGTATGGTGGTACTTGAATTTCAACCGAGAATGTCGGCAAAACTTGTTCGGAAACTGTGAATTGCTTCGTATAAGTTTGATTTTGAACATTTACGATAATAGACCAATCGCCAAGTGGTGGTTGATCGGACAGTTGTAGTTCCTCAGAAATGATTCCCAATTGAGGATGCAATTGTTTCCATTGCTTGATGAGATTGTCTCGAGGATCCTTCAAATAAAAAAATTATTAAGATTGAATCAAATTATTAATGTTATCAATTCACCTTCACCAATATATTAACACAACAAGAAATCGTAGGAAGCAAATTTGAATCGACAATAATCGATCTAAACTTGACTGTTTGACCAGGCTCGTAAATCGGTTTGTCAGTTTGCACAAAAATCGAACAAAACTTTTTATCATATTCAAGAGAGATGATGTCATTTAAAAATTTCTTACTTTTCACAATCAATTTATAATTTCCATTTGACCAATTGTCGATTGCAAAATTCACAACTCCCGTTTCTAAAGGTTCAACCAAAGTTGACTTTGTAATTCGATTGTAAGTTCCGTCGTTAGATGGACCAGAGATTAAAACTTCAAAATTTTCTGGTTCACATTGATCGGTTATTTCGAGATTGACGCAAAAGTTGGAGTTGGGATGAATCTTTGAAGACGCAATTAGCACATAGGTTGGTGCCATTGTCGGTTTGGGGGACTGTTTTGATGCTACCTAAATTAACAACTGATTGAAAAGAAAACAAAAATCTGCACCAACTTGATCTTAAATCAATGATTTTATATTCAAATGAAAAGAATTTTATTTCTAGAAGGAATAAACGATTTTTGTTTGCCTGTGAATAGAAAATAATGAAAGCACATAGATTTACAGTTTTCAATTTTCCAGTGTTTCTATTTCTGAATGCATGTTTAGATTGGTCACAGTAGAAATGCGTACAATCAAACATAAACACAAACCACCAACCAACACAATTTCAATAAAAGCTGAGAGTATGTGTTCGTTGGTTGTGATCCTTGTGTAAACATTAACACTTTCCTTTAAAATTTTTCACCCTTTAAGACATTTGTTGTTTTCTGTATTTTTACATTCTGCAAAAATTTAATAAACCATGATCATTTATTGTTCTAAATTTTAAGAATTTACATCCTACATAAATAAAACCCAAAATAGTCAACCAACCAACTACGCATGTGCAGATTGTGTTATTCTTTATTTATTTATTTTTCAATTTGTCATCATTTGCTGATGTATTCACATTGAAATTATCCATATCAATTACACCTTGTACATTGATGATCGCTCCTTGCAAATTGGCATTTGACAAGTTGAGCACTGCTGTTGATGACGATGCTCCAGAAGAATTGTGATTCACTAGAGAATCATTGTTGGTTGGTTTGGTTTTGTATATTTTCTTATCTTGTATTACCCATAGCTAAATTTTATAAATATTAATTAATATTTATGTGATTAATTTAGTACCTGGCATATTATGGTCACTTTGTCATCGGGTAGGTATTGACCGACGAAGAATGTTTTTTGGAGAATGGATAATGGAAGAAATCTGGATATTACAGCTTTGTCATGCTTAGGAATGGTTAACTGATCGACTAATTTTAAAATATGATTATTATTTTTTGTTTAAAAAATGCATCAAAAATTAGTCAAATGCACTTACAACATCTTGTCAAATTGCTTCCATTTGAGTAACTGAGTAACGATAATCGAAATTGAGTTGCGACTTGATCGAAACTAGGCGATGCATTGTGCAGTTCGAGTGAGACATAGTTGACATCTTGACCAATTGGCCGCAGACGAAGATCAAACACAAATCGTGTGTCGGTGGGTGGTTTGAATATTTGCGAATCAATAGAATGGCTCGAATGACTGTTGAGACAGAGAGCGGTGAACTGGTCGATGGTCCACTGGTGCTCCACAAAGTGAATTGCTTTTTGGGTCACATTGAAATTGCTCTCAGATTTGAATACATTGGATCCCATTTGTGGATGGTTCGCAGTTTTGTTGTCTTCAATCGAATTATCCATCTGTAATTTACAAATTCAAACTATTTTAAAAATATTTCAATTGTTGTTCATCTCACCATGTAACTCATATCGTAGAAAATTCTCAGATTCTTGTCCTGTACCAATCCATTCGAGTTGTTAAGTAGAGTTGCTCGATTGAATTCGAACAATTTTCCACCATTTGAAGTAAGCTTTCCCGTGCATTCTATTGATATTATTACAGATTTATTTCTACTGATTTATTTGCCCCTTGTTAGTACCTACCTTGTGAATAGCACTCCTCACCATCCACTGCAAGTATCGACATTCTCCCGTGAACGGTGGCACAATGATCACTATCATTCCAAATTAATACATCCACATTATCATGTCCTACATCACTATATCCATTTGGTAACAATCTCAGACAGAATTGATCATCATTTTGCTCGTCAAGTTCAGGAAAGTGGTTCGACTGAATGAAATAAGGCGTCACTTTGGTACTTTTTCCGAACAATTCAACAAAGTTCTCGATAGTCCATGTTTGGGCTACCCTGGTCACCTTCTTGGCACAGTTAAATTGACTCTTCCCAACCGAATCGTCAGTGATCACATGTAAAATAAACTCGTCAGCTTGCAAATGAATCTGAACAAAAAAAACATTAGAAGAGATTAGGGAGACAGGAGATATTCTCACCGACAGGTGTAGGGTCAGTTGGTCGTGGGACAGGTATTGAGATGCACAATTCAACAATTTCGAATGTTCAATGAAATTAATCAAATGATATTGATAACAAAATAAAAAATATTTTTCCGATTCTACAAAATAAAAATTAGCATAACCAACTTTCACCCCAAACATTGTCTCCCTCACCCTCAGTCTCCCACCAATGTCCATTTTCATCCTCAATCGACACACTCCATTGACATCTAATCTTCCCATCATAATTTTGTGGCAAACTATTCACAACAACAGCAATCGACAAATAATCCTTCACAGACTCATGATGTCCTTTTGGATGTGCATTAAGTCCAAGTCTGATCAGTTCATTATTTGGTGGAGAGAAGTTGTCCGAACTGATTGCCCATTTCCATTGATAGTCTTCATCGTACAGTCGACTGTAATTTGCAATTATGAATTTGTGGCCAAAGTTGATGTCTGAACACATTTGGGGATTGGTTGATGATGATGATGATGATTCGGATGACTGGGATGCAACATTATTTTGTTCTTGTTTAGAATTTTTGAAAATATTCAAGAATTTCTTCATTTTTTGTCTTATAAAATCATACTCAAAATATATCAACAAATCAAACCCACGTAGATCGACCGTATTAGCTATACGCACACGCCTCAATCGTTAGCAATCAAATCAAGCATCAACCAAAAAATCTAATCTTAATCCGAAACGCACCTTTGCACTTATGTTTAACGTTCTAATTGCAAAGAAATGCAATTGTGCAATGCAAACAATACGAGTACATGCATGAATGAATTACCACAATCGCGATCCCCTAGGTGATGATATTATATTAACCTTTGATTGAATGAGTCGTGTGTTTAATCATTGATTGACTTAAGAGACTACTATTGTTTAATTTAGTCAAAAATTTTAGACTTGACAAAATTAGATTATAATTTAATTTAATAATTAGACTACTACTATGTTTTCACATTGAAATCTCCAAGCTTCAACACAGACTGTACATTGATGATTGCTCCCTTCAAGTTGGCATTCGACAGGTCGAGCACTGCTGATGATGATGATCCAGAAGGATTGTGATTCACTAAGGCTTCTTGAGTTGGTCTAGGTTTAAACACTTTTTTATCTTCTAAAACAAATAACTATAAAGAATTTTGAATTTGTTGATTAAAAATTAGTTAAGGTTATGAAGCAGACACACACACAAACCTGAAATATTATGGTCAGTTTGTCATCGAGTAAATGTTGGTCGATGAAGGCTGGATCTTGAAGTTTAGATAGAGATAAAAAATCTGATTTCATAGCATGATAACTTTTGGGAATATTTGATTGGTTTTCTAATGTAAATTGTTACGAATGATTATATGTTATCAAACTTCTTAAATATAGATACCCCATTTTCGCACTTTATCTCCAGTTGCAGCGCGAATTGATGCTCGATATTGAACGGTGACTTGGTTTTCTAAATTGGATGACACATTGCACAGATGGAGGGATACATATTGACTACTGTTCTCGTCTTCACCATTTGGCCATAGACGAAGATGAAATGCAAATCGAGTGTCGGTGGGTGGTTTGAATATTTGTGAACTAATGTGATGTCGATTCGGTGGACTGTCAAGGCAGAGTGTAGTGAACTTGTCAATTGTCCACTGGTGTTCCACAAAGTGAATTGCTTTTTGAGTGACATTGAAATTACCCTCCGATTTGAATACATTGGGCCATATCCGTGATTTGCTCACTGTTTGGTTGCTTTCAATCGAGTTCATCTACAACATATAAATCATTTTAATCATTACAATTCATTCAATTGCCCACTGCTCACCATGTAAATCATCTCGCAACATATTCGCAATTTGTTGTCATGCACCAATCCATTTGAGTTGTCCAGTAAGAAAGTTCGTTTATATTCGAATATTCTTCCATATTTGTAATCAATTTTGTCTGTCCCATCTACACGACACCATACAGACAGGTCAATTCCCACTTCTATGTGCACCCAAGTATCCACCTACCTTGTGAATAGCACTCATCCCCATCCACATCGAGAATCGACATTTTCATATGAACATTCACACTCATTTGAGTGTCATTCCAAAAGACAATATCTACATTATCGCTGTCCACTTCATCAGCCCATCCATTTGGATAGAATCTCAGACAGAATCGTTCACTTTGTCCTTCGATGGCAGGAAAGTGGTCCGACAGAATAAAGTTGGGAATCACTTGACTCGAATCGAACAAGTCATCAACGCTCTCGATTGTCCAGGTGTGTGTCAGCTTGTTCACCTTTATTGCGCCATCAAATCTACTTTGCCCAGTCTCATTATTCGTGATGATACTGAAAATGGGCTCGTCAGCTTGCAAATGAATCTGTAAAAATTTGTCATTTAAAGATGTGCTGCACGAGCGAACATACTCACAGAGAAGTGGAAGGTTAGCTGATCATGGGCCAGATATTGAGAAGAACTATTCAACAATTCGGATACTTCAATGAAATCAGTCTGTATTCTTCCTTGATTACGAAACAGACCACCACGCATCATTTCTATACAAAACAAACATTTT
The DNA here is from genome assembly GCA_023373905.1 of Rhizoglyphus robini. Taxonomy (NCBI): domain Eukaryota; kingdom Metazoa; phylum Arthropoda; class Arachnida; order Sarcoptiformes; family Acaridae; genus Rhizoglyphus; species Rhizoglyphus robini. The sequence goes on from JAKIJQ010000010.1 coordinate 2,254,964, forward strand.
ACCATTATAAAACTGTTTCCGCCACTCAAATCCACTCACTTCCAATCGGGCATCTATCTCCATTTTTATTCTCAATCGCCACATTCCATTGACATAAAATCTTTCCTTCATACATTTGTGGAATGTCGCGCACATTGACACCAATCGAGACATAATCTTTCCATACTTCACTACAACCTTTTGGATGTAAATCAAGTCCAAATTTGAATTGTTTATTGTTTGGCGGGGAAAAGTATTGTGAACCAATTTCCCATTTCCATGGATAGTCATCGTCGTATAGTCGACTGTAATTTTCAATGGTCCATTCGTGGGCAAAAGTGATTGACGAGCATTTGGTATCGATTGATTCGGAAGATGGAGATACAACATTGTTTTCTTGTGTAATTGGTTTTGACTTTTCGAATAAATTCCTCAATTTCTTCATTTTCTTTCCAGATGAAATCAAAAATATGGCAAAATTAACTTTGACACCTAAAGTTGTTTGATACTCTTAATATATTTTTGCCACGCTTCCATTCAATGTCATATTACCAATGTGCAACTCAATTGATATCGCATTGAAGCCAACGATCATACCGACATCAACTTGTCTCTTTTTTGGTCTCTTTATCAATTCTCTTCTCATGTTCTTTGCCTCACAGTAGTTCGGTAACAATCGAAGAACACAAACCACAAGTACGAGACACGATTATCGCTTAGAAAGTCACAGACTGTGACACTTTTTACTTAGAGACAGAACAATTTTGCTTTTAGTAACCGGTCCAGTTAGGAGGAACAGAAGGAAGGCCGGTTAGAACTTGAAAAATATCTTGGGGTCGCTGTTTTTGGTTCACCTTAATCCCTTGTACGGTTTTGTACAATTACTTAAATTGTACGTAAGTTTAGAAGATTTCTTGCTTGATTTACGATAATGTTTTTTTCTAGTTTAGTCTTGAAATTTAACATGAAAAACATCAACGACCTCACCGAGGACTGTCTCCTTTGGCTGTTTGGTCAATTTTCCCTCCAAGAATTGGTTGAGCTGTGTAAAGTTTGCCAGCTTTGGGCAGTGATTATTGAAACAATTTGCCGACGTAAAAAATCATTAAAACTTTTTCGATCGTTTGAACAAATATCGATTTATTCGTCAAATTTACTTGCTTTTAAGCTTCAGTCCAGTTCAAGTGTGCTTACGATGAAACCTATTGGACAGGACGATGAACTGATTGGTCGCGGCTTGAATGAGATGTCCTGTCTGTTTCCAAATATACAGAATTTGGTTTACCATGATTCTTGGGAGCAATTGGATTTAGTGCTGGAAGCAATGCCTGATATCACTAATTTAACTCTCTCAAAAATCAACAATGATACTGTCTCTCAAAACGAAAAACGTATAATAAAATCCCTTGAAAGTCTTAATCAGTTGACTTGCTTGAAGCAGCTTCATTTGGATGGACTTTTTCTCCCAAATATTCAAGAACTACCACAAATTGAAATTCTGTCAAAATTGGAATCACTTTCACTAATCACTTATCATTGGGACATTGTAAAACTATTGGTGTACCAACTAGGTGAGCCCTTGCGCAAACTTGTGCTAAGTGCAAACTTTGATTTAGAAAAATTTGGCCAATTGTTTCTGATGAAACCACAATTGTTCGCAAAGTTGACACATCTTTCTGTATTTTGTTGGGGCAATTATTACGGAGATGAAAGATATAACAACAAACTGTTTCATCTTATTTGTGAGAATTTTCGCTCGTTAGAGACTCTTGATTTTGGCTCGGTTAAATCGGTAAATATTATCTTTAAATATTTTATTCAATTTATTCATTATTTTTTGTATTTCAAGTTAAAACAAGATGAAGCCATTTTCAGCCTGTCAAAACTTAAAAATCTTACTAATTTAAAGGTGGAATACATTTGGGATGTTGAAAACAGTTTGCTCACTGATAAATTGACACAAATCAAAATGCTCCAAATGACTTTCTTTTATCCTCCGGAGACTTTTCCACGGCTGGCTGTTCGGTCAATCTTTCCAAGCCTGGAAAATATTACTGTTTTGTGTTATATAGACACTTTCCTAGACTCAGCTAAAAGCTTTCTCGTTGATGAGCAGAAGCTGACTTGTAGTGTCGATTGCAGCATGATTAACAAAGACATGATGATTTATATGATTAGACATCGAACGTTTATCGGCGAACGACTTCAGGAGGAAGCGGATGCCAGACAAGAATGGTTGAACAAAAATGGTTATATTCCGTGATAGTAAATTTTCATATTTAGGAATCTTATTGGCCTCTACTGTATATTTAGAACTGTATATTTAGAACAAAGTTACATTTTCCGTTTCCTTCATTGATTATTTACATAATCGAACCAAAGTTTTAGTCACATTTGACCCCAAAATTGATATTCAAATATTCCCAATTCAATTTAAACGACAATCATTATTTAATGTTTTGATTAGACAAACACAAAAATATCTGCATATTTGTGTCACTTCAAATAAAATATCTGTATTGATTCATTACTATTGAAACATTGAAACATTTTTTCTGTTTACCTGATAATATTTGGCATACTAAAAATAAATAGGTAAACAAATACGACAGTCATTATTTAATTGACCCTTAAAATAGTAAGCTCTACCTTGAGACATTGCATTGGTTTCGCAGCAACGCACATCACGCAAACCATAAACACAAAGCAAACACAGAGCCAAAAGGACTGAGTGTACACTGTACATTTTAGTGCAACATTCAAGTTCAGTCTTTTCTATTTCTTTATTCTCAGATCAAAGATACCGCGCCGTGTTTTACGACAAGAGTTAGCTTGCTATGTAAACTTGCATTGCACATTCTAGCAGAAAAATATAAAATAATTTGTGACATTTTCTATACATTTCTGTAATGAGTTAAATGACTTAAGTCAATTGACGCTCATTTGCGTGCATGTTCGCACAGTTAATGACATTGGGATATGTGAACTGATAATAATTTGAATCCGCAATAATCTAGGTTTTTAGCTTACCGCCAAGGACAATATCTAATTATAGTTTATGATTGCGAAAATAAATAGAAAAGGATATTGCACATTGGGGCTAATTTGTAAGTAACATTATGAAACAGTTAATTTGAGATTATATTAAAGTGTTCAATGTAATTACCGATTAGCCATTCAAGACTATAAACTTGTCAGTATAATGCACGTTTTTTAATTTAGTTAATTTGGCTCCAACCTGCTTTGCTTTGCACAAAATGATTCGTATAAAGGGGTTTTTATTTTTATTTTGGACGGCACTATTGTTTTCTTGTGCAAATTCTAGAGAAAATCATCTTACAATTTTGCCCGAATCAAATTTCGATAATCCGACACAAGGTACGAATTGTTTGAGAGATTAGTAAATAAAAATATATAATAAATTTTTCTCCTTAAGTGATTGAAGATTTCTTTATGGAAATCGAATTGCTTCAAGAAAATCTCAATGAAACTATTCAAATTTCCAGCGATGAATATATGAACTATTTTGCAAATTTGACTTCACTTGTTGGAAGTTTGAATCAAGAGAGCGTCGTTGAACATTTAACTTATGAAAAGTTGCACAAAATTACAAGCACAGTTTTGAACATTTTAGATAGCTTGATCAAGAAAGCTGATTTTTCTGATAATTTTCGTACAAAATATGATCGAATATTTGCATTTATGAACCCATTCACCACAATTTTGAATCAAAAATTTATTCAGAATCCAAACTTTGCACACGAATTTGATGTATCAATTTTGGGTATTCGTTTGCTGGTGAAACCAGTGAAATTGTATTCGGACGATATTTTAAGCTTTCACTTTGGTGATGATGTTCAGCTGGACTTTCCTGTACAACATTTGAATGTGTCCGTGTTGAGTAATGCAGAGTTGAGCACAAACAGAAGCGCAGTCACAATTGCACTGTTTGACAATTTGATTGAACCTCTTCAGAATTACACATTGACATTACTTTCACCGGTTCTTTACACTTGCTATGGAACAAGAGACAACAAAATAGCAACACTACAACTGAATATACCACATCGAATAAGTGTACTGTAAGTGGTTGAGACTTACAAGCTTTAACTATTTACTAATTACTTGTTTATTGTGTGCAGTGTCAAGAATTTGGATTTGTTTCAAATTGGTGATCAGCTAACGTTTAACGATATTGCTAAATATAGATGCGTTTACAATCAATCAATGTCAAATGAGAGCTTTTCTCAGTGGGGCTGCAATTATTTGGACTATTATTATTTTGTTAAATATGATGGGTCTAGAGGAAATTTGCTCGTAGCTAGATTTCAATCTATTTATTGTGATATTGTCTATGATCTTAGCCTAGATTCTTATCCAAATGTCAAATCATTGAAAATGTACTTAAACAAAATTGAACAATTCACAAACAGTACATTATCGAATTCTGAACTCGTCCAACAGCTTGACATGTACACAAGAATTATTAGCTTTGGCTTGGAATATGTTGTCGAATTTTATGTTCAATCGCTCAATGTTTGGTTGGAACAAACGAGTTCACAACGTTTAAGCTTAGCTGTGCAAATTTTCACAATTCTTGAACATTCATCGATTTTTCGAAATGCGGGTTTCAAAACAACTACTAAAACTATTGATGAGCAATATGAATTTTCGGAACGTGTTTCTCTTTCTCAAAATAATGAAAATGAATTATATTTTTTTCAAAGGTTTTCAAATTCGTCACAGGAGAATTTTACATATATTTCATTGCCATACTACTATGCCACCATACCCTTGACTGGTTTAAATGAAATGATTGTTCAAGATGAGAAGTTTGTTGTAATCAATTACAGCTCAATAACGTTACAACAGAATAATTTTGCAAGATCTTACCTTTCATATGGAAATTTTCAAGTCATCTCCGCATTCGTGTTGATTCAAGTTGGAGTTGAACAGACCACAAACACCAATCTGCATGATAAAATACATTTAAAGTAAGTTGAAATTCTTATAAAATGATGAATATATATGTTTAAACTCCAATGTAGCTTTACAAATCTTTCGCCAAATAACCAAAACGACACCCCAGAATGTGGATTCTACAATAGCAATTTGTATCGATGGTCTACCCAAGGTTGCAACTATATCCCTGAGGAATCCACCGAAAATCACACAATTTGTGAGTGCGATCATTTGGCCAATAGTTTCGCAGTGTTGCTCAATGTTGATCAACAAGGAGATTCGGTGATTGAGAAATTTGAAATGGAATTCAATCAATTGCATACTAACATTACAACTTCTGAACGAGTTGATGAAACAATACTACTAAATTCTTTAAATTCTTTAAGAAACTTGACTATGGGAGTCACTGATGAAGAAGTAATCCATTTTACAAGCTATTCAAAAGCTGCCTCAATTGTCAACTTTTTAATGTCAGCTATGGATCACTTGATCAATGCAAGCCAAGCTTGGATAGATTTGACTGTGGCGGAAAGAAGCAAATCTTTTCGTGATGTTTTCAAGCTTGTGAACGATTTATCAATTTTGATCAATTCTGCTCATGATACACAAAACATTTCGTTCAGTTATGCTAATTTGGAACTTCAAACTCAATCTATTGTTATTTCATCTTCAATCGAAAATCAAATAACATTTGAATTTGATGATTTTTCCGTTAATATTCCAATGAAAAGTTTGTCAAATCAAAATGAACTTAAAATTCTAATTTCAACGACTGTAATTCGTGACATTTCTCCTTACGTTTTATCAAACCAGACTTTTGTAGTTAATTCACAGATATTTTCAGTAATTGTTGGAGATGAACGTAATTTGGTAATTTTCGCATCACCTTTTAAGTTAAGGTAAGTTCTGACATTCTAAATAATTAAAATTTATGGTTTATATGTTTCATAGAATTCAAAATTTAAAACCAATTACATTGTTCCAAAATCCAATTTGCGGATCCTGGAATTCTAACGAAGAAAAATGGTCTACAGATGGATGTGATTACATGAAAGATCAATCTGATAGTTACTTTACTGTTTGTGAATGTACCCATTTGACTACTTTTGCGGTTTTTGTCGATCCAATAGAAATAATTGATGAAGTTTTGAATTATTTAAAAAATCTAGCAAACAATATTACGTCATCTGGCAGTATCACTCAAGACCAATGGCTAGATTCTTTGAACAATCTAAGTGATTCCACCTCGTCCATAACGGAACCAGGCGTTATTGAACATGTGAATCGTTTCACGGCCATCACTGTAACCAAATTTTCCTTGACAGTACTGAATGTTCTTATTGAACAGCCACAAATTTGGTCAAACTTGTCCCAAAATGAAATCACCAAGTCTGCTTCGCTTATATTCAAAATTATCGAAGATATCTCCATTCTGTTACATGCAACTCAGAATGAATTGTACACCTCATTTGACAATTTTTCGAGCATTTATTTGCAGACCAGAGTTTTTGAAGTAGAGGCGGGAAAAAGAATTAATTTTCAGTTGGGACATGAATTCTCAGTAGAAATTCCGATTGATGGACTTAACTTGGCGAAATATGGCACTAGACAAAGTAATCCGATTGTCTCAACTGCCGCATCAATCCGAAATGTCTCTCAGTATTTGTCCTTTGAGCCTCATCTGTTGGTCAACTCGGAGGTACTTTCACTGCTCATAGGAAACAGCAGGAATCGGGTTGAACTGAGTCCACCAAATCGATTCAGATTTATGTAAGATTTTTATTAGTATCTAAATGTTAAATTATGAATGTTTTTTTAAATTTTTAAAATAAGATCCAAAAACTTGAATTCAACCCAATTCCGCGACAAGCTCCAATGCAACTACTGGCAATTCAACATATCCAACTGGTCTCCAGCCGGATGCTACCATTACGGGGCCAAATCAAACTTGAAATACACTGTGTGTGAGTGTGATCATCTGTCCAACTTTGCTGTAATTGCAGATGTTATGAATCGAGAACTGCCTAACCAGGCAAAATCCTACCTCACATACGTTTGCGCGAGCATTTCCACACTTTTTCTGCTGCTCACAATTTGGGCTCTGCTGAAAAGTCACTTTCACTATACGATTCAAAATGATCCAAGAAAAATGAAAGCCAACAGATCGTCATTGCTGTTGAGCATTTGTGGATGGATGGTACTGACCAATCTGTTGGTGCTTTTCGGACTCGATAGAACCGAGTTTAAGGTATTTGTTTGTGTTGACTTTTAAAACATGCTTAATTATCGTTCACTCTCCCAGCCCGTATGTGACATAATTGCAATTGTGTTACTATTCTCACTTCTATCAACATTTTCTTTCACTCTAATGCTATCAATTCACCTGTACATGTCTACCTCTATCAAACATTTGACCACCGTTTCATCGTTTCGAACTTTTGCTCTACTTGCATATTCCTTACCTGTCATCGTAATGGCCATTTCGTTTCTACTGATTTATTTTGTCGAATTTGATGTAAAATTTAGCCACGATCAGCTAGTACCAGATTTGCACTCTTTTCATGGAGTTTGGAAAAGACATTTTGCCTTCATTTCAGGAGATTATTTGTGAGTTGAATTATGTTTTAATGTTAATGATTAATAATTTTTCAATTTGCAGTTGTTGGATATCTTCCAGCAAATATCCAATGCACATTTGGGTATTTCTATCAACGCTTACGGCTATTGTGTTCACAAATTTTATAATTCTTTGTCGAATTATTCCGATTGTAAGGAAAGTCAATAGGATGAGACATCAAGCTAATTTTTCCTTAGAAGATGAAGCAAATCAAATCATGAAAAAACGTCTTCTAGCAACGATAATCAGTTACCTAATATTAGTCATGAACTTTGGCATCCCATGGATACTGTATCTGTTTTATATTGAGGGCAATATGGCGGTGGTTTTCTCGTATATTTTTATTGTGGTCAATGGAACACAGGTTTGACCTTTTGTTTGATTTTTGATTTCCTTATCTAGAAAAATGTGATTTTGATTTAGGGAATCGCACTATTTGCCGAACAGTACTGTTATGAGCAGACGCACAAGCGGAAAAAACATGCCGAACAGCAGTCATCATCATCATGTACGAGTAAATTTCACAACGCTCTCTTCAACTATGTACAAGAAATTTACAAGAAATTTTCCTGTTAATAAAAGGGCCAAAACACAAATACTTTAAAGTTAATTAAAGTTGGTCTCTTGTTAATCTAAATAGGAATAAAGGCACATGATGAATCACTTACGATTTATTCTAGAAGTTGCTAAATCTGATAATTAATAAAGTCTAGGATCTTTCGCTATTTTGTTTGGCTATTTATTATGGAGACGAAAGAAAAAACAATAAAATGTTTCATTTTATTTGCGAGAATTTTCCCTCTTTAGAAACTCTTGAATTTGGCTCGGTTAAATCGGTAAATATTTTCTTTTATGTATTTTAAAAAAATATTTATTATTTTTTATATTTAAAATCTAAAACAAGACGAAGCTATTTTTTAGCCTGTCAAAAATCAAAAACTCAAAAATCTTACTAATCTAAACTTGAAATACATGTGGGATGTTGAAAACTGTTTGCTAAATAACAAGTTGGCGCAAATAAAAATCTTCAAATATGTTTCTTTTATCCTGCGGAGACTTTTCCACAACTAGATATTCGGTAAATCTTTCCAAACCTACAGTCTGCGACATAATGATAGGTACAAGCGAATATTTGCGTATGTAGAAAAATTACTGTTTTATCTTGCTATGATAGTTTTCTAAACTCAGTTAATCTCATTGATGAGCAGAGGCTGATTTGGCAGAGTTGATTGATTGAGCAGCATTACAAACGAGATTAACAAAGATATGGCGATTTAAATGATGATACATCGAAATCAGCGATCGAATTCAGGAGGAAGGTGATGCCAGACAAGAGTGGTTGAAGAAGAATGTTCATGTTTCTCAGTAATTAGGATAATTAAGATTTTGTCACATTTGACTCCAAAATTATGACCCAATTTCAATCATTATTTAATGTATTTATTGTTTTTTAAAGAACAATAATATATCTACACATTTATTCTTTCTTCAAATCGAATGTTTCAGAACAGAAACTTTTTTCGTTTGCCTGATTACAATTTCTACGTATAAATAATAATAGGTAAACAAATATGTAGTGAATGTTGTCTATTATTGTTATTATTCAATTTGACATTTGTACTCGAAGTTTGTGTTATTACATTAATTACTTCATTAATGTAATAAATTAATTTTTATTAGTGCTTTATTGATTATTTTCACATGACAAATTTATGTTATTTTTAATGCTAAAAATATTTATTAAAAACGTAAAAATATATTCGAATACAAAAATGAATAATCAACTCAACTTGAACAACACTTGGCTTAATGTTTCTGTAAATAACGTGGGTAATATTTTTTTGTATATTTAAAAATTCACAGCCAATTTAATTTCAGATCATGCCATTTTGTATTTACAAGCTCGAGCCAAACACCAGGAAATTAATTCCTCTGTATTCTGTAGAGTTGAACATTCTGAAATTTCTTGAGAAGAAACTCAATTTTCGTTCAAATTTGATTGATGCTCAACTGGATTGGGGTCAGTTGGTCAATGGATCATGGAGTGGTATGGTGGGTCGGGTATTGAATAAGGTGAGTTGATTATAGTATTTACACATTTCTCCAAAACTTTCTGATTTATTTAAGACAGCAGATTTTGCTTTATGTCAAGTGACAATGACAACTGATCGGTTGGAAGTGGTCGATTATACCGAGACTACCTATTACTCGGACATGGCATTCATATCACAGAGTCCGGGGCTGTCATCGAACCAATGGTCAATTGTTGTACCATTTTCTGCTCAAATTTGGATTTGGATTTTTCTTGTAACAATATTTGTGTTTTTAGTTTTGAAACTCATTTTCCGCCAATTCACCACTGATTCGGTCGGTCTGTCACTAACTCTGATTGCAATATATTTAAGACAATGTAAGTAAATTAATTTTTCAAAAAAAATTGACAATTGATTTAATATTTCAGCTAGTAGAGCGTTATGGAAAGACAAAGCCAATTCAGTTCGATCAATTTTTGCAATTTGGCTTATGACTGGCTTAATTCTGTCCACATTGTACGGATCGATATTTTACTCGATTCTAACTGTGCCCAAGCACGATCCACCAATTGACACATTGGACGATTTGATTCGTGCTGCCACCACGGACAGTCATCAATTAGCAATCAATCCGAGCAGTGTACTTTACCGAATGATGAAAGCGGACAGATCAAACAATTCTGTTTTGCACACAATGGAACTTCACATGAACAGAACAAAAGTAATTAATTATAAATTCGGTAGAGTCACTAAATTAGTGGAGAATGATTCCAAAATGGTGGCATTTGGTGAGAGGGCATTTCTCATTGCCACCAGACAGCTCAATGCCATCAAGCCGCTGCACATTAGTAGAGAACCGATAAGTTTTCAATTTTTTGGTGCAATTCTACCTAAAAATTCTAAACTGAAAGAACCTTTTAACAGAATGTAAGTATTTGTTAACAAACAAAAATGGTAATCATAAATTTTTATTTTCTCAAGAATCAAACAAACTCATCAATTTGGATTTGTTCAAAAGTGGTTTTCAACAACAATCGAACGTCTACCATCCAAATGGAGCCATCAGTTTGTCAACAACCAATACCAAAATCCAATTGACCTAATCGCTTCGAAAGGGGGAGATTTGAAAGTAATCAACATTCTAGATTTGAAATCTATTTTCAATGCTTGGCTTTGGGCATTGATTTTGTGTTTGATCAGTTTTGTTTGTGAAGTTGCTGCTTTCTTTGCTTGGTATTTATTTGGCTGAGTAACAATTTCTCATGGCAACAGACATTTTTCTGTCAATTTTATTTAATGCATTAAAATATACATGACAATTTTGAATATTTTTTTGCAAAATAAAACTAAAAAGTTTTAAAAAATTAAATTTCGTTAAAATTTAAATTTGTTTCAGAATATTAAATTTTAAACCGAAATTTGAAAATTTTAAATATTCCAATTTATTTGACAGTTCTCTAAAAGAACTAATTTCTTGGGTGTTTCAAAGAATTCATGTTAAAAATTTATATTTTTTTGCAAAAAAAAAATAGAATTTATAATAAAGTACATGAATTCATTTTGACAATTATTCAAATATTGAGTAAAAACATCATTAAGAATATTACAAACCTCAATTTTTCATATGTCTAAAATTCACTGTATCCAAGAACCAAGTATGATCACCACTTTGCAGAATTGTTATCGTTACATATTTGAATTGTACCAAACATGGATTCCACAATTGTTGGCAAATCGGGTTTCAAATCATCAAAATCGGTTATCTTATTGGAACATAATCTGCTTTGTCTGGCAAACTCAGTACTGTTTTCGATTTGTTCTCTCTGGGCTATCACTTAAATCTGGTTTCACATTCTCATATTTGCAACATGATCTACTATTGTTTCGAGTATTTTACCAAATTTGCCACTTTGATTGGGCATTGATGTGCGCTGCTGGACTCTCTACTTTAGTACTGCCTTTGCTGTACTATCACTTGTGTCTACATCCAAAATCGTGCTTCACAATTTCGGTTATCAACGATTTGGTCAAACGCAACCAGAATCAATTCTGCAAAATCAATCCTCAGTTTAAAATTAATTTAAATGGCAACAAATTCATTTTACAGAAATTATTTGAAGAATTAAAACGAATACAGAGTTTGTTTAAAAATGAAAACATTAAAATTAAATTTGCTGAAACAAAATTGAGACATTTTCCGTTTCTTTCAAACGAATTGCGAAAGCAAACTGTTATGCATGTCAAGGTCACTGATTTTGCCAATGGATGTCAGATGGTGCTTGTTGGTAAGTTTGCATATTAATATTTTTAATTAAATCTAAACTTTAGTTTAAAAGTGATTCTTCTTACCAGCGGAATTATCTATGTATCTTTGCAAAACATTTCCCAAATAGAAACATTTCCCGATGTTTTCCAACAAGCACTACTCACACTTGACTGCATTCAATTTGTCTCAATGTACTTTTTGACTGTAAAATATTCGCAACCGACAATATTCTTCATAAATTTGCTTTCTTTTGTTTACACACGACATTTGGCCGAATTGAATCGATTTTTTGATGAGACTTTACATAAATTAGTTAAATCTAAACGTTGGATTTACTGCCTGTTGGCCAAAAGGCGATTGGACTATTTCTTTGCTGGCCACATGCACGCGAGTATGAATCTACGTCGAACAGGCAAATTTATTTCCACTTTGATGAACTGTACTTTCATTCTTGGGACGTTGTTAAGCGTTAGCGCCATTTGTGAGCTCAGTTATGCTACTGGATTTAAACGTAAATTAATAATATTTGTGTTGATAATGCAATTTGTAATGTTGGGTATTGTTCAACCAATCGTGTCCTTAACAAATCAAATGTATTACTCGAGCAAGCATTTGTGTTCCATTCAAATTCATTATTCCAAGTACACGCTAACCAAATTGCCCTACTGGAAATTGGCAATGCAGTATGAGAGAATCAATTCAAAACGCAAATCGTTTTACACTCTTCTCGTGTTTGGAAATTTCAATTTGAAAGGAATACTTTTGGTTTGTACAATTGAGTTTGTTTGTAACAATTTTTAATTGTGATTATTTATTTTCAAGTATTTTCTATTCTACATTGGCTATCTTATAAACGCATTCGATTTGTATCGAAACATATGAGCCAATATGAGGTCAATTTATGAGCCAATTGAAATTGTGCAAGAATTTGAAGAAGAAACTCGTGTGGAAACTGAATCAGTTGGCGGAGTATAAGGACAAAGGGAACATTTGTAATATTCTCAAGATTGTAATTCTGTATTCATTATGATCAAAGTTTATTGTAAAAAAAATACAAAACTTTTTAGCAGAGTTAGGTGTCTTTTCAATTCTTCTCGATTGCAATATTCCACTCACTAATCAAAAGTTGGAAAAGTTAGGTGGCTTACACTTGTCTTTTAAATTTATCTAGATATGAAATATTCAACTCGTTAATCGAAAGTTTGCAAGAAATGTGGGATTTGTTTGGTTTGAATGAAAAAAAATCAAAACACAAACCTCACAGATGGTCAATCGTGATGGTGATCGTTACGTTTTGAGTCTTTTTTGGAACGCAGTACTCGTTTGTTCATCGGAATTTATAGAAAAATTTGTATTTTTTTTCTTGGTTTTCATCCTCGAACGTATAAGATGTCGGAATTGCATATTGAAATGATAATCAATTGGTTATCGTCACGTTTTGAGTCTTTTTAGAAAAATGTGCTCGTTTGTTCAACAGAATTCATAGGAAAATTCTATTCCGGCGAGAGACAACCCTGTAAACTGACGCTAATTGAGGCCGAAGATGTGCAAAACTGAATCATTTGCGTCTATAAGGAATGGGATAAATGGTGCAAGGAAAAGGGTTTTCTATAGAAAACTACTCGGTTGTTCTACGCAAATTATATAAGAAAGCATGGAGAGACAACCCTGTAAACTGACGCCAATTGAGGCCGAAGATGTGCAAAACTGAATTAATCGAGTCTATAAGGTATGGGGTAATTAAGTCTTGCTTTTGGTATCAATGACGTTCTTCCACTCGAACTCCTTTGCCCTTAATTTCATGAAAATTGGCAATTAGATACTTCACGTGTTAGACGGCGAAGCGGTTTCGTTTTCGGATGGTCTAGCCTCGAATAAAATTAATTTACCATCTGCAAGGAATGACTCTTTCCAAAGCGAACTACTCGGATTTTCAAGTAGAATTAGGTTCAATTTCTGCAAAACTGAATTAATCGAGTCTATTAGGTATGGGGGTAATTGGTGCAAGGAATGTAGTTTTATACGGTAATATACTCGGATGTTCTGAGCAATTTACAGAAGAAAGTTTCGAGAGACATCCCAGTAGAAGACGCCATTTTAGGCCGAAGTTGTGCAATACTGAATTTATCGAGTCTACAAGGAATGGGATAAATGGTGCAAGGAATGTGGCTTATAAGGGAAAGAACTCGGTTGTTGTGAGCAATTTATTACAGAAAGTTTTGAGAGACATCCCAGTAGTAGACGCCATTTTAATAAGTGAAAAGGGGTGCGAGTGGAAGAACGTCATTGATACGAATAGCATGAAGAAGCACCCTCAAAGGTTAGGAATGCAATATTTATATAGGATAAAGCATATTGAATATCCGAGTACTTCGCTTAGGAAAAAGCCATTCCTTGCACCTGGTAAATTGATTTGTTTTGAGATACACACATCCGAAAACGGAACCGCCTCACCGTCTAATACGTGAAAAATCAAATTGCCAATTTTCATGAAATTAAGTGAAAAGGGGTGCGAGTGGAAGAACGTCATTGATACGAATAGCATGAAGAAGCACTCTCAAAGGTTTGGAGTGCATCTCAGAGAGAAAGACGAGTTTCTCTTGAACCCGACCTCTTCAATCCGTGCAGAATTGCTCTTGGAAGGTTTCCTGAATTTGGACTACAAGGTATGAGTGCCAATTTTCAAGAAACGCATAATTACCGTGAACGCAGACGAGTTTGATTACGGTTTCGCTCTGTATATGTCTGCAGAACTGTCTGTTAGGAATGGAAACCAATTTTCAAGAAACGCATAATTACCGTGAACGCAGACGAGTTTGATTACGGTTTCGCTCTGTATATGTCTGCAGAACTGTCTGTAAGGAATGGAAACCAATTTTCAAGAAACGCATAATTACCGTGAACGCAGACGAGTTTGATTACGGTTTCGCTCTGTATATGTCTGCAGAACTGTCTGTAAGGAATGAGTGCCAATTTTCGAGAAGCGATCGTCTTAAAGAGAAAGACGAGTTTCTCTTGAACCCGACCTCTTCAATCCGTGCTCTTGGAAGGTTTCCTGAATTTGGACTACAAGGAATGGAAACCAATTTTCAAGAAACGCATAATTACATGCCATTTTAGGCCGAAGTTGTGCAATACTGAATTTATCGAGTCTATAAGGAATGGGATAAATGGTGAAAGGAAAAGGGTTTTATATAGAAAACTACTCAGTCGTTCTGCGCAATTTATATAAGAAAGCATGGATAGACAACCCAGTAAACTGACGCCAATTGAGGCCGAAGATGTGCAAAACTGAATTAATCGAGTCTACAAGGTATGGGATAATTAAGTCTTGCTTTTGGTATCAATGACGTTTTTCCACTCGAACTCATTTGCCGTTAATTTCATGAAAATTGGCAATTCTAAATTTTCTCTCTGAAACGATCGTTTTCTTGAAAATTGGCTCCCATTCCTAAGAGGACCAATTCTGACCGTTTTGGAGAATTTGAGTCAAATACCAACTCGTCTTTCTCTCTGAAACGATCATTTTTTTTGAAAATTGGCTACCATTCCTAAGAGGACCAATTCTGACCGTTTTGGAGAATTTGAGTCAAATACCAACTCGTCTTTCTCTCTGAAACGATCGTTTTCTTGAAAATTGGCTCCCATTCCTAAGAGGACCAATTCTGACCGTTTTGGAGAATTTGAGTCAAATACCAACTCGTCTTTCTCTCTGAAACGATCGTTTTCTTGAAAATTGGCTCCCATTCCTAAGAGGACCAATTCTGACCGTTTTGGAGAATTTGAGTCAAATACCAACTCGTCTTTCTCTCTGAAACGATCGTTTTCTTGAAAATTGGCTCCCATTCCTAAGAGGACCAATTCTGACCGTTTTGGAGAATTTGAGTCAAATACCAACTCGCCTTTCTCTCTGAAACGATCGTTTTCTTGAAAATTGGCTCCCATTCCTAAGAGGACCAATTCTGACCGTTTTGGAGAATTTGAGTCAAATACCAACTCGTCTTTCTCTCTGAAACGATCGTTTTCTTGAAAATTGGCTCCCATTCCTAAGAGGACCAATTCTGACCGTTTTGGAGAATTTGAGTCAAATACCAACTCGTCTTTCTCTCTGAAACGATCGTTTTCTTGAAAATTGGCTCCCATTCCTAAGAGGACCAATTCTGACCGTTTTGGAGAATTTGAGTCAAATACCAACTCGTCTTTCTCTCTGAAACGATCGTTTTCTTGAAAATTGGCTCCCATTCCTAAGAGGACCAATTCTGACCGTTTTGGAGAATTTGAGTCAAATACCAACTCGCCTTTCTCTCTGAAACGATCGTTTTCTTGAAAATTGGCTCCCATTCCTAAGAGGACCAATTCTGACCGTTTTGGAGAATTTGAGTCAAATACCAACTCGTCTTTCTCTCTAAAACGATCGTTTTCTTGAAAATTGGCTCCCATTCCTAAGAGGACCAATTCTGACCGTTTTGGAGAATTTGAGTCAAATACCAACTCGCCTTTCTCTCTGAAACGATCGTTTTCTTGAAAATTGGCTCCCATTCCTAAGAGGACAAGTGCGAGATTTACTTTCTCAAGTGAACACTCAACTAGATGGACAGTTCAGTGCAATGTCTGTGCCATTCTACAAGTGTCATTTCATGCAACGTCACTATAACAGAATGATGGTTGACTTGGGACTGTTCTGCACTCGATTCACCGCACTCACCAAACTCAAGTTGGTGCTTTATCCAATGCCGATGGCAGTGTTTGCCCGAAGCCTGTCACAGCTGCGCCAGTTGGTACAACTCGATCTGCTCATTCTGGATCACTTTGAACAATTCGCACCACAAGAGGAACAACAACAGCAGCCAATCGAGTGTCTTCTGTTCGGCTGCTCACCCTGCACTACACCACCCGCTCACACTACGACACTGAGCAGCTTTACATTGCAGAGATGTTTCCAAATCTTCAGGCGCTTCGACTGTTTCATGAAATTCGTGAATGTCCACACTGTGATATCACTGATTATCCGTACAATCCCCAATTTGCTGCTCGAGTAGCCGAATGTGAGCGACTTGCCAGACGACCCTTTTGGCGATGTTCTACTTTGCACACAATTCAACGCGGGGGTGAACTGATTACGGCCGCTGAGTTGTGAATTCAAATTGGACTTTACTTCAATCTCTGTAATCTTTTCTTATTCTATTCAAATAAACTTTTCATTTCAAACTCATTTTCGTGTGCATTATACATTGTGCTTGTGTGTGAGGAAATTGCGAAACATTTGGATCGTTTAAATGTGAAGGTTCTTTTTGTTGATTGGTTATATTTGATTTTTCCGAATGTTTGTTTTGTTCGTATATAATCAATTTTGTATAATTTTTAGGAGATAATTTAGTAAAGCTTATAAAAATGTTGTGAAAAGTCTTTTTTGAAATATTTTGAATATTCAATTAATCAAAGACAAATCCGATTAGATTGATAAATTGACAAAATCAATTCGAGTGAAGCTGTGTTTGTCATTGTGAGTAGAGTCACTGTCACCCTACAAACCAGTGCCATTGAAACACACGTGTTTTGGTTAGACAGACTTATGATTTACAGACAGCGTGCTGGCATTTTGCTGTGAGTTTTGTGTTCTGCTGTACATTGTATGCTCTCCTCGGTGTTCAACCAAATTGAACTCGATTCTATTTGTCCTCGGCACTCGAAATGGATCTTTTTCTTGAACACCTCTCGGCACGAGTCGATGTCACTGCGGCTGACCTGAAGAGCTCACTGCAATCGCATGTGGACTCGACTGTGGACAGCAGACTGGACACATTCAAAGTCGAGTTGGCCTCGCTGGTTCGGTCTGCTGTGGTCGAGTGCATTCGCACTGAAGGAAGATATCAACACTGGCGGGTCGAGACCACCTACACCCCCATTGGGTCTGCTCATTCTCAAAATCTTCAGGGTGAAGTTCCTCTTTTGAGCAATCCCTCGACCAGT
Source organism: Rhizoglyphus robini (assembly GCA_023373905.1). NCBI lineage: Eukaryota > Metazoa > Arthropoda > Arachnida > Sarcoptiformes > Acaridae > Rhizoglyphus > Rhizoglyphus robini. The sequence goes on from JAKIJQ010000010.1 coordinate 2,272,791, forward strand.
TTCTTTCAAGGTATTCCGCCACCTTTGCTGACTGAGTTCAGTGCAGCCACAACCTCTCAATGTATTGCCGATGTTACCTTTCCCTCTGGCTATTCTGTCTCCATTCCACTCTACAATGTACAACCAAATCAATTCGAATCTCAACACATTTCCGAGCAATCTTCTCTTCTCCCCAATTTGGACACTACCGATGCCATTTCATTTCAAACTGACAATCGTGTCTCGTTGCTTCCGATTGCATCGACCAGTGCAATCGTTTCCGATGGTCATCCTTCCACCAATTCTGTCTCATCAGAATCACCTTCGAATGTATCTTCACCAGTCCGCACTGTTCAACCACCGAATGACATTCACATCAAACAAGAACAACTCGATGACCAGTCAGACAACGAAGGTATGAGTTGTTGGTTGTTTGTATTTGACTTTATTTACATTTGTTGTAATTCACACAGATCCAGACACAAATGCTCACAATGTCACTTTGGACATCAAAACTGAATCGATGGACTGCGATTTTGAGGTTGTCAAGGAGGAGATCAAAGAGGAAGATGAAGATGATGACTGTGATGGATGTAACCGATGGATTGTGAAGAAGGAAGAGGTGAGTGATGATGATGAAGTGGACAATGATGGACATGGATTGCCAATTGATGAAGTGAACGACGAAGATGGAGTGATTCGAGGTGGTGACAACGATGAAGTTGATGATGAACCGAATGTTGACAATGGCCAACTGTTGAGCAATCCATCCCGAGACAATCAAAGTGCTTCCAATGTGAATGAATTCATCGACGAAGGTGGCGCAAGTTTGGAAGGTCAAGAACAAATTGCCAACACTGCAAATCAGTCAAATGACCAGACTCAATCAGATGATCTATTGTCACCTTCAACCAGCACTGCACAAGGACCGAATCGAATTGTACTGAATGAACAGGCAACTGTTTCCACTCAGCAGAAAGTCACTAAACGAAAACAACCTAAATTGAAAGGATCTGCGAAAAGATCCAAAAAGACAATCGAGGATGGTGATGAAGATGATGACGAAGGTGGTGAAGATATTGCAAATGAAGACCGAGAAGAAACAAAAGTCAAAATTGTCTATTTGAATTGTACCGAGTCAAATTGTACTGCCAAGTTGGATTCAGTGGTTCACTTGCACGACCATTTGCGCACTGTGCATCAACTCTCTCCTCTTCAATGTTTTGCCACGAATTGTAATGCACGATTCGATGAACCGTAAGTGAATACTTGAATTTCACATTAAATTGACCTAGTTTTATTTTGCAGACGACAAATTTCTGCTCACATGAAACTACTTCATTCTCAAAGTACTCGATTCGAATGTTCAGTTTGCCACAAGGAATGTGATTCGCAGCATAAAGCTTACAATCACTGGTACAGGAATCATCTGACTGGTCAGTTTGAGTGCAATCTCACGGACGACTGTGCCCAAGTGACCGACAATCGTATCAAGATGAAAACTCACCAACAAACCAAACTTCACTACCAATCGAAGCTTTTCCGCTGCACTCAGCCTGGTTGTACTTCTACATTTGCTTTCCAAGCTTACTTGAAACGCCACGAACGGACTCATCTTGACGGTGACAAATTTCACTGCATCTGGCCCAAATGCAGCCATCGTACTAAACAACGTGCTCATCTGGTCACACACATTCGAATGAAACACTTTGGTTTGCCTGCATCAATGAAAGAACAAAAATCGAAGAACATTGTGGACCTGCGAGACCCGAACGAATATGTTCGAGTGGTGGTGGACGAGTGATGGCAGAGTTGAATCGACCTGATTTACTCGTTTGGTCTGTCTAGGCGTTCATTTGTTTTACACTTTACATTTATCTTTTCTCTTGATTAAATTTCACAATTTGCTTTATCACAATTCGCAGTATCAATTTGTTTGTTCATTGTCTCACAAATTGATCTAATCTTCAAATGTATGTCTTTGTCTGAGTATTACCTCAATAAATGTTGCTTTGTTGAATCGATATTACACCACAGCTATAAACTTTTCAGTCTGACAACTATTTTCACTGTGTTGGGTGGAAATAGTTAGGCTGCCCGTTTGTGAGGATTTTTCCTCGATTTCGAGGATTTGGGGGATTTCGTAAAGTACGTTATTTTGTTGTAATATTTTGAAAAATTCAGTCTAAAAAATCCTGTATAACTAACATAATTCCTATCAGAAAAATGTTTTCCAGGTAAACTAATGATTCCTGACCCATAATTTGAATATCCCAATACCCAATTATCCAAAAAATAAGATCCAAAAATCGAGCCCACGATTAAAGGGGAAACTTTTTGGCCTCACTGAACTTTACATACTGGTGGCTTAGTGGTTAAGGTGTGTGCCTTTGAGGCGAAAGGTCCAGGTTCGACTCCCGGATACGGAAAAAATTTTCGACAATGTCGAGGACACCATACTTGGCCTTCCAAAGTTTGCCTTCCTCAACCAACCAAGCTTTAGGCGCCATCACCATCAGTAGAATCAATCAAGTCGTTATCAAAAAGGGCGAACGTACTGGGCGTTCTGCGACTTGGCGTTCTGTAACTGAGTGCACTTGTCCAAGTTATTTGTTCAAATTGTGTTCTTTATTTTGCAGTATTTCCTACTCTACATTGGATATTTAATAAACGCGTTCGATTTGTATCGAAACATTTGAATTACGTAACCATGGCCACCAGTTTGACTCACTTCACTGCATTGCAATAAGTCGCATTAAAATTCAATTCTCCACGATATTATCATTTTTTCAAATTATAATTCATTTTTGTTTTAGACAAACAAAGACCCTGATTTGTATTTACTCACAACAATCAAACAGACAGACAGATATTATTAAAATAATAAAATAAAATTTACGTGTGGATTTTGAATATTTTAAGTTTTTACGAGCCTAAGATTTTAATTTTAATAAAATATCTAATTTTCATACAAAAATTTTGAAATATTTAAATTTATTCAGTCGTTCCTAAAATGAATTAATTTTTAATCATTTTTAAGAAATTAATGTTAAAATTTTATGTTTTTTTTTGTGCCAACTGAATAAAGAATTAGAATTTATGAAATACGCGAATAATTAACTTTGTCAATTATTTAAATATTGAGCAAGTTATCATTTAAAATACAGACAATATGAAATTGTCAAGAATTTCAAATTTTTTTATTTAAAAATTTATTGTATCCAAGTATCAAGTATGATCACCACTTTGCAGAATTGTTATCGTTACATATTTGAATTGTACCAAACATGGATTCCACAATTGTTGGCAAATAGGGTTTCAAATCAACAAAATCGGTTATCTTATTGGAACATAATGTACCTTATATGGCAAACTCAGTACTGTTTTTGATTTGTTCTATCTGGGCTATCACTTAAATCTGGATTCACATTCTCCTATTTGCAACATGATCCACTACTGTTTCGTGTATTTTACCAAATTTGCCAATTTGATTGGGCTTTGATGTGTGCTTCTGGACTGTCCACTTTGATGCTGCCCTTGTTGTACTATCACTTGTGCGAACATCCAAAATCGTGCTTCACAATTTCTGTTATCAACGATTTGGTCAAACGCAACTCGGACAAATTCTACAAGCTCAATCCTCAATTTATATTTAAGTTTAATACAACGAATAAAAAATATATTTTGCAAGAATTATTCAATGAAATTAAACGAATCAGAAATTTGTTTAAGTATGAAAATTGCAAAGTGAAATTTGGAAAATTTAAATTGAAACATTTTCCGTTTCTTTCAAATGAATTGAGAAAGCAAACAGTGCTCTATGTTAATGCAATGGATTTTTTCAATGGCTGTCAAATGTTGACTGTTGGTATACCAGTTTATATAAACTTGCAATGTAACTCGTTTTTCTATCAGTCTCTTCGCCCAGCGCAACTTTTCCCTTGGTTTTAATTAAAAATCCATCAAGGCGATCCAAAATTTGTTTTGAATAAAAAATCAAAAGAGTTTAAATTGAAATGTAATTTCATGAAAACTCATTAAAATTATTCTAAAGTTATCTTTTAGCAGGAATATTTTTCATTTCAATTCTCTTGCAATAATTTAAAAATTTTTCTCAAAATATAATTATGATTTTTGTGTAAATGTCAGTTACTAATAATTTTTTATATATTTTATACCAATGGTTGGAAAATTGAAAATTTCGCTTGAAATTTCAATTTCATTGCATTCTTTGCTCGTTAATTTGTCATTAGAACGGAAATTAACGTCTATAAGTTCACTTTAAATATTTTAATTTATTTGAAAAGTATTATTTTATATTATGAATATTCTTTTAAATATGCCATTCAGAAATAATCAGTTATGAAGTCAAGCGTGAGTGCAATTTTGAGAGTATTGAAATTTAGCCGATTCTTCTATAGCTTCACAAAGGAAACCATTGAGCTGCATGGATCGCGTCAATCGCAATATTTCTATCTTCTTAACTGTCTACTGTTTGTGTGCTTTCAAACAGTATTACTATTCTATGTCTATGTAATGTATTACGATTACCGTGTTTGTCTGTGGTACAACTTTCGTAAATATGATTTGATACTCAAATTATACTATGAAAATCGCCATGTTGTGGGCCCTTTTGTGCCACTTGCGGTCTATTTGCTTGGCCTGGGTGCCATATTCTTTCACACTTGCCTGTATCGTCTCAATGTGAACACAATCACCTGGCAATGGTGGCACCAGCTGGTGGTGCTCAATCAGGATCGATACTATCGGACAATGTTTGATCAGGCCAAAGTGAAGCTCATTGTGTCATTGAGGGAGAAGCGGCTGCATCTCTGGTTCACACACAAAACGATTCTTGGTTCTCTGGTGCCAGGATGCTTTACTAGATTGTACTCTAAATTGCGTGCTAAATGGGACATTTTTGTTCTTTTGGACAACGTCGACAAAGAGAAACTGTTTGGCCAGCCATTGGGGGCATTGCCCAATTTGTCCCACAGGCTACGCGCAAACACACTGGTTCTATTGATAATTGCGGACTGGTACGCTTTTGTGTATCAAATCGGTGCAAGTAAGTGTGGAATAATCTTTTTTGATAAATTATGTGCATTATTTGTTGTTGTTGTATAGCATTGGTCTACTGGTCACTTCTGTTTGGCATTTCATTTTACGTTAATTTTGAACCATTTCCTTGGTACATTATTCTGTTTGACTATTTCAAGCTGTTCATTACTTTCTACCTGGTACTTCAATTGCAACGGAACGCTATATTCTTTGTGTACTGCTCCTCGATTGGCACCTATGCATACTCAAAACATGTGATTGGAATCATTCGGAAGGTGACTAAATTGATTGGTCAATTTGGACAGAGACGACGTGGCATTCCACTGAAATGTCGCTTGATATTGGCCTATCTGCTGAAGGAGCACAATCGAGTGTGCTACTTGGCGATACGGTCCAATCGTGAACTATTCCACAGGATTACGTTTGCTTTTGTGCTACTGGGCACGCCAATCAACATTTACCTGATGAGCCTGAATGTGTTCAATGGCCAGTCGGGCATTTTCCTGGTGATGCTCTACACCTGGTTTGTTGTCATCTTTGAGACCTACTTCACATTGATCATGTTCATTCCACTGGCTCATTTGTGTAAAGTGTTTCACTCACCGAAACGATTCATCCCTCAGCTGCAGGCACTGATCAGTGACAAGAGTTGTCTGTGGTACAAGCTCAAGTACGACGATCTGTACGGCCGACTGAGACGGGGCACAAAGTTGGCCATGACCGTTGGACCATCGGACTCCATCACCTACAGGGCCATGTTTAAATTTTTGCTAGTTTATGTTGGCTATCTGTTGACCGCATTTAGTACACAAATCCAATTAAGATTAGAAAAAATGTTGAAAAATAAAAAGTGAAAATGCAATCAAGATCAAAAGTTTGTTGTTACTTTAAAGAAAAAAATCACTACACTTGTAACTTGTACTGAAATGAATAAAATTGAAACAATGAATACGACTATTGAAAAGTATGCAATGCAATTACCTTGTCCAGCAATGGCCACACCTTCTCTGTCCACTGGTCAAGTCCATCCGTCTGTCCATAAATGAGTTTCATCTGCTCGAATGGGCCAACATCGACATTGGCGTCAAGTTGCACTCGACATTTGTTCTGGAACATTTGAGCAAACACTTGCGAACGAGCCGACAGAACAGTTTTGTGTGCCTTCAACAGCTGATGAATGTTGTCGATGTAAGACACTTGAATGTGTCGCACCAGTCTGTCCTCTGCACCACCAAGCAGCAGACCACAGTTTGTCTTTAACTTTTCAAGTTCAATGTACTTTGGCCAACCAATCCATTCTTTTTGAGATAATATCTTGGATAATTCTGATTTAAAAAACATAAAAATATATTAATCCACTTATTCGAAGGCTTTGATTGGCCTGCTAAAGAAGGTTCAAAGCGATGACCGTGTTGACTTTTTTGTTGAACAACAAATTCGCTTTAAGGAGGCGTGGAAATCTGTCGGCCATGTCATTCGATACAGAACTCAATTTTGGACAATTGTAGTCGTTCAAGTCTTTTGTATGGGACTTGTGATGAATGTGGTCTATGTGAGTGGCGCATTTAGCTATTTCACTGAAGATGATTTCTATGATCGAGCGTTCAACAGTGGTCTTGTTGCATGATGTCATTGTTAATTGGGACATTGATGAACTGTACCTTCATTCCGGGAATGTTGATGGGTGTTTGAGCCATCTCTGAATATGCCAGCCAAATGAGCAAATTCAAGCATAATATATTAATATTTGTGTTGATTGTGCAATTTGCAATGCTGGCAATAGTTCAACCGATCGTCTCCTTGACAAATCAAATGTATTATTCGAACAAGCATTTGTGTTGCATTCAAATTCACTATTCCCAGTACACACTAACCAAATTACCCTACTGGAAATTGGCAATACAGTACGAGAGAATCAATTCAAAACGCAAATCATTTTGCACTCTTCTCGTTTTTGGAAATTTAAATGTAAATGGAATATTTCGGGTTTGTAGCGTTGAAATTGGTTTTTTAACAATATCTGATTAAGTTTACTTATTTTCTAGTTTTTTATTTTATATTTTGGTTATATCATAAACGCATTTGGTTTGTATCCAAACATGTGAATGACGTAACCATGACCACCAGTTTGACGGACTTCACTGCATTGCACAGAGCCGCATTAAATTTGTCATAAATTTTGTTTTTGTAATAATTCATGTTTGTCCACTGTGTCTACATTCATAAATGTTTTAATAGCAACGAAACATACATTGAAGGAATGACAGCATTTTTCAAAACAGGCCAGTGCGATTTATCTATAGAGTGTTTAATAATGCATTCGACAAATGTTATTATGCAGTAATGGAATGGGAATGGGTGATTTTGTATACAATAAAATCATAATCTAACTAGCCACTCTGTATCACAATTATCGATTGGATCGATATGTACCAGGTGCAGTGCACTGTACCTGTAGTATAACATTTCCTTGGTTGGTTGTCTCTTTTTGCCGAAGTTTAGAATATATGCTATATAGCACCATTGGGCGCCATACCCTGGCGTCTCTCTACCAATTCTTTATTCTAGTCGCAAGAATACATGCGTGCAATTGTGCAATAGAGTGGAAATACAGCAAGTCAAGGTCAGTAGTAGTGAGCTACTGCAAAACACTGCAAAACATTGACTTGAAGCCCCACTATTTGGATATCAAACTTGTATTTGGATTTCGTTTCATAATTCATATTTCACAGTTTCTCAGTTAGATTCTTTTTTCACACAGTTTTACCTTCATCATGACTCATTGGAAATACAAACAATGGAAACACATTTGGAAAAAACAAGCTAGATTTGATGATGTTTTAGTGTTTGATGAAGAGTTCGACAACATCTTATTGGCTCAACAGAATGCGAGTCAAGCTCAAAACAAAGTCTGGTTGACTTTTGTCGACTTTGCACCGACCTACAAGTTCGACCAAACGGAACATTTTTTGAAAATGCCTTCCTATGAGTAAGTTACTTTTCACATAATACTATAATTTGACAGTTTCTTGTCATAATCCTCACTTAGAAATGTATTGGAGAAAGCGAATGAGTGGTTCTCAAGGCTTGGCACCGCCCACTGGTCTGTCCTCAGTTGTGAAACTCTATACGCTAAAATTTTGATAGATTTTACTGAAGGTGGTACCATCAAGTCAAAACGAGTAGCGCAAATATCGAAATGGCCCCTTCAGGACGAGAACTTTCTCAATGCATTCAATCAGAATCAACCACTTAAAAAGCAGAACATCTATTGGGTGTTTGAGGGAAGGTACATTGTGCAACTGTTGAGAGTTTGGCTACAATACAAACCTGCCACTGGACCAATTGAACACAAATTTGATGTTCCTCCACCGAGAATTTCATTCAAGGACTACTGGCCAAAGATGATTTTAGCTAAAGAGGGAAAAGAATTTAAAAGTAATAAAAAAGTCATGGAAAAGTTGAATGAAGTGATTGATAGAGTCAATCTGGACATTGCTAATCAGGTGAGATTTAATCAACATTCGAAATTGATTACTAAAGATTATGTTCCCTATTCATATTACCAAGGAAACTTACAACGGTCCAATTTTGAATGTGATCAGCATTCCGAGCTGCACCAAACACTGCACCAGTGACCATCGATCGGAACAGCTCAAATCAGATCAAATCATCAATGTGGTTCGAGTGTTTTACGACGCCTCCGTAGATGCTAAACAGGAGGACTTGATCGGATTTGCAGACTTTATCCCTGAATGCATCAGTGGGGGTGGTTTCATAAAGTATCCCAAGTTTGAGAGCCAGTCCAGACTGATTCAGAAGGCATCCAAATGGTTGGCTCAAAATCCGGAGATTAAGTTTCTGAATTCAAATTCGGTAGATATCAAACTGAAATCAAGTAAGATATTCGTAGAGATTTATATATGGGATAATCTAAATTGATTTGCACAATCAGTGACCACAATCGACTCTTCGAAAATGTCCTTTATCCACAATACGGGAGACTTTATCCGAATACTTAGGATCTGCTACTCGAAACCATACGAAACGGGCCTTGAGGAAATTCAGGATAACTTAGGACCTTCCATTTCGGGCGCTCCCCCACCTCCACCACCAATCTACCTGAACAATAGAAACCTAATCTCATTAAAGAACTCAACCGCGGAATTGAAGCAAAAGCTCAACGAGTTTCTGAGTATGGGTTGCTGGCAAGCGGATACAGACATTCGACATCGATGGCAATTCCTCGCCGCCGATTCGTTGACTATCTTTTCGAGCAACAACAAGAACGAAGACATTTGGGAGAATAGTTTCCATGCCATTTCCATTTCGTCCTCCATGATGAATCGATCCGGATTCGATGGCATCAATCTATTCTATGACACGGGATTTTTCGGTAGAGAAGGTGATGCGGTTGAGAGTGAGGCAAATGGAACTGCATCTTGTGAGTAGATTGATAACGATAATAAAGTTAAATTTAAAAATCCCCTCTAACTATCGTGTTTAATGTGTGCCAATGTTTTTGAACGATTGCCAAACGAATTGCAAAACTCATTTTTTAAACACATTTAAAAATTCGGAATATACATAAATAAAAAATCATTTCGAAATGAAAAGTTTGAAAATGAGAGAGTTTAAGAGTCTTAATTTTGAAATACCGTTTCATTTTTGCAAACAGCAACGAAAGACAATTTACTGCACCAAACTTATTTTTTATTAAAAGTACATTTAAAAATTCGGAATATAAATAAATAAAAAATCATTTCGAAATGAAAAGTTTGAAAATGAGAGAGTTTAAGAGTCTTAATTTTGAAATACCGTTCCACTTGGCAACAGTAACAAAATACATTTACTCTCAAACAAACGCATTTTCCATTAAAAGCATATTAAAAGTGCATTTAAATATTTAAAAAATAAATAAGTCAATATTATTTCAAAACGAAAAGTTTAAAAATGTCATATTGTTTGGCAATATATTTTTGCAACTTTGTGACTTGAAATTAAAGTAAAATTAATGTTTGCTCAATTCCAAAGAAATTTGTATATATTTAAGTATTTTTAAGTATTTAATATTTAAGTAAATTTTCAAGAAAATTTTTAATTTGAGTTTTTGGTTTAAAAAAAGAACAAAAACTTGAAAATGAATGTTGTAGCAAAAAATGTTCTTGAGCGTTTCAATTTCAAATATATCCAATGAATAATATGAATGATTAACTTGATGAAATTTTAATTCAAATATTGAGTTAACGATCATTTAGATCATAAATATGTTGAATTTCCAAGTCGTCATTTGCCATTTGCTACAATATCTCAAATTTATGTACCAAAACATTCACTGTATCCTAGTTCAAAGTATGATCACCTCTTTCAAGAATTGTTACCATCACATATTTGAATTGTACCAAAGGTGGATTCCCGAATTGTTCACAAATTACGATGCCTCAAATCGCATTAAACTCACTTATTGGAACATTGTCTATCTTATCTGGCAATCTCAGTATGGTTTTCGATTTATGTTTGCTGGAATCTCACTCATGTTTGATCACTCGGTCTCTGAACATTATCTGGAACATGATTTACTGATGTACAATGTATTCTATAAAATGTTATCCTTTGATTGGACACTGCTGTGTGCCTGTGGAATAGCCGTTTTTGCACTGCCCTTGCTGTACTATCACTTGTGCTTGCATCACAAATCGTACTTCACTATTTCGGTTATCAACGATTTGGTGAATCGTAATCAGAGCCAATTCTACCAGCTCAATCCTCAATTTGCAATTCGTTTAAATGGCGAAAAGAAATTCGTTTTGAAGAAATTAGTCAATGAGTGTAAACGAATACAGAATTTGTTTAAGAATGAAAAAATTAAAGTGAAATTTGTGGAGACGAAATTGAAGAATTTTCCATTTCTATCAAATGGATTGCGAAAGCAAACAGTTTTGTATGTTAAGGCAATGGATTTTGTGAATGGATTTCAAATGTTAACTGTCGGTAAGTTTTGTCATTGAACATTAATCAATTTTTGAATGTTGTCTAAATGTTTGTGTCCACAGCAATTATTTTTGCAAGTGGAATTATCTACCTAACTGTACAATCCATTGGCCAAATTGGAACATTTTCTTCTGCTTTCCAACAAGCTCTGCTCACACTCGACTGCATTCAATTTGCCTCAATGTACCTTTTGTCTATCAAATATTCTCAATTGTCAATATTCTTGATGAACTTGCTTTCATTTGTCTACACTCGTCATCTTGACGAATTGAACAGCTTTCTTGAGGAGACTTTGGCTAAACTAGTCAAATATAAAGGTTGGTTATATTGTTTGGTGGCCAAACGACGACTGGACCACTTCTTTGCTTGTCACATGCACGCGAGTATGAATCTCCACCAAACAGGCAAATTCATTTCCACATTACTCAACTGTAGCCTGATTCCTGCAACGGTGTTGAATGTATGCGCTGTCGCCATGCTCAGAAATAACACTCAAATGAGCCAATTTAAACGAAATTCTTTAATTATTGTGCTGCTGATTGAATTTATGGCATTGGCATTGATTCCACCGATTATTTCGCTGACAAGTCAAATGTATCGGCCAAGAAAGCATCTCTGTTCGGTGCAAATTCACTACACCAAATATAAGCTCACCAAATTGCCCTACTGGAAATTGGCGGCACAGTATGAGAGGATCAATACGAAACGACAAGCTTTCGGTAGACTTCTCGTGTTTGGCAATGTGAGCAAAAAAGGTTTATTTAAGGTTCGTTATATACGTCACAAATGTTGTATTTCTATTGCTAATTGTTTATTTCACAAAGTTTATTATTCTCTACATTGGCAATATTATGAATGCGTATGCTTTGTATCGCAAAATTTAAGGACAGACGCGGGTAACTTTCTCTATGAATTGCCCCCTTAGCTCAAATCTATATGTTCTAATATTAGATAATTTATGTAGTTGTCTTTGCACTATTGATTTGTTTTCATAATTCTTAATAAAATTCTTGGTAAACTCTATTTTTGTTGTACTAACTGTGTAATAAATTTCAATTTGAAAAAGCATATGAATAATTAACTTTGTAATTTATAAGATTCAAAATTTCAAATTTATTGAGTTAACGATCATTAAGGACATATAAATTGTTAAAAATATTAAATTAAATTGTATCCAAATATTATCAATTAGAAATAAAGATTTACTAGCATCCTAAACCCAATCTTCAATCTAAATATTGCAATTTGGCTGAACTTAACGGTCTGGACTTGGTAATGTATTACTTCAATTTGTTCTTTACACAGTTCCATTGACAATTTCTGTGCCATGGTCACATGCTGGTGTACATGTTTTACATTAAAATTGTTCAATGATATCGACGTTTTGCCCAAGGTGACCAGAATGCTAATGAATGCTTGTGAATGTACATTCAAACACTCAATGTGAGACACATAGCAACAAAAATAAAAAACAATTTACTAGCAGTGAACAAACAGTGAAAACATAGCATTTAACAAAACTCTGACAACTTGTGAAACAAAAAATCTATATATAATTTTGCAATAAAAAAAGTGAATATGACAAAATCGTGTAGTAATACTTGTAAAATTTGCAATTAAAATATTAATATTAAAAATAATAATTAAATTTTTTATGAATATTTCCAAGATAACTCACAATTTGCCATTTAGTTAATAGGCCAATAAAGAGAAGAGAAAACTTGAAAATGAATGTTGTAGCAAAAAAATGTTCTAGAATGTTTCATAGTCTGATCAACTCGAATCTATTTCAAATATATCCAAACGCCTTTTTGCGCTATCTCTCCGTAGATCGATTTGTGCCTATTCGAAATCTGAAAGTATGGCCAATTTGGCATTGCTTCTTCTATCTCTATTTAGTTTTGCTTACTGTTCGAATTGTAATTGTGAGCTTGGCTTGGAAACACACTCGAAATTTGGACCTACAGCATCAAAATGACCCTCTCTTGGGCTCACTGATGGTGCAACTCCATTTTGCCAATCGAAGTCAACCAGTGCCTTACATGGCGCTCACAGCTTCACTGTCTCCCTTGTTTGGACTCTACTTCCACTATCTTCTCTACCACACCATGGATCGATATGTTCTGGCTTTGCTGCATCAAATTGTGATTCAAAATGAACAACAATTTCGACAAGTCAATACCAATTTAGAATTGACTCATGTTCCACTCTATTACCGACCGATTGCGATTGTCCAGTTCTACAAAACTCTGTGGAATCGGTCAAATTGTCGCTTTTCTTCCAACAATTTGACCAACTTTCTCCATTTGTCAACTTTGATTCGTACTCGAGCGCTTGTGATGACAAAAGTATCGAATTACGCACTGGCAACAGTAATATTGGCCGCCTGTAAGTATTTTATGTTATGCACTGATGTTCTCTAACAATTCAAATTTCAGTTTTCCTATTCTTCACTTGGTCGTTGATTTATCTCATCGAAATGTCTCGACTATTTTCGCTAGTCAAATTTGTACGAATTTTCATTGAAATTGTGATTGTAAGCTATGTATTGTGGAACACTGTTCGAATGGCTTTATTTGTCATTTACTACCTGTTCATACTATTCTTCGTACATCAGACTTATATAAGTTCAATCAATGAATCCATTTCGAATTGTGTTGACAAACTGTTTCAAATTTGTGACTCAAATAAGCGAAAGCGAAAACACCAAATGAAGCTTAGTCAAATGTTAATTTGCAAGTTAGAATTTTTCAGTACAGAATATAATCGAATTGAACGTCTTTTCGTGTACATCAATACCAAATTGGTTTCCAAAGCAATGTCTTGTACTGTGATTACCAATTTGCCTGTCAACATATTCCTGATAGCCACTTTAGTGTATAACAATGTGAAGATTGGAGAAAAGGTTCTTTTCCTTTGGATAATCTTTATGCAAACTGCGAGTGTACTTGGATTTTGTTCAATTTGTATTTGGTTTTGTGGGACACTGAACGCCTCGAACAAATGCATCTTTCGAGCGCAGCTACTTTTGAATGCTGCAAACCTAAAATCCAAACTGAAGCTGATGACATTGTATGAATTGGTGAACAGTAAAAGAAAATTTACATTCACTTTTGGACCTTTGGGCAAAATTACTAAACGATCCATTTATAAGGTAAATTCGAATAGAAATTAATGATTATATTTATAATAAATTGCGTTCCGTTCTTTTAGTTTCTTTATGCTTACAGTGCTTCGTTGATGTTCGCTTTCAATATGTTTAGACAAACTCAAATGAAATATTAATTGTTTCATAGAAAAAAGTCTACTAAATTGGTCAGTTTAATAGTTAGTTTTAATTTTGAAATACTGAGGCACTAAGTAATAAAAGACAATTTACTTCCAAACAAACTCTCTTTTCATTGAAAGCATATTTAGCAAAATTCAGAAAATGTCAAATAAATCAATAAAATTTCGAAATATAAAAGTTTATAAATGTCATATTATTTGGCAATATAATTACTAAATTTACTGTATTTAAAATTAATGTTTATAAAATTCCAAATAAATATATTTTATATATTTAAATATTTTCTAGAAAACATTTAAATTGAACTTTGTTAATTGAGAGAGAACAACTAAACTAGAAAATGAATGTCGTAGCAAAAAAATGTCTCGAGTTTTTCATAGTCTGATCAACTCGAATCTATTTCAAATATATCAAAATGCCTTTTTGCACTATCTCTCAGTGGATCGATTTTTGCCAAATGTTAGAACTCGTAAAGTATGGCCAATTTGGCATTGCTTCTTCTATCTCTATTTGAGTTCACTTACGGTTCGAATTGTGATTGCAAGCTTTACTTGGAGGTACACCCGTTCTCTTGACATTGAGCATCACTATGACCCACTGTTGGGTTCATTGATGGTGAAGCTCCATTTTGCCAATCGAAACCAACCAGTGCCTTACATGGCACTCTCTGCTTCACTGTCTCCCTTGTTTGGACTCTACTTTCACTATCTTCTCTACTATGCAATGGATCGATATATTCTGGCTTTTGTGCATCAAATTGTAATTCAAAATGAACAACAATTCTTACAAGCCAATTCCAACAAACAATTAGCTCATATTCCACTCTATTACCGACCTATTGTGATTGTGCGGTTCTACAAGTCCTTGTGGAATTGTTCCGATTGTTCGTTTGCATCGGGGAAATTGAACTATTTCCCTCATTTATCCAATTTAATTCGTACTCGAGCACTTGTGATGGTGAAAGTGCTGAATTATGCAGTAGCAAAAGTCCTGCTAGCCCTCAGTAAGTATTTTTAGGTTATTCACGAAATTCTCTAACAAAATTCAAATGTTTCCATTTAAGTTTGCTTATTTGGTTCGTGGTCTTTGATTTATCTTATTGTGATGTCTTCAGTATTTTCGCTTGTTAAATTTGTACTAATCTCAATAGAAATTGTCATTATAAGCTACACGTTGTGGAATACTGTTCGAATGGCTTTATTTATCATTTACTATCTGTCCGTACTATTCTTCGTTCATCAGTCTTATATTAACTCAATCAATGAATCCATTTCGAATTGTGTCAATAAATTGTATAAAATTTATATCTCAAACAAGCGAAAGCCAAACTACCAAATGAAACTCACCGAAATGTTACTTTGGCAGTTAGCATTTTTCAGTACAGAATATAGCCGTATCGAACGCCTTTTCGTGTACATCAACACCAAATTAGTCTCCAAAGCAATGTCGAGCACTGTGATAACCAATTTGCCTGTAAACATATTCCTGATAGCCACTTTGATCTATAACAATGTGCAGATTGGAGAAAAGGTTCTTTTCTTTTGGATAATCTTCATGCAAACTGCGAGTGTACTTGGCTTTTGTTCAATTTGTATTTGGTTTTGTGGGACACTGAACGCCTCGAACAAATTCATGTTTCGAGCGCAGCTACTTTTAGATAGCAAAAAGTTAAAATCCAAACTGAAACTGCTCACTGTGTATGAATTGGTGAACAGTAAAAGAAAATTTACATTTACATTTGGACCATTGGGCAAAATTACGAAACGATTCATTTATAAGGTAAAGACAACCTGAGACTAAATTATATTATATTATTAAATTCCTGGACCGAAATTCCGAAGTACATTGTTCCAGATTTCTTTCTTGCCCAGATCTTCAGTGGTCACGGGTCCTTTGGAGAATATCTGAATCGCCTCAAGGTACGCGACGAAAATAATCGAATCTACAGTCCTTTTTGCTGGTGTGATGGACGAACAATTCAAACTGTGCAGCACATCATGATCCACTGCCCACTATTTGAGGACATACGTTCTGATGGCTACTTGGGCCACTCTGGCGAACTAATCGGCGACATTGATAACCCGAGGCACTGGATCTTTTCGGAACCTCAATTCGAACGGCTATGTCAAGTCAAGAAGTTTATTGTGGACAGACTCCACGAATACCGTGACAACCCACACCGAGTCCCAGCCCAACTTCAAATGTCCCAACGATCCCAACTTGGTACATTCGACCTATGATCTCTTATCTACAACCATCCATAACCCAAACATTGCAAATATCATCTCATATTTAATCTCATATGTACATTTGTAATATTATTTTCATTTCCACCTTCTTATTTTTCCCCCTCTTGTATTATATTGTAAATAGAATCACCAAAACGATTAATCTTTCTTAAAACCATTGTTCCTCTCCTTTAGTTCCTCTATGCTTACAGTGCTTCTTTGATGTTCGCTTTCAATATGTTTAAACAAACTCATTTGAAACATTAATCATTACGTGATGTAACTTAAAATAGATGTCTAATACTTATTAATAATTAAGTTATTGTCGTCTACAAAGTTTGATAATGGTTGATAGTGGGTAACAAATCTTAGTTAGTGTGGCGATACGGGATCGGCACAACCGAAAGGGACTGTAAGCTCCTTAGGTAGTCGAATCAGAAATTATCGGGTGAGTCTGCACCGGACTCAAGTAACCAGGAAACCAGTAAAATTAAATAGATTTAATACAAACAAAAGGTGAGGGTTAGGTACCAGTGAAAGAACAGAATTTGTGAATATTGTTTCGGCTATGTTCCGATTAGACTATAATTGATATAAAAATAACAACGGAACAAATCCGGAGAATTTTCGTTGAGTTTATCATGCCTAGCAAGGATCGCAAAGATATCCTGCCTTTGACAATAGAAACGCGCCAAAGCGTAACGTCCTTTGTGAACTTGCCTAAATATACTGGAGAAGTCTGCTAGTTTGTTTACATTTTCAGCTTCTGCTGTCACATGTTTCGCCGTAATTCAGTTTGCATTTTTTCTGTTCACGATTTGTGACAAATTTTGTGATTTATTATCGTTTTGTTTTTAATTGTTTTTGGTCTTTTTGGATAACTTTTTTGGAGTTCTTTGCGATGTATTATTGTTATTCTGGTTAGCTTGTGACTTTGAGATTATTATTGTTGATTAATTTATGAGAATAAATTTCTGTGACTGTAAGTTTGATTTTAGTGAATGTCACTTTATAAATTTATAATTTAAATTCTTTGTATTCCTTTTAGAATCATCAGCACACCTTTGAGAGGTTTATTTTCTTTTGCTTATACGAACTGGCATTTTTCATCTGTTTTGCGTTTTGCAGAAAATTTATTTCTTATGAAATAACAATCGTGAAACTCGATATCGTTATGGACCGTTATCGTCTCCACTACAATCACAAACAACTAATCACCACTCAAACTAGGATTTATTCATCTATGTGGGAATGGCATTTGGCTACCTATTTTGTAATGTGCTGAAATGGATCCACTGCATTTACTTCTACGGTGATGGTATTAACTTGCTTTTTGGAGGACTTTGTTGCCGAAAAGGACGAAGCATGTGAATTAGGAGTATGTCACTGCCTTCCCGTTATTTGCTAATTTCCCCGATACACAAACAAGAAGAAAACTTCAAATCCTGTTTAGTGGTTCTTGTAAACCAAACTGACCAACTCTCTCTTTCTCTCTGCATGAAGCTTCATGAACAATTATGATTTAATCTCGAATGCCTATGACGACACGAACTTTGCTGAAAAATTATTAGAAGAACTTACATGCCGCCAGTTATACCAAATATGTTGCTTATTATTATTTCGTGTACCCGATGTGTTTTTACTATATAGTACTAAGTACAAATGTGATCACGATGTACATTTTTATTCGATTGGCAATTCTGTGTGTCTTTTTTCAAACCTTTGCGATTGGATTCCAATCATTGTAACTTTAAGGCAAATTTGTAATTGATTTTTTCTAATAAACTTATTGTGTTTTGTTAAACTTTGTGTCCGTTCATTAATTACTGATTTATCGTGTCATTTACTAATTTTGAAGCTAATTCGGTGTCTTATACGAACTTTATACGACTGTCGAGAATGAAATTTGCATTACTGTATGTTTATTTTAGTACTTGTTTGAAGTAATGTGCGAAATCATTGTTTTTCATGGCATTTTCAAAACTTGATTAGCATTTTATGAACAGTCTTAATTGAAGCTCACAAGACCTGCTCCGACAAATATTATTATTGACATTGAATTCAAAGTATCAAGTGATTCAGTACTTACAGTTTCGTCTTTTTAATATAAATTTGTGTTTAAAGTTTGTATTTCTGTAGTGTTTCGGTCAAATTTGATTGTAATTATGTTTTCTTAAAATGTATTAATAATTGTCACAACGGGGAAAAACGACGCAGGGAAGCACACAGCAAATCAGTTTATTTGGGGCACGAGCCACTTAGCACTACACAAACAATTCGGTTCAATCAAAATCAGTCGATCAATCAGCAAACGAGTCAAAGGGGAAGTGATCTGTTGAACGGGGTCGGACGGGCAAACGAGAACGGGCATAAAGCAAAGACGGCCAACCAAGAATTGGTCAGGTGTCAACCGGGCGTCAGCAGGGACTGGGGAAGACAAAGGAGGACGGGTTCGATGTCTCCTTATATACCGGCCGGTTGGTGGCCACTATGGGTCGCCTTTGGTCGGTCTGGTGGAGGATGGCCCTAGAGGAGGCACCAACTACGATGGAGACTAGTAAGAAGAAAATGGCGACCGCATTGATTGTGTCATCGCCGTGCTCCGATTATGAATTGAGAGAGCGCGCGCGAATAGAGTGCACTTGTAGTCACCTAAACACATTCACTTACTACTTTCTGTTGCATGTCGATTTGGGCCTCTCTCGGGAGTGAATGACCAAATGCGGGATGAGGCGAGACCAGAGGAATGCAATAGAAGTTAGCACAAGGTAGCGTTCCCACGACCACAAACGGTCATAAATCTGTCACTTGGATTGATGCCAATGCAATTATTACATCCTCTGGCCATTCGGGCCAGTTTGACCAAATCGAATGCATAAGGCACGCCAATCGAGCTTTTATGGCTCAATCGTGCGCGGTGAGAGGAGAGAGGTGACATTTGACACTTTCGCTCGTCCGTGTCCAGATGTGTGCGCGGTGCAGTGCAGTGCAGTCCTGTACCGATAAATGCCTTTTTCGCTGTAATTTATTATGTTTAAATAATATGCTTAAATTATGACATGAATTATATCTGTAGGTCATTTTTATGATAAAATTAATGAAAATTTGTTTCAAAAACAAAATAACACATAAAACTGTAGATTTAAGGGGGAAATCCCTATCTAAACCTTGATCTACATTTTCGGTCATATCTCTAGAACCTCAAGCTTCTCAGACCCAAGTGGGCCAGATTCGGAATCAGCGTAAAAACTGAATAAGATAGACCATCTTAGGTCCCTATGGCATGGCGGCAACCTAAAACGTTACTACTATGAAAGTAGTGCTAAATACGTGTGCAGCTGAAACGAGTCACCGCTCAGTTTGCGAACGCCGCCACCAGGTGTATGTTAAAGTGTTGCCTATTAAAAAGAACTAGCGCGGTTGGTTCGTTTGTGGCTCGCGATCGAGTGGCACAAACACATCGAGTGGGCATCGAATGGCTAGTGAGTCAGGCTGGACTTAGGCGCGCAACTTTGCCCATTAGAACCATAAGGTTCATATATAATTCAGTCTCCGTATTAGCACAGAACTGCACATTGGAGAGTTCGACTTGCCGGCTGTCTCCCTCTCCAGTGGCACCGCGCTACAGCTCATCACCATTACGTACAATACACCTTCGACCTTGGGCCCAAATTGGACAGGTCATCGGGCGCAAGTAACGCACTTGCCCGTGATTGGTAATGTACAGGCGAGCATCGCTTGGATCAGAGAGAAAAGTAATTCAGAAAGTAAAACTATTATGTAAGAGAGAAATGTGATCCTCAATTAAATGTCGGCTTCGCTGTCTTGCTTTTTACTTCGCAATAAGTGGAATTTGAGACGTAAAACTGTCGTTGCCACGAATGTTTATCCTAAGCAAATATTAGAACTCATTTTAATTTATTCTGTATTAAATATTGCATTGATGTTAAACACATCAAATCTATAAGTAAAGTAAAATGATTGGCTTTGTGCATGTTGATGTGGCCTGTTGATGCAATGCATCATGCATGCATGCATCAGTGGTGACTCATTTATATTGGCTGTAGCCGGCGTCACTTGGCGCCATGTGATTGCCATGCTTTCATTTGTTGATGCTTACAGATCGCCTCAGCACACAAGTTGCATCAAATAACTCGGTGCTTACCACTGTTTCCAAGCATTTAGATTGTATAAATTATTTGTGAATTGACCAATTAATAGTGATTCGTCAAAATGTCTATCCAAACGAATGAATTAGCATTTTTTGGTGCTCCGGCGGATTTGCCAATTGACCAACTCCCTACTCTCGCAAATGTGCTTCGGTTTTATGTTTTAACTGCAAATGATGTTCAACGTAAATCGAATCAAAATAAACTGGCACCAATTAATGAAGTGGTGAACATTGTTTCAACTCGTCTCGATCAAATTTGGAACAGTGCCCGTGTTTTTACTATTAACATCAAAAGTATCTCCAACAAAATTAAAAGTTATCATAAAGTGTACCTTGCCAAGTCAGCCAGCTTTCGGCATACCAAAGCCAAATCAGCAAAAGTGTGGCAAAGTCTACGAGAATACCAAGACTCGGGCAGTAAAATTTTTGATATTGGAAAGTGCCAAAATGGAATCAACTGCAAATGCAAGGATTTCTGCAAACTGACCGATCAACGTGATTTGAAATTTCTCAGTGATCAAAGGACCAATCGAATGGAATCCATAGTTTTGAACAAAGAGAGGGATCTTGCGTGGAAAAATAAATTGAAATTAAAAAAATTAATTCGAATAAAGTCAAAATTTGGTTCCAGCGAAAATAATAATTCCAAGGAGCAGTTTGATCGACAATCAAGTTCTTCATCATCATCTGAACACGACACGTCTGATGATGAATTTGTCGCACCGAAGCGAATGAGAACTCAAACTACTCAAAATCGGACTCAAATTCCAGTACTTTCAGAGTTGGCCACTCGTTATGCTGGAATTCCTGTCACGCCCACAATTGCAGCCGCCCTTGGCACTGGTGCACTGACCGACTATAAAGTTGTCACTCCCACAAACAAGCAACAGATCATCGATCCATCAAAAGTTCAGAGACAAAAAAACAAGTTGAGAAAAAGTACACTTGAGAAGCATGATCAGGAGAAAGGTCCAATCGGCTGTATGAGTCATGATTCGAAAATAGTGAAGAAAGCTATTGAAAAAATAATGAAATTAACATCGCACGTGATCTTACCTAAAGCGCAAGATTTGTATGCATTAATGGGCCAACCTGGTGCGGCGTTCCTTGATTTGTTGCTCGTTAACAAAGTGAAGTCAAATGGAAAATCGATTAAGGTAATTAGCATTACATTCGTAGACTGCACTCAGCCACTGCAGATTACATTTAGGCATTACACATGACACGAATGTTTTAAGTAGTTTGAGTTGCAATGAATTGACAAATCAATAGCAATTGCGAACCATGAGGTCTATTCTGGACACTCGGTCATGGCACCACACCAAGTCTGAGTGCGCTTGCGATGTGATGTTTGATGTTTTGGATTTAGACTTTTTGTGCATCAACAAATGGTGATTCAAACTATATTTCGCTGCTCACTGGCACATAGTTTTGTGATCTGAGCTAAGCTTTAGCCACTTGAGGCAAACATGTTTGTTGCAAGTTCGGGATGAGATAATCAAACGGCAAAAATGACCAGCCTCATATACACAAGTGTTGTTGCGTTTGAAATCATTAGGAATAATAATAAAGCAAACAGTAAAAAATGAATGTGTAGTTAGGTCGAGTTTCACTGAATATGGCAATGGCACTGCAATGTCACAGGCATTTATGGCACCGAATCGGTGCCACCGATGGGTTGTGCTATCATTCGTGGCACAAGATTCAGTGTCAGATGTACTCCATGGCACTGATTGGCACATTCATTTGATTATGTGCAAATATTTGTTTAGGTGCATGATCATGCTTATGCGCTTTGAAACAGTCATTTTGCAAGTAATTCTACTTGACACTCGCCATGACATGCGAATGCATGCATAAAGTACACTATTTCACAATTCAGCAAATTAGCTCACAGATGGCTTTTGTGGGATAGGTCAGAAAGGCCATTTCTACAGATATGCAACTGTTAGCATCGAGGTATGAAGATTATAAATGGCATTTGGCAATGAACATTTCATTCATAGGACAATATGCAAACTTTGCTACAGTACTGAGAACAAAAGCTTGTGCGGAAATTGAATTTGGTTGAAATGCATTTCAAATAATTTACTATTAACTTAATTTCTGTGGCTGTTTAAGATTGTTCAAAATGTATTAATTGCTTAAATAATTTCCTACAAAATAATCAAAGAATTCAATAAATATTTTTACAAATAAATATTTGTTTTTATGATCATTAATTTATACAACGGGTAGATTAGGAAATTGAACACTCAATTAATAGCTTGATATTCTTCAATACAACTAAATGTTTTCTTTAGCCCGCAGAACAAATCGCTAAAATGATGGTGGAACTGTTGACTAAGGAGAGATTGTCATCATTGAAGGCCTTAGCATGCGATGCATGTCCGACCAACACAGGATGGAAAGGAGGAATAAATCGCCACATTGAAATGATCCTCCATTTGGCTGTGCACTACCTGATCTGTCTTCTACATTTGAATGAGCTTCCAATCAAAGGACTTTTGTTTAAGCTGGATGGTCGCTCACTATCGGACTCAACTTATGATGGCGAAATTGGTAAATTAATGTCAGACCCAGATCTACATTTAAGACCAATAGAGGATTTTGAGCCGATTCCACTGAAAGATTTTCCGGAATTCACGCCCAAGCATTCGAGGTTCAATCATCTCCTCGATAAAACTGCAAATGATACAGTCAAATTGGACACAAGCAATGACCAGCACTTACTCTACCACATGTGCATTGCAATATCCAAAGGCAAAATTGGATTCACTTCTGATTTGGCAAATGCGCGAATTGGCATTGCGTGCCTTTCCCGGTTTGTGACCACTTGCACTCGAATTTTGCGTCTCTATGCAGCGGTCACTGCAAATTCAAAGTTGCTTAAGAAGAATGGCTCGTTTAGGGTGTTGAAGCTAATCGCTGAGTACATTGTGTGGGTGTACGCCCCTGCATTGTTCAACATCAAAAAGTATCCCAACTGCTCACAAGGTGCTCTGCATTTCCATCAGCTCTGTTTGCGCTCTAGTTCGTTTCTGACTGGAAAAGCTAGACAAATAGTTGAGGATACATTCAGACGCAACAGTTACTTCGCCCATCCGGAAAACGTCCTTCTTGCCATGCTCTGTGACGATCGAGTTCAGGTGAAACAGCAGGCAATAGAGTGCATTCGCAAGATACGACATAATGGAGGGCTTTTGCTTCCTAATGGTTCGAGGAAACGAAAGCGAAATGAGAGTCAGGTGCGAGTGTTCCGTGTGCCAAAGAAAGAATTAATCTTTGATGCTCAAAACTACTGGGAAATGGTCAAGTGGGATTCAATTGCTTTGACCGAACCACCGCTGACCAAAGGCATTCTCTTGCCGAGTTGACCAACTTTACACCACCGGACTACAAATGTCACACTCAAGAGCTTGAATATCACATTCAACTTATGAGTCAGGTTTGCAAGACGGTTAGCAATCCGTTGCATCGATTAGCAGACATTATTATTGCTAGAGCCTCTCGTAAAAGAATGCCACAAGTACGAACAAAGAGAGATTTGCATAGTTTGTGATTCTTTTGTTTGTGGTTTGTGGTCACTTTCGAGTGAATTGTTGCGGTCAGTGAGATGAGATTGTTGTTAGTTATTTTGGTATTTTTCGCTAATTGAATGATTTATTTGAGCAATAAAAGTAACACAAGTCTTGAATGCGAGTAATTAACCAGAGCCACATGATGATCTAACAAGATAAAGAAGCAAACGTCGGTATTCTTGGTTATTTATAAACTTTAAAGGATTAAATCTTTGTTGGCCTGTTGGCAGACCGATGGCGAGATTGATAGACAAAAATGAGGATTTCTTGAGACGCGATGGTTTGAAAATTGTTCAATGATCCCGGAGCGTTAGTAGTAGAAGCAAAAGTCTATTTGGGCTAAAGTGACCCAATCTATGGACATAGCGGTGTATGATACTGATGATGAGTCTTCGGAGTTATTCAAACTCACTGACCAATGCCTCTAATAAAAAACAGTTAAATTATC
Source organism: Rhizoglyphus robini (assembly GCA_023373905.1). Lineage (NCBI taxonomy): Eukaryota > Metazoa > Arthropoda > Arachnida > Sarcoptiformes > Acaridae > Rhizoglyphus > Rhizoglyphus robini. The sequence continues at coordinate 2,297,539 of JAKIJQ010000010.1, forward strand.
AATTAATTCACAAAACTTAAACAAACCTCAATTGGTTAGCATTCAGATACAAAGTGCCAAATTAAAAAAGAATTTTAACAGATACAATTAAATTGGGCGAATTTACATTGATACGATTGTCTAGATATAAAACAACAAAATTATATTGACAATAAATTAGCTTTCTCATACAAATAAAATCAGTTGGTTGACAATTCAAAACAAACACAAACTATTGCTATCACAAGTCTTCAGTCTAAAGCACAGCTGCATAAAATCAACAACAAGTTAGCTCGCTACACAAGACGATTTTTGGCGCATCCACATAAGACGTAACCACTCAATTGCCGGACAAGAAGCAGAATCTTTGCGGTCCTTGCTAGGCATGATAAACTCAACGAAAATTCTCCGGATTTGTTCCGTTGTTATTTTTATATCAATTATAGTCTAATCGGAACATAGCCGAAACAATATTCACAAATTCTGTTCTTTCACTGGTACCTAGTGATGGTAATAGATGAGGTGAATGAGAGGGGTGTAGCCAACCAGGCCTTGTGAGTCTTTAGACTTGGCAACCAAAGTTTGGTGTCCACCGAAAGCTGGTTTACGAGTCCTGGTTCGAACCAACTTGCGCCAAAGGAACCTTTAGAAGTAGAAGCCACGTGTTAATAACACCCAAGGCTAACCGGAAAGCACTGAGCAAAAACCAAACCTTCCAAAAAGCAAAAGGGTAATGACCGATCGAACCAACTCGATCGGCTTTTAAAGCGGCCACTCGTTCGCCACCGAATTCGAATGCGTTGTCGTCACTGTTCGAGTGACACTCTCCCGGGCCACGAGGAATGTCCAATTCCAGCTTGACCAAATTCTGTACGGTCCGCATGAAGACCTTTTGACGCGATCCACCACGTCGGGCTCGTGACTGGCCACCATATCGTGTATCGCTAGAACCATCGCCGTGTCGAATCGTGACTTGTCGCACGACTCCATCGGGGCCAATCTCGACTGATTCCACTCGGGCCATCTTCCACTTATCGTCGTGATCATCTCCAGGTGCTAGAACTAGATCACCCACTTGTATTTGATTGACCTTCTCTCGGTTGAAGTGAATACTCAATTGCCGTAAGTATTCCGACTTCCAAAACTTGATGAAAACCTTTCTCCATCGTTTGACTTGGTTCAGAGTTTTGAATGAGTCGATTCTCTTGAATCCAATAGGGATTGACTTGAAACTCCGATTGATAAGATAATGTCCAGGCGTAATAATCTTTTCTTTACTCGAGTCCTCTGGGAATAATGGACGCGAGTTTACTACTGCGCTAATTTCGTTCAGCACATATCTCAGCTGAAACTCAGTAGGACAACCATTAATTTTCTTTAGCGCATTCTTGATGGTACCAATGTGGCGTTCGTACCATCCACCCCACCATGGAGATCTAGGCGGATTGAAGAACCATTTCAAATCTTCAATAATTTGCTGCGAAGCTTCTTGGGTCTTCGCTATAAGCTTTCGTAGGTCTTTTTCGGCTCTAGTAAAGTTGGAGCCATTGTCGCTCACAATCACACTAGGAAGCCCTCGAATGTTAAAAACGTTGTTCAGTGCGGCAAGACACGATCCAGCCGTTAGGTCGTGCACCAGCTCCAGGTGTATAGCTCTTGACACCGAATCGGTCACAATCAATACATAACATTTGCGCCTGTTCTTCAGATAGAGCGCGCCAAAGTAGTCTATCCCGATGCATTCAAACGGGTCGTATTCCGTCACACGAAAGTAGGGCAAGTCACCAGTTGGTTGCTTCATGCGCTTCTTGTCCTTTTCTTGACATTTCTTACACGTTGAGATGACTCGATCCACCAGTTTGTTGATACGCGCAATATAATATTGTTCTTGGACGATCGCTTTAGTCCAGCGGCGTTTCATATGCATCACTTTAAGGTGGCAATGTCTGACAATCATCACTGCGATCCGCGAGGTTCTTGGTATCCAGACCGGGTAGTCGTTCGCGTTTCGAGTCCTGACTCGAATGATACCACGCTCATCTTCGAAATAGGGCAAGTCAAGATTGAGCAACTCCTCCGAGCATTCTTTCTGAATCATCTTGTAAATATAACACAGAGCCTGCCGAATTGTTGGCTCGCATTTGGGCATAAACGTGCACGTGAATCGAACAAGTGTCATGACTTGTTTCACCAGTTTGTCCCACTCGCCGATCTTTTCAAAACCGGGAATGTCCACCAGGTCCTCACTCTTTGCCATAACTGCACCACACAAGTCCACTTTTGGTAGCTCCAGTGAGTCGGCTTTTTGAAGTAACTCCTTCACTTTGATGTTGAGTTCGTATGGCTTGAGATGAAGAAATTCGTCAACAGTCTTTGGTCGAGAATAGACATCTCCTGGATTGACCTTTGTAGAGATGTACCGGAATTTCGTAGGATGTTTCTCACAGATTCTATGGATACGAACTAATCGATTACCAACAAACGTGCCATATTTGTTGACATCGTTGTCCAAACGGCCGAGGGTTATAGTAGAGTCCGACCAAACGATAACTGTCATGGTTATATCGCCAAAAAATTGTCGCAGGTAGGGAATATATTCTACCGCTTCGGTTACCGCAGCCAGTTCTAATTCCGGTGTTGTTCGAGGTTTCGCCGGCACCAATTTACTCTTGGAGAGAACAAAGTGATTCTTGTCCTCCTTGTCGGTAATGCACACCACGAAACCGAAAGCGCGGTCGGAGGCATCACAGAAGATTGACAGCATTTGAGCTGTAGGAATATATCGAGGAATTTCGATGGATGCCAATCGAGACATTCCAGAAAGGATATCCTTGAACTCTTGTCCAATTTCACTAGGAATAGGCTCGTCCCAGCCAATCTTCAGTTTCCAGGCCAGTCTGAGTAGTTCCTTCAGTCGTAGCCGTACAGGCTCGACTATGCCAATCGGGTCAAATATAGAACCATTTAATCCTAGTAGCTTGCGTTTGGTGAGTTCGTCTGTGATAACGTCTTTGTCCCACTTGATGGACAAAGTGTCACGTGTCATGTTCCAATTTACACCGAGCACCTTGCAGATTGGATTCTTCAAATCAATTTCCCACTCCTTTTGAAGTACTGAATCATTAGTTTTCCATTTGCGCAAGTTGAACTTGGCTTGCGAGAATATTTTCGAGCTTTGCTCCTTGAGTTCTCTTGCTTTCAATCGGTTTATAACACTTGATACTAGATCGTCCATGTAGAACGCCTTCTCCAGAATACTTGTCGTCTCAGGATAGATGTCCTTGAAGTTCTCCACTTGCTTCTCGATTACACAGAGAAGCATCGAAGGGCTGCTAACCAGGCCAAAGGGTACACGGCACATACGCATAACTCTGACAAAGTCGTCATCCTTCCACAAAAATCGTAAATAGTCTTGGTCTCTTCCATCGATTTCGATTTGGAGGAAAGCTTTTTCCATATCGGCTATTACGGCTACTTTATTACGGCGGAACAACATTAGATTGTCCACGAGCTTCAAAGATTCGGCGTTGCCTTTGTATAAGCACTTGTTCAGTGAATCTCTACCAGCACTTGCGTCAAACACGATCCTCAGTTGAGATGTCGCTGTCCTTTTAGACTCCTTTGTGAGGCATATAGTAGGCGTGCTCCTTCCACGGGTCTGCATCATCCAGTAATATGGCATGCCCATCTTGAACATAGGCGTATAACTTTTCCTTGTATTTCTCTGTTTGGCCATTCTTGTTGAGACGGTTCAACAAGTTATCGAGGCGTCTCAAAGCCATACCATAGTTGTTCTTCGGCTTTCGTCCAGTGAGTAAGGGCAATCTGGCACTGTATCGGCCACCTGAGCCTTGAATTATGTCCATCTCGGGAGACACTTCTTGTTCCCCCAGATCGAGTTCTTTCATGAGTAGTTCCGACAACTTCACCTCGTCGTCGTCTTCCATTTGGCTGTTGATGATAGCCGCCACGGTAGCACGATGCTTGCGAGTAGGCATTCCATACTTTACACGGCCAAACACAGTATCGAAGTATGGTTGATTGTCAATTAAAGCTTTGGGCATCAGCAGCTTGGCAATGTCGTATTCTCCGATAATAATATCCAAGTCCCCGGGGAGACGATCGAGTACATAACCCCGAAATTCAATGGGTGCAACGTCCTTGCTTCCCAAGTAAAAGCTGGCCATTTCCCGAGAAGGTTTCTCCCCACCAACACCATCCACGACCAATGTCTTCGCCTCGTAAATGTCTTTCTTTGCTACAATTTCTCGTTTGAGAAGAGTAGGCTCGCTTGTGTGTGTGGTTAGTGTTAGTGTTAGGTGTCGATAAGCACCTTGATCTCTCGACCGTTGAGTTGAGCAGTCAATTGCGGTGAACTACTTGTCGGGTCCCCAATGATGGCCACCGAACAGTTTCTTCTGACCTCATCATCACCAGTCCCGTTGTTGTTGGAGTTGTCTTTCCCTTCAGGTTTGACTTCTTCCTTAACTGGCTTCTCGAACTGATATGATTGTCTGCGTTCGAACCAATTTGAATTAGGTCTCTGACTTCTAGGACAAATCAGACGGTGGTGTTCCTGTTTGCAACCAGAGCAGATGTCCTTCTTGTTGTCACAGTGAGCAGCAGTGTGCCCATCGCCAAGACAGATAAAACATAGGCTGTTTGCTGCAGCGATTCGCTTTCTCTCCGATGGGTCGCCTGGTGTTCGACAAGCCTTCGCTTGATGTCCGGTCTTTTTGCAGAATAAACACTTTGACCCGGATGCCATCACCACGGCGGATGTACTTTTGCTTCTACCTTTACCTTGATAGTTGCTGTTGTTGAAGCTCTTGTTCTTGAAAAGACCCATAGTCACCAATCTCTCCTTTTGATCGATGTAGTCTTGAAACTTCTCTACCAGAGAGTCTAGGTCGACACACGCCTTTGCCAGCTTTTCTTTCCACAAGGGACTGAACCGATTCAGTACCAGCGTGTAGACCGTGAAGCGACTAAAGTCGTCATCTTTGTCGATTTGCATCATGACCGCGTTCTTGATACGGACAACCTTGTCCTTGAACTCAATGAGATTGTCATCGTAACAGTTAGTGATGAGCGGTAAGTTGTTTATCTCCACTTTGAGTTGTTCCTTGATCTTCTCGGGTTTTTCATATTCCTCTTTGAGTGCCATCAACATGAGTTGGTACGAGTTGGTTTCATTCATGTAGGCTTCGACAATGCTTAATGGCTTGTCTCGCAGGTGAGTCAGTAAAAGACGCTCTTTGTCGTCCTCCTCGAGATCGCCATTGTTATCCACCAAACTTGAGAAGACTCTCTTGAAGACGTTGTACTGTTGAAACTCTCCAGAGAATATAGGCACCTTCTCAGACTGAAGTTTAATCTTTGACTTAGTGCACGTGGCATTTCCATTAGTCGAACACGCGCCTTTGACACCACCGCGGATTGATAACAGTTTCTTAAGACACAAGTCATTTCGTTGTGTCTCAGTTTCGGACACTTGGTCTTTTTCCAGTAGAATGTCCTCTACTTCCATAAGTTCTTTCCAGTAGCGGTTTGCTTGATCCACGTCAACATCATCGCCTGATGAGTGTAGTGAAAAGAGTCGACCAATTCGACAACGTAGCGCCTCTCGTTGCTGCTTGAGAACGGGCACGCTAAGATTTTCCATAAAGCTACGTGTAGTAGAATTTGCCACCAAGTAGAAATCCACCAGAAACTTCTGCTCCGGCTCGACTGGGACCAAATGTGGCGATACGGGATCGGCACAACCGAAAAGGGACTGTAAGCTCCTTAGGTAGTCGAATCAGAAATTATCGGGTGAGTCTGCACCGGACTCAAGTAACCAGGAAACCAGTAAAATTAAATAGATTTAATACAAACAAAAGGTGAGGGTAATAGATGAGATGAAGAGAGGGGAAGCCAACCAGGCCTTGTGAGTCTTTAGACTTGGCAACCAAAGTTTGGTGTCCACCGAAAGCTGGTTTACGAGTCCTGGTTCGAACCAACTTGCGCCAAAGGAACCTTTAGAAGTAGAAGCCACGTGTTAATAACACCCAAGGCTAACCGGAAAGCACTGAGCAAAACCAAACCTTCCAAAAAGCAAAAGGGTAATGACCGATCGAACCAACTCGATCGGCTTTTAAAGCGGCCACTCGTTCGCCACCGAATTCGAATGCGTTGTCGTCACTGTTCGAGTGACAGTTAGCTCCATAATTGTATTAAAATTAATTAAAAACCAGAACCAATCCGAGAACAGCAAACAAAAGTATTGACCTCAGCTGTAACGCTAATTCTGTGACAAAAATAACTGCATAAAAGATATAACATTGAATTTCTGAGTTTACAATCTGAAAGATGTGTCTCTGGTAAATGAATTTAGATAAAATTTTGAATCAAACTTGATTTTCTGCTTTAAAAATCAATATTTATTTTTAACAATATACAGAAAGAATAAGCTAATGTACGATATGATCTTAATAGGGAAAAAGTAAAATTTAGTATCAATAAAAAATCAGTATCTACTTATTTCTTACAATATGAAATGATTTAGTGGTGATTCGATAGTTGCCAAACAAGACAAATGCATAGCCGTGCAATAGTCGACTGTGTTGGAGATTTTCTGCTTTTTCCAAATTTCGAAGCCAACCAGGTCCCACGCCTGGAATGTTTCGATGGCACTGATAAAATGTTCGATTTTGTTTTGAAATTTGTTGAAAATTCTTCACAACAGCAGCACACTGATTGATTAGTCCAAATTCGACCAGAACCATTGCGACAACAACAAATGAAAGTATTGACCTCAAGAGCCACTGCAACTCTGTGGCAAATAGAACTGCATAAAAGAGATAACACTGAAGTGCAATGAGAGACACAAAAAGCATTGTCAAGTACGGTGACCAGAATCGAGCATATTCACAGACACTTTGGCATAGGACACAAATTTGTCTGTTCACTTCGAGATACCGCAGCCAAAGACGACGACTTTGAGTCATTCGTGTTAGTCCAAAATCAGATTCCTGGACTGACTGAAATTTTACAATAAAATGCGCCAATTTGTTTGACAAAGTCTTCTGTTGAATGGTCACGTACTTGCTTGCCAGAATAACATAGAATGGCACAGCATAAACAACTTGATGATAGACAAAAATCAATAATAAGATTAATAAAAAATAATATATAGAATTCCAAATTAACGTACACAGGCAATTGTAATAAATTAGAAATGGATTTAGTGATCCCCAAAACAACAGTGACGTCAGGTTGACATTAAATACTGAGTTTATAAACAGCACATGACTGTACAGGAAAATGCATCCACTTAGAAGTATCCCAAATTGCAGAATATACTTCAAATTCATCAATTGGCTTCGAAAAGAGCACATTTTGTTGAAATCAACTTATTTTTGAGAAAAAGTATAAAACTTGTTAGGCAACTTAATCACAATCACAAACCTTTATCTTTGTGTTTAACCAAATCAGGAAACAGTAGAAAGCGTCTCGGAATCTGTGGGTGGAACATAAATGTTAACCAGCAACCAATGGAGAACAGTGTTAAAGTCGAAGCCATCATGTTTATTTGAGGCCAAATGGCACGGGGAAACATTTGGTGGTAATAGTTGTAGGGACTCGAAGGCAATTCCTTCCAATCGATGTGACATGAAGGCCGAGACTCGCATTCGAGTCCAAATATACCATAAAACACTGTGAAAATGTACAAAAGTAACGAGACCAAATAGAATTTGCGGATAGATGCCAAACATTGCCAAGCCCCAAACTGAATCACATCAAATTGATCTTGATGAGCAAAGTAGCTTAGTTTGCAAAAGGTCACAATCTTTGCGATTAGCTGAAGAAAGCAATCCTTAATGTCAAACACAGCCATTTTCTTCGGCCTGTTCTCTCTTAATGCTACAGCGACAAGAAAATTAATTATTTTTAATTTGCTGAAAAGGTCATTAAAAACTAAAAATTCGCTCCTTAAAATTGAAAATATGAAGTCAATTTCAACATTTTCATTATATGCAACTTCAAATGTCGCAAACCACTCTAATTAAAATAATGCATATTTTAATTACGAGTTTGCCTGTTTAGGATTAATTAAATTATTATTTAAAATTTATAAATTAAAATTATTTTACCTTTTGTCAATAGTTAATATTTTTAATAATTGGCATATGTTCCACTATTCTTGTGTAAAATTTTGGAATACCATAAAAATCCAAGAGAAAATAAAAATATTTAAAAAAATCATTCTCAAGAATATCAAGAGTAAAATTTTCAAGCCAGTTATCCAACATTTCAAGGCTTTCGATTGTCAGCTCGATCAAATTGTTTCCAAAACCACCGATTCAACACCAAACTATCATTTTCTCCTTCCACTTTTGCTGATTGTTGCCTTTTCAATATATGGAACAATTGAACAGAGAAATCCTACTCACAGTTGGACGTGAGAATTGCCATCGACACTGTAGCTCGTGGCTCAGTCTATGCAATTTTAGTTTTTCAACATAGAATCAAAGACAAATTCAAATTGGTTTCAATGGTCAATTGTGGAAACTTACAAATTGGATCAAAAGGTATTTTTTAATTTAATTTAATGTTTATAATAATAAAAAAGTCTTTTCAATCAAAAGTTTTGAATGACAGAAAAGTATTTGCTCCACTGTCGAATGTAGGCGCCAATTTCGTTGAGAAGTTGAAGCACTTTTCGGTTAAGAAAGTTGAACTTTAAAATGTCCAAATTAATTTGTCGCGGACTTTAATCACTTGAACCAAAGTCGATTGTCAAATTCGTCAATTTCAAAATTGATAATTTTTGTTTATTACTTTAGATAACGATCAGAGAGGATGATATTGGAGTTTAGTATAATGTTGCCTAAAAATATATTTACAAATATACAAACAATTTATAATTCACTTACTAAACGAAACTTATGCCAAGTAAACGAGAATAAACAGAACCAGAAAGTAATTTCGAATTCCAACGGTCCAATTGAGAAAAATCAAATTAACCACATAGAAACTAGTCAATTCGAAAATCACTACAATCGAGACAATCTTCAGGTAAAGGTTCGTTTTCTTGTAAAAACGGAACAATTCTGCAGATTCGCGTTTACAGTAAACTAAAATTATTTTCTAAAAATAAAATTCAATACAAATACTTTATAAATATTTACCCTGATTTGATTAAAAAATTCTCACCGAATTCTGATCAGTTTGTTGAAGAAACATTTGAAATTTCGAATCCAACATTGCCACATCGGTGAACATAAATTAAGTGTTTGACACTGCAACCCACAGTACAATGCCATGACAAATGGCACTTTCTAACCAAAGAATTAGGAGGAAAATCTTGTGGGTGAATAGTTCTGATAGATCCAAGCGAGAATAGTGAAAATCATTCCAATAGAAAATCACAATCGTGTCCAGTGAAATGTAGAGCGAGAGCAGAAAAGGAAACAAATTGTTCCAATTGAACTTTCTTCGGTCATTTGCTTCGTTTTCTTCAACTCGATCGATGGAAGTGTCGTGATTAGATTAAACTCTCGGAAAAGTACTTCCATGTGTCGATGCACCAATTGAATTGCAACTTTGATCAAATTATGCACACCAAAGTATGTTACCCATTTTAAAGTTTCAAGAAGACAAGAATACACTTTTGCTTTCAAATAGTTTCTTACTTGTGACTTGAGATAATAAAGGCAAATAAAATTTGTATTTCCTGCAAAGCCGGCAAGACAAATGAAATCAATTTTAAAATGAAATCGATATTCAATTTGGTTATTTGCAAAATGCATTATAATGCTCGCAAATCCAAGCTCAGAAGACCGATGACTGTAGAGTTGCCATTTTATAATAGACACAAATCCCAGCTCAGAAGACCGATGACTGTAGAGTTGCCATTTTATAATAGACACAAATCCCAGCTCAGAAGACCGATGACTGTAGAGTTGCCATTTTATAATAGACACAAATCCCAGCTCAGAAGACCGATGACTGTAGAGTTGCCATTTTATAATGCTCGCAAATCCCAGCTCAGAAGACCGATGACTGTAGAGTTGACATTTTGTAATAAACACAAATCCCAGCTCAGAAGACCGATGACTGTAGAGTTGCCATTTTATAATAGACACAAATCCCAGCTCAGAAGACCGATGACTGTAGAGTTGACATTTTGTAATAAACACAAATCCCAGCTCAGAAGACCGATGACTGTAGAGTTGCCATTTTATAATAGACACAAATCCCAGCTCAGAAGACCGATGACTGTAGAGTTGCCATTTTATAATAGACACAAATCCCAGCTCAGAAGACCGATGACTGTAGAGTTGCCATTTTATAATAGTCACAAATCCCAGCTCAGAAGACCGTTGACTGTAGAGTTGCCATTTTATAAAGTGTCAAATCCCAGCTCAGAAGACCGTTGACTGTAGAGTTGCCATTTTATAAAGTGCCAAATCCCAGCTCAGAAGACCGTTGACTGTAGAGTTGACATTTTGTAATAAACACAAATCCCAGCTCAGAAGACCGATGACTGTAGAGTTGCCATTTTATAATAGACACAAATCCCAGCTCAGAAGACCGATGACTGTAGAGTTGCCATTTTATAAAGTAACAAATCCCAGCTCAGAAGACCGATGACTGTAGAGTTGCCATTTTATAAAGTAACAAATCCCAGCTCAGAAGACCGATGACTGTAGAGTTGCCATTTTATAATGCTCGCAAATCCCAGCTCAGAAGACCGATGACTGTAGAGTTGCCATTTTATAAAGTAACAAATCCCAGCTCAGAAGACCGATGACTGTAGAGTTGCCATTTTATAAAGTAACAAATCCCAGCTCAGAAGACCGATGACTGTAGAGTTGCCATTTTATAAAGTAACAAATCCCAGCTCAGAAGACCGATGACTGTAGAGTTGCCATTTTATAATGCTCGCAAATCCCAGCTCAGAAGACCGATGACTGTAGAGTTGCCATTTTATAAAGTAACAAATCCCAGCTCAGAAGACCGATGACTGTAGAGTTGACATTTTGTAATAAACACAAATCCCAGCTCAGAAGACCGATGACTGTAGAGTTGCCATTTTATAATAGACACAAATCCCAGCTCAGAAGACCGATGACTGTAGAGTTGCCATTTTATAATAGACACAAATCCCAGCTCAGAAGACCGTTGACTGTAGAGTTGCCATTTTATAATAGACACAAATCCCAGCTCAGAAGACCGATGACTGTAGAGTTGCCATTTTATAATGCTCGCAAATCCCAGCTCAGAAGACCGATGACTGTAGAGTTGCCATTTTATAATGCTCGCAAATCCCAGCTCAGAAGACCGATGACTGTAGAGTTGCCATTTTATAAAGTAACAAATCCCAGCTCAGAAGACCGATGACTGTAGAGTTGCCATTTTATAAAGTAACAAATCCCAGCTCAGAAGACCGATGACTGTAGAGTTGCCATTTTATAAAGTAACAAATCCCAGCTCAGAAGACCGATGACTGTAGAGTTGCCATTTTATAATGGAAGCAAATCCCAGCTCAGAAGACCGATGACTGTAGAGTTGCCATTTTATAATGCTCGCAAATCCCAGCTCAGAAAACCGATGACTGTAGAGTTGCCATTTTATAATAGACACAAATCCCAGCTCAGAAGACCGATGACTGTAGAGTTGCCATTTTATAATAGACACAAATCCCAGCTCAGAAGACCGATGACTGTAGAGTTGCCATTTTATAATGCTCGCAAATCCCAGCTCAGAAGACCGATGACTGTAGAGTTGCCATTTTGTAATAAACACAAATCCCAGCTCAGAAGACCGATGACTGTAGAGTTGCCATTTTATAAAGTAACAAATCCCAGCTCAGAAGACCGATGACTGTAGAGTTGCCATTTTATAATGCTCGCAAATCCCAGCTCAGAAGACCGATGACTGTAGAGTTGCCATTTTATAATGCTCGCAAATCCCAGCTCAGAAGACCGATGACTGTAGAGTTGCCATTTTATAAAGTAACAAATCCCAGCTCAGAAGACCGATGACTGTAGAGTTGCCATTTTATAAAGTATCAAATCCCAGCTCAGAAGACCGTTGACTGTAGATTTACCATTTTATAAAGTGTCAAATCCCAGCTCAGAAGACCGTTGACTGTAGATTTACCATTTTATAATGCCAAATCCCAGCTCAGAAGACCGTTGACTGTAGAGTTGCCATTTTATAAAGTGTCAAATCCCAGCTCAGAAGACCGTTGACTGTAGAGTTGCCATTTTATAAAATGCCAAATCCCAGCTCAGAAGACCGTTGACTGTAGAGTTGCCATTTTATAATGCTCGCAAATCCCAGCTGGTTTCTCTCTTCGGATTCAAAAACTAGAATCTTTAAACTTTCCAATATGCCCCTGTTATCTACAATTTGGTTACTACAAGTTTGAATAAATTGAGTCCGAAATGTCTCAAAAATGCCGTTCTCCCTTACTTTGAGATAAGAAATCTCAATCTTCCGACAACATTTTTGCACTTTTGACTTTACCAATCGACTCAGAAGGTTCTAATTAATTAAATTTAAAATTTAAATTGATTGCCTATTTGTCGGACAGTGTTGGTCATACAAAGAATGTATTCTTTTATTATGTTGAATTTTGAATTTCAAATAAATTAATAAATTAATAAAAGTATTGCTAAATCAATTGAATTTGCAATATGTTACGAGACTATTCCGGCTACAAAACAAATGATTATATTTTGTATTGATTTTTAATCACAATTTAGTTTGTATTTCCAGAATTAGCCAGCTACCCGTGTTCGATGACTAGTTCTTCGATCTTGTCGGCCAATTCTTCTTGTAGAGAGAATTCTCTTGGAAGTTGCGCTCAGTTTTTGCTCAAGTTCACAATCGTTGAGAATTCTCTCGATTGTGTCCAAAAGGTCCGATTCTGTAAAATCGTAAGTTTCAATTCATGCATCAAGTCCCGTCTCTTGTAGCCTCTGTGCATTGTCGCAGTCAGTATACGAAGTACTGATCAAGATGTATTTATGATCTGTCTTTGCACGAATGCCCACCAATCGATTCATTCATCTTCAGAGTAATTGATCCCATATTGGGTCCGTCGTTCAATTTAGCCAAACTGTCACTTTGACCTTTATTTTCTGTCAATGTGATTAATATTAATGATCACCAGCTGAAATTGAAACGTCAGACGATTCCGTTTGGATCCATCCGAATAATTGAGTTTTGCCCTTTAATGAAGTTCTTTGATCAAGCTCTGCGCCAAACTTTATACCAAATCCTGTATCGAAAACTGACAAAAATATTCTCTCAATCACAATCCTTACCGAAGCGTACCTAAGAAATTCGTGGCAAGAATGGACCACTTTTGGAGAAAAGTCTATTTCTACTTGATTCACTTGAGCACTTCAATATCGCAAGTATTGCTTGGCACCTTTCACGCATTGTATCTCAATTTGGACTCTATTACAAATTGTGACTCGATCGAGAGCGTTCTAGCCGTACAGCAAAAGCAGCAGCAGCAGCAGCAAGCTTCCAAGTGTTTGATTGTAAGCCAATTCAAGCGCAACATCTACTATCTCTGGCCCGCGGTTGTGTTGACTTGCAATCACCTGGATAGTTTGGTGATATTGGCTCAGGTTGACTTTCAGTACAGCTTCGAAGGTGGCCAAGATCTTCTCTCGAGAAAGGTTTTTCTTGCTGAACTGTGGTTTCAAGCGGACTGTGCCGTCAACACTGGACATTTTATTGGCTGGCTGGTCTACATGCTGCTCCTCTTTAAACCGGGACTGCCACCACAGTTCCACATTTATGCCATTGATAGGGCAGATCGTGTGAGCATCTTCTCCAATGGCAAATGTGAGTATATAAATTATTAAAACAAAACAAAAAATACTTTTAAAAGTGTATCATATCATTTTGAATATATAAAAAATAAACGCTTTTTAGTCTGGAACACGGACTGTGTGGACAAGATTGTGAATTTTCGGAAGCGAGCTCGAGCGATCTATTCCTGTGCTTATCCGTGTGGAGTCACTTTGAGCATTCTCTTCTTTGGTTGGAATGCGTGCCACAACTACACCGAAACATGGCGTGAACTGGTCATAATTGCATGCCTTCCCATGCTAGCAACCTCTGCAAATTTTGGTAAACATTTAGACATGTTCGTTTTTGGGTTTGTTTTGTTTAACAATTTGCATTCTATATTCACATTGGAAGGAATTTTTTGCATTGTGTTTTTCATGTCGCTCTCCATTCGGTACTTTCTAGGGATTCCAATCGAAGGCTTCGAAGCTTCGAAACTTCGAAGCTTCGGCCATTTTTGGGAAATCAACTATTCGAAGCTTCGCTTCAAAATTCGAATATAGTGATATCTTCCGAACAATTGGAAATATGATCTTTTTGACTATTTTGAGAATCTTCAATTATCTCTAATTGAGGAAAAATATTTAAAAGTTAATTTTGAAAATTTTACTGGTCCATAAATTGGAGGGATTAGATAAAATAGACTAAACACTCTGTTGGGAAAATTTCATTAATGCAATAATTAGTTAGTAAATTGATTGAAAACGCAAAATTTCAATCAAATAAAATTGGGGAAAAATTTTGTCGAAGCTTCGAAGCTTCGAAGTTTGCGGTTAAGGCTCTTCGACTATTCGAAGTTTTGAAAAACCGAATAATTGGAAACCCTAGTACTTTCAAATTCGTCAAGCCACTCTGTTGTCTCAACTTGAGCTGTTCAACCGCCAATTGGCAAAGGAGCAGTCCAAGCGAAGTAACGCCTACCTCAGCCTAATCTGGCAACGCTTTTGTGCACTGAATCAAGACATTCTGTGACTCAACACAGAATTGAGTGCGTACAGCACCTACTGGTGTCCCTATATGACCGTCATCTTTGTTGGCTACATTGCACTGGACACCGAGTTGCTGTATGGCATGATTTGTCAGGCTCAACACAATGTCAGTGCTTTCCACAAAAGTTTCTTCATCTTTTACGCAATCGAATGTTTGGTCTTGTTGCTGTTGCTCACGCACAAGTGTACCATCATTGTGCGCAACAATGTCGCCATTTTCAAGGCAAATCGAACATTTTGCTATGCCTTCACCAGACGAGGAGGCACAAATGCGGTTTGGATGTTGCAAATGAGCAAAATTGTGGCCAATTATCGCGGCATTAAGAACGGCTTTCGACTGATTGACAGCTTTCTGATTGATTCGAAAATGTTTGAAATTGTAAGTCATATTTATTATTTCCCACTAGAATCCAGTGTATTGAGTGTGCTCTTTTTAATAGATACTTTTCTACATGTGTTCGCTTTATATGGTGTTGATGAACCAGGAAAGCAGGTTGACATAATTATTTCTTAAAGAACAAGTGAGTACAATTTACTTGATTTACAACTTATTAAATTATGCTTTATTAACTTAAAAATTAGAGTACCAAGACCCACATTTTATGAAATAAATGGCTTTGGAAACCTGAGCCGCAAATAATTGAATTTATATAAATGATAAAATTTAAAATAATAAAACTTGTAAAAAGTATTTTAATTTAATAAATAATATAATCATAATTATGCCACAAATATTGATCAAGACTAATTAGATTTTTAATGTTTAAATTTATTTTCACCATTTATCAACTTTTTATTTATTTATTTATTGCATGTAAAAATTAAAAAAAAGATAAAAACAATACATTTATCAACTTTCCCGCAAACTAGATTCTTTAAGAATTAATAATGAGGATTCCATAAAAAGTTTTGATTCAAAATGAATTACAAACTGCGCATCTTCTTTCGTCCAATCCAAAATTGCATTTGCATTGGAATTTTGAACAAAAAGTCCATCCCAAAAATATTATGATATAGATAACCTAAATACTTAAACCCCCAAATATAAGCTCAGAATTTCATTTTTAATGAATCATTTATATTTAATTCAATTTGACACAATAAAATCTTAAGTCCGCCAGTCAGAGAGTTTTTAAAATTGAAATCACAATAGGAAATGGACTTTTTGTGGCTCAGTTTGGTCAATTTAGCGCTTGGCAAGTCGACGATTCGATCGCATATGTTTCAACTCACGAGTCATGAGTCAAAGAATCAATACCAATATACGCGTACATAAACTGTCTTCAAATTGGTACACAATTTACTTCATCGAATCAATATTTTTGATCTCCTGATGAACACGTGCGATGAAAAGAGTAAAAACAAATGTGTCAATTTGGTTTTAACCATTCAATGATTGATTGCTACTGCAGTAAACAAAAATCACGTGAATTTTAAATAGTCATTATTCTACCAATTAATCAAACAAAATTGAAATTTTCAATTGAATTTTACTGTTTTCAATTGATTAATTAATCAGCAATTTTTAGTGTCCTCTTATCTTGCTAGAAGATTGGTTAACAACGTTGTGTTTGTCTTCAAAACCAATTCCGACACAAAAAATGTTTGAACGAATTCTTTTCCTTAAAGGTCTAAATTACTATCGTTCCTATCTGGACATTACCGAGCGAATCTCGGTATACAAAGACCATAAAGAGATTTTCAAATGCAAGGCTATTCTACTGCTATTGACACTGAAAATCATCCATTTCATAATCGTCATTTTCTTCCACCGAGACAAACTCGATCGTCTCCTACTGTTTGATGGCTTCAGCATTGTAATACCTCACTTGATTTCACAACTTTTTGGCATAACAATCTTTTTGACGACCATCTACTTTTACTACAAAATGTTTTTGCACTCTGAACGGAAGCTCAGCGTCCTACTCGACGACGTTGTCTTTGGACACCGGATCGATCGATTGTTTATCTCGAAAAGTTGCCTCAAAAACGGTAAACCGACAGACGTGCATTCAGAAGTGACAAATGTTGCTGTAAAGATGCTTTATTTGTTTAAGACGTTTGCGATAATTGCGGGTATGTTTTAAAATTAAAAATATAAATCATTTTTAATTAATAAAAATTTAGCTCTATTCGTAATTTACATCTATCTGGTCGTAATAAGTAAATTAATTTCAGTACTGGAATATTCAAATATTTTCACAGTATTTTGCCAACTTGTATTCTGTGCACTCAATGGAATTCTGTTCACGTTAGGGATGATTATCTTTGCGGACACCTCAATTCTGGTTGTGGTAATATCGATGACAAATTCTGTTTGTCAGTTCACAGCAGTACAATTTACTTTTACACGAAACAAAACGACGCCTCAATTGGATCAAAATCATCAAATTCCGTTGTCATGTAGTGCACTCACTTCAGTACTGTGCCGCATTCAGTAATTTCAACTGTAAATTGTTACTGTGCTTCCTGGTACTGAACGCACCCTCGAATGTAATCCTAGTGATGCTACTGCTTTACGGACTAATCACAGGCATGGCAAACATATTCTTTATGACTGCTTTAGCTTTCAGTCAAATGATTGGCATTTTTAGCGTTCACTTTGTGACTGCATACTATGGCGAGCACTTTAATCGCCTGAACAAACTGTTGATTGGCATCAATTGCAAGCATCTGCATATATGTGTGGGCAATTTTCGAGCAAAATTTGTACTGCAAACATTGATTCAACAATTTCACAGTAAGAAACCGTACACTTTCACATATGAAAAGTATGGCTCAATTACGATGAATAGTTTCTTGAAGGTTAGTTTGGGCATTTTGTTTGTTTGTTTGATTCACTTATAACAAACGCTTGTATTTCAGTACATTCTGTTGTATGGGGAATTTCTCATGTTTGTTTATCAGCACATTCCAAAAGCAAATCAACTCAAATAGAAAGATGTTTCTTTCTTTCTTTGGTGAATACTCGATAAGGCTCAATTGGATTTGGCCATATGGCGCGACTTATTATTTTATTTACATGACAAAATTTATTTTTAAAAAATTAATATAAACTTATTTGTAAATTGAACATATATTGCCATATTTGGGTCTCTGTCGCTCGATCGATATCGATCAGCCTGCATGTCCATTTGAATTTACTCCAAACGGGAAAGTTTATTTCCCCATTATCAACAGTATTTGCATTTCAGGCATAGTAAAGTTAAATAGAATTTTTCATTTGTTAATGGAAATTAATAATCTTGTCCTAACTTGGTTTTTAAAAGCATATGAATAATTAACCTTAAAATTTATTCAAATATTGAGCTAACGATCATTTAGAACATAAATTGTTAATTATGTATCCAAGTATTGCCAATTTGAAATTTAAATTTTTAAAATAGAATTAAAAATGTTCTAGAATAATTAACTTTGAATATTACTCAAAAATTGAGTAAGTCGTCATTTAAAATATGTATGTAAGAAGATTGAGTTTGACCCCAGTGTTCTAGTTCCAATTGGAACCAAGTCTTTGGGTCAGGACCCAATTGAGGTACAAAATAAAAAGGCGGCCAACTCGACAACTGATGATTTATTTGATTTTTGCGACTAAGTTCAAAACAAGTGAGCGAGCCAAGGCACACGTCCGAACAGGACCGTGGCACAGACCCAACTCTCGAAGAGAGAGAAATAAAAAGCAAAAGTAGACAAAACAGGTTCAAGGGGGGTTTGCACAGGCAGAAGTGGGGGTTACAGTTCAAAGGTTGAGCGCATCTGCGCAAGTGTTTTAGCTTTCAATAAGTTTGGGAATAAATTACAAGTTCAAAAAGTGTCTATTTAAATTCGGCAGAATTTACATGTATCTCAAATTTTACTTAGTAAATGTTTCCTATTTCCAAGTATCAAGTATGATCACTACTTTAAAGAATTGTTACCGTTTAATATTTGAATTGTACCAAAGATGGATCCCCGAATTGTTGACAAAAAATCACGTTAGCTCAACTCACATTAAACTTTCTTATTGGAACATTGTCTTTCTTATCTGGAAAGCTCAGTATGCTTTCCGTTTTATGTTTTATGGAATCTCACTCAAGTACGGATTATTTGTTTACTATCTGCAACATGATTTACTGATGTACAATGTTTTTTACAAAATGTTCTCCTTTGATTGTGCATTGATGTGCGCTTGTGGATTCTCCATTTTGGCACTACCTTTGCTGTACTATCACTTGTGCTTGCATCACAAATCGTGCTTCACAATTTCGGTAATCAACGATTTGGTCAATCGTAAACAGGATCAATTCTACCAACTCAATTCTCAATTTGCAATTAATTTGAATGGCGACAAATTCATTTTGCACAAATTATTACAAGAAAGCAAACAAAAACAAAATTTGTTAAAAATGAAAAGATTAATGTGAAATTTTTAAAAAGAAACTTGAACATTTTCCGTTTCTTTCAAATGAATTGCGAAAGCAAACAGTTTTGTATGTGAAGGCAATGGATTTTGCTAATGGATGTCAAATGTTGATTGTCGGTAAGTTTGCAATTGGATATTGATTTATATATTAATTTTTTTTTGTCTAAAGCGAGTATTCTTTTAAGTGGAATTATATCGATATCTTTCAGGCAAATTCATTTCCACATTGTTGAACTGTATCACTATCCCGGGAACAGTGTTGAACGTGTGTGCTATATCGAAGCTCACTCATGACACTCAAATGAGCCTATTTAAACTAAATTTATTTATTGTTCTGTTATTGATTGAATTTATGGTATTGGGAATCATTCCCCCAATAATTTCACTCACAAATCAAATGTATCGTTCAAGTAAGCATTTGTGTTAGATTCAGATTTACTACACCAAATATAAACTCACTAAAATACCATACTGGAAATTGGCGGCGCAGTATGAGAGAATCAATACGAAACGTAAATCATTTTACACATTACTCGTGTTTGGAAATTTTAACAGAAAAGGTTTATTTAAGGTTTGTGATAATTATAAGTATGTTGTATTTCTGTTGCTAAATGTTTATTTCAAAAAGTTTTTCTTTCTCTACATTGGCTATCTAATGAATGCGTTGGCTTTAAATAAAAATATTTGAGTAAATTTGGTTATAATGAAAGTTTTTGATAAAAATTATGATTAAAACCACAAAATGTAATTTCTTGAATTTTGTATTCAGAACAAAATATTTGGGCAGTATATTTAATATAAAATGAGCAGTATTTTTTTGATATATTTGGCAGTAATATATTTGAATATTGAGTAGAATAATTATAAATATATGATCAGTAAAATGTTTAAATGAGCAGTAATTTAATAATTTATGTGCAGTAAATGAATACAAAATTGATCAGTAAAATCATCACAAAATGAATGTAAATATTACAAAATAGCAGTAAATTTTTAAGTCAATAATTAAGTTATAATTAATGCATAATTGATTACTCAATCGACCAACAGAACATTCTTTGATTTCTTTGTTCGTCCTCTTTTCCTCTTCTCTCCAATTGGGACTTGCTTTGCCGCAGGTGGAGGCTTCACAAGTTTCAGTCTCATTGCCAGACCAAGCAAGTGTTTGCACTTAAATTGCTTCAAAAATGCAGGGCACGAACACTTCCCTTCTTGCCAATGATCGCCACTGATCCTCACAATCCAAATAGCAAAAGATCTTTCTTTGAATTCTTTGAAATTGGTCCATTTTCTTTGCAGTACTTGTTGGATTTGTTCATTGGAGACGGATAGTCGATCTTTAGCTGGGCAATAGTACTCAACATAATTGCCTTTTTCGATTGAAATTACTTCCTTGTCTTGTTTGACCCACTGATAAGCATTCGTCCAGTCGGCCAGCTCAATTGTAGGTGTCTCCACAATCACCTTGAGTCCAAGTTCATACCACCGAGACCACCGACTGCAGGACTCAAGACACAGGACAAAGAATCGACCTAGTGGAAGTCGTTCGCGTAGCGTTTCCTCGTCTTTCAGTACTCGGTTGAATGCCTCTTGGCCATTATTGGTAGAAGGTGTGCCACTTCCAAAACCTTCATGCCATCCATCATGAGTAGTGAGCCATTGTCCTTCCAAATATTCAATAAATTCTTTTTCTTGATTGGCCCACTTTTTGATAAACAATTTCTTGGCCTTGTTGAACGTTGGACAATCTGGACAGATTTGCAGGTTTTCAATGTCGCTCATTACTTCTTTTCGATTATCCTTACTGACCAGATGCATTTTCTTGTCGATTGCTCGCCGTGTGTGGGACCAACACATTCCAAGTTTACTCTTGTGACCAAACACTTCACGGAACGCCTCTCGGATGGCACAGGCCGCATCAGAAATGAGATGAACTGGTTTCATTGATGATGACTTTTTTAAGGTTTCAAAGATGAACTTGAAACTGGATTTTTGCTCATCTGAACAGACTGATATGCAGATTGGATGAAACACTCGATCCAAATCAGATGTACCAACAATCATGACGGGCATTCCTTCCCAAACGACCTTGTAGGTGGCGTCACAGTGAATGTGCTTTACTTGGGTGGCATGTCGAAGCAAGCGTTTAGTTGAAATAACGACCTGGAAAGAGGGCACATCACCATATTTGATACAATGACCAATCACGTAAGAATCGTCTTCACTTTCTGGGGATGTTTGATGATCCAAACACCATTGCTCTAGTTCTCCCAGTGAGATTGTTGAAGGGCCAAACTTTTTTCCGACGCCAATCAGCACAATAGTTGCGGACTTGAGTGATAGTGGGAGTGAACTTTTTTTCGTGTAGAATTTCAAAGATTCGCTTGGGTTTCTGCTTCATTTCAAGAAGAAAGTCCATTTCGGTCTTCATCTCGGATGACAATCTTTGGGTTACTTGTTGAATCTCAGTGCAAGTATGCTCACTTTTGATTCGATAGAGCAGCACATCCAGAGATGAACTATCGTAAAGGAGATGAACTGATGCAGCACATTGAATTCCTCGACGCTTCACTTTGTTGCACCGGTAATAAACGCGTCTTCCTTCTAGTGACGGATTCCTGTCAACAATACTCCAAGTATTTTCACTATCGATAAAATCTCTTGCCTCTTCTCCATTTTCGAATCGTTTTTCAAATGTCCAGTTTCGAGCTTGCTTTCGTCGATTCGGTGGCAGTTCATCATGGTCGGAATCACTTGATGATGATGAGGATGATGAGGATTCGTATGCAGACACGGAAGCCATCAGAGCACAAACAAACAGACAGTGGACAGATTTGGCAGTTGCCAGTCACGAAATAGACTACTACAAACAATGCAGTAACCGACATGTACTGAGCACAGCACACAACCAATCTTCGAAAGAGTCATAGTTTAATCACTAATTATATACTCAATTCATCAGAGTTCAAGCTTTCAACTTGTTATAACATGACTATAGTGATGCGCTGATGGTCGTTTACATCTCATGCACCATAATTCACGTGCAGAGTAGTCTTTAATACGAAAATTGACATACTGCTCATTTTTATTATTTACTTTTCATTAACCAATTAATTACTGATAATAAAAAATAAATTCTGCTCAATTATATAATATACTGCTCAATAATTACTGCTCACACATTTACTGGCAAAATATTTATGCAACTGCTCAAACTATATTAAATACTGCTCAAAATATACTGCTCGTTCATCTAAATACTGCTCAATTAAATAATAGCCTTTTGTATTACTTACTTTTTGTATCATTTCATGTTCAGCCGATCCATTCAAAGACCTGATACAGTAACATAGTGAAAAGGAATCAAATGAAATGAAATGATATAAATCTTTAATAATAATAAAAATATTCGCAGAGCAACTACATATTATTAATTTTGTATTAATTTTGTAAATTGTACACTCGAGTAAAAAAGTAACAAATGTATTATAAATCATCATTTACGATTGTCCACAGCAATTTTGAATAGTTCAAAGTACAGCTCTGGACTGTCTTTGATTGCTTTCCAGTTGTCGGTTTTGATCAAGGAGGCGATGTTGCTTTTGATGTATTCGATGGCACTGGATCGAAGCACTTTGGCCGAGTGTCTGTCTGCGATGATCAACAGTGAGAGAACAGTTTGGGTGTTGAGGTTGTGAATGAGGTGCTTCTCGCAAATGTCCTTCAACAGCTCAAGTCCGTACTTGTCAGCAGCAATGAGCAGCTTGGAGGCGAATTCGTCCAGTTTCGGTACCTTTCCCGTGTAGATGAAACGAAGCATTTCATCGATGACTTCTCCGTCCATGTCATCGATCTGCACTCGACCCGAGTTGCGTTCCGTGGTGTCGTGCTCAAACATTGCACCAAAAACTGGAGATCGAGCAGTGAGAATGAGCTTGTGAGCTCGGTGTTCAGTTGAATCAGCAGCCACCAGCACAACATCACTCAACTTTCCACTCTCCAACAGTTCTGCATAGTTATCCGACATTTGAGATTCGATTCGAGTGTCCTGACTAATCGAATTTCCAGTGGTGTGGACAGTGTCGAGCATTGCTTCAATCTGCAATAAAATCGTACTTAGTGTTTGAGTACAGAGAAATGTCATAGTCATACCTCACAAAAAATGGTCAACTTGTCGTCGGTCAACAAACCGTCGAGTTGTTCATGGGTGGCGAATTTTGGACATCCCCATCCAGGTTTATTTGGGATTAGTTTTGTTAAAAAGTCTAAGGGAAAATACAAAAATCAATATTCTTGTCCATTATTAATAAAATGTGTGCTACTTGCCCATAGAATGATGTTTCATGTTCTGCTGATCGAGGACGGACATTCTGAATTGTACTCGTAGATCGGGACTGGGACTTGAAGACAATTTCAAAAATAGGGAAACATGACCTTTGTCGTTTTCAGTCATGCCTTTTGGGTACAATGGAAGACAGAATTGGAGAGTTGGATCGTTGGGTGGAGAAAATTTAGGCGAATCGATCCGAGGGCGATCATCATCTTTCGCAGCTTTGCATTTGGAATAGAAAGTAAAATTCTCAATTTCCCAACGATAAGTGAATTTGGCCATTTGTTGTCGGGTGCTTGTCCAGACGTCCGCTGGTTGGTCAACTTTGTGGCTCATCATTTGGAGATTAGATGAGGAAGAGATCGAGTTTACGGACACAAAAGGAAAATAACGCGTGGCCAGTCAGGCACAGAACAAACTACAAACTGCAAACACGCGAAACAAAACAGCACTACGATGAAAATAAGTGACCATTCATAGATGAGGTAACGTCGTGAAATGTGTTGTTGAATTTGTGTGCTATTTCTTAACTAAGCTATGACACTCAAATGAGTCAATTTAGTACGAAATGCATTAATATTAGTATTAATAATTTTAATGCTGATTGAATTTATAATGTAGGGAATTATTTCCCCGATCATTTCACTCACAAATGAAATGTATTTACCACACCAAATAAGCTGACCAAAATGGACTACTGGAAATTGGTAAGTACGTAAGATTTATTGGTGTTTTTTTAAATTTGAATACAAATGTTTATTTAAGGTTTAAGGTTTATCGTATATTATAAGTTGTATTTCTATTGATAAAATGTTTATTTCGCAAAGTTTTTCTTGTTCTACATTGGCTATCTTATGAATGCGTGTGCTTTGAATCGAAATATTTAAGGAAATTTATTTTCTAGACCGCTCCAAAAAAACCAACAAATTCAATGCTTTGAGTAATATGTTTTGTAAAGAAAAAAGAATGCCACCGTAATATACGATATTATCTGCACACAAAAAAATGTTAATTAACCAAATAAATAAACTCATATTTTACAAATACCAAATTGTAAGTGTTTATCGTGATCCGATGTCCGTCAACCAAATGGAAAGCATAACAGTGCAGTCGGGCACTCGAGTGTAGCCCTTCCGACTTGATCATATCTCTTATTTTGTTTGACAATTTATATTTGACAAAACAATTCAAATAGAATTTGCGATTCAGCCTTTCCAACTTTGCATTACCACTCGCAACTGTAGCGCACTGATGAATGATGAAAAAGAGTACAAAATTCACGCCTACAGATGCTAGGGAGAACAGATATTTGTACAGGGGTGAGAGGGTGCCCACAAAGCTGATCATTGCCAACATGAAAGAGGGGAGGACTATCAGAAATGGAATAATTATTGATAGAAATGGAGTTGCGTAACGAGTGTACTCGGAAATGGTGACGCACATTGAGGCGATTTGTTGATTCAATTTCAAATGAACAATCATTAGTTTAGTGACATTTTGATGAAAGTTCCGTTTGTTTCGTTGTTGTTTACGATTTAACTTGAGACAGTTAATGTTGATCAGTTGATCGTGAAAATATTTCTGCCAAACACAAATGTATCTACTGGCAAATATTATGAACAACAGAGGTCCAAACATTGCTTTAATTTTGAAAAATAAAAAACAAAATAAATTTCATCGTTCTCAATATTGCTACTTACCATAAAGAATGTAGAAAAAATACAACGGATACAAGAAAATCCAGAAAATGATTGTCACCACACTTTTGGGTACATTCAACCAATAGTAGAGCTCGTAGGCGTGAGGCAGAATATTGATCAGCACTAGAAATAACCTTAAAATTGGTTTAAATTGAGATCGCTTTCGAAGAACCATTTGGGATAATTCGTGATTCATTGCTTTTAATAAATTAAATTAAAATAATTGTATAAAAATGAATATTCTTACCTTTCGAACCAACAAAAACTATATTATGATCATTTGAAAATGCCAATAAAAATTGTTTACGAATTTTTGCAGTAAAAATCAAGGCCAAAAAACTTAACATTGATGCAACAACATCGATAGCAATGCCAACATCGAGTTGAAGCCAAATCACGCGTGGTCCACATTGACGAGTGAATAGATTTGGACTCCGTTGAATCATTTTCTTCCATTCCACTATTCCTTCAAGTACATATTCATGGACGATTGTTCCGTAGAAGGTGGCAAATATCACAAACATTAATGCAAAAACATACTGACGCTTAATGTTGCTGTTAGATTTGGTTTGTTGAGAAGTTGAAACAATCGGTTTTATCGGATCCAGTTGATTGGACAGGGATTTGAAGTAATGCATTAGGTGGATAGGAAAATAGTTTTTGGTCTTGAACTTTAAATTGTCAAGCATTTTTGAATATTTTTGTGAAATACTTCAAAGTCTAAATTCAAATTTACTTTGAACAAATTCCATTGTTTTAAGGAGGTAATTTTGTAAAAAATAATTAACACAAATTTTGAATTCAACTGTTCTGGTTGCATTAATAATTCACACTGATTTATTAAAGGAAGTGAAATTGTCTTGTGCAATTAGAATTGTTCTATCGAATTCTTAAGTTCTTGAGCAATAAATTAAATGTCAACGGCTGATTCCGAGCGTTGATTTATTTCCAAACGTCATCTGTATTTCTTCACACACTAGTTTTCGTTATACCAAATAAACAATTAATATTAATTTGCAATCGTTGATGACATTTCATTTTTGTTTGTTTTTAATATTTTTTAATTTAATATTTGGGTTTCTCTATTATTACATGCATTTTTAATTTAAAATATTATTATTGTAAAATAAGATTAATAGTTTCGGAATATTTTTAAAAAATAATTGTGCAACTGTGATTGATCATTCGTGGATTTGTTTGATGTCGAAATTGTACTCTAAGAGTACTTTTGCTTGTAAATAAAAAATTGTGATCGTTATTGATCACGAGTAAAATTTTCCCACAAAATTTTCATCTAACCTTGGTCTGTTAATTAATTAGTTTGATTAAAGAAGACAATATAGTTAAGGGCAAACAGAAATGCCAACAATACAAACTGTAGATCTACCTGCATGAGAGAATAGAGTCTAATTGAAAAGAACGGTCGATAAAGTTCAATTTCATTCAATTTGATCAAACAACTCTGTTTAGACTGTTCATTCAGATGACGATGTGAGCGTGTGTTGAATGAATTGTATCGGAAAGAATGTCGTCGCGAAATCATTTGAAACTTCTGTTGTTCTCCATTATAATCCAATGGTTCGTGTCGGTCACGAAGGTGCGAACAAATACGATCGAAAATGTCGAGAATTTCTTTGTTTAAATTCACTAAATATGTAATGTAAAACCAAATGACCATTGGGTAAATGAGAAATATTAAACCATAGAGTGGAGCTTGGGAGAAATAGATTACAACCATGCAAATGACAGCAATCAGACTTAGTACTCCGGAGAAGAGGAAAATTAACAAAGGAAATGATAATAGATCGTTCAATTGATGGTTGATCTGCGCAAGTGTTTGCACCTTTTTGACAAATGTTATTTCTGTAAAAAATATTAAAATGTATATTTTTTTTAAATTAGATAACAAACCATGTGAATTGCTTTTGAGTGCATGTAAAATCTGTTTCAACGATTGCTTCGTGGCATATTGCTGATAGAGCACAAGTGAACAGATAGAGTAGTACAAAATGATGGAAATGTACAAACACAGAATCGATTGAACAGACACAAATGTTATTGGCTCGGTGAGAAATTGAATTACATGAGAAAAGTAATGAATTACGAAATGAGCGTTGTTCAGTAGAATTCCTGCAAACAGAATGTAACGACTCTGTCGAGCAGATGAATAGACCTGAGCAAAACAATCCGAGTCGAGTAGATGAACAATTTGCCATCCGTAGAGAAAGTAATAGATCATGTGAAAAAGGGTCAAACAAATTTGACCATATCGAATGAATATTTTAATCATCAATGAAAACAGTGGTTTGCTCACATCCAGTTGTGATGTCAATGATTCAAATTTGTATGCGTCCATGAAGCCCATGAAATACAGCATCCATAGATTGATTACCGTGTTGGTGTAAATGTTGAACCAGTTGTCGAGTGAAATTGGCAGAAACTGAAAACCTACATTTCTGTGATGTAAATTTGTTTAAGTTTGAAATGAAATCATATTTGGAATTTACCCGTAGATTAAAACTATATTTCTTAGAAGAGGGGTTCTTATCAAGGTTGACATTTTTGCTGATTTTTTGGACAATTTTCAAAGACATTTAAACTTTCGCATAGAATGATTAGTATGCCCTTTCGATAGGCTATAATTAATTAAATTCTATTAATTGTATTTAACTCGAAGTATAATTAATGAAAAATATTCATTTGACATTGAGAATAATTAATTCAATTATAACCTTACATTTATTAATCTATCAAAGGATCTAAAATTAATGTCGGAGCGCTTGAGCAATATTACAAAATTCTTGCTCCTACTTTTTGCTTTAAACTTTACTGTTTCAGCATAGACATGTTTAGTTATTAAAGGATTTAGTTAGGTTTTGACTAAGAAATAACAAACAAAACCACCCTCAAACTGGTTTGTCCATAAATTGTTGATTCCAAAGTACAATAACAATTTGTTTAATTCCTGCACCAAGGCCTCACGCAAACTATTCTCCCAGTTGGATCACGGAAGAAAGATCCTTATCAACCAAAAAACGTAGCTATAACCCTAATTAGCAATTAGCACTTAGCGTACTAATTAATTTGTGCTTAATTATGCTTATGCCTACAACGTTAATGCAATGATAAGGCCAAAACAAATTGATGCACTTGAGAATGTTATCTCTTTGAGTGTATTTATTTTCTTAGACCTGGATCTAATTGATGACGTAACGATTGTACGTTGGTATACGATAGAATCATCCTTGTGTGGGTGTTTAATCGTACAGGATGATCTATAGATCAATGCGTAATCCGATTGGACTTGGGAATATACTCTCTATTTTGATTGAGACACATCTTGATTCGTACAAGGAACCTTAATAGGAACTGAGAGTGCTATAAAAGATGCAGATGAGTGTTGGTTCAAGTCACTTCGAAGCGTTGATCTGTTTTCACTAAACGAAATCACTAAAGTTCAATAACTCAAACTTCAAAATGAAGCTGTTTGTTGCAATTGCCTTTGTGGCTCTCATTGGTGGTAAGTTTTTTGCCTTTTGTCAAAAGTTGGTCGTTTTAATTAATCCATTGATTTTTTCGTACTTAAGGTTCCCTTGTGGACGCCCGAGCTGTGCGTGATGTGAAATCTGACCTGATTGCCCGAGGACAGGCTCTCTTGACCCGAGCTGATGCCGCAGTCCGCGAATTGGAACACGTCCACAATGTTCACGAAGCCGCCATTATCCGAAGTGAGGAGACCCGAATCCGAACTTTGATTGCCGAACTTGAGCTGGCCACCGCTACCACCTCGGTCGCTCACCTCGAAGCTGAACTCACCCGAGCTGAAGACCAATTGGCCCGTGAGCTCGAACGAATTCACCGAGTCGTTGTCGATCCAATTCACGTTCCCCACGAACCAGTTGTCCACCTCCCAGGCAAACGAGACACCAAGTCCGACTTGATTGCCCGAGGCAATGCTTTGTTGGCCCGAGCTACTGCTGCCATCGTTACTCACGAAGCCCGACACAACACCCACGAAGTCGCCATTATTCGAAGCGAGGAAGCCAAAATCCGAAGCTTGATTGCCGAACTCGAGTTGGCCACCGCCACCACTTCCATCGTCCATCTTGAGCATCAACTGAGCGCTGCTGAGCAACAGTTGACCTACGAATTGGAGAAAATCAACCATTTGGTCGTCGTCGACCCAATCGTCCACGTGCCCCACACCGATCCAATTATCCATCATGAGCCAGTGGTCCATCATCCAGGCAAACGAGACACCAAATCCGATCTGATCGCCCGAGGCAATGCCTTGTTGGCTCGAGCCACTTCTGCCATCGTAACTCACGAAGCCCGACACAACACCCACGAGGTTGCCGTTCTCCGAAGCGAGGAAGCCAAAATCCTAAATTTGATCAGCCAACTCGAGTTTGCTACCGCCACCACTTCCATTGTCCACCTCGAGCACGAATTGAGCGCTGCTGAACAGCAATTGACCTACGAATTGGAGAAACTCAACCACTTGGTCGTCGTTGACCCAGTCATCCATCACGAGCCAGTTGTCCATCTCCCAGGCAAACGAGACACCAAATCCGACCTGATTGCCCGAGGAACTGCTTTGTTGGCCCGAGCTGATGCCGCCATCCGATCCCACGAGGCCCGACACAACACCCACGAGGTCACCGTTCTCCGAAGCCAGGAAGCCAAAATCCGATCGTTGATTACCGAACTCGAGCTGGCCACCGCCACTACTTCCATTGTCCACCTCGAGCACGAGTTGAGCACTGCTGAGCAACAGTTGACCTACGAATTGGAAAGACTGAACCACTTGCTCGTTGACCCAATTGTGCACATTCCCCACGAACCAGTTGTCCATCTCCCAGGCAAACGAGACACCAAATCCGACTTGATCGCCCGAGGAACCGCTTTGTTGGCCCGAGCTGATGCCGCCATCCGATCCCACGAGGCCCGACACAACACTCACGAGGTCACCGTTCTCCGAAGCCAGGAAGCCAAAATCCGATCGTTGATTACTGAACTCGAGTTGGCAACCGCCACCACTTCCATTGTCCACCTCGAGCACGAGTTGAGCACTGCTGAGCAACAGTTGACCTACGAATTGGAGAGACTGAACCACTTGCTCGTCGATCCAATCGTCCACATTCCCCACGAACCAATTGTCCATCTTCCAGGCAAACGAGACACCAAATCCGACCTGATTGCCCGAGGCAATGCCTTGTTGGCTCGAGCTACTTCTGCCATCGTTACTCACGAGGCCCGACACAACACCCACGAGGTTGCCGTCCTCCGAAGCGAGGAAGCCAAAATCCGAGCATTGATTAGCGAACTCGAGTTGGCCACCGCCACCACCTCGGTCACTCACCTCGAGCACCAACTGAGCGCTGCCGAGCAACAGTTGACCTACGAATTGGAGAAAATCAACCACCGAGTTGTCGTTGACCCAGTTGTGCACGTTCCCCACGTCCCAGTCGTTCACCACGGCATTTAAGGAATTTACTAATTTCCTACTCCTACTCTAAGCTCCTACAAATGGAAGCTTCTTTTAATTTATTTAACTCTTCTAAATTAATTTATGACGTTTTGGTTTAATTCAACAAATAAATTTTAAACTTTTTGATTCGAAATTTTTGTCCAAAAACAAGTTACAATTGGTATTACTATCACTGATTATTTGGAAAACCACAAACCAAACTCGCAATCCAGGTTAGCTACAGACTACTGAAAAAGTTATACCTCGAATATTCTACATCACAACTTCCCTCGCAGAAATTGGAACCAAAACTGACGATAATTCTAAACAATCCAATGACGACAAAATCCAAAATCATCTGCAACAGAACTAAAGAAATGAGATTGTGATTAGCCTGAGTAACTAAGTCACAGGCAAACATTTGCATTCTTTCCATTGGATAACAATTTAATCAAATTTAGGTTTTTAGGTCAATTGATTCTTTATTGAAATCTTCAATCTTCAATTAGCTAACATTTGATCCCACAACTGATCATTATGCGGTAGTAAAAGAATATATAGTCACTGATGCACTTTATCTTCTAATTAATTTTACCAAATGATGCATTCAAAGTGTTAATTAATAAAAAAATAATTTATGTCCGAGGTGATTTGATTTCTTTAATTAAATGGTCTCATTATCCAGGTTTATATATCGGACACAATAAATTTCCCATCTAATGTGCAATTGTTAAGCAAAGACGATGAGCTAAACTTGTGAGTTCACAGTGCGTTCTTTTTTGAGGGGCAATTGATGTTTTATTTATAGAGACAATCCTGATTTGATAAGACGTGCTCATTACATATATCGATACCAATAATGTTTGAGATAACAAGTGTGATTGTTTAGTAGTAGTATTTAATTTTGTGATCCCAGACATCCTCAAGGACATCCTTCAGTGGCACATTAAAGAAAAATAACAATAATTGATTTAAATTGGTAGACAAGTGATAACTTGTTTGTGTATCTATTTGATGATGCACTTCAGACAACTAGGCGCCTCAATACTCGTTTGTAATAGTCTGTCATGTGCTCTTGGTCATCATTGCTATATCGATTGTAATAATGATCACTGTCTCGATCTACATGCTCGATTAGTATCCGAGGTGAATCACTACATGATAACTTTAGTTACATTCGTGCTCAATAGATGGCAGTTGAGTCGCTTACAATCTATGTTCATTCAAAACATAAACATAGCATTTTGTTGTTTAGGTACTCATGTAGCTATTACTCACAGCTGTTTCGGTCTGACAGACACTGCTCTGTCTGCATGCAGAGAGAAAACTCGTTTCATGCCTTTTTGCAGTAAGAAAATTTCTGTTTGATTTACAAATCTCAACTTTGATTTTCTACAAAATATTGTAAAATTGATTCAATTTTTTGAACAAAAATGTCAAGCAAACTCGTACATCATTTACGTGATGTGAATTGTACATTGAAAACAGCAGGTCGAAATCACTTGCCACTACCAACTGGTCCATTGAAAAAGGTTGGATGTCGTGATTTGCTTGTTGGTTATTCACGAAAAGGAGGACTACTCGTTCGACTGTTTTACCCTGCAGCTCAAGATGATGAACATCCAAACACAGCAACACACAATCCACTGCTTTGGTCCAGTTGGTTGTCTCACGAGAATTATCGTCACGGTTATGTGGACATGACAGGGATTCGGTCAAATTTGATTCGACAGATGATTTTGAAGTTGAACTTTAATAAAAATTTCTACATTCCGGCTATTCAAAATGTACAGCCAATGAGTCGGGATCAAAAGTATCCTGTTGTTGTGTTCTCGCATGGATTGGGCGGATGTAGGACTTCATACTCTACCGCCTGTCTTGAGTTGGCTTCTCATGGGTTTGTGGTTGCAGGTATGAATATATTCTGTGCGAATTATTTTAAAATTTTAACCTGTACTGTTAATTTATTGAACTTTACAGCTGTTGAACATCGAGATAATTCAGCTTGTTTGAGTTATTTTGCCCGTGATTCTGCTAAATCTGACCCTCAAGATGAAGTAGAATTTGGCAGTGAAATCCTCAATCCACCATATGCTCCACCAAACTCACTAACCCCTCTAACAAATAGCGCCAATCTCGACTTGGCCTGGATTCGATATCGTTTCGCATCACTAACCAAGCACACACCTCAGGTACAACAATTTCGCAACAATCAAGTTCGTTATCGTGCACAGGAATGTACACGAACTTTGAATCTACTTGAAACACTCAATGAAGGCAAGGAATTGAAAAATCTCCTTGATCCTACATTCAACAAAAATTTTGATTTAAAAAACAAGCTTGACCTGGATCGTGTCGCAATTATGGGTCACTCTTTTGGAGGTGCCACTTCTCTGGTGACTGGTGCTGAGGATTCTCGTTTTAAAGTTGTGGTAGGTCTCGATGCTTGGGCCTATCCACTCAAGAATGAATCACTCGAGTTTGGCTCAAAACCTGTTCTACTGATCAATACCGAGACAATGGAGAAAGATGCAGCAAATAGTCAAAAAATGAAACAAATTATGACACTCAAGGAAGGAATTGAACCGGAAAGAAGACAATCATGGACAATCAACAAAAGCAATCACATGCAGCAGTGTGACTTTCCATTCGTAATTAAATGGCTTAATCTCATGAGTAGAATCAATACTTTTACGGCTCATGATCTGAGTATGGCATTGTCGTTGGATTTTATTTGTAAATTTTTGGGTAAGTTAAACATTTTAGTAAAATTCGTAGATATTGTTTATTTTATTTTTCCAACAGATATGAAGACAAACTCAAATCTGGTTGAGTATTTGAAAGCTGAGAAAGGAAGACTTCGACCATCGTTCACAAAGTTGAAATAATCGATGAACTTAGTAGACTTTTTTTAATAAAATATTTATTGATTAATGAATTAAACAATTTACAAATTGGTTATAAAACTTTTGAAATGGAAAATGTGAATTTGGAATTAAGAGATATGATACTATGGAACAATTTAATTAATGTGAATTGAGTTCAATGATTGGTGATGATTTTGTAAGAGCTGCTGAGTTGAGGTTGAAGGTTGAATATTGTTTGGGGAATTGTAGAATTTGAAAGAAGGTGAAAATTTGAAACATTTCTTGGATCAACCAAGAAAATTTTTAAAATGTTTGGTTGGCTAAATGAAAATTTTTTCTTAAAGTAATGAGATGAATGAATAGAATACTCTGGTGCGTTGATTGTGACTTATTCAAGTTTGGTTTTGTCTTCGGATAGTTCAGAACAATCACTTTTACCGTCCGAATCCGTAGTTACCGCCATAGGCGCCATAACTTCCGAGGCCTCCTCCATAAAGTCCGTGATTACCTCCATAGCCACCATAACCAGCAAAGCTTCTGAATCCACCAGGACTGCCAAATCCTCCAGCTCCACCAAATCCACCAGCACCACCATAGCTACCAACTGCACCAAAGTTGCCATAAGCATCATCACTGGCAACTAATGTCCGACGACGGCTTTCACTTCCATGTCCGCCACCATGTCCCCCGCCATGTCCGCCACCATGAACAACCGGATAGTCATCATACGAATCATGACCATCACCATGTCCTCCTCCATGTCCGCCATGACCTCCATGACTGTGTCCACCATAGCCACCCTCACCACCATGACCACCATCGCCAGCATGTCCACCGTAACCGCCATAACCGCCGTGACCACCATAACCACCAACACCTCCATAGCCTCCATAACCTCCATGACCTCCGTGAACGTTGATGGTATGCTTTCCGTGAGACATTGGCACGTGAATTGGAATAATCTTAGTACTCGAATAGTGGTGACCGCCTCCACCTCCACTATGAATCGGAATATGTATTGGGATTGGAACTAAAAAAATAATTAAAAAACTACCAATTTTTTAAAGAAAAACTTACTAATTTTGGATCCACCCCCTCCACCACCACCTCCACCACCATCACCTCCACCAATGATGATAATATCACGACCTTTGCCACCAGCTTCCGCTAAGTGCATCAAAAAAGTAAAACAAACAGCAAACACAAGTGTTGAAACAGTTGTCAAATGATGATAGTCCATGATGATGATGATTTTGAGTTTCAAGTAGAAAAAATACTTTCAGAAAAATTTTGTTGTTTTCTTTTCGATTTGATCTTATTTGACAAGGAAAACCAAGCCAAGCGATCGTTTATATATCAATCAAGATAGGACAAGAGATTGGTGCAAATGCAGAGATAATAATAGGGAGAAAAAGTAGCAAAAACAATGATCAAACTGTCAACCTGTCGAATCACATTTGTCACATGAGAGAAAGTCAGTACGCGACAATAATGCAACAAAGATCATACTAATAGTCTCTTCTTTTCTTAGTTTTTTACATTAAACAAAGAAACGTAACCGGAACAAATCGATCACAAGTTGAGAAAGCTAATCGATTTGAACAGCAAACAAACACAATTCTACAGATTTCCGTCATATTTGAAAGTGAACTACAACTTTGTTATTGTGATCAAATGCAAAATAGAAAATTTTCTTGGCACAAAACTCGTAAACAAATTTTTATCCATTCCACATCGTAATTTGTCATTTATCCCAATAACAATTAGGAAATCAAAGAAAGTTTCTAATCAACTATCAATTTTTCTTACAACTAGTTTTAGTATCAAAATTTTCTGAACAACAACAAACAATATAATGAATTTAAATTAAAGCACGAAATTGACTATTGTTAATTGTTGTACTCGCTGTGTGAATGGTTCCCAGTGTGTGAGAATGAGTACTAATTGCACGTAAAAAAAGTTCTATATATACCTAAGCCGGTAATTGATTACACACCATTTATGAACGGTTGCCAATTGCATTGGGCTAATTCGGAAACATTTCCCGTATATGCACAAATGTTAAATCAATCGAATCTATGCCGATGCTGTTTTGTCTTGGTTTACTTTTCTATCAAAGCAATTAAATCGATACGCTAAATCAGTTCAAGTTTAGTTTTCAGTAATTAAAATCGATCAATCGTTAAAATTTTTGCGCAACTTTCTATTCTATTCTTCTTTCCACATGGATGCATTCACATGTGAAGGGAATGCTTCATTGATTTCTACCTGTGTAATTGTTTGGAATCAAACTTTTCCACTCGGTTTACTCAATCTACAAAACTGAATTCTGTGGACGAAAGCTTTGGGAGGTGATCACCTGTTCATTGTGTATGCGGTCGATTTGCATAGAAGAAGGCAACATTAATAAATAATTTGAAAAATTCTAAATTTGTAAAAACAAATTACAAAAATAAAAATAAAAAATGAAACCAAAAGTTTTCATCTTAAATTTAATGCAATTTTAATTATATTTACAAACGTTAATTGGCTTGTCAATTAGTCTGTAATAAATTATAATAAGAGATTGATTGTTTTTTCTTGCCTGAACTTCTAAAAGAATCAAATGTTTCTAAGAAAATACATTTACATATACTAATTAGTGCCGTTATATGTTCAACAACAATTAATCATTTTGCCAATATATGTCATGTAGGGCAATTTATCACAAAATTAATATGCTAAACCTAAATCGATTATGTCTGTTTTGACATTTCATACGAAATCATTTGGATATCTCGATTCATATTTTTAAATGGTTCAGAAGCGTCTAGGCTGTTTGCTTGTGAATTTAATCAACCCCAAACTATTTATTAGCAAACAAATCATTGGCACTACGAATGTTTCCGATTCATGAATGAATCAGATTAATTTGTCCATTTGTGACTATGCATTATTATCGTGACTATCTCGATATGTGCGATAACATCCGTCAATGTCTCAACAATAGCTCATTCCTAGGAATGTTGCTTTTGATCGGGATCATATTAATTCACCTGTGTCATTGCGTCTATCTTCTGTTTGGCACACTCAGTCCTCTCGATCGTGTCACTCACTATGATGCATTCTTTTTCATAACAAACACGTCTCTATCAGCCATTTTTCAAATGTCCATAGGCTTGATGACTATTTAGTTTATCTACAAACTATACTTCGATTTTGATGTCGAGCTGAATCGAATGTTGCGTCATGTGCTCTTCAAGGAATGCAACAACATTTGATCATATCCATACAAACACATTTGCTTTATTTGTGCTAACTATTCTTCAATTGTTTATTCCTATTCACTATTCAAAGTAGTCTGTAATATACAAAAATACGTTTTAAAACTAATAATTATGATTTTTTAAATATAATTTGTAAAGTCACATTCTTTGTCTACGTCCAATTTGTGGTCACGATTGAATTGGTCAACATCTGGAAACATCTCACTAGTGCTTCCTGCTGCTTCACTAAATGGATGGTTCAAATTGGTGAATATGATAAATTTGTCACATTCTATTACACATTTGCATACATCAACATTCTGATGGGCACAATTTCGTTTATTTATTTCTATATTCTATTTATGAAATCACAACAAAATTATCAAATAATTGTCCATTCCTTTTTAAAGTTTAATTGGCGCCACATTCGAACTCTAATGCAATCGACAGTTGACACTTTGAAATATCTCCAACGATGCAACTCGTATTGGGACAATATGTTTGTCATATTCTTATTACTGAGCAACCTAACAAATGTCATTGTTAATATTTCATTATTGTAGTCAAATTTAGCTTAACTCAGCGACTGTTTGTCATCAGTTTTGAGGCATATCAAGTGATTGTGATTTATGTGCTACATTTCGTCATGGCATACTTCAGCAAGCACTTTAAACGACCAAATAAGAAGGTGATCCATTGCTATGTTTTCAATTCACATCGAAATGGCGACTTTCGAGAAAAACTGTCACATTCAGAAATGATTTAACATTTACATTGCAGAAAATCGTATGGCTTCACTTATGCTCGTTTTGGACTCATTTCTTTATCAACTTTCGGAAAGGTATATACGAAATTATATATTTCGAAAATAGGTAAATGTTATTATTCATTTTAGTATTTGCTTTTATATGGAGAATTTATGATGACCACTTTTCACAATTGGCTGAATCTGATGAATTGAAGATGAACGCAATAGAATGTACAAAATAGCATCATTTCGTATCATCAAAAATTTTTAATTTTTTTCAACGATATTGTCCAATTTCAATTTTATTGTGACAATTTGTGTATGTTTTAAAGTTTATTTCAATAAAAAAATATGTAGTCACTTTATTTCAATTCACTACTACCTCTATGTTTCAGTTGTGTATGATCTGAATCAATTCAAATTATGTTAAGAAGTAAATTCATTTGTGGAACCATTTGGAATTGTAGCTTAAAAATTTCCGTTTTCTATCTTTCTAGTTTCTGGAATTTTGAAATAGATGAAACTCAAAAGCAGAATGTTGAATGACAGAAATACGAGAAAGGCGTACTGATTGATTGCCAATGCGATAATCGGAAATGTCATTGCTGGATTAGGAAAAAATAATAAATGCTAGTAGTCGCCAAAAATCGGTTATATTTATAAAAATACATACAAACAAGGAAACAGCAGAACCAATTGACGAGACAACCAATGCTCATTCCGATTGCCATCGAAGACTTTTCAAACAGTTCCGATCCAATCATGAATGGAATTGGAACTGGGATTGTTTAAAGTTTAAAATTAGTTAATGTTCAATTTGTTCTGGTAATATTCACCTATTCCAACTGCCAAAGAGAAGACATACAGTAGAATGATGCCAATTGTGACATAGTTGAGCCATTGGTAGTGCACGACAAAGGTCATACTCAAGGTAAGAATGAGTAAGCAAGTTGCTATTGTGCCAGTGCTCACAAGCAAAAGATTTCTCGATTCAAATCGACGCAGAATTGGGAGACAAACGATCACACTCAGCACGTTCAATGTTGAGCATCCAATGGTGGCGTACTGACTCACACTCGGACTCATACCTACATCTTGGAATGTTTTCGTTGAATAGAAGAAAATCTATTAAAACAATTCGTAAATTCTTGTTTACTCATTCCCAAACATACCGCAGCTTGTCCAATCAACTGTTGACCAGCATGCAAGACGCACACAACGAGAAGATTGCGCTTGAATGATTTGTCATGTCGAAACATTTGCATCAAAGAACGATTGCTCGTCCTTTTGTTGTTCAACTCTTGACGCAGAATTGCAATGTCATCGGACAGTTGCTCCACTGTTTGACCTCGAATTGATTTCAATACATCGATTGCTTTCTGCTCTTGTTGCTTCATCACAAACAAATATACTGGACTTTCTGGACACAGCCAAATGAAGCTTAAACCGAGTAAAATAATTGCTCCGCTGAACAAAAACATAAGCTGCCACAGATGATCAGTGCCAAAAACCGAATCCAGTCCCACAATTTGACCAATCATAAGTCCAGAGTTGAGTCCAATAACATAAAAAGGGCCAAAGTAAGTGGCCATTCTCTTGGGCGCAATCTCAATCAAGTACATTGGCACCAAACTTGAGCCAATCCCAAGGTGCAATCCCATGATGAGTCGACCTGCAAAGAAGACAACAACACTTTGCAAATATTTGGACACAAAACACAGTAGCAATCCAACTAGACAAATCAGTGCATTCACCAGTAACAATGCTCGTCTTCCAATTGAATCAGCCAAATGACCAGCAAACACATTTCCCACGAATGCTCCCACCAACAGAATGGACACAGCAGTAGACCACCACAATGCAATCTGATTCTCGTCAGCCATTATACCGCCATTATCGATGTCATTTAGTGAATGATTAAAGAATCGTTTGAACACTGCTTCGGGTGTGTTCACAAAGCCAATGTTGAATCCAGACGGGAAGGAACTGGTGAGGAAGGATACCATTGCAGCCAAGATCACTTTCAAAGTTAGCTCTTGCTTGGGGTTTGATGCAGTACTAGTTGCTTCACTAAATGGCGCATCATTCAAATTTTTTGATTTGGACATATTCTAATTTTTGAAATATATTGGGATATTAATATATAAGAGATAATCGAAATTAAGCAAATATAAAATATTTTCAACTTTGGGAACATTTGTTATACAAAGTAACAAAAACAACTCATGATTCGAATTGATCAAGTAGCAGAAAATTAATATTGGGTCGCTTCTAACAAACAAAAAGTTAACTATGATAAAAGTATCTGCACGTGAGCATTCAAATTATCTGTATTTGATTAGATAACTTTTATCGATCCGCATGATACTTGAATACATTGAACTAGAATGTCGTTCAGATCATGTCAGGTAAGTACTGTATTGCTGGGTTTTTTTGTTGTTGTTGGTGAAATAAAAAAGATGATTAGCTTTATTATCACTTATATTAGTGACAGTTGGTGTACGTAAAATTTTATAATTTCAATAAATGTGCTTTAGATTTATGAATTCATTACTTTTATTTTTCAATTGCGCATGCAAATCGATACAAAATTTGTTAAGAAGCAAATTCCTTTATAAATCCATTAGAAATTAAAAATTCCCATTTTAAATTTTTTTAGTATTTGGAACTTTAAAATAGATGAAGTTCAACAGCAGAATGTTGAATATCAGAAAGAGGAGAAAGACGTACTGATTGATCGCCAATACGATAATCGGAAATGTCATTGCTGAAATTAAAAAATTGAATAAAATGATATCATCAAATATATTTCTGTGTACTTACAAACTATGAAACAGCAGAACCAATTGACGAGACAACCAATGCTCATTCCGATGGCCATCGAAGACTTTTCAAACAATTCCGATCCGATCATGAATGGAATTGGTACTAGAAATGAAAGTTCATAATGAAAATTAGTTAAGAGCTTAACTCGTCCAATTTGAATCATTACCTATTCCCACTGCCAAGAAGAAGACATACACTAGAATGATGGCAATTGTGACATAATTGAGCCATTGGTAGTGCTCGACAAAGGTCATACTCAAGGTAAGAATGAGTAGACAAACTGATGTAGCGCCAGTGCTCACAAGTAGAAGGTGTCTCGATGCAAATCGTCGCAGAATTGGAAGACAAACGATCACACTCAGAACGTTCAATACTGAACATCCAATGGTTGCGTACTGACTCATACTCGGACTCATGCCTACATCTTGGAATGTTTTTGTTGAATAGAAGAAAATCTATTAAAGTGAATTGATTAGTAAATTTGTAATTGACATTATCTAAATATACCGCAGCAACTCCAATCAACTGTTGACCAGCATGCAAGACACACACGACGAGAAGGTTCCGCTTGAATGATTTGTCATGTCGAAACATTTGCACCAAAGAACGATTACTCGATTTTCTATTATTCAACTCTTGACGCAGAATTGCAATGTCATTAGAAAGTTGTTCCACTGTTTGACCTCGAATTGATTTCAATGCATCGATTGCTTTCTGCTCTTTTTGCTTCATCACAAACAAATAGACTGGACTTTCGGGACAGTGCCAAATGACGCTCAAACCGAGACAAATAATCGCACCACTGAACACAAACATTTGCTGCCATTGATCATCTGTGCCAAAAACTGAATCCAATCCGACAATCTGTGCAATCATTAGTCCAGAATTAAGTCCAATGACATGCAGAGTGTCACTCGAACAGTGACGACAACGCATTCGAATTCGGTGGCGAACGAGTGGCTGCCTTAAAAGTCGATCGATTGGGTTCGATCGAGCATTACCCTTTTGCTTTTTGGAAGGTTTGGTTTTGCTCAGTGCTTTCCGGTTAGCCTTGGGTGTTATTAACACGTGGCTTCTACTTCTAAAGGTTCCTTTGGCGCAAGTTGGTTCGAACCAGGACTCGTAAACCAGCTTTCGGTGGACACCAAACTTTGGTTGCCAAGTCTAAAGACTCACAAGGCCTGGTTGGCTTCCCCTCTCTTCATCTCATCTATTACCCTCACCTTTTGTTTGTATTAAATCTATTTAATTTTACTGGTTTCCTGGTCACTTGAGTCCGGTGCAGACTCACCCGATAATTTCTGATTCGACTACCTAAGGAGCTTACAGTCCCTTTTCGGTTGTGCCGATCCCGTATCGCCACATTTGGTCCCAGTCGAGCCGGAGCAGAAATCATCTGGTGGATTTCTACTTGGTGGCAAATTCTACTACACGTAGCTTTATGGAAAATCTTAGCGTGCCCGTTCTCAAGCAGCAACGAGAGGCGCTACGTTGTCGAATTGGTCGACTCTTTTCACTACACTCATCAGGCGATGATGTTGACGTGGATCAAGCAAACCGCTACTGGAAAGAACTTATGGAGGTTGAGGACATTCTACTGGAAAAAGACCAAGTGTCCGAAACTGAGACACAACGAAATGACTTGTGTCTCAAGAAACTGTTATCAATCCGCGGTGGTGTCAAAGGCGCGTGTTCGACTAATGGAAGTGCCACGTGCACTAAGTCAAAGATTAAACTTCAGTCTGAGAAGGTGCCTATATTCTCTGGAGAGTTTCAACAGTACAACGTCTTCAAGAGAGTCTTCTCAAGTTTGGTGGATAACAATGGCGATCTCGAGGAGGATGACAAAGAGCGTCTTTTACTGACTCACCTGCGAGACAAGCCATTAAGCATTGTCGAAGCATACATGAACGAAACCAACTCGTACCAACTCATGTTGATGGCACTCAAAGAGGAATATGAAAAACCCGAGAAGATCAAAGAACAACTCAAAGTAGAGATCAACAACTTACCGCTCATCACTAACTGTTACGATGACAATCTCATTGAGTTCAAGGACAAGGTTGTCCGTATCAAGAACGCGGTCATGATGCAAATCGACAAAGATGACGACTTTAGTCGTTTCACGGTCTATACGCTGGTACTGAATCGGTTCAGTCCCTTGTGGAAAGAAAAGCTGGCAAAGGCGTGTGTCGATCTAGACTCTCTGGTAGAGAAGTTTCAAGACTACATCGATCAAAAGGAAAGATTGGTAACGATGGGTCTTTTCAAGAACAAGAACTTCAACAACAGCAACTATCAAGGTAAAGGTCGAAGCAAAAGTACATCCGCCGTGGTGATGGCATCCGGGTCAAAGTGTTTATTCTGCAAAAAGACCGGACATCAAGCGAAGGCTTGTCGAACACCAGGCGACCCATCGGAGAGAAAGCGAATCGCTGCAGCAAACGAGGAATTATTAATTTGGCCATTAAAAAATTTGAAACTGGCCATAAAAGTAATTGATTTAGGCCATAATGAATGTGGCCATAAATTTATTTATTATTACCATACAAAATATGAAATTGGCCATAAATAGAATGAAAGTAGCCATAGTAACATAAAATCACAGATCGATTGATAACAAAGTTAGTCAAAATTAAGTTAAGTGTTTGTTGCATGGATCACTTGCACAATGCCCCAGCTACTTTTGGACGACGCCCAGGTCTGCGTTTTCCAGTCAAAAAATTTGAAGCTTTTGCTTCTGGTTTTACTTTAAAATGCTTCTCTCTTACTGCAACTGCGATTACATGTTTACATGTTACTTTCTTAAGGAAGTGAGTACAGTCACAAGTGGATTTTTGCCAATCAGTCAAGTCGTAATTAACCACATTCATCCTTTCATTGAAGCGAACATAATTGTCGAATGACCGAAAAGCATTCGGAGGGAATGAAGACTTTCGAAGACAATCTCTTCTTCTGTGATTGGTTTTGGATTTGTTTCTGGCGGTACAAAGAAAAGTAAATTATTGTCATTCAACTTCCTCCTTTTGATTTGAATTGATTTGTCTGTTCCAGTTCATGTAGAGTCTTAACTAATGTAGGCACAACTTGAGACTTAGACACATAGAGGATAATACGGGGGATGTAATCAGATGGGCCTTGGCCTTGGCACTTCTACCTTTTCTTATTGTTGGAATCGATTTGATTACTTGTGTGCTGGTAGTAGGTCGTTGATTTTCTTTAGAATGAGGCTTGTTTCTCGTTTTGGCACGAAATGACATGGTGGACGCAACTTTTGGTCGGATACACAATCGTGTTCGATAGAAAATGTTATAATAATCGTCAAAATGAAAGATTGAAACAAACAATACGATCAAACAAAGCAATCGCCACGGTGCAATGCAATCACATGATGTAGTCAGGCATAAACAAACAGTCACAGACTGAACAGTGTACATTCACAAACGACATTTCATTGTAAATGAACTTGAATATGAACAAAGTGATTTATGGTAAATTTCCTCACTTTTATGGTAAAAATGAAATTTTTAATGGTAAAATTGAAAAAAATTATGGCCACATTCATTATGGTAAAAATTAATTACTTTTATGGCCAGTTTCAAATTTTTTATGGCCAGATTAATTAGGTCCCGCAGCAAACAGCCTATGTTTTATCTGTCTTGGCGATGGGCACACTGCTGCCCACTGTGACAACAAGAAGGACATCTGCTCTGGTTGCAAACAGGAACACCACCGTCTGATTTGTCCTAGAAGTCAGAGACCTAATTCAAATTGGTTCGAACGCAGACAATCATATCAGTTCGAGAAGCCAGTTAAGGAAGAAGTCAAACCTGAAGGGAAAGACAACTCCAACAACAACGGAATTGGTGGTGATCAGGTCAGAAGAAACTGTTCGGTGGCCATCATTGGGGACCCGACAAGTGGTTCACCGCAATTGACTGCTCAACTCAACGGTCGAGAGATCAAGGTGCTTATCGACACTGGAAGCGAGCCTACTCTTCTCAAGCGAGAAATAGTAGCAAAGAAAGACATTTACGAGGCGAAGACATTGGTCGTGGATGGTGTTGGTGGGGAGAAACCTTCTCGGGAAATGGCCAGCTTTTACTTGGGAAGCAAAGATGTTGCACCCATTGAATTTCGGGGTTATGTACTCGATCGTCTCCCAGGAGACTTGGATATTATTATCGGTGAATACGACATTGCCAAGCTGTTGATGCCCAAAGCTTTAATTGACAATCAACC
The DNA here is from genome assembly GCA_023373905.1 of Rhizoglyphus robini. Taxonomy (NCBI): domain Eukaryota; kingdom Metazoa; phylum Arthropoda; class Arachnida; order Sarcoptiformes; family Acaridae; genus Rhizoglyphus; species Rhizoglyphus robini. The sequence continues at coordinate 2,342,197 of JAKIJQ010000010.1, forward strand.
ATACTTCGATACTGTGTTTGGCCGTGTAAAGTATGGAATGCCTACTCGCAAGCATCGTGCTACCGTGGCGGCTATCATCAATAGCCAAATGGAAGACGACGACGAGGTGAAGTTATCGGAACTACTCATGAAAGAACTTGATCTGGGGGAACAAGAAGTGTCTCCCGAGATGGACATTATTCAAGGCTCAGGTGGCCGATACAGTGCCAGATTGCCCTTACTCACAGGACGAAAGCCGAAGAACAACTATGGTATGGCTTTGAGACGCCTCGATAACTTGTTAAACCGTCTCAACAGGAATGGTCAGACAGAGAAATATAAGGAAAAGTTATTCGCCTATGTTCAAGATGGGCATGCGATACTACTGGATGATGCAGACCCGTGGAAGGAGCACGCCTACTACATGCCTCACAAAGGAGTTGAAAAGGACAGTGACACATCTCAACTGAGGATCGTGTTTGACGCAAGTGCTGGTAGAGATTCGCTAAACAAGTGCTTATACAAAGGCAACGCCGAATCTTTGAAGCTCGTGGACAATCTCATGTTGTTCCGCCGTAATCAAGTAGCCGTAATAGCCGACATGGAAAAGGCTTTTCTCCAAATCGAAATCGATGGAAGAGACCAAGACTATTTGCGATTTCTGTGGAAGGATGACGACTTCGTCAGAGTAATGCGAATGTGCCGTGTACCCTTTGGCCTGGTTAGCAGCCCTTCGATGCTTCTCTGTGTAATCGAGAAGCAAGTGGAGAACTTCAAGGACATCTATCCTGAGACGACAAGTGTTCTGGAGAAGGCGTTCTACATGGACGATCTAGTCTCAAGTGTTATAAACCGATTGAAAGCAAGAGAACTCAAAGAGCAAAGCTCGAAAATATTCTCGCAAGCCAAGTTCAACTTGCGTAAATGGAAAACTAACGATGCGGTACTTCAAAAGGAGTGGGAAATTGATTTGAAGAATCCAATCTGCAAGGTGCTCGGAGTAAATTGGAACATGACACGTGACACTTTGTCCATCAAGTGGGACAAAGACGTTATCACAGATGAACTCACCAAACGCAAGCTACTAGGATTAAATGGTTCTATATTTGATCCGATTGGCATAGTCGAGCCTGTACGGTTACGACTGAAGGAACTACTCAGGCTGGCCTGGAAACTGAAGATTGGCTGGGACGAGCCTATTCCTAGTGAAATTGGACAAGAGTTCAAGGATATCCTTTCAGGAATGTCTCGATTGGCCTCGATCGAAATACCTCGATATATTCCTCAAGCTCAAATGCTGTCAATCTTCTGTGATGCCTCCGACCGCGCTTTCGGTTTCGTGGTGTGCATTACCGACAAGGAGGACAAGAATCACTTTGTTCTCTCCAAGAGTAAATTGGTGCCGGCGAAACCTCGAACAACACCCGAGTTAGAACTGGCTGCTGTAACCGAAGCCGTAGAATATATTCCCTACCTGCGACAATTTTTTGGCGATATAACCATGACAGTTATCGTTTGGTCGGACTCGACTATAACCCTCGGCCGTTTGGACAACGATGTCAACAAATATGGCACGTTCGTTGGAAACCGATTAGTTCGTATCCATAGAATCTGTGAGAAACATCCCACGAAATTCCGGTACATCTCTACAAAGGTCAATCCAGGAGATGTCTATTCTCGACCAAAGACTGTGGACGAATTTCTTCATCTCAAGCCATACGAACTCAACATCAAAGTGAAGGAGTTACTTCAAAAAGCCGACTCACTAGAGCTACCCAAAGTGGACTTGTGTGGTGCAGTCATGGCAAAGAGAGAAGACCTGGTGGACATTCCCGGTTTTGAAAAGATCGGCGAGTGGGACAAGCTGGTGAAACAAGTCATGACACTTGTTCGATTCACGTGCACTTTTATGCCCAAATGCGAGCCAACAATTCGGCAGGCTCTGTGTTATATTTACAAGATGATTCAGAAAGAATGCTCGGAGGAGTTGCTCAATCTTGACTTGCCCTATTTCGAAGATGAGCGTGGTATCATTCGAGTCAGAACTCGAAACGCGAACGACTACCCGGTCTGGATACCAAGAACCTCGCGGGTCGCAGTGATGATTGTCAGACATTGTCACCTTAAAGTGATGCATATGAAACGTCGCTGGACTAAAGCGATCGTCCAAGAACAATATTATATTGCGCGTATCAACAAACTGGTGGATCGAGTTATATCAACGTGTAAGAAATGTCAAGAGAAGGACAAGAAGCGCATGAAGCAACCAACTGGTGACTTGCCCTATTTTCGTGTGACGGAATACGACCCGTTTGAATGCATCGGGATAGACTACTTTGGCGCGCTCTATCTGAAGAACAGGCGCAAATGTTATGTATTGATTGTGACCGATTCGGTGTCAAGAGCTATACACCTGGAGCTGGTGCATGACCTAACGGCTGGATCGTGTCTGGCCGCACTGAACAACGTTTTTAACATTCGAGGACTCCCAAGTGTGATTGTGAGCGACAATGGCTCCAACTTTACAAGAGCCGAAAAAGACCTACGAAAGCTTATAGCGAAGACCCAAGAAGCTTCGCAGCAAATTATTGAAGATTTGAAATGGTTCTTCAATCCGCCTAGATCTCCCTGGTGGGGTGGATGGTACGAACGCCACATTGGCACCATCAAGAATGCGCTAAAGAAAATTAATGGTTGTCCTACTGAGTTTCAGCTGAGATATGTGCTGAACGAAATTAGCGCAGTAGTAAACTCGCGTCCATTATTCCCAGAGGACTCGAGTAAAGAAAAGATTATTACGCCTGGACATTATCTTATCAATCGGAGTTTCAAGTCAATCCCTATTGGATTCAAGAGAATCGACTCATTCAAAACTCTGAACCAAGTTAAACGATGGAGAAAGGTCTTCATCAAGTTTTGGAAGTCGGAATATTTACGCCAATTGAGTATTCACTTCAACCGAGAGAAGGTCAATCAAATACAAGTGGGTGATCTAGTCCTAGCACCTGGAGATGATCACGATGATAAGTGGAAGATGGCCCGAGTGGAATCAGTCGAGATTGGCCCCGATGGAGTCGTGCGACAAGTCACGATTCGACACGGCGATGGTTCTAGCGATACACGATATGGTGGCCAGTCACGAGCCCGACGTGGTGGATCGCGTCAAAAGGTCTTCATGCGGACCGTACAGAATTTGGTCAAACTGGAATTGGACATTCCTCGTGGCCCGGGAGAGTGTCACTCGAACAGTGACGACAACTCATTCGAATTCGGTGGCGAACGAGTGGCCGCTTTAAAAGCCGATCGAGTTGGTTCGATCGGTCATTTATTACCCTTTTGCTTTTTGGAAGGTTTGGTTTGCTCAGTGCTTTCCGGTTAGCCTTGGGTGTTATTAACACGTGGCTTCTACTTCTAAAGGTTCCTTTGGCGCAAGTTGGTTCGAACCAGGACTCGTAAACCAGCTTTCGGTGGACACCAAACTTTGGTTGCCAAGTCTAAAGACTCACAAGGCCTGGTTGGCTACACCCCTCTCATTCACCTCATCTATTACCATCACCTTTTGTTTGTATTAAATCTATTTAATTTTACTGGTTTCCTGGTCACTTGAGTCCTGTGCAGACTCACCCGATAACTTCTGATTCGACTACCTAAGGAGCTTACAGTCCCTTTCGGTTGTGCCGATCCCGTATCGCCACACAGAGTGCCCAAGTAGGTGGCCATACTCTTGGGTGCAATCTCAATCAAATACATTGGCACCAAACTTGAACCAACGCCTGTATGAAGTCCCAAGACGAATCGACCTGCAATAAACGCAACAACACTTTCCAAATATTTTGAAACAAAGCCCAGGAACAATCCAACTAGGCAAATCAGTGCATTCACGAATAACAATCCTCGTCTTCCAATAGAATCAGCCAAATGACCAGCAAATATCGATCCAACCAGTGCTCCTTCCAGCAGAATGGACACAGCAATAGACCACCACAAAGCAATTTTACCATCGTCAGCAATTGTGCCAGTATTTTCAATCAACGAATGGTTAAAGAATTGTTTGAACACTGCTTCGGGTGTGTTCACAAAGCCAAAGTTGAATCCAGACGGGAAGGAACTGGTGAGGAAGGATACTCCCGCTGCTAAAAACAATTTCAAGGTAAGAACTTCTTTGGACTTAAATACTTCAGTAGATCCATTCAAATTCTTTTGCTTTGATTTGAACATGTTGGAATTTTTGAAATATTTTATCGAATCACTACTAGATTTAAAACAAAACAAAAAACCATCAATAAATGAAAAAAATCATCATTAATAAAGTAAATTCCAATGGCAGTAGCGAGTTTTTTATATATTTAGCTGTTCAAACAGGTTTATTGCGCTAATGCATTGATTCAAGCAAAGAGTACTATTTGTTCCTTTATGTTCGAATAAAATCTGCGAATAGACGGATTGAAATAGTACTTTATGTTCGTATACAAGGACATATATACCACTAATGAATTACAGGTATTGACACAGGCTGTGGATGTGTGTGCACGTGGACAGTTGTTTGATTTTATGTTAATGCACATGATGCGAAATAGAATGTACCAATGGTGCATTATTAAATGGTATTACGAAATGGTCAGTCTATTGATTGATTTATTCGTTAATGCAGGACAATGGATTTACATATTCGTCGTAAACGGAGACTTTGAATATGTAGAATAATTTAATATTTAATTTAATAATTACTCACTTCAATATATTGTCATAATACAATTTTTCAAAATTCAATAACATTTTTGAAATATTACTAAAAACTTTAATTTGAAATTGTAAAATTTAAATCAGTTAAACAATTATCAAAATTTAGAATTGCTTAACCAAATTGAAAGTTATTTGCAATTGCAAAGAATTAATTTTGAAAATAGTTATTTAATTTTAAAGTTATCAAAAAAATTTGCATTGCAGGTTAACAATAAGATTTTGGTTTTAAAAAATTCAAAACAATTGTTTTATATTTAATTGAGCTTATGCAGAATTTTCAATGTTTTCGAAGCTAATCTGCGTCTGCTTTAAGGTTATTTTCAGGGTAAATTCAAAACTCGTTTTTCACATTGCTAATAAAAACAATAAACCAAAAATGAGTCAATTTTCCAATTTGAGAATGTTACTTACAAGTAGAGTGTCTCTTGCACTGTTCATGGTTGCATTAGTTGGGCCATCAGTTGGGAGAGTTGCTTGTGAGACACGTCGCATCCGTTCGAGCAAGCAGCAAGCAAACTTTTTGCTACACTTCATGTAGACAAATTCACGGTGTTCTGGAGCCACCTGAATAGTAACTTCTTGTGCACCTTCGGGCAAACAGATCTGGACAACACTGCTCTCGGGGTTGGGCTGTAAGAAAATAAATGTTATGACAAATAGATCAATCAATGATTATTGAAACTACTTACCATGTTGGTAGAGGTCTTGAACACCGAAACACACTGAATCAAACGACTCAACTGGTCTCGAGTGGCATTTCCTGCACAAACCACATTTTTGATTGGTTGAAATTGTTCCATATTTCCCGGGAATCCTTCAATACCGTCAAACCCAGAAAATACAAACCAAAGCAAAAAGATCTGACAAATAAGTTTAATCGGCGAATGTTTCTCCATTGCTTTGGCTTTTAGAAATTTCAAAGATATTAAATAAAAGTTGAATATGATAAAATATGCAATATACTAAATGAAGAATGATAATGCCTGTCAATTTATATACATTTTTAAAAAGTGTAATTAATTACTTAATTAATACTTCAAAAAACGATTTGCGATTCGAAGAATCACTTTCAATTATTTCAAAGCAATTCAATACGAAGCTGTGCAAACATTGCTCCTAAATTAAACATTAGTTACAGAGACTAATTTCCACATTTTTTTTTATTAAATCATTATTGTATTATGAAAAAGACATTTTGTACATTTTTAAAATAAAATTCAAAGGAACAAGATCATTAATTCCCAAATTAAAAATCCAAAACTATTTGCTTTTATGGCGAGTCACATTTTATTGTCAACATTGACATTTGGCCACTCAACTGCAAATGCAAATGAGCATTGTCAAGTGCATTTTATCGCAAAGTACAAAACGTACATTTTTAAGAATTGCAATATTCATTTTATTTAATAATTTTTAAAAAATATCACTTATTCAAAATCATAATTTAATTTATTGAATTTATTAAATAAATTATTAAATAAATAAATTGATGTAACCATTTTTAGACCAAATCATACAATTCCATAAAAATTTCAGGTATGCTTTCGCCACAAAATTGTAGAAACTTTTTAATTTCACTAAAAAACAATTCCAATTGATCCAAAAGGTGCATCAACGAAAGGTATCTGTAGTTGGCTTCCTGTTTGTTGTGTTTGTGTTGCAAATATCTTTGTAATATTGAACAATAAAGATGGTAATGATATCTAAGTGAAATTTGGGTTTAGGGATTGTTTGACAAATTTATGAAAAATTTATGCATATAAATTTACCTAATATTTTCTGGACAGGATAAATTGTGTTGAGATTTGAATAATACGATTGCTGATATCTGTGAAATGACAAATGTATTATATTTTGTCTTAATCGTGTCATAAATTCAATACCAAATCTCGAATGTTCACATCATTTTCCATAGCATTGTGCAATTCATAAGAATTCTTTTTTGATAGATTAAATATTTCTTCACTTTTTAAACACTCTGCAACAATATTGTTTTCAATGAAGAATGCATTTGTTTCCGATTCATCCTGTAAATTTGATAATATCCTCAATTAATATTAATTCCACAAATTCAAATATATCTGTACAATAAACATGAGAACTCCATCTTTAACAAAATTAAGCTGAAAAGTAAACCAAATGGTAGTCAAATAGAAATATGCTGGTTTGAGCATTGTCAACTGGTCCTCACTGGACAGACTGTTGAAAACGCCAAAGTTCTGACAAAAGTCGATTGTCTTTTTGATGTACAGTAGATTGTGCGTTAGAGGGGAACCTTCCAATTCTTGTGGACTTTGAACTCGGGTGATCGTTTGTGCAGTCGATTCATAACGAAATGTTGAGATTGCATTTCGCGCCTCGATGATGCATTCCAATTCAAATGAATTCAGTTCGAATGATCTGAGTCTTTTGCTGTGCAGATCAAATTGATCAATGTTGGTGATTTCAGTAATTGGCTTAAAGCTTTCCATATGGAAAATATTTTTAAGAATACTTATATCGAGCATGTTTTCAATTCGGTTAGCAATTTTGTTAACATTTTTAGGCTTTCTCTTTTTCATGCCAATTGCGAAACATTTGGCCAGTCGACATTTTGCACAATGTGCTCGAGTGTATGTATCGATTGGACAATTTCCGCCATAGTCGCACCTAAATGACTGTATCACAAAATTTTCAACATTCAAACATTTATTTTCATCAAATGATAATTTTAAAAAAGCAAACCTCAAGTCTCGACGAATATCTACAAAAGAAAACTTTGCACGAGTCACATGTCAGACCAGAATAGTTATATCCTAAATTTTCATTCAACTATCATTTTAAAAAAATCACACAAAATATTCCTCATAATTACCACTGGCAATTCCATCGCAAACGCAGCATCTTTTCGTTGAACTCATATTTGTACAATTTTGCAAATCAAACTTTTATTAAAAAAAAAAGAATACGAGCCTTACTCGCATTCACAATGAAACACATTTTTGTGTCACATGTGTGTCTTTTTATTTGCGCGTGCAATTAATCTCCAAAGTAATTAATTAATCTCATGATATCATCCAATGTTCAATGTCACTTATATTCGTACTTTGCTAGACAAAAGTATTGAAACACAAGTTAAAAATACTTAGTTATCATCAAGTGATATAAATGTCATTCTACATTAAAAGATACTCAATGGCAATTATAATCCAATATGCACATAATCCCACGGTGACTCACTTAGTGCTCACTTGCAATTGCCTATTTTCACATCAAAGCTCCAATTGGATCAATTGCCTATTAACAATTTGCACTTTTTTTGTTATTTTAATTGATAACAATGTATCTTTAAACTATAGGCCTAATTATGTGATGACCGTAAAATATCCTTTTTGGATCATTGACAAACATAGTAACCATGACCAGGTTTTCATTATTGATCGACAGTCAACGGAAGTCACTTTTGGGTTTGTTTGTTAATACAATAATATTTGTAACAATCTCCTAACTTTTCTCTCATATTAATAATTATTCTGTTGTTTGTGCCTAAATTCGGAACTTTGTAACATTAATTATTTTAATCAAAGTCATTTATGATAATTAATTTAATGTCATAGTGTTTATGATACTTTTCATAATGAGAGATTAATTAATTTAAATCATTAAATATACTTTTGCAAATTATTTTGGAATATTAAGAGAAGAAGATTTATTACCAAATTGTGTGATCTGTGGTAATGTGGATCGACTGATCGATAAACAGCTCGAACACTTTTTTACCTTTGTGGACAAATGTAGAATCTTACAAAATCAACTGATACCAATACATGCAAAATTGACCATACAACAGAAGAAACTAGAACAAAAAAATTTATAATTTAAAAGAATAAAAATAAATTCAAAATAATACTTCAAAAAACGATTCAAACGACACGAGTCCAAAGTTGGCATACGTAATGCCATACTTTTTCTTTGCATAAAACTTTTCCCCATAAAAGGCAAGTTTGAGTTTGAATCTCAAATCTTGTCCAATTTGTTGTCGTTTCTTTGTCCTACTTTTGCCCGTGCACAGGCCCATCAGTGGTCGAGCGCATGCGTGAATTCGATTTCGATACATTGCAGCAACAATGTGATAGTTGAAGATGCACAACAACTGAATTGCAATGAAGAAAACATAGGTGAACAGAGTGGGAGGGGTGAAGTGATGACCATTGATTTGTAGTTCAATCAACATGTAAGTGCTGGTGGGGGACATGATCACGATGAGTACCAACAAAAGTTGACTGAAAGTAGCTCGATTGAAACTGGAGATTACCACAAATGTCTTTGAGTGATGTCGAATGAAACAATTGAGCTGAATGTTGTTGAAACGATTTGCAAACAAAAGTCTATTCACTTGTTTCAGTTGAATAAACATAATGAGAGTGAAACGAGCCAAACCGAGAATCATTAAGGTGAGACTGATGCCGATTTGGGTGTGAAAAACATTCAGTAAAATACAATTCACATTGAACACTAGCACACAGACAAGTCCTTGTAAAGTACCAAATGCATATGACCAATATTCACTAATGAGCAGATACCAGGATGCAAGCCAAATAAAGCCCAAAAAGAGACATTCTTCAAAGATGAACATTTTCCACATGATTTTGATCGCTCGATACTGCTTTTCAAGTACAACTTGAATTGGAACCTTGTTACCACCATTATTGAGTTCCACTCTACTGTTCAAGAAGAATCGTGTATCATTTCGAATCACAATTTGATACAACAGTAAAAATCCCATTGCAGTTTGTCGATTCTGTGCACTTTTCACATACAAAATATGATTGTAGCCAATTGTACCGATGCCATAGATTGCAATCAACAGATTGAGCACAGGCGGGGTGTGCAACATGAGCGACAGGTCGTATGCGATCAAACGGGTGAAATGACTCAAGGAAGGGAAAAGCCATAACAAAATGGAACGAAAACATATGACAAAATGAAGTAGCACAATTAGATAGTACTCGAGCTTCAACTTCCATTCGCCGTGAACTGTTTTGAGCCAAATTTCGTTGAGGAAAACTTTCACAATTCTATCTACTCGCAGGAAATCAAAAATACGAGAATAGTTCATCGTGTATTTCAAATTGTAACAAAAATAATTTCAACATTTACTCGAGCTTATATACTAAATGGTAGAAAAAGTGCCATCGGACAGGAAAATTAATGTTCCAAATTGTTAATTGCCTTGTTTACCAAACGAGCACGAGGTTAATTAATGATATATTCACATTTGTTTGTGAGCTTCTTTTTACATATAAATTTTAAAAAATCACTTTTTAATTACCCAAAATGTTACATTTGCAACAATCAATATTGTCCTACATTGTGCCGTGCTTTCTATGACGGAAAACAGAATCGTACATTGAACAAACTGTGCGTTCCCGATCTCTGTGTACGTTTACAATAGAACGTGTCAGTGGTGTTATCAAAAGGCACATTACGACAATCTTTACAAATTCTCTTGAAAGTGTCCAAATACTGGTGCGAATGCATCCAACCCTCTCGACAGTGTTCACGTTGACTGTAGTAGTTGCCCGTACAGCAGTGCTGATCAGTGCCAAATGCTTGACAGGGAGATTTGCATGCAATCACTTGGCCGGTTCGGTTGAACAGACTCAGTTCCAGGGGACAGAGGGGCTCAATGGTGGAGGTGAAGGTTGTGATGTAACAGTTGAAATGATCGGGTCCGCGGTGGTGGAGAGCGGGCCAAATTTGCATGGGAACATTCGCACCGTCAACTAGATTCAATTCGTAGTGATCGTGGCCGTATTGACCGTCGAGGTTAAAGTGAGCTACGGTGGTGGGACCAGTGGGACCAGAACCAGCGCATTGCATTTTACCACCTTTATAGATTCTAATTAGACTGAAGAAGGTTATCAATTTGATCCAAAAACTCACCACAATCACCAGTCTGACAATTTCCCATTTGATCACAATTGGTTCGACCCCAAATTCGCCCCGACCATCCTTCAGGCAAATGCAGTATCGTCATTTGACCAGGAGCCAGTGTAAAACCTCCATGCATAGGTAGGATACTACCTGGATTGTTTACAATTCCTGGATAAACAGGAAATGTACAATAGTTGGTCAGATGAAATTCATGTTCGGCTAAAACATTAGAACAAATAGCCACAAATAGAAACAATAAGACAAATTTCATTTTGGATCTAAAAATCTAAAACCACCCAAAAGTAATGAAGTCGCATTTTTGAGATGTGCAAATTTAAACGAAACAAAAGTCACAAGATCCTAAGAGGATGCCAATTGATATGATCGATATCGACAAGGATCTCACTGCAATTGGCAAGTAAACAAGTTCAAGTGCCACTTAAATATATTTACAGGGTGTCACTTTATTTAAGTCACTTTCAAACTTTGTTTGCTATTTTTAATTTTTTTTGTAACAAATTGTAACGGTAAAAAATTACAAACCAATTTCACTAATTATCTGAGCAATTAAATCGAACTTTTAGTTTCGGTCAATTAAAGTTTGATAATTTAAAATATTTATTAATAATTAAAAAATGAATTTAAGGCAAACCATACAATTTGTAAATATCTCTCTGATATATCTTTCTAAATCCTTGTCGATTAATTTTCATGGTCGCTGTAAGAAACCCGGCCGCAACGGTCCACTCCTCATGACACAGTTTAATCTTTTGTGGAATCTCCATTTTGTTGAGTCCTGCTTCGAGTCCAAAGTTGTGTAATTCGTGAGTTACTCGTTCAACTATTTCACGATCAGTACAAAGTTGTTCGAGAGTTAGTGAATCGGGTTTGTTTAATTCTTTGGATAAATTCTTCAATGCGGCAATGTTTGGACAAATGAACGCAATGACATACAGCTGATTCGAGTCACCATAGACACATACATTTTCAATGTATTTGAAACTCTTGAGTTCGGATTCAACTTTTCCCAGTGAAATGTACTCTCCAAACTGAAGCTTCACCAGATCTTTCTTACGATCAACAATTTTGAACGTTCCATTGGGGAACACCTCGCCAATGTCACCTGTTTTGAACCACTTAACTCCGTCTTTCTGCTCGAATGCTTCTGCGGTTTGTGAAGGTAATTTGAAGTATCCTCTCGTAATTGAATCTCCACCAGCGACAATTTCACCACGAGGATTTGGTTTGTCACGAACTGAGTAACCACCTTCAGGCCAGTCGATTAGACGGATTTTCATGTTGTGGAGTGGAGCTCCGATTCGACCTATGGAAAGGTCTTCAATGTCGGAAGCGGTCACGCCGCCTGTTGTCTCAGTGCAACCATATAACTGAGGGATTAGAGGTTAAATATGAGAAAATAAAACGTAGGAAATAAAGCACAAAAATCAACTCACAATATGAAATTTAACATTCAAGAATGCTCTCATCACTCGATGAGTATCGGGACTCAATGGAGCGCCACTGATGAACATGAACTGCACCTTCCCACCGAGTTGTGCTTGCACCTTTTTGCATATCAATCGATTGATCAGTGGAGTATCATATCCGAGATTGACCCAAAAGTTCTTATAGGCACAAATGTACTTGAACAGATCTGTCCAAAATACGCAACGACCCTCAAGTCTGCTTGTCAACGATTTTCTGATTCTGTCCAACACCAGTGGCACTCCAGCCATTACTGTCGGTTTGAGTACTTTGATGTCACCATTCTGCCCGGCCATGATTGAAGTACTATTGTCGGTCATGGTGTGCGGTGAACTGTAACCGAGTCGACCACCGCTGCTGTAGAAGTACAGTTCACAGTCCATTTCGATCGAATGTGCCAGTGGGAGATAGGCCAAATAGCAGTGTTGATCTTTGCTCTCGAGTTGTTTGTGCAACATTGAATAGAGCGATCGTAGCTCTTGCATCCAGTTACGATGTGTTTGAATGACCCCTTTTGGATGGCCAGTCGAGCCGGAAGTGTACTGAATGATGGCAATGTCGTCTGGCTTGGGTGAACTATAGCTAACATCGCCTTCTAAAGTGTTTCTTCCCAATGCAAGCATTTCCGTAAAAGTAATCAACTCAATTTTCCTTCCCAAACTGACAGTTGCATCATCAAAGTCTTGCTGCGTTACATTTCCAAACTTCAACAGACCTTTGTGTTGAACTTGAATTACATAAATTTTACGAATATTAGGAAGTCTATGCACAACTTTCAATATGTTTGGTAACAAATCTTCAGTTGTGATCACGTGTTCAACCTCAGTTTCATTGACACCAAAAATGATTCCTTCGAGTCCTAATGTTGCGTACAGTGTTGCCACAATTGAACCAATGCGGAACAGTGCCTGAGCACATAGAAACCATTCCATTCTGGTCTCGGAAAAAATCACCACTGGCTGTTGATATCGAATTCCATGTTTACAGAAAGCCCTAGCCAACTGTCCAATTTTGCGATCGACTTCTTCATTAGTAAACCAAACATAATCAGGCGCCAAATCAAATTTGGTCAACACCTTTCCACACTTTTCATCCATCACTTGACAAACATCACGAACTTTACGATAACCCAAACATTTCTGCTTCAGTGGAAACAACTTCACCGTCATTTGTTGCAACTCTGCAATAGTTTTGGCTTCAAATACGAAAAAATCTTTACACACTTCATGCTCAGGCCGAACACGAACATAGGCAGAGTACGGATCTGATGGATTCTCGAGTTGAGCACGAACACGACAGTTGGCATACACTTTCTTCCAGGGATGTTGGTACAAGGCGTAGAATGGAGTGGTGAGTAGGTCGAATGTTAAAAGTATGAATTTGATGAGAAGTAAAACAAATGAAGATATTGAAGCTTCGAAAGTTGGCAAAAATTTGCACATTTTTATGCAGAGACCACAACAACTTCAATATATATAAATTCACAATGCAAAGCAATGTTCAAATGCGCCACACAATATATATCGATTGCACGACCTTTGATTTCTTACGATCCATTTACTTTTATTATCTAGAATTGATATTTCTAGTGTACCACTCGATCATTAGTGGAGGTTCATTTGAGAGCACAATAAAATATGGTGTTTTCCATACAATTTCTTTTTGTCTGACACTTTTTCTGATTAGTTAATGATTTATTCTGTAAAACACCAAGACAAAATTGTAGATAAAATTATTATTGGAGTTTCAGGTGCAGTAAAAAAATAATTGTCACTTGGGTTAATTGGTCATTTCAATCTGATTGATAGCGTTCAAATGACGGGATTCGAAATTATTTTGAGAGTTTGTTTGAACGACTTGTGTTGAACAATATATATGTCATTGTCACTACCTTATCTGTCTCTATTTGCTGTAAAGACGTCAAACATGAACAAATGTAGAATGCTGTTTTGTCATAAAGAAGCTGTTTGTGCTTAATTGCAAGTTGAAAAGTACAATACCACAAGAAGGCGATAATTTATTTACATTTCAACCAACTTTTAACATCCACTATGTCTCCTAAATCCAAAGTGAATCAAAAAGGGAAACCACACCAATTTTCTTCTCAAGAATAAATTAACACTCAAATGGGCAAGACGAAGTGTTAATTGAAAGCAACTAAACTGGCTTCTTGAATAATCCAGACCATAAACAATTCAACAGTCGAGTCAAATGTGTGAATTATTTTATTGATGTAACAAACAAAGTAAAAAACCAATTTCCAAGATTCAAAAACAAAAATTTTATCATTGTTCATTGGAAATTAAATGTTAAACATTAAATGTCATTGTACGAAATCAAGGGCGTTATATCTTTTCGTGAAATGCAAAAATGCAAATTAGAATCGGTTTTTAATTGAAAATAAACAAAAAGAAGAGCTGTTTGTGAAGAATATTGCCTGTTTAATCTGGAACAAATATTTAAATTTTAAAATAATATTTTTTAAACAAAAACAGATGAATCAATACAATTGAGATTTTAAAATCAATAGCATTATCGAGAGAAATTTCGGTTTGCAATTATTATTACTTTAAAAATGATTAATAAATAATATTTTATTTTTATTTTTAATTTATGTATTTTATTTGTGCCATTGAATTGAATCAATTGGTCATTCTAATCAAATTGGTATTGATTTTAGCTATATTGCAATATGTCCATGGACAAATCTCGAAAAATATTAAATCATTTGTCATTGTTAAGGCTTTGATATTCTCTTAAATATTTTTACACAGTGAATTGTAGAAGACTTTTATCGAATCCTAGAGAATTTCCGAAACCTGATCATTGTTATCTCCTGCAATGAGCACCGTAACATTGCATCCATCTTTCATGTTGTACTCTGACAGTGTGTGACCATTCTTCAACACAGTAGATGGTCCAACAGTTGGCTTGAGAATGAGTCGTAGAAATTTAGTCGGCACTCCAAATGCATCTCCGATTGAATTGCCAATGACACTTCTCAAGTCATCTACTGTGTCAGTTGGCTCACCAAATAGTGTGCCACTTTGACCAGGAACGGGGTGGTAGTTTATTCTCATTTTGTGCTTAATTGTGTACAATTTACAATGTATTAATATTTTTAAAAATCTAAAAACAATCAGACTTACTTACCAATAAAAGCAAAAAGGCAAAACTTAGAGAGAATTGTTGAGATGAAAATATGTAAGATGAAATGCCCAAATTGTTGTAAATGTCACCATAAGAGGACTTCTATTAAATACATCTGTTAAGAATGCAATAGTCATCTCAAATTGGTGATTAGATTAGATTATTGCCAATCAATATAGAGCATGTAGTAAATTTCTGTTAAATCTCACTAGTATTGACAATGGAGGGGAAAAACATCTTACAAATTAACAAAGACTAAAGATTAAACACTGCTCAATAAATTTGATAAAATCTACAATGAGTCAAGACTATGACTCATATTGTATGAGGAGAAATTTATGATATGTACCAGTTATGAACTTTGATTGTTTAATGTACACGGACAAAAATGCCACCACCACTGTATTGATTGATTGTTATACACCAAATAGTCACTGTGACTCACTGCAGAATAGCTAAAATCAAAGTGAAAACATTGATGACGTAAATCACGTTAAGAAATCGTATTGAAATGTAATACTCGTATCAATGAGTCATTTATTGAATGTTTAAATTGAAAATCTAACCATGTTTTCATATGCTTGTGTTTAATCAGAAAGACTACAAAGTACACAAACTGAACAATGGTCTGTTCATAGAATATATACAGCAGATAACAGAAAGTGACAATGAATGAGAGAATAAGATGATGCTCATTGGTGCACTCCAAAAGCAATTGTAACCACGCATTTCCAAACAGTGATTCGCCAAATGGGAATTTATCGATCGAAACAGGAGGTACAGACTCAAAGAGGAGAATTTGTTTCGATTCTTTTTCGCGTTCAATCGTGCCAGCAATTTATGCTGCAGATGGGACAAGTGAGATTGTTTGATCATGACATTTAAAATTTAATGAATCATTTTTTTAATTTGAATTTTAATAAAAATATTTTTAAATCTCGAATTTGTTTGTTAAATAAATTGACACTTTTATTGTTCAAAACTCTGTTTAAAAGATTTTTATTTAAAGAAAACGTTTGCTCATCGACAATTCCCTTCGTGACCTGTCACGCGGGCAATTGAGTTTTTTTGTTTAAATTAAATTAGTAGACCTTCTTTTGATCTAAAATAGCCATAAACAAAAAGCTAATATAGGAGAAAAGCTTAAAATAAAAATAAAATAAAAACATTAATTTTTTACATTTTTACATTCTACACATTTTCATAATTTACCATTTCAAACATCTTTGAGTTGATTCGAAAGTTATTTGACAGTGTAAAAGAAATTTGGCTAATGCTTCGATGACTCGCCGCTAGGGCATCAATCTAATATTAGTATTTAAAAATAAAATAATTAAATTAAATTATTAAAAATAGATAAACCTACTTTCAGTAGATGTCTTCGTGGAACATTGCAGTGATTGAGACGATAAATTTGACAAAACTTGAGCATTTGTTTGAATATTTGGCCATTCCAATAGACCACCAGTGAGCACTCGGCTGTGAGCACAATCAAAATGAGCACAAATTCCACTGAAAAGAATGCAAAAAAGTGTCTCATAATGCCAAGCTCATTTGAGGTGAAGAATAGTGCATAGGCCAGATAGCAAATTTGCAGTGTGTACATCACAAAGTAGATGGTCACATACTTGGCCCAAAATGCATTCTGAGCTGCGATTTCGTCGTATAACTGTAACATTTCGTGCGAAAATGCACAAAATTGACGCCAATATTTAAATTTTGCTCGATTTGTAGTCAATTTCAATTTCAAAGCACGAATTTTTCTAAACTTGTGTTTCTGTTTAATACGAATGTATCGCACCGTGAGCACAAAGTACAACAAATTAGCAATATCTACGTATGAACAATAAATGCACAACAGCACAATGATCAGCGCTGTGTAGACATCACCTGCCGAGCCAGTCCACGAAAATCGGATAAAATTGCTTAGAAAGAAAGCCAAACAGTCCAGCCATATGATTACAAACAACATAATAATGAATTTTAGATATTTTCTTCGAAAGTCGACGATCTGTTGAGCCACTTTTCGCTCGATAACTCGGTGATTGCAGATTAGTGTTTGACTTTGTCCGATTAGATACATGTTATACCTTGGGGGCAACATTGGATCAACCAGATTACAGACACAAATTGCGGCAAACATGCACACTCCATTTGCAACTATGATATCGCCTTCCTTCCAAAGTTGCTGCGGAAATAAAAGATGCGTGATGAGACGGGGCATTCCATTGGGCGAGTAGTGAAAATTGTTACAATAGAACACATACAAATAATCTGAAATGACAAACAATAGGACCAGGAATGGAATCAAAAATTCACGATTGATTTTTCCAAATAATTTTTGACAATGATTCAATGCATCAACTTTGACAGGATCAAAATTGTGATACAATCCATTTGCATGATTCGTCAGTAGAGTAATGATTATCCTTGATGATTTGAACAAAAGTTCTCCAAGTTTTCGGTAGGCTAACATTTTTTACAATATTTAAAATTCTTTTTCAATTAACGAAAAATATATTCCTTTTTATCATATTTCAAATTAAAATTATTTGGAAAGTTCATTAAAATTAATTAATTTGTTGGCTAATAAAATTATTTTTAAATTAAATGTGTTTTATTTGAAACATAAGCAGTAGCCTATGGTTACCCAAACAAAGGTAAAGGTTTCACATAGAGAATTTGAAAAAATCAATCAAAAGTGCTAAATTTAAAAATTATACAGAATTTTTATTGTGCGATTATTATAATAATTAAATAAATTATCATTCATTCTCTTTCATTCATTCTAAAAAACCGCATCATTAAAAAATAAATTATCACCATTCCCAAAAATCAGTTCAATCAATCATTTTTGCTTCGAATTGCCATTAACTCTATCAACAATATTATATACAATTATCCCACTGCTGACTAGACATTGCATTTAATCATCATCATCACATGTTACTGCAGTGATCATTTGTGCTGTGCTGTGCAATATAACATGACATTGAAAGTGGAAACTACCTGATCTATATCTCGGTTTAATGACGTTAAACCTGTACATTTGTTGATTGGAAGTACGTGACAGCACACAAACAGTATACCATGTAGTGGTTGGATTGTTGTGTTGTTATCATTCATGAGAGTGTTTTGCTTATTTGGAAGTTTGAAGAGAGCTTATATGCTGCTACTGCCAACTTGGCATATCCACTCACAATTGTACATTGACAAGTCCACAAGCAAAATTAATTTGGCGTGCAACTTTAACTTTAAGCATCCAAAATGTCTCGAACTCCCAAAGTGAATTTGAAAGGTAAACCACGTGAATTTTCTACTCCAGATGAAATTGACGATCAAATGGAGGAAGATGAAGAGGAGATTGACGACACTGGCGCCCAAGAGGCAAAAGACAAGAAGTCAAAAGGCGCAAACAAGTTGATTGAGGTCAAAAATCCAAATCTTTCCAATTCGGAAGACTCTCGACCATCTCGTCGTGAAAGAGAGGAACTTGAACAGCACGAGGAGCGAGAACGTTACCTCAAACAACATGCAAAGAAGGCTGATTAAACCAAATCGGACTAAAAACTCAAATTAATGAATTGTTTACGAACTTTACTGAATTTGTTGTTGTTTTAATAAAATTAATGTAAAAATAAAACTTGATTTTTTAAAATCCAAATTCAATTAAAAATTTTAAGTTTTGTCTTTTCTTAATCTTTTTATACATTGAAAAGTTGATTTTGAAATAATCGTTGTCACAAAAATGACATTTGCCAACCTGACTGTTTTGAAGATAAATTTTTCATAACAAACACTTCATTAATTATTTTAATGTTCTTGTTTACTTTGTTTTGTGCTTATTATTTAGGTTATTAATTAATGAAAATTAAATAAAATTAATTATATTTTTGTTTGTTCGCGAAAGGACGGAAATTTTTATTAGTACAACTTTAAGCTTAATTTGAGACTGCTAATTTCAGAATTCAAATGTTGGTTTGAGTTGAGCCTGCAATTTGGAACCAGTGACTCAAAAATGACTTCCCTACCTTACTGCAGTGTGCAAAGTGGCCCATCAATGGGTTCACTCTACTTTGGAATCACATTTTGTCTTTCTGAATCGACAGATTGACCCAATTGGGGAAATTGGTCAAAATGTTGTAAAAATCGCAATCGAAAGCGCATTCATATTTTGCACTTTTGATTGTCATTTTCACTGGCGTGTACGGAACTTTTGGCTTACAATTCGAAGCCACCTCGCTGTACAATCTCACAAGCCTGGAAGAACTCCGCTCAAGTCCGTACATATTTACACATCAAATTTGTCCGCGCTCCATTCGTGCTCAAATTGATTTTGGCATTTGGTCGGACATTTTTTGCTTCAACTGGCATTTATCTCGCTTTGATTCTCACTCGAGCTGTGGATAGAAAAGCAAAAATTTACCAACTAAATAATGTGGTCATTTTTGGATCAAAAGGTATGTTTTGATTGCAATAAAAAAAATAGTTTAAATATTGTGTAAATACAGAATTGAGTGAACAAGAGTCCAAGAAGATTCTTCAGAATCGTCATCAAATCAAATGTCTGTTTCAATATCCTATTCTTTTGTTTGCAATTTGTGTCAATATCTTTTATCTATCAAATGTTTGGATTAATTCGACTTATTCGCTTACCTATCGATCGTTGCTTTATTGGGTGATTATATTTCCTATGTTTACTTTCTATATTGGTTACGGTAAGATGTTTACTATTTTTTTAAACAAATGACAAGTTTTTTCAAGTAGCGATCTTTGGTATATTGACTTACATTGTGCTTGCGAGTCGTTATTTTCGCATTCGACATCAGACTTTGATTACTCGTTTTGAACAAATCAACTCAAATTTGGAAAAAGTATCACAATTTCCCAATTGGCCACTAGTTTTGTCTCTCTGTTGGAGACAGTACTCTCAAGTCAACCGTGATTCTATCCACCTGTGCACCATCATCAGTGAACAAGTTCGCTTTTGCACGCCTCTTCTCTCGGTTATATTTTCGTTCTACATCACGGTCCAATGTTATCTCATTTACATTGTACTCTACATTGAGCTTCCACTGGTGCAAATGCAAATTTTCTATCTCGCCATTGTGCAAATCAATGTGTTTCTCTTTTTGATTATACGCGAAGGTGCTCAAATTGCTAAACATGGCCGACAATTAGAAGTTGCCAATAGAAAGTTTTGTTTCAAATTTATCCACAAAGGTGGCCCTGCAATATTTTTTGAATAAAGCACCGCTAATTAAAGTATGCAACATTTTATTTCCCATTTTCACAATCAAATCCATATTATATGACAATATAATATTTTTCAAATTGAAACATTCCAAAGCGCTCGTCGGTTTCATCCGTTTGCGTTCAAGCTGTTTGGCAATTGCCGAATCACCTCGAAGACATATCACGTGGTATGAACTAAATCAAACTTAATTAAATTGTAAAATTTGTTTTTTAAATATTAAAAAAATACTTTTATTTAGATCATTTCCTATATCAGCGGATATTTATGTTTTTTATTCAAAAAAATTGTGAATACATAATACATAATTTAAACCAATTAGATTAAATTCTAAAACAGCAAACAAAATAGTTGTCAATATTGGCAGTTAACAGATTAACAGTTGGTGGGCTCCCTGGGTCTTAAAAAGAAGGGTCTAAATTGGCGTATGATTAACAGTTGTGTGGCCGATGGGCTCCTGGGTCCAGAAATGAGTCGTTTGGATTGATGACACTGGCCAACTTTTGCAAGGTATTAAAGTAATGTTTTTTTTGTGTGATTTATAAAAAATTTAAAATATTTAAAATATATTTAGATACAAACTCTTCAAACAAACAAACTTTTTCAAGTATATTCATTTCGAGTATTTGGAAATCTTCGAATTACATCAAACACTTACAGTTTGGTGAGGATTTTAAGTGGAATTGAAGTTGATTTTAATTGTATCTTTCAAATAATTTCAGATCATTATTTACATTAGTTACTATTTCATGTTTTACGCAAAAAATTCCATTTCCAGCAAACATGACAAATGTAATCACTCAAATGAGTTAACTTTTCATGTAGACAATCACAAAAAAATTCAAATTGGAGCATATCGTCAGAATTGGTTTACCTTTTCAACCACTTACTTATCTAGATGAAAAAGTTATATTAACTGGCGAATATCACCTTACTACCTTCCCAGTTCCTAATCCAACATGTTAAGATTGAATCGCTTAATAATTTATTCAATAGGGTCATTGTTATTTAAAAAAACCAATAAAAGGTGTCAATGTTTCCGCTTAAAATAAGCCAATTCCTCCAGCGGTACAGCCACCTTCACCTCACTAGGTCCTGTATAGCTCTTACCATGTTGATCGATCCAAGTGCCAGCAGGAAAGTACACGTGTCTCTCAACATGTTTCGCCTTGAACACAGGTGCAACCAGAATGTCATCACCCAGCATGTATTGATCACCGATTGTGTATGCTTTCGGGTCATCAGGCGCAGTGTACCACAGTGGACGCACAATTGGACTTCCATCGGTGATTCGCTTTTTGGCCAGCTCGAGCATCAGTGGGACATGTTCCGCATGCAACGCGAGTTGCTTCTTGAAAATCGGAATGATTTCTGTCGAATGGATGTAATCCCAAGGTAGTCTGGTGAGAGATATACTCGGCATGAAGGTCACAGCTTGAATCCATCTGATCATTTGGTCCGCAGTGGGATCCAAATTGAAGCTAAGTCCACCCACAGAGTAGGGCACAACAAAGGAGTAGCCAGCAATCGAAATGGACAACATGTTTGGAATCAATTCGTGCAACTGTTGATCTAATGGCGTGTGCTCATAATTGGACATTCGCACCCAAACAGGCAAATGTTGTGTTCGGAAGGCATACTCGGATATGATGGAGGCATTGGGAATTTGGGTCGCTATCTCGAGATACTTCTGAGTGAGAAGACTTGGATACTTCCGGTAAAGTGGGTCGTGGAGTGTCGTCAAATTATCCACATCGTTTCCGGCAAATAACAAAAAAGTATCAATTTGCTTCTGATGACGGACTTCAGTGAACAAACTTAGAAGATGTTTGCTTTCCTCGGGATTGGACAAATCAAGAAAAGAAAGATTTGGACGACTTATCACTCCAATCTGCATTCCAACTTGAAATTTGTCCGCATGTATGCCCGACATGAATCTATCGTAAGGATACGAGTCATTCATCTCGATCATAGCACCAAATCGGCCAATGTCTTCTATATGGCCCATAACAAATTTGCCATTTCCCGGAAATCCTTCTTTTAGAATTTCACCTGGCACATGAAGGTCAGGTTGATTGATCTCCCAATTGAACCAATTTGGATGTGAGATCATTGACTCATCGGGCACTGCAGTGGGCTTTGGAATGTATCCTGAGTGATGAACCACGAAATCTGTCACAGTTCGCGTGTTTGTCGAGGTGAACAAGTGAATTTTTAGATCGAGATAGGTGGGATCTGTGTTCGACTCCATGTAGGGTACTTCTTTGTTGTTCACCGAAAAGCATAATTGCGGATCAGTGCCATTGGGATCACGTCTGATGAAGAGCGGAGATTGATAGTCGAGTAGAATGGCAAATCCATCAGAGTTGAGGAACAATTGCTCGAGTATGAACAAATGTTCGTATGAATGTTTGGGATTGAAAAGTCGATGGTAATTGAACAGATAGTTGAACTGTTGCTTTGGACTTGACTTGGTAACATCCATTGGCCATTGGGCGTGCATGCTTTGATAGGCGTTGAACCTAGATGATAATTTTCATTAAGATAAAAACATTAAGACCAGGAATACAAACCATTTGGCATCATTGAATCCATAGCTAAAGCAAACTTCTCTCTCCACATTCTGCCCACCGCCATGCCACAGCAAATAGTACTCAGACACATTTGCGCCTTTTTCCACAACCGAAAAATCCACAGTTGATTTATCGGAAAGATGCCAAGTCCAAAGTGAGGATGAATTTCTCATCTCAATCTTGTCAATCTCAGTTCCGTGAAGGGAAAACTTTAACGAGGGCTTAGTGGCTCGGTGTCGATTGGCCACGTTCACTTTGTTGCCATTGTACACGTGAAACAGCACTTCACCTGCAGTGTTTTTTGCTTCTTCATCAGTAATTGCACCTTGTGCTAGATGACTATGAAGATTGAAATTGAAAAAGATTAAAGCAAAAATTAGTTTTACAAATATCATGTTTTCATGCGAATGTAAGTAAAATCGTTTACGAGTTCCATTCAGTTATATTTAAATAGTAAATGACTTAAAAGTCAGTACTCAATCTGTATTCGATCGATATCCGTTAATTAATCATATTAATCAAGTCAACCTCTTCACAATCTCAGACTAAACCACTTAAAACTCTATTTGCATTGAATCAATCAGTTAAGGTAAAGGTAGAAAGGAATTTTTCCAGTAATGAGTTGAGAGATGCTGGCCAAGAGTACTTTATTTGTCCTTATTTCAAATATGTTTTAGTAATGTTATCATATTAACCACAAATATACTCCAATCGCCTACTTCATCAATTTCATTTTAATTTCTTTTCATAGCATCAACAATTGATCTAAGACGAGACATACTAGCACTAAAGATTCGAATAAATCCATAAATTCACCAACCAAACCACACCAACAAATGGATTGAAGTTCAATCAATCAAACACGCTTCTTTATTCACCTTTCAACTTTTCAGCATTAGAATTGGCATTGGACAATGAACACATTTGTACGTTGCTTAGTAACTTCGTTAACATAGGATCCACACGTTTGTATAATGAAAAATAATTCACTTATGTATTGAGCTGTCGAGTCAATTTTGATGATTTGAGACAGTCGTGGTGAGATCAAACGAAATTACGAGTCCTTCCACCAAGTAACCGTACATCCACATGTACAATGAGCATAATTCATCTATTTATTGCACAGTCGAGTCAATTTTGATGATTTGAGACAGTCGTGGTTAAATGGAGGAAAATACGGGTTACTTCGTTAACATAGTTTGTGTGTACTACCACGATGAGCATAATTCATCTATTTATTGCACAGTCGAGTCAATTTTGATGATTTGAGACAGTCGTGGTTAAAAGTGGGAAAATACGGGTTACTTCGTTAACATAGTTTGTGTGTACTACCACGATGAGCATAATTCATCTATTTATCGCACAGTCGAGTCAATTTTGATCATTTGGGACAGTCGTGGTTAAATGGAGGAAAATACGGGTTACTTCGTTACCATAGCATGTGTGTACTACCACGATGAGCATAATTCATCTATTTATTGCACAGTCGAGTCAATTTTGATGATTTGAGACAGTCGTGGTTAAAAGTGGGAAAATACGGGTTACTTCGTTACCATAGCATGCGAGCACTACCACGATGAGCATAATTCATCTCTTCAGTGCACAGTCGAGTCAATTTTGATGATTTGAGACAGTCGTGGTTAAAAGTGGGAAAATACGGGTTACTTCGTTAACATAGTTTGTGTGTACTACCACGATGAGCATAATTCATCTATTTATTGCACAGTCGAGTCAATTTTGATGATTTGAGACAGTCGTGGTTAAATGTGGGAAAATACGGGTTACTTCGTTAACATAGTTTGTGTGTACTACCACGATGAGCATAATTCATCTATTTATTGCACAGTCGAGTCAATTTTGATGATTTGAGACAGTCGTGGTTAAATGTGGGAAAATACGGGTTACTTCGTTACCATAGCATGCGAGCACTACCACGATGAGCATAATTCATCTCTTCAGTGCACAGTCGAGTCAATTTTGATGATTTGAGACAGTCGTGGTTAAAAGTGGGAAAATACGGGTTACTTCGTTACCATAGCATGTGTGTACTACCACGATGAGCATAATTCATCTATTTATTGCACAGTCGAGTCAATTTTGATCATTTGAGACAGTCGTGGTTAAAAGTGGGAAAATACGGGTTACTTCGTTACCATAGCATGTGTGTACTACCACGATGAGCATAATTCATCTATTTATTGCACAGTCGAGTCAATTTTGATGATTTGAGACAGTCGTGGTTAAAAGTGGGAAAATACGGGTTACTTCGTTAACATAGTTTGTGTGTACTACCACGATGAGCATAATTCATCTATTTATTGCACAGTCGAGTCAATTTTGATCATTTGGGACAGTCGTGGTTAAATGTGGGAAAATACGGGTTACTTCGTTAACATAGTTTGTGTGTACTACCACGATGAGCATAATTCATCTATTTATTGCACAGTCGAGTCAATTTTGATCATTTGAGACAGTCGTGGTTAAATGGAGGAAAATACGGGTTACTTCGTTAACATAGTTTGTGTGTACTACCACGATGAGCATAATTCATCTATTTATTGCACAGTCGAGTCAATTTTGATGAGACAGTCGTGGTCTGAATGGAGGAAAATCCGTGTCCTTCCACTAACATCCAGTACAGCCACTGGCACATTCGACAGTAATTGATGTGTGAATTGAACAGTCGAGTCAATTTTGATCATTTGAGACAGACGTGATGAGATCAAACAAAATTACGAGTTACTTTATGTCCATAGCATGTATCCACATGTACAATGAACATAATTTACATGTGAATTGAACTGTCGTGTCTATAATTCAAAATGTCATGAATGAAAGATTAAGATTGCATTGCTCTATGATTGTACTTTATTCAATAGTGTCAATGTCAATTAAAATCCCACATTAAAAAATGTCAATGTTTACGCTTAAAGTAAGCCAGCTCCTCCAAAGGTACTGCAACCTTCACCTCACTAGGTCCTGTATAACTCTTACCATGTTGATCGATCCATGTCCCAGCAGGAAAATAGACGTGTCTCTCAACATGTTTCTCCTTGAACACCGGCGCAACCAGAATGTCATCACCCAGCATGTATTGATCACCGATTGTGTAGGCTTTTGGATCATCTGGTGCAGTGTACCACAGAGGGCGCACAATAGGACTTCCATCAGTGATTCGCTTTTTGGCCAATTCCAACATCAATGGAATATGTTCTGCGTGCAACGCGAGTTGCTTCTTGAAGATTGGAATGATTTCTGTTGATTTAGTGTAATCCCATGGTAGTCGGGTGAGAGAGATGCTCGGCATAAAAGTCACAGCTTGAATCCATCTGATCATTTGGTCTGTAGATGGGCCAAGATTCCAGCTCAATCCACCCACTGAGTAAGGCACAACAAAGGAGTAGCCGGCAATCGAAATCGAAAGAATATTCGGAATTAATTCGTGCAACTGTTGATCGTACGGTGTGTGCTCATAATTGCTCATTCGCACCCAAACTGGCAAATGCTGTGTTCGGAAGGCATACTCGGATATGATCGAGGCATTGGGGATTTGGGTCACAATTTCGAGATACTTCTTAGTGAGCAGACTTGGATACTTCTGGTAAAGTGGGTCTTGGAGTGTCGTCAAATTGTCCATTTCGTTTCCGGCAAAGAGTAAGAACGTATCCACTTGCTTCTGATGGCGGACTTCAGTGAACAAACTTAGAAGATGTTTGCTTTCCTCAGGATTGGATAAATCAATAAAAGAAAGATTTGGACGAGTTATTTCAGCAATTTCCATTCCAACTTGAAATTTGTCATCATGAATACCCGTCATGTACCTATTGAAGGGGTAAGACTCATTCGATTCAATCATAGAACCAAATTGGTTTGTGTCATATATTCGACGCATCACAAATTTCCCATTTCCCGGAAATCCTTCTTTATTAATTTGACCTGTAACTTCAAGTTCCGGTCTATTGATTTCCCAATTGAACCAACTTGGATGCCTGATCATTGACTCATCTGGTACAGCAGTAGGCTTTGGAATATATCCTGAGTGATGAATCACGTGATCGGTTACAGTTCTTGTGTTTGTCGAGGTGAACAAGTGAATCTTCAAATCGAGATAGGTAGGATCTGTGTTTGTCTCCATGTAAGGAAATTCTTTGTTGTTCACTGAGAAGCAAAGTTGTGGATCAGTGCCATTTGGATCACGTCTGATAAAGAGCGGAGATTGATAGTCGAGTAGAATGGCAAATCCATCAGAGTTGAGGAACAATTGTTCGAGTATGAACAAATGTTCGTATGAATGTGTTGGCCTGAGAAGTCTAAAGTAATTGAACAGATAGTTGAACTGTTGCTTTGGAATCGACTTGGTAGTATCCATTGGCCATTGGGCGTGCATGCTTTGATAGGCATTGAACCTAGATTGGACATTGCATTAAAACCTTAAAACTTAACTTAAATACAAACCATTTTGCATCATTGAATCCATAGCTGAAACAGACTTCCCTCTCGACATTCTGCCCACCGCCATGCCACAGCAAATAATACTCAGACACATTTGCGCCCTTTTCCACAACCGAAAAATCCACAGTTGATTTATCGGCAAGATGCCAAGTCCAAAGTGAAGAATTTCGCACCTCAATTTTATCAATCTCAGTTCCGTGAAGGGAAAACTTTAACGAGGGCTTTGTGGCTCGGTGTCGATTGGCCACGTTCACTTTGTTGCCATTGTAGACGTGAAACAGCACTTCACCTGCAGTGTTCTTTGCTTCCTCATCAGTAATTGCACCTTGTGCCTGATGAACGAGAAGGTTGAAGCTGAAAAAAATTAAAACAAAAATTAGTTTTACAAATATCATGTTTTCATGCGAATGTAAGTAAAATCGTTTAAATTTACGAGTTCCATTCAGGTAATAAATGACTTGTCGGTCAGTACTCTATCTATGCATTTGATCGATATACGTTAATTAATCACATTAATCTAATCAACATCTTCACAATCACTGGCTAAACCACTTAAAACTCAATTTGAACCAATCAGTTAAGGTAAAGGTAGAAAGGAATTTGATCAGTAATCCGTACTTGATTTGTCCTTGTTTAATATATTTTATTAAGTATTAACGTCATAAACACAAGTCCAATGCCAAGTCAACTCCAAAAGACAGATGCTTATAAGAAATTGCACTTTATTGATCCATAAAATGAAAAAAAATGAGTTTACAAGTTAAGAATCACGACTGATGACGATTCAACAGTGCAGTGTCCACTCGAATGTACTCATTCGGATCACGATCATCCACCATGTTCAGTTCCTGTTGTTGTTTGATAGTTCCTGGTAATTTGAAGTGGACAATTCGAATGTGTCTGCGTAAATGACTACGTTCTCGAGATGATTTGCGACAATTAGGCCAAGTACAGATGAATGGTTTGACGTCCAAATGAATTCGTTCGTGTTGAGCCAGTCGAATGTCCTGGTCAAACGATTTGCCGCATCCAACAAACTTGCAGACAAACTTTCGGTTGGATGCATTTGCGCTTGCTTGAGTAATACGTTTCTTGACACAACCGGGTTGAGTTGATGGGAGCTTTCGTTTGCGACCAGTTGAGGTTGATGGTCGATTCACTAGAGCTGCATCTTGTTGCTGTTCTCGAATGTACTGATCAAGGGGAACTGTCTCCACGGATTGATCATCAATCATGGATCGATGTTGACGATGTCAGAACGATCACCACTTTCTTTTCGAAGAAATCGACTTTTAAGTTGTCTCACCTTCGTTCGGAGAACACCAAATTGTTGATCTACTTGGGAGAGCAGTTGACGCTTCAGTTGTTCACAATCTACTTGGAGTCGTTCCTCAAATCGATCCAGGAACGAGTGCATTCGGGTTAGACGTGACATGGTGAAACACGAGAAGAGGAGATATTGAAATAAACTGTCTTGCATAAACAGATTTTTGCTCACAATTTTGCTCAGTCCTGCAAAAATAACAACAGCAAGTGCAACTATATCCACCAAAAAAGTGTGAAAATAGTTTTCAGTCTGAATAGATTTCTGTTGTTGTCACTGGTCGACCAGTTCTCGTTTGTTGAAGACTTGAAATTAACTCCTGTTATTTCACCATGCCTCGTGTCACCCTCGTTCACTCGTTCCTGGATCGATTCGAAGAACGTCTAGAAGTGGATTGCGAACAACTGAAGCGTCAACTCATCACTCAAGTAGATGAACGATTTGGTGTTCTCCGAACTGTGGTGAGACAACTACGAAGTCGATTTGGTGGTTCTCGTTCTGACCCTGTCAACATCGATCCATCGATTGATGATCCACAAGTGGAGGCTGTTCCACTCGATCTGTGCATGGAGAAACAAGGTGCGATGTTGGACTCGAGTGACAATTCTCGAGATCCGTCCACTTCCTCTGGTCGTAAACGCCAATCCTCAAGTCCATCTCGATCTGTCAACAACAAACGACACAAAACTGTCACTACTGATGGATCGAACAAGTTTCAATGCAAGTCACCAGGATGTGGCAAATCATTTCCAGACACCGCCAATTTGGTTCGACACGAGCGTATCCATTTGGCCATCAAGCCATTCTCCTGCACTTGGCCAGACTGCAAATATGCTTCTGAACAACGCTCTCATGTTATTAGACACGTTCGTATGGTCCATTTCAAATTGCCCAAAACTGTCAAGAAGCAGAACGAACTGAACATCGAGGACGATCGTGATCCGAACGAGTTTGTTCGTGTGGATCAGCAGTTGGCCAATCGTCGACTTTGAATTTGATTGTAGCACTAACTATACATTCGGACAATAAATAATGTGAATTACACTTGACATACCCAATGATTGTATTTTAATTTTAAATAATGATGATTAGAAGAATAATGATGAGAACGCGCTGGCCTGTACAGACAAATTAGATGTAAGATTCAAAATATTTTATTTCGAGATTCAATTCACTAATTTCAAATCAAAATGAAAAAAAACTTAAATTATATAATTCGTTTCATATTCAAAATATTTTACTAAAATAACAGGCACGTCTTCTATGAACGATGCAAACTAGTGTTATTTTTTGCTGCCAGCTGAATCAATTCAGTCGTGTTTTGTCTGCTGCAGTCTGCAAAAGCTCTCATTTCTTTTTTCATCTATTTGTTTCGCTAACATTTGACAAAATGTCTTCAAACCCTCGCTCAACCGTCACCTGGGTGATTGAAAACTTTCCTTCAGGTGGTACCGAACATTGTCAAATTAAATTTGACAGTGATTCAAATGTTTTCTACTTTTACTTGGTTCGTAAATATTCGTTGCCTGCTTTTGATGATTGCACTGTTGTGTATCTACGTCGAAGGATGCCATTTGAAGAAGACATTCGAGCTGTTGGCACTATTTCCCTTTTGGATAAGAATGGCCACAAACATTGTACCCAAGGTATAGAGTGGAAAGTAAAGTGTATTATTTGATTTATCTAACTTTACATTTTTCTTTATTTAGTGAGCCAGACATTATTTACCAAAGGCAATCACGAACCTGCAATGGGCGGTTTATTCTTTATTGGAAACAAGTGTTTGTTTGATGCCACTAATGGATTGTTACTTGATGACAAATTGACTCTATTCTGTGAGGTAAGTGATGATTTACAATTCCAAAAGATTCTAAATTCAAATTTGTTTTCCTTTTAGGTTGAAATACTAAACAATAAAGATGCGAATGATTTGAACAAAACATTTGACGAAGACAACAGCAAGAAGATTGTGAGTTTGATGAAAACAATCGAAAATTATGAATCACTTTTGGAAAGTTTGAAATTTAGTGATGTTGTGTTTGTGATTGGCGAGAAGATATTCAAGTTGCACAAGGCAATTCTCGCATCTCAATCGCCAGTGTTCTCTGCAATGTTTGAGAATGACTTGGAAGAGGCAAAACAGAATCGAGTTTACATAATCGATGTCGATGTGGAAGTGTTCGAAGCGATGATTCGTTTCATTTACACGGGAAATGTTGATTCGGTCAAACAGTACGCACTCGAACTGTTTGTGGTAGCTGATAAGGTAACCAATCTATTTGAATGTTATTGATGACTAAATGATTTTTTCTCTATATTCTACAGTACCAACTCGACTCACTGAAGGATATTTGTGCTCAATTCCTTGGCTCCAACTTGAACATCAAATCAGTAACGAATATTCTGCTCTTATCAGAAATGCACAGTGCACAGGAATTAAAATCGAAGTGCATCGAGTACATCAATCGGAATGCATCAGAAGTGGTGCTCACTGCAGGATGGAACCAAATGGTGAAGGACAACAATTCAACTCAACTACTTAATCTGCTCTATCTAGATTTGGTTGGCAAATCAAACAAGTGAAATAGTACTTTTGATTATACTTTTATTACGTGTAATAAAATTGCATATTACATTACTGAATCGTATAATAATAAAATATAATTAGATTACAAATTGGATTCATGACTGGTGACGATTCAGCGCTGATATCAGTAGAGCAGTGTCCACTCGAATGAATTCGCTCGGATCACGATCATCGATGATGTTCAGTTCCTGTTGTTCTTTGACACTTTCGGGTAGTTCAAAGTGAACAGTTCGAATGTGTCTGCGCAAATTGCAACGCTTTCGAGATGATTTGCGACAATTTGGCCAAGTACAGGTGAATGGTTCGACGTCCAAATGAATTCGTTCGTGTTGAGCCAGTCCAATGTCGTGATCAAACGATTTGCCGCATCCAACAAACTTGCAGACATACTTTCGGGTGAATGCATTTGCGCTTGATTGAGAAGTACGTTTCGTCTTGATACCACCGGGTTGAGTTGATGGGAGCTTGCGTTTACGACCAGTGGAAGTTGATGGTTCATTCACAAAAGCTACATCTTGTTGATCGAATGGAACAGTCTCCACTGGTGGATCGTCAATACAGAGTTCGATGTTGACAGTGCCAAGACGATCACCACCAAATCGACTTCGAAGTTGTTTTACATTCGTACGGAGAATACCAAACTGTTGGTCAACACGAGCAACGAGTTCGCGTTTCATTCGTTCACAATCCGCTTGCAGTTGCTCATCGAATCGATCCAGGAAGTGGACAAATCGAGTTGAACGAGCCATCGTGAAATAGGAGAAAGGGACAGTGAATTGGCGAGTCTTCAACAAACGAGAACTGGTCGACGAGTGACAACAACAACTGACTAACTTTTCAGTCTCAAAACTATTTTCACTTGTTTGGGTGGGAATAGTTGCACTTGCAGTTGCTATTTTTGCAGCAAAAGACCGTCTGCTTTCTGTTTGTTTCAATTTCTCCTCTTCTCATTCATCTCGTGTTTGACCATGCCTCGTCTCACTCGATTGCACTCGTTCCTGGATCGATTCGAGGAACGACTCGAAGTGGACTGTGAACGAGTGAAGCGTCAACTGCTCGCTCAAGTAGATCAACAATTTGGTGTTCTCCGAACTGTGGTGAGACAAGTTCGAAGTCGATTTGGTGGTACTCGGCCTGGCACTGTCAACATCGATCAAATGATTGACGATCCACTAGTGGAGACTGTCCAACTGGATCAGTGGAAGCAGCAACAACGTGCGATGCTCGAGTCGAGTTACAATGCTCGAGATATTCCGTCTACTACAACTGGCCGTAAACGCAAGTCATCAAGTACATCTGTCAACAACAAACGGCAGAAAACTGTTACCACTGATGGATCGAACAAGCATCAGTGCAAGTCACCAGGATGCGGCAAATCGTTTCGAATAGCTATTGATTTGGTCAGACACGAACGTATCCATCTGGGAATCAAGCCATTCTCGTGCACTTGGCCAAATTGTGGTTATTCATCCGAAAGAAAGTCCAATGTTGTTCAACATGTCCGTGTCAAGCATTTCAAGTTGCCCCAACTACAGTCAGAACAAGCCCGACTCAAAATTGTGGACAATCGAAATCCAGAAGATTACGTACAGGTGGCTCAAGAACTTTTGAAACGCCGACTCGAGTGAGATCTGGTTCACTATACTCCAATTTGACTCAATGTCATTCATATTCTTGTAATCTTTAATGTTTCAAATAAAAATACAATTTCGGTTTGTAATTCCCATTATTTATTTCCCGAATGTTTATTTAGTGTTACAATCAAATTCAAAGTAGACGATTGGCCAAACTGCTGATCCACACGAACAAACTCGTTCGGATCACGGTTACGAATTGTGATTCTTTCTTCTTCTTCTAAAAGTAAAAGAAGTAACCAATGTAAATCAAAGTGTATTCGCAACAATAAAATCTTTTTATTACAGTAATTTAAGGCAAAAAATTATAAACAATTAGACAATCTTATCGATTAAATAATGAAACAAATGAAAGGCTAAATTAGGTCGTACCTCGACCAGATTGTTCCATCCATCAGTTTTGAGCACTTCCTTGGCCTGTTCGCCACAATTGAGCAGATACTCGACGCATTGCTTCTCGAGCATCTTAGCGCCATGCATGTCCGCAATCACAGCACAATTGGCCAATGATTCGATGGTGAGAGATGAACAGAGATATTGTTCACAGTACGATTTGAGTGAGTCAATTTGATACTGACAAAAAAGTAAAACAAATATTAGAATATACAGAAATGATTGAGAATTACTATTCATACCTTATCAGCAGCTTGAAACAGTTCAGCTGCGTATTTGTCGAGTGAATCGCTAACCTTGTCGGTGTAAATGAAACGAAGCAATTGCTCAAACACCTCAACTGCCATATCGTCAATTTCGACTCGATTCTCCTGTGACTCCTTCGTGTCCAAATGTTCAAACATGGCACAAAACACCGGAGAGCGAGCAGCGAGCACCACTTTGTGTGCCTTGAATTCCTTTCCCTCCACAATCAGAGTGACATCGGTAAATTTTCCATTTTCAAACAGCGAGCAATAGTCTTGGGACATGTTTGAGTCGAGAGTTGGTGTGATTGATTTAGTGTCGAGTAGATAAGCCTGTAACGAGAAAATGATGATTAGTTCAAATCAATTTTGGCATATCACTTACCTCACAGTAGATGGTCACCTTTCCGTTCACCAACAGACCATTTGCAGGATTGATCAAATAGTGCCAGTTGACGTTGTACTGAGTATCAACGCTATTGTCTTTTGTAAATTTAGCGATCCGATCTAGAAATGAAATAAAAGTATCAATTCAATTGCAATTCTCATGTACTGAATGTACCACATACCTCGAGTATTGCGCTTCACCCCTTTAGCATCAAGAATCGACAACTGATACTGCACAGTCAGTGGAAATTGAGCACTACCAGAAGAATGCAATGCAAAACCAACAACAACGTGGTCCATTTCATGTGCATACATTATAACTTTGGGATGCAGTAACAGTTGATAAAAGATTCCCTTCTCATAGTAAGGTGGGTAAAAATTTACAGTTTCAGCAAACTTTGAAGCGGTGACATTGACAAAATTGTCAATTTGCCATTTGTAAGTTGCTGGAGTGGAATTAGTAGTGGATTTATCCGAATTAGATAATGATGATGACATTTTGAGGAAAGAGAATACGCGGACAATGAGTTTGATGATGAGCTAACGAAACTAGACTAGTCACAAAGTCGATTATCAAAGCCAAATAGAATGGGTAGAGCAAACGTGCTTGAATCAAGCCGCTTGATGAGAAGTGAAAAACTAAAACATAAACTGTTGAGAGTCAAAACTATTTTTACTCTATTTGGGTGGATATAGTTGCACTTGCAGTTGCTATTTTTGCAGGACTGAGCAAGAGATTGTCTGCTTTCTGTTTGTTTCAATTTCTCCTCTTCTCATTCATCTCGTGTTTGACCATGCCTCGTCTCACTCTCGTGCACTCGTTCCTGGATCGATTCGAGGAACGTCTCGAAGTGGACTGTGAACAACTAAAACGTCAACTGCTCGCTCAAGTAGATCAACAATTTGGTGTTATTCGTGAAAAGGTGGCTCAACTACGAAGTCGATTTGGTGGTACTCGTCCTGCCACTGTCAACATCGATTCCTGGATTGATGATCCACCAGTGGAGACTGTCCAACTGGATCAGTGCAAGCAGGAACAACGTGCCATGATGGAGTTGTCTGGATCGTCCACTTCCTCTGCTCGTAAACGCCAATCCTCAAGTCCATCTCGATCTGTCAACAACAAACGACACAAAACTGGCACTTCTGCTGGATCGAACGAGCATCAATGCAAGTCACTAGGATGTGGCAAAACATTTCGCTTTGAAAATGATTTGGCTCGACACGAACGTATCCATTTGGGCATAAAGCCATTCTCGTGCACTTGGCCCGGATGTGGTCACTCTGCTATGACAAAGGCCAATGTCATCAAACATGTTCGAATCATGCATTTCAAGTTGCCTGCACTCAAGAAAGAACAGGAACGACTGAACATTGTGGACAATCGCAATGCAGACGATTACGTACAGGTGGATAACCAACTGTTGGAACGTCGACTCGAGTGAGAACTGGTCACTCTATTTCAATTTGACTCAATGTCATCCTTATTTCTGTAATCTCTAACATTTACAATAAATACAATCTCACTTTGTGTCAAGTGTAATTCACATTATTTAGTGATCGAATGTATACTTTGTGTTACAATCAAATCTAACGAATTGTTGATTCACTCGAACAAACTCGTTCGGATCACGATTTTCAAAATCCAAATCAAAATTTGTGATACATCAAACAGCGAAAGTAGTAACAAACGTAAACAAACGTACAATAAAAACCTACTCGCAATAATTGAGAATTGAGAAAATTTACCTAAATAATTGACAAATGTAGAAATAGCTGACCAGTAATTATAGCCGCACATGTGTATTGCTCCGAATCAAAACAAACTCTGCTCGTGGTTGCTGTTGCAATATATTTATTACTTTTGTTTTGCTGTGAATCAACTTGTCAACAACCTTCAACATGTCAACCTTGGTCAAGTTAGACGATCTATCTCTGTCGCTCATTATCGCCAAACTGTCCATCGAAGACCTGTGGACCAGTGGACGAGTTTGTGCTCGGTTGAATGTGGCACGACGAACTGGTGCTGCTGTGAGACGAGAGTTGGCTTTGATGATTGGACAGGATGCAAAACGATATGAAGAGAAGTCGTCCTTAAATGCACCGAAAAGGAGTGAACTGGTGGATGAGAATGGACATTTGATGTTTGCCCAAAATGGCCAACCAATTCAATTGCAAATATACTCATTTCCACGCGATTTTGTCCGACTGTTGCTCACCAACTTCGTCAATCTCACCGAACTGACCATCGCCACTGGTGCCTATTCGAATGTGTTCGCTTCGATCATTCATCTGTTGGAGCAGTTCAACCAACCAAATGGATCAACCCTACAATCACTCAAACTGTACTCTCAAACTGACCGAAGCACCGAATTGAAGGACAGAAAAAGTGTCACAATTCCAAACGTTCGCACATATCATCGATTGCTGCTTGCGGTTGGTTCTATTGGCTCGCTGCGAAAGTTCACTTTGGATGTGAATGTAAAGTTTTGTAAAAAAGCTCAACATCCTCAAATTGATTTGCCCATTTTGGCTCAACTCGAGGTGTTTGAGTTCAACTCTGCCGATTATGATTCTGTCTGCTTGCGTGACTCGATCACGAGATATGCCGTGGCCAATGAGACACTGAGAAGCATTGGTAAGTGGCACCCAAAATGTATTTCAACAATAACTAACCTTAACCTAATCCACAGCCATCCACAATCAAACCCATGACATGGCCTGGTTGCTTGCCCTGCCCACTCAATTGTCTTCTCGTTTTGCGCATCTTCATTTGTTTTCAAACTTTTTTAATCCTAGAATCACTGATGATTACGCACAACTGTGTCGCCACTTTGCTCAGCTAACCTCACTGGAAATCACCTATTACCAGGGCAGATTCACCATCTTCACCCTATTTGAGCCACTAACCCACCTGACCAATCTACTCTCCTTGGTAATCAACTTTGATTCACCATTTGCGGTCAATTCTTCAACTGTCCCGCGCAATGAGAGAGGAATAATGCACTTTGAAGTACCGTCCGTAAAAGTGTTGACCATCAACATTGCTCCCGGCTATCGCACACTTCCAGTTAGTCATCGATTTTTCCACCGCTGCAACCTGAATCGCATATTTGCGAATGTTCAAGTTGTGCAAGTCACTCGCCACTCTGCTCTTTGTGTTGATTGTAATGGCAGAGTTGATGGATTGACGCGTACTGAGGTGATTGCACTGGAGGAGCACTGTGCTCGGCATTTGTTTCGCCATTTTGGTCACTGTCAACACCTGAGAATGGTGCGCTCACGAGTTGTGGACTCCGATGTTGGTGGCATTCGACACAGACAATGGGCCTGGAATGAAATGGAGCCATTTGAGGAGGAGGTGGAGACTGACCACGAAGAAGATGAAGATGATGAAGATTAATAAATCACATCATGTTTATTATTTCATTTTATTAGAATTCACTAATTATCTTAATATAATCTATATTTTCTTTGTCAACGATGTTCAACTGTGGGGACAACTCGAGTTATACCTGTGGAAAGTTGTTGTTGGGGTGATTTAGCATTCAAATTTGAATTTGGAATTGTATTCGATTTTATTACGTCTACTTAATGTTTATTAAAGTTTTTTTATTTGACGTTTATTATGAATATGTAATGTACAATGTAATGTATCAATTCCTTTGCCTACAGAAATACAACTGAACAATGAGGAGTACAAGCGAAAGCAGTAGAATGCCACTGCCAAATTGAAAAATCATTCCAGAATTTGAGGAAATACTTGAAGAGAACATACTCGTATAGATCAACGATCCAACAAACGGCAAAACCGCTTCAATCGTGGAAACAAGACTAAATATCTTGCCCGACTCTTCTGGTGGCACAAGTTTTGATATTTTATTGCGAATTGCAATTGGTCCAAAGCCACTTGCAGAACCAGCTACAATTGCTATGAAGTATGCAGTTTGACTGAGAATCAGTCCCAGAATTAGTTGATTTGCGAAATAGGACACCAACGCAATTGTGAGTAGAATTGTGTCGTTGAAATTCCATTTTTTAAATTTCATTAGTTGGAAGCAAAAAGATATGACCACAATTGCAACGACAGTTGAGATTGCAGAATTAGTTGAGTACTTTTCCGCATTCCAGTGGTAGACTTTCTCGGTGAATTGCAGAAACACCGCTGGCACACCATAAATGATCAGTCCAATACAGAAGAGAATGACAAACAGTAGATGAATTTGTAGTCGAGCATAGTTCTCACGAGATTTCACAAAACTTTTGAACGTCTGAACGACATTGTCAATGTTGAACAAACGGAATATTGCATTCTTTCGTACTGGAGACTCACTCAAATGTTCATTACTTTCACTGTCAGCAAAACTGTTTTCAGTTTTCAAACCATTATTTCCATTTTCAAGGAAAAACGTCACAATCAATGCCAACACTTCGAGTATAAGGAAAAGTATGAAATTCCAATGATATGTTCGTATTTGTTTTGTGTCACTGTGAATATCTTTCAGTAGTTTTCCTCCGAGAAAAGTTCCAAGTGCAGTTCCTAAATTGAAGGTAAAATTTAGGTAAAAATAAGTAAAATCGTAAATGTACATTTTTACTAACCGAGTGCATACGAGAACTGAAAGAGCATAAACCTAATCGGTCGTATCTGTTCACCATTGGTTACGACAATGTATCGATAGGAGACAGTGTAGAAGGCTGCCAGGCCACCAGTGAACCAAAACAGGCTCGATGATAAAAGCATTAAATTTGAATCTAATGAAAAAGTAATTAAATTATAACAAAATTATTGATTCAATTCAAATAAAACTTACTCCAATCAAAGTAGATCACATTCAATCCATACAGCACAATGGCCACAATATCACCAATCACATTGAGAAACATGACAAGTTTCGTTCCGCCGATGTGGAGGTCCAAAAATGAGCCCACAAACAGCGACCAAATCACCATAGGAATGCATTCTATCAAATTCTTGTAATTCTGAAAGTGGGTCGCGTCTGTGAGAATGTCATCTTGAACTTGTGAGTGATTCTGATGAGCATCGCTGATGTTGAGACAAAAGTCGGGTGATTGATGATATTGATGGAGACAGATTTTGTCTTGTACCAACATTGTGATTGCGATGTGAGAAGCACCAATTCCGGTAACACGAAGTAGAGTCCATAACTCAAAGAGAAAACTTGACAATTTTGGACGTTCCATTTTGTATGTTGAAAGTTTGTAAAATTAAACGTAACTTTAAAGAATGAAATAAAAAGTGAACACAATTTCGCATTTATATATCACATGTGGGTTACAAGTGATATCATCTCAAATTGAGTGATAATTTCAATTTGATTGTGCTCAAGCCGAACACAAAACAAAGCTGCAATGCATGACTGTGACTCATTGTCGGCTTTCAATACAATGACAGGCCAATGTGCTCTAGTGGGGATGATTTATCGCATTATTTGGAGTGTTAAAGTATACTTTATGCAGCAGTGTTGCACACATGACTTATATCAACAAATGTGTTGCCTTGTGATAACAACATTTGTACATTTACATGGTACCGATCGAGTGTGATACAATGTTACCCACAATGTTACCATAAATGTTACCCAAATTATGATACTATTTTGTATTGTACATTCAATTCATCAGATTCAACCAATAGTGAAAAGTGGTCATCATGAATTCTCCATATAGAAGCAAATACTAAATTAATAATAACATTTATCTATCTATGATAAATTTTATCGCGTATATATTTTTTCGTATATACCTTTCCAAATGCCGACAATGAAATGAGTCCAAAACGAGCATAAGTGAAGCCATACGATTTTCTGCAATGTAAATGTTGAATCAAATTGGAATGTGACAGTTTTGCCCGAAAGTTTCCATTTCGATGTGAATGGAAACATAGCAATGAATCAATTTTTTGTTTGGTCGTTTAAAGTAATCAATCATAAGTACGTATTTATGAACATGCAATGAACCGCATTTACGCATCAATATCAGAAATCATATGATTTCTGTCTTGTGCTGTCAATGATAGTCTGTCGTGTTACTTTGTTTTGATTCATTATGAACGAATTCATGACCAATTCAATGTCAAGTTGACTCAACTGTACGATTCCAAAGGTTCCAACTCAATACTAATGACAAGCGAATGGTACAACAAAACTTGTACCGAAGCACGAAATTCCAAGTAAACTTTGACAAATCGCACTGATTCGAATATCTGATCAGTAAAGTATTTTGTCTACCAAAAACAGGTTTTTGATGTTCTTGATCGTAGATCAGTAATTGATGATCGAAATGTGATTGCCATCGACGATTCTTGCGATTGACGAGGATAGAAAACTATACCAACTCGGAACTAAGTATGGAACAATCGACAAACTTTACACTCGAGGACAATTCACAATTTGAATGAATTTGAATTTGATGAATTATTCTCAACTGAAAGAACGGTAAGAACGATTGCTGGGCTACAGTTCAACTGCCGAAGAAAGCAATTTTTTGTAATTGTGCAACTAAATGTAAGACACTTGTATCCTTGTAAGTCACCTGATCAGATTCTTGTAAAATTATATTTAAATATGATGAATCATTCGACAATTCGAAACAATCGTACGTGATACGTCAATATTATCTATGCTATTCTTGATTATGCCGAAATTTAAAAACCGGAATGCAGTTTTGTCATATTCCACACCAAATTATTGATTTTTAATTTCAAATTTCAAATGTAATTTTACTTTTGTTTTGAAAAGTGTTCAAATATTCCGTAGTCATGAACGACCAAAATAAAAATTTCATGTACAAATTGTGATAGAAGCCACATTTTCGGTTACTTTCGGCACACCAACCAGAACAAACCAAACAAAGTCGGTTTCGGTTGGCGTCAATATTGATCCAAGTCCAGAATGCCACCGCTGTGGATCGATGGAATGTGACAATTTAGTTGTATATAGAAAAGAAGCATAGTTTCAACATTCAAGGAAAAAGACCAAATTAAAAAATTGCTCAATTGTAAAATTAATGTTGCGAGCCCAAAATTAGTTTTCTAAAATTTGCAATTTCCGAAAACTTGAAATATTTTTAACAAATTTTGATGAGCAAATGTACATATTAGGGTTGATGACATTGTACTTCAAAAGTCATTAATTGAGCAAATTTAAATATGTTAGAACCAATGATTGTTAGTTCCATTTAGTTATTCAGAACAAAAGTTTTTATTCGAATTACTTCAATTAAAAGTTTTAATGTTAATTTAATTATATAATAAATTATTTTAATGTTTCCTCTTTCAAAAATGGGTTCAAGGAAACCTAATTAATAACTGTCAAATAATAATATTTAAATTGTAATTAACAAAAGTAATTTGCAATTTTAAAATTATTACAATAATTAGCGTCGTAATTCGCTTTAGTTTTAAAACGATATTTAAACACACATTTTATTCAAATATATTCATTTATAAAATTTCCTTTTGAGTTGAAAAATTTTACAAAAATGAGATATTTGTTTGACTTGAAAAAGGTTTCCAAACTTTTTGGCTCGCTCTCAAATTGCAATGTTTTTCAATTACGATTACGAGCAATGTTGCCCTTTTTGATTGAAATTAAAACTACTGATCCGAAGCTTTTGCATCGCAACAGGAACTATCAACTCTTTCTGGCATGGAAGTTCGTTTTGTACGCCTATTTAATCCTGTTACCAGCTCGAACCACCTATATCGCCTATCTTATGAAGAGCGGCTACAGCATTGAGGATCACTTTATGCAAGATCCAATACTCAGTTCTTTTGTACTACATTTTCACTTTTTCAATCACTATTCCACCTTTGCCACTGGTCTGCTAGGCCTGTTTGCGCTCTATGTCGACTATGCGGTGTTCTTTGGAATTAATTCATTCTTTTACGCAATTATTCACGATCTCATTTGGGCAAATAATGCGGACTTTCTTGAGACCAATTTTAGGCCAAATGATAAGAATGTTCTTTATCAAGTTGTGAAAGCTAAATTGTCAATTTCGAATTCTCAAAAAAATTCTGAGTACGCTTTCAAAAGTACACTTCAACATTTTCCTCACATTTCACGAACCATTCGAGTTCGTTTGTTCTTCATTTCATACGCGATAGAAAGGTCATTTGCGGGAATACTAATTTTAACAGGTAAATTTTTTTTAACAAAATGAACGGTTAACAGTTTTTTGAACCAGCAATCCTCATTTCAACTCTATCCGTATCGCTTCTTCAAGTGCTTCAGCCACTGTTGCCTTGGAAAACGTTTGCACTCGCCTGTATCGATCAGCTGTTTATGGTCTATGTAGCATGGAATGCAATTCGGATGTGT
Source organism: Rhizoglyphus robini (assembly GCA_023373905.1). Lineage (NCBI taxonomy): Eukaryota > Metazoa > Arthropoda > Arachnida > Sarcoptiformes > Acaridae > Rhizoglyphus > Rhizoglyphus robini. The sequence goes on from JAKIJQ010000010.1 coordinate 2,384,664, forward strand.
CTCTTTTGTGGCCACTTGGATACCATGATGAGTTACGCATATGGATCCCATCTCAGATCGATTCATAAGCTAATAGAAAAACAAATAATCAAGATTCAAAAATGTGGCTCAAAGATGATCAATTATTATCAGCTTGAGTACAAGTTGGCATTTTACCGAATGGAACATTCGAAGATTCGCTTCATTGCGGGCTATTTTAATCGAGCCGTACTGTCGCCTTTTATGCTTGTGGCTTTTATGACCAACATTTTAATCAATGCACTTGTGATTGCGATACTAATTTACCAAACTACGCTACCCGGCGAGAAAGTACTTCTGCTATGGCTGATTTGTATGGAGACAGGTCTGACACTCTTTTGCTGCCAAATATTTGTCCCCTGGGCCATTAGTTTGTACTTGAGCATAAACTTACTGTACAAATCGCAAATGGTCTTATACTCCAGTCAAACTCAGGATTTCATTCATTCAAAACTGAAGCTAATGTCATATTACGAGCTGGTCAATTGTAAAAAGAAATTCAATTTCACCGTTGGAAATCTTGGAAAATTTTCTAAAAATTCTCTGTTTAAGGTAAGAGTTTTTAGATATTTGTTGTTATATACTGAATATTAATGTTATTTATTTTCGGCAGTTCTTCTTAAGCTACGGCGGCTTTTTAATGTACATTTTCAATATGATGCATAAAATGCGAATTGCTAACAACTTAGACGACACAGAAAACTCAATATAACTAATTTATAAAAAAATTTCATTTTAAAATTTAAAAAAATCATGTTTAAACATTTATGGCATTAATTTTGCAGATTCATTAATTCATCACAGTTTAGAGATCTAATGGACGTTTGAGCGGATTGATTTGTGACCTCGGTAGACCTATCAAATAAAATCCATTAATTCATCACAGTTTGAATGAGAATAGATGAAATCGGCGAGATGCTTGGAATGAGTCAGTCTGCACAGAAAGTCAGAAATATTATCATTATTCAATTCGAATCTAGAGAATAGATAAATGTCGTCCCTATGGGGGTGATGCTGGGCTGGGGACATTTATTTGAACTCTCTATCCTCTAATTGAAGCCAAAACAACATTTACCTTAAGCTGTCGAGCATAATTCAAGTAATCAGCGCCACCTTTGTAAAAGAATTCGATGCAAAAAACTCGATTCGCCACCTCCATCTGTCGACTAAGCTTTGCAGTGTGAGCACACTGGTGAATAATCGAGAACAGAAACAAATTCAAATACACCACTACAACGTAGTACATTTGCGCCTGAAGAAATGGAATGCGAATGTAGAGCAAAATGTAGATGAGATAACACTGCACCGAGATGTAGAATGGAAAGATGACGGACAGGAGTGGCGAACAGAAGCGACCTTGCTCGCGGATGATTGAGCACAAATAAACAGACTCACTGTTGACCTGTGCAAACTGACGCCAGCAGAGTGGCAATGCAGTCGACTGATTGCTTCGCTTGACCTTGGCCAGATTTGAGTTGATTTGCCCAAAACGTGCAAGCAAACTTTTCTGTCTAATGGCGAGATAGCCACTCGCAAGAATAATGTAACAGATCGTACCATACAATGCTAATGTTAAATAAAATATTAGATTTTAACAATATTCAATATGTGACTTACCATAAATGATGTAGAAAAAAAACAACGGAAACACAGTCAACCAATAGAGAATCGATCCACAAGTTAAAGTATAAACAGAATTCCACCAGACATTGCCCAGAAAGAGTACATCCAAACCAAGGATCAGCAGCAGAATGAGACACTCAAGCACTGGTTTGATTCGTTTTCGAAACTTTCGAATTTTTTCCGATTCTTCAGAATTCAATTCTTTCAAACCGAAAACAATTTTGTCGTCAATTTGGGTGATTTTTGCTTTTACATTCACCTCTCGAGTGCATATCAGCACAAGAAAAATTCCAATTGTGCCAAAAATGTCCGTCCACATGCCAAAATCAATTTGAGATCGTATCGAGTCGGGACAAATCTGGTGGGTGAAAATGTACGGACTCTCACGGAAGCCTGCCAAGCTGGTGAGACTGTCCAGCGAACCGGTAGCATCGTACGGCAAGCCAAGCGTCCCATACACACCACCGAAGACGACAACCAAAAGGGCAAAACAAAAATGCGCATTCTTTTCTTTCACTGTTATGTTGCGGGTTGCATGGATGGGATCAATTTGGCTTCGGAGGACGACAGTGTGGTCGGCCACAGTTGAATGGATCCACTGCTGAGCATTCTTAAACAAAGCGGCCAATTTGTAAGCCATTTTGCAGTTTGAAAAAAATTTATGCAAATGATGTTATTTTAGTGTACTGGAACGAGTTGGATTTAAAAAATTTTAGTTTACCATTTTTTGTTCAACGAATTTTAAAATTCAGAGGAATATCAAAATTGGCCAAATGCAGAGGATGTTTACGTTCCTGTTCGAACAGGCCCCACAGTAACTTAAATGTTAAAAAAATAATGATATTTTGAATTATGCATTTATTTCATCAGATTCAACCAATAGTGAAAAGTGGTCATCATGAATTCTCCATATAGAAGCAAATACTAAAATGAATAACATTTATATATTTATATACTCGCAATATATAATTTCGTATATACCTTTCCAAATGCTGACAAACAAATGAGTCCAAAACGACCATAAGTTAAACCGTACGATTTGTTGCAATGTAAATGTTGAATCAAATTTGAATGCGAAAGCTTTACACGAAGGTTACATTTTCGATGTGAATTGACAACATAACAATGAATCAGTTTTCGATTTGGACGTCTAAAGTGTTTGTTGAAGTATGCCATGACAAAATGTAGCACAAAAATACAAATCACTTGATATGCGGCGAAACTTATGACAAACATTCTCGGAGAGAAGCTCAATTTGAGTGTAAAAATGATAATATTGATCATAACATTTGTTGGACAGCTCAGTGAGAGGAATACAATAAATATATTGCCACAAAACAAGTTGCATTGCTGGAGATACTTCAAAGTGTCAACTATCGATTGCTTTAGAGTTTGAATGTTGCACCAGCTAAACTTCAAATTGGCTAGGCTAATAATTTGATAATTGTGGTGTGATTTCATAAATAAAATATAAAAGTAAACGAATGTAACTGTGCCAAGCAGAAGGTTGATGTGTGCAAATGTGTAATAGAAAGTAATAAATTTGATCATATTCAGCAAATTGACAATCAATTTCAAACATCCAATTGATGAGGCAGTGAAATATTTCCAATTGTTGACCAATTCTATGGTGACCAAAAATTTGAACATAGACAAAAAATAAAACTTTTGGGAATTAAAAAATCAATTATTGAATTCAAAAATTATTTCTATATATTACCAACTATTGGAATGAACAATTGAAGAACATTTGCAGCAAATGAAGCGAATGTTTGAATTTGTTTGTATGGATATGAGCAAATGTTGTCACAATCCTTGAAGAGCACATAACGCAACATTCGATTCAATTTTTCGTTAAAATTAAAAATATAGTTTATAGATAAACCAAATGGTCATTAGGCTAATGCATATTTGAACCATTGCTGACATAGACGTGCCTGTTGTGAGATAGAAGGCATCATAGTGAATGACACGATCGAGTGGACTGAGTTTGCCAAACAGTAAATAGACACAGTGACATGTGTGCACTAACAAGATCACACTCAAAAGCAACATTCTCAGAATTGAGCTAGTGTTGCGATATAGATGGATGTTATCGCACATATCGAGATAATCACGATAGTATTGCATTGTCTTGAATGGATTAAGAAATCTGAGAAACGCTGGCACTGGCATTGATTTGTTTGTTATCAAGATGTTAACGTTTGTAGAAATTAACCGACAAACACAAAAAATTTTCTGAACCATTTGCATTTCTCAACTGAATAGCTAAATGCCTTTGTATTATTAATGAGTTTACAATATTGTATGAACACACACACGGCAAATTCAATTTTTTGATAAATTAATATTTAAAATTCATTAATTTAGTTTGGCAATTACTAGAACAAAAATGATTAATTGTTTTTCGAAATAAATGTATTCTTGTTATTAGTTTTGACGAATACCTTTTTAATTTGTTTCCAACGTTTTAACTAAAAAACAATCAATCAGTCATTGTCAAGAGTCACTAATTAACAAGAATTACGATCTACTCGTTTCCGCTTCTAATCGATTTTTTTGGTCACACGCAATACAAACTGTGTTTCGAGTCAACGACGACATTCGAATGATCTTAAGATCTTACTGTCTTCTACCGATCGAGTGTGATACAATGTTACCCACAATGTTACCATAAATGATACTATTTTGTATTGTACATTCAATTCATCAGATTCAACCAATAGTGAAAAGTGGTCATCATGAATTCTCCATATAGAAGCAAATACTAATAAATGAATAACATTTATATATTTATGGCAATAAATAATTTCGTATATACCTTTCCAAATGCTGACAAACAAATGAGTCCAAAGCGAGCATAAGTGAAGCCATACGATTTTCTGCAATGTAAATGTTGAATCAAATTGGAATGTGACAGTTTTGCCCGAAAGTTTCCATTTCGATGTGAATGGAAAACATAGCAATGAATCAATTTTTTGTTTGGTCGTTTAAAGTGTTTGTTGAAGTAGGCCATGACGAAATGCATCAGAAAAATCACAAACACTTGATATGCTGCAAAACTGATGACAAACAGTCGTTGAGAGAAAGTCAATTTGATTGAAATTATGATGACATTGATCATAACATTTGTTGGGTAGCTCAATAGGAGGAATAAGAAAAACACATTTCCGATGTACAAGTTGACGAGTTTGAGATACTTCAAAGTGTCAACTGCCGATTTCTTTAGAGTTCTAATGTGGAGCCAACTAAATTTTAAATTGGTATGGACAATTATTTGATAATTTTGTTGGGATTTTATAAATAGAATATAGAAATAAATGAATGAAAGTGTGCCTATAAGAATGTTGATTTTTGTAAATGTGTAATAGAATGTGACAAATTTGGCCATATTCACCAAATTGACAAACAATTTGAACCATCCATTTGGTGAAGCAGTGAGATATTGCCAATTGTTGGCCAATTCAATGGTGACCACAAATTGAACGTAAATAAAGAATGTGACTTTACAAATTACAAACCAAATTGTTAATTAAAGACATTAATTTAAAAACTTATAATTTATAAATAATTATTTTTATATTACCGGTTATAAAAATAAATAATTGAAGAACATTTGCCACAAATAAAGCAAATGTCTGAATGTGTTTATATGGATATGAGCAAATGTTGTTACAATCTTTGAAGAGAACATAACGCAACATTCGATTCAATTCGACTTCGAAATCGAAATACAGTTTATAGATAAACCAAATAGTCATCAAGGCTATGGACATTTGAAAAATGGCTGATAGTGACGTGTTTGTTGCTAGAAAGAATGCATCATAGTGAATGACACGATCGAATGGACTGAGTGTGCCAAACAGTAGATAGACACAGTGACACAGGTGAAATGATATGATCACAATCAAAAGCAACATTTTTATTATTGAACTACTGTCACGATATAAACGGATGTTATCGCACATATCGAGATAGTCACGATAATAATGCATTGTCTTGAATGGACTAATTAATTGGACAAATATTCGCACTGCCATTGTTTTTTGTTTGTTAGCCAACAAGAAGTTAACTTTTAAAGAAATCAACAGACAGACAATCCACAAGACGTTTCCATTTGCCAACTGAATAGTATTGTGAGCTAAATATTTTATAGATTTGATCAAGCATAATTCAATATCCAAACTTCAATTTTTGATTAATTATCTTTAAAATTTAATACTTTGACAAATAATTAAAAAAATGATTAACTGTTGTATCAAAATAAATGCGTACTAATAGATTTGACAAAAAGTTCATTATATTCGAAACATTTTGACCAAAAACAATCAATCACCCTTTGTCAGGAGTCACTAATTGGAGTCAGTCAATTAATTCATAGTAATCATTAATAAATCAATATAATGATTTGTAAAATTAATAAAAAATGTGTATAAATTAATTTTAAAATATAAATGATCCTCAATTTAATGTTGCCGTCTTCCAAAATATAAATCCACAACAGTACACATTGTACAATGTATCGCTGGACTGAACTGAATCAATGTTACCCATAACGTTACTCATAACTTACAATAAATGTTACAAAATGATCTTATTTTGAATTACACATTCAATTCATCAGATTCAACCAATAGTGAAATGTGGTCATCATGAATTCTCCATATAAAAGCAAATACTAAAATGAATAACAATTTTTATATATTGTAGGCATTATCAAAGTATGATTTTCTTTACCTTTGCAAATGCTGACAAAGAAATGAGTCCAAAACGAGCATAAGTGAAGCCATACGATTTTCTGCAATGTAAATGTTGAATCAAATTTGAATGTGACACTTTTGCACGAATGTCGCCATTTCGATGTGAATTCACTACATAACATTGGATCAGTTTCCTATTTTGTCGTTTAAAGTGCTTGCTGAAGTAGGCCATGACGAAATGTAGAACAAAAATAACAATCACCTGATATGCTGCGAAACTGATGACAAACAGTCTCTGGGATAAACTCAATTTGAGTGCAACAATGACAATATTGATCATAACATTTGTTGGACAGCTCAGTGAGAGGAATACAACAAATATATCACCAAAATACAAGTTGCATTGCTGGAGATACTTCAAAGTGTCAACTGTGGACTGTTTCAGAGTTCGAATGTAACACCAACTGAACTTCAAATTAGCTTGGACAGCTATTTGATGATTGTGATGTGATTTCATGAATAGAATATAGAAATGTATAGAAGCAAGTGAGCCTGTCAGAATGTTGATGTATGCAAATGTGTAATAGAATGTGATAAATTTGATCATATTCACCAAATTTACAATCAATTTGAACCATCCATTTTGTATAGCTGTAAAATATTGCCAATTGTTAGCCAATTCTATGGTGACCACAAATTGAACGTAAACAAAGAAGGCAACTTTACAAATCACAAAAAAAATATTAGTTTCAAATCTTATTTTCAAATTTGTATAATACCGATCACTGGAATAAACATTTGAAGAACATTTGTAACAAAGAGAGCAAATGACTGAATGTGTTTGTATGGATATGAGCAAATGTTGTTACAGTCTTTGAAGAGAACATAGCGCAACATTCGATTCAATTTGACATCAAAAACAAAGTATAGTTTGTAGATAAACCAAATAGTCATCAGGCCAATGCACATTTGAACCATTGCTGACATAGACGTGCCTGTTGTGAGATAGAATGCATCATAGTGAATGACACGATCGAATGGACTGAGTGTGCCAAACAGTAAATAGACGCAATGACATGTGTGCACTGATAAATTAATCATCAAAAGCAACATTTTTATGATTGTACCAGTTTTGTGATATAGACGGACGTTATCGCATTTATCGAGATAGTTTCGGTAATATTGAAGTGTCTTGAATGGACTAAGAAATCGGAAAAACATTTTCACTGCCATTGTTGACCAATATAGTTTGTGTGTCTCAAGTTTCATTTCAACATTTTCAACAGTTTCGTCACTTCTGAACATTTAGCGAAATGTACCTGGTTGTGCAAATAATTTTGCAGAAAATTTGCATTAAAATTCTCGAAGTACATAACATCGATTTTCGTATATACCAAATTTAGCATTAATTTTGTGATTAATATTCCTACATGACAGGTATTTGCAAAATGATTAATTGTTGCTACAATATATAACGGCACTAATTAGTTATAATTATTTAGTTATATTAATACGAAACCATTTTCCTTAGAAATTTATATATTTTTTCATTAGCATTCCCGACAGACGAATTGACAAGTCAATTAATGATAATTTAACTGAAATTATTTTAGAGGTAAGTCGACTTGATTGATCGATTGATTGCATTGAATTTTTAAATGAAAGCTTTTTTTATTTTTTTTGTAACTCTTAAAATTGGGGTTTACTAATTTTAAATAACCGATATTATTAATCAAAATATATTACAATTTGTAAATATATTTTAAATTAGTAAACCAATCGAATGGCCAATTTGAGCAGTGCTACACATTGTCAACTAATAGGCCCGTCAATTAATAATAGTAATCATTATAATTAATCAATCAATATAATGATAATCATTAAATTAACTTAAATTTGTAAATTTAATTGTAATAAATTTAAAATTCAGAATTTAAAAAAGTGTATAAAATTTATTTGTAATTAAAATTATTTATAATGGAAAATGCGTTAACAAGGTAAATTGTACATTCATAGAGAATTTAACATTAAATAAGGCGTAATTAGTTAAATATATAAATTGAAGCTACTGTAGCTACTTGAAGCTTTGAATTCAATTGAGCTTTGATTTGGAAAGTTGTCGAAAGAGCACCGCCATCAAATCAGCTCGAGGCTCAATCAGCTTGTTCCAGGCCTCAGTTTGAATCACTATGGTTTGAGTGTTCGGTGATGAACTCGATACATTTCGATTTCAATTCGGCATCACTGTGCATGTCTGCCACCAGTAGAATGTTGGCCACCGATTCAACGGTCAAGTTGGCTCCAAGTGAGTCGGCACAAATGTCCTTCAGTGAGTCGAGTTGGTACTGGAAAATATATATAGTATTCGAATAACATTTATAGATAGATTGGTATTACCTTATCAGCAACCACAAACAGCTCGAGTGCGTACTGATGCACCGAATCAACATTTCCCGTATAAATGAACCGAACCATCGCTTCGAACACTTCCAAGTCGACATCGATTATGGAAACTCGATTCTGTTTCGCTTCCGACAAGTCATTCTCAAACATTGCAGAGAACACTGGTGATTGAGATGCGAGAATGATCTTGTGCAATTTGAATTGCTTCTTGTCAACCACAAACACGACGTCACTCAACTTGCAACTCTCCAGAACAGATTGATAATTCTCACGTGCTTTCCTATGGGCCAAAATGATCTTTCTGTCGTTGAGACTGTTCTGGAGAATAGTAACCTGTAAAGTATATTTCGAATATATAAAGTGATCAAAACATAATAGAACATTATCCACTTACAGTGCTCTTGATGAAAAGATTGCCACCAAACAATAGTCCATTAGATGCATTCAGAATAACATCTCTAGCAAGAGTATACGAGCCACCGTCAATTCTTTCAAAACTTTCACTCTCAACAGTAAACTTTGTTTCAATATCTAAATTAATCAAATTAAAATTAACATTTCAAATATTAAATCAAATCGCGTCCAGTCCTACCTTTACGGATGCATTCTTCTCCTTCATCGTTGATCACCGAAATTGTCCACAACACTTTCCGCTCGGTCGTGTGTGGCTCATTTCGCAGCAAACCAATTTGAATATGATTCTCTAAATTCTGAAAAACACATTTAGGTCTTAAAAATAAATAAAATTTCTCTTGTTTGATTTCAAAATCAGGAGAATATTTGAAGGTGTTCAAATAAGCGAAATTCTCAATCCTCCAGGTGATGGTTGCACTGGTTGCATTGTTTAGTTGAGTCATCTTCGGTGAAATCTCGGTAAAACAGTTTCGGTACGAAAGTAGAACGCAGATACCAAAAACAAATCGAAATGACCGAAGCAACGCACAAAAGTGGCTAAAACAGATATGTATTGCATTTAGAATTTCTAAATTAGAAATAAACATTCAAGTGTTGTTCACAAAGAAAGTACTAGTAATTTTACTTGATTTGAAAAAATACATTTATAATATTTATAAATATAAATATTTATTTATTGATAAATTTATATTGATCAACAATTAAGAATTCGGTGATTAAAAATAGGTGTTGTACAAATGTACTTAGTGTTACAATCAAATTCACAGTCGACGATTGGCCAACTGCTGATCCACACGAACAAACTCGTTCGGATCACGATCGTCCTCGATGTTCAGTTCGTTCTGCTTCTTGACAGATTCGGGCAACTTGAAATGGACCACACGAATGTGTGACAACAGCAGGACGCTGTTGCGAAGCATATTTGCAGTCTGGCCAGATGCAAAAGTAAGGCTTGATTCCAAGATGAATTCGCTCGTGTCGAGCCAGTTCAATATCCAAAGTAAACGATTTGCCGCATCCAACAAACTTGCAAACGTACTTTCGATTTGGTGTAGGTTTGCGCTTCTTCTTGTCATTGTCAGATTGAGATGTAGACTTTCGTTTACGACCAGTGGATGTTGATGCTTGCTGTGACTGAGCTGCAACTGTACGTTCGTGAATGCATTGCTCGAGTGAGACATTCTCCACTGGTGGATCATCACACAATTCGACTTTAGTAGATCGAGCAGATCGAGGTATACCACCACAACCAAATTGATTCCTAAGTTGAGCAACCTTTTCACGAAGAATCACAAATCGTTCATCCACTTGAGCGAGCAGCTGACGCTTCAATTTTTCACAGTCTACCTGCATTCGTTCCTCGAATCGATCCAGGAACGAGTGAACGAGAGTGAGACGAGGCATGGTGAAACACGAGATGTGTGGGAAACGGAGGAGAAATTGAAATAAACAGAAAGCAGCCAGTCCTGCTGGAAAAATAACAACTGCAAGTGCAACCATTTCCACCCAAACAAAGTGAAAATAGTTTTCATATTGAAAAGTTCAGCCTGAGCACTTTCTGATCTGTCGTGTGTGGTTCACTTCGTAATAAACCAATTTCAATATAATTCTCAAAATATTGCAAAGCATCTTTAGGTCGGAAAAATAAATAAAAATTTTTCTTGTTTGATTTCAAAATCGCAAGAATATTTCAAGGTGTTCAAATGAGCGAAATTCTCAATCCTCCAGGTGATGGTTGTACTAGTACAGCTGTTGAGTTGAGTCATCGTGAGGTGAAATCGAGGTAAAACAGTTTCGTTGCGAAAGTAGAAAAGAGAATAGAAAAGCAAATCGAAATCACCGAATAAACACACAAAAGTTGCTCAAACAGTTCTATATTGCATTTAGAAATAAACATTCAAATGCTGTTCACAAAGGACGATTATTTTTACTTGGTTTCAAAAATACATTTATATTGATCTAACAATTAAGAATTCGGTTTGGCCATTTACTACGGGTAATAATAATGAAATTGATTTTTGATTTTACATGTAAACTTATTACTTTTTATTGAAATGAAAGGTTTCTATAAAAAAATATGTATTGTACAAATGTACTTAGTGTTACAATCAAATTCAAAGCCGACGACTGGCCAACTGCTGATTCACTCGAACAAACTCGTTCGGATCACGATCGTCCTCGATGTTCAATTCGTTCTGCTTCTTGACAGATACGGGCAACTTGAAATGGACCGAACGAATGTGTGTAACAACTGCAGGACGCTGTTGCGAAGCATATTTGCACTCTGGCCAGATGCAAAAGTAAGGCTTGATGCCGAGATGAATTCGCTCGTGTCGAGCCAGTTCAATATCAAAAGTAAACGATTTGCCGCATCCAACAAGCTTGCAAACGTACTTTCGATTTGGTGTACCGTGTGTTCATTAAGTAACAATATAGTTGACCGTCAAAAATGTTGGAAAACCGAATGTTACCAATTTTATTTTTGGTTTTGGTTTTGAGACCCTTGACCCTCGTAATGAATAATAGTAATGGTATCCGGGTTCCTGGAACACCTACAGGGGTTATACGATTTATCAAATAATCAATTTTTTTGGTGTGATTATTTTTTCATTATTCCGTCGGATTTGACAGGATAAAAAATTATCTAAATTTTGGTTTAAGTTTTAAATTGTAATTAAAAGTCAGAAATGTTATTATTTACTCTTTAAAATAAATAATTAAAAATTTTAGCAACTTAAATAGGATATGATTTAAAAATTTATTTATGATGATTGATTGATGATTGAACTATGATTGTTCCAAATGGAACGTTCCTGACGATTCAATAAAATAAGTAATTACTAATTTAGCATAAACAAAAATTTAGATAATTTTTTATTTTGTCAAATCTGACGGAATAATGAAAAAATAATCACACCAAAAAAATTGATTATTTGATAAATCGTATAACCCCTGTAGGTGTTCCAAGAACCCGGATACCATTACTATTTTCATTACGAGGGTCAAGGGTCTCAAAACCAAAAATAAAAATAAAATTGGTAACATTCGGTTTTCCAACATTTTTGACGGTCAACTATATTGTTACTTAATGAACACACGGTAGGTTTGTGCTTCTTCTTCTTGTCGCTGTCAGATTGAGATGTAGATTTGCGTTTACGACCAGTGGATGTTGATGCTTGCTGTGACTGAGCTGCAACTGTACGTTCTTGAATACATTGCTCGAGTGAGACATTCTCCACTGGTGGGTCATCACACAATTCGACTTGAGTAGAGCGAGGCATACCACCACAACCAAATTGGTTTCGAAGTTGAGCCACCTTTTCACGAAGAATTAAGAATCGTCCATCCACTTGAGAAATGAGTTGACGTTTCAAATTTTCACAGTCCACTTGAATACGTTCTCCAAATCGATCCAGGAACGAGACAAAACGAGTCGAGATGGGACGAACCATATTTGGTGGTGAGAGAAATAATGTTTTTGAGAGAAAGAGGACAAATGTACATTGTACAAGGCTGCAGAAAAAATAGCAACTGCAATTGCAACTATTTACACGCAAACAGAGTGAAAATAGTTTTGAGAGTATTGAGACTGAAAGGCTTTCAGCTGTTGTTGTCACTGCAGTACTGGTCAGTTCTCGTTTGTTGAAGATTCGACAATTCACTTGTGTCTCTTTCTGTGTATCACCATGCCTCGTCTCATCCGATTGCACTCGTTCCTGGATCGATTCGAGGAAAGACTCGAAGTGGACTGTGAACAACTGAAGTGTCAACTGCTCGCTCAAGTAGATCAACAATTTGGTGTTCTCCGGACGAAGGTGAGGGAACTACGAAGTCGATTTGGTGGTGATGGAGTGCTCACTGCTCGTTGTGTCACTCTTTTGGATGATCCTAAAGTGGAGACAGTCCAACTGGATCAGTGCAGGCAGGAACAACGTGCCTGCATGGAGTCGAGTGACAATGCTCGACATGTTCTGTCTACTTCAACTGTCCGTAAACGCAAATCCTCAAGTCCATCTCGATCTGTCAACAACAAACGACACAAAACTTCTACTTCTGGTGGATCGAACAAGCATCAATGCAAGTCACCAGGATGTGGCAAATCATTTCTCTTTGATAAAGATTTAGTTCGGCACGAACGTATCCATTTGGACATCAAGCCATTCTCCTGCACTTGGCCCGATTGTCGTTACTCTGGTAAGACAAAGGGTCATGTCGTTCAACACGTTCGTATCAAACATTTCAAGTTGCCTGTACTTCTGAAAGACCAAATACGACTCAACATTGAGGACAATCGCAATCCTGAAGATTATGTTCGTGTGGATCGCGAACTGTTGGAACGTCGTCTCGAGTGAGATCTGGTCATTCTACATTGTACTCCAAATTGATTCAGTCATCCTTGTTCTTGTAATCTCTAACATTTAAATAAAAATACAATCTTTCTTTATGTCAAGTATAATTCACATTATTTATTTCCCGAATGTATAGCTAGTGTTACAATCAAATTCACAGCCGACGATTGGCCAACTGCTGATCCACACGAACAAACTCGTTCGGATCACGAACGTCGGAGATGTTCATTTCGTTCTGCTTCTTGACAGTGTTGGGCAAATTGAAATGAACAATACGAACGTGTTTGACAACAGAAGGACGCTGTTGCGAAGCATATTTACAGTCAGGCCAGATGCAAAAGTAAGGCTTGATTCCAAGATGAATTCGCTCGTGTCGAGCCAGTTCAATATCAAAAGTAAACGATTTGCCGCATCCAACAAACTTGCAAACGTATTTTCGATTTGGTGTAGGTTTGTGCTTCTTCTTCTTGTCGCTGTCAGATTGAGATGTAGATTTGCGTTTACGACCAGTGGATGTTGATGCTTGCTGTGACTGAGCTGCAACTGTACGTTCTTGAATACATTGCTCGAGTGAGACATTCTCCACTGGTGGACCATCACACAATTCGACTTGAACAGATCGAGGCATACCACCACAACCAAATTGGTTCCGAAGTTGAGCCATCTTTTCACAGATAAATCCGAATTGTTCATCCACCTGAGCAATAAGTTGACGTTTTAGTTGTTCACAGTCCACTTGCAATCGTTCTTCAAATCGATCCAGGAACGAGACAAAACGAGCAGAGATGGGACGAACCATTTTGGTGGTAAGGGAAATGATGTTTTCGAGAGAAAGAGGACAAATGTGCAAGGCTGCAAAAAATATCAACTGCAATTGCAACTATTTACACGCAAACAGAGTGAAAATAGTTTTGAGACTGAAAAGCTTTCAGTTGTTGTTGTCACTGGTCGACCTGTTCTCGTTTGTTTCTACTTTAAATTTCTATTTCTCCTATATCACCATGGCTCGTCTCACCCTCGTGCACTCGTTCCTGGATCGATTCGAGGAACGTCTCGAAGTGGACTGTGCACGACTGAAGCGTCAACTGCTCTCTCAAGTAGATCAACAGTTTGGTGTTCTCCGAACTAAAGTGAGACAACTTAGAAGTCGATTTGGTGGTACTCGTTCTGGCACTGTCAACATCGATTCCTGGATTGATGATCAATCCGTGGAGATAGTCCAACTGGATCAGTGCTTACAGGAACAACGTGGCATGATGGAGTCGAGTGACAATGCTCGACATGTACCGTCCAATTCCACTGGCCGTAAACGCAAGTCCAACTCAAGTTCGTCTGGTACTGTCAAGAACAAACGACAGAAAACTATCACTTCTGTTGGATCGAACAAGCATCAATGCAAGTCGCAAGGATGCGGCAAAACATTTCAAAGACCTGCTGAATTGTCCCGACACGAACGTATCCATTTGGACATCAAGCCTTTCTCCTGCACTTGGCCCGACTGTCGTTACTCTGCTGTGCTCAAGAGCAATGTCGCTCAGCATGTTCGCACCAAGCATTTCAAGTTGCCCAAATACAAGAAAAAACAGGCCCGAATCAACATTGCGGACAATCTCAATCCTGAAGATTACATTCAGGTGGATCGCGAACTGTTGAAACGCCGACTCGAGTGAGAGATTGTAGTCACTTTATTTGTTGTAACTCAATTCCTAGATTAATTAGCCTCAATTTTATTAATTCTAATGCATTTTGTTGTAATCCTTTAAATCTTAATCATAATTTTAATCTTCAAGCAAACTGTCTAATTTGAGTTTACATTTATATGCTAAATTCGATCTGTTCAATAAAAATTTTGCACTTTTTAATTATCGGGGCTTTTCATAAATGTTCAAATTGTCTAGATTTTAATTTACAAGTCAATCAAATATTAAAAATAATTTTCAATTTAATTATTAAAATCATTCATGTAGAATTGTTTAAAATAAAATTTTTAATTTTAAAAATATATAAATAATCCTCAATTTAATGATGCCGTCTTCTATACAAATCGACCGCATACACAATGACCACAATCCAGGTGACCACCTCCCACAGCAGCAGTCCCCAGAATTCAGCTTCGTAAATCGAGTAAACGAGTCGAATGGCCAGCTCGAGCAGTGCACCAACCAGATAAATGATGATGATTGTAAAGTTTTCCAACATTGCCCCAATTATGCCAACAAATTCATAGAAGACGGACACAACACAGAAGGTAACTGTGATCGCAATGATGATTGTCTTAAAACATTTTAATCAAAAAAATTAATTAAAAACATAATAATTTGTTAATATAAAACTTACCCTTCCCGATTCTTTATTTTCCACATTAATAGATTTCATAATTGCTTCCAACAATTCATCAGCCATCACACCCGAAAAGGCAGCGTAGGCAATCAGGACGAAAATGTCAATCAGACACACCCCTACCACGATATACTTTTTCCATTCAAATGCTTCGAGATTTTCGAATAATTTCATTTTTGGTTGTTATTTAAAAAATATTTATTTATTTAAAAAATTATTTTATATTAAAAATTATTATTATTGCAAATGTATTATGAGCTACAATATATCAAAGTAAATCATTGATTTATTTGTATTTAAATGCGTACATTCAAAATATATCTTTACGACCAAATTATGCCCAAACGTATGATCATTATGAATCACGTTTACCTGTTAGGAATGTCTACTTAGACTTTTTCGCAGAGTGCCACACTTTTAAAACGTGTGTCGACCCCAAATATTTTGATATCTAAAACAAATCCTCATTGACTTGTAGAGACACACATTTCTGGGATTAACCCTCGAGATGCGTTCATTGTGCTGTTGTGTTTCCATAGTTTCATTCTAGATTAGCAACAACAATTTTTTCCTGATTATTATTGAGATGGAACGTGACTGAAACAAAGTTATTTATGTTATGGTTATTTTGTTTGTTGCGTAATGTTGGTCTGATTCAAAGTGCTTCGTTCTGGTTTAGTTAACAAACTTTTTGTGGCGTTCATTCTCTCAAATCTAGTTTGATTTGTCACTTTGACCTTTGTACATTTCAGCATTAAAGAATTGAAATAATAATAAACAACTTCAATTCAATTTTAATACATTAAACAAATAGTTATTTAATCAATGGAATTCAAAGCTTTACTTCTTAAGTTCTGAAAGTTTTGCTTGAAAAGTGACACCAATTTTCTTGATCCCCTCTCGAGCCTTGTCAAACAGTCCATCCTCCTTCTGGTACGGCTTCAGGTACTGTTCCACCCGACTGGTGAGTTTGGTTATTTCCTGATAATTCTCCGTGTCCAATCCGAAAATGTCCAACAAAGTGAGTGTAAAGTAAATGGAAATGTCTGCCACAGTGAGTTCGGCTCCACCAGCAACAAAACTTGACGCCCCCAGAGTTTGAAGATACTGCTCGAATGTTTTCAGAGTATCTTTGACTCGTTCAATTTTGGGTGATGGATCGCCTCCAAGGAAGAAGAGTGTGTACTGTGGAAAAAGTATTAAAAGATTTATAAATTGACAAATCAGAAGTCACTTACAGTGACATCACTGATTGTACGATAGAGTGTGCCTAGATCGTACTGCAACATCTTGTCAACATTGGTACGAGCTTTGACATCAGCGGGATAGAGGGAATTTTCCTGTGGGACACGACTTTGAATCAAATACGTGCAGATGGAACGGGACTCCCAAACTACAAAACCATCAGTGTCCACTAAAGTTGGAATCGTATGGAATGGATTGAGCTAAAATAGAAACAAAATACATAAAATACATAAAAAAGATAATCTTACCTTAACAAAATCGGGCTTCAACTGATCCTGCTTGGACAAATCCATTGGCTTGACGTCCAACTCAATGCCCAAAATTCTGGAAACAGCAATCACTGAACGGCATGAGGAACATTCGTTCAGATGATAGAAAACTGGCTTTGGGGAAGACATTTCTGTTGGTTTAAAGCTTGATTGGTTAAATCTTGTTGATTTGCTTGTCTAGTTAAGACTGAATAGTCAATTGAAATATTTCTGTTTATATACTAAATGTCGACTTGGCAACAAAAAGTGAAGCCCGCGACCCCAGAATGACACTACACAAAGCATCAATTGAGAACCCGTACAGCAACACCCTAATTGTCTAATAGAGTGTTTGAGTGTGATTAGATTACTTTGTAAGTGTTTCCATGACGATCGTATGTATTTGAATGGTTTGACATGCACAAATTAATTGTGCTTGACAAATATCTTATCACAATGGAATGCAAGTTACTTCAGGGGTGTGCAATGTTGAGTGGCAGTTGATGATTGGCAGACATGGACTTTAATATGACAGGGGTTTTAGGGCTTTGACTTTGTGTGCACTGTCAGTACAAAACCCCTGTGATTAGGGATACATTATATTTTGTGTGTCTGATGCAATTTTGGCCAACTTTTAAGCAATATCACAAATTAATATGCATTTCGCATAATCACTCGTTTGGCTCGTTCGTTCAAGTTTAGGTCTAGTCTTCAGGTTTATTGATTAAGAAAACTGAAACATTCTGGGTTAAAAAAACATAAAATAAAAGTTTAAAAGTTCTTTTTTAATATTATTGATGAATTAGTTTAAATAAATGACAAAAATATTCATCATTTTAATATACCAACTAAATGATATAAAAACTGTTTTATTTTATTATATTAAGTAGCTAAAATATAGAATTGAAATTCTATATGATGATCGTGCATGAACCGAGCAAACCCAGTTCTCTTAGCAAATGGCATTTGAAGAAAATAATTAATTGTCTGAAATGATTGATTAACGGAAAAACTGTGCTCATTTATAATTTAAAGTTGTTTTTAATCGTTTTAAACTTAAAAGAAAAGTCAAATTAGTCTTAACATTCAAGACACATGAACATGCATTTTGTTGAAATCTTAAAATATTTTCAAACAACGAAAAAACGTTTAAATCATTTAGTCTTGTATTTAATTAAATATCTTGCTTTCAAATCGTTCCAAGATCAAGTTGAGTATCACTTGAAGGCATGCGACCGCCGTTCCATTGGTTACCAGACATGGTTCTGGTCCTACTTGGCTGTTTCGATGCTTTTTGGATTTGCTCGTTTTGTGTTGATGCTAATTTTGGGTGAAATCTACTACAAATATGATTTATCATTCAAAACTCTCTATTCCACAGAAATGATTAGTCCATTTCTGCTGTTGAGCATCAATGCACTCAATGTTGCAGCCATTTTGAATTGGTTCATTCTGTTCTATCGACCTGATCTATTTGTCTGGGAGAGAGTGTTCTGCTTGGTGGTGGAAAATTGGGTGCAATTCTGGAAGCTCAACTCAAATTTGAAGTCTGAATTTTTCAATTGGAAATTTGATTTGAAAGTGTTTCAGAAATTTTTTAAAATTTGGTCAAAAATATGGAAATTGAGCCCAGACATAAAAATAAATTACCAACTGACATTTTGTCCACAAATAAATTCGAAAATCAAAGCACGAATTATAGTTTTATTGATTTGGACAAATGTGATTCGATTTATGGTTCTGATTGTATTTAATGTATCATTTCTGTTTGCATTTGTCTATGTGACAACACAAATAATCTCAAACGAATATTGCTTTGTTCGAATCACAATTTGCATCATCGACATGTCCTTTGTGTATTATTACTTTTATGTCTGCACTTCAGTGACTCTGTACAGCACTTTCGTCGTGTCAATCATATGTTTTGCTTATTCAACTCAATTTGGAGATTTTTCAAAATTTGTTTGTAAAAATCATAAAATTCATCAATCTCGAGTGGTTGAACTGTATCAATCCGTACACTGTAGACTCTTGTGCAATTTTATCCAATTGAATCGACGATTTATATCGAAACTTGTCTTTGTGGCTGTCACCTGTCACACCATTTTCAATATTTACCAACTCAATTATATTCTTTTGACTACCAAACTCGAATCGGTGGCAATCTTTTTCACTTTTCTCTTTGTCATGTTTCAATTTTTGGTTGCACTCAGTATTGTGAGCATTTTCATCAAAATTAGCTCAAACATTCATCAGTCTGACAATTGGTTGTTTCAAATTCAGTTGAGGAATTTTGAATTGAAATTGAAGCAAAAAATTCGAATTGACACTTATTATGAACAGTTACATTCAGATCAAAAATTTGGAGTCACTTTTGGTCTACTTGGGACTATTAACAGTAACTGGTTTCGTGAGGTAATTATAATTGAAAATTATAATAAAGTTAACAATTTTAATTTTTTTGTTATTTTCAGTTTATTTGTTTCTACTTCTCTTACAACTTGCTAACCAATGAATTGATAAGAAATAATTTTAAAATTAAATAATTCATCATTAATAAATCTATCTTGCTGGTATCACAAACTCTTCGCAATTCGTACTCGAACAATATTTTTGTTAACGTTTTTCGACTTTGACCTCAATTTGAGCCGGTGTCAGTGTCCCTTTGAAGGGCAAAAATGCAAGTGGACTTGCAGGAGTTTTGGCAGTTGGAGCAAAGCGATACTGTCGACAAAGCTTTGCGAGACAAAGTTTCATCTCCTGTGTGGCAAATCGCAGTCCAATGCAGTTTCGAGGTCCTTGACCATACGGAATGAAACTGTATGGCACCAGTTTGTGCTTGTTCTCGGGCATAAATCGGTCCGGCAGGAAATGATTCGGCTCGGGAAAGTACTCGGCATTATAGTGCACCGCTAAGGTGGGAAATTCAATCAATTGGTTTTTGTACAGAACCACGCCGGTGTGGCCAAGTTTGTACGGTTGTGTTGAGCCTCCAAAGCGTCTTCCAATTCGTGTAAATGGAGGATACTTTCTTAGGGCCTCTTTGAGTACCGCATCGAGGTAAGGTGCCTGCATAACAGACTCGTTATATTCGGACGAGTTTGGTGCTTTGTCCGACAACTCTTGTTCGAGCTCATCATGCAGTCGATCTTGCACTGCTGCATTGAGCGCAAGTTCATAGACACAGCCAGTGAGCACCACAGCCACCGAATCGTACCCACCCACCATAAATCCAATTGCCTGGGCCATAATTTCGTCTTCGGACAAAATGGCTTTGCTCGATCGCACACCACCACAATGTGCAGCCTGTTCGGGCTCCTCTTCTTGGTCCAAATTAGCGTCCAACTTTTCAAAGCTCGTCGTATTCTCGAATTTGCTCTCATGCACACGTGCGTTAAGCAGAATTTCAATCAAATCATTTCTTTTGGCAGCTTGTTTCGGTGTTGCTCCTCGTTGACGCAAAATTTCCCTGGCCAATTTTTCGAAAAACTCCCACGCCTCATCGTTGAACACGTGACTAATGCCAATGTAACGATTAAACCAGCCAGGCAGTGCCAATATTCCCACCAATTTATACGCGGGCATATCGAATATTTTGAGTGCATTTACCATAAATGGATTCGACAGGTCACGGGCATGATCGCTCTTGTTGGAATTGGTTTGCACACCAAACACATTCGAGCCAATTACATCGAGTGTAAAGCCAACCATCACTCGTTTGAGGTCTTTGATGATGCCACTACTTTCACTCTGAACCAGCCTTTCCAAATAGCAGCTCAACTCGTCCACAGAGTGGCCCATCTGACCAAACATGAGCTTCAGTTTGCCCGAACTGACACAGGCCGTAGTGATGGTTCTCAATCGCTTCCAATTGTGGCCACTTTCAAAGAACACAATTCGACTCGCTATTGGATGGCTCACGTGTAGCTCCTGTTGATCCACAAACAAGTGAAAGTCCTTGACCATCACCTGTTTGATCAGCACTGGATCGGCCACCGCAATCACTGGCTTAAAGCCTTGATAATGTCCGTACACTTTGCCATACTTTGTGCGGAAATGTTGCTCAAGCTGGTACGGGTCCTGTGAGGACATTGAACCAGCGTTACCAAATGACAGTAAACTTGGCTTCGGGCCGGCAATGCCTCGCTTTGACCAGTAACTATATTTGTGCTGCACGTAGCTGTGCGACCAAACAGAGAGAAAAAACAATTTTCAATAATGTGCATTATTAAACTAATATTCAAAACTTACAAATAAAGAAACGATAACAGTGAAACACTGCTCAGTAAAATGAACCACAAATCCATTTTAAATTTGATTTGGTGATAAATACAATTTGTTAACACAATTGACTGATGTCAAATGTTAAACTTGTCTCCACTTATATATATTCGTTCATGGAGGCTTTCACTAATCAATCAAACCCCTTGAAAGTTTGCAAAGTTAAAAACATTTTAGTGAATCACGCAGACATGTTTTTTTGTTATCGGATACGAATACTTTGCTTAATACGATTGCGCTTCTCAATTGGGCGTATATGTACTATTATTGTCACAAAATATATAACACAGATAACAACAAATCTGTACAACATTAGTACATTTTCTAATGGTAATACCGACTCTCACTAGAGCAATGATAAGAGGAGTTAAGTTTGAAAACAGTACAGTTTGAGAAATTGTAAAGAGCAGTTGACGGCACTAGCGTCTGTGGATAATCTCAATATAATGTTCTGCAAAGTTCTAGAATTCTACATTTTTTAATAAAGGGTTATATATCCAAAGAAATGTTCTGGAAAATGTTTTGGAATTCAATTCTTCTTATAATACAATATGATTTGGCCTTTCAAAAACTTTGACTTTGAGCAATGACTTGATTTCTACTGAGTGTACTGTATTTTAACTTTGACGTGACTATTTAAATGTACCATTTGTGCACGATTGCATTGCACATTGCAACATGTAATCTGTAAGACCCACAGTTAATCAATTACACATTTAGATCTATGCAAAATGAAAATTATATTATTACAATTACATGAGTAATTTAGTATCGAAAAGCCAAATGTCTCGCCATATGTTCGATTAGTGCACTGAATTGGTTGCTACCTTAATCGCGGTAAAGTGATCAAATATAAAGTCTTGTTTGAAGCTCCGTTGACTTTACTTTTAAATTGGTTTTGCAATTTGTTGGTTGAAGCAACAAGAAAAAGCAACAAAAATGCCAATTGAACTGTACTATCACTTGTTCAGTCCGCCGGCCCGTGCCTGTGTCATTGCAGCCAAATATTTGGGCATTGATGTGGTGCTCAAAGAAGTGGATTTTTTGGCACAAGAAACACGTACACCGCAGTTTATAAAGGTTTTAATTTTTTCTTTTGATTATTCAAAATTACTATTTTTTTTTGCTCAATTACAAACAGATCAATCCAACTCACACTGTACCGGCACTGGTGGACAATGGGCTGTTTCTGTTTGAAAGTCGTGCTATTATGGCCTATTTTGTAAACAAATATTGTCCAGGCAGTGAGCTGTATCCACAGGACGCTGCTGCACGGGCACTAGTTGACAAGATTCTCTATTTCGATGCATCGGCATTTTATCCAAATTTACAGCGGGCTTTTGTGAGTAATTAACACATTTATTTATTAAATAGTGTACATTTGTCTAACATTGTTCCACACTCAACAGATGCCAAAATATCAACTTCAACAGGATCCACCGCAGGAGACATTGGACGAATTGAAAGAAAAATTACAAATCTTTGAGACACTTCTTGGAGATCAAAATTTCATTGCAGGTAAAAGCGCTACTCTGGCGGACATTTCTCTCAGTGTAAGCATTCCAATTGTCAAGTCACTCTTCCCTCATCTGTTGACACCCAACATGGAAGCTTGGTATGAGCGTGTGATCAAGGCTGTCCCTCAAGTTCACCAGTTCAACACTGAAACGGAGGAAAAACAGAAAAATTACAAATTTTAATGAAAGCTTTTGTTTGCATATGTTTGCATGCAATCGAATTTTAAAATAAATTAATCTGAATTTCAAAAGTTTTTTCGGTTTTATAAAAATTGACGAGACTACTGGATTACCGACGAGCTATGTGTCTTACAATAAATTGAACTGTGCTCAATAATTCAAATTGTGTTATATTTTAGCTCTATGACAACATTGTTATTGCATTTTGCGATTAGCTAGTTCAAAAATGGGTTTGTTGATATTGATGTCCAAACCCTCGCAGATGTGCTTCGATTTTATGTTTTCACTGCAAATGATATTCAACTCGAATTCATTCAAAACAAACGGGCAAACATCAATGGAGTAGTCAACATTGTTCAAAACTCGCCTCGATTAAATTTGAAACAGTGCCCGTGTTTTCACAGTGTACACCAAAAGCATTGCGAAGTCAAACGTCATTTTACATATCGTATCTTGGCAAGTCTGCCAAATTCCGGGAAAGAAAACCAAATCACCAAAAGTGTGGAAAAATTTGAGACTATCAGCACTCACGCAATAACAAATGCACATGATTTTATGAATTTTTATTATTTACTAAACTGATTTTTCAATCTATTTTGTATATGCATTTTTGGATTGTTTGGAAATTTATTTATTTATTTCATGTATAAAATATATGCCTCTTAAAAAGATTTCAAAAATAGCTCTCAAAAAGAAAATTTCTGAACAATTCTCGGTGAATTTGTCAATTTGAATCGTTCAAATTTTTTGGTTTGTTTGAGTGTCAAGTAGAAAGAGATACGTTGAATTCAATTGCTCTGGGAGATGATCGAATATATAAAACCGAAATTCTTTCGGCAATGACGCGTAGAGAAAATAATTAATTTTCGAAAAACGGAAAAAATTACACTCATTATAATTTCAAATTAATTTCGATCATTTTTTAAATTTTAAATTAAACTTTAACATTCAAGTCATGAACATGAAAATTCTTGCAAAAATTTCAATTTTGTTTTTAAATAAAAATTATATTTTCAAATCGTTCCAAGATCAAGTTGAGTACACTTGAAAGCATGCGACCGCCGTTCCATTGGCTACCAGACATGGTTCTGGTCCTTCTTGTTTATTTCAATGTTTTTTTGGATTCACTCGTTTTGTGTTGATGCTAATTTTGGGTGAAACTTACTACAAATATGATTTATCATTCAAAACTGTCTATTCCACCGAAATGATTAGTCCATTTCTGCTGTTGAGCATCAATGCACTCAATGTTGCAGCCATTTTGAATTGGTTCATTCTGTTCTATCGACCTGATAGATTTGTCTGGGAGAGAGTGTTCTGCTTGGTGGTGGAAAATTGGACCAAATTCTGGAAGCTCAACTCAAATTTGAAGTCTGAATTTTTCAATTGGAAATTTAATTTGAAAGTGTTGCAGAAATTCTTTAAAATTTGTTCAAAAATATGGAAATTGAGCCCAGACATCAAAATAAATTACCAACTGACATTTTGTCCACAAATAAATTCGAAAATCAAAAAGTTTTATTGATTTGGGCAAATGTAATTCGATTTATGGTTCTGATTGTATTTAATGTATCATTTCTGTTTGCATTTGTCTATGTGACAACACAAATAATCTCAAACGAATATTGCTTTGTACGAATCACAATTTGCATCATCGACATGTCCTTTGTGTATTATTACTATTATTGCAAAGTGAAAAACATTTTTTGTTATCGGATACGAATACTTTGCTTAATACGATTGCGCTTCTCAATTGGGCGTATATGTACTATTATTGTCACAAAATATATAACACAGATAACAATAAATCTGTACAACATTGGTACATTTTCTAATGGTAATACCGACTCCGACTAGAGCAATGATAAAGAGGAGTTAAGTTTGAAAACAGAACAGTTTGAGAAATTGTAGGGCAATACTAGGGTCTGTGGATAATCTCAATATAATGTTCTGCAAAGTTCACAGAATACATCTTTTTATAAAGGCTTATATATCCAAAGAAATGTTCTGGAAAATATTTTGGAATTCAATTCTTCTTATAATACAATATGACAAGGTCGAATAGAATCTTTTTTAAACAAAACTTTATTTAGTCAAAAAACACCAAAATGTGCGCCAAAACTAAAATTTTTGACTTTAAGATAACTTATCTTAGATCTAAGTTCACCAAAAATAATGTCCAAATCGGAAAATGTGCTATGAGATATTTTTCAATCCCATGTCTTTACCTTTCATTTGAGCTATCATGAAGGAAGATTGTTCGAGTTCTTCCTCACTGCTTAATCGTCTGTATATGCCTTAACGACAGCTTCCCACGAGTAGCCTCACTCTAGATTAAACCAGTGAGTTGAGATTTAAAAAATCATATAAAACAGAACAGAACATATAGATAACAACTAAATAAAAATTGTGTCATATTGTATGAATAAAAACAAAACAATTTGATGAATTAGAAAAAGCCAAGAGGACTTGTGACAATTAGTCAACTGTTGGTCAATGTTTGATGAGTTTAATTTAAAGTTCATTTATTCAAAATCCATGATTTCTCAATTTTTGCATCGATTTTGATTTCAACCTAGAAATGTGCTAATTTATGAACGAGCTTAAAAGAATACAATAAATAAGCAGAGTACAGCAAAAGGAACTGTATAATAAAAAGATTCAATTAATTTTAAAACACTTAGATTTCCCCAACGTACCTCAAACAGTGACCGTTTGGTGATCTTGCCCAGTGATCCAAGAGTGAAACAGAATCGATCTTCGGTATGTTGCAATTCATAATGAAGCATCACTTTCAGCTTTGCTCGTATCAGCGATTCTTGAACTCGTTTGCCCGCAATGGTGCTTGCATTCTTCCAATAATTCTGAAGCAAAAACTGTGATTTGTAGAGTTGTTTGACTGAACTATGATAACAGTTGGACCAGTTAATCAGTGTCTGGCAATCAGCCATTGCAAGCACACTCTGCAGCATTGTTATTACTAACAGAAATAACATCTCTACTGTGCTCAACTTTCGATAGAGCAACATTGTGATCATCAAAATGTTCACTACAATGTTGGTCAGAAATGACACTAACATGAGACTGGACACAATCCGCTCATTTGAATAACGAGCTATGCGATACATTTGAACATATTCTGAATAGAAAAATGATAATCGATTTTGCAACTGAAAACTACAATATATTCTAGATGATGTTTTGGAATGATTTTTAAAATTGCTAAAACAATTATTAAGTTCATTATTGAGCATTTTCATATGTGAACTAAACATGAAACGATATATGACTGTGTAAAAGATTCCAACAAAAGTTATTCGTACGCCATTCCAAAAACAATAGAGCACCACAAACCAATCGACACACGCAATCGCCATTGTGCCAATTGACAGATTGTACTTGGACACCATGTAAATGCAAGGCGAATAGAAACTGTATGCAAAGATTACTAAAAATGGGTGAAAACATTACTTTTCATTGATTGTCAGTTTAAAAAAACAAACAAAAACACTTACACATAAAACAATTTACCGATGCAGTGATCCATTCCAAAGTTATCGACAGCTTGAACGCTCGAATTCGGATTTCATGTGAAACATTTTTGAAATCTTTCAATTGTGAATTTACAATTAATCCGGCAATTGGTATACTCCAAATCGTTTTCATAAAATTTATCAAGTCACGGGAAGCTCGAATGGGCTTGCTCAGCCGAATTACAACCGGTTTGAACAGTTCTCGATTTGATGAAAGGATATTTTCAACATTTTCAATCAAGATTTGGTGTGCGATTGAAAGCAATTTTGTATCGAGCGTAATCGTGACTGTGTAGTCAATGTAGATCGCAAATATGGCCAACAAACCCGTGGCAAACAGAGTACGATGGTCAAAGTAGGAGAATTCTCGTATAATACAAACCAAAATTGGATCAATCCACATGTACGGCTCAATAAGCTGATGATTTTTAAGTTCATTACTAAAAAATAGTATTCGAGCACTAATTAAAAGTAGATACGAGTAGAGCACTAATTTGGTTAAGACAAATTGCCAAAAAATTCTGGATCTTGGACCATCAAACTTGAATTTTATGGAATGCTGCAAAATTTTACTAACACTCAAATAGAAAAGCGGTTGGTTGAATATGTTTAAAATCATTTTTTGAGTACTTTTTCAGATTACGTCTAATTATAATATTATAATAATTTACAACAATTAAAATATATAAATTCTATTATATTTATGAAAAAATTGTCAAAGTACAATTAACAATCCAGGATAATTACTCATTTACTCAAAACAACAATGTCATTAAAATTTGGTTATTTTCGAAAACTTGCATTTTAATGACCAAACATTTTAACAGAACAATAATTAGTTGCCTAACGATAAATTAAACTTTAAAATTTATTGTCCCAAACATTTAGTATCCATGACAAAACATTTAGTTGACACTGTCAACTTGACAATAATTTGATAAATGGAATGTTTTCTTCATTTTCCTTTTTTGATGACATTATAATCATAATTTGTAATGGAATTTTATTTTATTTATGACCAAATAATAAAATAATCCGATAAGACAGATAACAACTGCATAATCTTATTTATCGAAAAAAATCGATCGCATCGAAATCGAAATCTGCCTTTGTGATTTTTTTGAATTTGTTCGACTTTTAGTATCCGCCCGCCGCCGCCCCCACTCCACCACCACCACTCATGTCTGCTCACTTCCATGGAGTGTTTTCAAAAGCATTTAGTCATTGATTTTGAATGATTTTAGGCTGACCAATAGCGAAGTAAATTTGAACTGTTAATATACAATTGTTTTCATTTTTGCATATAATACGGCGCCAAAACATTAATGACTAACATTATGAAAACAACAAAGGTAAACAATTAATTGCAAACTTGAACGCATGGCAAGTGACAGTCATCAATCTACAGCGACAACAGTCATCATATGGCAAAATATCAACTTCAACAGGATCCACCGCAGGAAACATTGGACGAATTGAAAGAAAAATTACAAATCTTTGAGACACTTCTTGGAGAGCAAAATTTCATTGCAGGTGAAAGCTCTACCCTGGCGGACATTTCTCTCAGTGTAAGCATTCCAATTGTCAAATCACTATTTTCTCATCTGTTGACACCCAACATGAAAGCTTGGTATGAGCGTGTGGTCAAGGCTGTTCCACAAGTTCACCAGTTCAACAATGAAACGGAGGAAAAACAGAAAAATTACAAATTTTAATGAAAGTTTTTTGTGAAATATGTTTGCATGCAATCGAATCACATGGGCCATCCACATATGACGTTACTCTACTGAAATGTGCTTAATTTCTTTTGTTTATATTTCCGGTATATCTACTCGGATCAATCTGAAACCTTGACCAAATGAATCTACAAACCATAAGCTTTAATTTGGTATCTCACTTGTCTTTGGGAGACGTGCGTAAGTATCTTCAAAATTTAAGGCACTTTCTTATTGGGAAGTGGTCTTCACTCTTTATCTGAATTTCAAAAGTTCTTTGGTTTTATAAAGGTTAACGAGACTACTGAATTATAATTATGTTTGTTTCATTTGATTTCATTTGTGAATGTCTGTATATATTGGCCATTTTGGGGTAGAAGGCGTTGAATTGTTTGTCTCATTAGCAAATTGAAGTCATATCGACAGTTTGTTTTTGCTTCTTTTCGATAAACTAGTGGAAAGTGAGCGCTTGATGTGGTTTCAGTCTACTGTGCATTGTACATTGTACAGACTCTACATTGTAGAGGTACTGTACTAATTGATTACTGTATTAATGATGATAAACCTAAAGCTGTTCTATTGGTTTATTATTCAACTGATATGCTCAATGAACATTGGACAAAGTCGAAACAGCAACAACATCGATGCTGTCTTTCTATGTGATCGGCTGTGTGCGCACTTGAGTCCACTCGTATCCATTTGTCTCATCGAGAAGCTTCTTCGATGAAAATGCAAAAATGGAAAAGACATTATTTTCTATGAATCACGAATAAGCTTCTCTATTGGATTACTCTCAAACCATTTCAGATTCTGGCCTGGATTCAGCTGGTGTATTTGGTAAAATTAATTCTCCTAAAAGTAAAATTAATTGTTTTAATTTAATAAATTAATCTTTTTTTAGTAGAATTTATTTCGATACAATCCGACCTATGAAAACATGAGTCAATTGATTCATTTTCTCCTGCCCAATCTTAACGATTATCTATAACGGTTTGTAATTAAAATGTAGTTTTTTATAATAATAGAAATTTTAATTTCTACCTGGTTAATCTCACTTTTACGTCTCTAGGTTAAATGAAGGTCGACCCCACTGAGACCCAAAAAGTTATCATTTTCAAGACAATGAAGCGCCGAAAAACGAAAATGACAATTAATCGTTTGAGTAACGACAGACATTATTGTTCACGATCCAATTTGTACTTCGGTATGTCCAACATATTATTTAAATATTTAATTTCTACAATTTAATTGTACTAAATCGTGTCTTAAGGTTGTGATCAAGGTCAAACCAATTGTGCAATCAAATCACTACATACGACGCTAAACTTTTTGTCGCGTCTTTTGTGACCTTCATTTGTTCTTACTCAAAAGTCAATCTGTTTGGAGTTGAATTGAATTCATGTTCTTCGTATTGGATTCAAAGACACAGTTCAAATACCAATGCGAATGTACCCATATTGTCTGACTTTGTATTTGTGCAATGTTTCTTAATGTTTTGTACATCTGTAATGCAACCGAATTGACGATTATTTTTCTTTGAAAATCGGTAAGTCTAATCAAATTTATTTTAATTATTTATTTGATATTTTATTTTAATCTATTAGAAGATAATTTAAATTTTATTCATCATCCTATCAATCTTCTTCGAAATTATCGGTTCCTGAAATTCCCAATTTTGGATAACAAATTTTCTTTTCTCTGAACACACTTTAAGATTTTCTTTCTATAAGTCCATTTGTGTTCGATCTCGCTAAACATTTTTACAACACATTTGTATTGTTACACTCAAACATATCTATACAAACATACCCTAAATGCATTCAAGTAACTTGCAATTTCAGTAGTATTTCAGATTAAAGTCGCACAGTTATGCAGTTGTCTGACAGACCAAACATAGAATTGGATACTTAAATTTTAGCTTAAAAGCTATTTTGAGTTTTGTGTAAGATGGTTATCAAAGAAAACACTGCAGTATTATTATTGTTAGCATTTCAGTACTCTTTATATACTGAACCGTAATTGATCATGTTGCATTGTTTTGATTGATGCCATCACACATTTAACTCGAAAAAGACATTCTTGCAAATTCTATACCAATTCTGTTTCAAACAAAGTGTCCAAAATCGATTGGGTCGATCTAAATCGTTTAGATGTTATTCTTAAGATTGCCTGTAACATATACACTCGTACAAATAATGATCACTATTATACGCAACGTATTTCATTGATTCTTAATCCCAATTAAAAGTCTCCCCTGAGTATACTACTTTCAATTTGGATCAAGAAGCTCTGAAGTATGTTGGTGATATAATATTGCTTGTTAACATATGTTAATATATATTGCTGGTAATAGCGACAAATTATACATTTTCATGATTTTCATTTTTATGATGTTGTCACTATCAACAATATCTGTTATTTTAACGTTTTTTAACTGTCCTACTTTTGATGGCTTTGAAGTAGAGCTTCATAGTAAAAGAGTGCTAATAGAGATCAGACAATCGTAGTAGAGTTTTGGGACAAAGTGCTCGATTAGTTTGCTAAGCTTTACAAGTGACCACAGGAGAACATTCTAAGAATAAGCATCCGAGTTGAGCTAACATCTTAGCTCTGCTTTGACTTCTATTTTTAGGATGATCGCCTGTGGTCACTATCTTGTGGAGTTTTGCAAATTTCTCTAGCACTTTTCTTCAAAACTCTACAACGATAGCCTGATCGCTTTCAGCATTCTTTGCCTACGAAACTCTACTTCAAAGCTGATCCATCAAAAGTAGGACCTGTCGATGATTGAAAAACATTGACATAACAAACATTGTTCATAGTAACATTCATCATAAAATGTAAATTTGAAAATGTAGTAGCCAGCTATCAGCACTCTTTGCCTTGAGGTCTGCCAAGTTAGACATGATTGTTTTGTTTTGTTTTCTAACATTTTTTTAAACTCAAAATAAATGCGAGACCAACCTCAACAAAAATGGATTATAAGAAATAAACCTGGACTTTGTAAAATAAATATTTTATTCATTTTGTTTTATAATAATAAAATTGTTTTATTCAAAATAAGTTTATTTGATTTTTTTAAATTTCGGTATAATTAATTATTTTGTGGTTGTTTGATGCCGCCATGTTGAATGTTGCATGGATTCAAAGATATGTGAGTATCTAAATACATGAGTTCAGTTTTGGTTTTGAAATAATTTAAGTAAATGAAATAATTTACGGTGAAATTAATTTTGATAAAAATAATTGCTTTTCAAAATGATTGATTACCGGAAAAATATATTGATTACAATTTCAATTGACTTTTAATAATAAAAAAAGATAGAAATGCAAGTTCAGTCAATTTTAATATTAAATTTATGATCATGCAAAGTTTTAAATGTTTTCAAAAATGAAAAATCTTGTAAAAATTTTAATTTTGTTTTTGAATAAAAATTTCGCCTTCAAATCGTTTCAGAATCAAGTTAAGTATCACTTAGAGGCATGCGACGGACATTCCATTGCCTAGTAGGCATGGTTCTAGTCTTATTTGGTTATTTCGATGCTCTTTGGATTCACTCGTTTTGTGTTGGTCATCATTTTGGATGAATTCTACTACAAATATGTTTTATCATTCAAAACTCTCGATTCCACCGAAATGATTTCTCCATTTCTGCTGCTGAGCATCAATGCGCTCAATGTTGCAGCAATTTTGAATTGGTTCATACTGTTCTATCGACCTGATCTATTTGTCTGGGAGAGAGTGTTCAGTTTGGTTGTGCAAAATTGGGCACAATTCTGGAAGTTTAACCCAAATTTGAAATCAATTTTTTAGATTGGAAATTCGATTTTAAAGTGGTTCAAAATATTTTTAGAATTTCGTTGAAAATCTGGAAATTGAATCCAGAAATCAAAATCAATTACCAACTAACATTTAGTCCACAATTTATTTCACAAATCAAAGATCGAATCAAAAATTATGATTGGTTCTTATTATGAACAGTTACATTCAGATCGAAAATTTGGAGTCACTTTTGGTCCACTTGGCACTATAACCAACAATTGGTTTCGTGAGGTAAAATGATTCAAAATTATAATAATCTTTGGTTATTTTCAGTTTGTTTGCTTTTACTTCACTTACATCTTGCTAACAAATGAATTGATTCGAAATGAAATGAAATAATACAACGAGACCAGTGAATAGTTAAATTTTTATTGAATTGCTAAGGTATTTCAAAAATTGTTAAAACATTCTAAAACAACTAAAAGTATACTCATCAATAATTGAAAATAAATTTAGTTGTCACATATAATTAATTGCTTTACCGTTTCCAAATAAATATTCGAAATTGTACCTTTGAAAGTTTTGAAACAATTTAATTTCGAAAGTGTTCAAAAAGTTAATTTAGAAATTTATATTTTGCCATAATAAGTATTGAAAACTCGAAAATTATTGATTGTCCAAAATGGAGTATTTTCTCAAATTGAGCCTTACATTGGCTTTTGTTGGGAGAATATTGAAATGAGTTAAAAATGTTATAAAATCGCATTTCAATGCATTTGATTTTAAATTTGATCCTTTGGTAGAAACGTCGAGCAACCGAATTCAAATGGTCACTTTTACTTTCCATGTGATAATTTTGGTATTGACATCGAGTTTTTTCGCCTACCATATGAACAAAGCAAAAATGAAATTGCTTCCAATGGACCTCAATTAAATTTGTGTTATTAGATCAAATGAATTTATATTTTCAAATTCAATATTTACACGAAAAGCCCTAATTTTCCTCTATCTATCTGATCAGCCAGTGGCCACATACATCTGCTCAAAAGTATTGGAAAAAAATTTAAACAAGAAACATATTTTCGTTTGGATGACAAGTGGTACAATTAGCAATTGCTCTCACAAATCTAGTGACAATATCGTAGGTCACCGTTGGCTGATCAAACTGTACCATATGACCCGCATTGCGCACAATCACAAAGTACAGATTGTCCGACTGTCGCACATAGCCCGCCACAGTGTCGTTGCTAATTCGGTAAATGTGTTGACTGGCTTGCTTGAATCTGTACGCGCCCTTCCAGTCGAGACCGAGGAGCATCCTCTCAACCGCTGGTGTATTGGTGAGTATGTCCATATTGTCGTTGTAGAACAGTGTGGGATAGTTGCGATTGAGAATGAACTCAAGTGCTGGCTGTGTACTTTGCACAATGTCCGACTCGAGTTCATGCAGCACACGAGTGCCATTGCTGAATACTCGAGTGCCAACATGCAGTGCACGCCTAGTGTCGGGCCTCTCAATGTACGGCACCAGATTGGCCAAGCTTGCAAAATGGACAGGATCATTCAACATGCTGAGCGCTGCAAGTCCGGTTGTGTTGTGTTGATAGGACACACGGGTGAAGCCCAGTACGAAGCTGTTTGCATATTGATACGCGTCCAAATACTGTTCACTGTCAATCAGGTGACTGAGTTGGTTCTGTTGGGCTGTAAAGTTGGCCCATTGAATCTGATCAATTAGACCCGCCTGAAAGAGATAGTCCGCATAGTTGGTGAATTGGACACGAGGATTGCAGAAACCACTGCCACTGATGTGTCCGCTCAAGTTGATTTGCACTCTGTTTGGCAGTTGATTCTGCTCGTGGATTAGTCGCGCGAGTGTGACAATGTACTTGCACGCATAGGACAAACCAGCCACAAAGAAGGCATTCGATTGGTACTCGGGAAAAACGAGGAAAAACTGTTGCAATGCAGAGTAGAGGTTCCTACTTATGTCGTTCTGATCATGGGAGTATCCTGTAAAATATATTTTAATCATAAACTAAAGTTTATCACCATAATCCAGAATATACCCAAATCATTATCTGTAAAGCTAAATCCGGTGCCAACAGGATTGTCAATGTAGAGCATGGCAAATTCACGACTCCACGTGTAGTTCCTAAAAGAGGGCATCCCGTTAGCGTCCACTTGCAGTGGACCATTCTCGTCAAAGATTTCAATCAGTGAGGTCAGCCCTGGACCACCAAACAGATACAGAATAAATGGACAATTTGGATCACGATTCTGTTTAAAGTTAAATTAGTTTTTAAAAAATTATTTAAAAAAACACAAATTACTAACCAATGGCGGGAAAAACCAAAAGAACATATTTGAATTGTACTGTTTGTTCACTGTAAAAAAGCCCGAATAACTGAGGAGTGAATTTCCAATTCCGGGCAAGTCGGTCACTTCACTTGCACGCCTAGCTTGCTCAAGTTGGCCATTCTCGATGTAGGGCGTCAGAATTAAAGGATCAGATGAATTAATTGTGTTAGAGGTAGAACTTTGGAAGGCAAAACATTCGGAGATAGCTTGGAAAGAAAACAGCGAAATAATAACAATAACACATTTGCAGTGTAATTTCATGTTTTTGTTTATTTGTTTGAACAAATTGGCTTAAAGTGATTTCGCATGTCACAATGTGAGAACCCTTTATAAAGCCCTCGTTTGGCCGGACTTTGTCAGGCCAAGCCATCTCTAGTGATGACGTATATGCAAAATGCAAAATTGTAAACGAATGCATGATCATCATATCACCCTCACAATTACCTAATTGCCCATATACAAATGTCTACAAAGTATTATAAAATGCACAATTTCTTTCACAATTCTCCCTTTTCAGGGATGTGTTGGGTGACTGCAGAGCCCTCTAAAACAAAAATTTAATTACAAAATGCGAGCCACCTTTGATTCGTGGTAAAAACATTCGGCTGTTATCGATGATACGGCGCGCTTAATCGAGAATTTACGATAAATTACTTATGAATTGGAGCCGACTCGGATTTGTTTGTGTTGAACTAACATCCGAAGCACAAAGACGTATGATAGTAGCATCCAGCGATTGCAATCATGTAGTCAAATTTCAAAAACCCCAAGATTTTTTTCAACAATTCAAAAACGATCGATCAAGTATCTCGATCTGGTGGCAGTGATAAAGACCTTGCCTGCACTCAAAATAAACTAATTTTCGTCAATCAACAGTGTTACATCAATCAATATGTTCTGGTAAATTTATTATATTTTATATTCTTAAAAATAAAAAATGATAATTCATAATTTTTTTTCTAGATTCAAAATTTCAATTACGAAGATGATTGCAAAGATGGTGAAGCAACTGGTTCAAAACTGCTAGCACGAGTGCATTCACTTCAACTGCCAGTGTCGAATTATCCATTTAAAATGTGGACTCAAGTTTAGAACGATTTTGTCAATAGGAGAGAGAGAATTTTTGCCTTGATTTGACTGTGAGGTATTCTACAAAAAAATATTTATAAAAGGATCCCAAAACAAAATATAAATATTGTATTATTTTAAATTTAAATACATAAATTTTACAATTGATCAATCTACATTTAGATTATGCAATATTCTAGATTGACTTCAATGAGCAGATGACATTTGTGAACATTTTCTCATTCTGAGACTGAACTCTCCAATCGTTGTGATTTGAATCGTGGCAATAGGCTGGTTGATGCTCATGAAAATGATCTGACTTATTTTGATGTTACTTCGGTGATGTATCGTGGCATAGATTTGGGTAAATACTTTTCCAATTTCAAACATCTCTAATTCATGTTTAGTGATGGTGATTTCCTCGAATTTTATTGCCAATAAATATAGCAAGTTTGCCAATATAAAATTGTGACTTCACCAATAAGTAAACTTCTCTACAAAATGGTAGAATATGCCGATAACTATTTGTTAAATAGCCGATAAAAATACTAGTTTTAACGATTAGTAATTAATCCGATAAAATGAGTTAATTGATGTGATAAAAAAATATTTATTAATTTAAATTCACAAAATCAAAATAAATGAATACAGAGTCAGATTAAAAAGTCAAGTTATAAAATTCATGTTGCCTATTCAATATACATTCTATTTACTGTCAATCTTAGAATTTTTAATGATTTTGTTTTGTTTTTGTTGATTTTATTGATTGATTATATATTATCGGTAATATAACTATTTTGTCGGCTTTATAATTGAATTTATCGGGAAGTTTATTTATTGGTAAACTAATTATTTTATCGGCAAAATTACTAAATTTGTCGGACCATTAATTACAAGCCATTTTGTTCGAGCTCGAGTTTGAATAACCTTCGAGTTTGACCTGTAGATTGTCACTTACGTGCTTAATTAAAACCTTAACGGCATAGTCAGCCACTTACTCGTACCACCATGGTGGCTTATGACACATCATCGAGTGATCATTCCAACTTGACAGTGACTCACGAGTGAGAGAGCATCGAAGTATTGTGACAACATCTCGACCACTGGTGAGGCCATCAATGATTCAGCGCTAGCTAGTGGCCAGACCACACTCCACGACGCCAGCTCCAGACACACTACTTAAGCGACTCCAATTAACGCACACACTCAGATCACGATTCTATTGAAGTGAATCTCTTCTGTATCTGTTCTGAGCAGCAGCAATAGCTCGACCATTTGCTCGCTGCCAGCCAATAAACTGATTTCCTTTCACCCTTATTCCGCTACGGAGCCCGAATAGTGTCCGTAACAAAGGTATTCGTGCCTATTAGTTACATTTTTTTAAAATTCAAACGCAACATCCAATTTCGGGGAAGAAACTTTTTTTTAAAGAGTAAAAATGGTGCCAAGTTTGAATGAACTGCAACCTTTACCAACGAGTCTTGCTGCCCAGTTGCTCACCGTGTCAATCATCATCCTTCAACGAACCCTGCGCCACAACAGTATCGCCACCACTCGACCAATTGCGCCCAATTATGATTTTATTGTTGTTGGTGCAGGCACTACGGGCTCAGTTGTGGCGGGACGGCTCAGTGAGAGTCCAAAGGTGTCGGTTCTAGTACTCGAGGCTGGTGGTCCTCAGACAGTCACTTCGGATGCACCCGGCAATGCACGACTACAGTACGGCACGGACATGGACTGGAACTAGTATAGCTATAGGTCGCAATCACAGGCGCCCAATGCTGGCAATGCATACGATGGACGCATTCCAATGCCGAGGGGACGAATTGTGGGCGGTTCGGACAATATGAACTTTATGGTGTACAGTCGTGGCAACAGGCGAGATTACGACAACTGGGCCAGTCAGTTTGGTGCCACCGGTTGGTCGTACAGTGAAGTGTTGGCATACTTTTTGAAGAGTGAAAACAACACAGACCCGGCCATTGTGGCTGCCGCGCCAACTTATCACTCCACCAGTGGACCAGTTGTCATACAAACGCCCAACAATCCAGATCCAGTAATTGAGAAAATAAAAACAATTCTACTTGAAAAGGGATATCCAAGAAAGGACCAAAACGGACCATCACAGGTGGGAGTGGAAAATTTTCAACAAACAATTTACCTGAACGGCACTCGATCCACAACTGCGAGTGCCTTCCTGGAGTCGAATGTTGGAAAGTCAAATTTACAAATACTACCCAGTGCATTTGTGCGTAGAATTCTGTTCGACACTGGTGACAGTCGCCACATTAAAGCCATCGGTGTCGAGTCGATCCACGGTTGCGTGTCCGTGGGCTGAGTCGACTTCGGGTCATTGACTCTTCTATTCAACCTGACATTACCAATGGCAACATTAATGCGCCTAGTATGATGATAGGCGAATATGGTGCCCATATGATTCGACAGGATAACAACATTTGAGGTGAATGAAATGGAAAACATATATATTTCGTAAGTTGGTTTATTTGTAAATAGGAAAAACGCGGGTCAAAGCAAAAGCTTATTTTAAACTCAACTAGTCTGATGGTTTGTTTGTTTGTTCATTTTCACTTATTAAATTTGGCACAATTTGAGCCATTTGTTGTGATAAACCAAGTGACAGTGCAATTGCATTCGCAAACGGCGTACAAAAATATAAGCTGTGCCAGATTTTGAAATATAGTAGACAAATGGGTTTGCCTGACATTTGAAATTTTAAAATGGCCATTTACCTTAAGTCTCAAAATTTTTTGCTGAATCTTCATCTAATGATAAAAAAAATAACCAAGTTTCTTTGCCAAATGATCAAATTGTGATAATTAAGAATCGTTGTATTCCCCAAAGTGATGTGGCGTAACATCACATTATGAAAATATGGTGAGTATACTTTTTCTAAAATGGCTGAAAAAGATGTGCGCTTCCATCAACCAAATTACCTCCAGTGATTTAAAGAAATTCATAAATTTAGTCATCTTTCTTTATCATCAAACACAATCGGGAATACGCCAATAATTCTAAAAAAGTGTCGATATGAAACAAGATGAAATCAAACTGGTGGGTCACATATTGTTTAAAACTTTGAAAGTAAAATGTTCTTCAACTAAAAACCGTAAATATTTACGAATAGTGCTCTGTGTTGATTCGATTGAAAAGTTTTGAAATCTTGATTTAATTTGCACTCTAAAGTAATTTACCTGTATCTAAAAAATATTTACCGGTATTAGAGGGCAACCGGAATACCGGTAAATTGCAATCACTAGTAATACTAATATTAGCTTAGCATAATAACCTCATTCACCAATCATATCAATCTACTTACCAAAAAGATCTTGTTACAACTAAATGGCAATATTTACACTTGAACAGTAAATAAATGTGAAACAAAGATTTTGTGGTGATTGCAATCTAATTGACATGAACATCACACGGCACACACACAGAATATACTTTTCTCATAAATTGGATTGATAACTAGAGATGGGATGTTATTTGACTATGAGATGAGAATTAACGGCTACATTTTTGAAATGTCATTGTCCAATTGACATTGAAACAAGTGCTTAAATACGTTTCGAAAGAGATGTTGTATACGGGTGTGGGTGTTACACTGAAAATACAAAGAAAAAAGAAATTGGGAGAGGATTATGCGCTGGAAATGTGAAACAAAACACACTAAATTTGAACTGAACTGAAGAAAGATAGAAAGAAAAGAAAAAAGGATCGAGGACAGTGATTTGTCAAGCGGGTGGTCATATGTTTTCGCATCTGTCCTAACAATTGCATAGGGGAAATAATGTGACTGATAAATGAATTGAATAAATCTATTGTGTATTAATATTAACATAACAATGAGTTTAAGAGAAAACTTTAAATCATTATTAATATCAAGGAGAAAGTACATTTGCAAATATAATCGGATATTTCAATTTATTGTGCCCTGATCGTGCGTCCGAAAATGTCACAAAATTATCGAATCAAAATGATGATTAATCAAATGCGAATTACAATGAACTGCATCAAATCACAATAGATAAAAGATATGATTTTGATATGAATTGAGTGTGATTTTATAGCTGACAAAAGTGAAACATTGTGAATGCTAAGCACACTATAACATAGGATAAAAGATATGCTTTTAAATGTCATCAAAAAAGTAATAAGCCTAGAGTAATCGCTTCATTTTCTTAGATGCATAAATTATCAATTGTCGAAGCAAATGAGGTCTGTCGGAACTGAGCGACTTCCATTCTTCTGTTTGGTCTACCTCGTCAGCATTATCCAAAACGAATTCGATGCATTTAGCCTTCAATTCAGCGGCTCGATGCTTGTCTGCTAGGACGAGCACTTTGGCGGCAGTTTCGATGGTTAGGTTGGATGACAGATACTGCTCACATAGGTTCTTCAGTGATTCGAGTTGATACTGAAATGAGTGATAATGTACGATTACAAATTGCAACAATCAAATCCTTCAATATACATTACCTTATCGGCAGCCTCCAACAATTCCATCGCGTATCGATCCATCCCGTCCACCTTGCCCGTGTAGATGAACCGAATCATCAGTTCGCACACTTCCCCATCCATGTCCGTAATGGTTACCTTGCCCAGTCTCATCTCCTCACAGTCATGTTCAAACATTGCACCAAACACAGCCGAACGAGCCGTGAGAATATTCTTGTGAACGTGAAGTTCCTTGGCAGTGTCAGTACCGACTACCAAAGTCACGTCACTCAACTTGCCATCAGTGAGCAAACATTGTAGATTGTCTGATAAGTTGTTCAAGTCTTGAGTTCCTTTCACACAGTTCTCTCCATTACCCACCAATTCCACCTATAAATAATCCATCAAAATATTTATAAATAAAAACATCCAAAATATATACCTCACAGAGCAAAACAAGCGTACCATTAGTCAGGTAATTATTTTCGGGCTTCAACAGCTGATTCCGAAATATGAATTTACCAATAAGTGAGCCACGCTTGTAATCAAAAGTCCAGTTATATACTAAAATATTAAAAATATTAGTAAAAATTGTTATTAAATCGAAAATCATAGATTTACAAAATTCAAAAAAACTACTCACCATTTGTGAAAAGCTTTACATTTTCAGTATTGAGAATGGAAACTTTGCATTGTACAGTTAAGGGACACGATTGGCAGTACAGTTCCAAGAAAATGTATTCAGTTTCACGTTTTGAAATTCTGTGTTTAGCAAATATAGTAAAGTTGGACAAATGGTTAAGATTGAGTGAATCACTAATGTTGAAGGTTCTTTCGTCCAGCTAGCTGGTGAATATTTTCGATGGCCAGTGTGGCAGTGCCAGTTTTGGGTGAATCGGACAATTCACGAATGTACGACATTTTGATGTGCACTACCAATGGACCAGAACCAAAAGTGTTGAGTGCTTCGAGGAAATTATAGACTCAAATGTGAACAATCTCAACGATCGAAATAGAAACTCAAACAAAAAAACAACAACACGAATGTAAGTTTGAGTGAGGGTGGACGAGTGCACTGTTCACAAAGGTCGTTATACACAAAATTATTTACATTTGAAGTACCATTATCAGTATATCAACCAAATCAACATTGAAATTGATAAGTACGTAATCGATTTTGGATTACTTTTCCACAATTTGACAATAATGACAAAATGACAGATCTGTCATATACAATGTTGAAATTTTTAAAAGCGGTTTCAATCATTAATTTTATTGTGAAATCCCCAGGATAAACATTTTAAAACAACATTGAAATAATATAGTTTCCGTTTGCGTCAATTAAATTAATGATTTTTTGGATTGTTTTTCAAAACAAACTTGAAAAGACTGGAAGTTTGTGCTCATTTATTGGAACAATCGTTTATTTGCTGTATATTATTTTCACTATCTGTCAACAGAAAAAGTTTAGTAAATTTTATTTTGCCAAGTTAATTTTCGCTTCAAAATGATTAAAACTTGGTTCAAAATATGGCAGCCAGAGCGGCATTTTAAAGAATATCTGGAAGATGTAATCGAAATCACTCGTTACGATGTTCAAAGTGAAAAGGCAAAACAAATTTTGCACAACATTTCACTTGTAATCACGGCTTTAGCTGTACAATTTGTCCATTTTGTCGCTCTCTATCTATTTGGACATTTGAACCAATTTGTTCGTTTAATCAACTATGATGTTATGCTTTTCATGGATTGTCCCTCTGAAATGAACACTTTCTTCATTGCATTCGGTGTTCAAATGATCTATTTCTTGTATCGATCATACTTTTTTGCCAACAATCGAAAGGAAGCCTTTCCGGTCATCATTGTACATCAGGTTTGTTATCGACAATTCTCTGGTTATTTCCCCGTGAAATATCTCAAACAAAGAAATGGTACGAAAGTTGAGATTGTGTCAGTCATTCAAAAGTACACTCTTTGGTATCGAGTTTGTGTGCAGTTTGGCGTCACATTTTATGGTGAGTAGTCGAACATTTTGTGAATTATGAAATTTAAATATTTCAATTGTTAGTTTGTTATTTGATGATATTCCGTATCAAATCGTTTGGTTTCCTCTACCTCGATTTGTCATTTTATTTGACAACCTTCAATGGTGTGCTCAGTCTGAGTTGGATGACTATCAATTCACTATCGTTTGATGCTTTCACGATCTTACTTGCTGTGATCGACTTTTTCACCTCAACAGTAATGTTCTCATTTTCGCTCATCTTCTTCTATCGTTTAAAACTGTTGAATCAAATTTACTTTCAAACTAATCATAAATCGTTTTCATGTTCACGCTTTAACCAATTTGCTCGTTTGCATACGCAAACATTGTTGCATATATTTGCTGCTAATCGTTACCTGGGCAATTTAGTGTTTGTCTATCTTGTCTGTGTAATGCCCATCAATGCGTTCTTTCTTATGGCACTGGTGAGGGGCTACTTCAATG
This sequence comes from Rhizoglyphus robini, assembly GCA_023373905.1. Classification (NCBI taxonomy): domain Eukaryota; kingdom Metazoa; phylum Arthropoda; class Arachnida; order Sarcoptiformes; family Acaridae; genus Rhizoglyphus; species Rhizoglyphus robini. The sequence continues at coordinate 2,427,368 of JAKIJQ010000010.1, forward strand.
CGAGCACTGCTTTCTTGCATACAACTGTAATTGCGCTTGGATACAACGGACTGATTGGATTTCATTTGCTGTGTGCAATCTATACCAAACTCATTCACAAATGTCGTTATGGACTGTTTCGATGGTTGGCACGTGAGGGCTCGTGCAATCTAACCACTGGTCAACGAATGCGAATGCATTTGTATTTGGTCAAGTTTCACTGCAAGAACAAGTATGGCATCACTTATGGCAAAATTGGACTCATGTCTTTCAAGTCGTTCACAAAGGTCTGTATTCTTTATAATTGTATTTAACAAAGTTTAATTTGATTAATTTTTATAGTTTTTGCTCTTGTACTCTGAATTGCTCATGTACAGTTATAATTTGTTTAATAAATAGACAAATCTGCAATCGGTATTCAACATTCTACTTTAAATCTCTTCTTAAACATCTCAAAAACTAATTTCAACTTTCAATTTGAAAATTTGAAATTCAAACGCTGAAGACTTGAACCTCATGAGCTCATTCACCAATCAGTCAATCTACTTACCAAAAAGATCTGGTGAGAACAAAATGCCAACATTTACACTTGCACAGTAAATAATTGTGAAACAAAGATTTTGTAGTGATTGCAATCTAATTGACATGAACATCACACCGCATACACACAGAATATACTTTTCTCGTAAATTGGATACAGAGATACAAAATTCAAAAAACTACTCAGTGAGAAGTTTTACATTATCACTATTGAGAATTGAAACTTTAAATTTCACTGTTAAAGGACACGAATCACAGAACAACTCTATAAACAAATATTCCGTTTCACGTTTACTAATTTTGTGTTTAGCAAAGACTGTAAAGTTGAAGAAGCGGTTTAGGTTGAGAGAATCGCTTAGGTCGAAGGTTGTTTCGTCCAGCTGGCTAATATTTTGAATAACTACAGTGGCAGTGCCAGTTTTTGGTGAAGCGGACAGTGAATCAACAGTGCGAGGCATGTTTTGATTTGTACGACAATTGAAAAAACCAAAAGTGTTGATTGTTTCGAGGAAAGTAGATTCAAATGTGAACAATCTCAACGATCGAAAAAGAAACACAAACAAAACAACACGAAACACCAAAAGTGTTGGTCCAACACGAATGTAAGCGAATGTGAGTGTGAAGGAGTGCACTGCTCACAAAGGTCGTTATACTCAAAACAATTTGTATTTCAAGTTTATCAACCAAGTCAACATAGAAATTGATAATAAGTAATTGATTTTTATTGCCTTTTACAATTTGACAATAATAACAGAATGACAGATCTGTCATATACAATGTCGAAATTTTTAAGAGTGGTTTTAATCATTAATTTTATTGTGAAATCCCCAGGATGAACATTTTGAAACAACATTGAAACAATATAGTTTCCGTTTGCGTCAAACTATAAAGAATTAATTTATTGATTGTTGGTTGTTTTTCCATACAAACTTGAAAATACTAGAAGTTTTCGCTTTAAGTAGCACTAACAATCATTTATTTGCTGCATTATTTTCATTTATTTTCACAGTTTAGTAAACTTTATTTGACTGTAAAAATTTAACTTCAAAATGATTAAAACTTGGTTCAAGATATGGCAGCCTGAGCGGCATTTGAAAGAATATTTAGAAGATATCATCGAAATCACTCGTTACGATGTTCAAAGTGAAAGGGCAAAACGAATTTTGCACAACATTTCACTAGTAATCACAGCTTTAGCTGTACAGCTTGTCCATTTTGTCGCTCTTTATCTATTTGGACATTTGAACCAATTTGTTCGTTTAATCAACTATGATGTTATGCTTTTCATGGATTGTCCCTCCGAAATGAACACTTTCTTCATTGCATTCGGTGTTCAAATGATCTATTTCTTGTATCGATCATACTTTTTTGCCAACAATCGAAAGCAAGCCTTTCCGGTCATCATTGTACATCAGGTTTGTTATCGACAATTCTCTGGCTATTTCCCCAAGAAATATCTCAAACAAGCAAATGGTTTGAAAGTTGAGATTGTTCCAATCATTCAAAAGTACACTCGTTGGTATCGAGTTTGTGTGCAGTTTGTTGTCTCATTTTATAGTAAGTAGTCGAACATTTTGTAAAATTTAAAATTTAAAATTTGTATATATCAATTCTTAGTTTGTTATCTAACGATATTCCATGTCAAATCGCTTGGTCTGCTTTACCGAGACTGGCCATTTTATTTGACAACATTGAATGGTTTGCTCAGTCTGAGTTGGATAGCAATCAATTCTTTATCGTTTGATGCATTCTTAATCTTACTTGGGGTCATAAACTGGTTCACCTCAACAGTAATGTTCTCCTTTTCGCTCATCTTTATCTATCGATTGAAACAGTTGAATCAAATTTACTTTCAAACTCGCAAGCAATCGTTTTCCTGTTTGCACTTTTATCGTTTTGCTCGTATGCACACACAAACACTGCTTCACATATTTGCTGCAAACCGATACCTGGGCAATTTAGTGTTTGTCTATATTGCGTGCATTATGCCCATCAATGCGTTCATGCTCATGGGTCTAGTGAGAGGCTACTTCAATGCGAGCACTGCTTTCTTCCACTCAACTGCAATTGCGCTTGAATACGACGGACTGATTGCATTTCATCTGCTATGTGCAATCTATACCAAACTCATTCATAAATGTCGTTATGGACTGTTTCGATGGTTGGCACATGAGGGTTCGGGCAATCTAACCGCTGGCCAACGAATGCGAATGCATTTGTATGTGGTCAAGTTTCACTGCAAGAACAAGTATGGCATCACTTATGGCAAAATTGGACTCATGTCTTTCAAATCGTTCGCAAAGGTTTGATCAAATTATAATTTGGTTTTACAGAATTTAATTTTTGTTTTTTCGATAGTTTTTGCTGTTATACTCTGAATTGCTCATGTACAGTTACAATTTGTTTAATCGATAAACAAATCTGCAATCGGTATGCGAACTTCTACTTTAAATCTCTTCTTAAACCTCTCAAAAACTAATTTCAACTTTCAATTTGAAAATTTGAAATTCAAACGCTGAAGACTTGAATGTGGTTCCTCCCAAACATGTTGGCGTTGTCAGTTCGTATGCACTTAAAATTTAGGTATATTTAAACAGCTTTTGTTCGCTTGATACTGTGAAAAATAGAAAAACAAAAATTTGAAAAACAACTCAAATTACGAGGAGTTCCCCCGTGTAAACGTCTGCATGCGCCGATTGTATTTGGTTAATCATGCACCAAGTGCAACTGTCAACTTTATTTGTTTGCCTGTTCTATTCATTCTATTCACATTGATAATGCTTTAGTAGTCTATTGTTTAGCTTAATTGCCTTTTAATTTTCACAATGCATGTTATCGTGTAAATTGAAAAGATTAATTAATTTTGTTATTCATAAAAATGTCAAAAGTGTAAAATTATAAAAAAAGATTCTACTGGTATCGAAAAAGTTTGTCATGAGAAGTAAACAATTTTTATGGAAATTTTTTGTTAATTAAAACATTATTTGCTCACCTTATCTAATTAATTATGTTTTTTGGGTATATAAAATGATCTTGTTTTTGTTGAATTGAATTCATCTTTGATGTGTATCGACTTTAAGATTTGTTTCAAAATGTTTTGCTTTACCAAATTCAACAGCTTTTCCCAGGTGACTGTGTGTGCAGTTCTTTTGATTGCCACATTTGTGGTGCAAATCAATGCTCAGTATGGTCAACCGATGATGATGGGTCAAGGTTTGGTTTATATTTATTTAATTTTAATTTTGTATTTTTTATATATTTTAAATATTTTTTAATGAATTTAGGTGGTGGATATGGTGGAGGATTTGGATTTAGACCTTCGATGGGGCAGATGGGAGGACAAATGGGCGGACAATTTGGTCAAATGGTTCCAATGGGGCAGATGGGACGAATAGGCCAAATGGGACCAATGGGAGGTCAAATGAGAAGTCAGTCTGGTCAAATGGGACAAATGGGACCAATGGGAGGTCAAATGAGAAGTCAAATGGGACCGATTGGCCAGATGGGACAAATGGGAAGTCAAATGGGACAAATGGGTCAGAATGGCGGATCGCGACAGAAGATTCAAGGCACCACTTCAAGCAGCAGTAACTATTATTGATTCGCAATGCATTTGGATATATTACAATTAAAGTTTCAATATACTTTGAGTAAGCCAAGAACCACATTGTCCTGTTTAAAATATTATAAAATTTATTGTTTGATTAAAAAAATTTTCGTTTTCATGTTTGGTTAATTCATATTCAGTAAAATATGCTTAAAGATTTGCAATATTCAAATCGAATCTGTTTGTACCAATCTCATCCAAATTCGAATCTACTAGATCTGAATGAATTGAGTGAATTGTCCTGAGGACAATGTCTTCCCAGAACTAGCCCGCAGCACACAGTGATCAATTCTTCCAACATGGGAAGCTGTTCCCCAAGTGAACGACAAAGCGGATTGGAATCGAATTTGTTTGTGTCAAGATGGTGATATTGATGCAGTAGGGTAGATTTGCATAAGGTGAGTTTAGTGACAGTTGGGAAAGAACCTTCTGAATTAATTCTGAATGCTTAATTGGTTTGCTTACTGAGCTTGCACTTGGGTAATGCTCGATGGGTCGTGATTTTCTAGTTTTGGCAGTAAGTCCAGTAAAATTAACCATACAGAAATAGCAATTTGTATCTTGATTTCATTGTTCTTGGTATCTTGCTGGAACAGCAAAGTCAATTTCCGTATTATTGACACCTCGGAATCAGTTGACCAATCCAACATAATACGGAGAGCATACAAAGTGAAGCACTCAAAATTTGTTTTGATGGGTAACAGGAAATCCAAAGTATGCTTTGTATGCTTGCTGGAACAACGGAGACTTCTGAATGCTTCTGCTTATTTTTGGAATTTTCAGTGTAAATAAACCACAAAAGTAGCAAAGGTAATCCGAGTCATTTGCACATGAACGCGAGTTGGTTAGAGAAATTTGTTTGAAACTCGATTGTCCAATGCCATTTATATGTGACTTCGTACACATTGTTGAATGGATGAAATTATGATGGTAATGTACAAAGGTCAAAAATAATTTAGACAATTGTTTAGAGTTTTAGAATCAATGAATTAATTAGATCAAAACACAAATCGGTCAATTAAAATATACTCTACCAACAATACATATGATTCTATTATGAATTTGTCTTAATTCCGCCATAATGTTCACTGTCGCTTTCGGGCTAATCGATTCTCAGATTTGAAATTCACGATTTGCCATAAACATCGTGTCATTGGTGTTCCTGACCACGTCTGAGAAAACACCTACAAAGTTGCACCATTATTGCAGCCAGCTTGGTCCAACAAGACAAAGAAAAAGAAGAAATCATCGTCGTCATCTTCTTCTTCTTCGGGTTCGGGTTCTAGTCGACTTTCACTAGAATTTATACTTCTGTCTGTACTTCGCCAATTCAAATTTAGACAAATTTATCCGTAAGTTTTAAAATTTTGATTTATATCGTAACTTAAGTAATGGTTTCAATTTAAATTAGGAAAGCCAAAGATATAACCAGAATTTGAAAAATGAAATTAATTGGATTGCAATCAAAATTGAATATTTCCAAAACAGGACTCACACCGGTTACCTTGTGATCGCTAATGATCGCATTTCAAAAGAACTCGTAGAATTTCACAATCCCGCAAAGTTCTTATTCTTCAATTGCTTTTAATTATTTCAAAAAATAAAATTAATGAATTTTTAAAATGACAATAAATCAAACTTATTGACGATGATATTGTCAAAATTAATGATTTTAGAATTTTCCAGAATTTGTTTTGTAAACTTATTTTTAATGCGGTTCTTTTTTATTAAATGTCAAGTGTTCAACTTTACGACGCATTTTGTGCAGTTCTTAGAAGAATTATTTTTATTTGCTCCGAATTGAACAATAAAAAACTAGAATTCAAAATGAATAAATATTTAATTCGTCCATTCCAATTGGCATTAGATTATCATTATCGAGCATTGATTGTTCCATTGAATTTTGTTCGTCATTCGTCTGATCGAAAACTAAACAAAATTAAAGTGAAACGGCATTATCAATTTGAATTGTCATTTCTGATTTGTGCAATCTTTCTTGGAACCATTGGACTTGTCTATGAATCAGATGCAGATGACTTTGGAAAGAAAGATTTGTTCAATGTTCTTGTGGAAAGTCCCTCCATGTTTGTGCATCAAGCATTTGCTCGTGAATCCAACTGCAACTATATTTGGCTTGTCACCGATCCTGTCATTGCAATCATGATGACCTACATGATTCTGGTGGCGGGTGTCTCCTGTTTCAATGGTCCACTTGAAAGTCGATTTTGTATGACGGAGAGTTTGGAATCGGATCATTTGAAAATTGACGGGAAAAGTATATTTTTAAATTTTTGAATTACTAAATTTATTTATTTTTATAAGAATTAACTCTCCAAGATTCGACAAACATCTTGGCATTCTATCGTAAAGCAAATTATGCACGAATCATCTTTATGAAAACATTCTATCCGATTTTGATTGTGTTCTGTTACGCAAACGTTTGGATCAATGCCGCTTACAAACTGACGATCTTTTCGTTTGTTTATTGGGCTTGTATTTTCCCGCTGCTTCTGTTTTACATTGTGCTTGGTGAGTTTTTATATTGTTGAATTCAACTATTAATTTCAATTAATTTCGTAGAAATGTTGGCTAAAGTCATCTTTGTTTTGGCTACCGCAGAATACATTTGCATTCGTCAACGATCTGTTCGTGAAGCTCTGGCAAAATTAAATTACCGAATTGAAAAATGTTACATGAAAAAAACGAACAATTATTTTACACGAATTTGGATTAAGTACAAAAAGAAAAATATAGAACTGGCACGAATTTGTCGACATTTGCATGCATACGATCGCTTCTGGTTGCCCTACTTGACTCTGACAATCGTCAACTACACAACATACGAAAGCTTTGTCGCCAATTCGGTTCTGTTCACAGATTCAGTTTCGTATGACGTGAAACTCTATTTCGCATTCTGCATTGCGAATGTTGGTTTGTTGCATTATGGCTTGATTCGTCAGTGCTCTAAGGTGGTCAAGTGCAATCAAGCAATTGCACGGGAAAATGGAAAGTTTTGCAACAAATTGTTGTTTTGTAAGATTGTGAACAAATTGCAAATTAGTGAGATGCATTTGCTAAAGGTATTATGATTATTGTAATAGCGCGACAATAACCGGCACACGGCGAGACATTTCTAAGATTTCTAAGAAAGTCGGTTATTGACGCGAAATTATGATAACTTTTTAAACCAAAAAATCTTAACAGGCAGAATCGAATCAAGTTCCTGGACTCTTGCGAGGCTATGCATTTCATTTGTTTGGAAACTACAGAATTACTACTAAATCGTTGCATGTGGTAATATTTGCTGATATTTTCTATGTTTTTAAATATTTTAAATATTTATTTTATCTTTAGGCACTTTCGTACGTGAGCGTTCTCTTCTTTTGGTTCACCAAATACCAGAGAAAATTGAAATATTCAACTGAACATAATCAAGAAGAAAATTGATGAGTTTAATCTATTTATTTATTTAAAATTTGATTTAAATTTCTCAATTAATTTACGAAAATCGTCCTATAAAATGTACAAAGATTTCAATTATTTAAAACATTAATAAACATTAAATTTACTTACCCTGAATTTTAAACTCATGAACGAGTACACAATTGGATTGGCGAAACTGTTCGCCATTGCCAACCAGTGGCAGGCCATGTAAAGTGTCACTTGGGTATTGTATTGTGACTCGGTGCAATACCAAACCAAACCGTATTCAAGTAGAAATTGGAATATTTTTATGGGTGCCCAACAGATGCAGTACACCACGAGGACTACGAAGATTATTTTGATTGTCTAAAATAAATGAAAAATAATTTTTAATTAAAACTACAAAAAATTAGTTAGCCAAACCTTTGATTTATTACGTTCATCACTATTACTGTATGTTCTCCTCAAAAGGACCTTTTGACTACCAGTTTTGAATTGTTTCATTTTGAGTGAATCTCCAGTTTGAATACTCAACTTGAAGGAAGAACTCAAATTGCTATTTGTGTCCGAGTTGGCAATGAAATCGAGTTCTTGTGAAGCTCGAACTTGGAACAATCGTCGCATGATGGCACAATACGAGTACAACAGCACAATTAGTGGAAATACAAATGTGAGCACAAAGTTGACAAAATTGAGAGCACGCATTTTTGATTGACTCATTTGGTTGTCGTAACTGCACTCGAGGTAGATGGTCTCATTGTCCTCCATCATGTATTCCTGAACGTAGGTGTGCTGGGTTAGGAGGTACGAGTACAAACAACCAATTGACCAGGTGAGTGAAATTGAAATGGTTGAATTGCATTGAAGCCAGTAGTGAACGCTCGAAAAGGGGAAAAGAGTTGCTGTGTACCTTTCAATTCCAATAATAACAAGTGTATTTGCTGTGACGAAAACACTCAACAATTGGACAAATTGCGATGTTGAACAAAGCCAGCCAGCAAAGACCCACTTCCCAAGCATAAAATCGGTGTACGTAAATGGAATGCACAGAACTGCGAAAACTATATCCGCAACTGCCAAGTTGATTATGTATTTGTTCAAATTATTTTGACGTGATGACAACTTCTTGTGATGATCATGGTACAACTGAACACAGATTACAATCACATTTCCAATTAGCGCACAGAGTGAGGTGAGTGAGTAGAGGATTGTGAGTAATTGTTGAATTAAGGTTGAGGTGACTGTTTCCAATGTTTGAGGATGAAAACAAATGACAGATTCTGTAGCATTTTGAATCATAAACACTTCCATAATGTTGCTATGTCAAGTACTAAAATACTTTTGTGGATTGAGGACAGAATTGACTAGAGAAAATGGCAACTTTTTGTTGACATTGCGCGTTAATCTAATTTTACGCAGATTAACACGTCATCCATTTTCTCTGACACCTTTATCCGATCATTGTAGAGTACAAATCTGTCAAAAAATAAACAAACTTTTGATAAATTGATGTTTTTCTTCAAAAATATGATTATTTTTTATACAAAAAAATTAAATCATATAAACTCGTACAAAGCATTTCAATGGAATTACTAAAATGCTCATATAAATAAACCCACACGTTTGCACCAGTGTGCAAAAAAAGTGACACTTTGATCCTATCGAAATTGTATTACCACACAAACTGATAACAAAAATGACTTTAGACATCTCTAAAATTGGAAACATAACAAAATGAGTATGAAATAATGATATAGTTGAGGTGTTTCAAAATTTGTGTGTTGAAATGATGACAAAATCCAGACAACAGAAATTGAACAGTACCGTTAGACAAACATTGTAAATGTATTAAAGTTTACTTACAGTAGAAAACATTTTGTGTGCATGTGAACACAAATTACTGTGCAACTAACAATTGCTGTACTTTGTGCAATTAATTGTGCAAACTTGTGCCTGTCGACACATTCAGGTGAACGATGAAAAGGCATGACTAAGCATAGAGCCAACATATTAACGATCTATCAGCAAATCGAATCAACTATTTGAGAAAAGTGTTTGATGATAAAGAAGATATATTTGTTATGAATTTTATTATTGAATTGAATGAAAATTCAGGGTGAAAACAAAATCAAAACGGAAAAGTACCAAAATTGACAATTGGAACTTTGTCAATAAAATGTATTTTGAACTTGACCCAAAAGCCAGACGCCAAAATCCATGTGATTTTGCTTTCATTTAATAATTACTTTATTATTTTATAACATTAAAATATTTTACTAATGATAAAGTGGGTACATTAATTGTTTTATTGTGCATTGCACAATGTGCAATGAGTCAACTATAAATGTACAAATGTATTTTGTATTTTATTATATTTTTGAATATTTCTAAATATTTGGACAAAAATGTTTGCTGGAGTATCACTTGGCATAAAATTGCTTTTCTTGTTGTTGGTTTTAATGAATAATGAGAAATCTTTTATTCTTTGTTCCAACATTGTCACAACAAGTTCCGTCACTAACTCACAGAGTTTGAACAGCTTTTGTAATCAAAGCTCAGAATGTAGTCAAAATTCTGTGTGCTCAATGGATCTACAGTGCATCTGCAAGTTTGGATTTATTCCGTTGAAAAATGGAATCGACTGCGACTGGTTCGTTTGTGACAATTCGAAACAATGCAACAGTGCTTTTGGAGACAGTGCCAAATGTGGACCCGATTCAAGATGTACGTGTGAAAGTATGTTCCAATTCGAAAATCAAACACAGAAATGTCTTCCTTTGGGTCTTCTTGTAGAAGGAGAGAATGATTCATTTTGGCGTGGAATCATTTTCTGCTTTTCATGGATATTTTCCATAGTTTTCATTGTCACAATCATTGCTTTGTACATTGCCTTTCAAAGAAACAGTCGTGTACGTCTGGTTGATGAAAGTACATTGTCTGCCTCTATTCCAAATCATCAACCAATGACACAATGTCTCGATTGTTCACTCGACTTGCCTCCACCTTATGAAACTTTACCTAAATAAAAGTCAAATGTTTGATGAATAAAAAATTTTATATTGCAAAATCAAATTGTTTTTCTTTATTCGAATCTATGGTATTCTATTGCAAGGCTATGAATTTTTGTGAAATATTATTTTGATAGTAAATTAAAAAATAAAACTTTGTCTACTTTAAAAAATAATGAACATGTTCCAAACTTGTCCTCCCATTTCAGCCCTGAAACGAATCTCAACAGATTTATTGTCATCATCATTATTATTGTTGTCTTATCTCAACCAGACTTTGCTTAGCACAACCAGTATTATTTGGAATTTTCCATTGTGATGACTGGATTAATGGAAAAGTTTATAATGTTTTATTGCTTATGAGAGAGCCTGTGTTTGTCTGCGACTCTGTGCCGGGCTGTCATTTGAAGGCGCGCATTACTTTGACATATATTGCAAGACCTCGAAATACACTCAAAATGCATTTCTGCGTAAGCCTTGATCTTAATATTATTAACAATTGTAAGAATGTGAAGCTTATCCACATGGTTAAGATCATTTAGGATCATTTTAAGGTATTTTAAAAATAACTTGACAGGTTGGCCTATTTTTAAATTAATTTTATAGGATTTAAAAAATTACATTTAATATTAATTTTTTAAATGACTTTATTCATAACAGCTTTTTATTGGCATTCATTTGAGTTAAATCTAAACTCCAACTATTTCTGTACCGAACATACAATGTTTGTCTACTCCAAAATTCAGGCTGCTTCCCAACATAGGCAAATGTCCAATCAGGTTTGATGTTGTACTTTTTGACAAATTTTTGCGCCTTCTTGCAAGATGTGTTCTGTATTGAACATGTGTCCACACCATTTGTGATTATGAGACAGAGTACTCGCTCATCTGATCGTTTGATTTCAGCAGCAAAGTTGATTCCTTGATGGAGAGCATCGAAGAAGGCACACTCGCCAGATGGGTTGAAGTCGTTGGGCTCAAGGGGAACTACTTTCTGAAGGTCGGTTCCTAAGATTAAAAAAATTTAAATAAAATCATAAAACAAAATATCAAAACATACCTTCATACATGAAGGTCACTTCATGATTGTACTTGACCAAAACCAATCGACACTCTTGTGAATTGTTGAAATGTCGTTTGAATTCAATGAATTCATTTATATTGTCAATAGTTTCATTTTGTTTGGAATTTGATCCAAAAGACTCATCCACAACAATCACCAAAAGACATTTCATTTTGTAAATGTTCAATCGAATTTAGTTTGTCAAGTCTTGTTTAAATTTGTTCCCAGCTTTATATATCACATTTGCTGAATTGCTAATTGACAATAATATTTACTTGTCTGGATATTTATCACAAGATTATTTATTTTTAGACAAAAAGGCACAGTCAGCCTGCGTCATGGTTTGATCTGGGCAACAAAGTACATTTAATTTAAAGATTCTAAAATTAAACGATCAATTGCAATTTTGGTTTTGATGATATTAAAACTTTACAATTTTTATCCTGTAAAATGATAATAACAATTTACAGAATTATTATTTTTAACGCAAAAAGCGAAACATTTGCTAAATAATCTGTACATTTTGACTTAATCTTCTGATTAATCTTTCGAAAGTACAATGACTAATGAGTACGATGACTTTGCAAGTGCAAGCCTACGTCAAAAAATAGCACGAAAACAAAATCATCGAGTTGTTGTGTCACAGTGCAACTATTTTGGGTTGATTTATTCTTTTAGATCACAATACATATATTTAAGGTATTGCAAATTGAGTTGTGAAATACGCGCTTAATTAATTGTGTACTAATTGATTTTCTTGCCCAGATTTTGTGATGACGTAACACAGGTGCAACATGAATCATGATCCGAATAAGATGATTTCTAAGACAAATTTTGAGAATTTGATCTATTGCTTGAAGTGCTTAAATTGTTTCGTTTCAATTCAAATCTTTTGTTATAATTGAAAAATGTCCACAATTTTTCTATTGCAAATAAGCACACGGAAGCAGAAATGCCAATTGTCCAAATAAGGTAGATAGAGTACAAATCATTTAGTGAAAATTGTATGACATTATCCGATGTTGAATAGAAGGAGGAAGAGGAGTGACGTCTGCTCACATATGAAGAATATTTCTCTATTAAATTAGTAGGAAACTTTTGAATTTTGTCAAATGTTAGCTCAGTAAGCTTTTGCATGATTCCCATTTCACGAAAATGTTCAATACTGAAAGAAGAAAAAATCAATAGCAACTTGTTTGGACAAAAAATTGAAAAAACTTACGCAATATTGAATGGTTTGAGCAGTGGCGACCTTCTTGGCAGGCCAATTGCGAGCACATCTTGATCTAAATTTTCAGAACCAACATGAAAAATGTCTTGTTCAAAAGCTTTAACCGAAGTTGTACAAACAAGTCGCGTTTGAAAGGCAAGAAAATGTGGCAACCATGGAATCATTCTTTTGAATCCCTCCACAAGAGAAGTGTCTTCATTGTAATGGAATATTTTCATTTTGGTTCTGTTCAACTGACGACCAACTCGATAGAACAATGTATTTATATTTGGTTGGGCATAGAGAAAACCATCACCGAACAATTGTGATGTTAGTAGATGCTTCACTGGGAAATGTTCCAAATATTGCATTAGATCTTCGATTGAGTCCACTGGTTGATCATACTCTGGTAGTGTTAAAATCGAATAAAATACTCCAGAATATGAATTGGCAAGAATCAGACTGACAAGAATCCAGGTGTAGAAAATTATACAGATTGGATTGTACAATTTCCAACGAACTAAACGTGTGCCTGCAGAATAATCATGGATTTAAAATTGACTTTTCAAGGTCCAATAAAACACATAGTTCAACTTACTTTGGTTCAACAAAATCTTACACAAATGTGTAAAAATGCAACTTAAATTGCAGTTTGATTGAATGAAATTTGAATTGATTCTAAATTGAAGAATATAATAAATTATCAATGCAAGTGCAAAAAAGCTTGTAACAATTGCGATCCAAGTGCATCCTGTGAAAGGATCGAAAATGATCCATTTGCGTGATTTCACGCTTGGTTTGAGTGTCATGAATGTCAACTGATCCAAATAGGTGAAACGAGTGAAATCGATCATTTGCAGTCTTTCAGAATTTCTAGTAAAAGCACAAATGCCTAGATCAGTTTGCTTTAAAATGATTAAAAGTTTTAAATCAACATTACTGAGTTTTTATTAAAACGACTCTGCTACCGACAATTTTGCTGCCTTCCAGCAGTGGTGTGTAATAGTGCCCACATAATTTCGCGACGATTTTGCGTTGCAGAGCCAACAGTAGCAAAAATAGCTAATACAGTGAAAGTTAAAAGTGGGTGCTGTGCCCCTTAAAAAGCCCATCATGCTCTATTCACAAATACGTTACATATTCTGAATACTTTGGTACAAAATCTCCGCTGTAAAGTGCAAAAGCGCCACTGCAACAATGAACTACTGCTGGTGATGCTGTTGTTGTCACTTTTGAGTCAATGTTTATGTTTGATGTTGTGATTGTGTCACTTATGGTTGTGTGATTTATTTGCTCATTTGTCATCGGAAAACACAAGAACCGGGCCCAAATTGGCTTTATTCGTCATCTGAATATCCATCCTAAAATCCATGCTGTGTGTGTGCTTTTGTCGTGACAAAGTTGGCTCACAGCTGACAGTCGTGGGAGACCGTGTTTGTTTTGGGTTTTTTCTGATGTTTATCATTTGACTTTCTTTTATTCGCTTGAACATTAAATTACTGTGCTCTGTTGACTTCTAACTTCAATTTTTTTTATTCTCCACCAAAACCAAGACAACCCAATACCAAAAGGACGTGCTCGAGTCTAGACAAGACAATAAGTTTGCAGGCTCTGCTGTGATTTATTTTGTGTAAATTTGATCACTTGCTTATGATGTTATCTCGACATTATGGGCTCGTGTCGACCACAAAGCTAACTATGGCAAGCAACATGAGCCTCAGGATATTTATGAATATTAATGGTGATGTGAATGTTGTTTGTAGATTCGCTTTCTGCTGTACTCAATACTCAACGTGTGATGTATTTGGTTGTGAAAAGGTTTGTATTTCTCAATGTATTACTTTCAATACTAAAATGATGTCTTTGTGTTTTGTAGATTAACTTTTTGTACAATTCTCATCGAATCCTGTAACCTGCTCAACCCAACTCATGTCAACAAATGATTTGTATTGTATCGTGTTGTATCTTTTTTCGCTTCCTAAATTATTTTTCTGTAAAATTATTAAATCATGTATTTGGTCTACCCAAAATTATTTATTTGTGAAATAGTTTGTATTTCTCAATGTATTGCTTTGGACACTAAAATGTCATTGTTTGCCAGTTTTCAAATATGTGCGTGTTCCATGGATATTATATGCTTCAACTAGAACTAGAAATAGCTTGTTTGGATTTTAAACAAAGTAATTTGTATTTATTTTGATTTTGAATGCATAATTGACTTATTGATTTATTTATGTTAAAATGTATTGAGTCATTGAGAATGTAATCAAACTTGATTTTTATTGGATTAGTGAGCACTTAAAAGTGGGTTTGTGATTAAATTTTCACTGAAGTTACCACCCCTATAGCAAAAATGATAAAAACCTGTTGGATAAAATCATAGATTTTTACTGAAACTGAGTTTTTAATTAGCGCTCAGAAATGAAATAAACTTGATAGCGCTCAGAAATGAATAAAACTTGAATGCGCTCAGAAAGGAATAAAACTTGAATTAATCCTTTGTTTGATTAATTTTTTATTAAAAACTCAGAGAGCCATCAATTCGATTCAATGAGAGTTAATATTGGATTTATTTTTGAAACCTTTAGTGCCAAAAACACAATTCAACAAGAAATTTTTAAAAGATTTGCAAATTGTTACCACTGATAAGTAAACAGAATTATCTTATGAAAGTGTTAAGTTGCCAATGCACATATGGCTTGCTACCGTTTCATAACTTCTTTTGAATTTGAATGAAACGATGAGATGCTTTATTGGCAATGATACAGAAGTGATTGTGGTTATTACAGAATGATGTTTTGAGATTTTGATAGCTACAAAATAATTCCGAAAGAAATTGTCGGAACATTTCGTGAACAATCGTGTTTATAGTAATTCAGTGGCTCATGTTGAGTTTTCATATTATCGTTATTAATACCCGAACCCACTCTTAATTTTTCATTAAGATACAATCCAAGAAGCAATTAAAGGAATCGCATGAACATATATGATAGCAAAAAAGTTATCTTGGCGTCTTCACCAAGATCAACATCGCCATTGAACTGAATAGAGACCAAACAAAAGAGAACAAACGAACCGCTGTGGTCGAATTGATGGCTCTCTGAGTTTTTAATAAAAAATCAATCAAACAAAGGATTAATTCAAGTTTTATTCCTTTCTGAGCGCATTCAAGTTTTATTCATTTCTGAGCGCTATCAAGTTTATTTCATTTCTGAGCGCTAATTAAAAACTCAGTTTCAGTAAAAAATCTATGATTTTATCCAACAGGTTCAAATTGATGCAACCACAATCCTTACCCCACTATAAATCTGTCCAGTCATTCCATGCCAAGTTCCATTGACAATTTGTGCACCCCAAAAAGTGCGAGCATTGATCAGTTTGGATTTAAATTTAAATCTTCTTTGAAGCAACTCCAACAGTTGCGAATCCATAAAATAGTTTGTGCCAAAGGTGAGGCTTTTGTTGTTGGGATGCACAACTAGTTGACACAAGGGCGGTGAGTCGTTTACTGAAACATTCAATTCACTATTGTTCAAATTGCATTTCTCATAAGAAACTCGAAGGCGTCCATAGTCGGCTTCAGTTTTAGGTGTAAAGACACCCGAATATTGTTGACAGCCATTCACAATTGGTCGAACAAAACTGGTTGAATACGACTTTCCTTCTGTATTCAAAATTATCAAACGAACACTCGAACTGGTTTTTGAGTGAATTTCATTGGAAAACTTTTCCAAATTAATCTTCATGTTGTTAAACACCAAAATGAATGGTAGACATTTTGTGCAGTTTAGATAGAAATTTTCCAAATTTTGAATTAATCGTTCAAATTGTTGTTCAATTCCATTTCTTTTATCAACAAATAATAAAGTAAAATCAAAAACAACTTGAAGTTGTTTAAATTTGGTATGTGAAATATTATGAAGCAAAATATCTGTCAATTCAGTAGAATTTACATTTTGAAACGTCAAATCAAAACAATTTCGATGCTTTTCGAACACTGAATATCGATGAGTATAATTTGTTGATGCATTGTGGAACAATTGAGCAAAATTTTGAATCAAAATGGTGACATAATTTGATGTGATCAAATTATGTTTCGTTGAGCATATTTGGTCTTGAAAATAATGTTCAAAGCTTTTCTGGTCATTAATGGGCATAAAACAATTAACATATTTCACATAGATAAATGTGAACATTATTTGACAAATTTCGACAAATTTTATATTCATTCTATCTTTGACAAAGATTCTTTTTAGAATACTAATCAAAAGAATAAAATGAATTAGACAAAATTAGTTCACAAAATGTGCTATTTATTGAGAAATTCGTTGACATTTTGTGGAGTACAAAAATTTTGGTGCATTAATTAGAATAAGTATTTTTAGATTATATATTAATTTGTATAATGAAAATGACCTTAACATATTTGTAAAAATGGCAAATAACAATAAAACAATTGTGTTAAATATCAGAAATATACATTATATAAATAAAATGTCTCGACATGATCAAACAAACAAGGTGCAATATGTCAATTGCTTTGTACAATTTACACTGCAATTGGGTTGACTTGAAAGGCTTACTCTGTGAGACTGTCCGAAACAAGTTCTTACAATCGATTTATAAGTTTGTTGTGATCGTTACAAATTTGCAATACAGAACAAGAAACGGAACATGTACGTACACAATTTTATGGATTTTAATAAGAAGAGTGAGCCTCTTGAATTTTGAAATGTTTACATTTGGTCTTAGAGAAAGTGGATTCATTAGACCTTAACGACCCTCACATGTATAATAATCGTAAATATGGTTGATAAATTAGTTTATTTCGTAAAAATGTTTGTATCCGGCATATGCAAATAGTGGGTACCAAGAAGACACATATGAATAAATCATTTGTTTCAAAAGCCGCGGTTTCCGATCAATGTTTGCAGGCAAAGGCAGTTTGAATAATAAAATGTTCATTTCATTTTATTCTTTGCTAGAATGAATTACAAAGATATATTGAAAAAGTTACTTTTGGTGATCTTCAATCCGTGGAAAAGTGTTGACTATTTCGTGGATTATCTCAATCTTGTGGAACAAATCACACTGAATCGAAATGTTTCGGTTGTTCGCATCTTTACTGCACTGAACCTCTATCTCGGTTTGCAAGGAATTCATTTCATTTACCTTGGTTTAGGCTCGAATGGCTCGGCAATTGAGGACGCAATTCACTTCGATGCCTTCCATCTGATGATGTCCAAGTCACAGCTCAATTTTGTGTGCATTTTCAGCACCACGATGGTTCTCTATCTCAATCGGCAATTGTTGTTCAAGGTCAACCATCGACTTCTACTGCTGATGCGTTCAGTTTTGATCAACAATGACTGGACCTGCTTCTTCTTGTCCTCCAAATATAGGAACAAAGAAGTGTGCACTCGAGTACGCAATTGCTTTCTATCGACCATCAATTTGTTACTTAGTATTCTTGTAACCTTTGGTATGGATTTTTTAAAAATTGTCTTAAATAACTTTATTTTTGTCAGAATTTATAATGATTTACTGTTATCTGTATTTCATTTATTCGTTTTGGAAGCATGCAGATTACTTTTGGGACAAATCGTTTTTGTTTCTATTGGTCTCAATCACGAAGAATCATCTCAGTGCTGTTGGATTTGGTTTGTACATGTTCAATTTTGGTCATACGGTTGCAATGAATTTTGCCTCCATTGCAACACTGTTGACAATGTTCTACATCAAAATGGGACAATGCTATTCGATGTTACTTGAGAATATGCACCGAAAACGATTCAGTTCAATTCTGTATTCAAAATATCGTAAAACATTTACTGAAACTTTGATCTTTTTCTTTGCCACCAATCGAATGTATGGTAAATTGTTTTGTGCATTTCTGATCACAATGTGTCCCTTCAGTACTCTCTTTGCAATGTGGATCATTGAAGGTGGCTTGCCAACTGAGAGTACAGTCATCTTCTACATTTGGATTGGCTATATCGGCTATATGAACTTTGTGCTGCATCTCATCTTTGCCTATTGCATCAAGCACATTCATCGACCGAGCAAATCGTTGATTCATGTAATCGTTCACAATCAATCAAACACTAGTGGACCTATTAGAATGCGTACTCGAATGCACTTGGTGTTGGACATTTTTGCGCTTCACACTCCCAATCGATATGGATTCACGTATGGA
Source organism: Rhizoglyphus robini (assembly GCA_023373905.1). NCBI lineage: Eukaryota > Metazoa > Arthropoda > Arachnida > Sarcoptiformes > Acaridae > Rhizoglyphus > Rhizoglyphus robini. The sequence goes on from JAKIJQ010000010.1 coordinate 2,446,393, forward strand.
GACTTTGGACTTGTTTCGTTGGCTGCGTTTTCAAAGGTAATTTTGAAAAATTTGCAGATCTTAAAATAACTTTCCAATTATAGTTTGTTTTGTTGTATGGAAAATTTTGCATGTTTTCGTATAAATTGCTGAAAAGGAAATTTATTTAACAAAGCAATTGCATGAATAGACATTTTACAAAAACGCATTGAAATTTTGGTGCAATCGATCTCAAAATTGATTTGTTTTCTATGTGAAATTCAAATCCTTCAACAAGTTTAATTGAATAATAAAAATTTTAAGACCTATCACTTATTAAAATCACTGAAAATTTTAATATAGATTAATTAGGCGTAAGAGAATTTATTGTATCCAAAATTGTCATAAAATAAAAATTTTTAATCACAACAACTTTTTATTAACATTCAAATTTGTTAAATCTAAACTCCAGCTATTTCTGTACCGAACATACAAAGTTTGTCTACTCCAATATTCAGGCTGTTTTCCAACATAGGCAAATGTCCAATCAGGTTTGATGTTGAACTTTTTGACAAATTTTTGCGTCTTCTTGCAAGATGTTTTCTGTATTGAACATGTGTCCACGCCATTTGTGATTATCAGACAGAGTACTCGCTCATCTTGTCGTTTGATTGCCGCTGCAAAGTTGATTCCTTGATGGAGAGCATCGAAGAAGGCACACTCGCCTGATGGGTTGAAGTCATCGGACTCCAGTGGGACAACTTTTTGAAGGTCGGTTCCTAAGATAAACAAAATTTAAATAAAATCATAAAACAAAATATCAAAACATACCTTCGTACATGAACGTCACTTCATGATTGTACTTGATCAGAACCAGTCGACACTCTTGTGAATTGTTGAAATGTCGTTTGAATTCAATGAATTCATTTATATTGTCAATTGTTTCATTATTAAGTTTGGATTTTTCTCCAAACGACTCATCCACCACGATCACTAAAAGACACTTCATTTTTTGTAATCAAATGTTTAATCGAATTGTTTGGTTAGTCAAGCGCGCTTGAATTTATATATTTGTGGCACCACTTTATACTCGTATAAATAACCACATTTGCTAATGTGTCGAATTGTTAATTGCAAATAATATTTACTTGCCCGGATTTATCACAAGATTATTTATTTTTAAACTTTGACAAAAAAAATGGCAAAGTCAGCATGCGTCATTTGATCTGGGCAACAAAAAGTACATTAAATCTAGTGATAGTTTTTTAATCTAACAATTGCATTTGATTTGATTTTACAAAATTTATTTGATTTTGTTTTTTATTTATAATAAATAAATTATAGAATTTATTTATTATTTTAATCATACAATTGCTATATGATCACTAGATATAAACTTAATCCTGTTTTGTTAAATCTTTCGAAAGTGTCCTATGACTAATGACAGGATGACTTTGCAATTCAAATATATCCCGAAAACAAAATCATCGTGCTGTTGTGTAAGTGTAAGTGATTGGTGAGTTATTTTTGGGTTAATTTATTCTTTTAGATCACAATACATATTTAAGGTTGAGTTGACGTCTTGCAAAATGAACTGATTGTGAAATATGCGCTTAATTAATTGTGCAACTAATAATTGATTTTCTTGCCCAGATTTTATGATGACGTAACACAGGTGCAACATGAATCATGGATTGAGAAAGCGCTAACAAAGCTTGTAAGACAAGTCATCAGTAATTTCAGATGCTCGTCTGTGTGATAAGAAGAACATAGTTCAGTATGAAAAGTGCACCATGCAACATGAACATAAAGTCAACTGAAATAAGTCGAAAGAGACGCATTTGTAAATAATTTCGATACAAATCGATGGAGACCAAACGAATTTGAACACTTTGAACTGATTCTCCGTTGAATCGAGCATTGACCCGATGCAACTGTGAACCGTAAAACGAGTGGTGAAAAAGTTGATTTTGCGTGTGATGTAAAGTTGTGCATAAAGGTCCATTTCGTGCAAGAAAGTGGATTAATCCCAAAGCAGACAGAACTTTCTGGTTGAGATACACCAGTGCAATGATGAAAGCAAAGTTGAGAATCAAGTCGAGTACAAGACCAAACAGAAAAACGTTTTTGATGTAAAGAAAAGAGATTGTGGTGGTCATGTCGAAAATGTTGTTGCACAGAAAGGTCATCAGTGGAAAGGACAGTAGACAGTGCAATTGGTTGTTAATTTTGGTTAAATTTGCAGTGTCCAATGAAATTTGTCGCATTTCTTAAACAAACAAAAAATGATTAAAACAACAGACAACAAACAAAACTAACCAAAATTGTACTGTTTTCTGTCAATTCTTAATAAATTGTCACTCATTTTCCGTAAATTAATATAACTTGCCAACTGAAAGTAGATCAACACTCCAAAAACCAAATAGAATTGAGTATTGATCAAATAGACACAAACAATTCGACCAACATCATATAGGTTGAATCCATTTCTTCCAATCTGATGAATGAACATACTCGCGTAAGACAATAAAAATATTGTCATGTTTGTTGTGAACAGCAAAAAGAGTGTCCATTTAAGTGAAACCAAACTATAAATTCGTGAAAAACATTTGTGATCGAGTGTTTGTACAATTCGAGGACCAAACACAGTAAAATATATCAAATTGAGTACAAAAGTGCACGGTTGGTTGTAGGTGAGATTAGTCGTGAGCATCAAGTCCATAAGTGGCTTTCTTCTTTCTGACCGAAGGGGTCCCATTCCGAGGTAGTAAATATCCCATGAATAAATACCGTACAACACTATTCCATTGAGCACAAGTGAAAGTAAAGAAAGAAGAATATTTAGAAACGTTTTATTTGAAAAGAAGTGTAATGGAATTCCATGAAATCTACAATGCAAAATAAATCTTTGAATTGTAAATTTATTTTTAAAAAATAAATTCTGTTACCCATAAAATATAGCAAGCCATTGTAGCACAGGTGTTTTGATCACAATTGTGGAAGCCATCGATATACTTGTAAAAATGTTTACATATCACATTGGCAGATACTCAACATTTTGTGAAATGACAATTATGGCACAATTTACCGACACGAACATGAGCCCAAGTGTTGGAGCTTTGTGTAACTAGCCTTTGAATTAGTATTCTTTTGAATGATCGATTCCAATTGCGAGTTGTTCGATCAATTATTTTGCTGTGTACATTAGGTCAATTAATTCTCGAATGTTTTAACTATTTAAGCTAATCTAATTTGCATACATTAATAAATGCATAACATGTTTGACATTTGTTCAAGAAACAGATCGATAACATTCAAGGAACTTAAAAAGCTTCAAAGTAACATTGCACATTTAACATCTTAAATAAATTTTCTTTTCAGTAATTTATACGAAATCATGCAGAATTTTCCATACAACAAAACAAACTATATAAATTGAAAAGTTATTTTAAGATCTACAAAACGTTTCAAAATCACCTTCAAAAATGCCGTTAACGAAACCAATCCAAAGCCACCATAAGTAAATCCATAACGATTTGGAGTGTGAAGCGCAAAAATGTCCAACACCAAATATATTCGAGTACGCATTCGAATTGGTCCCCTACTGTTTGATTGATTGTGAACGATTGCATGAATCAACGATTTGCTCGGTCGATGAATGTGTTTGATGCAATAGGCAAAAATGAGATGCAGCACAAAGTTCATGTAACCGAGATAGCCAATCCAAATGTAGAGAATCACAGTGCTCTCAGTTGGTAGACCGCCTTTGATGAGCCACATTGTGAAGAGAGTACTGAAGGGACACATTGTGACCAGAAAAGCACAAAACAATTTACCATACATTCGATTGGTGGCAAAGAAAAATACCAAAGTTTCAGTAAAGGATTTTCGATATTTTGAATATAGAATTGAACTAAATCTTTTTCTGTGCATATTCTTAACTAGCAGAGAGTAACATTGATGCATTTTAATGTAGAACATGGTCAACAGTGTTGAGATGGATGCAAAATTGATTCCAACCGAATGACCAAAATTGAACAAATACAAACCAAATCCAGCTGCACTGAGATGATTCATTGCAATTGAGAGCAACAGAAATTGAAACGATTTTCCCAAGAAATAATCTACATGTTTCCAAAAAGAATAAATGAAGTACAAATAACAGTAAATCATTATAAATTCTGTAAAAAAAGATTCATTTGAAAGGATTTGGAAAATTCATAATCAATACCAACGGTTAGTACAACACTGAGTAACAAATTGATTGTCGATAGAAAGCAATTGCGTACTCGAGTGCAAACGTCTTTGTTCTTGTATTTGGAGACAAGAAAGAAACAGGTCCAGTCATTGTTCACTACAATTGAACGTATAAGCAGCAGAAGCCTATGGTTGACCTTGTACGACAGTTGGCGATTGAGATAGAGAACCAGCGTGGTGCCAAAAGTTGCGGCAAAATTGAGATGCGACTTGGACATCATCAGATGGAAGGCATCGAAATGAATCGCGTTCTCAACTGCAGAGCCATTCGAGCCTAAACCAAGGTAAATGAAATGAATTGCTTTCAAGCCGAGATATAGATTCAGTGCAGTAAAAATGCGAACGACGACGACATTTCGGTACAGTGTAATTTGTTCCACAAGATTGAGATAATCTTCAAAATAGTCGACACTTTTCCACGGATTGAAGATCACCAGAAGTATCTTTTTCAAAATAATTTTGTAACTCATTCTAGCAAAGAATAAAATTAAATGAATATTTTTATTATTTACAACACTGCATTTGCGGCAAACATTGTTAAAGCTTTCAAAACCGAATGATTTATTCGTACGTTCCAAATGGTGACCCACTATTTGCATTAGCGGGACACAATAACATTTTTATGAAATTCAAATTAATTTATAAACCATATTTACGATTATTATACCCGTGAATGTCGTTAAGGTCTAATGAATCCACTTTCCGCTAAGACCATGTAAATATTTCAAAATACGAGGAGTACAGCTACTCAGTACACTTCTCTTCTTATTAAAATCGATAAAATTGTGTTCCTAAGTTAGATTGTCAAGCCAAAACATGAGAGTGTCAAACACACAGCCGAACACATTCTCAAAACATGAAACCTAAAATGAAGCTCAATCTATTCTGGTGGACAATTCTACCAATCAAACAGTTGAGCTACTTTCGATTCTATCACTCGTTCATCGAGCAAATTTTGATTTACAAAAATGTCTACTCAATCAGGACTGTAAAGGTGTTAATTCTTTTGAATGTGATCAAAGCATTTCATTTTTTGTTTCTTGCTTTCTATCCACTGACACCCACCGAAAGAATAATCCACTTTGATGCACTCGACATTCTAATTCCCAAACCAAAGTTCAATTTAGTTGGTTTTCTCAATCAAATTGTCACAGTTTCCTATTTTGATTATGTTCTATTTTTAAAACCAAATTATCAACTTAATGTAGTGTTGAAGCGAATTTTATTGTCTCAAAATTGTTCGTTTTTCTACAGTCCAAATTATGGAAAACATAACAAATTCATTCCGAAATTGGTGAGAAAATATTTTCTCGTATTGCTCAACATTTTTCATTCACTCGTCGCTGTTGTCGATATTCTGTTTGTATACACTCATTTGATGTTTGCTTTCAAAATATGGCAAAATTATGGTAAAATCTTTGAAAGTTATTCCATTCTTGGCATTATTTTCGCAGTGTTAATTCACATTTTGAGTGCACTTGGTTATTGGTTGTATTTCTTCAACATTGCTCACACAATCGCAATTGGTTTCAGTTGGTGTGCAATCTTTCTCATCATAATCTTCATTAAAATGAAACAAAATTTGTTGCATTTGACTGTCTGTTAAAGAACAGATACAATACCATTGTATATCGAAAATTGAAGGTCAACTTTGTCGAAACCTTGTTGTTCTTCTTGACCATAAACAAAATGTATGGAAGACTGTTTCTGGGCTGTCTATTTGCTTTCTGTCCCTCAAGTTCGTCCATGACAATGTGGCTCATCTTTGGAATGGAAGGTCCAGGAAGATTCTTCATGACATTCTTCATTGTCTATCAATTTGTGTTTAGTTTTGTGTTGCATCTTGCCTTGGCCTACTGCACCAAGCACATCCACAAACCAGCTAAAGTGTGGATTGCATTGTCAATTCGTAATCAACATCGAGTCGGTGATTTCCGTGCTAAACTACATTTGTGCAATGACATTCTTGCGCTGCACACTACTCAGAGGTATGGATTCACGTATGGCAACTTTGGTCTTGTCTCACTGCAGGCTTTTACAAAGGTAATTCAAAAGATTGATTGATCAAATAGTAAAATATTACTTTCATCCCAAAGTATCTTCTTTTGTACAGTAAATTCGTAATGATTAGCTACAAATTATTGCAAAGGAGAGTCATTTAATCAAGAAAATTGCTGGAAATAATTGAATTAGATTATTAAATAAAATTTTGATCAGTGGTGCTGCAGATTTATGTACAAAAGCAATTGAAATAAATAAAATAAAATTTGTTAAAAATTCTGTTCAAAAGTGATTTATTTCTTAAGTGATAAAGTGAATACAGTGATCAAGTCTTTTCATTTCTTGTTTTTGACCTTTTATCCACTGACTATCCAAGAAGACAGGTTTGTCAATGTCCGACTCAATGAGGACTGGTGTGTGAGTAACAGTTAAAAAATGGATCGTGTTTGGGTAAGTTTTATGGTTTGTATCCCCTTTTAAAAAATCAACCTATAGGCAAAGCACCTTGTCACGCACATTCAAATGTTGTGCTCGATGTTGATCTTCTTTTTGCACTTTTGACAGCGTTTCACTCCGCAAACTGCAACGCGTTTGCAGTTGACTTGTTAATCATCACTGAAAGTAAACTTTGGATTGGATAAAAGTCCGAAGTAAACAGAAAGTACACAATGTCCACATCCGGACTCCACACAATCGTTCATTCAGGCTTAGTTCGCATACTGACAGATACTGACTCTGCGCCGCATGATACAAGTGTATTGAAATGACTAAATAAATCCACCATATTGGGTGTCTTCTTTTGTACAAAACGATGCCCCGAATAGTGCGAAGGTAGTCAAAGTAATAATTCAACCCTTTGTAGGGTACAAGTAAATAAGCAATCAAGAAGATCTGTTTGATTAATTAACCGTCGGTCAAATTGTAAAACCTATTAAGCTTTTTTAGTAAACATATTATACCTTACCTATACATTTTCAACTCGAAATGAAATTTAAAATTTTAAAATTTTAAAAAATTATTTATTAAATTTTCCATTGATTTGGAGTTGACAACAAAAATGGTTATTAATGATTCAAATAGACAATAAATTAACTTTAGAGTCATTGTAATTGTCAGCAAATGATGAGATAGTCAAAACAATTTTTCAAAATGTCAAACTGTGTGATCAGGATAAATAACTTATTTAAAATAAACGATAATCAATTAAATTCGAAGCGATAGTAGACTAAACATTTTAAATTAAACTTAAACTGTGTCATTGTTTGATTTCGATTTACTTTATGATAATTAAATTTGTTTTACAAGCTTTTTATAATTTTATGAGAAAAAATTAAAAATTTCACATAGAAAAATATAAACTACAAATCAAAATTCATTAGTTTTCATGTCTAATTTACGATTTTATTAAAAGCCTTTAAATTACCTTTGTAAACGTTGCCAGTGAAACGAGCCCAAACGGGCCATAGTTGAGTCCATATTTATTGGTGGTGTGTAGTCGGCCAATAGTTAGAAGCAATTGCAACCTTGCCCTCAAATTGCCCACTTTATGTTGCTTGCGAGCTGCCAAATTGAGCAACATCTTTGCTGAGGAATGTGCCTTTGCGGTGAGAAAGGCAATGTAGAGATGTATCCAAAAGATGCACAGTACTTGTTGAGAGGCGAGTGTATCGACAATCAGCCAGAGCAGTGCACTGCGCGATACTCGACCCAGTATGTTCAACATCACCAGATAGGCATTGATGGGACAGTTGAACAGCACAAATATGCAAAACATTCGACCATAAAGTTGATCTGCCAGGAAGATTGTTTCAAAGTTTTTAATGTCCTTCTCGACAAAACGAGCCAAATGAGACCAATTGAAGCTTGACTTGATCGAATGTACAAAAACACGTAAATTGTTCCTCATTACAATGTGAATGAAGTTCAACGAAGTTAACAATAAGGTTCCGGATAGAGTGGTTATCTGTACAAAGTTCATCCAAACAAAGTCGATTAGGACTGAATTGAACAAATGAACAATACTGCCAAGTGGTCCGGGAGAAAGTTTCAAATATTGAAAAGCAAAAATAATGTGAACATTTATAAATATCAAATCTGCAAGCCAAATAAACATTTGAAATAAATTCAAGATAATCAGCGCATTCTTTCGTATAATTTTTCTCAAAATCAGTGATTGATGATTGAAAATGCGATTAAACAACTCGATTTGCGTGAGATTTGCCCTGAAATACATGTCATAATAGAAATAGACAGTCATTAGTGAAAGTACACTCAAGATTTGATAAAAGTCCGGGCTAAATACAAAGTAGACAATGTCGGCACTGATGAAGCGTTCATACTCGGTTAGCTCACATACTGACAAATACTGACACTGCATTGCATAGTACAGGTAAATTGAAATGAGCAAATAGATCCACCAGATTGATCGTCTTCTGTTGTAGAGTTCAATTCCACGAATTGTTTCAAGATAGTCGAAATAATAATTCAGCCCTTTGTATGGCACAAATAAATAGGCAATAAGCCAAATCTGTTTGATTATCAGTCGTAGAAATTGTAAAACCATTTTGAATCACCTTTTTGTTTTCAGGACTTTATCGTCGAATTGCAACTTGAAATAAGGGTTTTTGAATTTTCAAATTTTTAATTTCAAAATATATTTTTAATCATTAAAATATTTTGTCTACTGCTTTTAATTAAAGTAGACAACAAAAATGGCCAATATATTAAAATACAAGTTAGAAGTTGGAGCAATTAAGCTTGTCAAAAAAATGTTTTATGATTAATTGCAAAGCTATTTTTCAAAATGTCAAAAAGTGAAAATAAAATTCATGATGCTTTAAAATTAAATTTAATCTTTTGAATACAGTGGAAAGATTTAAGCTAATTTAAAATCAAATTCGTATGCATAGTTTTGTTATTTATTCCAGAATAGATTAAAATGATTCGAAATCTGTCTACAGTTGGGTACAGTTTCGTTCTGTTTGCCACTAGAATGTTCAATTCGAGTCTCGGTAAGTTCCAGGGCAGTGTTCTCGTCATTACGCGATATACAGCAGTGCATCAGACAAAATATCCAAAAGAATGACAGCAAAGTCTCACCAGCAAATGTAGAAACTAAAATAAATATCAAAGATATTTCAGGCTCCATGATGATGTTGAACAAACAGAATCTGTAGGTTGGGCAAGTCAGAACTGACCAAATTAAAAGCAAATTCTCATCTTAAAGTAGTGATTTTTGGTGCGAGGCACCTGCCTACAAAAGGTCAATAATGTCGCATACTATCCGATCGGATAAGTAATGGAAAAATTCTCTAGTGGTCTTCGGTGGTACGAAAATGCTAATAATACGCACATTTTGTCGAATTTGGCTAGCTTATGCTAATATTTCAGGAACGCTAATTCATAGTCATTGATGCTAATTAGAATCGAATTTTAGTTTGTTTTCCAATCTCCAAGTTTATTAAACTTGAAAGGTGTGTGATATTTTTTTGCCTCAGAGAATTATCACAAAAACAAAATATAAATTCAGACCATACAGTTGTTGATCCATTTAGTCTAAATTTTAGATCGTTGATACACCTGCTTTCAAAAACGACATTTTTGAAAATATGATTTTTGTTCATATTTTCAAAATGTTGCTTCTTGGTCGACCCACTATTTGCATTTGCAGGATACAAACATTTTTCCAAAATAAAAAATTTATAAACCATATTTACGATTATTATATTCTTCAAATGTCGTTATGGTCTAATGAATCCACTTTCTCTAAGCCCCAACGTAAATATTTCAAAATACGAAGAGGACTTTTCTCTACTTATTAAAATCGATAAAATTGTGTTCTCAAGTTAGATTGTCAAGTCAAACTTGTGTGACAGTGTCAAACACAACACAACAGAACTCAAACTCCACTCAAAACATAACATCAAAATGAAGCTCAATCTATTCTGGTTGACAATTTTGCCATTCAAGCAGTTGAGTTACTTTCGATTCTATCACTCGTTCATCGAACAAATTGTGATCTACAAGAATGATCGCTCAATCAGGACAGTAAAGGTGTTAATTCTTTTGAATGTGATCAAAGCATTTCATTTTCTGTTTTTGGCCTTCTATCCACTGACTCCAACCGAACGGATTATCCACTTTGATGCACTTGACATTCTGATACCGAAACCAAAATTGAATTTAGTTGGTTTTCTCAATCAAATTGTCACAGTTTCTTACTTTGATTATGTTCTATTTTTAAAACCAAATTATCAACTCAATGTAGTGTTGAAGCGAATTTTGGTGTCTCAAAATTGTTCATTTTTCTACAACCCAAATTATGGAAAACATAACAAATTCATCCCGCGATTAGTGAGAAAATATTTTCTTGTTTTGCTCAACATTTTTCATTCGCTGGTCCTTGTTGTCGACATTCTGTTTGTGTACACTCATTTGATGTTTGCTTTCAGAATATGGAAAAATTATGGTAAAATATTTGAGAATTATTCCATTTTGGGTGTTATTTTGTCTGTTTTAATTCACATTTTGAGTGCACTTGGTTATTGGTTGTATTCCTTCAACATTGCTCACACAATCGCAATTGGTTTCAGTTGGTGTGCTATCTTTCTAATAATTATCTTCATCAAAATGAAACAAAATCTGTTGGAATTTGATCGTCTGTTAAAGAACAGATACAACACAATTGAATATCGAAAATTGAAAGTCAATTTTGTCGAAACCTTGTTATTCTTTTTGACCATCAACAAAATGTATGGAAGACTGTTTCTGGGCTGTTTGTTTGCCTTTTGTCCCTCAAGTTCGTCCATGACAATGTGGCTCATCTTTGGAATGGAAGGTCCAGGAAGATTCTTCATGACATTCTTAATTGTCTATCAATTTGTGTTTAGTTTTGTGTTGCATCTTGCCTTGGCCTATTGCACCAAGCACATTCATAAACCAGCTAAAGTGTGGATTGCATTGTTTATTCGTAATCAACATCGAGTCGGCGATTTCTGTGCGAAACTACATTTGTGCAATGACATTCTCGCACTGCACACAACCAATCGGTATGGATTCACGTATAGCAACTTTGGTCTTGTCTCACTGCAGGCTTTTACAAAGGTAATTCAAAAGATTGATCGATTTAACAGTAAAATAATACTTTCATCCCAAAGTATCTTCTTTTGTACAGTAAATTCGTAATGATCAGCTACAAATTATTGCAAAGAAGAGTGATTTAATCTAGTAAATCAGTTAATTAATTTATAAAAACTTAATTCGTCAAATTTAAATAGTTAATTTAAAAATGTAATTGCTACATATTTATTTAGAAAAGCAATTGAAATAAATATAGTTAAATTAGTCAAAAACTTGAAAAGGTTGATTTATACTTATTTCAAAATGTTCCTTCTTGGTCTCACTATTTGCATATGCGGGATACAAACATTTTTACGAAATGAACTAATTTATAAACCATATTTACGATTATTATATTCGTCAAATGTCGTTAAGGTCTAATGAATCCACTTTCTCTAAGCCCCAATGTAAATATTTCAAAATACGAGGAGGACTTTTCTCTACTTATTAAAATCGATTAAATTGTTTTCATGCTCGAGAGAGACAATTCAAACTTGACAGCGCAAAAACACAACAGAACATTCTCCTTGCAAAATGAAGCTCAATTTATTTTGGCTGACAATTCTACCATTCAATCAGTTGAGTTACTTTCAATTCTATCACTCGTTCATAGAACAAATTGTGATCTACAAGAATGTTCGCTTTATGAGAATTGTAAAGCTGTTGATATTAGCAAATGTGATCAAGGCTTTTCATTTCTTATTTTTGGCCTTTTATCCACTGACTCATATCGAACGGATAGTCCATTTTGACGGACTCGACATTCTGATACCGAAAACAAAGTTCAATTTGATTGCTTTTCTTAATCAAATTGTCATGGCTTCATACTTTAGCTATGTTTTATTTTTGCGTGCAAATTATCCGCTCAATGAAGTGTTGAGGCGAATTTTAGTGTCTCAAGATGGTTCTTTATTTCAAAGGCCAAATTACGGAAAACATGACATATTCATTCCTCAATTGGTCAGAAAATATTTTCGTATTTTGTTGAACATTTTTCAATCCATTGTTCCGGTTGTCGATATTCTGTTTGTCTACACGCATTTTGTATTTGCATACAAAATATGGCAAAATTGCGATAAAATCTTTGAGAATTACTCTATTCTTGGAATTGTTTTCGCAGTGTTGATTCATATTTTGAGTGCACTCGGTTATTGGCTGTTTTACTTCAACATTACTCACACTATCTCAATTAGCTTTAGTTTGGGTGCTGCTTTTCTGATGATAATCTTCATCAAAATGAAACAAAATCTACTGGCATTTGTTGGTTTATTAAAGAACAGATACAATTCCATTGAATATCACAAATTGAAGGTAAATTTTGTCGAAACCTTGTTATTCTTTTTGACAATCAACAAAATGTATGGAAGACTGTTTCTGGCCTGTTTGTTTACATTCTGCCCCTCAAGTTCGTCCATGACAATGTGGCTCATTTTTGGAATGGAAGGTCATGCAAGATTTTTCATGACATTCTTTGTCTTTTATCAGTTTGTGTTAAGTTTTGTGTTGCATCTTGCCTTGGCCTACTGCACCAAGCACATCCACAAACCAGCTAAAGTGTGGATTGCGTTGGCTATTCGGAATCAACATCGAGTTGGCGATTTCCGTGCTAAATTACATCTAAGCAATGACATTCTCGCACTGCACACAACCAATCGGTATGGATTCACGTATGGCAACTTTGGTCTCGTCTCAATGCAAGCTTTTACAAAGGTATCTCAAAATCTCGTTTAAAATGTTAATTAATATTTTATTTACTTTAGTATCTTCTTTTGTACAGTAAATTCGTAATGATCAGCTACAAATTATTACAAATAAGAGTGATTTAATCAAATTAAATTAATTAATTGAAGAATTAATTAATGAAATATTTAAATAAATAATTTATAAACTTAAAAATTGATTTTGAATGGAAAAGTTTGTCCACTGGAGTTTCATTTCATCATGCGGCAAATTCAATTTCGAAATAAAACTGAGCCCTAAACACAAACTGTACTTGTTTCAAAATGTCGTAAAGTTAGGATTATTCCATTTGAAAATCAATTATGATTTATTATTCAGGTTAGTTTTGGGACTTGCTTCAAGGTAGTACATATTTGCATACTATACATCAAAAGTCAGTTTCATGAGATATTTTAACAATCAATTAATATTTGCAATTCAAAATTCTAATGAATTAAAAACTTGTTAAGGTCATTTGATAGCATTTTTTTTGAAAGGAGATTCTCTTGGGGAAGTCATGTCACACATGTATTTCCGTTTTATTGAACGTTTTTTTCAATTAAAAAATCGTATTTCCTTCTATTATCGTGCACTTAGTTTCCTGTGTTCATAGGAACATTTCGCTGTTCAAGCAGAAATCACGAGACATTGACATCCGCAGAGTGCATCGTGATTTATTGTTTATTGAACTTTTCCATTCAATTTTTCGGCAACACAAAAAAAGATTACTCAACCAAAATGAATTTCACTTATCGCTCACACTTATTGTTTCACTCTTTTCTATTGTTGATTACATCCGTGAGCACATTAACCAAAAGATCGATTGACAAGTTGACTAAAAACAGAAATTGTTTCGTCATCAATGAAGCTACTAAACAAATTTGGGAGTTGTGGCAAGAGGACAGATTTGTCAATGATCGACTCGATGAGGACTGGAGTGTGAGTAACAGTAAGAATGGATCGTGTTTGGGTAAGTTTTATGGTTTGTATCCCCTTTTAATGATCAATCTATAGGCGAAGCACCTTGTCATGCACAATCAAATGTTGTGCTAGAAGATGATCTTCTATTTTTGCACGTTCGTAAACAACAGAACGGTAATCACAACTTCACTGGGGCTCGCATCACCAAGTCTGATCATCATCATCTGTCGAACAAAGATCGATTAGAGATTCGAGCCGCCTTGCCAATTGGTCAAAACATTCGAGTCTGTTTGGCTGTGTTTGAGAATTATCGAAACAAAAAGTCATATATGGTTTGCTATGTTCGAGTTCAGTTTGGCTTCAACCAGACTGTGTCCATCTTTGAGAAGAACAGACTGGTGCATTGGCAAAATACTTATTTTAGTTATCAAAACAGTTTCTTGAAAGAGAAATCTTGGTACAAGTAATTGAAAAAACTTTAATTTCAATTTTAATTTAATTATTTTTTGCTTATAGATTTCATCTATTTGGTCTTGAACTTCATGATGATGGAATTAAGTTTTTTATTGACAATCATTTCAGTACCTCATGGAAACTTAATTGTAAACGTTTTGCAACTATTTTTTAATATGTCTAACATTTTGTTTCTCTAATTATCTAAAAAAAAGATTCAGACCAATTCAGACTCGAACTTTTTCAGCTCAAAATTGACATGGTTAACAACAATTTGAATGGAAATCAAATTATTCATCATGAAAGTGCATCAAAATCAAACGATCTGATCCGCAATTGGAAATGTCCAGTTTTGATTGTAGATTACATTCGAAAGTATGCGTTGATATCTCAAGAGAAGTTGCGAAGCATCTTCTGGAAACAGAAATGTCCATTTGGTAATTTTACCACCAATTTGGAACAATGGATTATTGAGCAGAATTGTGCAAAAGCACTGAAGTTCAGTGAAACAAGTGATAATGAAGATGATGTTCAGGGAATTGTCAACCCAAACTTTAATGAAACTACTAATTCAAATGTGAAAGAACAAAGTCAAATTGGTTGTTTTGTGATCAACCGAGAGTTGAACAGCATTTGGAAATTGACTTGGGAAGATGAGTTTCACAATTCCCGGAGCGCCAATTGGAAAATTTCAAACGAAACAATCTGCTATGGCAAATCATCTCGATCAACATACTGCACTATGCCCAGTAATGTACAATTCAAGGAGGGATACATGGTGCTGACGGCTCGAAATGAAATGTACGGAAAGTTCAACTATACTGGCGCGATGATCACAAGTAGACGATTTTTCCCACAGGGTAGACTCGAGATTCGAGCTGCTCAGCCAATTGATCGTAGGATACGAACTTGCATTCGTACTGTGAATGACTCGATTCGGGCTTGGCCACAAAGTGGTGAGATTAACATTGTTTGTTACTCTTCGAGTGCAAATCGATTCTATCGGGGAGTTTATTTGGAGAACAATCGAAATGATATGGAGTTTGAGGTGCAAAATTTTAGATATGAACCTGATCAGACGAGTTCTAAATTTAATAGGTGAGTTAATGATTTCATGAATAAAACTAACAAAAAAACTTTTAGATTTCATCTTCACGGAATCGAATGGAATGAAAAAGAATTGAGATATTTCTTTGATGACGAATACAGTGAGGTATTTAGGTTACGATGTATGAATATTCTTTTTTTTGTGAAATTTTAAAAAACATTTTTTAAATTTCAGCCCAAAAATTCCAAAAATCCTTACGTCAACTTCAACTCTACATTGGCACTGAATTGATCAAAGAAACTTTTGCAAGCGAACCCAACCCTTCCTGGACATGTCCAATTCTACTGGTGGACTATGTTCGAGTGTACGAAAAAGTATCACTCGATTATTTGACGAATAATAATGTAAATCCGCAAAAATGCAATGAAATCAAAACTGAACTTTTAGAAAATTCTGAATTAGAAAATCTTTGTACAGCTGCGATTACACGGAGAAACATTACAACTACGCCCACGATAATTGAGGTTGATGACGATGATGAGGACCAGGAAAGTCTAAAGTCGCAATCTGGTGGAGATGAAACAGAAGATAAAATTGTGTACATTCGATCGATATGGTCGAATTATTGGTGTATGTTTTTTGCTTTTTTACTTGACGAAAAAAATCATAAAAATAATTTCTAGATTACATCATCATTGGTCTACTCGTAGCATCTCTAGCATCACTATTCCTCTACACAATGAATTTAATACACAAAGTTAAGCAAACACAAATGCCCCCACCATTACCAGAAATAACACTTTCATCAAACGATGATGATATCGATTCAAACTATTACGAAGCGTGCATCTACGATGAAATCAATTGGAACAATTCGGACACTTGGACAAAAAATCGAAGAACATATTTGGATTTGCGAGAAATCAACGATTGGAACAACAGTAGCACTGATAATCGGGAATATGTTTCGATTTATACGGAAGAAAAGGTGGTTTTGAAGAGGACAAGGCTGAATGATGAAATGTTTCGGAAAAATCGTAATCATGTTTCGAAATCGAGGCCGAGTTTTGTGCCAAATGAATTCATTTGAATTTGAATTTGTCATTTTTTGTTAATCTAGTCAATAAAATGTTATTTGAAATTTCTTGGAAAACTAATAATAAGAACACAATTGTTTGTTGTTGATCATAATTTAATTTGAGCATTTATGTAATATATTCTGCCTATTTGGTAGAGAAATACGGAAAAAGATCAAGTGCAGTCTAATTTGCCAATTGAGTTAATTTGAATCGATCGTTGTATGACCTACTTTTCCAATTGACATTTTCACTCGAAAATATTTTATTGAGTTTGTCATGAAAACAGTATTTTCTCCATATTGTTGAGAATATTTACTCGAGATGACTTCGACTAAGACACCTGTCCTCAGATGGATTTCAAATTATTACACGTAAATATAAATATTTAGCAAATTATATATAGAAAATCACATATTTTGATGTTTTATAGATTTCACGGAATTCCACTGCACTCTCCATCAATTCGAACATTTGTCACAACACTTCTCACACTGGTTCCAATCGTGCTCAACAGTGCAGTTTGTTATGGTTTGCTTACACAGAATGTTTATTACTTTCGCCAAAGTTTTCCCGACAAAGAAAGGAAACCATTCTCGTATTTGATGTACCAAATCAATCTCGTCTACAATCAGCCGTTCACTTATCTGGTCAATTTGGTGTACTATTCAGTGTTTGGCAAACAAATTGTGCGAGCGCTTGATTGTGAATGTTTTGCTCGATTTTATCGTTCTGTCTCGTCTAAAATGGCGCTATTTTGGCTGTTCAATGTTAATCTGGCCATATTTGTATCGTGCTACACGAGTATGTTTGTTTTCTTTATTGGAATTGATGGATTCGCCCTGATAGATATTGGTAGAATCATTTCGATCTACCTGATACACACTCAATTTTACTTTGTCTTTGGAGTGCTGATCTACTTTCAGTTGGCAAGTTATTTCACATTGAGACAAATGATTGTTCGTCTGACCAAACTGGAACAGAGAGAAACAGTCGTTGGTGAGTTTGTGTTAATATGTTTTTGGAAGATTCATTTGTTTATTTACAGAATTGCGACAAATTTTGAGAGATATTTCAAGTCTAGCCAAATCCAACAGTCGACTGCACCATCTAGTGTCCTTTCCCCTAATGATAGGCCTGTGTAACAATATATTCCACATGACCACTGTTGTGTCCTTCTTCTTCATTCGAATGCATTTTGTATTTGGTCTCGCTGTTGATCTAATTCTCAAGTCCATTTTAATGTTTATTTTGGTGAATGTCAATCGACGAGTTCTATCATCACTCAATGCTATACATTTGATGGCTCTTTCTGGGACATTCAACAAAAGTACTCTGTTTCATCATAGTCAACTTTTTAATCGCACTTTGTACGGCGCCAAATTTTCACCTCACATTATCAATTCGACAAATGGAGAATCAAGTGAAAGTCTACAGATACGTTTGGTTTTAATTGAAGGATACAAAAGTCATTTGAAGATGCGACTCTTTCGACTCATTTCAGTGGACTATCTTTTTATGTTGCACGCTGTACTGTTTATTCTCAATTATGTTCTACTTATCACGCAAACAACCATCTAAATAAAATTTCTGATATCCTAAATCTTGAAAATTTGTCACAAAATGCGTATTCTAATTTGTCAATTGAGTCAATTTGTATCGATCGCTATGCCTCCACTTTACAAATTGACATTTCGCACTCACAAATGTGTCAAGTTGGTCAAAGAAAACATTTCTTCATAATCTTGTAATTTGACTCGATATGTCTTCAACTGTGACTGAAACACCTGTCCTCAGATGGCTAGCTAAATTTTATTTGTAAATACAAACTTTAATAAAAATATTTGTGTTCATATTTGTTTACACAGATTTCACGGAATTCCACTGCAATCTCCATCAATACGATCATTTGTAAATGCCCTATTCACGCTGATTCCAATCGTTCTCAACGGTTCAGTGTGTTATGGTTTGCTTACACAGAATGTTTATTACTCTCGTCAAAGTACGAACACCAGGGCCGAAGAAAGTAAAGCAGTACTTTCACATTTGATGTTCAGGATCAATCTTGGATACAATCAACCGTTCACTTATGTGGCCAATTTGGTGTACTACTCACTGTTTGGCAGACAAATTGTGCGAGCACTTGATTGTCAATGTTTTGCTCGATTCTATCGTTCGTTTTCGCCTAAGGTAACACTATTTTGGATGTTCAATGCTAACCTAGCCATATTTGTATTGTGCTACACGAGTATGTTCATTTACTTTATTGGCATTATTAGATTCAGTCTGAGAGATATTTTCCGAATATTGTCAATCTATCTGATACACACTCAATTTTACTTAGTCTTTGGAGTGCTGATCTACTTTCAGTTGGCAAGTTATTTCACATTGAGACAAATGATTGTCCGTTTGGCTAAACTAGACAGAAGAAATGCTGTCGTTGGTGAGTTTGATTTTATACTTTAAAGCATTCTTTAACTATTTTATCTTACAGAATTGCGACTAATTTCGAGAGACATTGTAAATCTAGCAAAAGCAAACTATCAACTACACCATCTTGTGTCCTTGCCCTTAATGACTGTTCTGTGCAACAATATATTCCACATGATCACTGTAATATCATTCTTCTTCATTCGAAGACAATTTCTATTTGGCATATTTGTTGATCTAATTCTCAAGTGTGTCGTATTGCTAATTTTGGTGAATGTCAATCGACGAGTTCTTGCCGTACTCAAAACCATACATTTGATGGCTCTTTCTGGAACATTCACCAAAAGTACTTTGTTTCACAAAACACAACTTTTTCAGAGCATCCTGTACGGCGCTCAAATTTCGAATATTACTGATTCAAGAAATAGCAAATCAAGTGAAAATCTACAGATACGTTTATTACTGATTGAAGGATACAGAAGTCATTTGAAGATGCGACTCTTTCGACTCATTTCAGTTGATTATCTTTTTACGTTGTACGCTGTGTTGTTTATTCTCAATTATGTTCTTCTTATCACGCAAACAAGCATCTAAAAAAGAGTATTTTGACATTTTGAAATTTTGTCATATAAATGACAATTTTTTCATTTAAGAAAAAATGTGTACTTGACTTGCACGAGCACTGTGCTTCACTGTTGTAGTGTTTCCTAACCATCGTATAACGTTGATTTATCTCCGATGAGATGATACTAGACAAATGAGGCAACCAAAATAGAACGGAAAAGTACCATTCAATGCTTTGTGCCAAAACACTAACAAAAATAATCTTTAGCCTTGATTGAGTTTGTGTTAGTGTCAGCACAGTTTAGTGCATTCTATTAGGATAAAAGATTTATTTCTTGATTAGAAATCTCAATTAAAATTTAATTAATTTAATTAAATTTATATATTAATATATTTATATAAACAATTGTTTTGTTTGATGATTTAATTAATTAATATTTAAAAAATTTATCAAAATTTATTTTGCATTTTCATTAACAAATTCAAATCAATCTCAGCACTCCCCGAGAGAATCACCACAACAGGTCCATCAGTGGAATGAACAAAATCGAGATCTAATTTATCGAAAATTCTCTCATGTTCGCTCTCGTTGTTTGTTAGAATACGTTTCACATTTCCTTGGAAGAGAGCAGCCAAACTTGCACCAGACTCAATGGACACAATCATTTGATGATCGTTTGCGAAACGAACACATGCCTGCAGTGCATCACGATCGGTGGTGACACGTGACAGTAGTGCAGGTTTCGAGTTTTGTAAGTCTTCTTTGATTTGTTCACAAATTCCGCCAATTTCGAAAATTTCCTCTAGTGCAGTTTGTTGGTCTGAGCAATCATTTGACAAAACTTGTGTGACATCGGATGCATGAAAAGATTGTTCTCCAGCAGTTTCCATCACAAGAAGCTTCGTTTGGTCTGCCCATTTTGGCTGTCTCCGAATTCCTTGTACAATTCCAGATGGTAACTCTCCATTATCCAAACAGGTCACAATCATCGATGGAATCACCCCTTGACCAAGATCGTCTGCAATTTCATCAACAATCGATGAATATGCGTCCCGAAACAGTTTGTTATTGAATGGATTCACCAGAAGAGAGATTTTCGAGAGTTTGGCCATTTTATTGGCATGTTTGTATGCATCATTCCAGTTATCGCCAAATAGTTCCACTGTGGCGCCAAATGCCCGCAATTTATCACACATTTCGAGTGGTGTTTGTCGGATCACCACAACGTGACACTGCATTCCAAGTTGTTCAGCACAAAAAGCCGTCGCAAGGCCAATGTTACCACTTGAGGCACAAACCATCTGAGTGAATCCACTCGCTTGGGCGTGTTGACAAAGCATCCAAATGCTTCTCAATTCGAAACTTCCCACTGCTTGACAGTTCTCAAGTTTGAGGTAAACTTTGTGACCGGCAGCTAATGCACGGTAGGGAATGCTTTCCACCAGTGGAGTGTGAACATTCACACACGAATTCATTTGCAAAGTCATTTTTGGGTTTAAGAAGTCCAAAACAAATTAACAGTATGAAATATAAATATTTGCATTCAATTAATTATTCGTTTTATATACAAACAAGAGTGTGTTAACTTAGTGTGTCACTTATCATAAACCGGAAAGCAATTATCGTGTGATAACATTAGTTTATTTTGCAATGTGTTCGGTAGAGGTAGAAAGTCTGTTAAATGTCTGATTCGAATGTACGTGCTGTGAACGATCACTGACGTACGTTTTGTGTAAATGCATAAAAGTTATCAAACATCATTTTTTTATTGACTGACATGAGGACTCATTCAAAAATCTCCACTCGACCTAAATGTCTGTCGTCTACGAATTGGCACGTCTTCAGTGGCAGATATAAAATTTTCCAAGATTTTTTCTATTTTTCTCGATTTGCTGACGATTGTGAGAAATTGCTGGGATAAGTTGACATTTCTTTGGTGACATATTTCGATGATGATTACTGTTCCTTTGAGGATTGTTTGCATTTGTTGGAACTTTTTGATGCAATTTGAAAATCTGCCTTTGGTTTTGGTACTTTTTGGGGATTATTTGTGTTGGCTGATTGTTGAAGTTTGATTCTGGCGATCGATGATAGACATTTGCGATTGTGTTTGGTATTGGCTTTCTGGTAGAGGCTATTGTTGGTTGGTGATTATTAATGTTGTTTATCACAGATGTATTTGATTGAGTGGTGATTGTTTCTGGTGAATTGGGGTTTATACTGCTTGTTGAGGGATTTTGAAAAGCCGGGTTCTGGTAAACACGGTTCTGGTATGCAGGGTTTTGATGGGCAAAATTTTGATTAAAACGATTCTGGTTGACAGGATTGTTGTACGCAGAGTTTTGAAATGCAGAGTTTTGAAATGCAGGTTTTTGGTATGCCGAATTTTGGTAGCTATTGGCTATCATTGAAGGATTCAGGTGCTTGTTGCTCATTGCTGTAGGATTCTGACGAGTGATGATTGTAACTGATGGATTCGCAAATGTACTGATTATTGTTGGTTGATTCGGGAAAGCTGGAATTACTAAATTCGGGTAATTACCTGCAATTACTACTGGTTGATTATAAGGTCCAATCGGGTAATTATTTCTAAAAATCGCGGATTGTCTTTCGGAATGTGCTAGAAAATGTTAAAAAAAGATTAATTTAAAAATTAGAATACAAAAAAAAATTACCCAACATCGACATTACTAATTGATAAAATATTTTAAGATACAGCAGATTGAAAGCTGAAGATACGATTCGGTCCACAACCATAGCACAGGTTGTGTAAATGTTGGATATTACATCTAATACTCGGTCAGCTGATTTCTTGTCGCCACTAATCAGTGGTAGCATTGAAAGTAAATTCAGATTTTTGAGTGGAAAATCAAGTTCTTTTGAAGTTGGAAGTAGTGATGACGATTTTTGTGTTAAATCATTAGAATTGTTAATTGATGTTTGCAATGCAATATCAGTGCTATTGCTAACTATACAGTGAATTTTGAAAAATAGCATTAATTGAGCTAAAACTATTGGCAGAAGCATCGTGACGATCAGATGTCCTGACCAACTTGGCCAAATTAGCAAACTAAACTATCGTCGAAATCGATTTTTCCAAATCTAATTTGATCATCGCCACACGCTTCTTCTCTTTTCTGCTCTATCATTTTATTTTGGTGACATCGTCACCTGAGCCAAATGAAGAACTTAGAGTTCAATTTACTGCCTTTTGTGTTTCTTTTTTCATTCATTTCCAACTAGACGCATCTAATCGATCTCCTGACCGACCGAACAATTTAATCGCAACTTTAAATCTGTAGAAGGGGATGCTGAACAGGTTTTGCGCAATTCATGCTAAATGCATTTGCATTTTTGTGCAGCCATTTAAGATTTAATTTATCGAAATGACCTCTGGCAAATACTTTTGTTTTTATTTTGCTGAAAAGTGACAAATTCGGTGCATTTAAAAAGTATCTCACCAAATAAAATGTAAATAAACTTATTGAAAGTCAACTATTATTAATTAACTCGTATTTTGTTTGATGAATGACTTTCATTATAATGCAATCTCATAATTAATTATATTGAATCAATACATGCGGATCATTGATCATTCATTAATGAAGTACAACTTACTTACATGTGCTGTACTTTGGTTAGTGTGATGGTGGTGATCTCCAACTAGTTAACTATAATTAGATCGTGCTAATTAAATGATGAATCACATTTATTATAGTATTGAACTTGTTTGCGTCAGGCGATAAAAACAACCAATTCAAGTAATCAAAAGTGAAAACAACCTAACATTTACGTCATTTGAGTGTTTCACTGAATTGAAGCGCAATATCGATTCGAAAACAATGATTTTGCCCAATTGTAGTAGTCTTAAATCATCTCGAGTCTCATCAGTCAAATCTATAATACAAAATCAATCCAAACCTCTTAAATAGAGACATTTATTCGTTCAATAGTCGAACTTTTAAACAACAAAAATGGTCCTTCAAACCACACTGTCTGGACTTCATATGGAGCCAGTGGGCGAGAACCCAAACGAGGGTCCTTACCCAATCAAGAGCAGACCCAAACCAATCAAATTCAACCTTCATCCAATCGCTCCACCACAGTTCAGTTATATTCAAATTCCACCAATCACGACACCTTCACCTTCTCCAACAACTCCCACAAGATGGAACTTGCCAAATGAAGATAGAAAAACGAGAGAAAAAGTGAACACTCCCTATGATGATGGAATATTGAAAATTTCAACACTCGAACAAAATTCTAATCATCATCCATCAGAATGGCTCAACGCATCAGACAAAATGGTTATTCAACCATCAATCAAACCATTTTTAATTCAAACAATCAACAGCACAAATAACAATCCTCCACCAATCATAACAACAGAAGAAGTCTTTTCATCAATTTCTCTAAACGATCCTCCACCTGAATATCAAAACGAATCAAAATCAGGCAAATTTGTAAAAAGAACCAACAAATTCAGGGAAGGATTCAAGAAAATGTTCGTTAAAAGCAAACAAAACAATTCTTGCTCAAAATCCAAAGTTGCATCTCGAATGAGCATTTTAGGCAAACCATTGCCTCCGACCAGATCGAAACCATTGTCATTTCTGCACGAACGAATTCAAGTGTACAAATTCTTGCAAAAGCCCTCAGGAGTCATAGCCGTAACGTATCACTCGATTGTGGCCTTTTTCATCATAATTAGTTTGATGTTTTTCGCTTTCACTACAGTTCCAGGTAAATTTGTAAAATTTGGTATTTATCAACAATTTTACCAATAATTTTCTTGTCAGATCTCGAATGGTGGTCTATCATTTGTCTTCGTGTATTTGACTATCTCATTCTCAGTATTCTAGTCACTGAATTTGTGCTTCTCTGTTGGGCCTCTCCGTGTATTGGAAAATATCAAGGCTTCAAAGGTGCATTTCGATTTGTCTGTTCGCCCTTTCGACTTTTGGATCTCTTGGTTATTGGCATTTCAGCCGTGATCTGTTGGACTCACTGGTTACCGCCCTCTCAACAATATCTCATTTGGCTTCGATGTGGTCAAGTTGTGCAAATACTACGACTCGAAAATCGATTCAAACCCTGGAGAGTGTTCAGTTCAATGTTCAGAATTCAGAGACAAGCTATTTTGATCACTGCGTACATGTGTTTTCTGGTTTTGATTGTCATGGCTTACATTGTGTATTACTGTGAGAAAGATGCACCAGACACTGCATTCACGAATATTCCCAATGCTGTCTATTGGGGCATTATTACGGTGTGCAGTATTGGGTATGGTGACATTGCTCCTACGACTACGGCTGGAAGGATTATTTGTGGAATATTCGCGATTATTGGAATGATTCTGTATGCAGTTCCGCCTGGAATTATTGCAACAGGATTGGCATTAAAAGTGAGTACCAATAAAAAGTCAAATAAAAATTAATCAATTATAATATCAAATTCAAGATCCAAGAAAGCAATCGACAGAAACATTTCAACCAACAACGAGTTCCAGCAGCATGGTTAATTCAATGTGCTTGGCGCTGCTATACAGCATCGGCAAATTCCACCTCCAATGTCACATGGAATCAATATTTTCTTCGATTTAAACAATCTCCTGAAAATGAAACTAAAACTGGCATGAACAGATCGTGGACTTACTTCAATTTGAGAAGTGCCAATGTTGATCTACCCGAAAATGATGAATTCTTTGGTGGAAACTCGAATCTTGCACTCAAGCAGCTCACGCCAGTTCAAAAGAATTGTATTCGTTTCATTCGAGCGTTGAAATTTGCTGCTGCAAGAAAGAGGTTGAGAAATGCTTTCCGACCGTATGACATTAAGGACGTGATGCAACAGTACACGGAGGGTCATTCAGATGTGGTGGGCAGGGTGAGATACATGCAGAATCGTATTTACACACTCGAAGACAGTATGCTGCACTTGGTGCAACTGTTGGAACTGATGCAGAATGTTCATGCGGACAAAATGGATCGATTGGAGCACAGTTTTGGGTGTTTGGAAAAGTTGGTCAATTCGACGATTCTGTACAATCGAAGTGATTGCTTTCATAAAACTCATGATCATCATCATTACAATCATCAAACCACTTTTATGAATCATAATAAGAGAAAGAGATCACATAGTGAGGATAACGATAACGATACATTTGCTTGAAAAATTCAATTTACACAAAATCAAACATATTTCTTCAATATTAATTTGTATGAAATCATTGTAATTTTTCCATACCATAAAAAGATACTGCATTAAATAAATTATCATTTAAAATATCTTAATTTCATAGAAATCAAACCTTGCTAAAAGCAGCTAGCGAAACCAGTCCATAGCTTCCATAAGTGAATCCATACTGATTTGTAGTGTGAAAAGCAAAAATATCCGAGCACAATTTGAGTCTCGATCGAATTGCACCAAATTGGTACTGCCGTTGGACCATTAGGTGAATCATCAACTTGCTGGGCTTGTGCAAATATTTGGTGCAAAATGCAAGTGCAAGATGAATTACAAATATAAACAAATTTTCGTATACAACGCCGAAATAGATGAAAATTCTACTTTGCACATTGTCCACAACACCCAAACTGATCCATAAGGCCATGATGACATTCACAGGGAGAAATAGAAGCAGACTTGCAAGAAATACACGACCAAACATTTGATTGACTGAGAAAAAGTAAATCACGCCCTCTATCAGATTGCGTCGATATTGATCGAAGGTATTTTGTTTGATTCGCTTCTTAGCTAGCAAATCAAGTTGTCGGTAGATTTGTTTCGATTTCAAATAAAACACAAATAAAAATGCCGAAAGTGTTGCATAGGAAATTGATAATACATAATTGAAAGTAAGGAAAAATGTGTTCAACAACATAAACGAAATTGAATATTTCAACGTTGACCAAATCCAAAAGAATGTAGAGCACTCAACCGAATGAACATGATCACTAAATATGTGATACGATTTGTAGGTTACGTAGATGTTGACCATATCTGTATAAAAGTAAAGTTTAAATTCAAAAATAAATAAATTCAAAAATAATACGTGCGACGATGATAAAACTTTGAAACAAATTTACAATCACAAGAAAGACATTTCTTGTTTTGTAACATTTTGTTCGAAATTCACGAGTTGAGCATAGAAAGAAAGCAATTTGTCTTTTGTCTTCAGTTAAAATATCCTTAAGCATCGACATCAACTTGTGGTTCAAATCGACAAATAGAACATAGTTCAAGTAGACGGCCAAAATCGAAGACAATCCAAGCATTATTTCAAATGATTTTCGAGGTATAAGGAAAAATCCAACATCAAAGTGCAGGGCATGCTCAAGTAGGGATAAATCATGAATTGTTAGGTAGACGCAATGAAGTGTCACTAAAAGTAAAGTTAGATTTATGATTTTGTGTCGGTGAAGATATTTCGAGTTTTTCAAGATTCCAATTTGAAATGTCAAATTGAGGTATTCCAAATAGTAATGCACACTTTTGAAAGGATTTAGTACTTTCAATATTACTCGTAAGTAAGGTTTCAGAACCATTTTTAAAAATCTAAATTTTTTTTAAATTCTATCAAACTGAAAACCTTGGCAAACTAGTTGGACTGAATTTTTAAAATATCATTTCATTTAAATTTAATTAAATTACTATTGATTTTTAATTAAAGTTGATAATTACAATTTTAAGTATTTTCCAAAATTGGATTTTCAAGAAAATTGTTTTGAATAATGAAGAAACGAGATCTTAATTGCACTAGAACAACTAATTTAAAATTAATTGTTATTATCTACAATTAATTGAAAGTCCAAAGGAGAAGAAGACATAGCCAGTGTAGAGTGCAAGTAGCTAGTTAAATCAATAAAAATTATAAATAATTTTTAAATTACCTTTGAACATTGGACATTACCTCGTACATGGCTCGATATGTGACAACATTCATAGGACCAATGGTGATGCCATACTTGGGACCAGCAATTAGACGTTGAAACAGATCACCGAATTTATATTTGAGTCGAATTCGGTGTGGATCAATCAGTGGTTGGACAGAGCATAGAAAGCGATTACAATTGTGCATTGATTTACTGTAGGATGCGTTCGTTTGTATAACGGACATTGCCATCAACGATTGAAATGTTAATACGGGAATGCTGATCAGTAGTTCCATAAAAGATGGATCACCATAGGTGACTTTGGTGATTAGGAAAATGTTCAACGGAATGAATGTCTTATTAATTATATAATGTAAGTATTTTTGTTTCGAGCACAATGTAATCGAAGAATATATGAGAACATTTAAATTTTATGATAAGTTATTTTGTGCTTTCTCAAATTGGAAAACATTTGAAAATCATTGGGCGCCAACTTCACCAATTCAGCATCCAAAGTGGTGATATAAAGGGATGCGAGGTTTGGAAATAAAGCCGCCAGTAAATTCAATACGGCAATTGCATACTTTTTGCGAGGTGTTTCCCCGTCATTGGCTGGATAATTCAGTTTGAGATTGTGTAGAGACAAAACTGTCAATTTGTCTTTATGAGTGAAAATTTGACGACAAATTGTGCTCTGATCATATTTCATCAAGTGCATTAGAGTCTTCCAGTTAATTGTGACATTTGTCACTTCAAGTTGATTCAAAGTATCAGCACACGTCATTTGACGCAATAGTGCAATAAAATCAAAAACGTGCTTTAAATATAGAATAAAATCTGATTAATTACTTGAAATGGTTTTTTAATGTAAAATCATACCCCATCAGGTGAATCGAAAAGAAGATGATTAATTCTGTGACAGTTTGCCCACACAAAAGGTAGAATTCGATGTCGATGAACTGATGAGATTCGAAATGTATCGATTGTTCCATTCCACGTTAAATTGCGAGCACGCGGAAGTAGAACATTCTCAATCAATTTGAGTGGTCTTATCTGTTCGAGAATTCGATGCAATTGTTTGCCCAATTTGAGTGGATATTGTCCAGCATAATGCACACTGTACTGATGCAAGAATGGACACAATATCTGGAATCGAGTGCAATTGTTCAAGTTAATTTGGCTAATTTTGTAGGCATTCAATTTAACCGGTACTTGAAGTCTGCCCAACTTGATTTTAGTTTGAAACGAGCTTTGAATTCCGTTGATTGACTTCATCAGTTTGGACATTTTTCGTGAGAAGTTTTCTCTGCTGAGTCCAGTTGTGTATCCAAAGAAGGCGATGCTCAAGAGGAATGTTCTTCTATTATCTCGATTATTGCGAGTTTCAACATAATTCGAGATGTGCACGAGCAGTAGTTTGAGATTTTCCTCTTTGAAATATGAACTTATAAACTCTCGAATATGTTGGTCATACTGTAACAAGTCGTTACTAAATGCCATACAACAATGTTCCCTTTTAAACTGTTGTCTTTTAGTGTTTGTCAATTTACGGCAAGATTTCATTAAATAAACTGGGTTTATGGATTGAATCAAATGGATTCGCTTAAAAAAGTAATGTTCCGTTCTGATTGCCATCTTAAATCGATCCAATGTTGTTAGTGGAGAAAACATGTCAAAACACATAAGCCGCGCCAAATTATTCCACTTTGTGCACACAAGTCGAAGCACAATCACCCATTCGAGCATTGAAAAGTTGGAGAATATTGCATGGAGACACTTGTAGGGGAGAATATCAATTTTGAATGTTGGTTGAATGTTTTTAGGTTTGCCATCAGATGTTGATTGAATTTCTTTTGGAAGGTCATCAGATGATAAAATGCCATTTAGATCAAACGGCTCGGATGTTTGTTTGATGTCGTCCAAATTGGAAAATGACTGGATATTGTTCAAAGACATGCTGAACGTCAACCAAAAGTTATGAATGTCAGAGTTGAGTTATCGAAAGGTTACATGACATCAGCGCGAAAAGACATCTGCGCGAAAAAAATATTTGTTGGAAGGCGTGGTTAGGGGAGGAGTTTCGCTATGATGTCTTTTCGCGCTGATGTCCTCCACAAAGCTATTTTAAGACATCTGCGCGAAACTTTTTTTTTAGTGAGGGCATTATAAGTATTGATCATCCAGTTTAACGTAAACCATCAAGAAATATTGAGATAAGAGATTATGTAATGTAAATTGCTTCTTTTATTGTGTTTTATCTGTGGCAGAAGTTGAACCGCGCAATGATTTACGTTAAAACTTATATTACCTATACCATTTATAATGAAGTAAAAAGTTTTTACTGAAACACTAGATAACACTAATGTCAAGGCAAAAATTTATTTATTGCATTTGTGAAAAGCTAATTTTATATCCAAAAAATATGCATTACTTCATAATTGTTATACATTTTGGGAAATACGTTGAATTGCATTACTAACAATATATTTTACTGTGTTTGTCTCATTCTTTCTAGCGAGACATTTGGAATGACTCCCCAAATGAACAACAAACATCAATATATATTCTCACTGAAATAACTTCGAATTTTATTTTTGTACATCTTTATTATAATTGGCCATGATATCTATTTTATAATCTTTGTATGATACAACAAGGAACTGGAAAACAACATTTTTTATCTAATCTGACCTCAAATATGAATTCTACGTAAAAAATCAATTAGAAATGACGTCTAATACATCATAATTGACTCAAGATCAGCAATAGATAAATAAATAATAAAGTTTCGCACAGATGTCCAAAATGCATTCAAGTTCATAAAAAGGCGTGGCCCAAATGAACCATTGTTGAAGCAACTGCTCAGCACAGTCACTCACACTCAGCATGTGCAACACAGCCAACAGAAATCAGATCAATACATGCTTTCGCGTGCATATTGTCACTTTATTGTGCTCACTGTTCACAACATGACATTTTGCTTTGATTTACAGCTAGGTTTAGATTGAGTTTGTATAATTGGCCCCAAACTATATATAATCAAATCCCGTATCTTTAAATTTTGCCAAGCAAACCACTTCTTTCGTTAACATTACTACACAAAACATCAGTGTATTGTGATGGGCATAAAGAAAATATTTGGTAGTTGATTATCATTTAAAGCTCATGTCTTCCACAAAACTATTTTAATAAATCACTGACAACATTGTGAGACATTCTACATAACGCAACTGTCAAGGCAAAAAATCATAGCATTTTAGAAAAGATAATATTCCATACAAAACAAACAACAAAATATTTTTACTGAAATGGCTTCGGTTTGTATTTTTTATATCTTTATATAATAATAGACCATGATACATATTTTGGAACGTTTAGTATAATAGAACAAGAACTAGAAAACGCTATTATTAAGCTAATCTAACCTCAAAAATGAATTCTACGTAAAAAATCAATTAGAAATGATGTTTATTAGGTCAAAATTGAATCAAGAAAAGCAATGAATAATTAAATAATAAAGTTTCGCGCAGATGTCTCAAATGCTTTCATGTTCACAAATAGGCGTGGCTTGCAAGCGCATTGTTGAGGCATTCTTTCATTGTGTGCTGCGTGTGTCAATTGCACACTCACTTGCCTGTGCTCGCTGCTAACTGCTCACACAATTCGGCACTGCTTTGTCTGTGCTTGTTTGTTTTGATTTTTCTGCACGCGTATGATTTTTACTTCAATTACCTCAAACATTCCAAAACTTCACATTTCTAGTTCAACAACGAGCACAACTTTCCTTTTTCATGCTGTTAATGTTAATGTCAACTCATGAATAGCCAACACCGATTATAGTCACATCGTTTAATTTCCGTAGAAATAAATGTTCAGTATACAACACGTGTGTTATGTTTTGTCTTTATTATGATTTTGTTATTAGCTCTCTGTGCTTTATATACTGTGGGCGATTGATAGGAGTTATTAGCCGAGTGGCCATCCAATTAGCATTGTGCTCAAATGGCTGTTGCCTTGTTTGTTACCGACAGTTGTTGTTGATGGAGTTTCTTCACTATTGTGAAATGTGTGCACGAGATGGGCAACCATGGTGCAGTGCTTGTTGAGAAGTTGTGCTTGAACGATTGACTAGTTAACTGTTTAAATGTGGAAGAAGTCTACCACTGAGTGACAGACAAAAATATTCTTAATGACTCCGTCTTCCTGTTCATCTTGATAATAACTGATCATGATATATATTTTAGAATCCAGAAACTTGAAAATCTTTGTGGAACTAATCTGGCAACACAAATGAAATCTACGGAAAATCAAGTAGAAATGATATTTTTTACATCAAAATTGATTTGATTAAAGGGATAAAAAAAATAAAATAAAATTTTCGCGCAGATGTCTCAAATGCATTCATGTTCACAAAAAGGTGTGGTTTTCAGCAGCACACTAACTCACTCTCATACAGTGCGAGACGCGCTTTTGTGTGCTTTCGTTTTGTGTTTCAACCTTTCACTTTCTTGTGCTCGCTGCTCATTGTTGACAACACAGTTTTGTTTTGTTTTTATTTCGCGGATTGAATTGAATTTTTGTTTTATTTTCCACAAACTTCTCATAATCTAATCTCTTATTATTACAATATCAATAACCAAACTATTTCTTGGTTTCTAGAAGAACGATTCTATAACTGTTATTTATTTCAATTAATTCTGTACTTAAACATCGCCAAACGACTTTTGTGCTACTTCCAGACAAAGTGATTTGACATTGATGTTCAATCACCCGAAAATATTCGAATTAGTTTATGGGAACGTATTTACATGCAAAACACACGAATTGAATTAATTTTAGATAATCATAAATTTTTCGCGCAGATGTCTCAAAATCATTCATGTTCAAAAAGGGGTGGAGCTTAGAGGCGGAGCTTTAGGTGGAGCTATTTTTCGCGCAGATTTGAAATAAACTTTTTTATTTTACATAATCAAAAATATTCAATTCAGTTTTTATGTATGTTGTGATAACTACAATTTCTGGTTGATTCTTGAAGATTGACAAAAGTTAATTGAAACTAAAGAGACATCGCCCCAAATGTGAACAGAGTTAGTACACCGATTGAATAGTGTTTAATAGGAGCATACGAAAATAATACGCTTTTTGGAGCATCCGTCCTAATTGTCTTTCTTTTAAACCTTTACTTTCAAACGCTTACTGATCAAACCATTTTATCTAACCATCAATTTGAGACATTTGTGTTGTGTAATATTAGTAGATATGATTCATATAATGAAAGGGTAAATGTACAATGTACATTGTACATTACATGTTCTGTAAAACAAAGATTACAATTTTTGATTTAAGGACAACACTGATTATTGGTCACCTCGTTTTGCATTCGTAATGTAGAATGTCAAGGGCTCAACAAATGTGTTTTGTTTTATCTTTATTGTATATTTAGGTGGTTATTTTTTCGCTAATTAGTTAAATTCTTTTTACCTGTATAACTTTAAAATTTATAGTCATAATCATTTTCACAACAATAAACATTTTTTTTCATATCTCACAATTTGTTGCTATTTTTTAAATTGCTAATATCATTATGTGATAATTTAATAAAAGTTACAATATTTAACTCTAGAGTTGGGAACATATGCAAAGCACATTGGAAATGTTACGATATAAAGTCCAAATAAGAGAATTATCCAATGAAATTATATTCTGGTAACAAAAGAGTTCAAATACTATACAAATAACAAATAAATGAATTTTTAAATAAAATAAATAGTTTTCGCTCAGATGTCTCAATAATATAAATCTGCGCGAAAATAAGCTCCTCCCTTAACTCCTCCTACAAAAACAAAATATTTTTCGCGCAGATGTCTTTTCGCGCTGATGTCCTGCTACCATTGAATTGAATTATTTTGCAGCAAAACAAACCAACAATGCTTTTGAGTTAATTAAATTCTCTTTCGTTTTATAATAAAGAACTGTTCATCTAATAGATTGTCCATCGAGTAGTACAGCTTGCACTCTTTCAGGAACTCGTTCACGCACTGATGATTTGAGTCCAAAATTGAGCAAAACTCTGGTTATACTTTGAAGAGACAAATTGGGTTTCTTTCAAACCTGGAAATAGTGTCTTTTGTGACAAATGGTCATGAATGGTGTGCAGTGGGCTGAACAGTGATTTAATGAGCCCAGAACATGCATATAACTGTGCATTAACCAAATTAATTTTTTTTTCGAACAGTTAACACCGGAGTGAGTGGTTACGTATACTCAGATGGATTCAACACTCTACATATTTGAATCCCTGACTTAATTTTAATACTTTGTTTTTTTATTAAAATTTTGTCAACGAAGGCACAAGGACTCAGAATTTAATGATTAATAAATGGGCTGACAATCTGTTCAAAGACTTTTATTTATTTGAAAATGTTTAATTATGTTCAAGTTTGCTTAATTTTGGACAATTTTTGGTAAACATTTCTGCCAAACAGTGAGCACATTCACAAATGCTACGACAATTGAGGCATTTGTTTTGCAAATCAATTTTCAGTACTTGAACTTCAGGAAAGATCGAAGACAAATTAACTCGAGTAAACGAACGATGATTTGTCAAGAAGACCATTGAGATGATTAGGGTAAGAGACTTTATTTGTGTTAAAGGTTGAATATTTTGCTGCAAAGTTTGATGTAAGCCATCAATTTCGGTAGTAACATGAAGATGTAATCTTAAGGAAGTTATCCGTTTCAGTGGGTGCAATATTGAACAGATTGACAGTAGTAAACGGTCATCTAGAAACAGCGAAAGTGATGTCAGCGAATTGAAATCGCTAAAAAGTCGACTCATTTCTCTAACATTCGGATTGAACAGTTGTTTCACATCGAGATAGACAAATTTGGACACTAAATTGCTTGGCAATTGTCGGAATGCAACAATGGATCTGCCATTTGTGATTCGATTCCCAATAGAAATGTTAGTTAGTTTTGTATTGCCTGCTGCATAACCCAAAAGTGAATCAATCCAAATGTCAGCATAATCGTTTGAATTGAAATGAAACTCTTCAAGTGTGCTGAGAAGCGGAAAATCCACACTTTTCTCGCCATTTTGCAAAATGTAACCAAAAATTTCGAAAGTCAATTTCTTTAGCGCAGACAACTGATTGATTCGGTTGAGCAGGATGCGCAAAACCAATCGCTTCTTCTGAGATTCACGACAGAGACAATTGGAAAAATTTACACATCGAAAGCACAACTTTAATTGAGTCAATTTGGGTGCAACAATGTTGAGAATTTCAATTGTGTTTTCGAAATGAAATTCCGATGGTTCGTAAAACACAATTTCCAATGAGGAAATGTTGAAGAAAATGTTTTTGATATAATCAATTGATTTTTGATTAAAATGTTGAATGCAAACTTGGTTTTCCTTATCCGATTCAAAGAAATAGTTAATTCTTTGTTTTTCAATTAATTCGCATTCAGGGAAAAATTGATGACGGAATTTGCTTTCAAACACGGGACACTGTTTGCCGATTCTCAAGTTCAAATGTCGCTTTCGATGACAAACACTTTGGCTCAATTGATTCCATCGCTTACAAACTAAATTCAGCCTAATCAGGCTGCTCAGAGGAAGCCGGTCAAAGATGGCCAATAAGCACAGATCGGGAAAATTTTGTAAAGACATTATTAGGAAAGAATATCAATTTTATGTCTTTTCACTTGATCAATCAGTTGTACGAAAAAAAGTTAACACTTTACGGCAAAATCAATTGAGCTTAAATAAGATTTTACTTTAGATTTTATACTTTTAAATCTTACAAACGGAAATAACCCCAAGTGAAACTTTTCCATAATACATTGCAAAGTACATTGAACACTAAGCTTTTGGGATTTCCGGCTAAATATGATACTTCTTGGTACAAAACTTTAAGGGTATTTTACTATCAAAGATAACATTACTAATAACAACATTAGAAATTCACAATCATATACAAATGAATCGAACTGTCGAGCTTTCCACTTTGAGCAACAATTTCGACTTTGAATTCGTTTTCAAAATCAAAGAAATTGATGGCAAATTATTCTTTTTGAATTTTTCTTTTAGACCAGTGTAGAGACTCAATTTATAACATACATTGATTTCAAACACTCCACGTAGTTGGTGTAGTAGTTAAAACATACAAACCAACCACATTGTGAGTTAGTTCCAA
Organism: Rhizoglyphus robini; assembly: GCA_023373905.1. NCBI lineage: Eukaryota > Metazoa > Arthropoda > Arachnida > Sarcoptiformes > Acaridae > Rhizoglyphus > Rhizoglyphus robini. The sequence goes on from JAKIJQ010000010.1 coordinate 2,482,011, forward strand.
TGTAACTGTTATGCACTTTGCATATACCAACTCGATGTGATGAGTTGATCGACCAGTTTGCTCTCGCTCACTCACTCAATGTTGCATTTTATCGCCTTGGTGTTGGAGTGGGAGAGAGGTAACATTCACTGCGATCAGAAAGTAAACTACCATTTGGATATTCAAAGCAATACACAAAATTAGTAGTTTACTTTCTGAACGCTTTGTAGTTAACAACAACATTAGAAGGCCACATTGTTTTGGTAGAGAGCACGTTGCTCAAACGTTTACTCTGACTGGAAATGAAAACAAAACAGTGTCCAAAATGAACAATTCAAATAGAAATACCAATAACAATTTGAAGCGTTGTCGTGTTTGTGGAGATGTAGCTAAAGGTTAGTACAACTATTGATTTGTAGTTTTAACTTTTTTAAAATCTAAACATAGCATTCAACTACAATGGTCTCACATGTCAATCGTGCAAAGTATTTTTTCGAAGAAGTGCCAATCGAGAATTCAAATGCAAATCTGGTCATGGTCACTGTTTGATTGACAGAATTACACGAATCTTTTGTCCTAAATGTCGATTGGACAAGTGCCATGCCATTGGAATGAGCGAACAGTTTTTCAAAAATTTAGATTCATAAAAGAATTTGTCAAGTGAAATTGAAAACCAAACCAATTTTACGGTCAATTTACCTGTACAGATACACCAAACAGAACTATCACCACCAGAACTAGGATTAATCAACGAAATTCAAGGCGCTATGAGTGTGTTTGAGGACGAAAAGCGACTTCGCCTCTCACGGGTGGTAGACTCAAAGCTTGAAGCCTTCAATGTGCACGCACTTTACACAAGAAAAGTGATCAAATTCTGTAAAACTATTCAAGCCTTCAAGCAGCTAATTCCAACAGATCAGTTGGCCCTACTGAAAGGAGCCTTTCTCGAAATCCTCTTCACACGATTAGTGTTCAATTATGATCCACAGGAAGAAGTTCACCATTTAATTGGTGATGAAAATGGCGATCACGTGATTGCGGTCAATTATGGCCGGATTTATGGTGGCGGAAAGTTTAGTAAGAAAATTCAAGAAAATCGAATATACAAAAAATCTCTACACGAGTTGATGCAAAACGATCCTACACTTCGAGATTTGGTAAAACAAAACAAAAAATTAATTTTGTAAAATAAAATATTTTTTATTTTTTAGATTATTTCTCAATTCATTTTCAGGAACACGGAAAGCGTTTCTTGTAAAGAATTTGTCAAGTATTTTTGTGTTATTCTAATTTTTTTTTATATTAAACTATTTTTTTATTTTTAGTTATGAATTCAGCATCTATACTCGATTACTGAGACGTTATTTGGGTCAAAAATATTCTAATTGTGCGATTGCCGAACAAAAGTACTGCTCACTGATGAATCTGTTGAATAATTTCAATCTCATACGCAACAACATTCTCGAATTAGCTTTTGCACAAATTGATCAAGAAGAGGTTGATCTGGCAATGCGGGAAGTAATTGGGATTTGATCAAATTTGTTTATTGATTTTAATTAATTTTTTTCAAAATTAAATCACAAAAGTAAATTACTTTACCAAAAACGATTGTTCAATCAGTTCTCTTTTCAACTCTGATTGAAAATGCATCGTAACTAAGCACAAATTTGAAAGGAAGAAATTTGAGCTGTTTCGGAGTGTCCCGCGTTGGACTAAATCGATAGTGTCGCAATATCTGAGAAAGGAACAGCTTCATCTCCTGATAGGCGTATCGCATTCCCATGCAGTTGCGTGGTCCGTCTCCAAAGGGCAGAAATGTGTACGGCACGAGATTGGCCTTGTTCGAGGGCATGAATCGGTCTGGTTGGAACTGGTCCGGCTCGGGATAGTACTCGGCGTTGTAGTGCACTGCTAGGGTGGGTATCTCAACAATTTGGTCTTTCGTAAGCTCAATGCCACCGAGTTTGTGCTTGTCTACGGTCAGACGGCGCTCAAGTCGAACCAAAGCAGGATACTTTCGAAGTGTCTCCTTGATCACCGCATCGAGGTACGGAATTCGATTCATCACAGTGTCCAAATAGTCGTCAGAGTTCACATCCAAACCATCGAGTAAATCATTGAGTAAATCGCACAATTCTCTTTGAATTTCTTGATTTTGTGACAGTTCATAGATGCAACAGGAAAGTGTGTGTGCAGTTGTGTCAAATCCTGCAAAGAATGTTCCAGTTCCAACTGCAAGAATTTCTAAATCAGACATTTTAATTTTCCAATTTTCAGATTTTGAGCTATTGTTGAAATCTATTAAATTTAAAAAAATATTTTAAAATAGTATTTTTAAATTAAATAAGTCACCTTGTTCCATGGATCCATGGAAGCTGTGAGTTTATCAAATGAAGCATTCTTTACATCATCCTCATCCGCATGAGCATCGAGCAGCAATTGAATCAGATCGTTTTGTTTGGTAACTCCGTTTCGATTTGACTGTTTTCGCTGTTTAATTATTTCTTGAACGGTATGTTTAAAAAAATTTTGAGTTTCCACATTGAACACATGATTGATGCCGACCAAATCATTGAACCATCTCGGCATGGTAAAGTACGACAGAGCACGAAATGGATTAATATCCGAAAGCTTCAGTGCCTGAACAACAAAAGGATTCTGCTTGGTTCTGTCTTCATTTGAGTTGGTCTGTGCGCCAAATGATGTGCCAGCAATCACCTCAATTGTGAGACCAATGATCGTGTCTTTAGTATCACGCATCACACCATCTCCAGTTGAGGTCAATTTGTCGAGATATTCTTCGAATTTGCCAATGCACCGATTCATAATGGACACATTTTTTCTCAATTTTGCCGAACTAAAAGTAGGACTACTGATGGTGCGCAGACGTTTCCACTGTTCAACATCCGAGAAGAACAATCCATTGTTGAGCATCTCGTGATAGGCATTCAACTTGCGTCGATTGGAAAACATGTGAAAATCCTTAATGAGCACTTGTTTGATCAGATCGGCATCGGAGATTGTCAGTGTTGGCTTCAGTCCAGAGTAAATGCCGTACACCTTTCCATGCTTGGCCAACAGCTCCAATTCAATCTTCAACGGATTTTCGCCTTTAATTTGAAACAAATTTCCAAATTTGAAAATATTTGGTTTTGGACCGCTTACACCACGTTTAGTCCAGTAATTGTACTTTTGATGGATGTAACTAGAAAAATAATCAAACAATATAATTTTGTTAACCAAATTGTAAACTTACTAATAAACGACCAACAAAAGTGGAACCAGTTGTAATAGCAAGAGTGAAAAATCCATGACAAAAATAATATTATTTAGGATTTAAGAGTAATTTCGAAATGATTATCAGTCTTAGTCGACTAAAAAATCATTACAAATTTATAGCAATTTATATCTTTGAATATCAGCAAATAATTTACTAAGTCACATTTGTCACAATTGTGACCAAATTGTACCTTCAGTTGCGGTTACGCCAAAATACGAGTGCAACTTCAATTAGTGAGTGCAACTTGGTCACAATTGTGCATTTTCGCAATTGTGTTTTTTGACTAACTATAATATAAAATGCACTTCCAGTGTTCGGACAATATAAAAGTCGAAAATTTATTTAAATACGTATTAATCAACTCTCTTCGCTTGATCAAGGTAATATTTTATTTATTTATATATATGTAAATATATACAGTAAATTATTATTAACTTTTACAGTTTCCAACGTTCTAAACGGGACACTATTGAAGCAAAAATGGCTTTGAAGGACCAGAAAATGAACACCTCTTTATTTAAGAATTTTCAGTTAATTTTTTATTGTGTGTTTCAAATGATTTTATAATGAAAAAAGTTTAAAATCCATTTGTAACATGTGACTCACATTGTGAAAGTCCAACTCTTTTGGATAACTGTAAATGTTGTCCGAATTGACTTTTTGCTTTTTGGAGTTTTCAATTTGGCCATTATCTACAGTTTTGCAAAAGAATTGAATTTTCTCGATCTAAATTAATTTGAATTAAAATTTCACTTTTACGATTATTCTTTTCTATACATTTGCAATTTTTAACGAGTTTGCGAACACTCTAGAAAATAATTTATTTGTTCGTATGATCAATGTTGGCATTGAGGATAACATTTGATATAAAACGGCAAACAAATTATTATCTTATCACCAACTCACCAACGAGTAAGTTCATTTTAGTCACAATTGTGCGATCGTGTTGGCAAATGTGGAGAAGTGTGATAAAAAAGACAGTCACCGTCCTTCATGAATCTACAATCTTCTGTTTAGTTGGACAAAAATCGTACATTTTTGGTGATTTGAATATTTATATAAATCGAAAATAAAAGATGCAAATCCACAGAAACTTTTGAATAACATTGAAGCAATGGATTATTTAATGCTGTTGTTTCAACTTGTGCCAATTTTGTTGGTCATTTATTTGTAAGTTTAAAATCGTTAACAAAATTGAAATGATTGATTATTTCTTGAATTTCTAGTTACATCCATCAGAAGTACAATTATTGGGCCAAACGTGGTGTAAGCGGTCCTAAACCAAATATTTTCAAGTTTGGCAATTTGTTTCAAATCTCTGGTCAAGATCCGTTGAAGATTGAATTGGAGCTGCTGGCCAAGCATGGAAAGGTGTATGGAATCTACACTGGACTGAGTCCCACACTGACAATCGCCGATGCCGAGCTGATCAAACATGTTTTCATTAAAGATTTTGCACTGTTCTCCAATCGACGCAAATTGAACGCTTACCACGAGATGACCAGTAATAATTTACTTTTCTCCGATGTTGACCAGTGGAAACGTCTTCGCACCATCAGTAGTCCAACTTTTAGTTCGGCAAAGTTGAGAAAGAATGTGGCAATAATGAATTTTTGTGTAAACAAGTTCGCAAACTATCTTGACAAATTGACCTCAACTGGGGATGGAATTATTCGAGATGCGAAAGATTCGATCATTGGTCTCACAATTGAGGTGATTGCTGCGACATCCTTTGGTGCACAGACCAACTCCAATGAAGACCGTACTAAAGAGAATCCGTATGTTGTGAATGCACTCAAAGGTTCGGATGTGAATCCATTGAGAACTTTATCGTATTTTACCATGCCGAGATGGTTCAACTCTTTGGTAGGAATAGAACATGTTTTCAATGTGGAAACGGTAGAATTCTTTCGAAATTCTGTCCGGAAAATTATAAATCAAAGAAAACAATCCATCAGAGATAGTGTTACGAAACAAAATGATCTGATTCAATTGCTGCTCGATTCTAAAGCGAATGAAGACGAAGTGAAGAATGCTTCTTTTGATGAACTCACTGCTTCCATGGAACAAGGTAAGATTTTTTGTTTTTTGTTTTAAAATTTTGTGAAATTATTTTTGCTTTTTTTATTTTTACATTTTTCCAACAGATTTCACAAAGGGATCAAAATCTGACGCCAGAAATTTGTCATTGAACGATTCTGAAATTCTTGGAGTTGCTACAGGAATATTCTTTGCTGGTTTTGACACAACTGCGCACACACTTTCATGTTGCATCTATGAACTATCATTGCATCCGGAAATTCAAGAACGATTGTGCGATCTACTCAATGATTCACTAGATGGATTAGATGTGAACTCTGACGACTATTTGGACACAGTAATGAATCGAATTCCATACCTCGATGCTGTAATCAAGGAGACACTGCGAAAGTATCCTGCTTTGGTTCGACTTGAGCGACGATTGACCGTGGACAAGCACAAACTCGGTGGCATTGAGCTTACGAAAGACTAAATTGTGGAAATTCCCACCCTAGCTGTGCACTACAACGCCGAGTACTATCCCGAACCGGACCAGTTCCAACCAGACCGATTCATGCCCTCGAACAAGCACAATCTCGTGCCGTACACATTTCTGCCCTTTGGTGATGGACCACGCAACTGCATGGGAATGCGATACGCCTATCAGGAGATGAAGTTGTTCCTTTCTCAGATATTGCGACACTATCGATTTAGTCCAACGCGGGACACTCCGAAACAGCTCAAATTTCTACCATTTAAATTTGGACTAAGTTATGAGCCAATTTCGATTAAGGTTGAGAAACGATCTAAATAAATTGACTATTTGATAATCAAATAATTTTGATTTATTTGTAATTATTAACGTATGAGTAAGAGTATGGGGATTTGTCAGACAAATTGCATTTGATAACTACAACTACATTGGGTAACACTCTAATCGCACAAACTGCACAAGTTGAACTTGGTCACATTTGTGTTTGGCAAATCCAACTGCAAACTCAAACACAATCATTTGCAGTTCCCATATAAAAGTGTGCAACTTTCAATCGTGTTTAGCTCATTTTACCTTTTTACACATTTCTAAACCACATAGACATGAATACCAACGAAAGTCAAACAAACCCAAAATCACTGAAGATCATATTCTATGCCTTCGAAGCAATTGATCATCTGAACGCTTGTGCAGGTTTGGGACAAACACTCGCCAGTCGTGGTCATCGTGTGTACTTTCTACTGAATGAAAGTTACGCTGGTCAATTTACTAAATTTGGATTCGAGGAAATTGTTTTCAAATCTACTAAAAAACAAGACAAAAATGCAACTAAATCTGCAACACCTGAAAATTCAATCAAGGAACTAGCAGTTGAATTGACCAAATCTGGAATGCTCGGACCTGGAACGCCTTTTCAAAAATGGAAAGCAAGTGCAAGTGCACTGTTTGGCAGACTTTTGTCCACTGGAATTGAGTTGAATCCTCAAATTGAGCAAGCAATTGAACGAGTGCAACCTGATTTGTTCATTTTGGATCATTTTGTTGTGCCACCAGCAGTTCAGAAGGTGACGATGCCATGGGTTTACCTGTGCAGTGGCAACCCGTTACTACTGTACAATTATGAGACTGATAAGTTGCCTCCTTTTGGTGCAGGTTAGTTTTGAAATATCGGTTTTATTTTATACAAAAATATTTCTGTTTTCAGGTCTTCCAGTCGGAAACGATCCATCAACTTGGTCTGAGTTTCTCACTTTCTGGCACGAAGAACGTCATCCAAAATATGTCAAACTACAAGCTGATCTGAATGAGGCTTTCAATTTTGTACCCAAAATTCCAGTTCAAAGTGACAAAAGTTTTGCCCTCGTTTCGCCTCATCTCAACATTTATGGATTTCCCAAAGAATTGGACTATAGTGACACTGTTGAGCCATCGGAAAAGTTGCTCGGGTTTGATGCTTTCGCTCGAGTAGTGCCCAGAACTTATGAATTGCCTAAAGAATTTCTCGAGATGCCTGGCGACAAGCTCATCTATGTTTCACTTGGATCGATAGAATCGATTGATGTGGACTTGATGAAACGAATTGTTTCGGTCCTCGCGAACACTCCGTACAAATTCATTATCTCGAAAGGTCCAAGAGGCGAAGAGTATGATCTGCCGGACAACTGTTGGGGCGATAATTTTGTATCCCAAACCAAAATTCTACCTCTGGTCGACCTTGTAATCACACACGGAGGCAACAACACCATCACTGAGTCATTTTCGTTCGGTAAACCGATGATTGTGATGCCACTGTTTGGTGATCAGTTTGACAATGCTCAACGAGTACACGAGAAGGGATATGGCATTCGACTAGAACCGTACTCGTTCACCGAATCAGAGTTACTCGATGCAATTGATCAACTATTGAACGATACGAAACTGCATCAACGTTTACAAATGGCTAAAGAACGAATGCAAAAATCAAACAGCAAACAACTGGTTTGTCAACGAATTGAACTGATTGTTGAAAAGTTTCAATCGAAAAGCTAAAATTACATTTGAGTTTTGAGTTCTCAAGAATATAATAAAATCGCATTAAAAATTTTAATTATAAAATTATCTTGTTTTTTAAATAAAGATTTGATAAAGCGTCATTTGACTCTTTTTCTTTTCTACTCGAGCCTCTTAGGTAATATTAAATATTTAAAAAGACAATTTCTTAGAAGAAAAAATTCAGCACGCAATTTCATTATTATCAAGTGTCCATGAACCTTTTGTGCTTCTTTTTTTAATTAGTTTAAAATAACAGTAATTATATAATGTCACTGTCGGAGCAGAAGATGATTCGGGTTGAAGCTTACATTTGTGTTACCATGAACAGGATTTCACATTAGTGATAAATGTTCATTAGTTTCGCATCGGCAATTACGCTTACAAGCGTGCTGTAATGCCGCGGTGTTTTACCTGCAAAATGTTTTGTTCTGCTAAACGAGTCTCGACATTGTAATAAGGAAATCTTACAAAGAAAACTTGGTGAAATCGAATGAATTTTAAATTCAGCAAAAAATGAAAGACATCAACTCTTTACCAGATCTTTGTCTTCGCAAAATTTTCTCTCTTCTTCCACTGTACGAGCTGCTTTTGATTGGTCAAGTCTGTCACCGATGGAAAAGCCTACAGAAAAGTGTCGCATGCATGCGAACCTCAATGACACTTCTTTTTGGTGACGATGCTCGTTGGTACATTTACAATTGCAACCTGAACATTGCTTATCTCGAGAAAGTGTATCCAAACCCAAAGGATACTCCATTCTATAGTAGACTCGAAAATTGTGATTTGAACTGGACCCAACTGCAGTACGAGTGCTTGTGCGACAGAACCACACTACAATTGAGTGAGACATTCACAAATATCGATACACTGCACATCTCAATCAGTCAAATTCGAGAGCATGTGCATTCTTCATCTGAAAAGCCGAATACAATTGAATCAACCAATTTGATGGATCACATTTTGGTTCTACTCAATTTTTGGTCGTCACAACTGAAAACACTCAAACTATGGATCCATATTGAGGGACAAGATGATGATTCTAAATTTGTACACAAATTCTATCGATTGTTTGCTTCATTGAATCGAATGAGCTCGCTGAGACGTTTGTCAGTTGTCACTCGCTACGCTTTCTCACCTTCAACCGAAAATGTTTCCCTCTATTTGCCCGTAATTGGACAACTTGAAGAGCTCTGTTTCGATTCGTACGATTTGATTAAACAGTTAGTGCCATCATTGAAAACATTTGGTGAAAACAATGACCGATTAAAACAGATTTCCCTCCCAAATGTGCACTCAAGTGATTTTCATGATAATTTTTTCCAATTGCCCGAAAATGGGCGGATTGCGAAAAAGATTACTCGACTACCAGATATAGTTTTCGATTTTTCTTATCCCGAATCAGACGCTCAAAAGATGCTCAACTTATGCAATCGATTCTCTTCCCTCCAAACTTTGTCCATTTCGTGTCATTCTCTTGTATCAATTCATAATATGATTCAACGGTTGCAGCCACTAGAACAGCTTATTCACTTGTGCATTAAAGTACTGTTTCCAAATGAGGGCAAAGATGAAGTTGTACAGTTTGAACGACAGAATATTCTGGATAGCATCAACAGCAATCAAGTGCCTGAATTGAGTTCAGTCAAACTACTGACAATCAATGCTTTTCTCTTGTCACACACTGAACTCTATCCAATCAATTGGCCTGTAATGTTTCCCAATCTGGCAGTATTGCATTATACTGGTCAATTTTTCTGTCTTCTTTGTGAGGCACAGAATGATGAAGAATGGAAATTGAAATGTCTCAAATTGGCTTTAAAACCGTGGAAGTTTTGTTCAAAATTGAAAGCGATTTATGGTCATGACGAGTGTGATGGCAGAGAGTTGTTGGCAATGACTGATTTTGAGGGGTTGTGAAATTGAATCCAAATTTTTGGTATACCAGTACAATTATTCTCATTTAAAATGCAATTTCTGTAATCGGTTTCTGAAATTGTTGATTCACTTTCAATTTTTAAAAATGTCTAACTAATGACCAAATTTGATTTGAATTGATGCACTTGCACAAAAGTAAAGATATTTTTGCCCTTTGAACAGCTTCATGTCTTATCTTGTCAAAGTACAAAAACGTTACTTGTGATCGGATACTTGTGGACAATTAAACTCTTATAAGAGTTCTATAGAACTGCAATGTAATGCAGCTTTGTCGTTAGCTACCCTGAAGTTGTATATTATACAATGTATAATGTGCATAATTAATTGTTAAACTTCGTAGAGTGCTTTGTATATTCGCTATCAAATAAATGTACCAAAAGCACCGACGCCATTATTATAATGCACTTATATATTGACAATTAGGCAATTGATAATAAATTTGTTCTCGAGTACAACATGATTTGTGAATATTGGCACAAGTGGTATTTAAAAGAGCGTTTTACAATTTTTGCTCAACTTTATTTAACATTTGTGAACGTTTTAAACTTCTTTTTTAAAATTCAACTTTGGAATATGTCTCCAACAAAACGGATCGCAATCATCGGCGCTGGTGCCACAGGAATGACCACCGCTAAGGCCTGTTTGGAACAGAACTTTGAGATTGTGGTCTACGAGAAGACCAACTACACGGGCGGTCTTTGGCGTTACCAGGAAAGTGTTGACGAGAATGGCATTGCCTCAGTGATGAAGTCAACTGTAATCAATTCGAGCAAAGAAATGTCTGCTTTTTCGGACTTTCCACCACCTGATCATTTCTCCAATTATATGCACAACTCAAAGATGGTCACTTATCTTGACATGTACGCTGAAAAGTTTGGTTTCACCAAATATATTCGATTTCGACATGAAATTGTGTCCATTGAACGGGCAAACGATCACGAACAAACTGGAAAATGGATTGTAAAGTCACGGAATCTAGACAATCTAGAAAATATTGTCCAAGAAGAGATGTTTGATGGCGTCGCAGTGTGCACAGGACATCATGGCACTGTGAATATGCCAAAATTTGTAGGACAAGACAAATTTCAAGGTGTTTTGATGCATACACATTCGTTGAAGACTCCGAAAGAGTTTGAAGATAAAATTGTTGTGGTTGTGGGTGCGGGTAATTCTGGTGGAGATGCTGCGGTGGATTTGGCGTTGGTTGCAAAACAGGTTTGTTATTTTTTGGTTTTTGGTTTTTGGTTTATGCTGTTTGGTTATTACCTTTGTCTAATATTTCCTTAATAGGTTTACTTATCAACTCGCAGAGGCTCTTGGATCACTCGCCGCGTTGGCCCCCAAGGCAAACCCCAAGACCAACTACGCCATCGACGTATCAACTGGATCACAGCCCGTTTTCTGCCCTACTCCTGGAATTGCGACCGCCAAGAGAAAAGTTTAAACGAAGCATTCAATCACGAAGAATATGGACTCAAACCGGCGCATCGAGTCCTCTCGCAGCATGTCATGGTGAATGATACTCTGCCGAATCGTATCCTGTCGGGAACTGTTCAGGTGAAGGGTGACATTGAACATTTCACGAAGGATGGAGTGCTTTTCAAGGGAGAGTCTGTGGTGACGCCCTGTGATGTGGTTATCTTTGCAACTGGTTATAAAGTGAGTTTTCCATTTATTTCTGAGCACATTTTGCCTGTTTGTAAGAACAAAATCCGTCTGTACAAACATCAGTTCGTCCACAACCTGAAACATGCAGAAACATTAGCTTTCGTTGGACTAGCACAACCAATTGGATCAGTCATTCCAATCAGTGAATTGCAAGCACGATGGTTTGCTCTGCTAATGGCTGGAAAGCTTCAACTTCCTTCCTATGAATCAATGGAACAAGATGTTTGTGAGAAAGAAGCGGCAATCAAACGAAGATATTACCAAAGTGAACGACATACGATTCAGGTGGATTGGGTTCCGTTTATGGATGAGTTGGCGCGGCAGGTTGGAGTGTATCCACCGATTTGGAAGTACTTTTTCACCGATCCAAAACTGTGGCACACTTTGATTTATGGTGCTAGTGCTCCGTATCAGTATCGTTTGATTGGTCCAAACGCCTGGTCAGGCGCACGAGACGCAATGCTAACTGTACAGGAGAGGATTCAAGCACCACTGCAAACCAATCGTTCAGTGGCAAAGATTACTCACAGGTCAAAAAGTTCTAGACTTAAGTTAATTTTGATTCTATTTGGATTGTTTGGATTGTTTTATTTGTTAAACGACAATTTGCCTTTAAATTGGCTACAGTTCGAAATTGGCTTAATGTGAAAGTACAATTCATTTTGGCATATAAATTATTGCTTTGAATTAAGACACACAGTGAATATGCGCAAAAGGACGCATAATAAATTAGCGAATGTAATCAATTTGAACTGTAAACATTAATGCGTATGGCAAATGTAATTCAAACGTTTTTGCTGTTAAACAGACAAAACATTTCAACTTGTTGGAAATTACTGTAAAGTATGCATAAAATGGACCACGTCAATGTCTTGCCAGATCTATGTCTTCGGCGCATTTTCTCACCACTTTCACTTTCTGAGCTACTTTTGATTTGTCATATCTGTCGGCGATGGAAAAATCTACAGAACAGTGTCGCTTACAAGCGAAAGTCGAAGACACTTCTATTTGGTAAGATGTGTTTTTTGATGATGTATTTTTAATACTGCATTATTGATAATATGATTTGATTTGATTGACATTTACAGGAAACGATGCCCGTTTTTCCATTGACAATTCCCACTTAACAATTGCTCATCTTGAGAAAATGTTTCTTAGAGACTTTAACAGTGTAAACAAATGCTCATGCTGCGTATATTGAGATGTTGATTAGGAACTACGAGTATATACTAAAACTAAGATAACTTATATAATATAATACAATGTATATGCAGTGTTTATGTAATCAAATTGCACTTGCTCTCGAGAGATCATCACTCACAATGCTCCGTTGGGGTGTTGGTGCTGGTGTCGTGTGCATTTTGGCTCATTTACCATCAACTTCACTTTCCCTTATCTTCAAATGGATACACAAAGAAACTTGCCAACTGCACACATTGGCAATTGCACTCAACAGTTGATTTTACTGGAAATGCTCGACTAGAGCGAGAAACAAGGAAAACGATTGACAGACTACTGAAGTTGTTATATGATAAAATTTAGTAAAATATTCAATATAAAACAACGTAATTTTGAGTGTCGTGTAAACTTCGAAGTTCAGGGTGTTGAGTGTGTTCTTTTAAGTGAATTCCAAGCTCAAATTTTTTCTTGGTCCAATGTACAACTCTGCTGTGTTTGAAAAAGATGAAGACAATGTGTCTTTCATTACAAAAGGCACATTACCGAAAAATCGTCCTTACCAGAGATGTCAAGTGTTGAAAATAGTCGTGTTTGGACTATTTTTGAGCATTGTGCTGTGCATTGGCATTATTGCCACATGGCATCTTGTAAAGCAAACAGCCACCAATGATTCACAAGAATTGCAAAGAAGACGCCAATTTGTGAAAGAAATTATGATCGACTCGTGGAATTCATACGTTCGAGACGGCTGGGGACATGAGGCTGCAGCGTATGATCGAAAGCTGATGAAATTTGGCAAAAACTCAGGTCTGAGCATAGTAGCCTCGATGAGCACTCTCTGGACAATGGGACTGAATGACCAATTTGAGCGGGCAAAAGTTTGGATTGAAACAGAACTTGACTTACGCAAGATTGACAAAAAGGTCAAAGTGTTCGATGTGGTTGTGAATTATGTTGGTGGACTGCTATCGTGCTTTGCACTCACTGGAGATGAAATGTTTCTTAGTAAAGCAAAAGAAATAGCTCAAATGATGGATCCTGCATTCAACGCATCGTCAGGAATACCTTTTGCTCAGCTAAATCTCAATACAACCAGTGAATCGGAAACAAAACAATATGTAGATCTATCAGATGCTATTGGCTTTCAGTTGGACTTTAACTATTTGAGTCAAGCATCGGGAGATGAACAATTCCGAAACAGAATTGTAAAAATCATAAATTTTTTGAAACTAATTCATACACCAAAGAAACTGTACATGGAAATGTTGACTTTCGATGGAGTATGGTCGCGCAATGTTAGTGCAATACTTGAAGATTCACGCGAGTTCTACATTTCACTGATTAAATCGTACATCCAATCGAACCGACGAGATGTACAGTCCATTGAAATGTACAAAGAAGCACTCGATTCGGTGGAGGCTGCCAACATGTTCACCGTTTCACCTGGTGGACTTTACTATGCTCACGATTCCACGTCCGAAAAAGTATATTCCATGGCATACTCGGCCTGTTATCTGGGTGGAATGTTAGCGATGGGCGCAAATGCAATGCAACAAGCACTAACCCTCAATAGTACGATTGGTGACAGTGACAAAGTGAACGAACAGAATCGAATCAATCGACATTGGCTGTTGGCGGGCAAATTGACAGAAACGTGTCAGCAAGCATCGGTGCGAACTAAAACCGGATTGGGACCTGCTCTATTTCATTACAATGGCACTCACGATGTTGCTAGTGTATCTGAATATTTGGATCAATATCAATTAAGGTATATATCACGATAATTATCCAATATATCCTCTAATTTGCTCAATTTTTACAGTCCCGAATTGGCCGAGAGTAATTTTATTTTGTGGCGACTGACACACAAGTCCAAGTACCGAGACAATGCCTGGAAAATGGCACAGGCGATACATCGATTCTGTAGGGTGGAGGGTGGTGGGTATGCGGGTTTGATTAGTGTGAACCATGTAGATCCAGTGCATAGAGATGAAGTTCAACAAGCCATATTCCTCAGTGCCACACTCAAGTTTCTCTATCTCACCTTTACGGAAGACTCTGTTCTCCCGTTGGACAAGTGGGTTTTTAATTCGGTGGGACATCCACTGCCAATTTTTGGAAGCTAAATCAGAATATTCTGGATTTAAATAAATAAGGAAGCTCCATTTTTTCTTGAATTTTGGATTTAAAATAATAATTTTAAAAAAAATCTTACAAGTAAGTCTCGCGGTTCTTAATAAAATATAAACCATATAGGGATGCAGTGATTTCTATATTTAGTTATCGAAGACGATTTTTTAGATCAATTTAAACGAATTCGTCATAAAGGAGGTGGTTGAAAAACGGAAAAACTGATTAAAAAGTGGTCACAATTGAACATGTAATATTATAATGGCAAGTTCATTTTATGGATTAATCGCAAGTTCAAACGAAAAGAACACATAACCAGTGTAAAGAGCAATTAGCTAAATCAATGATAAATCAATTACTTATAAATTGAACATTGAAAACTGAACATTTACCTCGTACATGGCTCGATATGTAACCACATTCATTGGGCCAATGGTGATGCCATACTTGGGACCCGCAATTAGACGTTGTAACATATCATCGAACTTGTATTTGAGTCGAATTCTGTTTGGATCAATCAGTGGTTGGATGGAGCACAGAAAACGATTGCAATTGTGCATTGATTTACTGTAGGATGCATTGGCCTGAATGACAGACAGTGCCGCTAATGATTGAAATATTAAAATGGGAATTGTCACCAATTCAATAAAAGATGGATCCCTATATGTGACTTTAGTGACTAGGAAAATATTCAATGGAACATTGGTAAGCAAAAAAGGCAAACAAAACTTTGCCCCAAATTTGTTGATTTCCACCAATTAGACAGACACAGAGTTTGGTGTGTTCACGTAGAACATACTGCAAAATGGAAGATATTTTGTGATTCAATTTAGTGGGATTACTTTTGATATAATTTCGCTTGTAAATGATTTTGCGCAGAATTCCATCAGCAAAGTCGAGTTTGAATTGATAGAAAACCTTAGCCACAATACTGAGAACAGTGTAGATGAAACCATACTGAGCCAGAGAACTCATTACAAAAAGCAGACTTGCTAAATCAAACAACGCTAAAGGAAAATAGTAGAAAGGAATAAGTGCATTCAATTTATATAAAAATGGCATAGAAAATGATGCCAATATGAGATCTGTAAAAATATTTATAATTTATAGAATTAAAATTTATTCTACCAATGGTATTACTTACAAATGGCAATCTGCAGAATGCAGCAGATGAGTTCACAGAAGTAGAGCACAATCACCAGAATTTGTCTCAATCGAATTGAAACATCAAACCAACCAGGCAGTGACTGAGTAGCCATTTCATCGATGTCCACATTTTCAAATTTGATCCAAATGCTCCAATTTGTGATCAACCTGCACACAGCAGTGCATATCCATTTCGAGATAAATCGAGGAAATAGGAATCGAAACAATCTAAAAAGCTGAAGATATTTTCGGAGAACCCTTCTTCGTTTTTCCTCTCTAATTCTTTCCATCACTCGACTGCTGTGCATGCAATCACGATAAATGTCCACATTGCGCACAAACACTCCATGCAAATATGTCCACAGTGGAGTGTTCAGTGCTGAATTGTAAATTCCTCGTTGAGCAAAAATACAAAACACCGCTGTGGACGACATTGTGAGGTAGAAGAATGGATTGAACATTATTTCCAATTGATGGTCATAGTAGAAGATGTAGTCCACTTTGGATCGTGTCTTACGTATACAAAGTCCAGCCAGGTATGCAGTACGGACAATAAAAATCAAGTACACCCATAATTCAATTCGATTTCGAATGATCAACGACTTTGAATTACGATTTTCAACACTTTCCTTGATGGTACAGTACATTAGATTGGTGACTTTGTTTGTCGTCATTTTATAAATTGAATGACGTCTTTTATAAAAGATGATTTGATGAAAAAACTATAGTCATAAATGACTTTTTTGGAAATGTTGAAATTTAAAATTAGAAAATAAAACTTTTTATTCATTGAAATGAAAATTAAAAACTCATTAATTCTTTTATCGTAAATTAGCATATGTAGAAGTTTTTTTTCGTTTTTTGCATTGTGATCCATTAATATAATAATTCAATGTTGTCTTACATATATATACAATATAATATATTATATTGTATACAAACAAATAACTTTATTAAAATCATTTTCTGTCACAACTTACGAAACACTTTGTGAAGAAGTAACTAAAAAAAGTTTCAAATTCAATTGCTCAATGATTCATTGACTCTATTGCAAAAACTTTGTTATTAAATGTAATTTTTTATTCAAATAAGAAACTTATATCAATTTTTTCTTGGAATTTTTGTTTGCTTACACATTGTAAATTTTCAAGTTATTCATAAACTTCCACGAAGGTCGGGCACTCATTAATGCCAAAAAAGATCTATTAATTGCATAACATCAATTCCATACAACTTGATTCTATTACTATTGATAGCAATGTAATTGTTCCAAATAGATTAAATATATAATATTTTTGCAACAGTGAAACGCCGTTGTCTTGGAGATAAAATAATAATAAATAATAAAATAAAACCATTATATTTTATGCATTAATTGCAAGGTCAAACGAAAAGAACACATAACCAGTGTAAAGAGCAATTAGCTAAATCAATAAAAAATCAATTAATTGTCAATTAACATTGAACTTTACCTCGTACATGGCTCGATATGTGACCACATTCATTGGCCCAATTGTGATGCCATACTTGGGACCATCAATTAGACGTTGAAACAAATCATCGAACTTGTATTTGAGTCGAATTCTGTTTGGATCAATCAGTGGTTGGATGGAGCACAGAAAACGATTGCAATTGTGCATTGATTTACTGTAGGATGCATTGGTCTGAATGACAGACAGTGCGGCCAATGATTGAAATATTAACACGGGAATAGCTACCATTAGTTCTAAGAAACTTGGATCATCATAAGTGACTTTGGTGATTAGAAAAATGTTCAACGGAACGTTGGTGACCAAAAAGGCAAACAAAACTGCCCCAAATTTGTTGATTTCCTTCAATTAGACAAACACAAAGTTTGGTGTGTTCACGTAGGACGTACTGCAAAATTGAAGATACCTTATGATTCGATCCATTTGGATTCGTTTTAAGATAATTTCGCTTGTAAATAATTTTGTGCAAAATTCCATCAGCATAATCGAGTTTAAATTGATAGAAGACCTTAGCCACAATACTAAAAACTGTGTAGATGAAGCCATACTGAGCCTTAGATTTGATTACGTAAATTTGACTTGCTAGATCGAACAACGCCAAAGGAAAATAATAGAACGGAATTATTGTTCCAAGTTTGTATACAAATGCAACAGAAAATAATGCCATTATAAGATCTGTAAAAATAGAATCATTAATTAAAAATATATAATCTATAATTAATACAATTTAAGGCTTTTTTTGGAAATGGTATTTTATTGACCTCTTAAGCAAATTAATGCTAAATGTGAGCTAGAAAATGCACATACATATCACTGAGGTATAGTTCGATTTAAGGCTTACAAATGGCAATCTGCAGAATGCAGCAGATGAGTTCACAGAGGTAGAGCACAATCACGAGAATTTGTCTTAATCGAATTGGTACATCAAACCAACCAGGCAGTGAATGAGCAGCCATTTGGTCAATATCGATGTTTTCAAATTTGATCCAAATGGTCCAATTTGTGATCAACCTGAAATAATCTAAAAAGCCATCGTTGTGATTGAAAGTATTTTCGAAACAGTCTTCTTTGCTTCTCATCTCTAATTCTTTCCATCACTCGACTGCTGTGCATGCAATCACGATAAATGTCCACATTGCGCACAAACACTCCATGCAAATATGCCCACAGTGGAGTGTTGAGTGCTGAGTTGTAAATTCCTCGTTGAGCAAAAATACAAAACACCGCAGTGGATGCCAATGTGACGTAAAAGAATGGATTGAACATTATTTCCAACTGTTTGTCGTAATAGAAGATGTAATCCATTTTGGATCGTGTTTTGCGTGTGCAAACTTTGTGCACTGCAAAGTGCTGCTAAATAGGCAGTTCGAATGATGAAAATCGCGTACACCAACAATTCAACTCGATTTCGAATGATCAGCGATTTTGTTTAAAAGATGATACTTCAAAAAAACTGGAATTACAAATTCTGAAGAGACATTCTACAAATTGACAGAAAAGTGAACTGGCATTCATATAAATGAGAAATTGTGACAATGAAATGTGAATTAAAAATGCAAAGTAATTAAACAACGTGAATGTTGTCAATGTTAATGAATAATTTATTATCATAAATGAAAAAATTGTGTACATTTGTCTTTGTGGGTACATTTTTGTCATTCATTGTAATGAAAACTGTTTAATAATTCATATGTAAAGGTCATTTAAAGTCAATGAGTTGTGTCAAAAAATCGATAAAATGCTCATTGTTTGTGTTCAAGTTGAACTTCAACTCATTAATATTTTCATTATTCATTTTATCTTATGGCATGGAAATGCATATTTCTCAATTTAAAACGACCCAAAGTTGCCACTTTAAGATATTTTCTTTATTTACCAAGGTCGTTCACATTTGCATCACAAAGCATTATTTCCAATTTCAAAACATTTTATTTCATTTTGTTCGCTAAATATTTGAAATTTTTCTATAAATCTGAACAGATGTCACACCGTTGAGTGTAGAGCTGCACATCACAAAATCTGGTTCAAACTCTCTCACCACAATAATCCTAGGTTCAGTGAACTGTTTCTGTATCCACATGTTACCTCGTATGTGAATCACCCCTCTGGTGATCTTTCTATTAATTTGTCCAATACTTTCATAAATAACACCATCCTGAAAGGTGAACTCAGTCTCACCGAATGTAGAATGGGCCTTCATCGTGTATGAATCGTTTGCATTTTTAATGATAATCATAAAAGGAGATATTTTCGCAGCAAGCGCACGCACAAAGGGGCTGTAGCCAATCTCCTGCAGAAATTCGTCCAAATTGGTACTGTTGTACATTTCGTATAGACCAGTGAAATCATATTCAGATGTGATTGAATCACTTTCCTTTAAAGAATTTTCAGTAACCGCAATTGCATGGTTTGTTGGGGACTTTTCTGAAGTGGCTTCACATGAAGATTTGTCGCGCATCATCACTCGCACCAAAACAGTAGACGAAAGAAAAACTTTAAATAAATAAATTGTTTAGTCAATCAAATTGAATGAATTTTCAAAAATTACCTGCAAAAAGAAGCGAGACAATTTTTGAAAACGATGAAACCATTTTTTCAGAAATTCAAATTCACCAAATATTAAATTGGGATCAATTGTCGAGTGCTTGACAACCAAATAGTAGTTGTCATTACTTTATATAACCCACGCATTTCACACAGACAAATTCAGGATTTGTGTCGAAAGCAGTCTCGACAGTAGACAAATTGTTTATTGCACTGTGCACGCGTGATTCACATGTCATGTTATATTAAATCATAAAATGATCAAAGTACATTAACAAATTAACAAAAATGTCCTTCAATATTCAAGTGCACGGGAAAATGTTGAAGGATATTTGATCTTTTTTGATTGTGATTGACACTCACCCACTGTACACATGTACAAGGTTAATCTCGATTAATTTAATTTCCCATAAATTAAAAATGTTCGATTGATTTTATTCGGATTTTTCCATCAATTTATCAAATGCATTTAATTAAATAATGTAGCTACCGAAAATTAATAAAAATGGCAATAAAAAATCATAATAATAAATGTACAAAATGATAAACAATTCTTTCCGTGCCACCCTCATAATGTCCCAGCCGTGAAGGTCAATCTGTTTTTTGCAATATTTCCTCATTGATTAATTATCAAATTAAAAATTGAATTTAAAATTGAAAAGACTTTCCTGATGATTTTTCACACATTAAAGGGTGTCTTGTTATTATTGTTAAGATAAATTGTGTTTTGTAAATAAAAATTGTAATTAATAAATAAAGTAAATTAAAGACTACTCAAAACCATGATCTAATTTCACAAAATAAGTGTACAATTCTCCTGAATCTCAAACTCCCCTTGACAGTAGATCCACCGGGGGCCATCAGTGGTCACAATTGAACCAGTAATGTTCTGAGCATCCTCTGACAGTATAAACAGAGTCAAATTGGCTATTTCAACTGGTTGGGCAATTCGTTTCAATGGAATCGTGTTCTTGATTATGTATTCGTAGTCTCGGAACACATTTGGGTTTCCACCAGCTCTACCGATGGCAGTGAAAACCATCCCTGGATTGACTGCATTGACACGAATTCCTTTGGGTGTAGATGTGCTTCGCTTGCTTTTGTGAGCATGTTTAGGGCTGCTTTGCTCAGCGGTGCTCAGGACTGGTAGATACTTTTTTATATGAAAACAATTTGTTATTCTGAGGTTAACAATAAAAAGATTTACTCACAGGTATGGTACCAGCAATGCCAGAAATATTGACAACACAACCTTTAGTCTTCTCGAGATGAGGCACAGTATAGAAAATCATCGCCAAAATGGACCTCAAATTCAAATCCATGAATCTGTCATAAGTTTGCATCAGCTTTTTGCTTTCGAAATTATCATCAATCGAGCTGCCACCAGCACAATTGACCACAAAATCCAATTGTCCATACTTGGAGATGGTTTCATTTACGAGTCTTGCAGGCAACTGTTTGTCTTCGGACAAATCTCCCAGTACTTGAAGAGGCTGGCAACCCGAAATTGTTTCGATTTTCATGGCAATTGCATTGAGATTTTTCGCATCACGCCCAGTGATGGTCAACTGGGTACAACCATTTTGTGCGAGAGCAATTGCAATGGCTGCGCCCATTCCACTGGAAGAACCGGTCACTAGGGCCACATTGGTGGAGAAGTCGTATGTTTGGTTACTGGTGGTCATTTTCATAAGAAAAGCTTCAACTTAAAATACTCAACAATACGCAAATGCAATTGTTTTTATACCCAAATAATGCAAATACCTGTCAATGTGTCAACCTTATCAATATGAACAAACAATGTCCGTAAGAAGTGCTTTGGTTAATGTTTGTTCATATTTAATTGCTTCTATCATTTTGTGCATGTGATTTCAAAGACATTGCTAATCTTTATGAACACAATATGCTCCAATTTAAGTGAGATTAATTTTGAAATTGCATCAGTATTGCATATAAGATCATTTAACATTTTTGACTGAACCGAAAAGTTCGAAATTTCAACCTGACCAAGTTTGAAATTTCAACCTGACCAAGTTTGAAATTTGTATTTTGCAATATAATTTAGACAATTTAAAATTGAGTAAATAAACCTAACCCAAATGCAAAGTTGATCCCGGGACTGTTCTCCCGCTGAACTTTTCTACTGCTTTCACTCATTTCATAATGGAAATTCAACAGAAAATTGAAATAAAGTTTAGTAATAAAATATTACATTTCTAAAATTAAAAATAATAATAAAACTCAACATTTTAAATTGTATATTTTATATTCACAATTCTCAAGGCCAGTGGAGACCAAGTTCAAACATGAATAAACGAGATTAATGTGATTTTAGTGTTTGAACAGGCAGAAAAGCATTAGGCTAATGATTAGCAACAATTTTGCAATAAAATAATGATCAAAATAAGTTGCATACACTTACTTCAAATGAATCATTTAGAAACATTCACATTAACCTTCCGATGACGAGGTGGGGTCGCCAAACGACCCATGAAATACATTTTGGTGTATATCTATTGATCTACATCCCATAAAAATCTGAATTTTTTTCTAGCTGACTTTTAGAACGTCTACTATCACTTGATAACACCAGTTGTTGAAAATTCGCTGAAGTTTCAGTAACAAAAAATCTTTTCTTGGATTGTGTCCTAAAATGTCAAAAATATTTTTGACATAAAACTTATTGAACATGCATAAAAATTGAATATGATGACACATTATCATTAAATTAGCTAAATATACTTGATTAGATTGCTGATAGAGATGAAACACCGATAAGATATACAAAACTGAAAATTCATAGTAACTTAGGTAGAAATAGCCGTGCATTCAATAATAGTCGAATATCTCAAGATTAAAGCTGTAGATTGTAGTTTCTTTTTTACTTTTAGACTTTAAATACCCTAATTAATACTTTTTAAATAGAATATGTCAACAATTGCTATAAAAACAATAGCTATTACCGAAAAAACTCATGGGTCGCACAACGACCCCACGTCGTCATCCGTGCGGCCAAAATCCACCTCGTCATCGGAAGGTTAATATATGACTTTATAATTTGAATTTGATTATATTTCTATCCAGGATCAGGTTAAGTGCGGCATTAATTTTCAGTTATAAATTGTGCTTTTTTTAAATTAATAATTTTATTTTGCGAATGAATTCTGAATAAAGAAGACTTTGGTTTATTTGAGCAGATTTTTTTCTGATTCAAATAAAATGATTTTTGTCAACATCTTCGTGAGATTCATTCTCAAATGTTTGAAATTCCTCAATTTGGCTTTTTGCATCATTTGCAAAATGTGGATTCACTACTTTCGGCTGTTCAATTTGAAACTTTTTTTGAGACGTTACTTTGAAGAATGGCGTCTGATGCATCATCCTGAGGACTGGGAGTTGGCCGATCCGAAAATTCGTCGTAAACGAATGTTGACCATCTGGACCATCAACGCCATCACCATTCTCACGCTAATTCGATCCGTTCAAATGACCCTCCCAATTCTGGTGCCAATGAACGACTTTTGGCGTATTCTACTGTGGGATCAAATGTACTTTCAGAATGCGAAACCTTTTCTCAACTTGATCTATGTGGCGATTACTCCGTTTTGTTGTTTGCGTAATTATTATCGAATGTTAATGTATCGGACACCGAGAAAGAAGCAACTCGAGACTATTTTGATGGCCAAATTGGTGCTGGATGGAACTGGTGATCCGCGTTATCCAAATCCTGAAAGTGTCATGAAGATTGACTCGGAAAAGACTCGAAAGTACACGAGGATTTTGCTTAATGTCTTGTGGTTTTACAATCCTTGGTTTGGTAAGTTTTATT
Source organism: Rhizoglyphus robini (assembly GCA_023373905.1). Lineage (NCBI taxonomy): Eukaryota > Metazoa > Arthropoda > Arachnida > Sarcoptiformes > Acaridae > Rhizoglyphus > Rhizoglyphus robini. The sequence goes on from JAKIJQ010000010.1 coordinate 2,505,734, forward strand.
TGGTACTCTAAATGCTAAAATTAGAATTTAACATCTAACAGAATTGATCTACACTTATTACCTTTATCAAATTGTGTTGTACATTTGGGCAAATTGTTACTTTTTCTTTGGTTCCATCAATGGAATGTTAAGTTTGTTGTTTATTGCTATCAACGGAATGATTGCCTTCATGTACGTTTACGTTCTTCTGGCTGAGTACATTTTGATCTTTGCTATTGGTATGATCAACACACATATCATTTTTACTCGCTTTCGTAACATGTACCAATTGCTTCGCCCTCGAGTCTTTTGTTCGGCGAATCTGTTCAAATTCTGTCACTACCACACGAAAGCTCTGTTGGACATATTCGAGACGAATCGATTGTTTGGTACCATGCTGCTTTCGTTCATTTTTTGGGGCTTTCCAACCAGTGCCTTTCAGGTGGTGCTCATTCTGTCGCGTGTTCACATTTCGCCTGTGTCGTATGGAAATTTCGCGAATCTGTCAATCTATCAACTGGGAGCGGTTTTCCTGTTTCATTTTACTGCGGCAATGTACACCAATCGGATTCATGCCTGTCGTAAGAAGTTGAATTCGCTGAATGGCAATGGACTGCTGAAGGGTGGTACGTTACGGGCACGACTCAAGTTGGTTCTCTATGTTGAGAAATTTCAGTGCAAGAAACGGTATGGCATAACCTACATGGGATATGGACTCATGTCGTTCTCGTCCTTCTTTCGACTCATTCTCGTTTATGGCGAGTTGCTCATGTTCTCCTATCAGTGGATTAGAAAGGCTAATTTTGAATAGAAAAATTGAGCTAATTTTGTGAATATTAAAATCATAAATTTTAATATTTCCGGAAAAGAATACATTAAAACGCGCGTTCTATTTTTAAATTGACTCATTTACCCAATCGATTGTACTCAAAGTGGTTTTAATTTGTTGACTTATACGGGACAATCATGAATAATGTCAATATTACAAATACAAAACTACTACTTGACACACAGTTGAACAAAATAAATTAAATATTTTATTTTCCAAGTTGATAACAATTTTGGAACTGGTACGGTTTGAGCTTCTACCAGTATCTGGCGACTTCAGGTTGGGAATGAGAATTTGGTCCAGAATGATGCTCAACAAGAATGATCAATTTGAATCGATTCAAATCGATTTCTTCCGGTGCAATTATGTTGGTGCGTAATTTAAAAACCGAAGATTTGCCATTCGGGAGCGGTTCGCCAATTTGTCCAAGTTGGAGCATTAAAATGTCTGGAAATGTGACCAAACGATACCGTCTAGGATAAGTATGAAATTATATGTGCCTAAAATGTGCATATGCTTACTGTTTGAATTTGGTTTCATCACTCAACTCAACATTCTTCCAACAGAACATGTACTCGTAGTTGAGCCAAGTGTCCAGGTGTACATCAGTTGCCATTCGGAGCCATCGAATTCGTCCGGATCGGCATTGTTCCTAATTGCCTTTAACACTTTCCAAACATCCATTGAAAGACTGGAGATGTTAAAGTAACGAACCGATGTTTGATTGTCACTTTCAACTTGCTCTTCCTGAGCACAAAACTCGAAAGATTGTCCAAAAGATGGAAGCATCTCCATCATGTACACCAGGAAGGCATGCGAACATGCAGGAACTATTGCAGCAAATCGAGCATGACCCATGCTCATGAGTGCATCTTTGAACATTGAACTTTGCAAATCATGTGCTCAATTTGGAGAAGCACTCACAAGGGCCACTACTCCTTTGTCCCTCGAGTTGGCCCAAATCCTTTGGACTGGTGATTAAAGACAACATACGGGTATATAGAGTCGATTAGAACCAAAAACTAGTTTGCAAAAGTCCCCTGGCCCAGGATAATCAGGATTTTATATTTGGGGACATGGGGGTGCTGCTTTCCAATTTTGTTTTAATCAATACATGCGTTTGTGTCAGTGAAGTAGTTTGTAAATGGTCCTCCGCATTATTAGTGAGAAAAGTGGGCAGCGCACATGGCAATGTTTTGATTTCATTCACACATTATTCTGCACATTACCATCAATCTGTTACTTCCAATTATTGGCTTCAAGCAATTCTGCAATTTTACCAATTTTTTTCCGAATTGATTCACAAAAGTAAACAACACCGTACTTTTCAGTACCATCCGAATCAGTTTGTGCAATTAACAACTTATAGTACCATTGGTGTATTGTGGCCGACTGTGGGTCGTAGTTCATTTTAGTGCCTCGTCGCCTTGGTTTTGGATCGTTCTGGTTAGCCTTGGTTTGGAAATACACTGATTGGACAATTCGATTGGTATCGGTTACATTTCGGATATAGTGATTGCCAGTTAGTTTAGCTTTTGGTTTGTAGTGATATTTTGTTGGCTTTTTATTTATATTTTCCAATCCATAGGTTGTTGCTTTTGTTGGCGAATTTATTCTTATTCTCATTTTTCCTCGCTTTTGGTTAATTGAATTTCCACAATGGATTATGAGACGGATAGCACTAGTCAGCAGCAAATCGTCAATGTGCTTGCTATGCTCTGCCAACTTAACCAAGTAGACATGCACAAATTAGTCGAGATTGTTAGCAATAAGAAGGAATTTGACCATTTTGAGCTTTGGATGGGCGAACAGCTATCGAAACAATTGATCAAAGGTGAAATCAACCTTACCTCGGAAGAATCACTCGATTCTGACCACGACGGCACTCTGGACACATCTCCATTTGATATTTGGGATTTGGATGACAGTTACGACAATGAAGGCAAGTTCGATAGTTACGATTGTGACGATCCAAAGGACCCAGATTACAGTCCAACTACTGAAAAGAAAGTGTACCAAAAGTACATTCCACGGGAGAAGTTTGAAAAGGCTTGGCGTGAGTGGACAAAACAGTCGGATCCGAATGTACCAACCAATTACAGATGGGGGGACTTTTTAGGGGACAAAAAGAAAAGTTCAAAAGTTCGGATCTACACTCGGCACAGCTTCACTGATTCTAGCTTGAAGAATTTACGACGTTGGCAGGAACGAATGGAGCGAGGATTGTCAACCATCAGTGAGTTGAACGTAAAAGTGTACGACCAGTTTGTGGAACATCGATCGAAGAACAAAGTAGTGACAGATCGGATGCTTCGACTTTGGGCAATGAAGTTACGGCACGAATTGCCTTATGGTAACAAATTTGTGGCTTCTTCGACTTGGCTTTTGAATTTCAAACACAAGTACAACATAGTATCGCGAAGCATCACACACAAAGTAGGCAACGTTCGAGTTGTAGAAGACCTCGGTCCTGAGACCTGAGATGGAAGTCTCTCAAGTGACAAGCGAACTCAAGTCTCAAGGCATAAACTACCAAGATGAGTTAAGACCAATCGAAATTATTTTTGGACTGCCAAAATGCTCTCGACTTGACAGGAAAAGAAATCAAGATAGACAATGACCTCGTTGCAAAAAAGACTCGATTTGGTTGGCTGGTATTCGGAGGTTTCGAGGAGCCACTTTCAATCGACGGACAATTTAATCTTCAGCCATTTCCTCCATTTGACCACGACTGTCTAAAATGATCAAAATTGACTCGACTGTGCAATAAATAGATGAATTATACTCATCGTGGTAGTACACACATGCTATGGTATCGCGGTTGCCCGTATTTTCCCTCCATTTGACCACGACTGTCTAAAATGATCAAAATTGACTCGACTGTGCAATAAATAGATGAATTATACTCATCGTGGTAGTACACACATGCTATGGTATCGCGGTTGCCCGTATTTTCCTCCATTTGACCACGACTGTCTCAAATGATCAAAATTGACTCGACTGTGCAATAAATAGATGAATTAAGCACATCGTGGTAGTACACACATGCTATGGTATCGCGGTTGCCCGTATTTTCCTCCATTTGACCACGACTGTCTCAAATGATCAAAATTGACTCGACTGTGCAATAAATAGATGAATTAAGCCCATTGTGGTAGTACACACATGCTATGGTATCGCGGTTGCCCGTATTTTCCTCCATTTGACCACGACTGTCCAAAATGATCAAAATTGACTCGACTGTGCAATAAATAGATGAATTAAGCCCATTGTGGTAGTACACACATGCTATGGTATCGCGGTTGCCCGTATTTTCCTCCATTTGACCACGACTGTCTCAAATGATCAAAATTGACTCGACTGTGCAATAAATAGATGAATTAAGCACATCGTGGTAGTACACACATGCTATGGTATCGCGGTTGCCCGTATTTTCCTCCATTTGACCACGACTGTCTCAAATCATCAAAATTGACTCGACAGTGCAATTCACACATCAATTACTGTTCAATGTGCCAGTGTCTGTACTGAGTGGTAGTGGAAGGACACGGATTTTCCTCTATTCAGACCACGACTGTCTCAAATCATCAAAATTGACTCGACTGTGCAATTCATACATCAATTACTGTTCAATGTGCCAGTGCCTGTACTGAATGGTATTGTATTGAATAAGTATTGAGAGGCACATCTGCATATTCCGATCCATCATATCCTGGTATTTTCTCATCGTCATGAAAAACGTGTTGATAGATTAACTTCACTCACACACTCTCATTTGGAGTGATGCACTGATGTGCACTGGTCAGATTGTCACCACGGGCACACTGCTCCTGTATATGAATGATTTCTCCCGATGACGGATGACGGACGAAAATTCCACTGAGCTTTGGGACAAGTTCAACGTTCAATATGTATCAATCAGATGCTGTTGATGATGGACACCGTGAAAACATTGTCAAGGTAGCCCACAAAATGTCCATCATCAAGTCAATCTCATCGGGGCTCAATCACTCCAAACAATTTGAATTTACAATTTGAACTATCAGACTGAATAGGAGATTGATTCTTCGAGCAATTCGTGCGGTGTAGAGCAAATTGCGATTATCTTGATACTAACTAGAAGCTTTGTCAACGTCATTTCAAACAGATTGAAGGGGGAGCTATTGTCCAAAGTAAATTGATACAGCACGGGTGGAGCCTAAAACGAATACGATATTTAGATATAAGATGATTACTTTTCTTCCCATTTGATTCAATACTACACGCTTCCAATTTGATATACGTTCAATAAAAGTTTAATTATTTTTTTGATACGCCAAAACAATTTGAGTAACAGATGGCAAACGACAAGCACGATGATTGATATGAACTTGGATGGGAAAGAAAATGGACAAATTTAATGAGTCGTTGCTCAATTCGTCTTCAGCAAACACTTTCGTACAATTGGTACATTTGAGTACTGATAATGGTGAATTGCATGTGAACTTTCAATGTTTTCTTGATTTTGTTACTTTGTGACTGGTTAAAATGAAATTACGTTGTTGTCGTGCCATCAACCTATTGTTCACTTTTTGTTGGTGCTTCATGAGTTGTTTGTCTTGTAACTTACAAGTTGTAAGTCATCTTCAATCTACTTAGCAACACTATCTTCATCACCTTCTTCCGTAACATCCTCCATTAACACATTCGTCATCAAATCGATTGTGATTGATCAATGTGATCGAGCTCGATCTAGATGTTGAGGTTGAGATTGTTGTTGAATTTCAGTCTTTCTTACAAATCATAGTCAAGGTGCAACCACTGACACAGAAACCAGTGACGATTCATGTACTGTTGGTGATGAATTGACTGAATTTCCGTTCAGTTGTGATACCAATTGAACATTGAGATCGTAAATCTCTCGTACATACAACTTATATCTACAGTTGGTATGGTCAGGCGTGGTGGCGTTTGATTCTTTTGAGCAGTTGTTCGAGCCATTCATGCAGTGACACTGCAGCAGTGTAGAGCAAATCACGATTGTCTTGATACCAATCGGATGCCTTTTCAACGTCGTTCTTCTGCAAAGAAAGAAGTAATAGTAATTCCAAGCTCAAACAACAAATAGAATTCAAACTGAAAGTGCAAACTTACCCAACGTCTCAAACACACGATTGCATCTTCATCATTAATCGCCGGTTGGAGTTTGCGCAAATTTGTCAAAGCTTTGGCAGTCTCAGGCGACTGATCTTCAAGAATCATAAAACGCGATTTTGGCATATCATTTGGCACCACTGGAATGGTCGATTTGAAACGACTCAAATCAATGATTTCATTTGCAACTACATATGTCTTCAACTTGAACATATTAGGCTTGCCATTCGGGAGATCTTTATCAGACTGGCCGAGATGCAGCATGAGTACGTCGGGGAAGGTAACCATTTGGCATCGACTAGAAAAATGATGCAACTGCATTGTGTGCCTAAAATGTGCTTGCTTACCTTTTTACCGAGATGTTCCCATTTACAACTTCAGCCGATACAAATTTCCAGCAAAACCTCCAATTGAGACAAGTGTCAATTGGCACGTCAGGACACTCCGGGCCATCGTATTCGAGCATATTTACGTCATCACGTATAGCGAGGAATACGTCCAGAACGTCGATCGACAAACTAGAGACAATGAAGTGATTGACTGTGGACAAATTGTCCCCATGCCAACGTTGTTCTTGTAGAACAAACTCAAAAGACAGACCAAATGTTGGCAGCATCTCCACCATGTACTGAATGAAGGCATGTGCACACGAAGGAATGAGCGGAGAGAAAATGGGGTGTCCAAGACTAATCAACGAGTCCTTAAACATGGTGGTGTGAAGACCCAGTGGAATGCTCATGCCGGCAAATTGCTGAGACATTAGACTGGTGACCAATTTCGTTGTTTAGATTTCCAAGTCTGTGGCTGGATTGGAAACCAAACTTGCCATAGAACACAGATTGGAAATGTCGGTTTGGTAGAATTACAACTTGAATGAGTCGCAAATGGAAGCCAAAGCTTGGATTGAGGTATGGATGTAGCACATCATGTGCGGATTGCGCCGGCCGATGAACGCTGAAGCAGCAACAATTTCCTGATCATAACCATGGAAGGTGATCACATCGGATGGCTTGAAAGTCTCCCTCATTAAGTTTGCCTTCATTGCGTCCGCATCAATTCGAGCAATCGGATTTTCTCGATTGAATGAGTTGATACCAATCTTCCGGAGGTAATTCTTTAGATTGGGAACTCGCATATTTCTCAACGTACGAAAAGATTCTGGCTCACCAAAGGTAGCTATTGAATCTACATACGAACCACCAGTGGATAGATTTTCGACTCTTAAAGTGTTGAAACGAGTGGTTCACTAAAGCCACAGCCAAAGAAGTCACTGGTGAGAATGAACCATAATTTTCAAATGCACAAGACTTCACAGTCATGACTGCAAGAGCAACGCATACGACACCATGGTGTTGCGGCAATTCTCAATGATTTCTCATTCAGCATATAACCAAACCTAATATGTAAAATATAAAAAAATACTAAAATATTAACATGATTCATGAAGTGGCATATTTGTAATTGCCAATTAAGTGGGCAAGTGAAAGAATAGTGGGACCTACCTTAAAATTTTAGTCACATCTTCCCAAGAAAGAAACCACATCGACCAGGACATCTTCACCGCAAAAGAGAAAGCCTTCAGTTGAGCAAATTCAGGCATGTCTGTCAATTCAGATAGATTGAATTCGTGATGAAAGTCAAAGATGAATGAGATACTTACCTTGAAGACACGGAATGGGTGTTCACTGTGGAGACCACTGTGCAGCCAATGACAGCCAATTGTTTTACTTCATGACCATCTTCATCGATACGGCGAATCTTGAAGTAGAGCCTATTTTCGGTCAACTTGTGATGCTCGTGAACGCATTTGTGACTGAGACAAAGTTTTGGCTTTATACAGATGTACAAGCTATCAGGATTGACCTAAACGTAAATTGAGAAATCATAACCAAACTGAACTTACGATACAAAACGATACATACACATCGTTGTGGTGACAATTCACACATTTGTGAAAAATAAAAAGTGGCGAGGGTTCGGGAACAGAGATTGGGTTCACTTTTAAATATTCGCACAAACATTCCAACGATGTTTTGATGATAGACTTGAGTCTGTTTAGGCCATGAACACGATGAACCAACTTGAATCCAAACAATGATGACAAAGGAGCAGGAGTGCGAAGTGAGACAGCGTTTTTCAGAAAAAGAATTTTATCAGAAAGTCAGCTTAATCTTTTGTTGCCGTATGGGTCTAAAGTAGGCCAAATAATAGTAAAATTGAGCATTGTTGCAGCGTTCGATTTGTAAGAACACTCAAAATTCGAAAATAATTGTCACGACTGTCTCAAATCATCAAAATTGACTCGACTGTGCGATAAATAGATGAATTATGCTCATCGTGGTAGTACACACATGCTATGGTAACGAAGTAACCCGTATTTTCCTCCATTTAACCACGACTGTCTCAAATGATCAAAATTGACTCGACTGTGCCATAAATAGATGAATTATGCTCATCGTGGTAGTACACACATGCTATGGTATCGCGGTTGCCCGTATTTTCCTCCATTTGACCACGACTGTCTCAAACGATCAAAATTGACTCGACTGTTCAATTCACACATCAATTACTGTTCAATGTACCAGTGTCTGTACTGAGTGGTAGTGGAAGGACTCGGATTTTCCTCTATTCCGACCACGACTGTCTCAAATCATCAAAATTGACTCGACTGTGCACTGAAGAGATGAATTATGCTCATCGTGGTAGTACACACATGCTATGGTAACGAAGTAACCCGTATTTTCCTCCATTTAACCACGACTGTCTCAAATCATCAAAATTGACTCGACTGTGCAATAAATAGATGAATTATGCTCATCGTGGTAGTACACACATGCTATGGTAACGAAGTAACCCGTATTTTCCCACTTTTAACCACGACTGTCTCAAATCATCAAAATTGACTCGACTGTGCAATAAATAGATGAATTATGCTCATCGTGGTAGTACACACATGCTATGGTATCGCGGTTGCCCGTATTTTCCTCCATTTGACCACGACTGTCTCAAATGATCAAAATTGACTCGACTGTGCCATAAATAGATGAATTATGCTCATCGTGGTAGTACACACATGCTATGGTATCGCGGTTGCCCGTATTTTCCTCCATTTGACCACGACTGTCTCAAACGATCAAAATTGACTCGACTGTGCCATAAATAGATGAATTATACTCATCGTGGTAGTACACACATGCTATGGTATCGCGGTTGCCCGTATTTTCCTCCATTTGACCACGACTGTCTCAAATGATCAAAATTGACTCGACTGTGCAATTCACACATCAATTACTGTTCAATGTGCCAGTGTCTGTACTGAGTGGTAGTGGAAGGACACGGATTTTCCTCTATTCAGACCACGACTGTCTCAAATGATCAAAATTGACTCGACTGTGCAATAAATAGATGAATTATGCTCATCGTGGTAGTACACACATGCTATGGTAACGAAGTAACCCGTATTTTCCTCCATTTGACCACGACTGTCTCAAATGATCAAAATTGACTCGACTGTGCAATAAATAGATGAATTATGCACATCGTGGTAGTACACACATGCTATGGTATCGCGGTTGCCCGTATTTTCCTCCATTTGACCACGACTGTCTCAAATGATCAAAATTGACTCGACTGTTCAATTCACACATCAATTACTGTTCAATGTGCCAGTGTCTGTACTGAGTGGTAGTGGAAGGACACGGATTTTCCTCCATTTGACCACGACTGTCTCAAAAGATCAAAATTGACTCGACTGTGCAATAAATAGATGAATTATGCTCATCGTGGTAGTACACACATGCTATGGTATCGCGGTTGCCCGTATTTTCCTCCATTTGACCACGACTGTCTTAATGATCAAAATTGACTCGACTGTGCAATTCACACATCAATTACTGTTCAATGTGCCAGTGTCTGTACTGAGTGGTAGTGGAAGGACACGGATTTTCCTCTATTCAGACCACGACTGTCTCAAATGATCAAAATTGACTCGACTGTGCAATAAATAGATGAATTATGCTCATCGTGGTAGTACACACATGCTATGGTATCGCGGTTGCCCGTATTTTCCTCCATTTGACCACGACTGTCTCAAATGATCAAAATTGACTCGACTGTGCAATAAATAGATGAATTATGCTCATCGTGGTAGTACACACATGCTATGGTATCGCGGTTGCCCGTATTTTCCTCCATTTGACCACGACTGTCTCAAATGATCAAAATTGACTCGACTGTGCAATAAATAGATGAATTATGCTCATCGTGGTAGTACACACATGCTATGGTATCGCGGTTGCCCGTATTTTCCTTCATTTGACCACGACTGTCTCAAATGATCAAAATTGACTCGACTGTGCCATAAATAGATGAATTATGCTCATCGTGGTAGTACACACATGCTATGGTATCGCGGTTGCCCGTATTTTCCTCCATTTAACCACGACTGTCTCAAATGATCAAAATTGACTCGACTGTGCAATAAATAGATGAATTATGCTCATCGTGGTAGTACACACATGCTATGGTATCGCGGTTGCCCGTATTTTCCTCCATTCAGACCACGACTGTCTCAAATGATCAAAATTGACTCGACTGTGCAATAAATAGATGAATTAAGCACATCGTGGTAGTACACACATGCTATGGTATCGCGGTTGCCCGTATTTTCCTCCATTTGACCACGACTGTCTCAAATGATCAAAATTGACTCGACTGTGCAATAAATAGATGAATTATGCTCATCGTGGTAGTACACACATGCTATGGTATCGCGGTTGCCCGTATTTTCCTCCATTTGACCACGACTGTCTCAAATGATCAAAATTGACTCGACTGTGCAATAAATCAAATCTTCCCTAGAATTCACATGAATTTGTCCTCAAACAGATTGTCTGGTCGCATACCATTGGCACACACCATCAACATCAAATCCAGAATCTCTGTCTTCTTTTCAGCTTACAACGTAACGAATGGTTTGATTGGCTTGTCGTTAGTGCTAACCTTTTTGTTTTGGCGGTGATTTTGGCTTTTGGGCACAAATGATTTACTTAGTGGTTGGCACAATTGACGGTTTCGATTGTGGTCGATAGAACTACTCGATTTGCCAATGTCATTTATTGCGTGGCACAATTTGCAGTGCTCGAAATTATCTACAGTTATCTTGGTTAATATCTCCCAAGCAGCACTGCATGCTAAATCACTTTCTTTCTCACAAATCGCTAATTCACAAGCTGGGAAGGGGATTCAATTGCTGCCTTTCATTATTAGCAGCAATCTACAGTAATGGATTGGATTGTGAAGGCTCGTATTGAACATTCTCATTGGTTGTACCATCAGGTCAAGGTTTTGGTTGAATTGTCCATTTTAACGGAAGCGTTTTTCATCGGTTACTTTTCGCTATGTTTTCTTTGTACTTGGCATAATATGAGATTTCGGTATGTGTTCACTAATATGTTTGCTTTTTCTAATCTGTTCGTTTTACTCAATAGTGCTTCGCAAATTACTCAGCTATGTTTACAAAGCAAAGTCAAACTCGAACTAAAAGAACGTGAATTATCACCAAATTGAAATAAAATTGAAAATATTGTTCAAAGCAATTCTAACTTAGATCATTGTCTTGTCATTTGCATTTAAGTTGAGTGTAAATAAAGTTGTTTAACCATCATCATGATTACTTTGATGCAAATGAGATTAGGTGTTCACTGTATGCATTTATTGGATAGATATGATTGACAGTATTGCAAAAAGAGCATGAAATACAGCAAATGAATTAGATCGAAAGAATAGAATAAATATACAAACAATATTGCATTGCATTACAATGTTTTACACTAATCGAGTACACTTTTGTTGGTGCCATGAGTCAACATTCAACTTCCAAGTCTGCGTTGCATGTGTTTCAAGTTTGAGGATAATCTGGAATTAGGATAAAGTTACCAGTGGAAGACGAAATTATTAACTCGATTAGTTGCTAATCTCTTTACGGTGAATGTTGTAGAATGTTCAATGTATCTTGTTTGGACAAAGTCTGGTAAGAACATTTGGAGTAAGCTGCAATTCTGGTTTGTATAGAATTTCTAGTGATGAATAGTATTTTGACATTTAAAATGTTTGACATGTTCATTGTACAAGGCAAACAGATGTACACTTTTCCCAATGTTAAAAGTGAAGTAGCAAAAGTTAGCAATTACTTTAAAGTAAATCAGCTGATCACTGGTCATGTGTAGTGAGAGCGCGCGCATTATTCAAAGTCACTTCTGATTGGTCAATGGAAATGTCAGTTTGAATTAAACTTTACAATATATATATGAAAGGTGCTGGTTCTATTCGGGTGAATATATTGAATATTGAATGGTATACCAGAACGAGCCCAAACGCGAGAAATCAGGGGAATAAGACCCGAATATGGGTGAAACGGCAAACTTTATTCCAATAAACGAGAATGTACTGGTGAGCAGTTTTATCCCAATTCGCAGTCAAAGGCTTCTTGGTGAGACCGACAGCACACAGCGATCCGTAGACTTTCGCTGTAAGACTACCAAACAAAAGACGGACCTTGGTAGTCAACGGACTACACAAAAGACAAGAGGTCTCCCCGTGCTCGCTGCTTTTATATGACACCACCAAATCACAAACACGAAACTCCGCCCAGCGCGGCCAACGCTGCGATTTGATTGGTTGGTTCGTCTTCGACAGTTGTCTTGACTAGAGCTGAAGCGAACAGGGCAGTAATGCGCGCGAGGCTGAGGCGAGTATTTTCGTTGAGCGCGCTTTGGTGTTCGCGCCTTTTCTGTTTACGCGCGTTTTCTTCTCAGTGGGCTCGTTGTAGAAGGCATCAGCGGGACAGTGGAGGGAAGTGAGAGCGCGCCAAACGATGATGGAGATGACAGCGAGGCGGCGGACAGATGAAAGGCACGATGATTAGCACTGCACGGAGAGTTACAATAACAACAACAAAAACACAGTTGCCTGGACCGACTGATCCAAGAAACAACCGCTCACCGTACACTACAATACAACATTACAAATTAACCGTAAACTAAGATACCGAAAAAGGGAGAGGTGTTTTACATATACAACACATGTACACAAAGGCAGGCAGCAGTACAGTCTCAACTGGTATATCACTTTAATGCTTACTTTATTGAATTTTCTTCTTTTGACTAGTTTGTTTTGATTCCTTTATCGTTCGAACATTTCCCAAATTGCCACCCCTTGAACGTTTGGTCCAATTGATTGCTTGATTGAGTCAACACGACCAGTTTGCATGTGTTTTGTCTGTTTGTTCACAACAAAATCGCAATGGACCATTTTGATGATTCCTCGAGTGATTCTTCGGATGGAAATGATTCGAAATGTGATTTGGTTATGAATGAATTGCTCAACGAGGATACACAAGCAAACTGCAATGCCCAGACTGTCAATGAGACACGTGATCAAACTATGTTCAACGAAAATGCCTATCTTAGTGATGATGACCACCAGAATGACCAGGAAAATATTTCTTACAACATTAATTCAACACCACACTCCAAACGAAAGCCTCTTTCATCCTTCCACAATCAAAGCAACACTCAACACTATACTCTATTTTCTCCTAATCTTTCAAACTGGCTTGCAGACCTATCTCAAGTGAATTCAACTCAAACTGCATCATTTCCATGCGCTCCAAAAGGATTGAGCAGGACAAACTGGACAAACTGCAGGAACGGGAGATTGCTCATCAACAGCAATCGAACAACCCAATTCGTCCCAAAGTGAAACTGACCACTGACCAAGAGATGTCAAAAATGAAGACTCTCTCTGAAATTCTCTCTGCCAGTGCCATAGTCCCTTTCCAGATGTTTGACAATCCCATTTTGCATCTCTATTGTCAACCCGTTTCTGACCTAGGCGCCAAATACGGTCCAATTTACTTTATAAAGGTAATTTTTGATAAATTGCATTGAACCAAATCATAATTACATTCATAATTCAATTCTCCAGTATAAGCCATCGGGCAAAACTGTGAGCCCAACCACAACCGAATTTGACAAAACCGTGAAGGAGAAGGTAAAGGCTGAAATTAAACGAGTGGACGATATCGCCATCACGACAGACCACTGGACTGAACCAATCGGTTGTCAATCTTTCCTACAAATGAACGCAATCTTCCAGAAGGACGGTGAGCTCATTTGTCGTCAATTGGCCTGTCGGGGAGTGAACTCGAAGGTGTGTGAGTTTACTGCCATACAAGGCCGATGAGATTCTCACTGAGCACGGTAACAGATTTGTGTTATCTCACCGATTTTCTCATTAATACATTTTTTGCAGATGTGCCACTGAACAAAGTGAGCGACATTGTGGCCGACATGGCTTTGGGAAGCTCATTCGACCCACTTTGTCCACTGTCACTAAATGCCAAAGAGCCTCGTAAGTGGGTGCATGTTGATACACGATTTCATGCATGCTCTCGACATCGATTGGCTACCATACAGAAAGACCCATTCAATCCTGAGAATGGTCCACGAGTGAAACAAATAAACGAACAATTTGTCACATGCAAATTTTTTGGTCACCAAGGCAAAGAAGTCGGGAATTCAGAAAAAATTAAAAGAAGCAAAGCGTCAAACTCTAAAACAAGAATGTGCAACTAGATTTGACACTAAGTATTACTTAGTAAGTAACCATTCGTTAAACAATTAAATATTTATTCAAAATTACCTCAATCTTAGGCACACAATGGTCAAGTCAATTTTGACAAATTCGGACATTTGGACACGTTTGGAAACGTTGACCTCAATGAATTGCTCGACAAACTTGACTTTTATTTGCTGAAAGAGCTGAAGAACTTTTTGAAAATATGTGAGAACGCTGGAATGACTGTCGAGCGAGAAGAAGCCAACATTGTGTCAAGTGATTCTCATTCGATACTCATTGAAGAAAGCATCGTTGCGTCTTCTCACATCACCTTCATTACTTCCATTGCAGACGCATTTTCTAGCATCATTTGATAAGAAATATTTCGTGACCTTCCATTGACATTCCTCTGGCCATTGATTCGCAATGATTCATGATTGTTCACTACAGAGCAATATATTATAATCGAAAATGAAGCCAAATTGATTTACACACAGAAGAACGGTCAGTGCAATCTCGAACCAGAGTGCAAATTTTCAATCTCAAGCCATCGAAACTCCCACGGTTGCTTCAAAGTGACTTTGCATCAAAGTGCTCAACATTGTCTATCACTCAAGAGAGCGAACACTACAGAAATGATATGATCTCTCAAATTGAACTCGACATGCCTGTACTTGAATACTGGCACAGTGTACATTCCAAGTTCCCAATGTTGTCTTCTGTGGCGCTTCACGTTCATATCATTCCTGCCACTCAAATTGCAAGCGAGCGTCGGTTCATTTAGCAAAAATGACTCTCACAAGCAAACGCAATGCGCTTCGCAATGAACGTTTCGAGGCACAAAGTAACATCAGCAAGAACGTTTCTCTTTGTCCATACCTTGATGCACAAACACTTGCAAAACTAAACAAACCTCGAAGCTCAAATTCTGCTTGTGATATGAAAGATGAAAGTGATGCGGCAACGGTTGTGGACGATGGCAATTATGATGATTGACAACTGATAACATATGATGTTTAATTTATACAATGATTTGTGCTATTGCTTAATGATTTATTATTATTAACTAAATTATTCACTTAATAAAGTTTTGAACTAATTATTGAAACGATAATTGAATAATACAAACGACGAGAAGGCCAATTGACATAAAAAAGATGAGTGGGAACAGATCACTGGAAAGTGGACAGTCAAACATAAAATATGAAATGATCTATATAAAAGGTGTGCTGGTAGATTAATGGAGAATCAATTTAAATCTCATTGAAGCAATTGAAACACACTTTTGAGTCAGTAATTCAATTAAAATTTACACCACTCAATTTGTTGATGAATGTTGAATTAATTGGCAATGATCGCAAATTGGAGAGAAGGTGACCACATGTGACAACATTGAAGCCGTCTCACTAAACGAAAATCTTCTTATAAAAATATATATATCCAAATGGAACTGGAGGGACATTCTTGACGGCTGATCCAGTGGTGAGCTTTCGGATGAGCTTAGTGACCAGTTCATCATTCACCAAATACCAGTGAGACAGGTCTGATGGTGGTGGACAGGTCGAGGAAGACGATGCAGACTCTGGTTCAATGCTAGGCTTGCGCAGATACACCACACTGTGGCCTTCATCAAATCGGTTACCTCTGTTCTCGATCACTGCGAACAGTTCATATCGACAATTGGTGTGGTCAGGTTGAGGAGGCGAATCGTTTCTTCGGGCAGTGGCTCGAGACTTTTGAGCAGTAGTGAGAATTTCTCGGCTTTTCACATACCAGTCAGAAGCCTCATCAACGTCATTGGCCTGCAAAGAAAGAGTCAATTCTGGAGCAAACATTCCAAACATAAAATCACACTCATTCTCTAGTAATTTCACAGAACAAAGAACAAACAGAATTCGAGTGAAAGTGCAAACTTACCCATCTGCGCAAGCACACAAACCCATCTTCGTCACTGATGCCTGGTTGGAGTGTGCGCAGTTTGGCCAGAGCACTCACAGTCTCTTTCGACTGATCTTCAGGTAGAAAGCGAGACTTGGGCAGTGCTTGAGGCTCAACGGGCAGGGTCGTCTTGAATGGAGTCATGTCGAGCACTTCATTGACAAGAAATCGGGTGCGCAGTTTGAATGGCGATGGTTCACCATTAGGAAGAGGTTCGGAGGCTTGACCTGGATTGAGCATGAGAATGTCCGGGAAAGTCACCATTCGGACCCGACTAAACAAATTGTGTTATGACTATGCGTCCAAACTGTTCATTCTTACCTTTTGACTGTCACACCATCACACTCTTCCGGACTCCAAGCGAAGTAATCATCTAGCCAGCCTTCTAGTGAAACATCAGGCGATTCGATCATGTCCTCCTGTACTCGAAGTTCCAGGAACAAGTCGAGTACGTCCATCGACAAGCTGCTAACATTAAAATGGCCAACCGGGGTAAGCTTGTTGCCTTGCCAGTTCTGTTTCTGCAGCACAAACTCAAAAGACTGACCAAACGATGGCAACTTTTCCATCATGTACTGCAGAAATTGGTACGCACAGCCCGGAACATTTGGTGCAAATTGAGGATGACCAAGACTGGTCATTGCGTCTTTGAACATGGTGGTGTGCAGACCATCTGGAATGCTCAAACTGGCCACTTTCGGGGACATCATACTGGTGACCAGTTTCACCGTCTGGATAGTGAGGTCGGTGGCTGGATTAGGAACGGTATGGGCCAATGCACATGAGATGGTAGTGTCGCGCTGGCAGAACTGCGATTTGAAGGCATCACACACAGACACCAGTGCCTGGATCGATGCGTGCATGTAGCACATTGTGTAGGGATTGCGCAGTCCAACGAAAGCAGAACCAGCCGCATCCACTTGATCAAATTCATCCAAAGTGATCACTTGGTGAGGCTTGTAAGTTGATTTCAACAAGTTGGCAGCAATCGCATCCGCATAAATACGCCTGATTGGTTGGGTTCGATTGAAGGAAGTGATTCCAATCTTGCGGATGTACTCCTTCAGATTGGGCACTAGCACGAAGCCCTTTTCAACGTACGAGTACACTTCAGGCTCACCCTCGGTGGCCAGTGAATCGATTCGAACCACCAGTGGATGTGGATACATCCTACTCTTAAAATCCAGGAACGAGTGGTTGGCTTCATTAAAGGCACAACCTATAAAGCCACTGGTCAGGTTGAACCAGAGCAAGCCAGCGCCCGACACTTTACAGTCAGGATCATTGCAAACAGCATTGTCCAAAATCGATGCCTCAACTCGCAATGGTTTCTCATTGAGCATATTGCAAAAGCTAATAATAAAAATTAAAAGAATCATTAACAGAATTTGCCTGGGAACAAATCCAAATCCCACGGAAATCACTCGGTCCATTGAATCACAATTGAGCAATGAACTAATCGTCCCAAAATGAATCCAAACTCGAATGGCACTTTCTTTCCTCCTGGCACAATTTGATTTGCATCCAATTGATTGTCTTAGGTATTTTTTGATGATCCACCAATGAAAACCATGAAAAGTATGGCAATCAATCGAAAATGGAAACAAAACCAAAATGTAACATCATATCCAGCCCAATGTCAAACACAATCCAATTCACACAGATCAGTGAAAACGTTTGGTTTGTGGAGGAACACATTCAGCACACAAACCGCGGTATTGGTTTCTATTGTCCAGCCAGTTGAATTGAACCGACACATTTCACCGCAGATCATCACCATGTAAGCGCAGATCCAGAGATCCAAAATGGTGACAACATTGACAAAATATTACACCGTGCCATGAAATGGTTTGATTATATTGTAAAATGATTTTATTGAATGCAATCTTGGCCGCAATTGAGCGCATCGGTGCAATCGAGTACTAAACTGGTCATGTACTTGTGTATTGAGCTACTACATAAAGCAAGTTTCACTGTTTGCTTGATTGCGGAACGTAAACATCCTCTGTCGAACATTGCACACCGTGTAACTGACAACATTGTATCCTCACTGCTTAATAGTCTGTACGTGCCTTAACCACGAGCTTCCCACGAGTGGCCTCACTCTAGATTAAACCAGTGAGTTCCGATCACATCGGAACGCATCTCGTTCACCGAGCTCATTAACTATCAACACGAACTTCCTGTGTAATGGCTAGTTGCGCATGCAACCAGCCAGTTGGACTTGATCAGTCGAGAAGACAACACCTCGACTTTGATGTATCATTCACGTTAAAAATGATTTATGTTAAAATTATCTAAGCCTAGAATTATGTATCATTGTTTCTTACCTACCTGTCTTACCTGCTACTCTACCATCGCAATTGTTTGTCTTTGTCTTTGTCCGCAAACAGGCTCAAGATTATCGTCAAAACTCCATTGGATTGTCTGTGCGCATATTTGGAAGTGAACAAAATCTTGGTGCCAGATCCTTTTCCTTCTCAAAAGTATCGTTTGGTACAGTTTGGCTTTAAGTCTTTATCTCAAGATTCGCCGTAGGGACGAAGGTGATCAAATGATGTGACCAAATTGGCTGTCAACTTGAACTGTGGCTACTACAGCAAGCACCTAGGACGAGTGTTCCAGGAACGCTTTTGATGCATCTTTGACTTTCAATCAACAAGTGCACACAGTCTGTAGGGAAAATGGCATTTTAATTTAATAGAAAGCTGAAATAGTGAGCTGATTTGCAGCGCAGTCCTTAAAGCATCATCATCATTTTGACTTTGTGATTGTCTAATCAATTGACTCACTCAATCAAATCAAACTGTTCATACGAATAGCTCACTCAACATCACTCACGGGGATGGATAGCATCACCAGATGGAGATGCCATCCATGGCGGCTGTTTTGTCTTATAATGCACATTCATCATTTAATGATCAAATGGCAATGCTCGTCGTTCAAGCCATCTTACGGTATTTGTATCTAAGATGGTATGAAATACTAAACAGACTCATACAAATTCCTCTTTCTGCACTCCAATTGATTTTGTGTATTAATTACTACTCTGTTCTCGTTCTCAAAGCCCAAACAGTTGCCACTCAAAGTTAGTTGGCCCAGTAGGATCGATTCAATCGAGTGATTCCGTTGGTAATTGGTAAGTGAATTAAAAGAGGAACTTACCTTGACACCTTAGTGTACTCTTCCCACGAATCGAATCGCATCGACCAGGACTGCTTCACCGCAGCTGCAAATTCCTTTAATTGAGCCAATTCAGGTATGTTGGGCAATTCAGAAAGTTGAACTTCTAGTTCGAAGTCCAGTACAAATGAGTACCGTTCCTGGAACACGCGTCCTGGATGCTCGCTATGGTAGCCACCGTTCATGTTGATAGCGAGTTGGGTCACGTCACGAGCACATTCGTCACTGCGACGTATTTTGAGATAGAGCAAATTGCCAGTCAATTTGCGGTGCGCCAGGGCACAATCCAGGCTGAAACACAAATTTGTTTTTGTGCAAACGAACAAACCCATGGGGTGGATCTAATGTGAATTGGGCAAAATTAATAAAACATAACCAAACTGGACCAACATTATACTTACGTCATTATCGTGACAAATGATACACTCGTGGGAGACAATCGAAAGAGATGGTTTGGGCACTGAGACCGTGTTTGTTTCCAAATATGCGCACAGAAAGTCCGCTGGGGTTATGGTGGGTTCCTGTTGGAGTTTTCTTGCATCCATGATTGTTGATAAAATACAAAAGCAAATCAAACCAAAACAAAATGCAAACAAAAAAGCAACAGCCGTGCAGAACAATCAGCTAGTCAAGTCAAGCGGTGATATAGGTGATATTTCGATTTACCGGGGTTATTAACCGGGCTTACGATTTTATTAAGATCAATTTATTATCGGACAATCAACAAGAATAGACGATAATTCGAGGGCAGGGAATGAGGAATAATCACAAAATGTAATATCGCTCACGCCAGAGAAGAAACACTATTCTGAGTAGAACTTTGTAGGCTTTGGCTCATACACAACAGACGGTTCAGACCTGTCCCTCACATCTGTGTAAATAGCCTTATGGAATATGTGTTTTGGAATTTCAAAATTTGAAAGAATTTCGCACATACTATGTGCTTTGTTTGGTTCGTTTGGTTTATATTTATATTTGAGTTTTATAATATTTGAATTGGGTTATTTCAGGAACTTAAACCAGAGTATAGCCACGATCCCGATGTGGTAGTTCCGTTGTAACGTACGTTGTGAAGAGCCCTCTTAGTCATCGCTCGGCTTTTGGCTCACCTCTCACGGCTGCGTATGAGCAGGCACAGGCTCAACTCCCTCCGCTCCACTCTCTTGCCCATGCTCGAGTTGGCACTCGTTGCTCGAGTCGGCTCGCACTTGGCTGCCTTCCTCCCTCCTGTCACAGGAGTCATGTGGCACTCACTTTTACGTTGTCACCTCGGTTGCATGACATGTCTTTAGCAGTGCTGTCCGGTAACCGTCACTTCGAACCAGAGCGGCCACACAAGCGACAGCCGCCTTTTTACGATGCAGCCATGGCTACGACAGTGTCGATTGCCTGTACGTTGGCAATCACGGCTAATTGCACAACTTGCGCACGATGGCCTGTCCACAGTGCACTAGTGTCCAACTTGGACCAAACGTCGAACGTGTATTGCACGTTAGGTGAGCTGTTGCGCAGTGTCTCTGAAGAGGGAGACAAATGTGGACTTTATAGTTTCGATAGGCAAATGTTGTTCGCCTCTGTCTACTCTGCCTCACTCCCATGCCATTCGGTGCTCACTCGAATTGGATTTGTGTCTCGATCGCGTACCTCAAACAAACCAACAGCGCTATAGTTCTTCTTATTACGGAATAGTTAATTACATAATAGATTACTCTGAAAAAGTCATTTATCGATGCAGAGCAAGCACTGCCACGATAAGTTAACGTTAACGTATCGTCGATAACACCGCGCCCACATCTGGACAAGGAAGAGTGGCAATGTCGAATGCCATCTTTCACCTGTCGCGGTGTATTTGATTGAGCAATAAACTAGATTGGAGAAAGCATTCGGTTCCGGTCAAACTGGCCCAACTGAGCCACATGGAATGGAATGCCATGTGCGAGTGCACAAGTGACAGTGCCCGGTAAGATTCTCTCGTGACTGCATTCAAGTAGCGCGCTCGCCCGATTCATACTCGCAGTGCTGCGGTGTCGGCACCAAGGCTGCACTCTGCCTCATACACTCTCAAATGTTCACCTCCTCTATAGAAAAGTTTTGCTATTTTTATTCTATAGAAAAGTTTTTTCAAACTTTTGCATAGAGAAGTTGAGCGCTCAATCTTTTCTATAGAGGCGGTAATTTTTCTTGTTCTATGGAAAAGTATACGCTTACTTCTCTATAGAGCAAAATTTTTTGTATTCGTTTCCCCTCGCTCATTGATCCATAAAACCCAAAAATAATTAGCAAAATAGGTCAAATATTTAAAGTTTAATAAGACAAGAATAAAAGTCAATACAAAAATAAGCTCATTGATAATTGTACTATCACTAGTGTTCGAGTACTTCATACCAAGATGTAGATAGATTAGTTCTTGGGCTTTTTGACTGCCTGTTTACCTGAAGTCGACTTCGAAGCATTTCGCTTTTCTGCAGCACGGTGGGTTCTATTCTCTTCTTTGGTTTCACGGTGGGTTTCATTCTGCAACTTAGTGACTGCCAAGTATCGTTCGTAAATTTCATGGATCTTAACTCGGGTGATGTCATCATATCAGAATTTCTTGTAGAACTTTTGCTTGAGGGGCTTCTTTGTAGGACCTTGTTGCTCCTTTGCCTCCAATTGCAGCACTATCTTCATATCTTCACTCAAACTGGCATCTTTACGAGAAAGAGAACGAGAATCAGGGAGATCATGATCATCAGAATCCGATTCTTCAGATTCACTAGCCAGATTAATTTGATTGGAATCAGTGTCTTCGTTAGAGTTCGAAGAATTCTGAGAATTGGATGAAGAAGCAGCTGCAGACGATGAAATTGGTGCATTCTTCAACTCCTTCTTAAGCTTACTAAGTTGACGGGCTGATAGCGGATAGCACTTGTAATTAGTTAAGACTGTTGCCTTGTGGGTAAACTTGTTGTGAACCTTATACGCCAAAAATTTCTAGCAACAAAAAAGTATTAGTTTGATTTCATATGTATGAAAGAAACTACTTACGGTAACATCTGAAAAGTGATTATCCTTCAGGTTAGGACTCCAAACGTGTGCCTTGAAACGTTGATAGTATGCGTCCAGTTCAACAAGATCTTTACGATCCAATAGTTGATTACATAGCTGCAAGCAGGTGTCTTCAGGAATCAAGTACGGAAACACATAGCCAGCACGGCGGTAGATTTCAGTTGCAAAGGCATCAATCTTCAGCTCAAAATCAACAGGAACGGGACATTGCACAGTACGAGCCAATTCGGGATTCTCTTCCTTCCATACCTCATCATTTGAACTCCACCCTTCCAAAGTTGCTTTCGGCTTGCTGGACCAATCATTCACTTTGAAATCAAAAAGGCAACAATTGAAGCTTCCATCCCTAAGGATTGACTCAGCGTTCTGTTTTGGGCAGGGATTCACAAAATAGATAATTTGACCATTTTCAAACTTTGGAGTTGGATAATTAAGGACATCTTCTGCAGTAAGAACTTTTTGAATAGTAGTAGTAATAGAACCGACACATACATTCTTATAAGAAATAAATAGAATTAATTATAATTATCTGTACATGTGATATCAAAAGTGCTTACGTCTTGCTCAGGTGATGCATCTTGAAGGTTTGAGTGATCAGCTAAGATTAGTTGCTGGGAGGACTCGAGTTCAGACTTGTCACGAGATCGATCAAAAGTTGAATTGACAGTTGGCTTAAATTCAATTCGCTTCAAATCCAAATTGATAATATTATCAGTGCACGTGGTGATACCACCACCAACAGCTAGTGTTTGCAGAATTGATTCCGAGCTCGAGATTGAATTATTGGAACAATAATCCTTCACGTACTTCACAAATTCCAGGCGTTCCTCGTTAGGAATTGGTGTGTTGTTAGCATAACACATTCGACTCGATAACCAATTACGAAGTGATGTTTTATCATTGATAATTGATAAAAACGCTCGTTTTGAAGTCAATTTCGCATCTAGAAATATAACTTACACTTTGTAATTTATACTAAAGGAATTAAGTACGAATTACCTGTTAGCGGTTGTATAAAGTCATCAAACACAAGTTCACACAACTTCAAAAGATTGTCTTCGTCGTTTGATGCCGTCGGATAAGCCATCTTGATACCAGAAGAGTCAAAGACTTACTCAAAATATCACACAAAAAGCAAGGTCCGAGTGGACAAGACTGAACAAGACAAAAGCGCAACACACACTGCACTAGTGCAGTACTGCTCATTAGCAACCGCCGTGTCTGGCATGCCTCTTAACTTAACAGAGTTAAGACAATCAAGACGGTCAGCTACTAGCGCTAGTGTTATTCGTGTGCGAAGCGCGCAACCCCACACTCACGTGGTGAGTCATAGTTCACCGCGCCCGCGCGCGCGCTTTCTTTCCCTATGCTTCACTGACAGCCATGTGAGGCAGCCTCGGTGAATGTCCCAGGCATAAACAACCATCGATAGTTGTTTGCATATAATTAAATAGCATTGGGACGATTATATCGATTACTATTTTCATTGTGTTGTGTTTACACTTTCGCACCACATGTCATATGTGTGTACATGTACTGTCGACGGCGATTTCACATGCATTCATTCGTATTTTGCTCAACTATTATTTACAACTTTAAATTATCATTATTCATCGACATCATCATGAACCGCTTAATTAGAAGAAAAGATCTAGATCCAAGTGTCAGTTTTTCAGAGTTTATAAGTGGATCAGACTTTCATGCACCTTTCCTAGAAGCCAAGAGAAAAGGTATCGCTTTCTGTCTTCCTAAATGTAAGATTAAGGCCAGAGTTAATAGAGGCTTTAACTTTGAGTTACACATTCAAAGATCACATCCTAAGGAGTACAATGCCATGATGAAAAAGTATGTTTTTTAATTTCGAATTTAATTAAATTTTGATTTAAATTCAAATATTACAGGTTTGCTGATAGATTTCCAGATGATACAGTGCATCCACTTGTACAACCGCAACCATCACATAATCAAGATGTTCCTGAAGATGAAGCATTTATGAATGTTGATGATGGATCTGATCATAATATCTCAAATGTAAATGAAATTGCTTCCAAAACACCCTCAAAATCCAGATTTTTCGACGATGTTGACGAACTTGACGAACATAACCGAAAATGGGTTGGCCGTCGACTAGTGAGAATTCTTAATGGGCGGCTTAGAAGTTTAATAACTTTTGAAGATTTCAAAAAAACAGCTGATTATCTTTTATACGACGTAATGAATGAAGATCTTACTAAGTTATACGCCCAAGAAGCTATTGATTTGGTGGAATCCTTCCAGAAAAGTGAACCTCTTCAGATGCGTTATCTTGAGAGAACTAACATGCATATTCCCCCTAAAACAATGAAATTGAACGGTCAAAAAGTCGGCCAATATGTCGATTTAAAGGAATTATCAAAGGTGATTCTCAAGAATACATCAATCGTTCAAAGTATTCTGAATGAACAGAACAAACCAACTGTAAACAAATTTGAAATATACGACTCTGAGCTATGTTCCAGCATAGAGCGTCAAGAGTTTCTTCTTGGAAAACTTCGAATTGAATTGGGGATTGATGACTTTTCGGTCACCAAACAGAGTCGAAAATTTCTAGCAGTTTATGCCGTATTTACAAACATCCCCATTCAAGAAAGACTTAAAAGACGCGACATATTCTTAATTGCATTCGCCGATCGAGAAGCTTTGAAGAGTGCCAATGTAACTGTGAACGAATTCTTAAATGAATTGGTTGAGGATTTGGTGAATTTATACGAGATTGGACTGCCCATCAAAGTCGATTATGTCAATGGCACTCAAAAATTGACCTGGATCAAATGTGTTCTCACTGCTTTAGTTGCAGACAATCTTGGTAAGAGAGTTCGTTATTTTCTGGTTTCTAATGAATTTTGTCACTTGGTAGGCCAAAATGAACTCTTGGGAGTCAGAACAACATTTTTCAAAGGGTTCATTTGTCGACATTGTGCGAGCACACACGAAGACATTCAAAATAGCTTCAAAAAAGCTTTACTTGGAAGTAAGAAAGATCTTGAAGAGTACGAAGGTAAATGGGTTTTTGATGTGTACGATGTGTTAATTGTGCATTTAATTTTACAGCGGCAGTGAAAGAAACTGAAGAACTTGATCGGAAAAAGGAAGAAGAGCTTATAAAGCATCCAAGTACAAGTGAACAAACTTTAAAAAGGAAATTTTCACCAAAAAATCGATTAGGAGTGACTAAACGATGTGTTTTTACACGATTGCTTTATGCAACCATTTGGAACATTGGCCCAGCCGACGTATTGCATGATTTGTGTCAGGGAGTGATCCCTAGACTATTAGACATTATCCTGCGTCATGCAATCGATCCAAGCAAGCTCTCTTTCGACAATGTTAGGCAAAGAAGTTCAGCAAGATGGAAGCACGAGAAAATAAAACAGATAATTGAAGACTTTCCTCTTTACAATGGCAAAATCAACATTTCACTCAAATCACAAGCACCTTTTATCAATTTTCACGGCAAAGCTGTCCAGGTATGCATTCATTTTCTTAAATAATAGATGTTTTAATTAGATTCTATTTAGAAAATCGAAATCCTTTCTCGACTCTTAGAAATCTTTCCCGACCAACTAGTTTGCAATAACAACAACGCAGGTTTTAAACTCTATTTGGCTTTGCGCGAGTTCTGTTCAATTGCATTTAGCTTTGAAGTTTTGGAAGAAGATCTTCCCAAGCTGGACAAGAATGCCAAAGCTATGATAGAACTGATTAAGGAACTTGAGGGCGATGAAGATGAGGAAATTGAGGATGAAGAAGAAGAGGAAATTAGCCAAAACCAAAATGATGATGAAGAGATGGATATTAACGATAATGGCTCCATCATCAACGAAGAAGATAATGAAGATTATGTAGAGTTACTTGAGGAAGAGGAGGA
The DNA here is from genome assembly GCA_023373905.1 of Rhizoglyphus robini. Lineage (NCBI taxonomy): Eukaryota > Metazoa > Arthropoda > Arachnida > Sarcoptiformes > Acaridae > Rhizoglyphus > Rhizoglyphus robini. The sequence goes on from JAKIJQ010000010.1 coordinate 2,532,370, forward strand.
GGAGGAGGAGGATGACGACGAAGAAGAAGATCCAATCAAAAAGAAAAAATACTTGGTATTCAGCAAACTCCACACACTTCTTCATTACTCGGACTTGATTCGACGTTTTGGGCCGCTAGTGATATTCTCAACTTTAAAGTATGAACGGAAGCACATGTTTTTTAAGAATATGTCACTTATTATGCGCAACTTTAATAACCCAACATTATCTTTTGCAAAGATCCACCAAATGACTCTTGCATTAGATCTTCAAGAGTCTAGCTTTATCCATAATGACTTCTTTCCAAAGCGCTCAATTGATGCCAGCTCTGGTTCATTTACCGGCAAATTAGATAAGCAAGATGTAAGTGATCTTAATTCCAAACTGAGACCTTACAGACTGAACAAGAATGTTTTGCGTAAGATTAACTTTCATAATAATCGATCTCGACGTGAGTATTGGATGCTCACTGAACAATTTTTGATACATCTTAAAGACGGAGAAATATATGCAAAAGGGCCAGTTTATGAACTTTCAAAAACGAACATAGGTAAATTTCCAGAGCAAATTAAGGTAACTAAGAAGAACTTATCTGTCAAAGTTAAATACCTTTTTTATAAAAATGATTTTTTTTGTCGGAGCGTGCGAAGCAGCGGAGACTTTACCACAGCTTTTGGCTCTTCTTGCCCGAATTATCCTGCCAAAACTACCCGACCAAATGGTCTGAAAATTTAAAGGTAGTCTCTTGGTATAGTGTAGATTTGCATTAAATAGGTGGTTATACTTAAAACTCAAAGATAAGATAATACGGGTGGCGCCACCTAGTGGTGACTTTTGTAACTATACGGAAATGTTTGCTATGAGTAACATGATATGTGTAATAGTTTGCAAAATGGCTATTTTGGACTATAGTCTCGTTTCTAAGAAACGCATCCAAAAAATCTTGATTTGATGTCGGAGCGTTGCTGTTGTCGTACTTACATGTGAACTTATGTGAAGTTCATTGTGAACGAGAGTGTCCGACAGCAGTACATCTGTGCTTTGTTTACATCTGTTTTGTGCTGTCAGCTGTTGCTGCTGTGACCATGGTTTGTGATAACTTGAGCCTTGGTTTCTTTGTTTTTTTGTTCTTTTTACAATCCAGATCTACTCGTTTGTGTCTTTTGCGTAATTCTCTTTATTTGTTCTTATTCTTATTATCTGTTTTGGCATATAAATGTAACAATGTGAGGAATATTTAGTACAATGGAGAAACTTACCAGTTTTACTAAATGTGTATTGTGCTTTAAAAGTGCTTTCATCTTTATTTATTTTTAACGAACCTAAAAGATAAAAAAAACATCTATTCTATTCTTTAGCTCTAGAGCCTAGATCTTGGCCTTCAAAATGATAAAAAGCAGAGACACCATGAGTAACTAAACCTTGAATAAAAAAATATCTGAAAGGAATCTCTGGAAACGCAAATGCATGTTTGCGTATTGTCTGGGATAATATTCTGTGAATACCATTGAACGAAGTTCAACTAAAATCAAATCAAATACATTTTATAATGTAATTGAATCATATCATGTCTAGACCTATTCGTTTGTGTCGCGTAAATCTTTTCACTTCATTCTATATTTTGCTATCATGCCACTAAAACTTGCAATTTGCATGTTTCAAATGCTACAATGTGACTTTGGAGTTATTCCTTTATTATTTTATTGTCTATGGTGGTCCATTAGCCTACAAAAATCATCCCAAGCTCAAATACTACAAAGGACCATGCTTTGCAGGAAGTAACAAGCTTTTTCTTATCTTGCCTGTTACACGTGTACGCAACTTTGCAAAAAAAATTGTAGAACTTTCTTGAGGACTCGATTGCAATTTAAACTTAGGTACGAGTTCACCATTTACGAATGCAAATGTCTCACTCTTCTTCATGTGAGTGTGGACGTAGGCAATAGTGAAAAGTGCTAGAATGCCTTATGTGGTATTAAATCGGGTTAAAGACTTAAAAACTTGAAAAAATATTGTTTCAAGGAGTTTTCCTTTCATAAGAATAACATCAAGCATTGATAACGCCTTCGATCAAAAGGCACATAAGCAACTCATCAACTGATTTTTTATCATATCTGTTTTATTAATTTATTTTATTCTGTAAGGGTAACAATTCACATTTTCATAATTACAACAATACTTACAATTGAGTATTAATAGCGCACGCTCCGACTACATCCAAATGGCATGGAATTCCATGTCATTGGGATCATTATGATGTTGTTTATCAAAGATAAGATATGCTATCTTATGCGTGGTCTTATGTAATTTTATTTAAATAAAATCAATAATTTAAGTTTCTGATATTGCTAATTTTATTGTATCATATTAATTATTAAAATAAACTCATTTAATTAAATTAATTTAATAATTAAAAATTATTTTGTTATAACAAAATGAAATTATTTAATTCAAGAAATATCTTTTCTATAGGGGAAAAGGTTAGTGGAAATTTGTCTCTATAGAGAAGATAGTTCTTTTCTATGAAAACGATAGTTTTCTTTTCTATAGAATAAAAAAAATTAAAATCTTTCTCTATAGAAAAGTTCGAACACTTTTCTGTTTCAAAAGTAAAAATCTTTTCTATAGAAGAAGATTTTCGCATTTCTTTTCTATAGAGACAAAAATTTCATGCCCTTTTCTATAGAGAATTTTAGATTTGAGAGTGATATTCTTCCCACCAGACCGTTGCCCGTTGATCTTTGATTTTCAACAGGCTGTAGACAACAGCACCATGCCACTGACAATCCACTGAAGCATGTCTATGTGCTCAATCTAATCGACCTGCCACCTGTGTCAAGTCCTTCCACTGCACTCTCTGGTTGCTATTACTTTCCAACTGATGAAACTCCAAGCCCTGAGTTGCCCACTCGACACAACTGATCAACCAATTACTCGGTTCGACTTGAGTTGTACCTTCAAACCGGTAACTTGTCTAGCCATTGCGCCATCGAGCCACTGCACAGTTGGTTGTGTCCAAAGAGAACTGTTTCAAAGTGACATCTTTAAGTTGGTCTACTTTATTTTGGCGTCACTTCTCACCACATACTGACCACGCGTGCTTGCATGGCACCAAATGCATTCGGTCACTTGTCGCTTGCGCTAGACATTCGCATATGAACAGACCCGATTTGTCATCGGTTTAAAGGCTCACTCACTCATTCCCTTGTTTACTGTTTAATAAAATTTACATTTCATGCCAGTCGATATACATTTGCTTGTTGGTACAGTACATTGTACACAATAATGAAATCGAAAATTAACATTGTATCGAGATGTTCACTAACTAGACAACTCTACAGTGGCCGAAACTATTGAAATGTGATTACGCAAACAAGGTCCTGTTTGGTATGTTGGACTGCACGGTCCAGTAATTGGACTCCAATTGGTTCATAAAGCCAAATTTAGTGCTGCCTAAAAATAGTACGAGAGTATGAGGCAAACTGGAAATTGCACTACAAAAACGATCTACGAATTATTCAAACAAACATCTTAAGTTCGTGCACACATGTGTGCAGTCAAATCGGTGTTGGGTAAATTTGATTGTCGAGTAACTAGACAAATAAGAAAATCATTTGATTGATAGTCGCCGAGATTAGATTAGTACGTGCGCTTATCATGAATATTTGTGAATATATAATTTAAATGGTAACATTTATCATACGATCATAATCTTACACAATATTGTTAAATTGTAATGTTTGCATCAAAGTGAAGCAAATGGCAAAATGATAATGTTCATTAATTGAAAATAAAAAGTTATTACAATATAAAATATATTATATACGACAGCAAAAGAATGCACTGCTCGAGACATTGCTCTCACTTATGGGTGCACACGAGGATAACGCTCCATCATGATAGTGTCCTCATTGTCGAAACCATAGTCGAGCACGAACATGTCATCGTCCAGAACATAAATGTCGTAGCGCAACAGTTGCTCTTCAACCGGAACTTTCATTTCAGCCTCAATCAGTTTCTTCACGGTGAGCATAGTGTCCATTGGGTCGGCCAGAACGGAGATGGAATTGCCATTGGTCAGTCGAACCCACAGTCGAATGGTGTAATGCACCTGCACCACCGAATCCACCTCGAAGCACTCGTCATCATCGGTCAACTGTTTTCCATCCACACGCAGTACACGATAGCGATTCTCTGGAATTTCGCCCTTCACAGCAGGGAGCATCTTCAATTTTTTTAGAGAGTACGACTTTTCGACTGTCTTCTCAACATCCGGTCCAGTCGGTGATTTGATCACAATTTTGATGGTTTCCGTTTTTGCTTGGGCCATAGTACTGCTGCACAGATGAACGAACAATACTATAAATTTATAAAATGTAAGTGCATATATGTGTGATGTGATGATTCAACGGTGCAATACTACTTACAGACCAGAAATGTTGAATGCAAATAGGAAAACAGTCTCAAATACAAACACCGACCAACAAACACGAACAAACGAGTGGATTCTGAGAGAATAGGAATCGAGACTTGTCAGTTCGATGACGACTTTTCAACTTTCTCGTGTGCAGTCAAATACAGTCGAACGAGGTAAATGTCGTATCGAGGCTCAATCATCGAGCGAGCAGCGAGCCACAAAACCAGCGAGAGAAGCGAACGCATGCGTTGGTCGCGAGAGGAATCGATGCGAGCCCTGGGCGAGCGTGTAACAAAGCATGTATAATTCGTACTGCGAATTTGACTCACTCTCGATCTGATCTGTGAGCATTGTGTACAGTTGGCAATGGCATTTCTCCAAAACCAAACAATAGCGGCAAATAGCATTTCTCTCTTATGCAACATTGCGAGAACGTTGCCTCACTCTTTTGTACGTCTTCTGCCCTGTATTCAGCATTGTTTTGTTTTGTTATACCTTGTCCGCAAAACAGATTGAAAAATTATAATCAAAGCCCTCGTCTGTGCATCCGTTTGGAAGTGAACTTAATTTTGTTGTCTAAACATTTGCCTTCTGACATTTCACGAATCTACCGCCACATTGATGTAAGAATCGTTTGCTCCAGTATAATATTAATTTTTTAATAATTTTAATTTTTATAGCCACGGGGGTCTGTACATCTGCACGATGATACGAAGTAGATCTATGTATTAATTTAAAATATTTTAATTTATATTAAAATCGTTTTCTCTTTAAGGTTTGGCTTAGTGACCAAGTTGGCCTCTAATGTGCACGGTATATTTCCTACGGAACATCCTGGACGAGTGTTCAAGGAGAGGATTTCGTTCAACTTGGACACTTCCACACGAGTTAAAATCATAAAATCATCGTCAAACACGGTATGCATGCACATTTTGGGGTCTATAATTCTAATCATAATCATTGTTTCCCTAGCCACTGTCGAATGGTTACATTGCCCGATGTGCTTCTTGTTCCGCTCTGGACAAACATGTGAACCAGAACCAAATTGTGAACCAAGAAAGATGTTCGACAATTTCTCCCGATTGAGTCATTTATTTGTGGTTTAATTAGACTTGGACATGAACAATTCGCATCATTGGCTTCTCAATGTTCGCATGCATGCATTAATGATGTATAAGCTGGAATTGGTATGTAATGCATGCATTGGGTAAGTTTGCACCGCTCCATTTCAGAATTGACAGTTTCTTTACAGAATGATTTAGACAAGGCATTGAAGTGGTACTGCCCAAAACGAGATGTGCCCAATACAACACGAATGACACGAGCGATGGAGTGATAGACAACAAATGTCTGGATATCCTCCGGAAGGTAAATACGAGAACTCGAACGACGCACTGAATTTTCGTGAAACCAATCCTTGTTCCGACCCATCGCTGTCTATTATTTCACACGAATGTGTGATTTGTCACGATAATGAGGCATGTATCGTTTGGTCTAGTTTAGTTATGAATTCTGAGTTATGAGTTCTCGATTTACAATTTAGGTCAGCCCTGAGGGTTTGTACATCAGCACGAAGACACATTTGTGTTTCAGTAAGAAATGTGCACGAGCACTCGTCGAGCACCAGAAGAAGACAGGAAGCAGGCTATTTCGGAAGATACGACGTGCCGACGAAGGTGACAATGAAGTAACCAAATTGGCTACTACAGCCAACACCCAAGACGAGTCTTCCAGGAACGGATCTCATTCATGTTATATTTCCATCATAAATTTAAACTATCCGAAATGCCAGACATATTTGAATTGTCTCAACTCAATGCGTTCTCATTTGCTGTGAAGAAGTAAGTATTGCTATTTTTTCGCTTATTTACTTAATTCACAATTACCAATATATCATTTCACGAATCATCTTAATAATTTTTTGTATTAGCTTTGGTTATATGCTCAATGAGAAGCCATTGAGAGTTGCTGCATCGATGTTGGACAATACTGTGTGCAATGGTCCTGATTGTCGGGCACTGGCAAACTATGGCTCAAACTGACCAGTGGATTCGTCGGTTGTGGGTTTAGTGAAGCGAATCACTCGTTTCAACACTTTAAATCCCGATCCACTGGTGGTTCGTATCGAGTCAATTGCCACCTTGGGTGAGCCCAAAGTTTACTCATATGTTGAGAAGTGCTTCGTTATTGTTCCTGATCTGAAGAAGTACTTCCTGAAGATTGGAATCAATTCCACCAGACGGTAATATCCGATCACGCGAATTGATGCGGATGCGATGAAGACAAACTTGATGGAGGGCCACATTCAAGCCACACGATGTGATCACCTTCAATAGGTTTGATCAACAAAATGCTTCTGGTTCAGCGTTCATCGGCCTGCGCAATCCGAACAATATGTGCACAATACATCCACAGTTTGATTCAAGCTTTGGCATCCATTTGCGACTCATTCAAGTTGCAATTCTACCAGCCTGATACTTCCGTCCTGTGTGTATCTAGTTTGTTTCCAGCCAGCTACAGACTTAGCACTCAAAACTACCAAACTGGCCACCAGCCTGATGACTCAACAATTTGCCAGTTTGAGTATTCCCTATGGTCTGCACACAACAATGTTTAAAGACTCGTTGATTGATTAATCTTGGACATCTACACTTCGCATCATTGGTTTCTGCGTGTGAACACGATGGCTCGGAGTGCCCTGATGTCCCGCTGAACACTTTGCCCAATTGGAGGTTCGGTTGGAACTATGTATCGACTACTGAAGATGTCAATAATAAAATTTTAGTAAAAAAAGGTAAAGATGAACATTTTATGAATAATTTTATAGCATAATTTTCTTAGTCGGTACCGCATCGTCACGTTTCCCGATGTGCTCATGCTCCATCTCGGACAGGTTGGAGAAGATCTCCCAAATAGGGAGCATACTATGTTCAAGTTGAAGACTCGTGTCATTGCCGATGAACTCATTTGAACGATTTGAGTCGATTTAAATCGACCACCTCGTCGAACCACAAGCTGAGCCCAGATCATGTATTCTCTCGCCTGAAAATCGCCAGAGTCTGAACTGGTCAGATTGTGCACGCTCCAACCGACCATCAATGATGAAGATGGAATAGTCTATTTGAGACGTTGGGTAAGTTTGCACTTTCACTCATGTATCACGTTAATTGCATTAAGGTAAGTATATTAACATCACTCCGCTATTCGGTAGCGACTTTGCGACACTAGCCCAAAAGTCTTCTGCATCCACAAGAATCGGTCCGTGGCCATTCGCGTCGATGGTGACACTTTTCCAACACCATCCAACATGATCTCCGTTTCGGACGAAGCTCTTTCATCGTGTCACGACCACAATGGACCGATGAATCCACCCACTGATTCTTACTCGACCTCATCAAATGCGTTCTCAGCCTCAACCCCATTTATCGAGTTTCCACTCCAACCGGATCAGCAGATTACTCGTCCATCAGCAGATTTCTCGATAATGGAATTTTCTCAACAACTAATACATGAGAATTCTACGCTAGAAAGCCTTGTAGAGACAATCTGCAGCATACCAGACAAGATTGGTTGATCTTATCTCAACAAATCAAAGGCAAAGATTTTGAGTCTTCTCCTCAGTCTACTCCAGTTAGCCACTAATATTGATTCCCGAGATATGGCTGACTCTTTTGACACCTCCAACATCGAGCCAACTTTCATTGAAGACAATAGCGCACTCGATCCATTGGTGGATTACCTTATCACGACAATCTCGGGAGTATCTCCTTTAACTATGACAAATGGCGAGAAGATGATCTCATTCCAAAAGAAGTACTAAATCGTAGCGTTCGCCAAGGCTTTTAACGAGGGCAGAACTCCTCTCTCGATTCTACTCTTCAAGCAAATAGATGACATGCAATCTTCTTGCTGACCAAAGAAACCACTGAATTCCGTCAGACAGATGAACCACTGAGTAACCAGAACCCGGAAATACTCAAGCTAGGCAAGATCATGCCATCTGTCTCCAATCCTGAAACTGAACTCCAACCCCAACCTCAATCCGAACAGACTGTATCAAAATCGCTTCTTCGCGTATCTATCTCTCAAAACCAGAAAAGTGCATCATCATTCTTCGCTGCTGCCGCCTCTATCGGATGTGACCATAAACATCCAATTATGACAAAGCCTTCAAAGATAATGCGTTCATCATGTAGATCTCGACAGTGCAATTCACATTTAAATTATGTTCATTTTACATGTGGATGCACGGTTACTTCGTGGAAGGACTCGGAATTTCGTTTGTGATGACCACGACTGTCTCAAATGATCAAAATTGACTCGACTGTGCAATAAATAGATGAATTATGCTCATCGTGGTAGTACACACAAACTATGTTAACGAAGTAACCCGTATTTTCCTCCATTTAACCACGACTGTCTCAAATGATCAAAATTGACTCGACTGTGCAATAAATAGATGAATTATGCTCATCGTGGTAGTACACACATGCTATGGTATCGCGGTTGCCCGTATTTTCCTCCATTTAACCACGACTGTCCCAAATCATCAAAATTGACTCGACTGTGCACTAAATAGATGAATTATGCTCATCGTGCTAGTGCTCGCATGCTATGGTAACGAAGTAACCCGTATTTTCCTCCATTTAACCACGACTGTCCCAAATGATCAAAATTGACTCGACTGTGCAATAAATAGATGAATTATGCTCATCGTGGTAGTACACACAAACTATGTTAACGAAGTAACCCGTATTTTACTCCATTTAACCACGACTGTCTCAAATGATCAAAATTGACTCGACTGTGCAATAAATAGATGAATTATGCTCATCGTGGTAGTACACACATGCTATGGTAACGAAGTAACCCGTATTTTACTCTATTTAACCACGACTGTCTCAAATCATCAAAATAGACACGACAGTGCAATAAAAAGATGAATTATGTTCATTGTACATGTGGATGGACGGTTACTTCGTGGAAGGACTCGAAATTACGTTTGTGATGACCACGACTGTCTCAAATCATCAACAGATAGATAGACTCTACATCATCTGTATCGAGTCTGGTTCGTTTTAGTTTGTGTATTCGATCCACCAGTATTAGCGTTCCTTTGTGAATACTTTTTGTCGTTGCAAATGTTGACTATCGATATGTCCTGTATGGTAAATCTTATATTTATCCTTTTTTTGCTTCAGTGAATTAACAATTTCTAATTTCTAGCTCACCACCAACATGACCCAGCACTTGGCTCAATTGAATCATTTGACTGAGTTACGAATTGATCACATTTATATTCACTTTCCCCTCTCAATGTTGCCAATCTGGTGCCACTGGCCAACATTCGAACACTTTCGTTTGTGAATTTTTGGTTTCTCACTGGTAGACCGTCGCATGGTCCTCTGCCTCGAAATTTTAATGTTGCCCAATTTGGTCGAATTGTGTCGACCATTGTTCCCATATTATTTAGAGCTTGGAAATGTACTCGAGCCGTATATTGATATTGCTGATTTGCGTTCACACGATTTTGACTTGAACGATGGAACCCTATTTGATGAACTAAAGCGATGATCGTACGATGATATAAGACTATTTCCATAATTTCAGCGGTGAATTTGTTTGCTCAAATCTTATTGTCCATTACTGTTTCTGTTTCTCTCTGTTTATGAACATGAATTTTTCTTTTTGGCTAATAAATCGGCATCTGTTGTATGTTTTGACTCAATAAACGGAGCTTTTATATATTGTTTAGATTGGAAATATTTTAAAGTGATTTACTGTCAAATTGTATTAGTAATCAAGATTACAGTATTTAAATTAAAATAGCGTTTTTATTAAATAATCAGTAAAATAATTTGATAATTCCATCAAATCATTCATTTTGTGTGTATGTGGCTATTTACATATTTGTGAACCTGTGAGTAGAAATGTCGCGATTTCTGTTTGAGTTGCGCTCAATCTGTGCTTACGCATTGGTTGTGTTATGTTTTGTTGTCATTCGCGTTTTGGTGTTGGCGTTTTGCTGCCAAGCAATCAGATTTTACGTCTGGACTGTATTGGTAAGTCAAAACCAAATTATTTGTGTGTTGTGTTCATTAGTGTTTGACCATTTTGATTACAGAACAAAGCACCAAGAAGCATTAGAGAAGAATGACAAAATTTCGATAAAGATATTGTCAAACTTACAATCCCACATTGTGACAGACCAATTCACATTTGTTGAATCGCTCGGCTACTCTATCTATTGCTCAATTTGACCGTTCTTGTCGTCGTGGTCTCGTATCAATTTGCAAGTCTCGTTCTTCGACTTCTTAGAAAACATTTGGACAAGCGTGATTTATTACTTTTTCCCTAGCTTTGTTCGAGTTTATCTCAGGACTTATCTCAGGACTGGTAAGTCAACACCAAATTATTTGTGTGATATGTTTATTGATATTTGACCATTTTGATTGCAGAACAAACAGTAACCACGATTATTGTCGTCTTTGCTTTGGCATTTGATCTCGGGTGAATCTATTTCCCGGCTATTGTACTCATTTGAGGACCATTTAGAAATATTTGAGTGCGAGTTCTGTTGTATTGATTTGCTCGTATTTTGGTGACGCTTTGGGCTTCTTTTTTACCATTCTGTGTTCACTTAGACACTGTTGGTAAGTCAAAACCCCCATTTTTATGTGTTATTTATTAATGTATGACTATATTTTTTGATTGCAGAACAAAGCAAAATTAGTTTTACCTTATTTTGTGAAATCCGTCCACCCACCTGGTGTATCCTCAATAACCTTTCCTAACCTGAACGCAAGTTTCTCTACACGTTTATTGATGTATGGCTATTTTGAGTGATGACTAAATACCAAGCAAACCACAACAAAATGGCTTCGCGTGCTATCAATTCGAGTCACTCGTTTGTGGACGCGCTGGCCCAACTCGATCTTGGTGCCCAATCACAAGACATTATCGGTACAATGCCAAACGAAATATTTCGAGCCATTTTGGACAGAGTGCCAGCACATAGATTGATTCTACTCAGATCGGTGAACAAGAGGTGGAAGGTGGCTATTGAGGACATTTGTCTGGACAAGACGAGTTTGGTGGTCAGCTCTTACTGGTACAAGTCATATCGCTCGGAATTGTCAAAACAATTAAATGGTCATTTTGAATTGAACAAGGATTTTGTCTACTTTCAACTCGACTGCAAACAAGAGAGCGATGACATTTATTTGTCTGCAAAATTGTGTACTCTACTCGCGAAACTATTTCCCCGAATTGAGCAATTCTTTGTATTTGCAGAATTTTCCTATTCTACCGCTCATTTCGTCTCAATGCTCGGTCAGTGGTCTTCAAGCCTGACCACTCTGTCTTTGTATATCGGGGAACTGTCTCCTCCAATTGGGCTCGATCTTTGTGAGCAAATTAACCAACTTTCCAATCTGCGAAAGCTTAATCTGAACTCATTTTCTGCTGAAATGGTCTACCAGCTGGCACCAACCCTGGCTCGACTCGAACATTTGTCTGGTTGGCTTTGTGAATCGACTGCTGAAATTGTGACATTGTCGGGAGCAAGGTTCACCAGTTTGGGGCTCAATTACCCAGGTGTGGCTACTGAGGAGATTACCAACTGGCGTGCACTGAATGCTCAATTTGTTTTGAGTCTCGAGCGTTTAAGCTTTCTTACAATTGATCCTCAAGTATTGCCTGAAATTTGCAAGCATTTCACTTCGTTGCGAATGTTCCGAATTTCTCTTTGTGATTTCAAGGTAAGTGTTTGCATTCTAATTTGAGTGAATTAACATTTGTTTATTTGCTAGATCACTACCGACACGATCAAGCACTTGGCTCTATTGACCCATTTGACTGAATTGCGAATTGATGACATTCGAATTGACTTGACAGCTTTTGATGTTGCCAATCTGCGTCCCATGCACAACATTCAAATCTTATCATTGGTGGATTTTAAGTTTTTCAATGGTGAAAATGTGATCTCGTATTCTCTCTCACAAAATCAAGTTGTCCAGTTTGGTCGGTTTCTGTCTGCCATTTTTCCCAATGTCAACAATTTGACTATCAAAAGCGAAACTTACCCACGTATTGGAGACTTGTTGCAACCCAATTTGAATCTTTTGGCTAATTTGCGTTCTTTCAATTTGATTTTGCACGATCCGATTGTGCATTTGATGGACTGAAACTGGCCCTGACTCGTGTTCGACTGACTCAATATCATCATTTCAAGTATTTTACGAATTACACTCAACATCTCATGGATTTTGAGCAATTTTTCGATTCAAGATCTCAATCAAGCCCAAGCCATTGTGATTTCACTTTGAGCTTTGTTCTGTCATCTTTGTCCTTCATTAACGGCCCTTTGTTGTTTAAGCTACCCGTTCCATTATGTTTGTTCACCGATCACTCGTGACAACTCTTTTGGCAGATTACATTCGAATTCAGTCAAATTGTTACAATTTTGTAATATGTATATTCGTGTTGTATTATATTTTACTGTTTTTTTTGTAAACATTTTTAAAATCAATTGAAAACAAGTCCCACGACTCTGTCACTTATACTGATCACTCGATTTATATGGATGCAATGAAGGCCAATTTTGGATAAGTCTACTTTTCATACTTGATGAAGAAATAATAACAAAATCAAACTTCAAGTACTTCACCAACTTTGGATATTTAAAGACAAACTGAACTTTGTTAAACTTTTTTATTTATGATTATTTATAATAAAATTAATATATAAGAGATGATAACATAATTGTATGATTATAATTCTTGTATAATATCAAATGTGAAAAAATTTTAGACTCAATATGAGTAAAGTAAATGACCAAAAGCTTACATTCGTATACAGTTCGAGTCATTCCTGATTCACTCTTATCACCATATGCGTACAATCTTTGACACTGCACTGTCCGAGTCTTTTCTCACTTATCCACGTGTATAATTACTCCAAATAGGATAACGCCACATTGTGAGAAGATCACCATCACCAATGTCATAGTCCAGTAGGCACAACTCATCAGCGAGAAGATAGATGCCAAAACGCAAGGCCTGCTCCTCTGGCGGAACATTTGTCTTCGCATGGATCAAATTCTTCACCGTGAGAATGGTGTCCAGTGGGTTAGCAAGCACGACCACCGTCTCACCATCGGACAGCAGAATCCACAATTCGATGCCGTGATGAAGATGGACCACAAAATCTTGCTCGAAACTCTGACCTTCGTCGGTCAACTCTTTTCCATCCACGCGTAGCAATCGATATCGGTTTGGAATGGTGCTCGCCCTAGCCGCGAGTTCTTTCACCTTCTTGACCGTGCACGGCTTCTCAAGGTTCTCCTCGATGTCCGGTAGGCCAGGTGATTTGATGGTAACCTTGATGGTTTGAGCCATAATACAATGCAATGTGCGAATGAAACTATAAATAAAAGTGAAAACATATTAGTGTGATTATGATTCAAAAGTATAATTGCACTTACAGACAATAAATGTTGAGTACAAATAAGACCACTTCAAACTACAACGAATACAAAAGTCGATTCTCGGAGAATAAATATAAAAATATACAGCAGCAGAAAATGAACAAAACATGTGCATGCAAAGCCAAATATACACAATGCTTACTCAGAGAATGCCAATTCACACACGGTTTGTTTTGATCAAGTCGATGTCTTTCTCGCTCGACACGCGTGGCCACATACGAATGTATCACTTTGACAAGTTTGAAAAGAATATTCTTTTTCTCTCGTACTCAACTCTTTGTTCGTTTGTTGTTTGAAGTTGAGATTGTGATTTAATTTGTATTGAACTTTTCTGGTCTGTAAGTACACAATATTGTACTATTGAATCACTAATATTTGACTTACATTTGTAGTTTCGTGCGCACATTTGCATCAGTAATATGGCTCAAACGAAAGGCGAAACAATCAAAGTGACAATTAAGTCACCTGACCGACCGGACATCGAGCAGACTGTTGAAAAGTCGTACTCGGTCAAGAAGGTGAAGCAACTCGCTGCTCAGGTGAACATTCCGGCGAACAGCCATCGATTGCTCCGTGTTGACGGTAAACAGTTGACCGATAATGATGATCACTGTTTTGAAGAAGATTTGGTGGTCCATGTGCATCATGCCTTTGAATTGTACATTCAAATGCCCAGAGGTAATCGAATTGCCATTCTCGCTGATCCGCTGGACACCATTCAGACAGTGAAGAATTTGATTCACTTGAAGACAAAGGTCCCGGCAGAGGAGCAGGAGTTGCGCTTCCACATTCATCTCCTCAATGATGAATTGGTTCTAATTGACTATGGCATTGAGAATGGCTACACTCTCACAATGACGCGTCATCCAGTTTGGAGTAATTATACTCGTACTCGTCGATAAGTGAATAGACTCGGACAGTGCAATGCCAAAGACTGTACGCATACTTTATATTCGCATTGATTAAAACATTTTAACATTTCATAAGATTGTAGTTCTTCAATAAAATGTCACCATTTATTATAAATTCACTAATAAAGTAACTTCGGTTTGACTTCAAATGTTTCATTTGTTCAGTGACTTGATTTGCTTGATCAAACTCTTGTGAAAACGTGTTTCAATGTTGATGGTCCACTAGTTTGGTGTTCATTTTGAGTAACATCACTTGTACATTAGTAAATAAAAAAATCACCCTCAAGTGTTTTACCAACAACAATAATAAATTCATCAAGGAATGGACACAACATTCGACATTTAAAGACGAATCAAACTTTATTTGTGAATTTACTTTTACATGTATAATAAATGGTAGCATCATTGTAAGACTATAATCTTATGAATAACATAAATTTATTATTATAAATATGAAAATATGACTCAATGTGAATAAAGTAATGCAAATCTCCAAACGCGTACAATCAGCAATAAACTATAATCCTCTGGTTTCCTAGGACGGCAACTTTTGCGTTTCGGCTCAGCACTCATCGACACATCTTTTGACTTTGATCCACCGTCCAAAGATTTCCTTGTTTGCGTTTGTGATTTTCATTAGAATTCTCTCCAACATCCTCCAATATTAAAGTTGCTTAAAAAATACAAATACAAATGTCATATAAACCATTTAATATTATACAAACCAAACCAAACAAAAGCAAAACAAATAATACAACAGCGAAAGGATTTCTTTCAAAACAAACACGAATTGAGACTCTATCCACAGATGTCGTGTACGAGTGAGCTCTGTTGTGTATGAGCCAAAGCCTACTTCACAGAATAGTGTATCTTCTGTGGCGTGAGCGATATTGCATTTTGTGATTTCTCATCCCATACCCTCGAATTATCGTTGGTTGTGCCTTTGATGAAGCCAACCATTCTTTCCAGGACTTCAAAAGCATGATGTATCCTCACCCTCTGGTCGTTCGCATCGATTCACTAGCCACCGCTGGTGAGCCTGAAGTCTATTCATACGTGGAAAGGTGTTTCGTGAGTGTGCCCAATCTGAAGGACTACATCCGCAGGATTGGAATCACATCGCTCAAGCGAGACACTCCCATCAAACGAATTGATGTGGATGCGATGGAGGCAAATATGATGAGGTCAACATACAAGCCCGAAGATGTGATCACTTTCTCTGAATTTGATCAAGAAGATGCGGCTGGAAGTGCATTCGTTGGCCTGCGTAATCCGCACTCAATGTGCTACATTCACGCATCGATGCAGGCACTAGTGTCCGTTTGCGACGCTTTTAAATTGCAATTTTTCCAGCGTGACATTTCGATCACCTGTGCAATGGCCAATGTTGTCGCCAATCCTGCCATCGACTTATCAATCCAAATGGTGAAACTGGTCACCAGTCTGATGTCTCAACATGCTGGCAGCTTGAGCATTCCATTAGGCCTGCATACTACAATGTTCAAAGACTCGATTATTAGTCTTGGCCATGCTCATTTTGCATCATTGGCGGCTTACTGTCCACACGAGTTCATGCTGTACCTGATGGAGAAACTGCCGTCATTTGGGCAGTCGTTTGAATTTGTGATGCAGGAACAACAGTTGCAAGGGGACAATATATCCTCTGTGCGATACTTCAATGCTGCAAGCGTGCGAATGGACGTTGTCCGATTGTTTGTGGCCATTCGTGACAACAAGGACAAGGACAAGGACAAGGTCGATGAAGAAAATGATCGCACCGCCTGCCCTGATGTGCCCCTGGACAGTTGGCTCGTTGAATACTTTGACTGGGAGTCACTAGTGTCCACTGATGCTTCTGGTCAACAAGTGATCGTCAAAAGGTAAGCATTCACATTTTGGGCACATAGTCATAACACATTTGTTCTAGTCGGTACCAAATGGTCACCTACCCCGACATTCTCATGCTCAAACTTGGACAGTCTGGAGAAGACCTTCCCAATGGTGAACCATCAATGTACAAATTGCGCACCGACATTGTTGCCACTGAAATAATCGACTTGGCTCGATTCAAATCGACCCTGCCCATTGAGCCTCAATCGCTGCCAAAGTCTCGCTTCCTCCTTCAAGATCAATCGAAAGAGACTGTGAATGCTCTGGTCCGATTGCGCACTCTCCAACCAGGCATCAGTGACGAAGATGGCTTTGTGTGCTTGCGAAGATGGGTAAGTTTGCACTATCACTTGAAATCAGTTTGTTCTTTGTTCTTGAAATGAATGAGAATGAGTGTGATTTCATGTTTGGAATGTTTGCTCCAGAATTGACTTTTTCTTTGCAGGCCAATGACGTTGATCAGGCTTCTGACTGGTACAAGGACAATCGAGATGTGCTCTACACCGCGCAAATGTCTCGAGCCACTGCCCGAAAGAACGAATCACCTCCTCAGCCTGACCATACCAATTGTCGGTATAGACTGTTCGGAGTAATTGAACATCGTGGAGACCGTATGGATGAAGGACACTCTGTGGTGTATCTGCGCAAGCCGAACATCGAACCATCTGCATCCTCAACTTGTCCACCACCATCAGTGTCCCCATCTAACTGGTACTTAGTGAACGATGAGATTGTTACTAAACTCATTCGTAAGCTCACTGCTGGATCACCCGGTGAGAATGTCCCTCCCGTTCCATTTGGATATATCTACCTATATAAGAAAATAGTTAGCCAGTAAAATCATTCAAGCAGTTTAGTGCAATTTAATTGAATCACTATTGTAATCACTATAATATATATCACTATTGAAACATTTTATTGGCTTATTGTATATATTGATATTAGTTTGACACCATATTAACATTTCCACGTGAGGCAAGAAAGTTTGAAAAGTTGTTTTGATACAACGACACGATTCGAGTAATTGACCCTGTTGAGTTGTTGATGACAAATACGGCCATTGTATACAAATATATGAAAATAGAGAATAAAGTATTGCAATAGTATGGCGAGTAAGCTTGAACAAGTGTAAAATCAATTCTGTAAATGCAATTGACAATTGGATTTCCTGTTGGAATTGTTAAACCAAAATTATGCAAATATATACAACTTTCAAAATTTGTTTGAGCTTTTATTCGAATACGTCACATTTCTCTCTCATTTTTTCCTATTGACAAGACAATTTTTGCAAATAAGGCGATTTCCAAAAGAACTCATCTTTTACGACCGCACGCTTGCTCATATTACGAGTAAAGCCTTATCGAATGTACTGAACAAATCATTGCGGACGACGGAGTACCAAGGTCGGTGCCAATTGCAGTTGGACGATTTGGACTACAACGAACAAACAAGCCACAAGAACAAGTCATATCCAACAACCAAGTGCCAAATTCGTACCCAAGTGGACAAGCCGCACGACAACCAATCACGCCAACAGAGCAACCGTATCAGAACTACGCCGAATTCACCAACGTGAACCAAGCAACCACACACTTCACCACTTACAAGATGTGTAGTTTCTGTGATGATCGTACTCACGTAACGTCTCAATGCACCCTCGATCAATTTGCAAGAGAAGCCGCTGCTCGAAGCAAGAACCTGTGCCTGGCCTGTCTTCAACCTGGACACGTTTGGTCAGAATGCACCAACACCAAGCTCAATTGTCGAAAGTGCAATGGTGGAAAGCACTGGGCATACATGTGCGCAACTATTCAACGACTCAAACAACAACAGCTCACCGAACAACACGAACAACATCAAGTCAACGTTCGTAGCATCTCAACTCAACCTATGTTACCAAGACCAACAACAAGTAAAGACTTATCAAGCAATCCAAGAGAACAGTTGTAAGAACCAGCAACCCTATTGTGGGATATGAACCAGCAATCCTATCTATTCATCTATTTATTGCACAGTCGAGTCAATTTTGATCATTTGAGACAGTCGTGGTTAAATGGAGGAAAATACGGGTTACTTCGTTAACATAGTTTGTGTGTACTACCACGATGAGCATAATTCATCTATTTATTGCACAGTCGAGTCAATTTTGATCATTTGAGACAGTCGTGGTTAAATGGAGGAAAATACGGGCAACCGCGATACCATAGCATGTGTGTACTACCACGATGAGCATAATTCATCTATTTAGTGCACAGTCGAGTCAATTTTGATCATTTAGGACAGTCGTGGTCAAATGGAGGAAAATACGGGTTACTTCGTTAACATAGTTTGTGTGTACTACCACGATGAGCATAATTCATCTATTTATTGCACAGTCGAGTCAATTTTGATCATTTGAGACAGTCGTGGTTAAATGGAGGAAAATACGGGTTACTTCGTTAACATAGTTTGTGTGTACTACCACGATGAGCATAATTCATCTATTTATTGCACAGTCGAGTCAATTATAATTGACTATGCTACAGTTAATAATCCAAACTCCAAATAAATCACTCACTTGTTCTCTTATTGCATTCCTATCGATTTTGTGTACTTTCTACTCTGATCGTTTTTAAACCCACTCGTTCTCCCACTACCGACAAGTGTATACTACAAGTAATTTGTTAGCAACAAGTTGTTAAAAGTTGGTACTCAGTAAGATCTATTCAATCGAGTGATTCCATTGGTAATTACCATTTGTTTAGTAAATTGGTTTTGGGACTTACCTTGGCGCGATTTTTTCCCATGATGGAAACCTCATCGATCATGACTTCTTTACTGTAGACGAGAACCACTTAGTTGGGCCAATTCTGGTGCGTCAGGCATTTTCGAAATTTGAAATTCATGATGTAATCTAAGATGAATGATAAACAAAAAATTGATGATTCGATCTGCGCAGAGGCATTGTTTCTTTTCATTAGGTGGCATAATTTGGTTCAACTGTTCATAGCTTTATTTTCGAACTTCAAGTGTTCCAACACTACAACAAAGTCGATTTTACTATTATTTAGCATGCTTAAGACCCATACGGCCACAAAAGATAAAGCTTACTTTCTGATAAAGTTATTTTTTTAAAACAACGCTGTCTCACTTCGACGCCTGCTGCTTTGTCATCATTGTTTGGATTCTTCTATGTTCCGTGTCCATGACTCAAGTCTACCATCAAAACACCGTTGGAAAGTTTGTGTGAATATTTAGAAGTGAATCTCAATGTCTCATCTCTCGCCATATTTTATTTTACACGAATATGCGATTTGTCAAGACAACGATGTAAGTATCGTTTTGTATCGTAAGTACAATTTGGTTATGATTTCTCAATTTACGTTCAGGTTAATCCGGATGGCTTGTATATCTGTACATAGACTAAACTGTGTCTCAGTTCGAAATGTGTCGTCGAGCACCAAAAGATCACCGAAAACCGAGTCTACCTCAAGATTCGACGAAGTGATGAAAACGATCGAGAAGTGAACAAATTGGCCATAAACCTGAACGGTGGTCTCAGTGAACACCCAGGTCGTGTCTTCAAGGAAAGAATTTGTCTCTAAGCTCATTCGTAAGCTCTTTCAAAATTTTATGATCGCCACACAAATTCAAAACTTTAAGCATCGATTCAATAGCCACCTTTGGTGAGCCAGAAGTCTACTCGTATGTTGAGAATTGTTTCATGCGAGTTCCCAATCTAAAGAATTACTTGTTGATTGAGAAGCCATTGAAAGTTGCCGAAACTGTGTTGGACAATAGCAATTCTTCAGGCCGTGAAGTTTCTGGCCCTGGTCAACTGTGGTTCAATTTGACCAGTGGTTTCATGGGATGCGGTTGTTACGATGGAAATCACTCATTTGAACACTTTGAAAGCATGAAGCAACTTCACCCACTTGTACTACGAATCGATTCGCTCGCAAATTTGGGTGAAGCCGAAGTGTACTCGTACACTGAGAATTGTTTTGTGCAAGTGCTCCATCTGAAGGATCATCTTCGGAAGATTGGGATTCACTCGTTCAAGCGTGAACAACCCATCAAACCAATCGATGTGGAGGCCATGGAGGTGAACATGAAGAGTGACTCGTTCAAGTCATACTGCAAAATCACCTTTAATAGTTTCGAGCAAGAAGATGCTGCAGGTGTTGCATTCATTGGACTGAACAATGCACACACAATGTGCTACATACATTCGTCCATTCAAGCATTGGCTTCTGTTTGCGACCATTTCAAGAATCAATTCTTCCAGCCGGACGTCTCAATTCAGTGTGCAAGGGCGAGTGTGGTTGCCAATGCAGCCACTGATTTAGACATTCAAACCATGAAGCTCACCACCAGCTTGTTGTCTCAACGATTCGCCAAGTTGAGCATTCCTTATGGCTTGCACACGACCATGTTTAAAGATGCACTCATTAGCATGGGTCATCCTCGGTTTGGTGCCATTGTGCCTTCTTGCGCCCATGCCTTCATCACCTACATGATGGAAAAGCTTCCATCTTTCGGACAAGCGTTCGAATTTTGTGCTCAGGAAGAGCGGGTTGCAAGTGACAATCAAACATCGATTCGTAACTTCAACATCTCCAGTCTTTCGGCGGATGTTTGGAGAGTGTTCAAGGCTGTTCGGGACAATGCCAATCTGGACGAGTTCGATGGCTCCGAATGCCCAGATGTTCACCTGGACACTTGGCTCAATTACATGTTTGGTTGGAAGAACTTTAAGTTGAGCGATGAAATTAAATTCAAACGGTAAGCATATGCACATTTTAGGCAATTATAATTTCATACTTTTCCTAGACGGTTTCGTTTGGTCACATTTCCGGACATTTTAATGCTCTAACTGGGACAAATTGACGAACCGCTCCCGAATGGCAAACCTTCAGTTTTCAAACTGCGCACCAACATAATTGCACCTGAAGAAATCGATTTGAGTCGCTTCAAATCAAACACTCCTCTCGATGCACAATCTCTACCAAAATCACGCTTCTCTGCCACCGAATTGTCCACTGAGACTGTGCAAGCACTAGCCAAGATTCGAACACTCCAGCCGGACATTTCCGATGATGATGCAATCGTTTCATTGATACGCTGCCAGCGTCACGCTGGGTAAGTTTGAGCCACTTTCAGCCAAATACGATTTGTTCTTTATGTTTGATATCACTAGAGAATGAGTGGGATTCCTGTTTGATTTTGTAGATTTAAGTTGAGAGTTTAGTTTTGATGTTCATAGCAAAGAATTAGCAATAAAACAGATTTGTACCAGACAAACAGAGTCAAACATAGCTGTCGTCAGACAGGGCGAACAGGACAAATGTTGAAGAGGAAGAATCGATTAGCATATTCAAACGGTTATGAAATGTATGAATAGATCTACTTATTCAGTTATCTGTGACAATTTTGGACAAATGTCAATTCGACTGAACAAGCACGAATATGAGATTTGATTTGAAATGCAACATTCTTTGAACGAATCCTAGTGCACAGTTTAGATTTAGGCAACTATATACCGAATTTCTCCAGTTCCTAATTGACTATTTATTTTCAGAGCAATGATGCGGACAAAGCTGCAGAATGGTACGAAGCCAATCGGCAACTGCTGAACACCACACGGATGGCTAGAAAGCTTGCTGAAAAGAATCGATCGTCTCCTGCGGCAGATCAAGATAATGATTATTATTGTATGGTTATAATTCTTGTATAATATTATCAAATATGAAAAAATGTTCAAAGACTCAATGTGAATAAAGTAAAGCAAATAACCAAAGGATCAAGTTTTTTCTAGCAATAAAAATATCTCTTTTTATAAATATGTATACAATAGTGAAATATCAAATTTGACACTTTCGTAATAGCGTTGATTTTCAAGTGCAATAAAAATATCTTATTTTCTTACATTCTTAATTCGCGCGTACATTCTTATACAGTTCGAGTCATTCCTCTAACTCTTATCCTCCAAAACGAGGATTGTGAGAAGAACGCCATCATCAAGGTCATAGTCCATATCTGGAAACGAAAATAGTGGAAAAAGCAGATGCAGATACACAACAGGAGAAACTGGACTCTATGCATGCCAAATATACACAATGCTTACTCAGAGAAAGCCAATTCACACACGGTTTGTTTAGGTCGATTCGATGTCTTTCTCGCTCGACTCGTGGCCGCATACGAATGTAACACTGACAAGTTTGAAAAGAATATTCCTATTCTCTCACACTCAACTCTTTGTTCGTTATTATTGTTTGAATTTGCGATTGTGATTTTATTTGTATTTTTCTGGTCTGTAAGTACAATATGTTGTACTATTGAATGATAATCACTAATATTTGCACTTACATTTGTAGTTTCGTCCGCACATTTGCATCAGTAATATGGCTCAAACGAAAGGCGAAACAATCAAAGTTACAATTAAGTCACCTGACCGACCGGACATCGTGGAGAACGTTGAAAAGTCATACTCGGTCAAGAAGTTGAAGAAACTCGCTGCTCAGGTGAACATTCCGGCGAACAGCCATCGATTGCTGCGTGTTGAAGGTAAACAGTTGACCGATAATGATAATCACTGTTTTGAGGAAGATTTGGTGGTCCATGTGCATCATGCCTTTGAATTGTACATTCGACTGCAAAGAGGTAATCAAGTTACCATTCTCGCTGATCCGCTGGACACCATCCAGACAGTGAAGAATCTGATCCACTTGAAGACAAAGGTCCCGGCAGACGAGCAGGAGTTGCGCTTCCACATTCATCTGCTCAATGATGAGTTGGTTCTCATTGACTATGGCATCGAGAATGGCTACACTCTCACAATGCGGCGTAGACCTATTTGGAGTAGATACCGTACTCATACTAGTTAGGTAAGCCAGAGGAAAGACTCTAACAGTGCAATGTCACAGTGATTGTAATCTTTTGGCGATTTAATTACGTTACTTTATTAAGTCAAACATTGTCATTACATTTGTTTTGATTATATATAACTATTATATATGACTATAGTCGTACAATAAAATTTCACCATTTATTATTATAAATTCACAAATAAAGTTCACTTTGGCTTCAAATGTGCAAAGTTGTGTCAATCGCTTGATGAATTTATGATTGCTCAGATTGTGCACTCGATCAAAGCATTTCTCCGCATATGAGAACCCTTCTGGGTATATACCCGAGGTGGCAATCGAATCAATTCCTTATCCTGATGACCAACAGGTCGAGTTCAATCCTGTTTCTGTAGTGATAATGTTGAATGGAAAAGTGAGACATGTGGGATGGCCATTTGGAGCAAAAACTTACACACTAAGAAAAAACGTACGGCGTAAATGACCAAAAACGTGCGGCTCTACGCGTACGATTTGGACAAATTGTTCATGTTGTCGAATATGCCAAAAGTGGCTAAATCGTATCAAATTATTAAGGAGAAACAGTTGCTCAATAAAGACAATTCGATCATCTCAACAACTTTCACCGATCCGTACCTTAATTAATTGGAATGGCCGCGTTGGATGTGTTCAAGGTTTTACGAAAAGATATCAATAATATTATATATAGACTTTTCACTTTTACCCAGGCATAGGTTACAATTTTAAATGTCATAAAAATCAATTATTATAAAAACCAAACCAAACGAAAGCAAAACAAATACCGAATTGAATTGTCGACTAAAGTTGGAAGCAAAATAAATATACCAATTCGGAACATGTAACATATAGTTTATTTTTTCAATGTCACGACTGTGAGAATCGCCATTTTACTAAGTACAGCAGAGATAAACAGGATAGAGATATTTTAGAAAATTGATAATGATACAGAGGAGTGTGTATTTATGAATGTGTGATTAAAGTTGACAAAATGTAAAGAATATTACATAGACAAAGTTGATGGAAGTTCTGGAACTGAATGTTATTAATCGATCAGATTAATCTGCACATCCATAGCTGGATAGTCCTCTTCTTGCTCAATCCTTGGATTCTTACGAGAAAATTTCTGTTTCTTTTTTACAACCACCACCTCTTCCAGAATTTCCTCATTTTCGGTATCATCAATTTCCGGGTCGTATAGTTCTGGGTCTATAATGACAGCTTCTGGCACTGGTCGGGACAAATGTTGTTCAGGCTGTTGTTGGATCCGTTGCTGTTTGATCCGTTGCTGTTTGATCGGTTGCTTTTGGATCGGTTGCTTTTGGATCGGTTGTGCTGGAAGAGCTTCTGTAGCTAAATATTGTTGAATGTACGGAATAAAGCTTGAGTACAGCTGAAAGTTGGCAGCGATCCAATTGCACATGCAGTGGGCCATGTTGGTGGCGGTTGCATCGAGAGGAATGTGCGAGAATGTAGTAGGAAAGTTCCCCGGAAACAACTGTGAGGATGGGACAGGTGCGCGTGCCTGCTCAAGTCGTACTGGTCGGACTGTGGGAGTGAACAAACAAAACAATAGATTAGATAAGGATTGATTAGAGAGACCACTTGCACGAGTACCATTTGAGGTAGGATCAGGCAGACCGCGGAGACCAGAAGGACGAGAACTTCCGCCAGAATTGTTAATGCCATAAGGAGCATAAGCACGAGCAGGGCCATTCTGGCCAAGATTCTGTAGACCATTCTGCAGTGTACCACGAAGAATTGGCGGCGGACCATATGGACCCGATCGGTTGATACGTGCAGTGTTGAATCGATGTGGGCCAGGACCCATGGGGGTCAAGTTGTACCGAGCACGAGCGTAGCCACCACTTGCCACAGGACCAGGAGCATGGGCACCAGTGCCCCCATTCACTCTAGGTTCAGGTTCACGAGCAAAAGGTCGAGCTGTAGGTTGTCGAATGTTTTGATTGTTCCCGTTTGAAGCACTCCAGGTTGATGGCCAACGGTTGTGAGACATGGTGGTGGGTTCGATGAAGGTCAAAGTAGTCAACAAGGTCAACGCAAAAAAATGTAAAGTCGCTTGAGATCCGAAAGTACGTGAACGTTACACTTGCGTTCGGTTGAGTGTAAATGTAAATCTGTGTGTGCTCGTTCAACAATCACAACACGTACTCCACAAGCTCGATTCATCTATCACGATAAAAGATAAGAATAGGAGAGTTACACAGAAGAGCGTTTGCTTTGATGAGAGAGACAATCTTGATAAGCAGAACTTTCAGTCTGACTGCTCAAATCTGGAATCGATATTGTAATACGCATGCGTGCAATCACTCATTCAGTTACAATACTCATTACTTTATATATTCGGAGTGGGACAACTGATTACGACTTTGAGAATATACGATATGTTTGTCTGTACACGCAATTCTGATTGGCTGTTTCAAAGTTAGACTTATCACATCCTCTAGTGTCATCTGATGGCCTTATTTTTAAATCCAAATCATAAAACATAATAAAAACCCGATTCTACTTGAATCCACTGATTTTCAGATACACAGTGTGAGTAGGCAAGCAAGCAAGCGCTCGCAAGCGTACACGCTTTTTGTCCACCTCTAATACACACAAAAGTAAACTCAAAATTTAAAATTTTCTTATTCAAAAATAAATTAAATTATTCACGTATATATTGTAAATTTATATTCTAATAATTCTAATATAATGTATTATTATATGTCATTTAAAAAATATGAATTTAGCACTAATTCTGGTCATTAATCAATTTACAGAATTGTCAAAAATTACTAATTTAAAATTTAAACATTTTTCAAACTTCAATTGTACTCAGTGTCGCCATTTAGTTTGTTAATTTGCCAAACATTTAAAATTGACAAAAATTTTAGCGCATCGTACTAAATTTGAATTTGAAAACATTGATTTATTGAAAAATGAATTGACAATTGTGAATTTACAAAGTACGAAAAGCTTGTTACTCTAACAAGTGGTGTACCAGCTCGACATAGTCTTTCGGATCAAGTTGTGCTCCATTGGGCACTGAACCTGGCTTGAGTGCACCTAAATGTTTGCGACGAATGTGCCGAATGGCGTCAAACTTTCGGTTGAATGCATTGTCACATTGAGCCCATTTGCATCGATAAGGCTTGATGCCCGAATGGGTTCGTTGGTGTGCCTTCAGATGGACTGATGATGATGTTTGGTACTGACAGTCGGGATAGACACACTTCTTGGCTGTGTTGTGCCGTCTTGTGTAGTGGTCATACATTTGCCTTTTGTACTCTCCCGTGAATGTACAGGCGCAACACTGAAAGTGACCCATTTGGTGATACTCGTTGTTGTGGATAGATAAATGACGATAGGAATTGTAGTGCTTGGCACACTTGGCACAGTGCCATTCGGTGGTGGAATGGTGGGACTGGGCGAGGTGGCGGCCCAGGAGATTCCTTGAAAAGTTATAAAGTTAGTTTAAGTAATTCTATACAAAAGAACAACTCACTTGTTGTCGAATGTTTGGACACAGTCCTTGAGCACACACCGAAATGGACTAATCGAATGAGTCTCCTTCAGATGTGTGTTCAGTTGCTTGTCACTGGTAAACATTAGATCACAATGAGAGCATTCAAGAGAGATAGTTGTGAAATGTTTCGGTTTGGTAGCACCCAGTGATGGTTGCAATCGCTTGAATAGTGGGAAAATATCTTCATCGTCATCATCATCCAATTCAATAACTTCAATATTATCATCCTCAATCTTCACTATTTCTCCTTGTTTGACAAAGTCTTCGTATTGTACTGTTTCGATGATGATCAGGTGAGATAGTTGGTCTGTTGACGTGACAAACACAAATTATAATCAAGTTGAGCATTGATTAGTAAACCAAATGAGAAAACGAAATGAGCCTTACCTGTGTTCCTTCTGTCTCTGTTTTCATCCTCCAAATTAGTCATCAAATTAACGTTGTTGTCAGTGGCTGTATTCCCTTGTCCATCATTCATGACTTTTTCTTCTTCTTCTTCTTCATATTCATCACGTGATTGAGGTAATGTGGTCGTCGACATGGTGACACGAGTAGAGACGTAAGTAAACCTTAAAGTTGTGCACGAAATCCAAAACAGACGAGGCCAAATCTGAGCACGTTGAGTGAATGCAGCTGACCACAACCCGCAACCTTCAGCACTCGCCCACAGATGGCGACAGTGTGGTTTGACAGTCAGTTTTTCCCTATTCTTTCGATGTATTCCATGAAATTCCATTAATTCTTTTTAATTTAAAATTTAAATAAAGAACCAATTTACTAAAACATTTTATCATAAATAAATTATCGTTTAAATAAATTCTAGATTACATGATTTGTTGCATATCGAAATATCTTGAATATAGTTACATGAATTGAACAATTTGTTTGTGCTAAAGAATATATCCTATACATAACTTGCAAAAGTTATCGAGCATTCGCACATTTGTGAATTGCTGTGAGGATGGATTGGGGTTTGGATATTTCTGATATTGGGCTTGGACACTGCATTGGGCACAGATGTGTGAATGACCGATAACTTTTGCAAATTATGTATAAAATATATTCTAGAGATATTGATGTTGACAGAGAGTGCTGCTAATTACTCTTAGTGGCCAGCACCAGTGCCACAATGAGTCCATACAGTCCGAGCACCTCAGCAAAGATGAGAATGAGAATCATGCCCACAAATAGTCTCGGTTGTTGTGCAGTACCACGCACTCCTGCATCACCTACAATGCCTATGGCGAAACCAGCAGCCAGTCCCGACAGACCAACTGACAGACCAGAACCGAGATGTAGGAAGCCAGTGAACAGTTTGTAGCCGTCTTTGCCACCCTCTTTGAGATTGTTCGCAATGATAGCAGCCACCACCAGTCCGTAGATTGCAATAATTCCAGCCATCACAACGGGAATGATCGAACGCATGATGAGTTCAGGTCGCATCACGGCCATTGCTGCAATTCCGGTGCCCGACTTGGCAGTGCCATATGCAGCTCCAAGAGAACTGAACACAATTGCGGATGCAGTTCCCATTACGCCAAAGAACGGTGCGTACACAGGCGAGAGTTCGGCCATTTTGGAAATATTTAGTTGGTAACAAAATAAAAAGTGAAAATTGAACTTCAAAGTCAATGATATTTACGCACTTTGGTTTAATTCTTATATAGCTTGTTAGCATTTAAGTACCAAAAAGTACAAATACACGAACACGTCAATCCAATGCATGATCACACACATTCCAGTCAACTACAAATTGGTCCAAGTGAGTCTCCGCCTCAGATTGAAAGTCTATTCTTAAGTTCAAATGTTGTTTATCGCAATTAGTAAATGGAAAGGTACAACAGTCAATCACAATTTTGTGATAACCAATGAGTCATTGAAAATAATTTTATATTTGTGATATCTTACAAATCTATTTTTAGACTTTGGTACCAATTAAAACTTAAGCTAAAATTGTATATTTAAAGTTCATTTTGGAAACAATTTAAAGATAAACAAATAAAATATAAATCATATATTTTTTAAAATCCAGAATTATTATTTTTTTCAAACGAAATAATAAATGACTTTAATTTTTGCCCAAAACTTTCAAATGAATTTCATTTAATAAATTAATAATAATATTATACATTTTAGGATTTTAAAAAATTGTCATAAGCATAAGAAGTCGATCCATAGAAAAGTGATTTAAATCTCTTGTAAATTTTATCTCAAAACTACTAAATACTTCAAATTCGGTTATATTTCGGATTTCCAACAACATTGACCAAAATTGAATTTTTCTTTAAAAATCTTTTATTAATTCTCATATTGGAACATTGTTTGTTCATAAAGATAAACTTTTGGAATCACTTACACACAGACAAAAGAGCAATCAATTGTGATAAAACATTAACCTATTAGCAATTGTTTGCGGACATTGAGTGTTCATATTGATAATGGCGCGCTCGTAATATTATTGCTTTATACCCTTGGACATTATATACGACTATCGTACGAGTATCGTACTTAAATATGGTAAAATAAAACACAATTTACATTTCTAATGGCAAAAAAAATTAGCAAACGATTGCATAATTTTGCATTTCGTTTGTTCGGTAACTATCGAATCACTTCAAAAACTTTTCATTTGGTATTTTATTTTCTTCTATTAATCATAAAATAGCACCTTCTTTCTATTTGTTATCACAAACCAAAGAAATGAACAAAAATCTAAATTATTCTGAATCCGCGATCCAAAAGGTCACATAAGTTTCTCGGAAATTTTCACGTAGCTTATCCACTTGCTTAGATTTTCACAATTTATTATGTATTGGTATCAATTGACAAAACAATTCAGTGATGCATAACAAAACAAACATTTTTTATTAAAAATCCATCATATTGTTGAAATCAAATGAATTCCTGAAATCTCCCTCTATTTGCCTGGATTGTGGTGATTGCCTGGATTACCTGGATTGTGAGGATTGGTCACGACTCGAATGTTGGCAGCATCGATCAAAGTTTGCAGTGTGAGCTCATGTCGAGCCAGTGCAGCCTCATCCTTGGCAAGATCAGTAGCCGATGGCTTGGCCTCAATCTCCTTGATCAAGTGCTCAATCAGTTGGATCTCTCGTTCAATTGCACGACCCTCCACAGCATGTCGATGCACAACCAGTGCCTCATGTGCCTTTCGCAACAACTCCTGACCATGAGCGAGCAGTTGAGTGTTGGTCTTGCCAGTGGATTTGTGGGTGGAAATGATGTCGTTCACGTTCTTCAACTCAATCTCGATTGAGTTCTCCAAGTGCTGCAAGTCCTCTTCGATCACATGCACCACGGCGGACTCGAACTGTTTGGTCTTGTCGGCGAGTTGAGCCTTCAGCGAGATGACGAAACCATCAGCGAGGGTGAGATCATTGTCCAGGGTGGTCAGAAGATTGGCGTGATCCTTCTTGAGCGCATCAAACTGGGCTTGAGTCTTGGCCAGCAAAGCCTCGGCACGTTTCTCCAAGCTTTCAACCAGCGCTCGGTCGTCAGCTAAAATAACCAAAATATAAGTTCAACCTTCAATAAAAGAAAACATCTTACCGAAAACTGCAACTGCAACCAGGAGGAAGCCAATGGCAAAGATGAACTTCATTTCGTGTATTTTGTGTGTAGTACGTTGTAACAAACAAACTCACAACTTGGCACACAATCAATCCTCGAGTTTATATATCTCACACCAAACAGGATTTGATTTGTCCAGGCCTGGATGTCTCATATCACATGTCGTTCGTTCAAATCAAATTGTGGTTCTGGATTTTTTATTTCCAACACACAAATCTAATCACCATCAATGTGCCAAAATTAATTGATTGTATAATTAATTAAAATAAAAAGTAAAGATTATTTGTCAAAATACTTGTTTGTTGTCTAAATTAAATAATAAAACACCAACAATTTTAATTTGCAAAACAAAAATCATAAATAAACCATTCAATCCAATAATTCATTATCCTGTGCAATCATCTCTGCCCCTTTCTCGCCAATCATCATTGTCGGAGCGTTTGTATTGCAATTTGGTATTTTAGGCATAATTGAAGCGTCAACAATTCTTAAGTTTCTAACATTTCGTACTCTCAAACGTTCATCAACAACTGAATTTTGGTTTGTTGAATTTCCCATTGGCGCCGTTCCCACTGGATGGTAACTGCTTACTGAATTTTGCTTTGCAACACAAACTAAATATGACAAACATTCGCTCAGTAATCTGTCAGGACAAAGTTGACATCCAGGGATGGGTAACTTTGAGTACTCAAACATTTGAGTCATATGTTCACTTTCGAGTATTCGTAATCCAATTCTCATTGCTTGTACGAGTGCAATCAAATC
This sequence comes from Rhizoglyphus robini, assembly GCA_023373905.1. Lineage (NCBI taxonomy): Eukaryota > Metazoa > Arthropoda > Arachnida > Sarcoptiformes > Acaridae > Rhizoglyphus > Rhizoglyphus robini. The sequence continues at coordinate 2,563,806 of JAKIJQ010000010.1, forward strand.
TTGTTGATCACTCAAATATTGAGGATTGATCAATGGAGCATCGAATGGATTTGATGAAGCGAGTCTGAGAGTTCCTCTACTACGAGGTCTGAATAAAGCAATTTCAAATAAAACATGACGATTGTTGTTGGCCACAAATTGATTGTGATATTGACGCCATTCAGATATTCGTGATTGGTCATAACGTGCGAGAGTGGCTTCAACGTCTGTTGCACCTCGAGCAATCATCATATGCATTATTCCATCAGGCCAACTTTTATCTCCATTAATGCCAGTTGCGATATAAGTCTCAGCACTCCAAGCTCTCGTCAACGGACCACTCGAATGTGCCATAAAATTGTACAAATTTTCAATATTGAGATTTTGATTCGTAATTTGTATATCACTTGAGTTTTGAACCAAAAAGTCAAATTGCACCATCACGTGATCTTGTAGATTCTGTCCTACTGGAAGATTTGCTATTACTGGAATATCAAATTGAGATAAATGCTCAGCTGGACCAATGCCTGATAGCATTAGAAGTTGTGGCGTTTTTATCGATCCAGCAGATATGATTATTTCTCTGTTTGCTTTGACTTGATAAGTTTGATTGTTACGCACAAATTCGAGTCCAATCGCAAGTGGAACTTTTTGAGATTGATCAAACAAAATTCGAGTGACATACGAATTGAGGAGAACGTGCAGATTTGGTCTGTCGATGTTTGCTTCAATGTAGGAAGATGCAGTAGTTTGTCGAGTCCAGTTTATGTTCGACTGAGTAGTCTGCATAATCGTAACACCGTACTGATTGACACTGTTGGCAAAATCACTTTTGGGCCAACCCAAACTTTGAGCTGCGTTCAAATATCGAAGCGCAATTGGATCAGGATTTGGTACTGTCGATACTTGCACTGGTCCAACAGTTGAATGCAATTCAGGATATCGTGCAACCACATCTGGATCTGTATTGTTTTCTGATCTCATAAAATAAGGCAATACTTCACGGTAAGTCCAACCTGTCGCACCATAATAGTTGGCCCAATTGTCATAATCGTGTTGATTGCCTCGATTATAACCGGCCAAGTTGATCGAATGTGTTCCACCGAGTATTTTACCAATTGGAAGTGACAGAGTACGATTGTGAAAACCAAATGCTAAAAAGACACAAATGTTAGTTACAAAAAATGATTTTAAAAAATCCAAACCTGCATTTTGTTGCGGCAATGTTTGATAACCCCAATTGTAATTTTGGTACCAAAGTGCGGGCACAATGTCCGAAGTGACAGTCAATGGTCCACCTGCCTCAATTAATAGAACACTGACATTGGGAAATGCGGATAATCTTCCAGCGACAATCGAACCCGCAGTACCACTTCCAACAACCACAAAGTCGTATGATTCATTCCAAGTCTCTCGATTCATTCCGCGATTGTGATGAATTTGTCTTTGTAGAGACAAAATTGAAAGGGTTATTAGTTGAGCTGTTAAAGTAGCCATTTGAGCTTCATTTTTTGCCGACGAAAATTTTTAAAAACCACTAAACAGATGCTCTCGAATGAGTTTCCGTACAATTCACATTGAAAAAAATCTGATACCATCATGCTTTTGTTTCATTTCCATTTCGCAAAATAAAATCTAAATGGGGGCTGGAAATGATTGTTGTGAATAAAATCACCCACATTTGTTAAATTAACAGTTAATTATGCCACAAATTGATTCGACCAACAAATTGTGCATGATTCTGTTTGTGAATCTATTGCTCACTTCAAGTGAGTCACTTGTAATTAGCATTTTTAGTTTATAAGTTTCTAACCAAATTAACAAATTGGGAGTTTAATTGCAAAAATGTCTGATGATTAATAAAAATTTGTCTGTACAATTTGAATTTGTTTTATCTCAACATGTTGCTTTCATGCATAAAGTATAAAAAGTAATCTTTTGATTATTTGAGTTCATTCCACGTTCAAACATATCCTTTAAGCCACAAGACTGTGTACCTTGCTCATTATCAAAGGAATATAATCGCTGATGGACTGATGATAAGGCAGGCTTAAAGGATATATCGACAGTTCTCAATTCCATTTTGTATCTCTCCTATAAGCAAAGTGTTAATTGATTTGTCTCGAGATTGGTGCGTGACGGAACATTGATAACTTTAATTTTGTTTCCCATATCCAGGTTCAATAGAATGAACTCCAATTGTCATCGATGTTAATCAAACATCAGAATTGTGTATATGTTTGTTTTTTATCAACCATGAACTTTGGTTTGATTAGTGATAATAATTCTCAATGCACTGAACTATTTTTAGATGTCACCAAATAAACAAAAGACCTCCATCAATGAGGAACCCAAATAGGAACTGTCAATCGTATATAAGCGAGCACTAAACGATGGTGAATTTCAAGTTGGTGGTTTGAGTTGTTCTCTTGAGCAAGACTAAGAAACAAACAATTCAAAATGAAGTTGATGATCACTTTTGCTCTTTTGGCATTCATTGGCGGTAATTTGTTTTTGGGAATCAACTTTTGTTAATTTTGCTATTTTTTGCAAATAGGTTCCATTGTGGAAGGTTGAGTTGCCCGAGATCTCAAGTCCGATCTGATTGCCCGAGGAAATTCCCTGATCGCCCAAGCCGATGCCGCATTGGTCAAGCTGGCAGCTGAGCACAAAAGTGCAGAGGCCGCAATTGTCAAAGCTGAGGAAGCTAAAGTGAAGAGTTTGATTGCTGAACTCGAAGCTTCGGTGTCTCACGATGCTATTGTCAAGATTGAGGCTGAATTGAGCCGAGCTGAGCAGCAATTGGCCGCTGAGTTGGCCAGAATCAACCGAGTGGTTGTTAACCCAGTTGTGGTTGACCCAGTTGTGCATGTTCCAGAGACTCACGACAACCCAGCCTCCCACCACAATCCAGGCAAGCGAGACACCAAATCCACTTTGATTGCCCGAGGAAATGCTCTGATCGTCCAAGCCGATGCCGCATTGGTCAAATTGGCAGCTGAACACAAGAATGCCGAGGCCGCAATTGTCAAAGCCGAAGAAGCTAAAGTGAAGAGTTTGATTGCTCAACTCGAAACCGCACTGCCATCGGCATTCGCCAAAATCGAAGCCGACCTTAGTGCTGCTGAACAAGTGTTGGCTGCAGAGTTGGCCAAACTGAGTAAGGCAAAACGAGATACTAAGTCGAGTTTGATTGCCCGAGGAAATGCACTGATCGCCCAAGCCGATGCAGCATTGGCCACCCTGCACAGTAGTGCTGAAGCCGCCATTGTCCGAGCCGAGGAAGCCAAAGTGAAGAGTTTGATTGCCGAACTCGAAGTTGCAGTGTCCCACGATGCTATTGTCAAGATTGAGGCTGAATTGAGTCGAGCCGAACAGCAATTGGCTGCTGAGTTGGCCAAGATCAACCGAAGTGGCACCGTTCACGTCGAGCCAGTGGTTGAGCCAGAGCACAACCCACGTAACCCCGGAACCCACCAAGGAGCATAAATTTCTCCTATTAATTTATTTGCGAAACTTTAAATTAAGCTTAATTTGTTGTCTTTATATATTAAATCGTAGATAATCATACATTCAATGCTTTATTATATTTATTACATAATTTTTTCAACAAACACAACTATTTTTGACTTTGATATTTGATAAACATTTTGAACGAATAGAACATGTAACCAGTATAGAATCCTAGAAACTGTCAAGAAATAAATCATAATAATTTGTGTAATCTTTACACGTTAACCAGCCCAACCTCAAACAACGAAGCCTTTGAAATGCCGCCGAGTGTTCCAACTGTGAAATATATTCTGTGTTTACTATGAATAAACTCGTAATAGACCGCCAATTTGAAATTGTCCACAAATGAACACTCGTGCAGATAGACTTGCAGCTGTAGCAGATACTTGTCCGGTGAGTAGAATCGGTTGATTATTCGAATCAATGGCTGAGTGACGACTATAAATGCAAATAGTACGGCTGCAAATATAGCATACACCTGGGCCTTTGCAAGACGATTAATGTCCTGAAAGAATATGACTGAAATTGAATAGACGTTTGGCGCAAAATTAGCCACAACACCAATGAATAGCATAGTTGACGCTACTCGTTGATTGATCACCACAAGCAATTTGTGGATGCTTGAATGCTCTCGACGGAAGTAAGCGAGTCGAGTGCACAGTTGCTGTTGAGTGATTTGATTTTGTTCACACTTTGCCAGAGTATCACTCAACATTTGAATAATTTTCCTCAAATGATCCACCACCATACTGCCAACAAATATAATGGATAGCACCAAGAAAGCAAGCAAACAGTAGCTCGAGTACATAATGTACACAAACAGTAACATGTCAACCATTGATAGGAGTGTGACAAGCATCGGGTACGTTCTACTGATCAGGGTAGATGTGTGACATGAACAGTGCCAACGATAACAGTGCTGTGGCCAAAATATATATTCAAAATAACATTATAATCACAATTTAGCGACAATTGTTTTGTTTGCATCTATCCGAGGTCAATCTACTACGGACTATGTAATATATTATCTATATCTATATATATTCGATATATATTCGGTATATATTCGATGTTGCAGCCTGTCTTGACTTGTATGCCATTCCAATAATTAACCGTTAACTGGCTAAATGGCTATGAAAATGAAATTCAATCAATATTTTCGTTATTTGTTCAATTAATTTCTATATATTTTGATTTACTTGGCTTCAGTATGTTCAAAAGAGGAAAGTTTGCTAGCAATTCAGTTAAGGAGAACTAAGAATTCTGTCTAGGATAACAAAGCAGATAGACAACTTAATAACCCTTTACAACTTTTTACAAATCTAGAAAAAATGTGGGCTTTTCAGAGTGGCGCGGACTATTGTCGCAATATTACTGCAATACCTTTGGTATTATTATAAATAAATAATATATATACTTACCATAAAATTGTTGCACAAAATAATCAAAGAAATTCAGTAGCATTTTGACCAACACTGCCCGGGCACGTACTCGAGCTGATAGATGAAGGGGAATAGCCTCAAGTCGTGAGTAGAAACGAGCTTTCCGACAGAACCAAATTTGTCTGATTGTACGCAACAAATCGGTTGCAGTGCCAATAGGATTTCGTAAATCAATTTTGCACTTTAATTTAGGATTCAAATCAAAGAAATTTTTGTCATTTTCAATCCACATTCTTGCCAAGAAAGTCCACACGTAATAATTCGGCTTGACATAGACTAAATAGTCAATGTAAATAGCAAAGATGAACAGCGGTGCCAGGATTATTCCCACAAATCGATTTTGAGTGTATTCGCGCTCAAAGGTGGCTATGACTAGGTCATACTTGGCCAAAATTGGGTTATCGGTTGCTTTTGGGCTGAAGTGAGTAGGTGAGCAGACTGAAACGAATACACACAAACATTATATACAAATAGTACAGTGCTCTTAACCTTCCGATGCCAGCGTGGGGTCAAAGTGACCCCAAAGGCCACATTAAGCTCGTTTTCTCGAAAACTACTCAACCAAAAATTTTGGGTTTTTTTCTAGCTGACTTTTAGAATGTTTACTTTAATCTGAACCCAACTTGTTTTTTACGTTTTTCAGAAAATTCTAAGTCCGCCCATAGAGAATGCATTGTGGGGTCGCTTTGACCCCCACATGGGCATCTATGTAATTTTTTTCACGTGGGCATCGGAAGGTTAATGTAGAAATTCGATTGCGATTTTTGGCATTTCCATTGTGTTTCACTGTGCTAATTTGTTGGATTCTCGACGAGAAGTATAGCACAGAGCAAACAGTGAATGGCTTGACAACATTCTTGTTTGGTACTGAAAACTAATTTGGACAAAATTTCTCGGTTTTGTATATTCATCAATTGTGACAAGTTAACTGTGACACTCACAATTAACTTTAAACGATTCTAACTAGTTCAAATTAGTATATTTTGTCATTTATTTGAATTGTTCTTTTCCAAATTAAATATTTAAATTTAAACGATTCTAGCTGGTTCAAATTAGTATATTTCGTTATTTTTTTTTTTAAATTGTTCTTTTCCAAATTAAATATTTAACTTTAAGCGATTCTAGCTGGTTCAAACTAGTATATTTCAGTATTTCGTTGGAATTATTTATATAAATTATTATTTTTAAAATTTAAAATTGAAGAAAATTTAGAACAATATTCAATGAATAATATGTCAATTATAATGTCACGCAAGGATGTTGACAGTTAGAAATATTTTCCTCGATAATTTAAAATTTAATGATGATTTCTTTTATTTCACGGAAACAAAACAAAAATGTGTTTGCGGCACTTTCGATTATAAAGATCGATTTTTACATTTTAATTTTTTCAATTTAAAATATAGTTTGAATAAATTTAGTTTGCTATTCAATTTGTTTGTTTTTCCAACAACAATTGTTCAATCTTTGCGGCCGAAAGACTGTGTCTATAGACTATATATCATCTGACAAAATTCTGGTTGACGCTTTCTTCAATTTCGCTTTCCACTCTTCATCTGCCAACAGCCGATTGACCGAGCTGATCAGATGTTATTCGGTGGTACGGATCGACTTACCGCTAGACCTGTCTCTTGAAATCGCTGACAATTGTCAAATTGGTCCGAAAACAGCGGCACACTATCATTGTTTTGCCTTGAGCAAATGTTTCGATGACTGTGTTGTTGCCACCGTGGGTTATGACCAGATCCATCTGGGGTAGAAATCGAGCACCCCATGCATTCTTTGGTAGTTCATACTCGGCATGTCTCGGTCTTTAGAGCCAATACACTTGTGTTCAGTTTTACTGAGTGCGCCCAAGATTCGTTTCATCAACTCCAAATCGACCGATCCATTGAACCCATTGAAAGGTAAATCCACTTGCCACTTCAAGTTCCATTCAAATCATCATTGAAAAGATCTTGTGGCACCAAACTTTCAAGTGGAACTACACTTACAAGTGAATGCTTTTTAAACACTTCAATGTTGAACCATCCCAGCTTGTCCATTCCTGGATAGTTGTACTCTTCGGGACAGGTGTATGGACAGACAGCCACCAAATCCACTTTGATTGCCCGAGGAAATGCTCTGATTGCTCAAGCCAATGCAGCATTGGCCACCCTGCACAACAGTGCAGAGGCCGTCATTGTCAAAGCTGAGGAAGCCAAAGTGAAGAGTTTGATTGCCGAACTCCAAGTTGCGGTATCCAACGAAGCTATTGTCAAGATTGAGGCTGAACTGAGCCGAGCCGAACAGCAATTGGCTGCTGAGTTGGCCAAAATCAACCGAACCGTGCACGTTGAGCCAGTGGTTGAGCCAGAGCACAACCCACGTAACCCTGGCACTCACCAAGGAGTATAAATTGCTCTTATGAACGTTATTTTATTTGCGAAACTTTAAATTAAGCTTAATTTGTTGTTGTCATTATATTAAATAGTAGATAATCATACATTCAAAGCTTTATTACATAATGACACACGCTCCTTCAATATAACAAAACAATCGATTCTATCCGTTAATGCACTCTTTAAGGGAAACATTTTGAATCATCAAGCTTGGACATCTTCCGGCTGCTGCTCAACAACTTGATCGCCATTTCCAATCGCGAGCAGATCGTCATTTTCGGTATTGGACCAATCAATGTACAATGGAGAATCAACACGCTTGGCATAAAGTCGTAACAGCGGATTGGTCATTCTGTTCTTCAACGAGAGAATCATCAATCGATAACATTTGTTGGTCCTTTGGTGGTCATGCTGGCCGTTGATAGTACGTCCACAGATGTCACATCCAATCCAGTGATTATTCCGCCAAATGACCACCTCCACCGAAGCAAACACAACTGGAGAGAGTGACTCGAAATCACGGTGAGAACGCTTTGAGCTGACCAATTCGAGAATCTTAATTTGAGGTAACGAAATTCGCAGTTGAGCTTCTTCTTGTTCATCACCCTCGACTCGTTGCACCAAGGCAAATGGATCAACAGGGAGATCCCTGAAGCTGATGAACAACTTGAGGTGAGTCAACTGTGTGAGTGAACACAAATTGCTCACCACCTGAGTGAAGGTGATCTGAGCTGACCAGATCATTTCGAGCATAGTCAAGGAAGTGTAACGATAACACAGTTCGCTCAACTGCTCAACACTTTCAAAGTACAAATGCCAATAAAGTTGAGCCACTTTTGTGGTGAATTTGAGCTTGGGACTGAGCACAAGTTGCATTGGATCATCTACAGCTTCTAAATAACTTCCCAAGCCAATATAGCGCAATTGTGTGCTGTCGAATCGTTGCACAATGTCACAAATCAAATCATCACCAACATAAATTCCAAGTAAAAGTTTGACCACTTTGAGTTTGCCAATAAAGGAATAACACTCCACGGGAAAGATGTACTCGTCTTGTCCATCACCATCAATGTCCAGAGTTAGTTGCTGTAGAGTGGTTTGTTGATTGATGGTTCGTAGAAGAGTGTCGACAGGGTGATGCTCAAGAAGGTCCGCGTGTCTATCGTCTACTTCCAAGGTTCGAAGCCATAGTTTGAGAGTGTTCAGTGATGACCAACAAGAAGATCAATCACCACATTTAGTTCATCTTCAGTGCATCGTGGATGAATCACAACGAGATTGTCGACGTTCGGGAACAGATTGGTCAAATATGCGACCAGTTGACCTGAAAGATGTGCATTGCGGAAACGAGACATTTCGGTAAAGGCTTCTGCATGGCCGCTAAGAGAGGTGGGGTAGAGAATGTCAAAGAATCCTTGTGATTCATCATCACCATTCGATAGAAACTCGTCGAATGAAGTGTTTTGTTTCGATTCGTTTTGTGGCAGTAGGCATGACAACCTAAAAGAGGATTCGCGTTCGAGTACAGGAAGATCGTAATATGGATAACGGCCATCGAAGGATATGTTCAAGTTGGTGTTGAATGGAATTTCGAAATTTGTTTCATCCAGTGGTCCGAGAATTAGCACCAAAAGACGACGTCGAGCACACGCACTCGGGAGAAGGGTTGCCCAACGGGGACAAACGCGATCGAGGCGAAGTAGATCGGAGAGTGGCATTCGGTCAAAGATGAGCAGCAGACAGTCGTCGGGCAATGTATTCACGTGCACACACATCGTGGCACAAATGTGCAAGGGGAAAGTGGGGTTCGAGACAAAAGAAGCAACAAAATGAAACGAGAGCAACAGAACAGAGCTGCATCTCAAAGTGAAAATAACCAATTGTAAAGTTTACAGTAAACGCCGTCCTCACAGGTTGACCGAACTCGTGACAAAACAGAGAGCGAGCGGCGCGTTCATAAAGCACATGTATTATATTCAAAAATATTCAAAAAGGCATTTCATAAACAAAATGCTTTAATTAAAATATACAAATACAAATGTTAATAATGGGCGGCACAACCCAACGCAAAAATGACTGTTGCTGCCATCTATCGTTCTGTAAAGCAAGCCAAAATAAGCACATTTCGTGGTTGTGTCGTTTTGCAGTGAAAAATTTGCGTGTTTGGCCTGTTTCGCAAATCATAATTTTGTATATTTTGGTCCTTTGAAGTATATTCTCCACTATAACTTTGCTTCTCTATTTTCAGAATATTCTGGTGCTGGACATTCTGGTGAGAGTGTACTAAATGATAACGTTGCATTATTTGTTTATGTTTATTTTTATACAGACCGAATATGGAGTCTAGCATCTATCTAGATCAAAGTGACTTCAAGCGACTGATGGATCAGTCTCCGAGTGGTGACTCATCATCATCATCGTTTACATATCAGCCCAACAGTGTAATGGACTTATTGGGACAGATGATTGTTCACAGCAATTTGATTCTCGATGTTGGTCAACTTTTGGCTCGACCGTCGATTGTGAAGTTGATTGATAAGTTTATCGATGGTTGCATGGAAGGCGACTCATCGTCGTTCAAGAAGAACGCTACCAAATCTGTGGACTATCGTAATCGTGGCAATCGTGAATTTGGACGACGAAATATGACTCAAGCTGCTTATCTCTACACAATGGCTATTGTTTATGCTCCGAATGTGGCAGAGAACGATTATGTTCCTAAAGGTAATGTCCCAGAAGAATTGTCCTTGGCTTTTGGTAATCGTTCGGCGGTGTTCTTCGAACTTGGTCAACACGGAGCCTGTCTGGAGGACATTGAGCACTCACTGGCCACTGGTTATCCTCGCTCTAAACTATCCAAACTATTGCTTCGTAAGATTGAATGTTTGATTGGCTTGACTCGATTTGGTGCTGCGAAGAGCGCTTGGGAACATTTTGTTGAAACAATCGGAACTGAAGCGAGCGATGTACGAGCTCTCAAGATTCGTCTTCAACTACTCGACATTAAGAAAGACGATGGTGATAATCAAAACAAACAAGACAAACAAATGTCGCTTCCCTCAACCAATTCTATGATTCCTGTGATTGACTATTTGCAACGAACTGGACGCTACAAACCGTCGACTGATTTGGCTGCACTTTCGGCCAAACTCGAACCTCGATTCTCGGCCTCAAAGGGAAGACACCTTGTGGCTAGCGTGGACATTGAACCAGGCGATATTCTTATGGTGGAGTCTCCTTACTCGAGTACACTTAAAGCGGGATATGACTTTCACTATTGTCATCATTGTTGCCGAAGATTGGAAAATGATTTCAAACCGAAAATTGGTGATGTTCAAGGTATTTGTGTGTTTATTTAATATTCGATAATCGTTTGATTCTCCTTGTCAGGTCAACTGTGCATCAACGGTGCCCTTGTGCCCTGCACCTCCTGCACCCGTGTTCTGTACTGTTCGACTGTCTGTCGAACCGAGTCCTGGCATCTCTATCACCAGTTCGAATGTGCCCTACAGCCCGTGCTGTGTCAACTAGCCCGTGAACCTCACACTTTGGATGGTAACCTTGCCCTGCGAATACTTCTTTCCACTGGACTCGATGTCACCCAAAAAGTCGCCACTCGAAATAAAAAAGAAGAATACGAACAATCGATTCCTGTATTTGGTTTTGATGCAGAATCCGATTACGAGCAAGTGTACCGACTGGTGAATCATCGAGAGAAGGTATCTCCATACGAACTTGGCGCCTGTGTCAACATTGCGGCCATACTTGTGCAGCTCACCAAAAAGTGTGCCTTTGTGCGCACAGCCGAACAGGCCAAACTTGCTGGAACGATTCTGTTGCGTCATCTACTGCAGCTGCACGTTACTACGCACGCAATTCCGAGCTCGAAGCGCACTGAAAGGTGCTCATTTAATGGCTTTGACATTGCTTCGGGCGTCTATCCGATCACATCGTGTCTGTTGAATCACTCGTGTGAGCCAAACACCGGGCCCACTTGGTATCACGGAACACTGATGGTTCAACGTGCTTCAAGTCGAATTGTGGCCGGAACGGAAGTGACCGCGAGCTATGGAGCTAGGTTTGAACTAGAGGACCGAGCCGAACGACAGAAGACTCTTCTCGATCAGTATCGTTTTGTGTGTGACTGCTCGAGATGTGTTCTCGAGGGACGTGATGGACTCGATGGAAAGTATTTGCCCATTGGTTGTCAAAAGTGTGGGTAAGTGTTGAGGGCTCTTTAGGTTCTAATGGATTAATGTTCTGTCTTATTTACAGTTGTGCATTAACCCGCGAATCGTCATCATCCATCACATTTCACTGTCCCCGTTCGTCTTGTGCCTCCACCATGAAACTGTCCGATATGAAACGAGCCTACACTCAATTTGAGTCTCAATTGACCACTTTGAGCAATTTGGTGGAATCTCACCAGCGGCTTGGTGGCTCTGGAGGATTTTGTACTTTAGCCCAATTTGCCGAATGGGAGCGTCAACTGGCGGCACTGTCGAGTGTGAAGGGAATGCGAAACTATCACAAACTGGGCATACTCTACAATGTGTTGGCTGATCATTATGAACACTCGATCTATCCGGGCACAGCTCGCAAGGCTCGACTCGCTTTTGAACGATTTTGTCAGATCAAAGAAGTGGCCGGTGGCATTTCACCCTACCTGTATCGGCACATTGTCCGACTGGTTAAACTGTGCGCTGATGAGCGAATTTATCCGGATTTTAAGGCTCGAGACAAGCAAGACCATCGACGAGTGCTGAAACGTGCCATTGAAATTTTGCGACTATTCTCACTTGCCGATCTTCAACAAGACAATGGACCGGATCTGCTGGTGGATGATGCCACTTTTCTGTGGGACAAACATCGACAGTTGGTCAAGACTCTCGATGGTTTGAAATAGTGAAGATTTGATTTTGATATTTTAATCTTTATTTACTATATATCATATGATCATATATTGTATTGTACTTTCTAACATTAAATCGGGGTTTGGGCCACTTTTTTTTTACCCGTGACTCAAAAAGTTTGGAGTCTTCTGAGATTGGTGGTAATTTGAGCTTTCTTATACCGTGGACGATGATGTTGATCATCTTTTGGCACGGGGTTTTCAACTTTTCTACTTTGTTAAATCAGGCCATCTACATCGCACGCACCATCACAAAAATCACGGGCAATTGAGTCCATCCACGTGTAACGATGATCCAAAGGAATACATAGTCCATCAAGGGAGAGTATTCTCCGGGCGATTAGCCAGCTTCCATGCTTCATCCAGCAAGCTTTTCATCGACCTAATCGGGGATCATTTGGATGATTTCTTGTGGCATCAACCAATTCAATAGTTTCATTTTTTCATCAAATTGATTTGATCGATCAAATTGATCATGTGCTCGGGGTTGAGCATTTGATTGTGAATGTTAGCATAATTTGTGCCGATTCATCTATAAATTGTTTTATCGTGAGCAATCGTTTTATATGCACTCTCTAGATCATTATTGAGAGATTTCTTGTTTGAATTCAATTTGATCATTGTTTGTCATGTTAACAATTAATACCAAATTGAATTATTCTACAAACTATTTATCATTCAAATAATACTTCCACTAAAGCATTTAAGCATGTTGATATTTTTTACAGTGGGCAAAATGCTTTTTGGATTATTTCGCTATCTCCTTCTTCATCTTCATGATTCACTTTGTTTATGCAAACTAAATACTAAAATGCTAAAAACAAGATGTAAATAAAGTGTAAAATTAGGTTTAGATCAAATAAAAGATTTATTGCAAAAAAATTGAAAACAGAAAATAAAATCGTGTACAAATCAAATAAATTGTGTGCAAAGTATTAACATTTTTGTGACTATAGGAGGAGTAGCTTTAAGGTACAATTAAAGATAATAATTTACGTATTTGTGAGAATAATAGTAAAAATAAAAATGGTGAAGAATAAATAATAGAATATTTGGCTTGAGGGAGAGAAGAGGAGAACCAGTGGAGAATGATGAGATGAAGGCCGACAGGATTAAGCGCTAATCTTGCTTCCGTAAAAATCGTTAAAATCGAGTCTAGAAGAATTTGAGAATTTAATTGTGAATATGAATTTAAATATTTGGAACTCACCTCGCCACAAACGGATACATCATGTGGTACTGTCCACAATTGTCCGAGTAGATCTTCTCGAGCAACTTGGCCACCAGTGAGTCAAACTCACCGTTCGCCTTCTCCACAATTTCTCGCAACTTTTCGTGCAACTGTGAGTCTAAAGTGGACTTCGATTCGGGTGCATCGTTCAGACTGTCACGTGACTTGGAGTCCATCGTTGAGTAGGGATTGTGAGTCTGGGAACGGCCAAAGATACAACTGCTCTCCATCATTGAAGTGTCCGGATCGTTTGATTCCTAAGAAAAACAATCAAATTAACCCCAAAAAGATTCAAAGTACCGACTTACCTTGAGCGCATGTGACAACTCAATACACAACATGAATATCTTGATAATAATCGAAGTAATCTCGAGACTGGTGAGAGAGCTACTCGAAAAACATCGTTCGATAAACTTTTCATGACACTCAATGACCGAGTCGAGACTCGTGCCCCGTTTGGGATTCAACTGTGAGATGAACTGTCCACAGAGCGGCTCAATCACCTCAAGCGCATAAAAGTAATGAAAGTTTCGTACAAATGCAATCATTTTGTAGCGTAACACGAAGGCCTTCTTGTGAACATTCTTGAAGGCGCTCACCAGATTTCGTACAGAATCTTCCGGTTCGAGTCCATCCTTCGCTGCACTCTTGGCCAACAGATCACACTGCTTCAACTGAACATTGAGAACATTATTGTTCTTCCAGGTGTCCTCCAGTTCCATTTCGGCATATCGACACAGAAAGACATAGCGAAACATGAGCTGATAGCAGACAGTTGACTTTGGGGTAAAGATGAGCGACAGTGGAAAGGGAACATCAAATTTGAGCGCTAAAGATTCGTAACAGTACAGTTTGGCGTTCTTGTTGGCTTCCTCCTGGTGATCGTCTTCATCGTCATCGGATTCCTCCTTGAGAAAGTTCAACGAATTTGACGATGCACAATCAAGATCCATCGAATCGAGTGGTTTCATAATTTTGATCATCTGCTCGAGGAAAGACTTGCCCGTAAACTCAACATGAAGACCACCATTCTTCAGTAGGGACGCGTCGCTGGCTGCCACCGAATTGCCCACTGCCTTGCCCATCATTGAGTCGAGTCGATGGTGCACCACCGAATCGGTTCGCTTGCATCCTAAGTCCTTCTCGGCAAAATTGATAAAGTGCACAATGAAATCGCCCTTCGCCAACAGTAGATAGTGTTTCACTGCATTGAAAGTCGCCACCAATTGAGAGTCGTGCATCAGAAGGTGCAACAACTGAGACGATGCCTCTTGATAAGCGGCTCTAATCGGTTGACCATAAGTGGACTCATCATCGAAACTGTAGACAATCTCTTCGGGCTTGGGCGTAAAGGTCACAGGACCAAAAGAATCGGACATTTCATTAGAATTTGAACTCATAAATGAGGTCGACTCTTGGAGCACCACATCGGGCAAAGTAGGATCTTCAGTAATTTGCATCGAGGCCACACCGCGCAGAAGATCATCGAATGAATAGTTGGATTCCATCATTTCCATCCTGGCAGCCTGATACTGTGCATGACGATGATGCTGATCGTTTAGATGCAAAGGAGGCGGAAAGGGCACCCTCGAACTCTTCTTTACAAACAGAGCTTTGGCTTTATTAATAATGGACACATACTTGCCCGTCTTGTAGATCATCTTTTCGTATTTCTCCAAGAAAGTGGGCGTCTTGAAGGAGTTGATCCGGTAGCGCAAGTCCCAATATTTGACGCCAAACTTTCCAAAATCGTCATCAAACTCATCGTCATCATCGTCGGAATCGAAGATACTGTTGCCACGTCCACCACCGTGACCATGATCACCAGCAGAACCAGGAGCGGCACCAGCAGAAGTTCCCAGACAAAAGTGCCGAGTATCAACAATGAAGAACTCTTGTCGAGAGTCGGAAATCTGTCCGTAATAGATCCACATTTTGAGTATGTCAAAGTAGGGCTCTGAGGCACTTTTGGTCAGTGCGAGAAGCAGCTCCAGGGCCTTGTTGTCCATGGCTTGGATCGATTTGGCCTTCTCGTGCAGCACTGTCAGCACTCGTCCGCCAATGAACATGTTCTGAAATGTAAATAAAGACATTACCTACTTCAACAACAAACGATTATACTTACCGAGTACAAATGTTTAGACAGTTCGGCCAACAGTTTGAAAGTAGTAAAGTACGGCTTGAGCATGTAGAACATCTTCTGTAGGGAAAGTTCCTCCTGCAGCATCAACTCCTCCATCTCTCCGACCAACATGTTGTAGTCGAACAGGTGACGCTGCATAGCCGCGACCAGTGCCTGGTTCACCTGACCATACACCCTCGACTCGACATAGGCCACTATGGACGAGTAGCAGGGCGGTATAACGAGGATCTGATTGGTGATGGCAACCAGATGCCGATCAGTAGACGGGTCGAGGGTCAAGTTGTATCGTGGCGGAACATTCGACTGCTGAAGACGAATATATTTGCCCTCAATGCCAATGAGAACGTACAACAGATCACGCAAAAGTAGTTGCTCCTGCTCGCTCACGGTGGACACATCGCCAAGATGACCGAAACTGTCGTTCTCTTTAGGCCAAGGGCACGGGTGAAAGTCACGTGACAAATAAGATGGGAGTCTCTTGTGGCCCAAAGGAAGAGGATTCGGTTTAGGTTGGAGAGACAGTCCAGCCAGGCTTTCGGCAGTACGCGATACCTCTGGGTCCGCTTCGTAGTGCATCTTGTTTAGGTCCACTGGTGGATAGACAAGTGATGCTAGTTTCGGTTGGGGTAGACTATTTGGCACAACAGTCAAAAAGCGCTAGGTGATGTAGGCTCAGACTTTTGCGGTATGACGAGAAATGATGAAAACGGTGGGAGGAGAAAGAGGAGGACTGATGGTGCGGTTAACGTGAACGGTGACGACTCAGAGAACTAGACCAAGTAACCAACCTAAGAAAACAACAACACACAATGACTGAGCAAAATCGATTTCTCCCTATAACACAGTCTTACCTTGTAATAGAAGATTAGTCTGCGATTTGTGATTTAGACAGATCGGTGCGCGATGACGAGATCTGGAGGAGGAGGAGGAGAGTCGAGGCGGAGTTTGAGACTTGTGGTACAGCACGTGAGGGTGAGGATAGCACAGGTCGAGGTATTGGCAGCTTGTACAAATGGCATCGAGGTTCGAGTAGAAATTGTTTAGTCTTTCGTGTAAGAGTGAGAAGAGAAAGAGAAATCATACGTAACGTTAACAAATCGAATTCGAAAACAAAACAAACCTTCGTGTCCTCTCGTGTATTCGAAACTATTACGCAGAACGCGAAATAGACTTTATGAAGTGACCATTTAATGTCACCATTAGAATTTTGAATGAACATTGTAGAATAAATGAATGTTGATGCAACTATTCTCGATATTGCGGTCAAATGGAGTAAGTAACCTTAGTTTGGAGATTGTGTGGA
Organism: Rhizoglyphus robini; assembly: GCA_023373905.1. NCBI lineage: Eukaryota > Metazoa > Arthropoda > Arachnida > Sarcoptiformes > Acaridae > Rhizoglyphus > Rhizoglyphus robini. The sequence goes on from JAKIJQ010000010.1 coordinate 2,580,710, forward strand.
TTACAAATCATTTTATTGCAAATAATAGATCGATTTAATCTTGATAATAAATTGGCTATTATCAAAACTGATATCTTGATGATTGTAAATACGCATTGTTTCAAAGTTCAGTTTTAGCCATTTGTCATGTGAAATTGACATTATACAGTTAAAGTTGAATTACTGTGACTAGAGTCGCGCTGGTAGTTTATTCATTTCACAGGTCAAACTGACTTTAGTGTCGAAATGGTTGTACTCAAAGTTGTTGTAGTCGTTCGCATGTTTCACTCACAAATCATTTCGCTCTGGTAGTTTGTTGTGTCTGTGTCTTTGCTCACGTGTGCCTCTCTGTGAAAGTCGTCTTCTCGCACATTTGTCTTGTCTTCTCAACTCGAGCCATACCACTTTTCTCACCTTGGTCTCTCACCACAATTCTCAAGTTTCGCTTTATCCCCCTCACTACTCTCCTCATCAGTCATGGCTCATACTCAAATGAAATATTGCATGGCCATTTTGGCATACATCAACTTTCTGGACATCGTTTTATGTCCTGATCCAATTTACCCAATAAATTTATTTTTCCCACTGCATTTTTATGAACATGAAGATACTTGGTGGGAGCGATGGCTTGTGCGTATTGCACTTGTACTCTTTTACCGCAATCTCCAGTTGTGCTATTGGCTTTATCGTTGGCTGAGGCGGAAGATAGTGAAACTCTATGAAAGAATTCGCGACAGGGAGATTGTGTTTCCTGGTTGGATAGAATGGACCCTCGATCAAGTCTTGGCCAGACGTAGGCTTGAACGCGATATACGCGAAATGGCCGAACGAGATGCTGCACTAGAAGCTGCTCGATTAGCAGCTGAAGAAGCTGATCGACAAGGTGCTGCTGGTGCAAATGTTGCAGAAGACCCTGTATAGAATGTGCCTCCAAATCGCCTCAACCCTGCGTTCGTCATCATCTCAAGCACATTCTCTGCTTTGAGCACGCCTGTACGCGTACATCTCGATTGTTTGTCTAATCTTATCTTATTACCTTATTAACCAATTGCTGTATATGAAGGATTTTAAAATAATAAACACGCTGTGATCTTGTATAATCTCATATTTTAAATTTAGTTGATTTATTTGTAACTTTATTTTAACTAGTTTGAACTGCGTAACTCGAGTTTGATTTATCGTGAGATTAGAAATTTACTTAAAGTTAGTCTTTATGTAAAGGTTAAACTATTGTAAGATTAGAATGGCGCTCAAGTCGATTTGTTTCAATTTGAACTATCACTCACAGGTCAAACCGACTAAAGTCGAAATGGGCGAACTCGCTTGAGTTTGCTTTGTCATTTATGTATCTCTATAACTCGTGAGTTTGTGAATTCACTTTTAAAAGTCTTTTCGTTATTGTCGCTTGTTGTTGTTCATCACCATCGCTCTTGTGCCTTTTTGTGAAGACTCCACTTTGGACACTCGATCTCATTACATTCAAGCGGTACTCGACTTTACAATCTCATTACATTCGTCTCTTTCAATTACCACTCCGCGGTATCACCTTTTCACTCTCAGTGTCATGGATCTAGTATTCAAGTGGATGATTTTGATTTTGGCGTGGAAATGTTTTAAATGGTATTACCTTTTAAGCCGTCCTCAAACCGACAAACCGGAAACTTTGAAGAGGACTCCCAAAGAAGAAGAAGACTACCAGGCTGAACTTTCTGACCAAGCGTGGGAACTTACGCTCGCTATGATATTGTATAATATCTTTCTACTCTATGAAGATCGTATGTTGGACTGGTCTAGAGCTTTCTGTGATTCTGTCTCTCGATGGTTCCATAATCGCTTCAATTGAGAAGATTGTGATCGAAACCAATTTGGATCGTCTCAACTAAATCACCATCATCTCAAGTTTATACATTCTCCGGTTTGATGTTTATGTATTGATATTATGTACTTTCTATACATATCTCAATGTTTGTCTAATCTTATTACCTAATTAACCAATTGGTGTATATATGAATGATTTTATAATAATAAACACCTTCGTGATCTTAACTCGACACTTTTGAAGTTGATCGTGTGTTTGTGGGTGAACATTCTGGCAAATCTTGTCTTATCTCATATCTTTTGATTGTATTACATTTATTGTTTTAATGTTCAATTTGAGTCATTAAAATTGACATTTCACAGTGGAAGTTGACTGATTTCACTGAGACTTTAGACTAAGTTTAGAGTGGCGCTGGTGGTTTCATCTATTCACTCACTTTCACAGGTCAAACTGACTTTTTACTGTCGAAATGGTTGCACTCGAAGTTGTTGTAATCGTTTGCATGTTTCACTCACAAGTCATTTCGCTCTGGTAGTTTGTTTTGTCTGTGTCTTTGCTCGTGTGTCTCTCGGTGAAAATCGTCTTCTCGCACATTTGTCTTGTCTTCTCAACTCGAGCCCTACTCGACCACTTTTCTCACCTTGGTCTCACCACAATCCTCAAGTTTCGCCTTATTCCCCCTCACCACTCTCCTCACCAGTCATGGCTCATACTCAAATGAAATATTTTATGGCCATTATTGCATACCTCAACTTTCTGGGCATCGTTTTATGTCCTGATGAAATTTACCGAAGGCGGTTATATAAATATGAAAAATATTGGTTTTACCCAGGGATTGTGTATCTTGGGCTCATTATTGGTGCTATTTTGTTTGCCATAATTCTCTTCGGGTTGGGCTCTCTATTTTTGGCTTGGCTTGTGGAGAAGATAGAGAGACACTATGGAAGAATTCGTGATGCTCAAGTACCTGCTGGACAAGGTGCTGCTGGTGATCGAAATATTGCAGAAGACGCTTTTTAGAATGTGCCTCCAAATCGCCTCAACCCTGCACTTCTTCATCATCTCAAGCACATTTTCTGGTTTGAGCGCGCCTGTGCGCACATTTGTCGATGTTTGTTTATATTCTTATCTTATTACTTAATTAACCAATTGCTGTATATGAATGATTTTATAATAGTAAACACGCTGTGATCTCATATTTTAAAGTTATTTTTATTTATTTATTATAATTTTATTTTAACGGTTTTGAACTTGGTAACTCGAGTTTGATTTATCGTGAGATTAGTCGTAAAATTCACTGTCAAAGTTAAACTATTGTAAGATTGCTAAACTTAGATAAGAGAGGCGCTCAAGTCGATTTGATTCAATTCGTAAGTTCAACTTTGCTTTCACAGGTCAAACCGAAAGTTAAAGTCGAAATGGCTGAACTCACCTGAGTTTGCTTTGTCATTTATGTTTCACTCGTGAGTGTTTGTGAAAAATTATTTCGTTATTGTTGCTTGTTGTCACCATCGCTCTTGTGCCTTTTTGTGAAGATTCCACTTTGGACACTCGATCGCATCACATTTAAGCCCTACTCGACTTTACGTTCATCTCTACATTCGTCTCTTTCAATTACCAGTCCGAGGTATCACCTTTTTCACACTCACAACCTTGTCAGTGTCATGGATCTACTCAAGTTGTTGATTGTGATTTTGGCGTTTAAATGTGTTAAATGGTATTATCTTCCTCAAACCGACAAACCGATGGCAACTGCGAAGATGAATCCCGAAGAAGAAGAAGGTGATCAGCAGGCAGACCTTTCTGGCCAAATGTGGAACATTATGATCGAAATGATATTGTATAAAATATATCTAATCTATGAAGATCGTATGTTGGGGTGGTGTCGAGCTTTCTGGGCATCTGTCTCTCGATGGTTCCACAATCACTTCAATTGATATGGTTGTGATCGAATCCAATTTGGATCGTCTCAACTCAATCTTCATCTCAAGTTTATACATTCTCCGGTTTGATGGTTATTTTATATTTTACATATGAATTGATTTTATTGTATCACTTTTCAAATTATTTACGTGCACTATTATTAAAGATTTTATTTACTTATTTGTAAATACACAAAGTATGTAACGTATCCCCAGGGTATAATAAAAGTTTATGCATTCCCAAGTTGATATATTTGAACTTATTTTGTCCTCGGTAATTTCACCGGAAAGTTGACGATTGTTGCAATACCGGTTGTGTTTGGTGAGCTTAATCGATATGGCCAAATAGGAAGAGTAAATAATACATTCGGATCATTTCGATATCGATCAATATATACTCTCATGTGATCCTGTATTCGAAATGTATTATTTATTGATTATATTTCAGGAAATGTAGTCATTTGCAGGATCTGAACTCCAATTAATAAATAATAATCATTTATAGTAATTTACTTTCAAAACTTTTTCAACAATTAAATAATTTAAAATCTTCAAATTTTGATTTATTTCAAACTTTATCAACTATAATTTTCAATATGAAAATGAAATGACATTTTCAAAAACTCATTTTCAGGCTTCAGTTCAATTCAGCAGTCGTTCTTGAAAATCATGAATTTATCAAATGTTTCAATGCAATTTTATCAATTTGTGTCCACTCCATTCGTGAGTCTCTATCAACTCGTATCCACTCCCATACTTCACCATTATCAATATCTCTATCATCAATGTGATCCACTACAGTTGAAGTTCACGCAAATTCAAGAATCATCATCATTGCACCATTGTTGTTATGGAATACTCGTAATTCTGTTCACTCTCCTTTATGGAATTGTCGGCTTTCAATATTACGCAATTGAATCATTTAAACCACAATGGTCCAACAGTTCATACATTTTCAGTCATCAAGTTGTACCAAGAGATGTGTGGCCTCAAATGGACATTGTTTTCCTGTTGGATACAGCAAACATTTTTGTAACTTTGTTTGTGCTGATCTACATTCGACCAATTGAGGATAGACTCAAGCTAACAATTGAAACAAACAGTAATGTCTGTTTAGGTCCAATTCCTGTTGGAAAGAATGAGTCGAACAAAATTCTGCTAAATCGCAAACAAATTAAGCGGACCTGTATTGGTTCACTTTGCGCGGTTTATGTATTTGCTCTGATTGTGTTTGGAGCTTTTGTTTTCGTTGTCGATCAGAATCGATTTGTGAATGGCTTTACAATACCATTTTGGATTGTACTGTTTCCACAGTTTTGTTTTTATATGGGTTTTAGTGAGTATATCAAAAGTTGAATCACAAATACGGAACTAATGTTTCAACTGTTTAGCTGTCTTTGGTCCTGTCATTTACATCACTCTCGCGAGTATCTACATTCAGACTATTCAGAAAAGTCACATTCACGAGCTGATGCAAAACAATGCGATTCTGCATAAGAAATCTAGTCACATAAAGCGTTCATGCTTACGCAAACATTTGCACATCAATCACAACATCACTCGACTATGTGAAAGTATTGCAGCATACGCAAATCGGTGTTCACCACTGCTCTCGATTATATTTCCAACATACTTTTCGATTCAGTGTTATCTCCTCTATGTAGACCTGTACATTGATTCGATTTCGTTCTTCATCAAACAGTTGTTTCTCTTTGTGATTATTGAGTACAATGTTTTCTTGATTATCTTTACACGACAGTGTGCAATGGTCACGAGAGAGAATCAAAGATTTGCGAAACTCAATCGTGAGTTCTATTTGAATTTGTTTGTAAAACGAGGAACGCATTTTGGAATGACAAGAGATATGTTGAAGGTATTTGGAGCTTTTCTCTATATTTTAAGTTTTTTATAACAAAGATTTTTTCAGGCTCAAACTCTACAGAGCGAGAAACGATTTAAAGCCTATTCTTTTCGAGTGTTTGGAAACTTTCGTATCACTTCCAAAACTTACATTCTGGTTAGTTTAATTTTTGCAACGCAATTTAAATTGAATTAACTCTTAGTTTGGATTTTCCCTGATTTTAGATTGTAACATACATCAGCTCGTTCTTTATGTTCATGTGCAAGAAACAATTTCATAGTTTTGAAAAATAATTTAACAAATCCAGCCATTGTAGTACACAACAACTTTATCATCATCCCCCATCGTTATAATTGACATATAATCTAATGTTATAAGCGTTCATTATGATAAAAAAAATATTAAATCTGTTTTGCCAAATTTTGCTGCTCATTTGTTGTTGTGTTGTGTTTCTAAACTCAATCTCACTGCACATGAGATATATTTTTAGGTTTAATTAATGACACGGAACTCGTATTTGGCTGTGCTTTTGTCACACAACACGCGTGATTTTGCGTGCATATAAATGTATTAGGCAAAATGCAAAATGACTTAAAGTTACACAACAATTTTACGTATACAGTCTAACCTGGGGTAGAAAAAATTTGGTGGAAAATGAAGTTGATTTGCGTTGCAATTGTATTTGTTGTTTTGTTTTCGGGTAAGAAAGCTCAATTTTGAATTCTAAAATTTTACAATTCCGATATTCAGACAATTCAGTAGAGAGTCGTACAACTCGTGACCTCTCGAAAAGCAGTCTCATCACCAAAGGTCGTGATCTAATTGGTCAAGCGGACGCAACTCAGGTGAAACTCGAAGCTCTGCACAAAACTGCTGATGCAGCAATCGTTCGGGCGGAAACCAACAAAATTCAAACTTTGATGCAGAAACTTGAACACGCTAATTCGGCGAGTGAAATTGCACAACTCGAAACGGAACTACAGAGCAACATGAAACTGCTGGAAGCAGAATTGGCCAAAGTGAATGGACACTTTCCCATGCTTGAGCACTCTATCGAGTCTGAAGTGTCTAAAGAAAAAAAAGTTTGAGTTCCAAATCAAATAATAAATTGTCAAATTATCATTATTTAATCAGTTTTCTTATTATTAAAATAAATCACATTCCAAGCGTTTCTCAACTTATTTCCATTATCATAACCATGACTAGTCATAATACCATCGAAATTATCTCGATTTACAATCTTTACTTTCTGATTGCAAAAACCAGGATGATTGATTCGTTGAATCTGTAACTTTTCTGCTAATGTTCCCGTTATGAAGACATCTTCAAGCAATATCGATGGCGAGTAATTCTGAATGGCTTCATCGAACAAAGGCCTTGCAATGTCCATTGTGAAAAGGTAAGCAGTACCTGTGATGAAGTCCGGGAATCGATTTGCTTCGAAAGAAGAAAGTGGGACATAATATTTGTCGTAAACATTTCGATGAGGTCTCCAGTTTTTGGCTAATTTTCCTACGATTGAGTTTGTGTGTTGAACGGAATTTGTAAAATTGACAATCGATTTCATGTTGACCAACATGTCGTCATCAACTTTCAAAATGAAAGGTATTTTTTGTTTCGTGATCCAGCAATCACTTTTTGACCAAACCCAACCCAACATTGAGATACTTTTCAGTGTTAGATTACGATAGTTATCAATAAAACTCGCTTGTAATATATCCGAATGCATACGATCTTCATCGAGTATTTGTTCTTGAATTTCCAACGAATTTGAAGAACCAAGAAGAAAGTATAATTTTACACCCAAATCTCTCGCAACTTTGCCCCAAGTTTCACGAATCGCCGAACGTGAATCGAAATTATTAACGGATGAGATGCATATTACTATCAAAGTTGGTTTGTTTGTAGAATATTCAGGACACAGCTCACAGCAAACATCTTCATCTTTATCGATGATCAAATCGATTGGAATCAGTTTTGAAGGAATTTGATTCAGTTGTCTTTTTGGAACAGGAACAATTTGTTGATTGATTGGTTGATTAACTTTTGTCAATGATAAACAAGAAATAGTGAATAATATTAATACGATCAAAAAGGTCAATAGTTTTCGGCGTTTATTATGAGATATCATCATTGTTTTGGGAACGAATAGCTTCATAATTACAAAAAACTGAAATATCATAAAATAAATTTACAAAACCTAAGACTCGATATTATGCAGAGATTATTACTGATCTACATTTCATTTTTAGTGTTTCAATTCCGAACGAAGCGGATGAGTCATAAAATGCATGATTTTATCAACAAACGCAAAATGCACCTCGTGTTAGTTCTAGTGTCATAAAAGCTGTGCAGAATTGTGTCAATTTGTATTGTATTTTGCGTTCACTCTGTTTGGCAGTGTGATCACGTTTTAGTTGTGAGTTCACATTACGTTCTTTCTTGTGGGCTACAGGTGGTACTTTTATATGCAGACTCTCACTGACAGGGACACTAATGCTGTGACGATGCTGATAAGGTAGGTTACTTACTTGTTGTGACATGTGCTGCAAACAGGTTGTGTTGTGATAACGTACGTCGTTATGGTACGGTTTAAGAGTCAGACATCCATGAACAAGTTTGGGTTTTAATGCTTTAGAAACAAATTGTAAGATATGTTTGATTTCATTTGATAAATGAGATGTGATGTTTGTGTGCTTATTTGAAATATGGTGATATGGCAGACATGTGCACAAGTGCGTTCATTTCAACTGTAGTCGTAATACAAAATAATAGTTTTATGACATTTTGCTGTAATAAAAACTTACTTTGACTAGGCATTGCAATGGAAAAGTGGAAAATTGGAAAATTTGGAAAATTTTCCAAAGTTTGGAAAATGGAAAATGTGGAAATTTTCCATTTTCCATTAATATTTTCCATTAACATTCAATCACTGAATGAGTCAATCTAAAAGGAATATATCCATGAAATAAACCTTATTGACTAATTGAAGGGTCAGGAATCCAATGGTGGTGACCATATTAAAATCCAAAAGGACCCTAGGGCCCTAGGTGGCGCTGGTGTAGCTGAAAGTACAAAACGAAGGCAGATTGCCCGGACTCGTTCCTTTTAGACAAATGCAAGGACGGGAAACTCAATAGTGGTGACCATATTAAAATCCAAAAGGACCCTAGGGCCCTAGGTGGCGCTGGTGTAGCTGAAAGTACGAAACGAAGGCAGATTGCCGGGACTCGTTCCTTTTAGACAAATGCAAGGACGGGAAACTCAATAGTGGTGACCATATTAAAATCCAAAAGGACCCTAGGGCCCTAGGTGGCGCTGGTGTAGCTGAAAGTACGAAACGAAGGCAGATTGCCGGGACTCGTTCCTTTTAGGCAAAGACGGGAAACTCAATGGTGGTGACCATATTAAAATCAAAATTTCATTTGCGCAACACTTTGAGCATTGACGTTTTGCAGGATGATTGCACGATTAGCTGATTGGGTAGATTATAGGCGATGGGTAAGATTTAGGCACATTAACCAAAATGCACAAAGATGAACCCACTGATAATATTTAGATTTGGTAATGTTGTCATTCAGAACAACATTTGTGTCAAAACTTAACACATACACAGAGACACATATAAACACAGAGTCGTTCATAAAGATCGATTCATAAAGAAATTTCACACAAATTCCTAAATCATTTCGTAATCAATTAATCAAATCAATACAACCTGTTTCATCGAAAGTTATGTTAATTACAAAGTATACAAACAGTAGTAATGTGTTGTGGCATCTAAATAATTTTTCTGAGTGGGTAATCAAAATGAAAAAACTCAAAAATTAAACTAACTATAAAATATTTAATCGAAAATGACATTATGTCTGTGCGAGTTTGCAAATCAAAGCAAAAGTTGTGCCAATTTTTTCTTTGAGTTTAGTCATTAATAGTTAGTTTCCAAATTGGGAAAATGATCGAGAAGACATGCTCAAATTCATAAGCGCTGATGCTATGATCAATTCTGTGATAGATTGTGCCATTAAGTTTGCAAGTCAAAACAGAAACAAGAGAAGTGAGTTTCTCTTTTCCAGCTGCTTTTTCAACTCGGATAAATTATTTCTCACACTGTGTCACAAGCTCAGTCAAGTGAATCAGTTTGCTAAGATCATGTACCATTTGCGTTCGGTTGAACGCAATTCGGCTGATCGAAATGGACTCCAGTAAGAGTCAAAACATGACAAATGTGTAATGCTAAAAATAATTCTTACTTGAGTTAATGCGACACAAACAATGTCACACAAAAAGTCATATTCAGGAGCTTCAACGATGTTTCACAGTGTTCACTGAAAAGTTCATAACTAAGAGCCCATCAATATGTCCATTTCTAAAGTGAAAATTCGCAAATGAGTGATATTGACCTACTAGTGCGGATTGATGTTGTGTCACTTGGAGACTAGATGATAAGCGCTACAATATTTTTTGTTTCCTTGAAGACAAATTGGATGAATTCAATCGATTGTCAGATCCGTCAATGAACAATATATTTGCGTTGGTTTCGGATGGTGCTTCAACTATGACTTGTTTTGGAAAGCTGTTATGTGCAGAATATCTTCATGTAAGACAACAAATGTGCTTCATTCACGAAGACTTGAATAATTGAAGACTTTGAAGTCTGAACTAAAGTTGACATGACATTATGGAACAAGAGACACTAGTCGATCGTTATTCTATTCAAATGTATACTTGAAAGCAAAATACAAAACATTAAAATTTAAGCAAAAATTCTCATCATTATAATCGAAATAATAGTACATTTACAAATTTTGAAAATAAATCAAAGTATACCAAAAATTAGTTTTTAGAAATGTCATTTGAAAATTGGTTATTCTTGAAGTAGTGCTTCAAGAAGATGATGCAATCCAAAGTGTCATCAGACATTCGGGTTCGAAACTTGGTAATAATTTGACCAGAATAACTAAAGTTTTGTTCCGCTTTGATAGATGAAGGTGGTACACTACTGATCATTTTATACAGCTTCATAATTCGTTCGGTCTTCTCGCCAGTGTCTTCATAATGACGCAATTCTCGGTTTAAGGTGGTTTGAGTGTTGATGACAATTGGTTTCGGTGTTTTCGCCTTCTTACGGGAAATTTCTATTTGCGCTTCAAGTCGACGTTTGAAGGATTTGTTGGGTGAAATGTTCACCTGACTTCCAGTAACATCATTTTGAGATTCGATCACATTCGGCTCTTTCAGTAGGTTGAAGATTTCATTTTGATTAGTTGTTTTGGTCAAATTTGCAAAATGATCCGAACGGTAGTCATTGTCATTCCAATAACAAGCCACATTACTCAATCGAGTCCTACGCTTTTCAATTTCAGTTAAAAGTTTCAAGTACAGATCATTGCTAAACTCGTTTCTAAGTTCACGAAGTTCTTCAAGGAGAAAATTGATGATAAGTTCTGCGTCATAAAGATCTGTTTCATCTTTACTAAGTTGGTTCACGGCATCATTGATTGGTTGAAGTACATTGAGCACTTCGTTCAGTGTGGCAGTCTCGCTTGGTGAAAGATGAAGATGGTACACGCCCAATTCCTCCAAGGCTTTGTAAGCACAATCCTTTATCTCAGTGAATCGCTTGAGCATCATAAACACTGAATTCCATCTAATTTTCATATCGGTTTTCAAATTTAATTCTTTTCCAAACTGAATTTTCGTAAACTTTCGAGTCTTGTCTTGTCTTTTTTGCACTTCTCTTGAGGTAAGTGACAATCTTGCGTATTTTCTGAATGAGTAGCTTGATCGATTGATTGTCTAGTTCACACTCGAATTCTGATGTCTCAATGATTTTCAATATTTCATCATCATCACCATCTTCATTTACATCATTGTCATCATCATTAGCATCATCATTGTCCCCATAATTGGCTTCATCGTTGACTTCAATTTCAGATTCGCCATTTGACTCATCCTCCTCATATTGATCTGCAAAGTCATCGATTGGTTTCTCTTTGTTGTACAGTGATTTGACAACAGCCAAATGGATAGCATGAATGAAGCAAAGTTGTTGCCTTATATGCGGATATTCTGTTCGCAAAAGTTTTCCAAGACAAGTCATTGTAGAAGCTCCATCGGAAACCAACGCGAATATGTTGTTCATTGATAGATTGAATTCGTCCAATTTGTTTTCTATCAAAAGTTTGATTGAAGCCGCATCACTATCGATTACACGAGTCATTCCGAGATTGAATGATTTGATGTGACTTTTGAGTGTGTAGTTGAGAAATTTTCGTTTGTCAACCGACTCCCACTCGTCAATTATAAGTGTAAATGAGAATCCTTTTGAAGTAATAGATCGTATCTGTTCCCTATAAACATCCTTGATCTTATCACAATATTCAAAGATCATGCTTCGAATTGTGTTCGCAGATAGTGGCAAGTGATAACCAGCAATTCCAAAAAGATCGTGCAAGTCTTCTGAAGTGGCCAACGTGTTCATTGGAATGTTTTTGAGGCAAACCAATCGTGACACTCGAGCAGCAAGAGAAATGTCCTTTGGGATGGTAGTGTTCACTTGTTTGTTCAAAGTATCGTCGAGATTTGTGTTGTGCTTAGTACGAACATGATAATTTAGACCAAATACTCCATTTGAAACATCAATTCCACCATGATTAGTGCACGATTTGCAATACGCTTTGCCGTCATTTCGTTGCTCAAAAAAATCCCAACACTGTAAAATCAAAAATAAATAATAATAATATGAAAACAAACAATAATCCATACTTTTGAACGCTTTGCACGCGTGTGTTCTTTTGCTCGAGCAAAATTAAAAGACATTTCAATGCGAATTGAACTCAAACTAGTGAAAATTGACAAATTATTGGTTAGACTTTAAGCATTCACAAGAAATGTGCAGAATACAACTTCTAGAGTGTGTCTTCACAGAGAAAAATGAAGCAAAATAGTACGATGCAGTTATCGCAAATGATGAACTCTTCTGCCTTTAACTTTGCTTTTCATTGTATAAAATTGGTTTTGTTTGTTATGAAATATTGCTTTCGATTCTCATTTCACTCAATGCAGCGTGGTCTTTGTTTTGAAAAGTACACTTTGTTGAATTATCGTAATTAGATTTATTGACAAATAAATAGATTAAGTATAAAACATAGAGATTATTATAAGAGTATAAGAACAGAGTATAAATGAAATAAACTCGGCAGACAACCACAGTAGGTAAAGCGCGGGAAAGTAAATAGCGTCAATAGACCTAATGGGGACAGAAGAGACAAGGTTAGCACTCACGGTAAAGTGTGACGGCAACTCGAGGACTTACGAGTAAATAAGCCTCAACCAGGTTCTGCTGTAGAGAGGCATTGTGATGCTTGGTGCTTTTATACTTTGTGATTGGCTATGTCCACCAAGGCAGTGGTGACAGTGGTGACACTCATCTAACGGTCACTTCTTGCTAGTTAACGCGTTCTTGTCATTGGTCGAACTAGTACTAGTCATGGCTAATACTTTCAACACACTTTCCACTTGCTGTGGTTTGGTTGCAATTTTGTTTTGAATTAACTTTTTATCTGTTCGAATTATTCAAATCAGACTATTATTTGGATTTTTACTTTTGAACTTTTGTTAATTCGTGATCTGTTTTATGAGTTTTTTGGTAATTATCTCAATACTTTATAAATGCACATTTTTTAAATTTTTTGTTTAATTATGATTATCATTAGTACCAAATAGTATACTAGGCCGTCATGCTTTCACGTAGTAGGAGGTATTTTATATACGGAACAAAACTGCTGACATTTGTGAGTGCAAATTATATGCAGAAGTGTTTCAAATGAACTTACTACTAAATGTACATCTTTATGGAATAATCTCAAATCAGTATAACACTATTTTTCTGAGACGAAAATGAACGAAGGATATGAACTCAACTCAACAGCTGACAACAAGCCATTGACGACTCAGTCATTGTAATAGCAAAACATTCAAATTACTTCTGTAAAGGGTATGAAGTACAAATGGTCATGAAAATTTTATTCAAATACATTTGAATAAAATCCAAATTGATTGATATCTCAAATCTTGATGTCAAACCTTTCAATTGCATTTTGTCCAACTTTTAATATAATCAATATTAAGTACACGTGTCATGCACAACATTAATATATTAAAAAATTATTATAATTGCTCAGTCTTCACGAGAAATTGTCGGCAAATTGATTGACCCCACTACTGTGCACTGCACATGAACGAATGAACACAACAAACTTGTCCGAATCGTCAACTTTTGACAATGTTTATCTGATTGGTGATCTTAAAGTTACAAAAATAAACTTTGGAGTCATTGTAAAATTCAAATCGCTGTCTGTTTTCAATTCATCTAATTGTGATTGCCAATGATTTTATCGTGAAAGTAGTTATTTTTGATTTTTTGATTGGTGATAAGATGAACCCGTTCAATTAAAAATTTTCCTGGCCGACCAAATATTTAATGGAGGATGAGATTCAACTATGATACCAAATTGTGAATCCACTATAACCGTCATGGGCCTACAATTGGTGTTCCGGGAGACATTTTCTAAATTGGACCATGCGGTACTTTGGAATTTTCCACAACCGTTAGGATCTTAATCCAAGTTTTTGCTAGTGGACCTAGAAGATTCCACATTGAAACGTAGAATCTCATTCTTTAAATGGTAGATCGGGTTGTTAGATAACAATTGAACAAATTAGAGTTACTCAAAACTGACACTTTATAACTATTTCAATATCAATAGAAAGTAAATTTTTAACATCTAAACTATCAAATGGGGAACTTTTGGTTCTATTAACTTAGAATCCCACTATTCAACTAGAAAATGTTTCTCAGTAAGCCAATTAGGGAATAAGATTCAACTACCCAATCAGGGAATTTTTCCGGAACATCAATTAAGTCATTTAGGAAGCCTCGTATCCGAAATTGTCGATTGAGTTCATTTTTATTTCCTACTGCCATCAGCGCCACCTAGGGCCCTAGGGTCCATATGTATCCAAAAATAGCATCCACCATGGTGATAAGATGTTGTTTTTAACAAATGATATTGAAGTCGAAATGCTTTAAAGTTCATCATCAAATGATGCCCAAATATGCAATGAATATCAAATTTCATGATGATATTAGACATTGTATAATAGACAACTTATCATTGATAAAGATGAACATAAATGTCGAAAACAAATTTTAGTCATTTTATGCTATCAAATTGATAGTTTGACTGAAGATCGCATTAATGGTAAATGGTCACCAACACTGAATTTCCCTTCCTCGTTTTGGTCTAAAAGCAGCCAATCCCGTCAATCAGCCATCGTTTCATACATCCACCAACACCAGCGCCACCTGGGGCCCTAGGGTCCGTCTGGATTCTAAAATGGTCACCAACACTGAATTTCCCGTCCTCGTTTTAGTCTAAAAACAGCCAATCCCGTCAATCAGCCATCGTTTCATACATCCACCAACACCAGCGCCACCTGGGGCCCTAGGGTCCGTCTGGATTCTAAAATGGTCACCAACACTGAATTTCCCGTCCTCGTTTTAGTCTAAAAGCAGCCAATCCCGTCAATCAGCCATCGTTTCATACATCCACCAACACCAGCGCCACCTGGGGCCCTAGGGTCCGTCTGGATTCTAAAATGGTCACCACCTCTTAATTTCCCGTACTCGTTTTTGCCTAAAAGCTATCAATCCCGGCAATCTACCATCATTTCACAAGTTTTCTGTAATCAGCGCCCCCTGGGGCCCTAGGGTTTTCTGTATCCAAAAATGGCCTTCACCATTGGATTCCTCGTCCTCGTTTTAGTCAATAGGACCTGTTTCCTTGAACTAGGATACTCATAACCTCCTTTTAATTGAATCTAAAAGTTTGGAAAATTTGGAAATTTCCAATGGAAAATGGAAAATTTTCCATATTTTCCATTTCCAAATGTTTGGAAAATTTTCCTTCCATTGCAATGCCTAACTTTGACTGATGAACTTGTGCATAGAGTTTAGTTTGATTAGAAAGAATTGAGCGTAATCCACACAATGATCAAAACATATTTGGAAATTTATTTGTGGACATTTAAATTGATTTTTAATTTTGTCCTTAATCAATTTATTGGATAAAAACAAGCAGAGAGTTTAATACATGAATGAACATGAAATAAATGATTTTACATTACAACAAATTATTTTGATGAGTTAATGATGCTGGTAGAATAGACCAAGGATGAACAAAAAATTCACATCGAAAGCAAAATATTCATTCACAGTGAATATTAAATCATAAATTATTTCAAAATAAACACAAATCAAAGAATTTATTTATTCACAAAACTGTGCACGAATATCTGACTTTTAATGTAAATTCGGATTTTCTCACATCAATTTTCAATCAGTTTCCAACTTCGAAGTAGGGCCCAGGGGATGGACACTAGATGGAAGAGAAAGGAAATGCGTTAAAGGTGTAGGATGGGTTTATTGAAATTATGAAGGGGAAGTTACAAACGGATTGGAACAGGGTCCCAGCAAACAAACCATGTCAACAGAGACAGAGAGCGATCAAATGTAGTATGGTACGACACAGATTTAAACTGATTGAGTAGAAGAGCCAAGCAGAGACGGTTCGATCAGTGACAGCAAGAGTAGGGAATGATGACGATCTGGACAAATCTGAATGCTCTCTCGAATGTTAATCTCGATCTGTCTGTTGCATCGAGCTTATTTACAGAAAGGGGCCATACTTTAATTACGTGATTACCCCCTAGTACCATGTGTGATCAATCCGTGATCAGGACCTGACACCCCACCCATACCCCCAAAATTTGATAATCATGAGACGAATTTTAAATGCGAATGCGTGATACTTTAACATTCACAATATAATATGGTTAGTAGTTTATGGCAACAAACTATTTACATGTATTTAGATTATTTCGATAAATAAAGATCCTGTGGTGCCTGTCCGAACCAGACGTAAACATCCTCTGTCGAACATTCACCCACCGTGTAACTGACAACAATTCATCGTAATGATCTGTACGTGCCTTGACGACAGCTTCCCACGATCGGACTCAGTCTAGATTAAACCAGTGCATTCCGATCTCACCGGAACGCATCCAGTCACTGACTCACTAACTATCAACACACGAACATCCTATGTAATGGCCAGTTGCTCATTGCAACCTGCCAGTTGGATTTGATCAGTCGAGCGAACAACACCTCGACTTCATGTATCAATCTCACTTGATGATTCAATAAAGCTCATTCGTTCAAACACTCTTCCGATTGGAAGTCAATGCATTAGTTGTGTGTAGTATTGCATCTCATATACTCGCACACACTACAATCCGATAATTCAAGATTCTTGGTTTTGTCTAAACTTTTAGACCCCCTTCCAAATATCCGTGATCAAAGCGTGATCACACCTTAGACACCTCCCATCCAGTAAGTTGATCACGTAATTAAAGTATGGCCCCAAAGGGGAAAAGAGGAATGTAATAACATTGTTGATACAAATCATAACATTAACGGCCATTGCATCCAATGCGAACGATGTCGCCCGATTGGGAACAGTCACGTAATTCTGGTGTTTGGTCGATTGGTAATGGTTTGGTGAAAGACGCCACTTCGGTAGCCTTCAATATGGATGCATCAGAGAGCATCATGATCAAATTGATAGACAAATGAACAAAAACTCACCTACAAAACAAATATAGAATGCCGCATGTTTAGTTCTTTAGATTAAAAGTAAAATATTTAAACAACAAAAATAAAACACAAAATAAATGTCATTAATGATTGTAATGCAAATAAAACCTTGTGCATTCTACCTGAGCATAATAAATCATAGAAACCTGTTGTTATGATTAGATTTTGAAATTATAAATTTGAGACAGTTTGATTGAATTTATGATTACAAAATTTTTAATACAATTGAATAATAAATTGTTGCAAAGATTTATCGTTATTTTATTTTATTTTTATTATGAACAAAAGAACAAACAGAACATCTCTAGACTAAAACATTTTAAATTCCTTTTCATTACAAAAAAACATTATTTTGATGATTATTATGTAGAGCAATGACGAACAGGAAATGCACATTGAAAGTCACGCATTCGTACACCGTGAATATTAAACCATAAATTCTTTGGAATAAATCCAATAAATTTATCTATTCACAAGACAGTGTACAAATGAGTCACTTTTAATGTAAATTCACATTTTTCACGACAATTTTCAAGTTTCCGGCTTTGTACCAACGGTGATCAGACGAAAATTTTACAAAAATATTTCTAACTTACTTTTACTTTTAGGAGCAGTTTTAACAGTTAAAATTTAACTTGATCATCATTGAACTCTAGCAGCAAAACAATTGATAAATTGAGACGAGCACTTTGTTCTTATATACTCAAATTGATAGACAAATGCACGAAAAGTCACCTACAAAACAAATTTAGAATATGTTTAGTTCTTTAGAGCCAAAGTAATGTTTGCATCATAAAAATCCAAAGCCCAAAAGGGGATATAATTGTGACTGTAATGCAAGAAGCATTGAGCATTCTACAGCAGTATAATAAATAATGGAAACATTTTATTACAACATCTGATTAGATTACGAAAACATGAATTTTAGTTTATCTAATTTATTATTACGAGATTATCACAACGATATAATAATTTGTTATAAAGGTCTATCGTAATTTTATTTTATTTCAGTTTTTAAAACAAAAGAACTGTAGAACATGTTTATGCTAAAACATTTTTGACTTCTTTGAACAGCGCGAAAAAAGCCGCCGAAGTTTCCTCTCCAGTTGCGCCAATCTGCGATGCAGGCAACTGAAATCCATAAGTTCCAGTGTCACGCAGCTCAGCAGTGTACGAATAGGTTGCTCCAACAGTTCCGTACGACCAATCGTGAGCTCCACCAGCGGCCGCATCTGTTTCGATTGTTGAATTAGGATTGTATACTAAATTTCAAAACTTTAAGACTTACATAACACGTTAGTAGATGTTCCGATGGTGTATCGAATGGTGGGAGAAACTACGTTCAGGGCAGCGACTGCGATTTTAGCAACTCGATTCTTTGGGTTTGATTTTAAAGTTAGTTAGTTCAAGTTTGTGATTTTACTTAAGAACTTACAATTTCAGTATCATCAGGCGTGAGCGAACTATCGAATCCCCATGGATAAAGCCAGTACTGTCCATACGAGTGCACAGCAACAAACGATTTGACTCGTCCAGCCAAATTATTCAGAATGTAATCTTGTTCAGCCTTGACTTCGGGTTCCGAGAAAGCAGAGTCCCCTCGATAGGTCTCAGCGCACGGATTAGTACTTGCACCAGAACCGCCCCATTGGTAACCGAAATTGCGGTTTGGATCTGCACCAATGCAGGTGGAGCCACTGTTTGGTCGACGAGTTTTACGCCAAAGTCGAGTCTGTTTGATATTTTATATAAGAAAAAAAATTCTGAAATATTTCAATTTCTCAAATTGAAAATTGTACATACACTTGTGTGAGTATATTCATAACCATCAGCATTCAACACAGGAACAATGTAGAAATCGAAATAGTTCAACAGTTCCACTACATCTGCATCCCCAGAATTGTACTTGTTGACCAACTGTTGGGCAAAGTAGGTGACAGTTGCAGGACTGATCCATTCACGGGCATGAATGCCACCTTCGATCCAAACCACGGGCTTTTGACTTGCCGCAGAATTGGCGCCAATTCTCACTGCAACCAGCGTCCGTCCCTCGTACGATGTTCCAAGAGTGATTTTAGCGGCAATTGCTGAATTCTGTTGAACTAGTGCATCAACAAGGGCAACATGAGAATCGAATCTCTGATATGAATTCCAGAAACCAGCCACCGCTTCAGTGTCTCGAGTAGTCTGACTGAATGGAACTGCACGCTTCTGTTGGGCACGTTCATTTTCAATCAACTTTTCCACATCAGGAATGACCAATTCGTGTTGAATTGAGTTTTCATTGAACAGTTTCAACAGTTTCTGTTTGTTCTGGGGAGTGAGCATTACATCAGCAAATCGGTTCACCTGATCTGGTTCACGCCAGTAATCGACCTCATCTTCAAGATTATGCAGCAACTCCAATTGAGCCACGCTGTTTGGCATCAATCGATAAACCGAATGATTGAAGTAGTGTTGGAGAGAGTCGGCAGAGGAAAATGTGGTTGCCAACCACAAGATGGCAACTGCAGCTTGCAAACAGTTCTTCATTTTTGGCGTGTTTGTTTGATCAGAAAAATGGGAACGATCAATTTTCACCTTCAACTTATATATCAACTTTGGGTGTGGATTACAAAGTTAGAAAGCATTGAATTCAATTGAAATGGGTGAGTGCCTTTATTGCCCCTCAACTGGTTACATTGGTAATTGAGATGCAACGGAGAGTGTCCCGAGATAGCAACAACGCATCAAGGATCAATTACTGGAAGGTATGTCACAAAGTCAAACATCAAACTTGTTGCCAAGTGTTGTAAATTACTCATCATCAACTCTTAATTGTGAGTTGACCTCAATTGAAATCATTATAATTTTATTGCATACATTTGCATTTTGTCTATCGTCAATTTGTGTTAAAAGATACAACTTATTTACTTCTAACTTATCAACCAATTGGTAATGAAATTGTAGCTTCCTTTACCTCTTTAGCCAGTGCAATGAACGCGGCAGTTGTCTCCTTTCCAGTGGGCACAATCTGATCGGGTGGTAATATGAATCCATTCGGATCATCCGAACTTGGTCTCAGCTCGACTGTGTAGCTGTACTTGATTTTGGCTTCACCATAGGCCCAATCGTCGGAGCAACCAGAAGCTGGATCTGTGTAATTCAGAATGTACAAAGACAAACAGTCATTTTAAGTCACTTACACAAATCTGCAGATTGTTTCACTATGTAGTGAGTGTTTGGTGAGACTTGATTCAGGGCGGCAACTGCTATTTTACCAACACGAGCCTAGGGTAAGAAATGCTTGAAAACTTTCTTCTTTAAGAAGAAAAAGTTTCAAAAACTTACAAGTTCAGCAGCATCTGGAGAAGTTTTGTTAGCGTAGCCCTAGAAAATGATAAATTAGAATCTACTTTTAAACAAATTGTCCAAAAAATCCTACCCACGGATAGAGAAACAATTGTGAGTACGAATGAATTGCCAAGTATGCCTTGACTCGTCCTTTAAGTTTCTTCACAATCAAATCACTTTCCGCTCTAGTTTCAGCTTCCGAAAATGGCGCTCTCCCATGATAAGTTTCGCTGCACTGATCTGAATCGCCGTTTTCCCAATCGAGATTAAAGTTTCTATTCAGATCGGTACCAGCGCAATCTGCATTGTCGTTTGGTTTCCGATTTTTACGCCACAATCGATCTGATGAGTGTGTGAATGCATAACCATCAGCGTTGAGTACTGGGACAATGTAAAAGTCAAAGTACTTCAACAGTTGCACCACATCTTTGTTTCCTTTGTTGAATCTGTTCACAAGTTGTTGAGCGAAGAATGTTACAGTAGCAGGGGAGATCCATTCACGAGCGTGTATTCCTCCTTCAAAATAGATTACTGGCTTTTTGTTGGTCTGTTTCGCGCCTATTCGAAGCGCTACCAAGGGTCGACCTTCGTACGTTTTACCAAACTTAACTTTTGACACAATCTTGGGATTATCAGCGGCCAATTGATTGATAAAACTGAGAATGCGTTCAAACTTTTGGTATTTGGTCCAGAAACCAGCGATCGTTTCATGCTCGCCTGTGCTTTCCCAAACACGAACCGAAAGTTGATTTTGCTGTTCATCCTGTATCAACTTTTCAACACTCTCAATTGTCACATTGTAATCAAGTCCATTTACTCGGAACAACTGCAATAATCTTGATTTCTGGTCATGTGAAAGTAACAGATCAACAGTTTGGTTCACTTTGCTTGGTGGACGCCAGTAATCGATTTTCTATAATTTAAATTATAAAAAATAAGAATAATTACACTACAACAAACCTCATAATGCGAAAGTTCTTTAAGCAAGTCCAACTGTTTCAAGTTGGATGGCTTCAATCGGAAAACCGAGCGATCTTGATTCGATTTGCATTGAGCCAAGCAAATGGCAAACATCAAAATAGCAAAACCAGCAATCTTCATGATTTCAAAGCTTTGGAAATCAACTTATCACCAATAACTAATGAAACACATGTATCAAATCTCGCATTTAAACACAATTTGAATCGATTAATCAAAATTAAATAATGATAAGCCTTGGAACAGCTAAAATAGTTGATGATTTCAAAACCAGGTAATAAACTTTTAATTAGATCTAACATAACAACAGATTTACGATATTAAACTATTTAGCTTTATTAAAAACAAACTCAGGTAGTAAAATGATTAGTAAGTAAGATGCAGTATATAACCAACTGGGTCTGAGTTTAAAAAGTGTTCATTTTAATTTTATAGCTCAACAGAATTAAGATCAGGCTAGTTTGGTTTTGTAATAAAATAATTTTTTAGTTTCAAAAATTAATTTGAATCAAACTTCAGCAAAATGACTGAGCAACGATCAATCTGAACTAGGCAATTGAAAAGCAAACAAAAAGTGTCCAAAGATAGCAACAACACATCAAAGATCAATTACCAAAAGGTATGCCACAATATCAAACAACATCGATATGATCTTGTTGTCAAGTGAGGGTTAACAATTGTAAATGAATCATCATCAACTCTTGTATGTGTTCTCTTTTGGTGATCTCAATCGAAATCGCAATTTGATTGTACATTTGCATTGCATCTATCGACAATTTCGACAATTGTGTTCATCTAACTTAACCAATTGATGGTGCGAGTGTCGCTTTCTTCACTTCTTTCGCCAGTGCAATAAACGCGGCAGTTGTCTCCTTTCCAGTAGGCACAATCTGATCGGGTGGTAATAGGAATCCAGCTGGGTCATCCGACCTTGGTCTCAATTCGATTGTGTAGCTGTACTTGATTTTGCCTTTACCATAAGCCCAATCGATGGCGGAACCATAAACTGGATCTACATGACCAATTCGAAATGTACATGAAGAAATTTTATGTAAATAGATATACAAAATCACTTACACAAATCTATAGATTTTTCCACTTTGTAGTGAGTGCTTGGCGAGACTTGATTCAAGGCGGCAATTGCTATTCTTCCAACCCGCACCTAGAATAAGTAATGTTTGAAAAAATAGAATAAAAATCGTACTCCTTTACAAGCTCAGCCGCATCTGGAGATGGCTCGTGAGTGTAGCCCTAGAAATGATAAATTAGCAATTTATCTTACAAATATTTACATAAATCCTACCCACGGATAGAGAAACAATTGTGAGTACGAATGCATTGCCAAGAATGCCTTGACTCGTCCTTTAAGTTTCTTCAAAATGAAATTACTTTCTGCTCTGGATTCGGCTTCCGAAAATGGCGCTCTCCCATGATAAAATCTGGCGCACGGTCTTGAATCGCCATTTTTCCATTCAAGATTAAAGTTTCGATTCAAATCTGTTCCTACGCAATTTGGATTGTCGTCGTTTGGTCGTCGATTTTTACGCCACAATCGATCTGTTGTGTGAGTGAATGCATAACCATCAGCGTTAAACACCGGAACAATGTAAAAGTCAAAGTACTTCAACAGTCGCACCACATCTTTGTCTCCTTTGTTGAATCTGTTCACAAGTTGTTGTGCAAAGAATGTTACAGTGGCAGGGGAGATCCATTCATTGGCGTGTATTCCTCCTTCAATGTAGATTACTGGCTTTTTGTTGGTCTGATTTGCGCCTATTCGAAGCGCTACCAAGGGTCGACCTTCGTACGTTTTACCAAACTTAACTTTTGACACAATCTTGGGATTGTCAGCGGTCAATTTCTTGATAAAACTGAGAATGCTTTCAAACGTTTGGTATTTGGTCCAGAAACCAGTGATTGATTCATGCTCGCCTGTGCTATTCCAAACTCGAGATGAAAGTTGATTTCGCTGTTCGTCTTTAATCAACTTTTCAACACTCGCAATTGTCAGATTATATTCAAGTCCATTCTTTCGGAACAAATACAACAATCTTGATTTCTGGTCATGTGACAGCATCAGGTCAACAGTTTGGTTCACTTGACTTGGTGGACGCCAGTAATCTATTTTCTACATAAATCATAAACAAAATCAATTACATTACATATCAATTCAAAACAGACCTCATGATCTGAAAGTTCTTTAAGCAAGTTCAATTGGATTGTTTCAATCGGTAAACCGAACGGTCTCGATTTGATTGAGCAGAGCATAAAGCTACAATGGCAAATAGCAAAATGGCTAAACCAGCGATCTTCAAGTTTCAAAGCTTCGAAGTTCAGCTTATGCTTAAGCCAAAACTCATATAAATTAAACTCTTAAATTTATGTATCATCTCATATTTAAATATTAAATTTAAATCGATCAATCGATATCAAATGATCATTCGACCTTGGAAAATTTAAAATGGTTTACGATTTCTAAACCAGGTAATAAACTTTTTATTTGATTTATTAACAGGACAACATGTTTACGACATTTAGTTATTTAGAACAGTGAAATGCAGACTAAAATTGTAAACCTAATCTAAACATTGCTTTAGTAAGCAACCAACTACGTAGATTTAGATTTTCAATATGTTCAGGTAATTTTCATAATCCACCAAATGTTTGCCATTAAACACAACAGTGCATGATGAACTTGTCATTAACAGACAGACTTACATAAAATCATTAATAATCTACAAATGCTTACATATAAAATAAATCTTGAAGAATTGGAACAACAGTTAAACTTAAGAATAGACTTTACATTGTGAGTTGTGGACCGATTAGAAGTTACTTTAGATTTAGTTGTTTATGACTGGATCTTAAATTTGTACTTTTCAGTCCGTTCATTCAATGCTACTGTATGCAACAATTATTAGCTCAATTAAACCAGGCTGACTATATAAAGTGTTTTGCAGTTCAATCCGCTCTGTTCATTAGTTGTAGTTTGTTGTCTAGTAAATCTTGCAAAATGGCTGAACTTTCGCCTGTTTATGCGCCTTTCTTCGGCGTAATTGGAGCTGCTTCTGCAATTGTGTTCAGTTCTCTTGGAGCCTCCTATGGCACCGCCAAGTCGGGCACCGGAATTGCAGCCATGGCCGTGATGCGACCTGAACTCATCATGAAGTCGATTATCCCCGTTGTGATGGCTGGAATTATTGCAATCTATGGACTGGTTGTGGCTGCTATCATTGCGAATAATTTGACTGAAGGTGGCACGGATGGTGGTTACAAACTGTTCAAGGGTTTCCTACATCTCGGTGCTGGACTGTCTGTTGGTCTGTCGGGACTGGCTGCTGGTTTCGCGATAGGCATTGTAGGTGATGCAGGAGTGCGTGGTACTGCACAACAACCGAGACTATTTGTGGGCATGATTCTCATTCTCATCTTTGCTGAGGTGCTCGGACTGTATGGACTCATTGTGGCACTGGTGCTGGCCACCAAGGCTTAAGCCAAGCACACTCAACAACGAAAGAATATATTTTATACATAATTTGCAAAAGTTATCGGTCATTCACACATTTGTGCCCAATGCAGATCAAGCCCAATCAGAAATATCCAAACCCCATCCATCCTCACAGCAATTCACAAATGTGCGAATGCTCGATAACTTTTGCAAGTTATGTATAGGATATATTCTTTTGCACAAACAAATTGTTCAATATATTATTCAATATTCAAGATATTTCGATGCAACAAATCATGTAATCTAGAATTTATATAAGCGAAAGTTGTTTTTTATAATAAAATGTTTTAGTAAAGCTTTAAAGCAAATTGGATTTGTTATTTATCAAAGGCTCATGTTTGAAATGTCCTTAAACTGTTTAGAAGTTTACGAAAAGGATTCTTTGTCGTTCAAGTCAAATTAGTTTGGATTTTGAATCAGTCAGATTTTTTTTTTACAAAAGTGGGTTTGTATTGAACCGAGCAATTGGTTTCAACAAAATGGCTACAATCTTCGACGATCGTGGTTTCATATTTGAAACTCACGTAATGAAAGTTTCATTATGAAACTCGTGTATCAAATCTCACGTTTAACACACAATTTGAATCGATTAATCGACATCGTATGAAATCAACCTTGGAATAGTTTATGATTTAATTAATTTTTTCTTACTTTAGAATGGATCAACATGACAACCAGTTTACGACATTTAGCTATTCAGTACAGTCAAACCAGAGCTAAGCAATAACTAAATCAAGATTATGGAAATGTTCATTTAATTTTCATAAAATCCATGCATGAGCAGAAAATATGATGAACTTCCCCTGGAGTAAAACAAACTTTCATACGAAGCAATATTTGAATTTTAGCTTTACTTTGTTTTATTTTGTCTTGCACTTTCAAAAATTTTGTTAAATCTTACAAGATGGTCGACCCCTATGAAGAGAATTGTCACGCACCGTTGTTGGGTGTAATGGGTACTATTTCCGCAATGGTTTTCAGTTCTCTTGGAGCGGCATATGGCACTACCAAGGCGGGCAGTGGAATTGCAGCCATGGCCGTGATGCGACCCGAACTCATCATGAAATCTTTCATTCCCGTTGTGATGGCTGGAATTATTGCAATCTATGGAATGGTGGTGGCTTCACTCATTGCTAGTAATTTGGATCATGGTGGTCCTGCATACAAACTATACAGGGGCTATCTTCATTTTGGTGCTGGTCTGTCGGTTGGTCTGTCTGGAATGGCTGCTGGTTTCGCCATAGGCATTGTAGGTGATGCAGGAGTGCGTGGTACTGCACAACAACCGAGACTATTTGTGGGCATGATTCTCATTCTCATCTTTGCTGAGGTGCTCGGACTGTATGGACTCATTGTGGCACTGTTACTGGTAACCAAGTAAGCGTAATTAACCGTACATTTAATGAATTTGACCTCTTAAAGTCAAATTGAGGATACAATCCTGTATATATACTTTGACTATTCGTTGAAATAAATAATTTAGGGTGCGTCCATTTTAATTTTCAAACTGAACTTGCACATTAGTGCTAAATAGAGCGAAAAATGCAAATTACAAAAGTCGCCATCTATTGAGCGAGTTGTGAGTTTCTTTGTTGTCAAGTCAGCTGATTCAAACGTGCTCACAGTTTTCGCGTGCTGTTTTGTGGTCAGGCTGATTTTTGTCTGCAACTTTACCCGAAACGAGATTTCCTTTGTCGCCACGAATCTCTCTACTCGTCACCATGTCCACCATATCGCCTCAATCAGCTCATGTGTCCGTATTGTTGTCCGAATTGCTTCAAGGAGAGAAGGAGAACACTCGTGTGTGGTTGCGAGCTGAGATGGATCGACTCGTGGACCCAATGCTCGATTCCATCTTCAACAGACTCAACAACAAGTTGGTGAACACGGATTTGGGTCGATTTGTTGGAAGCCGTACACAGTTGGTGGATCTTATCAAAACAGCCAATACTCAAACACATCAATCATCTTCTAACATTCGCCAACCATCAACACCATCAACTTCTGCCCTCTCAACAACCTTCAACCCGTCTTCCCTTCATTCACAGTCGATTAGTGAAATATACTCGGAAATATTGGCACAAGTAAAACGAGGTGAGTTGGTAGTGTAATAATAATAATAAAATTGACTGAATTTTGGTTGTTATTTATAGATTCGATGACATTGCAGAACGGGCAAGACACACCACAGGCGAATGGACAGATCCAAGATTGTGTCAAACAAGAGATCAAGGAGGAATACGAGGATGGTGAAATGATGCAGATTAAGAAAGAAGAGGAGGTGGAAGAGGAGGAAAATGAGCAGACTCAGGTTAACGACATCGACATTCATCGAATGGCTGAAGATAACGAAAGTGGTGATGAAGAAGATGATCAAGCGGAGTTTGACAATAATAATGGCGATGAAATGGAGGACAACCAAAATACAGAACCGTCTCAACTCGTCTCAAATGGTTATTATTTATTTATAGATTCGATGGCATTGCAGAACGGGCAAGACACACCACTGGCGAATGAACAGATTCAGGTTTGTGTCAAACAAGAGATCAAGGAGGAATTCGAGGATGCTGAAATGATGCAGATTAAGAAAGAAGAGGAGGTGGAAGAGGAGGAAAATGAGCAGACTCAGGTTAACGACATCGAAGGAATGGCTGAAGATAACGAAAGTGGTGATGAAGATGATCAAGGGGAGATTGAGATTGACGATGGTGATGAAATAGAGGACAACCAAAATGCAGAACCGTCTCAACCCGTAATAAACGAACCAATGGACACAACTTTGCCTCATCCCAAAAGACAATCACCAGTCATGAAGCAGTCGGCGAGATTTGCCAAACGAAAGCAAACTGACAACGAAGAACCGTCAAACCAAGTGAACAATGATGGCGGTGCTGGAGAAGGAACATCTCGACCAACCAAGCGACCACGACCATCTCGCTCTGCCACTTCGAATGATGCCAAAGAGAAGCAACTCATCACTGTCACTCTTCGATGTGATCAAGTGGGCTGTGAGAAGATGGTGGACAAGGACCAGTTCAACTCGCACATGTTGATGGAACATTCAATTCGCCAATGTCGATGTCCTGTCAAAGACTGTGCACAATCGTTCGATAACCGGTGAGTCCATTTGTTGCATTACTTCAACTGACTCTACTAATTCATTTTAGTGGTATTCTGTGTCAACACATCGGCCAGTCCCATCAGCACAGCAGTCCAATGAAATGTAACAAATGTGACAAAGAGTTCACTCTCTATCCACTACTGTCCAGTCACAGCCGAGACTATCACGAACTCAGCCACTTTCGATGTTCCTTTCCCAGCTGTGAATTCACGGGAGATTGCAGAAGGAAATTGTACACTCACTACAGGGAACACAAGCAGAAGAAGAAATGTCCACATTTGGGTTGTACGTATGAAACCTGGAGTATAAACCGCCTGACGACTCACCAACTAACCCATTTAAACAAAAACATCAAACCTTATCAATGCAAGTGGCCCCAGTGTGACTATGCCTCTCGTCGAAAGCACCACACAATGCAACACATTCTGAAAAAGCATTTTGTACAAGACCCAAGTTTGCCCTCGAATGGTGTCCCACTCGGTGATCCGAAAGACTATCTCGAGGTGGTGTAGTTGTTGCATTGTGAAAAGTAATGTTTTATTGTGTACTTTGTCATTTTTGTTGAATAAATCGATTAAGAATGTTTATTGTTGTGAGTGAGTGATTCTTTGTGTGATGAGTTCAACACATTCACAGGACAAACGGATGAATTCCTGAAAACAAGATTTACAAGAAGCTAATTATCAAAAGTTTTGCTTTCGATTCAGAATTCATATTTTTACTTTATGCCAAATCTGTTTCAAGGACGGAGAATGCAATTTTTAAATCGGATCAAAATGAGGCCTAGAAAGTAGTTCGAGACTAACAAATATAATTTCACCTTGTCATAAGAACTGGCATTAAAGGATAATGTTCTCTGATCAAGTCAAAATGGGCTCAAATCAATGCAAATCAATATAAAATACACGGGAAATTTCCATTCATGAAAAAATACGTGTATACGTTTTATCATTGAGTTGTCAATGGTTGTATGTGTGAGAATGCATCAAAGCCAAGTGCACTTGAACTAATCATATCTAATCACATGTCATGTAACACCATCGGCACTTCTCAAAAGGTCTAACAAGTTAATTTGTATCAAATATTGTGTGCACAAAGAATGTCTTTGTCTATTGGATTTTCATTTTCTCACAACCATTAATGAGATCAATTTTATTTTTATTTTTAATTTGTATTCATTGCCTCAAATGTTACTTTAGCGACAAAATGCAATCAATTTATTCAATAGTTGTGTTGCTTTTATCATTTACATCACTTCTACCCAATGAATGTGAAGCAATCTACTGTTGGCAATGTGATTCTATTGAATCTCCAGAATGTTCAAATCTACCAACCGGTCCCGTAACAAATCTCTCAACTTTGAATCCCAAATTGAAAGAAATGTACGTTCAATGTGAACCAACCCGAAAGGAGCCATTCACATTTTGTCGAAAGAACGTTCAAACACTGTACGACAACAGTGTGCGCATTGCCCGTTCTTGTGGTTACCAAAAAGATGAACAGAAAAACTGTTATTATACTAAACTGGGAGAAGTTAGCAGTCGAGTTTGTCAATGCTTCACGGATGGATGCAATTCAGCTGATTGGAGAACTGCTTCAATGTTCATCGTTGGACTTTCATTTATATTGAATCTATTTATGAATTTTTAATTAGAGAACAAACGCTATTTGAAAGATAACGTGAACTCAATGTGAACTTGAAAATACGAACAAATGGTACAAACTTTTATTGTTTTAGACAAATTTCGTTTTAAATGTGCCTTTCTGTTTTACTGAAAAGGTACAAATGAACAGCTGCGCTTGTTAACTTGCAAATGTAGATTACGTTAGTTAATTAGCCAAAATGTTAAAAATTTTCCATTAGCAAATGTGTTTCTCTCAATGTTACTGAATGAATAAAAATCGATTGTTTTAAAATATTGTTGTTTTAGCATTTGCATTTGCATTTGTATTGGTAGTTTGAATTTGAATTTAGCGAAATTGTCGAATTTGTCGAAAATGTTTGTACAAACTTTTGTATGTTTCCTGTTCTTAGGTATGTCTTGTATCGCATTTCTTTTATTTTTTCTAAATTCTAATTCTTGTAAGCATTTTTAGGAACTTTTGTCTGTATTTCATCTAAATTGTTTGACTCAAATGAATTTACAGATTTAAGTTTAAAAGTTAAAAGTTATTGTCCGTCTAGAGTTAAAAGACAAATAATTTCGTCAACCTGTCCACCATCTTACGTCATAGTGCCCTGTACCTGTACGGTGAACATCACTTCCTACAGTGGCTCCCCAGAGTTCTCGTGCATTCGATCCGATGACGGTTCGATTTATTTGGATCAAGTGTTTCAAGACTTGGCGAATTACCTCGACCAAAATGGTGAATCGAAACTGTATGGACGGCTCAATTTGGTCAACAGTAAAGTTACCTCTCTGAACCAGAGTGTCTTTCATGGCCTACAGTTTCGTTTCATCAATATTTATGAAAGTAACCTGACCACAATTGAGGACAGTACTTTTGAGGGAATGGCTGAAGCGGTGGTCTATTTGCGTATTCAAGGAAATCGATTGCGTAATGTGTTTGGATCTATAAGTCCACTCAAGAATTTAACTACGTTGTTGCTCAATTTGGGTACAGATTCGGTACAACAAATTCCGAGTTACACTTTTGTGGAAATGCCCAGACTGGAGCGGTTCATCTTTAGTGGAATTGCCAATACGATTGATTCGAATGCTTTTGTCAATTTGTCCTCATTGCGCTCGGTGAGAATCACAAATCAACTCAAAAGTATTGCTTCCGGTGCTTTCAACCTCAACTTTACAAATTCAACTTCTCAATTATCACTTGATTTATCGAATAACCAACTTGACGAAAGCAGTTTCGCCGAAAGATTTATTGAACCAAATCCAAATGTGAGCACAACACTCGATCTCACCTTCAATTGGGTTCGATATCTACCCGAAAGTATTTTCCGTTCATTCTTCGAAGCAAACAGTGACAATCAAATCATTTTGAACAATAATCGATTCGAGTGCGGTCGTTGTGATTCGTACTGGCTGGTGAACAGTAGTTTTGTGTTGCCTAGACAGCTGTCGGCTAACTGTTACATGGACAGTCAGTGGAATGTTTGGGATTATGACTGGAGTAATTGTGATGGAAACAACAGAACCAGCGACACAAATTCGAGTGATTCCCTGAAGCGGGCTTCGATTCTAGTTTTGATGTTACAATTCGTGTTTGTCTTTGTAATGATCGTTTAGGAAATAAATTTGACCATAGAGTTTGAAATATTTTTATTGTTATAATTAAGAGCCAGAAGTAATTACAAATTAAAACAAAAAATACAAATTGAAACTGAAAAAGTGAAACATATCCAAATCAAAGAACAGAATTCAGTACAACCGAGACAATTTAACAGATTTAGAGACAGTCGCTATGTCCCACATTGAACATCCAAGAACCTGTATGCAAAGACAGCAAACACTCACTCATGATTGGAGTAATTGTGAAGGAAACAACAGAACCAACGACACAAATTCGAGTAATTCGGTTGAACGAGCCTCGAATCGATGGCCCTCGATTTTAGTTTTGATGTTACAATTTTTGTTTGTCTATGTATTTGTCTAGGAAATAAATTTGAACATTAGCGATGTTTGAAATATTTTTATTTTTGTTATAATTAAGGGGAGAATCATGTATTACAAATTGAGACCAAAATACAAATTGAAACAGACAAAGTGAAACATATCGAAATCAAAGAACAGAACCCGTTTCACTCGAGACGACGACCAACCAGTTCTCGGTCCTCTCGAACATAATCGTTAGGATTGCGATCGTCGATAATGTTGAGACGACGCTGTTCCGCTTTGGTTTGTGGCAATTTGAAATGTTTGATGCGAACATGAACAATGACATTGCCACGTACCTCTGCAGAGTGATGACAGTTGGGCCATGTGCAGGTGAATGGCTTGATGCCGAGATGAATTCGTTCGTGGCGAGCCAAATCTTTGTCAGAAGGAAATGCTCGACCGCAACCTTCATACTTGCAAATATGTTTCTTGTTGTTTGAGGAGGCATCGACAGTTGAACTGGTTTTGCGTTTCTTCGAAGTACTCGGTTTAGATTGTGGTAGCTGTCGTTTGTGTCCAGAAGAAGTTGTTGGTTGATCGGCCGAGATTGTACTCTGTTGTTGAAACCATTCCTCATGCGAGACAGCCACCACTGGAGGATCATCGAACAGATGAACAATGTTATTGTTGGAACGAGCTTGACCACCACGTCGTCCACCGAGACAATTCCTGATTTCGTGAACTTTTGCACGGAGAACGCCAAATTGTTGATCAACCTGTGCCACAAGTTGCCGTTTCACTCGTTCACAGTCCACTTCGAGACGTTCCTCGAATCGATCCAGGAACGAGTGCAATCGGATGAGACGAGGCATGGTGAAACAGAAAGGGACAGAATTGTCAAGTCTTCAACAAACGAGAACTGCAGCAGTTCAACTGCTCGACCAGTGACAACAACAACTGACTAACTTTTCAGTCTCAAAACTATTTTCACTCTGTTTGGGTGGATATAGATGTAGTTGCACTTGCAGTTGCTATTTTTGCAGGACTGAGCAAAAGACTGTTTCTGCAAGAGATTGACTGTTGGTTTCAATTTTTCCTCTTCTCTAACATTTCGTGTTCCACCATGCTTCGTCTCACACGATTGCACACGTTCCTGGATCAATTCTCTGAGCGACTCGAAGTGGGTTGTGAACAAATGAAACGTCAACTCGTCTCTCAGGTTGATCAACAATTTGGTCTTTTGCGTACAAAAGTTTCCGAACTGAAAGTTCGTTTTGGTGGTGATCATGGCAAACGGGATGCTCTTCCTTTTGTCTATCTCGATGATCCTCAGGTGGAAACTGTCTCGTTGGACGATTGGAAGCAGCAAAATGGTGAATCTCTCAACGTTCCAGCAACAAGTTTTGGTGTTAAACGCAAATCTACTGTCAATCAATCTCTCACCACCAACAAACGACACAAAACGGGTGGATCGACCGCTGCTACTGCTCCGCGAAACATGTTGGTGTGCAAGTATGCAGGATGCGGCAAAGAATTTCGGTTTGATTCACATTTGGCTATTCACGAACGAATCCACTTGAACGTGAAACCATTCTCGTGCACCTGGGACAACTGTTCGTACAGCTCGGAGAAACGTGGTACTGTGCTCACTCACATTCGGTTGATTCACTTCAAACTGCCTCAATCCATCCAAGCCCAGCATCGTCTCAACATCGTCGATGATCGCAATCCAAATGATTTCATCGAGGTGGACGCCGACTTGGTGGCTCGACGACTCGAATGATTTGTGAAATTAGATTTACTTTCGATTACACTTTACTTTACTTGTTCGTATGTCACATTATCATGATGTCCTTTTAAATTTACTTTAATAATAAACACCATGTTCATTTGTATTTCAATTTTTCTTTTAAAATCCACCATTCTCTGAGTTTAATTGACATAACTTTTGACATTGATCAAGTAAGTAAATGTGAACCCCAGAAAATGTTCAGGACTCAGGTTTGTTCATTTCTCTACAATCGATTATTATAGGCCGATGATGGCAGAATATAATATTTTTCGTAACAAATACAAAATTTCATTTTACATTTACTTAAATACTATTGATTGATTGAAACGCTCACCCGAAATCTTCCACTCATAAATGAGTATAAAATCGGATAAACAAAACTAATTTTCCAAGAATTTTTCATTTTGATGTCCCAATTCTCATTTGTCTTTGTAATCGTAATCGTTTAGGAAAAGTGAGAATTAATAGGATTGAAATAATTTTATCGTAAACAGGCAAAATTAGACATTGGTAAATGTTGTACAATGACAATTAAGTTTGTTAATCGAAAATTTCATATAATCCTTTAGGAAAACAATAACACTTTCACTATTCTGTGTGATAATAATCAATTTTGCGTTAATTCGTGTTCATAAATTAAAGTACGGGATTTAACACAACAAAATATTTCAAATGCTTAAATCTGACACTTTTGTCTGTAGTGGTGTTTACAATCACAATCATTTGATAAATCGCGTAATTAATTTTGTGTCAACAATTCAGAACCGAATCTCGTTGTTTTATATCTTTCATAGAAACTTTTCCTTTGTCGACTTTATTTAAGTTAACGGTATTCGTGTAAAATGTAACAAAATGGCAAAAATATCTGTTCGGGCTACACATTTGTTTGGCTTGAAATGTGTTCAATCATTGTTATTTTCAATTGGCAATTATTCCTGAGTTAATCGAGTTAGTTAATGTTGACATTGATCGATGATCAATGATCAAGTACGTGTATACATTTATTAATATAAATGTGAAAGCCAGAAAATGTTCATAACTCGGATTCGTTGATTTATCGACAAACGATTATTATGTATCAATGTTGACAGTATAAAATATTTTTCAGGTCATTCTGGAAAAATTATATTTGTTTAAAGACTTTTGGATTGATGGGTCACTTACTCGAAATCTTCGACTCATGAACGAGTACACAATTGGATTGACAAAACTGCTCGCCATTGCCAACCAGTGACAGGCCATGTAGACGTACACCTGTGCATAGTACTGGGTCTCGGTGCAGAAACCTATCAAACCATTCTCCACCAAAAATTGATACACTTTTATCGGGGACCAACACAAACAGTACATTGACATGACCATCAGAATAATCTTGATTGACTGTGCAGCAGTAATATTTTGATCAAACAAACAAATATGTTGATTTTAGTCAATTTTTTAATTTTTCGAAATCTGATTAAATTCAACAAAATATAAATACCTTTGAATGATCATTATTGGTGGAATTAGTGTTTCGTAGAATTACTGGTGGATGACATGATAGATGATGATCACTTGTGCTATTGTTCAGTAATTTCATTTCAACAGTTTCATTATGCAAATCAGAACTCTGTAAATGTTTAAAAAATGTTGAAAATAATCCATTAATCAGCTCAAAATCAATTATTATTATTATTACGTGAGGTTGCGAACAACTGCTATTATTATTTTTCGATGCTTTCTTTCGTTGATGACATGTTTCTTGTGACATTTGCACATTCTGAAGTCTACAGACAATTGCCGAGTAAGTACACACGAGTACAATCAATGGAATTGCAAAAGTTAGAACAAAGTTTGTGCCATTGTAGATTCGCTTCTTTGTAGCACTCAATTCGTTGTCATAGCTACATTCGGAATAGACCGTCTCATTGTCCTCCATCATGAATTGTTTGACATAAGTGTGCTGGGTGAGAATGTACGAATAGAAACATCCAATTGACCAGATAAACACGAGTATACAGTGAGAATTACTTTGCAACCAGTGATGTCCATTCGAGAATGGATATAATGTAGCGGTAAATCTTTCTGTTCCAATGAGAGTGAGTGTGTTTGCTGTGACAAACACACTCAACAACTGGACGTACTGAGTGGTGGGACAGAGCCAGTCGGGAAAGACCCACTGGCCCAGCATAAAGTCAATATGCGTGAATGGAATGGACAGTACAGCAAAAATAATATCTGCCACCGCGAGGTTGATCAAATATTTGCGTAAATGCTGTCGAGGTAGTTTCCAATTGTTCAACTGAACCACAATTACAATCACATTGCCAGTCAGGGCAACAAATGTTGTCAAGGAGTACAAAAGAATAAGTAAACGCTGGACAGTTTTGGATGAAACGGTTTCTAAATGATCTGGATGGAAACATTCGTGAGATTGGTTCGACAAATTGTGATGTGATGTTTCGAGATAATGGTTTTCATTCATATTTTCATGAAATGTAATATTTATGTCATTCATAATTATGGGAGATTAGCTAAATTGTCAATATGAATCAGAGTACCAACGATATTCAAACACAAAATCATTAACTTTCTTTATCCCGAGTACGAAGTTTGTTCTATAAAAATGTAAGAGTAATTTTTTTTATTCTGGTACGTTTCCGTTACCGACTGATGGATAACCGAAAATGGCTTACTTGCTGTTGCTTGCTATGCTTCACAGAATCGCTCTATACAGTAATACTCGAAAAGAGGAAGCACACCGAATGCAACAAAAGTGATATTAATGAGCGAATGCGCATGGATCAATTATCCGCTTAATTGAATTAGTTGGCTATTCTTTGATACTACATTGTGGAAGCTCTACTCAACTGGAGAAGCCAACCTCACACATACACGAGTTGCATCGCACATTTCTCTTCAATTCTCGCTAAAAGGCACTCAAATTGAAATTAATGGATCAATGTTGCTGTTGTTTATTAGGGCAAGTACCGTTCGCCTACTCACTTGTTAACATCACCGTGATCCTAATGGTCTGCAATTTCAAGTCATTTAGACAGTGTCAGAGCGTGTGTGTGTTGGTTTATGTATAACAAAAATAGATTATCAAAAAAAATCTCTAAATTGAATTTCAAATTAAAGACAAAAATTATTAATTCGTTAAATTCAACAATAATTTCGGTCAATTATGAGTCAAAATAATCGCTCTTTTTGATATAATAAAAAATTAACATTTTAATAACAAATGATTTTTTATTCCTAGTTGGTTTTATTTATTCTTTTAAAAATGTTTTTAATTATTTTTGAAATCACTTAAAAATATTTTTATATTCTCAAGTTTTAAGACTCAAGATCTTGTTCAATTCATTTCAATCATGTTTAATAATTTTAGCAATTTTTGTTTTGTTTCAACGTCCGCTCCGACAACAAAATTTGCCAAATACACAACAGTGGCAACACATTGAACACAAAAGGTATACTCTTTCCTGTGCACTTCTATATATCACTGTTTGGTCACCACTCTCTTCAGTTGATCCACACCAAAGGCAAAACATTAATTATAATGGATCAACGTTGTTGTTGTTGTTGTTGTTGTTGTTGTTGTTGTTGTTGTTGTTGTTGTTGTTGTTTGTCTGGCAAGTGCACTTTGGTGTTCTCTTGTTCATGCTTTTGGGCCATTTTCAATAGTGGAAAGCCATTATTTACGCATTAGTGTCCCCATTGCTCAAAGTGGTCAAATTAACCGTTAATCGTGTTACCGATTCGCATTTAAGAAACAGAACAACAATTTTCTGTTTTTAATTGAATTTTTCAAATCAATAAACTTTGCATTTAAATAAAAAGTGAATTATTATTTTATTAAAAATCAATTTTGTAGGAAATAGAATTTTATTTAAAATTCATAATTTTAAAAGAATAAAAAGTATAAAAATAAAAAGGACTAATCAATAAACATTTAAACATCTTGTTCTGATGTTAAGTTGGCTTTCGGACACCTTTGTTGGACTTCTTGAAACCGGACAAAATGGTTCGCATAAATCCTTTTGGTCTTTCAATTTCATTTAGCGAATTCAATGAGTTGAGCGTGTGAGTAGATTTGGTCGAATGCGAACGCTTTGCCACATTCTTCGGACGATTCATAGTCATGAACACGTTCACGGAAGACATTTTGTTTGGTTGACGTTGAAGGCAAATGTTTCGATTTGGATTTTGATTTGATTGTTTTTTTGTTTGTTTATCGAGTTTATATACTCATTTTGTATACAAATTTTGTAGAAAACATGAATATTCAATCAACAGCATGAGAAA
The DNA here is from genome assembly GCA_023373905.1 of Rhizoglyphus robini. Lineage (NCBI taxonomy): Eukaryota > Metazoa > Arthropoda > Arachnida > Sarcoptiformes > Acaridae > Rhizoglyphus > Rhizoglyphus robini. The sequence continues at coordinate 2,618,586 of JAKIJQ010000010.1, forward strand.
GCAACTTTCCGAAGAATATCACTGAATGTGCAAAGAAGTGAATATTTGAGAGACAGCAGTACAACATTGACCACACAATGTACTGTTGGGCACAATCGTGTGGATTACTGTCAAATTGCAATTTAGTTACGGTTCAGTAAATCAATCGATTTAATCGAAAGTATCATGAACATAACTAATTCTCTGTGTAATTTATGAATTAGGTGAACACTGGGTCGAAATATTTCGGCGAATTGATATCTCATAGATTAGTGCTATCAATTAGTGCCGCTTGTTATTGACATTGACAATCAATCAGTATTGTGTCATGACGTGCAAGCGAAATTAGTTCTTTTTGATGCGATTCCACGAAACGATTTGCGTCAAATGATCAATTGATGACATGACTAATAATCGCATTAATAAACAGAATTATGTTTTATACAGAATTTTAATTTGGCATGCAATATAATTTAGTTTCAAATTAATTTCAGATTGATTTATGTTGATTAATCTAAAGATCAAGTCAACATTTGAGACATTCAATCCAACAGATCACAGGCCTACCAGAACAAGTAAGGCCAATTTGCCGGCTTCTTAAGTACATACACGTGTAATTATTATTTTTATTGGTTTGCTATTTTTGAACATAGTTTTCAATTAGTGCGGAGTGGTTCGAGTTCGATCTAAACTGAGCCCATCTTAATGACTATTTTGTTGATCATGAATTTGTGCTAATAAATAATGAAAGGTACAGGTAACCAAAATGACAAAGACATAGAAAAGAATATTGAAATTGTATTTCGTTGAATTTTATTTGCTTTTTAATTACATTAAAATTTTCCAGAAACCCACACCAAAGAACATTATCATTAGGACACAAGCCGGCCGACTAAGCTACTAAACAATGCAACTGAATATTCAAAACGGTATATAAACTCAGTTGGTTCTCAGTATTTCTATCGAGAAGAATTCGCCTGTTCATAGAGTCCAAAATGATTGGCTTTGTGATTTCGATCTTTTTGATATTCTTCAAAAAAATCAAACGCCTTGTCAAAGCACTCTATGTCCACTTCAGTGAGTTCTACACTCATGATCAGGACCCCATCAAGGAGTGTGACTCCATCGATCAAATCCCCGAACTGAAGGCCAAGCGTCCGCTGACTAGTTTCAGCTACTTTCCATGGATCAAAATCAGTTTGCACTTTCTGTCGGCCGCTTGTGAAACTCTGTACTTTCACCTGGACAATCTGTACATCATCTTTGTGCACTATGATGGAGTGTACAACGCAACTGGAATGCCAGAATTTCTGTTGCATCGCATCAGTCAAGAGATGTTTTGGGATTTGATGGACATTCTGGTTTCGGCTGGTATGATGCAAGCGTTTCTCATTATGGCTCATCTCACTCTGATGCCCAATGTCGATTCGGACTATTTCATGTATGCTGTTTGGAATGAGGCAATTCAGAAGAGAACCATTTTCTACAGAGGCAAATGTAAGTTTACGTTTTATGGGAAATGTCTAATTATTTTAAAAATAGTCTGGAAGCAATCGAAATCGGATGAAATTTTGAAACGACGCGCAAGATTGAGACGAATTTATGCGATTCTCAAAGTTCCAGTCTTCTTGCAACTCTATTTCTACTATGTCTTCTCTCATTTGGTGAAGGGAAACCTTCTTGCAAGACGAAACATTTGGATCACTCTGTACATGCATTCCTATTGTGTCTATACTGGTTATGGTAATAAGTTGATTTGCCAATTCAATCAACAAAATGTTTTATGATTTGTTTTCAACTTTTAGCCGACATTTACGTTTCGTTTTACTTTCACATGGCCACCAATTACCTTCAATTCAAACAGCAATGCAAACTCAACAAGATCAACGACTTGATGGCGGAGATGACACTTGTGGCTCAGGGCAAACATCCCAACAAGAACATTGCTCATCTGCGAGTGATTATTTGGAACAAATTCAGCAAGTGCAATGGCAAAATTTTTTTGTTGTTTAAAGAAATTGGAAAGTTTAATCAATTTTACAGTTTAATTCTGACTGTCTATGTTTTTGGTTATGTGATTATGATTTGCTATTTGGCTTATGCGCTGCTCCAGATGGAAGTTGATGTTATTACCAAGAAGTCGCTGCATATATTCTTTACTACACAGTTCTTGATTACGACAATGTTGCTCACGAGTCAGTGTACTGCGATTGTGCGTAAGAATGTGACCATTTACAAGAACAATCGGCGATTTGCGTTTCTTTTCTCGCGAACTCTTCAACCGACCAACTTGCAATTGCTGAAAGTATGTCTTATCTTAATTCTGAATTTGAATTTGTTTCTAATATAATTTTATCACTTTAAATTATATAGCTAAGTAAAATGATATCGAATTAGAAAGGAACACGCAATGGCTTCCGATACATCAATGGCGGTATTATCGATTCGAGAATGTTTGAAATTGTAATGTTTTTGAAGTTTGATTTATGTTAATAATGCGCTTGTTTTCTGTAGTTGATTTTGTCGATGTCTGTGCTGTACATGAAGATTTTCAAGAAGAAGATTATGGGAAAGGATTATATTGGTTGATGGTTAATGGATAAAAGACCGAGTCCCAAGAAGTTGGCATTTGAAAGTAGTTGGGTTGCCAATCTTATCATAGTTTTAACATTTTCACATCCAGAATCTGTGAACCTGTCACGTATTTGGGAAGCACGTAAACTTAATCAATGCACCAACTATCCACTAAACTATATGACAACGCTAAAATCCGTCAAACGTAAAAACATACTCACTGAATATTGTTTTGTCTATAGAACATACACTTTTAGTTGTTGATTTCAACTGAAAATAGAATCAATTTGGATTTCAAACATAGAAAAATAACGTTAATTGTACTATAAATTGCTTTATTCCGAATATCTATTCAAATAGTACTCAAACTCAACGTCTGATTACACAATCGATTTAGCATTGCACCTTCATTGTTTGGCATAGAAGGAAATTGACACTTGTTCATGGAATCCACTGGAGAACCGGTAATTTTGTGATAATACCTTACATAATCAACAATCAGTGCTGGACATTTCCATGATAACTGCTCGAACGCTTGTGGATATGGAGGATTGAAGTACATTCCACCGACACCGATTTGAATGCGAAGTTGATGCATTGGGCCTATTGTGTTGTTTTCGGTGAATTTGATTGCTTTGCTAAAATGATTGTCGTAAAAGAATTTGATCTTTTGGTCGTCCCATTCAAATCCGTAAAGATGAAATTGAAATGAAGTTTTGTTTTTTGGTTTTTTCAAATTGTGATCTCTACTCTCGTAATCGTCAACAAAGCTAACGCCTCTGTAAAGGACCGATAGTTGGTTCTTTGACATCAAGTCTATTAGAGGATCACTCTTTGGCGACTGCTTTGGATTGACTGTAAAGATGGATGTACGAATTTGTTTTCCAACCGGTAAGACAGCACGAATTTCCACTCGACCATAAGTAAAATTGTGCTTCGAGCTCAACTGTGCAGCTGTGTATCGAAACTTTTCATAATTCTCTCGACGAGTTCTCAAAATTAGAAAGCCTTCTTGGGTGAGGACATTTTTGGCAATGTTGCAACTGACCTGGCCAATTGAGTTGCCTATTATGAATTTGAATTAGTGAACATTTTATGATATTAAGAATTTTTTAAAATAAGAAAAGCATTTACCATGACATTTATCGATTTCATTTTCCGCAATCCATCCAACCAAATCTGATTTATGCTTAAATTCATTACTCCAATCAAGTTTCCAATAATTTTCGTCTTTCTTGACAAAACAATTATTTTTGTCGTGTGACAAATTTGAATCTTCAACTTTCGTGGTTGCATTCAGTGGTAGAGTGTTGCACAAAATTGAAAAGACGCACAAATTGATCTTGAACGACAACATTATAAAAAAACTTTTTATAACGAACAAACAAAATTTCCAATTTAAATCTAACCACAACCCAAACGCAATGACCACAAAATACAATACAAATTATATTTTCAAAGTCAGCTAGTTAAATAATACTTAACAAATAAACAACGTTCTTTGTTCATTATGTCAATGTGCCAATGTGTAATAGTTTATTCCATTTTGTGGTTGATAAGTTTGCGTACGTCATCGAATCATATTTGTGAATGCAAAACATGTTAACATAAAGTTACAAAGTTTACCGGAAGCAATGTCAAATTGATAAAATAATAACATTCACATCAATCATTGATATCAAAATGTATATATAAGACATCTCTAATTACGTCAATTAGCTGAAAAATGGATTCTTATCAATCGAAAATATATATTTTTTGTTTTTTATCAATACATTATTAGTATTTCTATTCATAATTTCTATTACAAATTATTAATAGCAACATATACTGCATTTACTACATTGCGTTGTGTTTCTCACGATGATTGCGATGATATTTAATGTGTAATGAGTCCATATTGAATGATACAACGTACTTGACTGTTGGCACGCAATTAGAGATGATCGACAAAGCGAGCCTTTCTTATGGAGGTTTCCATTGATCAAGGCTATCAAATGATAAAAGATAAATATACTTTTGCATTGCAAGACAGTTCAAGATTAAACAGTATTTGCTGTAAAATTCAAACATCAAATTCCAAATAGAGCTGTTTCAACAAATTAGGATTTTGTTCGGCGATCCACTTTTCCCATGACCTAGTTTGGCAGACGCTGGCCAAATGTTTAGTGATGAATTCGATGCATCGCACTTTCACACTCGTCATGTGGTGCATCTGTGCAAATAGTAGAATGTCCACAACTGTATCAACTGTCAATGAGGTAGTGATCACTTGTTCGCATAATGATTGTAGGTGGGTCACTTGATACTAATGGAGATAAATGGGAATTAAAATCAAATATTTTTTCGATTTAAAATTTTACCTTTTCTGCACTGATGAGCAGCTCAAACATGTTTTTCATGTTTAGTGGGAAAAGTGTTGTTCCAGTGTGGAGATTACGCAAGAATAAAGATGGTTGAGGATTTTTATGTAAAACATCTACCTACAAAATTGTTTTAAAAATTGATTAATTTTTTTAAATACTCAAAAACACAAGAATAAATACAACGAACCTGACATTCAATTTGTATGCTTTCGTCAAACCAGCAGGGTGGATTCTCCTTTTTGAACATGAAAATTGCAGAATTGTAACTTGAATACGGATCAGTGGATTTTGTGTAGTTCCATTCACATTCTATAGAATTTAAATATTTTAAAATTCATTTCACAACACAAAAATATTTATATACCGTGAATAGGATGCTTTACACCACATTTATCCACCATTTTAATATTCCATCTCACAGGCAATATTTCTTCAGGACCGCAATAATTCAACCACAACAACATCTGACAATTGTCAAACAGTGAACATGTGTGCAGAATTAAACGAAATTTATTATTTTCATTATTTTCTGATGAGGTTTGATGAAAAGTGGAAGTGGCTCGATTCAGAAATTGGTCCGCATTTTCAATTTTCCAGTTAAAAGTCACACTTTCTTTGACGACACAATTCAATTTGTTTGTTCTGTCCATCATTTTTATTTTATCGATTTATGCTATCAAGAAGAATAATAATAATAACAAATCGAGATAACAATTCATAAAGATATGATGATGATGAACTTTACTCAAAGAGAGACATTGAAGAAGTGAAGTGATTGGTCTTTCGAGACGGACACAATATGCACAGGCGTTGATTGTTGGTTGGTCGCGCCACTTTGGTTAGTAGTGATAGTTTAATTGTGTTTTGGTGATTTTCCATAGCAACTTCTCCTCTCTCCCCATAATTTTCCATTTGCTCTCTTGCTCCTTTCCACTCTCACCCTTTTACACTCTGTAGAGTAGAGTGAGAGTGTAAGTGTTTGACACAATCGATTAGTAGTAGCCAAAGCCAATAATAACACACACACAGGCTTCCTTCATTATTGCCTTCTCACACTCAAAACAGATAGACAAACTTGTTGTTGAACTTGCACTCTTGTTGCCCTTTTTGTGTTGGTAGCACAACATTCGTGCATCCTCCTAAATCCTGTGCACACCCACAATCAGTGTGGAAAGTGTGCTCTAAAGTTTAAAATTTTATATTTACGCATTTCACGCATTTTACATAGGAAAAGTTTGTGCACTGAATTTGCACTGTAACTCAATGCATGAACATGTCAATACCGGCACACGAGCACATATTCACAAATAACAACATTAGCGGATGACTCTTTTTATTTTATAAATTCAACCATTGAAATAGTTTGATGATGAATGACTTGCATAGCCACCCAATGTTGCGCCCGATTGCCCATTTGAGATGGGTATAAAAATAAAAATAACCCAAAAATAAAGCAATCTTTGGAAAAATACCATAAAATGTGCCAAACAACTTTTACAAACAAAATTGTAATTATGGAGCGCGCAATGAATGTGTTGACAATCTGCGTGACCTTGATTCATAATGTGTTAAGCAACATTGTAAGATCAACATTGCTTGCTTGTTTATAATGTGACGTCACCTAATATATAAACAATTCCATATTAACAAACAAATTATTTTTTTAAAACAATTTTGTAAAAAAATCTTGAAGAGTTTCAAATATATAAAAACCCAAAACAATGAAGAGTCCATTCACCTCTTTATATTCGTCTGTAAAAGCAACTGGGGAATTTATGGAAAATTTTGAAATAATTTGAATTCAACCGAATCGTTCAACAATAACAACTCAATTTGAGGATGTCAACTTGATTGTGTTTGTGTATGTAGAATTACAACTTACAACAAGTTGCAACACATGTAGGAAGTGAAACAAACATGTCGGACTTGTGACTTGTGTGTTTGTTTTGATTGAATCATCATCATCAACATCATCGCAAACATACGCGCCAGCAAACATACTACCATTCGTATTGGAATGGAAAAGTACCGAAGCGTTAATGTACTGGTCTGGTGATAAGTGAGGAGTAGAGAGAGGAGTAGAGTGGAGAGTGGAGTCAATCGGTGAATGTACACATACACAGCCATACACAGTGGTTCACACAAATGAGCATGATTTGTCAATAATATTGAGTAGCAGCAGTCGACTGCTGCTGTTTTACTTAATTTGGCGAGCAATTTATGTTTGTTGTTATCATATTGACCAAACAGTTTATGTTTTATGGAATGTCTTGTTTTGTTTGTCAGTAACTCAAATCAACATTTTATTGACCAGAAAGAGAGTGAAAACAACAACAACATATTTTTAAATTGATGTTTTGATGAATTACGACTACTTCTGCATATGGAAAATCGATTAGAGAAGAGATGCCGCATCTGTGGTGATAAAGCTTTGTGTTAGTATGGCGTGATTTGTTTTTGCACTGAAAATAAACTCACTTTATACTTTTACATTTAGCGTTCAACTTTAATGGCCTTTGCTGTGAATCGTGTAAAATATTTTTCCGTCGAAATGCGTTCAATTTGCAAGTATACTTAAAAACATACATTTAAATGTTATTTAAAAAAATTAAAATTATTTTTTTATTTTTCAGAATCTCAAATGTTACCTCAACAACAACTGTCCAATAACAAAAGATACTCGAACAAAATGCAAATTGTGCAGACTGAACAAGTGCTTCGATATTGGAATGAAAAAAGTATTTAAAATTTCTGACAATTTTTAAATATTCTCTAAAATTTATTTACAGGAATTGATTGTGTTTAGGATCAACAATGAACACAAAAGTGATAAACAACGCGTGAACAAAAATGTAGAATTGTTCAACATTTTAAAACCAAGTACTCAAAGTTGCCAAAAATCAACAGATTTGATTGCTGTACGAAATGTCTCAAACTCTAAATGTGATAATATTTTAACACAAAATACAGAAACCTCAGAGCTTCTCACTTATTACGAATCTCACTGTTTGGAATTGATCAAGAAAGTAACAATCTCCTTCAATGAGGAACCACCAGTAGGAGTCCCAATTTTGGGCTATTCGACCAGTCTGATCAATGTTTTCAACAGTCAGCTGGCCCATCTTCCACTGATGCTCTCATTTGCCAACAGTATTGCATCATTCAGAACACTACCTCACAATCAACAATTGCCTATATTCAAAACTGCATTCCCACAAATTCTGCTGCTCAGATCGGCGTACTATTTCAATTTCGAAAAGAACGCCTTTCTTCTTCGTAGTGTAAATGTCTCTAATGTTTTTCTCTTCTTCATTTTAATTTAATTTTTTTATTGAATTATAGAATCAAAGTGGAGATGCTGCATTCTATGTAAAGTTGGACACAATCTATCCGGGTGAAAACAGTCATGAAGCCATTGATCTGCATCGTAAGGTGGCGTTTATGGTTATATGTGAAATAGAGGGTGATACATTCCTACGAGATTTGGTAATTTTTTAGATTGAATCACTATTGTCGAATTTAGAAATTTTTTCAAACATTATTTTCCAGATGTCAATTTTACTTTTGTTTAATTCGAAATCACAAATCGATAATCCTGAATACATAAGGTAAGATTTGAATTTTGTTTAATAAAATACGTAGATAAAATAAATAAATTTTCACATTTACAGATATCAATACTTTTCATATTGTCACATTTTACGTAAATATTTGTCAAATAAATATTCAACCAATCCAAGAAAAGCTTCTCAAAAGTATTTGAAATTGATGGAAATTATTGAGAATATTGAGGCAATGACAGAACATGCACAGAAACACTGGATTGCACATGCAGTGGCCACTGATCAGATAAGTGATGTATTGGCTGAGATTTATTCGTTGAAGAATTGTTGACTAAATTATTCTAGAAAAAATTGTATATAATTTTCAATTTAATCAAAATTTAATCAAAAAATAAAATACGATTGTACAACGTAAATAAGTTTCATGTTTCGGAATAAAGAACATCAATTTTGGTGTGTTGTTGTCACATGTGAAATAATCGTGTGATGATCAATGTCAATTAGCGTCAATCGATTTACTTTTACATGATAATCCGCAATTTGTTAAATGATCCGAGACTAGTCTCGAGTGTTTTGTAATTAGAAGCTATCAATCGATAAGCGAGTCTAAGTCGATCGCATAAATGCAAACCACGTTCTTGTTCAATTTCACTTGGATTGTGTGATTCATCTGCTTATAAGGAATTCCTTTGATTGAGGTGACTTTTGCACAAAATTGCCTTATCATTCACTCAATATGCATTCGATGAATTCGTATATAAAAGCTCAATTTTCATTTGTTCAAACAATCAAACACGCACAATTCGACAAACCTCAATTTAAACGCCCCAACCAAAATGTCCTCCGTAACCTCATCCATGATGGTTCGATCCAATTCGGCTAAACGCTCAAATTGGGCCAGCTCAACTCACTCTCTGCACTCTGTCAAATCTGCGGGTGAAATTGAAAAACGCAAAGGTTTCCTTGAAGCGCTCTTTTCTTTTGGGAAGAAGCCGAGCAAAAAGAGCACTCGGAAACCTGCTTGATTTTTTTAGTTTAGTGCTGATTGATTATTCAAATGTTTGTTTAGTGCATTGCAAACTTAAATTTGTCTTTTATTCGATGAAATTAAAATTGTAATTGTCTACTTTGCTCATGATATTGTTCTTTCCCAATCTATTAAAATAAAACCAAATAACTTTACATATCACAAGTTTGCGCAAACCCATGAAAATAACAAAAACACAATTTAGATTAAAACATTTTAATTTTAACAATAATTTGGATCTTGCACCAAACATCTTGGGCAGATCATCTTGATGGCACGTTTAGTACTGTGCTGTGACCTAATGCTAAATTGGTAGCATTTTACAAAGCAGGAAAGGCAGACCAATAGAGATCGCAGCAAGAATAACGACTGTCTTGAAGCTCTCGTAACCAGAGTCAGGGTTCACGATGACACCATCTGCGTACAGTCGAACCATCGGGTTGGCGAATTTGTTGCGTAGTGAACTAGCCATCAGCTGAAAACATCGTTTGGCCACTTGGGTGTCGTGCAGCCCAGTGATGTTGGGTCGGCAGATGGCACAGTCAGCCTCTGGCAAGCAGCGTAAATTCTTTAAGATGACCATCTCTACCGATGGAAAGACCAACGAGGAGAATGACTCCAAGTCAAGGTGATCACGTTTACGAATGATCAATTCGAGAATCTTGACTCGTGGCAAGGAGATTGGTCGAGGTTCTTGTTCGCCATCATCTTCGACCTGATTCAGCAGTGCAAATGGATTCGGAGGGTGATGATGACCATCAAACATAATGTACACCACGAGATGAGCCAACTGTGGGAGCAAAGCCAAATGGACCACCAACTCGGTGAAGGTGATGTCCGGACCCCAGTAGAGTTTAAGCATCGTGAGCGAACTGAAACGCAAACAAACTTGACCCAACAGCTCCTCAGTTGCAAACCAGTCGTACCAAATGAGTTGACGTACTTTGGTGGCGACGAATTCGAATTGTGGATTGAGTGCAGCTTGGAGAGTGTACGCAGTGCCAATCACAATTTGAGCCAACTGGGCACTGTCGTATCGGTGCACAATGTTCCAGATGGAGTTGTGCGAATCGTAGTATTGAAGAAAGAGTTTGGCCACCTTGAGGTGCGCAATAAAGGCGAATGATTCGACGGGAAAGGTGAACTCATGTCGGCCAGGGTTCACGAGGGCTCCACGAGCTTCGAGAGTAAGTTGCCGCAGGGTAGATTGCTGGCTGTTGATGCTAAGAAGTAGAGCACCAACGGGATGCATGTTGGGACGTTCGACGTATTGCCCGTCGATGTCCGCCAATAGAAGCCACAGCTTGAGGGTCACCAGTGACCAGGATGATGATCCAATAAGGCCAACCAGCGTGCGCAGTTCCTCTTCGTAGCATTTGGTGTGAACTACCACGAAAGTGTTCACATTCGGGAAAAGGCCCGTCAGATAGGTGACCAGTTGACCATTGAGGCGAGCGTCCCGGAATCGAGCCATTTCGGTACCATCTGGGTCCACCGTGGCATCACCATTGTCTGCTAGCAAGTTTGTCAGTGACAAAGAAGCCTTCTGTTCTGACCTAGCAAGACTAAAGTATGATGGACCACCATCCTTGGATATTTCAAAGTTATCGCTCAGGGGAATGGCTTGATTCAGTCGATCCATTCGATCCAAAGTCCAATCGAGAATGAGCACCAGTGTGCGACGTCGAGCACAGGCAAGTGGCAACAGCACAGCCCACAGTGGACATACTTGGTCGAGGTGCAGTAGTTGGGCCAGTGGAACTCGGTCAAAGATGGCCAGCAGACAGTCCTCGTTCAGGGCCTTGACGTGGACACACATCGCTGGGAGTACAGAGCACGGGCTTGCTCGGGTTTGGAACAGAAGCACAAAAGTAGAGTCAAGGGCGCGTCACCAAATAGAAAACCAAAGCTCACTAATCCAAACAGAACAGTGCCAATTGTGTCCTTTAATACGCATTAAACAGCAAATAGAACACACAAATGATAATTCGAAAAATGAAATCTAATTCGAAATTTTGTACAGCACCAGATCGGTACTTCAATTTCAATAGAATTGAACTTTATTCTGGTTGTCAATTTGAATAGTAACCAGATTGTGTGAACAAAAACAAATAAGTTGATGATACATCCTCAAAAACATTTAATGTTTCAAAATTTAGATTGTAGTGGACAATGATGGATATGAATCTATCCAGGATCTAGCATATAACCCGATCATTTAGTAGGAAAAGTGTAGAAAATCAAATAGTTCATTCTACAAAGAAAAACATTCTTTTTTGTTCAATTTATTTGATCATTTGATCTCAATGCGGTTTACAACTTATTGGTCATTGACTTATCTCTTGAATGTGAGTTCGCAAATCAATTTTACATCGCCAATCTCTTTGCAAATTGGATTGGATTTTGTCAATAGTAAAAAGTAATTCTTAAACTGTCATTCCTGATTCATACGGGCAGCATGTTAGATAAATTAGATAGATTTTAAAATAATCAGTTTTGAATGACTACATCACGTGAATTAGATTTGATTGACATGTGAGGTCATTCAGTCATATTGGCGAGGTTTCATTTTTGTTTTATTGTCACCAATGTCATCAAAGGTCTAACATTTGGTTAATATTGATTCAACTGTTGCTCAAATGATATTTAGTAATCGATAATATAAATTGTATAATAAAACCACGAAAACTGCTCAAATTACAGCCTACGTGAGTGAAACCTTTGAACGTACATTAAACGACATTTGTGTTTGGCCAATGATGCATCAAGTTCAACTAGCGTTCTATTGATATACTTTGTATATTCAATACATTGCTAATTGCCTATTTTAATGCACAATGCACATTTTTATTGTACAATGCATTTTAATCATTGGACACACCAAAAGAAAATAAACATTTTTTTATTATAATTTGTTTTATTGTTAATTAACAAAAAATGTTTGCACAGCTTTTGGATTGAGTTAATTAATTAATTATGTTTTTTGGATATAAAATGGATTTATTGGAGAAATGAAAATAATTTTTATGTTTTGATTTTCGGATAATTTTCAGAGAAAATCAAGAAAAAATGTTTTACTTTGCTAAATTTAACAGCTTTTGTCACGTGACCGTGTGTGCAATCATGTTGATTGCCACATTGGTGGTGCAGAATAATGCTCAGTATGAACCGCCATCGAATATGGGTCAAGGTCAAGGTTTGTGTTGCGATTTTGTATTTAATTTTGTAAATATATTATTTTTGTTAATTTAGGCGGCGGTTTTGGTGGAGGGTATGGGCCACCGATGGGACAGATGGGTAGTCAAATGGGGCAGATGGGTGGACAGATGGGAGGACGTATGGGACGAATGGGAGGTCAAATGGGCCAATTTGGAGGTCAGATGGGTCAAATGGGCGGTCAAATGGGCCAATTTGGAGGTCAGAATGGTCAAATGGGACAAAATGGCGGATGGCGACAGAGACCTAGAAATTTTACTCGTCAATTTGGAAATGGACAACGATATGGTTTCAGACCTTGGACCACCACTGCCTCAAGTAGTGGTTGAGTGTTGTAAATGTATTTGAAATTGTTCAAATAAGCATTTTCATTTAAAGTAAACCAATCAAATAAAACTGAAATCCATTGACCAATTATTGTTTTCAGTTGTATATGACTTCATGCAATGATATTCAAAATAAAATTTATAAATTAGTTTTATGGATTCTAACTCAATCCATGCCAAACTGGATTTCAGCTAAAATTTTTGAAACAAAATTTATTTTAATTAAAACGTACTCTCTCGATTGTGTTATCAAGATGTACATGAAATAAATATACGAACAAACGATAATGATTTCTACAACAAAAATGCAGTAAAATAATGTAGTGATAATTGTAAACACAACAAACATACCAATTGTTGGAATGATACTAATGAAAATGTTCACAAAAATAATCAGAAAGCACATTTGAGTTTGTTAACAAACATTAGCATTGCCAACTTTTGGACCAATGAAAAATTGTTTCCATTTCTTTACAATCACCGTGTGCAACATCTTTACAAGTGGATAATGCGGTTTGATGAGTAGTACTCTATTGTAATAGAAAGTTAGTGCACAAGTGGCGATTCCAACCAAATTCATCTGTGCTTTGCCAATCATAAGTGCAAATGCATCGAAATGCAGTGCACTCTCCAGTTCGCCACCAGTTGACCAAAATGATAGATAGATAAAGTCCACTGTCTTCAGTGCAATGATCACGTTCAGTAACTTGAATGCTGTGATCAGCTTCCAGTTATCGTGCAGCCAGATTTGTTGAATCAATCGAAAATATTCACAGAAATAGTGAATACTTTGAAAAGGGCGAAATATGTTGAATAGTTTGTGATTCATTTTTGGTGTCACAGAAACTGAGTTTTGGAACTGAAGTTTACTTCCAGTGGTTTAAAGATCAAATAAAAGTAAAATTTATTTTAATTATTTTAATTATTATTTTTGCAATTATATTTTTAACGACTTTATTTTTGATTTAAATAAGTTTAGAAATACTTTAAATTTGAATTTAATATATTAAATTAATTAGCCGAGCCAACGAGAAACCACTACAGCTTGCTGCCAACTGACAATTATTGGAGTCTCATCGTGAATTTAATTCCTGTCCCAAATGTAAACTTTAATCATAGTACAATATTTCGAAATAGAATTTGGCAATCAATTTTGAATTTGACATTATTGTACTTTGTAAAGGAAGCGTAAATGAAATTGGGAATTTACAGGAAACTCTTCATTTTTTCAACTAATTTCATAATTAAACGAATGTGCTCTTTTTTGCCTTGGAATCTGGGTCAGAAAATTAAATGGACTTATGGACTTTACTGCCAATACGTATATAAAGAATTTGATTTTGGTGCATTTTTAGTGACATTTGAAACCATTTTAAAAACGTAAAAAAATAATTTCCATGATGTATTTTCTTCTAATTGAATTGTTATCTCACGCCAAAGTGATCCCATACAAGAATTTATCCTTCTATCGTGATTATCTCGAAACCGTTGACGAAATCAACATTTACCGCAATCGCGGAACTATCAATCGAATCAAAGCACTAATCGTCATTCTGACTCAGAATTTCTGAGCTACACTTTTCTCCATCTGCTCTATCTGGCACTGAGTCCTGGCAAACCCACAGACTACGATTGTTTCGTACAGGCAGACATAATGGTTCGTATGTTTCATCGCAAAACTGCAAACATCTTCTATGGAAGCATCGACGGACTGACCATCTTCTATTACTATCACTTTTATTTGAATTCAAATGCTCAAATCAATCAAATTCAACGGGACATTCTGTTTGGCAACATTCGGACATTGACAATGTCACATTGTATATTTGTCCAACATTTCGAGGGGAAAATGTTAATGATTTCATGCAACGAACTGGCATTAGGATTGCAAACCTTTTTAAACCTTTCATATTCTTTCTAGGTACTTATGATATTTAGGGGCTTTTCTGTTTTTACTATTTTTAACCTTGAATGCTTTTCTGGTGTATATTCATACAATTTGGATAATTAAGATCTATGAGTATCAATCGACAATCTTTGGATCACTGTCTGGAATATTCGATTTGACGCTTCACTTGTTCAATGAGATCACGTTTGACATATTTTGGATATGTTTTGCGCATTCTGCAATTCTGACTGCCTCATTTGGAATGACTGGTCTGGTTGGACTGTACGTTCGAGTCATTGATAACAATCACCTACTGTCAACGGTTGTGAAGAGAAGTGGTCAATTCAGTTGGAGTTCTGTGAGTGAATTCATGTTAAAACCTTTGAGTTGATTCAATTGGCGAACGACACCTTTGGACCAATATTTTTGGCTTTCCTATTGGTCAACTTCCCGATCAATGCCTACATGATGATGTTGATCATTTTGGGTGTGATTCGGGACCGATGGGTCATTTTCTTCGGTGGCTGCTTTGTGGCTCAACAGCTTCTGTGCATCTTCATAATGCATTTAGCGTTGGCATATTTTACTAAAAAATATCATCACTCCACGGAAATGTTGAACTACCTATTGGTGCATTATCAATTTCGGGTTGGTCACTTTCGTGAACGCATGCGCCTGGTGCACACTCTCGTGCGACTGCACACTAAGAAAAAGTATGGATTCACTTATGGATCGTTTGGGTCGATTAAATTGGAAAACTTTGAAAAGGTATACTTTTGGGTTTGGTCAAATTGGCAAACAAAGTTTGATTTAATTTTACTATTATTCAAGTGCATGCTACTGTACGGGGAATTCCTGATTTATGCTCATCAGTTGATTAATTCTTAGTTTAAAATGTTATTTATTATTAAAATAGGCTTGTGAAAAAGTGAAATATAAAATCACTTGGAAATATAAGCCAAAAGTACTATACAAAATATTACACAGAAAATATACTCAACATATATTACAAATATGAGATTAATAAGTCATATCAAATGCACCATAGGTCACTCGATTCTATACATTCACGTTGATTTACATATATTTTAGTCGAGTTGAATTATGAATTGGGGAACTAGTCGTCGTCGTTGTGCTTGCGCTTCAAATTCTTCTTCTTGGCCAGTTTTCTGGTTTCACGTCGTGTTGGAATGTGAAACTCAGTGCCGAGCGGAATTGGTGGTGGCCATCGTTTAGCATCCTCATCAATGCGACAAATGTCGTGATGTTCCTGATGGGCCATCCAAAGCAGTAGATTGTCGAGTCGTAGTTGCAGCAGATTGACTGCTTTCAGAACACCAAACAGAGAACGATAAAACAGGGAACGGAGTGTCTTTTGATTGTGTTCGAGGGAGCAGAGCAATTTGATGTGACTGAACGGGTAGGTGCTCGAACTGGGGGCCACTCCTTCGGGACAGTAGTAGATCATCGTCCATTTGGGTTTGGCTACAATGTACAATAAAGTCAAATTAGGTCAAATACGTTACTTAACGTTATTTCATACCTGAGTAGAACAAGTCATCAATTTTGAGAAAGACGAACGCAATCTCGTTCTTCTTGATCATCAAATAAATATTCTTCCAATAGTCTACCTGCCACTTGTCAACGTCACGCACAATCGAACCATCCACCAAACAGAATTCATCCTCCACCGGAATCACCTTGAAAAGTCGAATTTTGTTGTGGCACGGATTGTCCTTCAGTTCACGGATTAGTTTCGCTAGAGTTTCACTAACTTTGAGGTGCACCACTTGTTGCTCCTTCTGTTTTGATTGTTGTTGCTGCTGTTGTTGTGGATGGTGATGAAATTGAGGCTCAACACCATCAGCTGATGGCAAATTGATTGAGTGGGTAAGAGAACGAAACGGTACTCGATTGGTACTCATGATGTTACGATTACATTTGGGTGAATCAAATAAAAAGTTCAACCAAAAAGGACAGCGAGAAATAGAAAGTAAACACGAGAGTGAGAGTGAGCACACAGTCAAGTTGACTCAACATTGAGTCAACAACACGAACATACTTTATGGATGACGCGCGTGTTACGATGATGTAATACATTTTGTGCGATAACGCCAAAAAGTGTATCGAATCGATACTATCGATTCTTTTGACTTTGTTTATTTGTTTTAATTTATTTATATTTAGTAATGCAATTACTCGTTTTTTTGTATAAACCAAAACACAAGTTTCTCATGTACCACAAGGTCAAGAGGCAAATTAAAATACCAAGTGAGTAAATAAATGAAATAAAATAAAAATTAGGTAGCTACTGATTGAAATATCGTTAACGTTGTCTTAAGGCTGTCTAAATATATTTAAAAAATGTTTCACAAACAAATTAAAAATACTATTGTAAGGTACTTTTAACAATACAATCACTGATTAATTTAATTATTTGCTTTTGAAAATAAACTTTGGCTTTTAGAAAAAATAAATTTTTAGTTGGATCAGTTTGGTTGCCAAAATAGTTTTTTCTGATACTCAAAAAAAAAGTTCCAATACAACAAACCGTAAATAAAGGTACCAAACAAATATTAAACAAATATTTCCTTATTTTACACTATTTTCTATTTCTTCTAATGTTAATAAACTCGATGCAAAATTCATCAAATAGGCCGAATATATCAATAGAAACTAAAAATAAAAGAATTAAATGATTTTTAAAAAATTATTGAAAAAACTTACTTCAATAAATGACTTTCGATTGAACGATCCAAAAAGTGCAGTTGTCAGCTCAAATGAAGCTCGATTAGTACAATAGATACAATAGAAAATGTAACACATTTCCAGTGTTCTCGCAGCGACAAAAACGATCTGCTATCTTTGTTGAACTTTGATGAACATCTCAATGAGCCCAAAAGTTCGCTTCTTTTCGTACAATTTCGCATTGACCTGTATGAAAAGGAGTGCAAGCGCGCCTGGTCCAACCAGTTGAGCAAGTGTCATAAGTTTGAATATATAAATACTAAATTGGTTCACTTTTTGTAATTCAAATATACAGTTACGTACACATTGAAGGGTAAATTACAGAGAATGAGGAGGCAGAAGAACTTTGACACTAACTGTTGATTGGAATAATCAACCGAATGAGCGATATCATGATGCATGTGATGATATTGAACCAATTCTCTCGTTTAGTTTTTGATTTGATTTTAGCAAGAAAGCTGTTCAGCTTACGACACTCATTTAGATGAACATAGGGAAGAATTAACATTATGCTAAAGTAGAGTGCAGAAGTGTGAATAGCAAAATTGCAATTGTACAAAATCAAAGCGAAATCGAGGAAATAAATGTAAAACTACTCATTATTACAAATCTGAAATAACAAATAAAAGCATCCACCAATGCACACAATTCCACTGACCTCAAAGCAAAGTATGATCAATTCAAATTGAAATAGCGATAAGACCATTACTAGTCGGACACGATTTTGAGTTGAAAAATTTGGAAAACAATGCAGATTTTCAAATTTGATCTTTTTATCATCATTCCATAAAGCGATAACAGCTTTATAGTAATTTAGAATGCTTATGAATGCTTGCTTAGAATGTTACATGTACATTGTAATTCATCTTCATCTGAAACATTTTATTTTTCACTAAAAAATAAAATAAAAATATATTTAAAAACTCGGTCTGTGTAGTATAGGTACTCTTTCAGAAAAATCTATTATATTACTTGTATTTCCGATTAAATGTTTGAAGACATATTCACAGACAATAATGAATTATTTATTAGGGAAAGTCAATAACATTGTGCCATTTCACAACTAAAATCAATATCATCTCATCGTCACGTAGACTTACTGTCTCTATCTCTGAGGAAGATTTGGTGACACAAATAAAAAACCAAATGAATTGAAAGAATTAGTGAAGATACAAAATATTTAATACAATCTTTATCGGATGAACTATTGAAATTCTAAATTTAAATTTTTAACCTCTGAAATGTTAACATGCTTTGTATCAAACAAAATTTCAAAGGTCATACGGTCACAAACTAATAAGAGATAATCTTAAAATACAGGATCTGGATCGATCCCAAATCCTAAGAACATTTTACGTTCATCATCGTCACATTATTTCTCAGGTCACAAATGAAGATGTGAACTTTGAGTTACCGTTCTGTTCACAAAGAAGCAAACCAACAAATATCAATCCCAGATTCAAAGTTTTAAAAATAGCCATTCCCAGGCCTAGAATATAGTAAAAGCACATTTTAAACCTTGATTATAACCGGATTCCTGTATAGGCCAATTATTGATGGGTGCGTTATTGCGTTCTTTTTGATTAGATTTGGTCGTATGCATTGTACTGTCACATGTTGGTGTTTGTTAGCTGCATTTGAGGCTAATCCGCATTTGGTGATTGCAATCAAATTGAGATTGCAAATTATCGTGTGTTACAACAAAATATTCTACTAAGACGATAAGTAGGTGTGAGTTTGTAAGATATGAGAAAATAATTGATTGTTAGGTCATATTCCGTTAGACAATTGTGACTTGTGTTTTGTGACTTGTTGAAGCAGGATGGCATTTGAGTATATAAAGATGTTGGAAACTTTGGTCAAATCACTCACTAACAGTTGAATTGTCTTACAAGTCTCAACTCAATTGAAGTTCAATCAAAATGAAATTGTTTGTCGCCCTCGCCATTGTCGCCTTCATTGGCTGTGAGTACTCATGCAAATCTAATCTCATTTTACTATATTTTTAATATAATTTTTGATCAATAGGCTCCCTTGTGGAAGGCCGATCTCTCGTTGCACGGGACACCAAGTCCACTCTGATCACCAAGGGTAATGATCTGATCAAGCAAGCCGATGAGGCGATCAAGAAGTTGGAAGCAGATAGCAAAACTCACGAGGTGAGCATCATCAAGAGCGAAGAGGCCAAAATCAAGAAATTGATTGCCGACTTGGAAGCAGCAACTGAGGCCACAGCTATCACTCACATTGAGCACGAACTTACCCGAGCCGAGCATCAACTTCAATTCCAATTGGAGAAGCTCAACCATGCCGCTACTCATGAGGTTGACCCAATCCCACATCATGAGCCAACTCATCATGTTCCAGCCAAACGAGCCACCAAGGCCGAGTTGATCACCAAGGGCAACGATCTGATCAAGAAGGCTGATGAGGCAATCGTCAAATTGGAAGCCGAGAAAAAGACCCACGAAGTTGCATCGTTGAAGAGCGAGGAGGCCCGAATCAAGAAATTGATTGCCGATCTCGAAGCGGCCACCGAGGCCACCGCCATCACTCACATTCAACACGAACTTGAACGAGCTGAAGAGCGATTGGCCCACCATTTGGAAGCCATCACCATGGGAGTCAACGTACCCCACATCCCAGAGCATGAGCCAATTCATCATGTTCCAGCTAAGCGAGCCACCAAGGCCGAGTTGATCACCAAGGGCAACGATCTGATCAAGAAGGCTGATGAGGCAATCGTTAAGTTGGAAGCCGAGAAAAAGACTCACGAAGTTGCTTCGTTGAAGAGCGAGGAAGCCCGAATCAAGAAATTGCTTGCTGACTTGGAAGCTGCAACTGAGGCGACCGCCATCACTCACATCCAACACGAACTCGAACGAGCTGAAGAGCGATTGGCCCACCATTTGGAAGCCATCACCATGGGAGTCAACGTACCCCACATCCCAGAGCATGAGCCAATTCATCATGTTCCAGCCAAACGAGCCACCAAGGCCGAGTTGATCACCAAGGGCAACGATCTGATCAAGAAGGCTGATGAGGCAATCGTCAAATTGGAAGCCGAGAAAAAGACCCACGAAGTTGCTTCGCTGAAGAGTGAAGAGGCCCGAATCAAGAAATTGATTGCCGATCTCGAAGCCGCCACCGAGGCCACCGCCATCACTCACCTCCAACACGAACTTGAACGAGCTGAAGAACGATTGGCTCACCATTTGGAAGCCATCGCAAGCGGAACCCACGTACCACACATCCCAGAGCATGAGCCAATTCATCATGTTCCAGCCAAACGAGCCACCAAGGATGCCTTGATCACCAAAGGTAACGATTTGATCAAGAAGGCTGATGAGGCAATCAAGAAGCTGGAAGCCGACAAGAAGACCCACGAGGCAACCGTCCTCAAGACCGAAGAAGCCAAGATCAAGAAGCTTATCGCTGATTTGGAAGCCGCTACCGATGACGCCAAAGTGAAGAGCCTCGAGCACGAACTCTCCACTGCTGAGCACCGATTGGAACAACAGCTCCAAAAGATTGCCCACGCCGCAGTGCCACCAACTTTTTAAGCACTTTATTATTCTTCTTTTTCTACAAATAAGCACTTTTTGTGATCGACCAAAATTCAAGTGGAACCCAAAATTAAGCTAAATTCTAAATTCTAAATTATTTGTGCACAATTTTGTGCTAATTAGTCGATTAATTAATTGCAAAATTAATCAAAATTTTATTAGTTAATTATTTTGTTTGCTTTAAAATAAATCTAAATTAGTTATCAGAAAAAATAGTTTTTATTTGAATACAAAATACTGAACTGATAAATTCATCAGTGTGACTCTTAAGTTGAATCTTGTAAAGTGAATATTATTTTTGAGAATTCATGTTTTTTCAGTTCGATTGTTTTACAGATTTGAAAACCATCGAACTGAAAAAACATGAATTCAAAAGACATGTCGAGTTGGATTGGATTCAGCTCAATTGGTTGACAAAAATGGATGAACATAATCAGAAAAGAAGATGAAAATTGTGATATCAATTTGGACATTGTTTAGAATCATTTCGAGTAACGATTTCAGGTTGAGCAGTAGAACGGCATTAAGGCATTGTATTCTTCGAGAATGCAAAATTTAATCTGTTAAATGTTGAAAATAACATTCTATATATATAATGAATGGACTTTTTCTATAGTCAGTCCGGTCATATAGAGTTCCATTTATTGCGCCCAATAAATCAGTTTTATAACAATCTCAAGTGAAAACACAAATCAACATAAGCAAATTAACCTGTGTGACACCTCAATGAGTCATCAAACTGTCTGTCAAATGACGCGAAATGCTCAAACAAATAATAATCTTTTCATCTGTAATCTTTTTGGGTGCCTAAAAATGTTATCACCAAATACACCAAAAACACACATTCTTTTAGCGATAAAAAGGCACTTTAGTTGACCTACGAATGGATTGATTGTGAAAATTATCATTTGCAATAGAAAAGCAGGCGACATCTAGTGTTGTAGCATTAAGGTAATCGAAAAAGATTTACTTTAATGAGTCTCGAGTTTGACAGTTTGTCTCGGGTGTGCTGTTGTTGTTGTCAAATATTGACTCAAATAAATGACCTCAACTTGTGTGCAAAGGCTCATGACTCATCGACATAACATAAGGGGCCATACTTTAATCACGTGATCAAGAAAATCGACTTTTTGGACTCCCCTCCCCCCATGTGATCAAGTCGTGATCAATGGCCAGACCCCCCCCTAGACATACACTTTTTAATCAAGCCGTATTTATACCCAACTGGCTAAGCCTACCCAACTTACCTACCCTACTGTTTGTGTACTATTTACACAAATGTTACATACACTCTTGAAAGCTGTGGTTGGCACATTGAATCAATTGAAAATAATACAATTGTCTTTTAAAATATCATCTGAATTTGATCAGACCCCCCTCATTTTTTCGTGATCAATGTGTGATCATTTGTCAAACCCCCCTCCCCCAACCCTTGATCACGTGATTAAAGTATGACCCCTAACTGCAAAGTCACTGTTTCTCAAATTGTGTGAACAGATCAGATTTGTTGTGATCGAGCCGTTTGAGAAACAAAACTCGTGACAGGATATATGTTGATACCGTAATTAACACATGTGTGCATCGTGATGTTGCCTTGGTAATATGGTGATAGTGATGTTGGTTGGTTGATTTAGTCATATCCTCATGGATTTTTAGTGCTTATTCTTTTCTATTGCAATTGTCGATGCTTTTGTATGAAACTTGGTTAAAACTTTTCAAAACATTCTTACTCATAACAACAACAACAATAACCACAAGCAAACAGCCTTGCAGTGATTTGCAATGCCAAATTGTGACCATAGAGCACAATCAACCATCAATATGTTTGAACTTGAGCATTAACAAGTGTAAGGAGAGAAAGCAGCAGCACCAATGTCACAATTGTGCAATATTATCAACAACTGAACAGAGACTGCATCTCAGTACTGGAAACTATTGACATATAAGTCGAGTGAGATTAAACAAAAACAAACAACTTCTTTTGCTTCAACCGAAAAGTTGCACCAAAGTTGACATTTACTAATCAAATATGAATACACAAATAAAGAAAGCCACCAAACAATGTCGCATCTGTGGTGGTAAAGCAAATAGTAAGTTCTAAAGTTTACTTATTTATGATTGATTGATTAATGAATTTAGGTTTCAATTACAATGGACTCGCCTGTGAGTCGTGTAAGACGTTCTTCCGTCGAAACGCTTTTAAACCAAATGTTTTCACATGTTTCCGCGAGCAGAAATGCGAAATCAATACGTACAATCGAAACTTTTGTATAAAATGTCGACTGGATCGTTGCTATGAGATTGGAATGAAAAAGGTTTGTTCAATTAAGGCTACGCTTTATATCGTATAACTTTTCCATTTACCAAATAGGAATTAATATGGCGTAGTAAATACGAACAATCTGACTTGATTGCCACTTTTGCAAATCAGTTCAACCTTCCCCCAGATTTAGCAAACTTCTCATCAAATCTCAGTCCATACGAACAAGCCCTACTTGAAAAGTTACAATACTCCAATGGAATGTTTCCGGATGAGCACAGTCTCCCAATTGTGGGCGTCACCCAGAATCTAATCGAAGCGCTAAGTTTACCAAAATTTTACATCAAAAAGTTTATTCAATTTTGCAAAAGTTTTGATGCATTTGCAAGTTTAAGTGCAGAAGATCAATTGACATTGCTCAAGCCTGCCTATGTGCCTGTGTTGAATCTTAGATTTGCTTTTGCCTACGATCCGGTGAGGAATCGTTTTCCTGCACTGGCAAGTGAAGAGGGTGACAGTGTGATGGTTTGTGACAATTCGGTGCTTTATGAGTGGAACAAGAAGGACATGCCAGTTCGGTTTACTAAATTTTTTGTGTCATGGAAAGAAATTATGGAAAATGATGTTAATATGAGGAATTTGGTAATTTGAATTTCATAAATTTACCAATTTTGTAATAATATTTTTAACATATAGATTTCAGTTGGATTTCTTTTTAGTCGTCGAAACGAGAATATTTCAAATCTCGAATCATTCCGCTATCATCACTACAGATACTGTCGTCTCTTTCTCCGTTATCTCGAACTGAAATACCAGGATCCAGTGAAGGCAAACAAAAAGTATTATGCAGTTATGGAATTGCTCAAAACTGTTCAATTCCAGGAGGAAACATTTCGTGAGATGTTGGTCGAATTTGAGTTATACAAAATTGATCACGTGCACAGGGAATTGTTCGGTTTAGATTGCGAGCAAATTGAATTGTGACTAATTGATTTATTTATGAAGTTCAATTGCAATTTAGTTTTTATGAAACTAAGGAGTAATCCAAAATAATTCAATAAAATTTGATTAAATCTATTTCAAATGGAGAGTCAAATGTGCTGCAATGTCCACACAGGCAAGCATTTTGCTTTTGGCATGATCCATAACGGTCACTCGAGCCGTGTAATCTCCCTGTTTATTTTTAAATTAATTAAAATTTAACTTAGATATTTTTCATTAAAACAAAACTTACATTTGCAATCGAACTTGCAGCAAGGATACTCTTGAATTTGTCAAACGGAAGTTTCACTTCCAAATGCTTCGATGCATATGGGCCCTTCTTTACGGGACATGCGCACTGTTGCATAACAGCGGACTTTACAAATGGACAAATTATGTCAGCGATTGACAGTTTGAATACATCACAAAATGCCATTCGACACGAGCCCAATCCGTCCACGCACGGAATTGTCAAATTGAATTTGGAACCACCAAGGCTCATCGTTTTGTTGATGACCAATTCGAGTTGCGCGTCCACTGGAAGATCTTCCTTGAGCACAATGTCTGTGGTCACGAAATGGCGAGAGCTTTTGGTAATGTCCAACGGAAGTAGCTCGATGGCAAAATTGTTGAATGTCACAAGAGTGCTGCCACAGTCATGATACGAAAATTCAGGAGCCCCAATGGTAAGATGAACCAATTCAAACAGAAAAGTTAATTTCAAAATTAAATTCATGTTTGGTTACTTGGTGTTTTGGTTTGCTTAATTTTAGATTGCGTCAAAATGCTCCATGAAATTCAATGGGAGTTCACCAGGTTTGATACATTTTATGAACCCCAAAGTAATGTATGATGTTCAATGGACTCATATTTTAGAGCATCCCTTCAAGGTAATCTTTTTTTGGATCAAGGTACATTGGATAAGAAAGAACCCTCCAATTGCTAGTGACATGATTGGGTCAAATGCATTGATTTTATAAAGCACGGGAAAATACTTTCCAAATCTTATTGTTTACGACTCTTTTTTGTCAATGTACCGAACGTAGGAACACATACAACACACTGGTTCAATGTCATATCAATTGACATCATTGGCAAAAGATCTTTTTTTTGATAGATATGTAAATAAGGGTTAAATTAAGAAAAGGTTGAATTAAGGTTGCATTTTCCAAATCAATTTCGGGAAATTGATTTTCGATTTTAAAATATGATTTTATATATGTTCGATGTTTAAATTAATATTTATTAATAATATTAAATGCCAATTTATATCAATGAACTTGAAGTGATTAAAAAATAAATATTCTATTCATAAATGAATTTCAGAGACTCGAACTGAGATTGTACAATAAAAAATATCAATGATTGTGTCAAAAATGATAATAATGTTGTATAAGGTGAGTCGTAATTTTGTAGATTTGCATGAAATAACATGAAAGCTCGTAATATTAATATGACTCGCTTTGTATTACTAAAATACTTGCGTTTATTTTTACCGCAGGACAAAACGTACTAATTGTATAGAGCGTTGAGTGTTTCGTATACTTATACTTATACGTATATTTTTCGTATCCTATAGGACATTTTGTACAATTTTTCGTTGATGCTACGTTGGAGTCTGGTGAGTATATAAATATGCACAAACAAGCACATTTATTTTCACTAATTAACCAAAATGTCTCCCAGCAACGCAAAATACAACTTCTCTGGTAAAGTCGCTCTGGTAACTGGAAGCTCAACTGGAATTGGTGAAGCGATTGCCGTGCAATTGGCACAGTACGGTGCTAAAGTGACCATCACTGGTCGAGATGCTACAAAGCTGGAAAATGTGCGCAAACGAATCGAACAAATCTCGGGTGAAGTTCACTCGGTGGTGGGTGACTTTGTGACTGATTCTGATTCTTTGCCTCGAAAATTAATCGATGAAACTATTTCTAAATTTGGTCGTTTAGATTATTTGATCAACAATGCTGGTCACGCAACTACGAGTGGCTATCTCGCAAGTGCACAGTTGTTGGAAGGATTCGACGCTGTTTACAAACTCAATGTGAGATCGGTGGTTGAGTTGACCCAACTAGCAGTGCCCTATTTGGAGAAGACCAAGGGAAACATTGTCAACATTTCAAGTGTTGTTGCTATCCGTCCTGTAAGTATTAAAATTTGTGATAATCGTAACTAACAACCAAAAACAACCCAACAGTATCAATTGGTGTACAGCTCATCAAAAGCAGCCCTCGACATGGTGACCAAAACGACTGCCCTCGAACTTGGTCCAAAGGGCATTCGCGTGAACTCAATCAATCCTGGTCCAGTTGTTACCGAATTCTTGAGATCAATTGGAATTCATGATCAAAAGGACAACCAAAGACACTATGATGAACTGACGGAAAAATCGCCACTGAAAATTGTGGGTCAATCGGAGGACATCGCCAATTTGGCTTCTTTCTTGGTTTCGGATGATGCACGCAACATTACTGGATCGATCTTTGTCAGTGACAGTGGTTATTTGTTGAGTTAGATTTTAAATCCTTTAATCGATATTAATTGCCAAATTATAATAATGCACTTGGTTATACTAAAATTATATACTAAAACTAATTTACCGCCAAAAAAAAGATTTGAATTCGAACAATTGTGAATCAACATTGACAAAATTGACTTATTGATTTTCAAAGTACAATTTGAACAAAGTTGGTAGCGCATAATAATTCTGTGTTTTCTGAGGTGGATTTGCCGAAATGATCGCCTGGAAAGCGGCTGAATTGGATGGAGCCAAGTTGGATGTGCACTCATGATAAGTTTTCACGTCTCCACAGAATGCCTGGAATGGTTCGTACAGCTGAGGAAATAGATTGGATTTATTTTTCTAAGAAAAAATTCTACAAAACATACCACTTTTATCCACATAATCAGCCAGCTCTTTGGAACACTGTTTCTCATTGGCTGCTTTTCCAGCTTCACGAATGTACAACACCGAACAACAGTAAGCTCCAAGCATTTCAGCTTTAGGGAAAGTTGCCAACTTTTCCACCAAACCAACATATCTCTCATGAAAAGCCTTAATCTCATCTTTGATTTTCGGATTATCGTAACGCTTGACTCTTTCGAGGAAAGCTTTTTTGCCCGCATCCGAGCCGCACACTTCATCGTAATGTTTCTTTAGTCCCGCATGCACTTGTGCCAGAATCTGTAGGACTTTTTCCTTCTTAATGCATCGGTCATTGAAGGCCTTAGTGACACCATCCTTCAACTTGTTGCATACGTCTGTCACTTCGGCTACACTTTTGGGCCATTTGATGTCTTCGATGATCGATTCGAGTGTGTTTGCTTCTTTTAACTTCTCATACGAACAACCGCAAAAGCTAATAAAAAAATTAATACAAAATTAAATTTGTTAAAAAAAATATTATTCAAGACGATGTACAATTTCATAGTTGTTGATTTGTTGTTGCAATTCTGTTGAACAATTGTTTGTCTTTGTCCAATTCCCAATCATTCAGACAAATTAAGACCAATTAACCTTTGAACAGGTACAGTTCAATGGTACCCAAAGAGTAATAACAATTAAAACATTGTTTTAATAAAGATACAACATATGCGAAATTTTCCGCATGAATTCACTTGCATTATCAAAAAATTCTACTTTTTACCCAATGTCCTGAATGTACTGAAAATCATTTACTACGATCTCAATTTGATCCTCGTGTAAAGTGCTGGAGTAGTCTTTATCGGTCGAACCATTTGCAAGGGCAGTGGTCGTTGCCATTGTGGAACTGGGCCAACGTCGTACCGGACGGTACACTTCGTACGGGTCTTGATCCAGACTTTCGCGGGTATCCATGGTAACAGGAAAACGTCGCACTGGACGGTACACTTTATATGGCTCTTCGTTGTCGCTAACATGAGCATTATGTGAAGCCAAAAAGTAAATCAAACCAACAAGGCAACAAGCACCAATCAAAATGGAACAAAAACGCGATTGAAACCATTTCCAAAACCCGGATCGATCGATCGGTACAAATTGGCAAATTGGCAAAGCAATGCGAAAATCACTGTAATTACAAGACACACAAAGCTGAATGACCCAACCAGTAGCCATGTAGTTCCTTTTATATTGCCTCAAGAACCATTGATGGAATGCATCCAATTGGGATCCGAACCAGTGTAGTCATTACACAACAATTGTTAATTGCTCTCATTGATTTGTTTCCCGCAATAATGATAAAGTTAAACAATGTCTAATTTTGAATCAATAATTTGATCAATTATTCGAGCTATAAAATAAATATTTAAAATAAAATAGCTAAAAACCAACAAATTATAGTTATCCCGGTACCCCCCAATAAATGTACAAAGTTCTGGTTTTGACATGAAAATTTTAATAATAGCAGAATAATAATGGAGTCACACGAGTGACACATGCCTCCTAGTGCACTTCATCGGCGAAAGCAACTCTTTAACAGTGAGATGAATCGTTCAAACATTTTGAACAGCTTTGGTTTGGCTTCTTCAGCCTGTCGCAGTCGCTCATATCGGGCCAATCGCTTCTTTTCTCGGTCAAGTCGTCTCTTTACTCGGTCAACTCGTCTATTTGCTGTCACCTTTAGTTCCCGTAATATAGCCAATCGTTTCCCTGAATTGGCCCATTTCTTCACTGCTTGGTCCTTCTCCTCAAATATACGTTCCTCTTCTTCCAGCGCCTGTTGTCGTTCTTGCAGTTCCTGTTCCCGTCGTTCTTGTTCCTGGTTTCGATCTTGATTGTCGCCGTGACATAGATCGATACAGCGAGCGTGCAGTGCGAATAGTTCCAGCTTGGTTTGTTCGTTCAGGCTTGGATCAGTCAAGAAGAGCACTCTTTGGGAGTGGACACTACACACGGGACAGCGTTTCTGGCCATTGGTCTCTTTCCACACGACGATGCACTCGCCACAGAACAGATGGCCACAGTGCTCCAGCAGACCAAACGGAGAGTGCATTTGCTCCAAACAGATGGCGCACTTCAGCTCGTTGTCTTTGGCCTCTTCGTCTTGTAGAGCTACTTCCACCTTTCGGTCCAACTCATCGAGATAGAACAACTGGGTCCAGGTGGGATGGTAACCGGTCGAACAACGAGTCAGCCAATCATCCTCGACTGGGATCTTCCAGGTGTCCTCGGCGATACACTTGCCAACCAGATAGTCCAGACAGATGTACGGTGGAATGTCGGCTCTGGGAATGTGGTCCGACAGGTGACCGAAGGGGCAGAAGGCTTCACGTTCGTAGAACGAACACATGGCTTGGTCGTCCACCTCGTAGGGACACTGCAGCTGACTGAGCATCACATGCAGTGAGGCGGAGTCGGGACGGTCAAAGTTGGTCGACATAACTCGTAGAAATCAACGTGGCTGGTCACAAAGAAACACGCACACACTTTAGTGCACCCAGAAAGCGAAAATTAAGACTAAAGTTCACTTTTTGTGGTGTCATCATAATAGCACAAAGAAATCGAACATTAACTTTCCTTAACTTGGCCGGGTGGGGTGGTGGGAGTTGGCCGCTGCGTTATAACACTGTGTGACTTGCATTCGAATTGCAGTTGGCCGTTATTGGCACCGAAAACACTACTACCGAGAAATCGAAATTGCAGGTTTTCGCTCTCTAAAGTCGGCTATTCGAACAGCTCCCTTATTCTTAAACAAAGGAGGGCCAAATTGCGACAATCGTTCAGTCGAGATTAAGAATATTGATTAAAGCTTATTGATCAGTCTTACGGATGTTTCCAGTGAGCGATAAATAAGTGGGCAATAAAATATTTTTTTTAAATAAACAAAATATTACAAATTTCGCGGCATCCCAATAAATGTACAAAGTTCTGGTTTTGACATGAAAATTTTAATAATAGCAGAATAATAATGGAGTGACATATGCCTCCTAGTGCACTTCATCGGCGAAAGCAACTCTTCAACAGTAAGAGTAATCGTTCAAACATTTTGAACCGCTTTGGTTTGGCTTCTTCTGCCTGTCGCAGTCGCTCTGCCATTCGCTCCAATCGGGCCAATTGCTTCTTTGCTCGGTCAAGTCGTCTCTTTGTTCGGACCACTTGTTCCCGGGCTCGGGCATATCGTTTCTGTGCTAGGGCCGATCGTTTCACTGCTTTGACCCATTCCTTCAGTACTTGGTGCTTTCGCTCCAATAGGCGTTCCCCTTCTTCCAACACCTGTTGTCGTTCTTGCAGTTCCTGTTCCCGTTGTTCCTGTTCCTGGTTCCGATCTTGATTGTCGCCGTGAAATAGATCGATGCATCGAGCTTGCAGTGCGGATAGTTCCAGTTTGGTTTGCTCGTTCAGGCTTGGATCAGTCAAGAGGAGCACTCTTCGGGAGTGGACTCGACACACGGGACAGCGTTTCTGGCCATCGGTCTCTTCCCACTCGATGATGCACTCGCCACAGAACAGATAGGAACACTGTTCCTGCAGACCATACGGAGAGTGCATTTGCTCCAGACAGATGGCGCACTTCAGCTCGTCGTCTTTGGCCTCTTCGTCTTGTAGAACTACTTCCACCATTCGGTCCAGCTCATCGAGATAGAACAACTGGCTCCAGGTGGGATGGTAACCGGTCGAACAACGAGCCAACCAAACATCCTCGACTGGGATCTTCCAGGTGTCCTCGGCGATGCACTTGCCAACCATATAATCCAGACAAATGTACGGTGGAATGACGGCTCTGGGAATGTGGTCAGACATGTGACCGAAGGGGCAGAAGGCTTCACGTTCGTAGAACGAACACATAGCTTGGTCGTCCACCTCGTAGGGACACTGCAGCTGACTGAGCATCACGTGCTGTGAGGCCGAGTTGGGACGGTCAAAGTTGGTCGACATAACTCGTAGAAAGCAACGTAGTTGGCCACAAAGAAACACGCACACACTCAGAAAGCGAAAATTAAGGCTAAAGTTCACTTTTTGTGGTGTCATTTAATAGCACAAAGAAATCGAACATTAATTTTCCTTAACTTGGCCGGGTGGGGTGGTGGGAGTTGGCCGCTGCGTTATAACACTGTGTGACTTGCATTCGAATTGCAGTTGGCCGTTATTGGCACCGAAAACACTACTACCGAGAAATCGAAATTGCAGGTTTTCGCTCTCTAAAGTCGGCTATTCGAACAGCTCCCTTATTCTTAAACAAAGGAGGGCCAAATTGCGACAATCGTTCAGTCGAGATTAAGAATATTGATTAAAGCTTATTGATCAGTCTTACGGATGTTTCCAGTGAGCGATAAATAAGTGGGCAATAAAATATTTTTTTTAAATAAACAAAATATTACAAATTTCGCGGCATCCCAATAAATGTACAAAGTTCTGGTTTTGACAT
The DNA here is from genome assembly GCA_023373905.1 of Rhizoglyphus robini. NCBI lineage: Eukaryota > Metazoa > Arthropoda > Arachnida > Sarcoptiformes > Acaridae > Rhizoglyphus > Rhizoglyphus robini. The sequence continues at coordinate 2,650,429 of JAKIJQ010000010.1, forward strand.
GAAAATTTTAATAATAGCAGAATAATAATGGAGTGACATATGCCTCCTAGTGCACTTCATCGGCGAAAGCAACTCTTTAACAGTGAGATGAATCGTTCAAACATTTTGAACAGCTTTGGTTTGGCATCTTCTGCTTGTCGGCGTCGCTCAACCATTCGGTCATATCGGGCCAATCGCTTCTCTGCTCGGACACGTCGTCTATATCGTTTCTGTGCTCGGGCCGATCGTTTCTCTACTTTGAACCATTCATCCAGTGCTAGGTGCTTTCCCTCCAATAGGAGTTCCCGTTCTTCCAGCGCCTGTTGTCGTTCATCCAGTTCCTGTTCCCGTCGTTCTTGTTCCTGGCTCCGATCTTGATTGCCACCGTGAAATAGATAGATACCGCGAGCTTGCAGTGCGAATAGTTCCAGCTTGGTTTGCTCGTTCAGGCTTGGATCAGTCAAGAGGAGCACTCTTTGGGAGTAGACTCGACACACGGGACAGCGTTTCTGGCCATTGGTCTCTTTCCACACGACGATGCACTCGCCACAGAACAGATGGCAACAGTGTTCCTGCACACCGTACGGAGAATGCATTTGCCCCAGACAGATGGCGCACTTCGGCTCGTCGTCTTTGGCCTCTTCGTCTTGTAGAGTTACTTCCACCTTTCGGTCCAACTCATCGAGATAGAACAACTGGGTCCAGGTGGGATGGTAACCGGTCGAACAACGAGTCAGCCAATCATCCTCGACTGGCATCTTCCAGGTGTCTTCGGCGATGCACTTGCCAACCAGATAGTCCAGACAGATGTACGGTGGAATGACGGCTCTGGGAATGTGATCAGACAGGTGACCGAAGGGGCAGAAGGCTTCATGCTGATAGAACGAACACATGGCTTGGTCGTCCACCTCATAGGGACACTGCAGCTGACTGAGCATCACGTGCAGGGAGGCCGAGTCGGGAGGTTCAAAGTTGGTCGACATAACTAGAAAGAGACGTTGCTGGTCACAAAGAAACACGCACACTTTTGTGCTCACAAAGCGAAAATTAAAACTAAAGTTCATTTTTGTCACGTCATTTAATATCACAGAGAACTCGAACAAACTTTGCTTTAACTTACGTCTTTAGTCTCAATAAATAATTTGAATGAAAAGTTATTTGTATTCGTAGATATCGTTATATTCAAACAAACAAATCACTCGACATCATTCGCGAATGAAAACATATCGATCTGAACTCCCGTCAGTGATCGACTTGCACAATGTTTGTCAATTTAATAAGTTTAATATAATAAATCTTATTAATTTCCGGAAATAAATTGTTTTCCAAGAAAATTTTACAATAACAAACGCTACATACAAAGTACTTATAATGTCATTACTATTCACAAATTAATCTTATTTTTGATTTATTATTCGGAGAAAATACATAACAAATCGCTTTTTAAAATAAAGTTTATTGCTTTCTAGTTCATTATGCCATAAAATTTAAAATTTCAGCACTATTCATAATTTACATTCTTCTGGTCGTAATCAGTAAATTACTTTCAGCACTTGAATATTCAAATATATTCACCGCAATTTGTCAACTTGCATTCTGTGCTATTAATGGAATTCTGTTCATACTGTGCATGTTAATCTTTGCGGACACCTCAATTCTGGTTATGGTCATATCGATGACGCTCATGCAAATTTTGTTTGTCAGTTCACGGCAGTACTATTTGATGCTGTGTGAAACACAGCGGCATCTCAATTGGATCAAAATAATCAAATTCCATTGTCATGTTGTACATTCACTTCAGTACTGTGCCGCATTCAGTAGCTTCAACTGTAAGTCTGGCAATAAGTGCTCCCACGAATGTCATCCTAGTGATGCTACCGCTGTACGGTCTAATCGATGGACTGCAAAACACATTCTTTGTCATTTCTTTAGCTTTCAGTCAAATGATTGGCATATTTAGTTACTAAATTTTAGTATTCACTTTGTGACCGCATACTATGGCAAACACTTTAATCGACTGAACAAACAGTTGATTCGGATCAATTGTAAGCATTTACATAAAGTTGGTAATTTTCGGGCTTAATTTGTACTGCAAACATTGATTCAACAATTTCACAGTAAGAAACCGTACACTTTCACGTATGAAAAGTATGGCTCAATTACGGTGAATAGCTTCTTGAAGTTTAGCGGAGCTTTTTTGTTAGTTTGATTCACTTATAAATGTTTATCTTATTTCAGTATATTCTGCTGTATGGGGAATTTCTCATGTTTGTTTATCAGCACATTCCAAAAGAAAATCAACCCAAATAGAATCACAAACCACAAGATTAAATGATTCATGTTTAAGTAAGTCTAAAGAATAAATCATAACCATTACACACGAATGAATCAAATTTAAAAAATAAATAAAACAATTATTTGAATTGTGTAAATTAATGAAGAGACAAATCCCAGATTGCATTCGAGTCATTTGATGGCCAAAATGGACACATATGTATATACCACTAAATGTCGCAGCACAGGGTTGAGCAGTTACCGGGACCCCCCAATTACCAAGTGCCAAACACTTTGAATTGTGTATACTCGTTGTATATATTGTATATCGTATAGTTGGTATTAATGAAGTGACAAAACCCAGTGAAGTGATAAAATTTATATAAGTAAATGAAATATTTATAAAATTTTGTGATTTGAAATGTTTGTTGTTAAAAGTTTCAGGACTTTAGAACATTGTGAACTTTGATTGTGACTGTACACTTGAGTTGAGAAAATTGAGTTTCTCCTACGAATTTAAAGGTTAACTTTGTCAAATTGTTATTTTGTAGCAATTTAAAGTTTGTTGACAATTTCAACGAAAGTGAACGAAGCAATACATTTTACTCTGTCAATTTACTTTATTAAAAGTTCTAGCATTTTTTGTATGAAATTGATATTCTACAAAACATAATTAAATAAATTTTCAATAACTTATTTTCTCAATTATTTTTTTTATCAATGAACGTAATTTGATTGATAAATATATTTAAAATCAAACAGAGTAAACAATGTTGCAACTTTTGATGATATGAAATGAACGCATCAAACTAAGGGCAAATAAACTTGAGTTGAGTGCAAATTAACTCTATTTGTTCGTATTTTAATTAAGATCCCGGAACTCTTAAAAAATACGTTCAACATTCGTTCCTTGACAAAATCAATTCATCATTGCTCGAATCCTGTTGCATTTTGTGGTATATAAGGTTGGAGAAGAGCCACAATTTGTATGTTCAATCTGCAACATTACAAAACCAACCAACTCAAAAATGAAATTTTTGTTTGCTTTCGCAGTTCTCTTCATTGGAGCCGTTTCGGGTAAGATTTTTGTCTTGATTTGACGAATCATAAATTGACTCATTGTTTTATTAGCTCAAGTGGTCAACCCTGCTCAACCGGCCAATAACAACCGAGTGCTGGTGGAAAGTTTGGAGAAACGAGCTGCCGCTTTGCACGAACGAGTAAAGCAAGTCTTCGTGGAACATCAAGTTCAAAATATGCATTTGTTGGACGAACTGTCTCATCAAGCAGTTCTGGTTGAGGCCTTGGCACTCGACCTGAAGGCCCAACTCGCCGACCAAACCCGAGAACACCATCTCCATCACATTCATGTGATCGAAGAGGAACTGCTTTCTCTTGAGAACCGCGTTTCGGAAGAAATCGAAATGATCCATCACTTTGCTCACGAACATCAAGGTCAAGCTCAAACCGGACCCCAATTGATTGCCCGTGCTGAACAGCTGGTCAAGAACGGTAAAGAGGCTCAAACCAAGTACCCAAACGCCAAAGAGGTTCAAGACATTTCCCGTGAAATCGTAGTAGTTGAGGCTCTGGTCAAGAGTATCCAGGCAAAGCCTGCCTTGTCCGCTGATGAACTCAAAAAGAACGAACAAGAGTTGGCCAAACACGAACAGTCGCTTCAACAACTGATCGAGAAGGCATCCGCTCGTCGACCTTAAATGGTTTTGGATATGAAACCGGATTTGTTACATTTTTATTGATTATCAATTGAGTAATAAAATATATTGCGCATACTTTGGTATAAATTCATACCATTTTTAATTACTATATTTGCAAAGAATGAATGAACAATGAAAATAGTTTATTCTGAGATGCACTTTTTCAGTACATTTCAATTTCAATTAATTAACCAATCAATATATACAAACAATTGATTTATCGAATAATTTATCATGTTTTTTACTGATAATGAGCAAAAGCCTTGAACCAACAAAGTCAACTTGAATAAAATTGATTGACATTGATTTACATAAATTGACAAATCGACTGGTTAGCAACCACAAATATCACAGTACTTTCCCTACCAAATACAGTAAATATATCAGTATCCTTTGCCAACACAATTTTTTTTATTGCATTGCCCTTGAAATTGAGTAAATATAGTGAAAAGAAAAGAAAAGTTTGTCTCCTCAACACAAATTAAACAAACTTTGTTTGAACTTTCTTTTTTGCTTTTTTATCACGTGAATGCGACTATGTTTCAAAATATGTTTGATTTATTCGAGAGTATTATGTAATGTTTTTTTCAATTGACTGAATTACTAATATAAGGTAATTAATCATTGAGTACAATCATGAATTAATATATCGAATGTATATTTTATGTTATTTTTAGCAATTCTTATTTTTGATATTTCTATTGAGTAATTTCACTTACCTCTCAGACTAGTAGTTGTTACTATCTAGAGATTTAAAGATAAAATAAATTTTTCTTGGTAAAAGTTTATTTTTATTTTTATCAATGTAGCATCCATTTGACGAATTGACTCGTGACACCCAATCAAAGTGTCTTCTTGTTCATTTATCAACACTATCACAAATCAGTACAACTGTAAAGTTGAATTTATTTATACAAATAATAGTTCTCAAACTGTCTTGAAACTGTCTTAAAACAGGTGCCGATGTACCTTCTAAATAAAGTTTGTTTGTTGTATTTTGCGCGTTAACTTTCCCTTTGAGCACCAAATCAGATAATTGACACAATGTTTAACTAATCATTATGCACATCAATTAATATATTCAGTCGATAAGACAAGAACACGGGGGTTATTCAGGGAACAAACACACCAAAAAGGTAAGCACGTGTAACTATGCGCTCTGCGTCAATCAATCAACTCTCTCCCACTAAGTTTGTTTTGTTAATTGATTTTGAGTGGTGATAATAACAATAAATCTTAAATAGTTGAAAGCTTAGAGTACAGCTAGACTCGCTTCGCTACTCAAACTCAATCAAACATTCGACATAGTAACAGTGATTTACTGCTCAGTCTGTTTGACTCTGTATACTTCAAATTGATGAGCAATCGAAAAGTGCAAATAGTTTGAACAATTCAAGCAAACATATTTGCTCTGTTCGTACACTGTCAAGGCCAGAGAATGTCGATGCTTCGTTGTAGTACATCTACATTTGTATGTGCTTTCACTTATACTAATGATTTGTATCTATGGGGAAATGTTCACATTTTGCGAACTGATGATACATTCACAACCCCCTTCTTCAAACATTCAACAAACTTTGCTCCCCCTCACTACTCAAAAATTGCGGGATGCACAGTACACCGAGTACAGAGTTTAGTTGGTCATTGCCAAAGTATGTAAACGGAAAAATGTGTGACAAAATTGTGCTATAAAAAGCGAATTCGCTCTCAAGTGTAAATCATATTACGTTACTCGATTCGAAGCATAACATCACAAACTTCAAGTCAAAATGGCATTGACTCATTGTGAGTTTAAACATTTTTTTACTTTTTAATTTTTTACTAATTTTTCAACTTTAGATCTTCTTGCCTCTGTGGCTCTGGTCCTCACTGTCGCACCCGTGTATTCGGTTGAATTTGTTGGCCGATACAAGCTCGACTCGAGTGACAATTTCAATGAATTTCTCAAGGAAATTGGTTTGGGCTACTTCAAGCGACTCGCGGCAACTGCCTCCAGCTCTGAGTATGTGGTCACACGAGACAAGGATGCGGGTACCTATACCTTGGCCACCATTTCCACCTTCAAGGACTCGACCATTACCTTCAAGGATGGTGTCGAGTTTGATGAGGCCCGATCGGACGGTAACACAGTCAAGTCAACCATCAAGATCAAGGGCAACAAGTGGGTGCAGGTGCAGAAGGGCAGTCCTGAGGTGACCGTTGTGCGTGAATTCAGTGACGAGGCTGTGGTGGTCAAGTCTACTGCCAATGGTGTCACAGCTACTCGAACTTACAAACGACAATAGTCAAGACATTCCAGTCCATTTTCCTTAAAATCTCAATTTTCATGAATTAAATAGTCTCAATGGTGTTTAAGGTCCCATTAATTTTTGTCGTAACAAAATAACTCAATATTTTTTTAAAACCCTATTCTTGTAAAGAACTATGAATATATGTATTAACAAATTGTGTCAATAATAATAATAAAATCACACTCAAATATAAATTGATTAATTAGTGTATAATTTCTCTTTTCTGATTTGAGGTAGAAGTTGATTTTGATTTGCAAACAATCGTGATTTTCTTGGCATATTTCGTAACTAATTGCATGAATGTTACTTAATGTTACAAGTACAATTAATTATGCGATGAGTTTGCTTCAAACACGATGACTTTGCTAATTACTAAACTGTGATCTCATCTTCACATTAAATGAATGCATTAAATAAATGACATTCTTCGAAACAAAATGCATAGTTGTTTAGTCAACTATTCGTGCATGTAATATAAAAAAATATTATATGATTGTCGTAAGATGGAACCAGAAAGTGAAAATCCACAGCTTTCTGACAAGAATCGACCCAAACCAATCAAATTGAATTCGATAAATAGTCGTCCGTTAGTGTTCGACTTCACTCAAGTACTACCACCTTCAAAAACTAGTCATTATTTGATTGGCGGTGATTCACCTGGTTGGAAACATCAAACACCAAGGGAAAATGTTGAGACCAACAACAATTATCCTATGTATGAAATAAGGAAAGAATCAAATAATCAAAAATTGGAGAATGAAATAAAATATGTTGATCAATTTAGAAAACAATCAAAACCATCTGTAGTTCCTAGGTCAAGAATTTCAGAAAATCCAATTCTTCCATCCAAGACAAAATCTTGCCGTTTTCTACAAGAAAAAATTCGATTATATAATTTTCTACAACGTCCTAAAGGAATCCTAGCCGTAACGTATCACTCGATTGTGGCCTTTTTTATCATAATCAGTTTGATGTTTTTTGCTTTCACTACTGTTCCAGGTAAATTTTTAATTTGTATTCATTTTATAAAAATTCTGCATTTTATTAATAATTTTTGTTGTCAGATCTTGAATGGTGGTCTATTATTTGCCTTCGTGTATTTGACTATCTCATTCTCAGTATTCTAGTCACTGAATTTGTGCTTCTCTGTTGGGCTTCTCCATGTATTGGAAAATATCAAGGCTTCAAAGGTGCAATTCGCTTCGTTTGTTCGCCCTTTCGACTTTTAGATCTTTTGGTAATTGCCATTTCGGCAGTGATCTGTTGGACTCACTGGTTACCGCCCTCTCAACAGCATCTCATTTGGCTTCGATGTGGTCAAGTGGTACAAATTCTTAGACTCGAAACTCGATACAAGTCCTGGAGGCTGTTCAGTTCAATGTTGATGCTTCAAAGTCAAGCGATGCTCATTACTGCGTACATGTGTTTCCTTGTGTTGATTGTCATGTCGTATGTTGTGTACTACTGTGAACAAGACCAACCAGACACACCATTCACGAATATTCCCACTTCACTTTACTGGGGCATTATTACTGTGTGCAGTATTGGGTATGGAGATATTTCTCCTGTGACTACTGCTGGAAGGATTATTTGTGGAATATTCGCTATCATTGGAATGGTCATATATACAGTTCCGCCTGGCATTATTGCAACAGGATTGGCTTTGAAAGTGAGTATATACAAACTTTTTCATTGTGATCTAATCGTGTTTTCAAATTTTTAGATCCAAGAAAGCAATCGACAGAAACATTTTATTTGTCAAAGAGTTCCAGCAGCAAGGCTAATTCAATGTGCCTGGCTATGCTACATTGCTTCAGAAAACTCAAAATCAGAAATCACCTGGAAACAACATTTAAGGCAAATTGAAACTAGTAAAACAGATAACATGAACAAATCGTGGAGTTATTTTAATTTAAGAGGCAACATTCAACAACATCACAATGAAATGATCAATTCGAATCAAACTAGTCAACTTACACCAGCACAAAAGAATTGTGTACGATTCATTCGAGCATTGAAGTTTGATGTTGCAAGAAGAAAGTTGAGAAATGCTTTCCGACCGTACGACATCAAAGATGTGATGCAACAGTACTCTGAGGGTCATTCAGATGTGGTGAGCAGGGTGAGATACATGCAGAATCGTATTTTTGATATTGAAGAAAGTATGGACAATTTGATACAGACGACGAAGATGATGCAGACAGCTCAAAGTAAGAAAATGGACCAGATGGAGCACAATTTTCAATATTTGCAAAATTTGGTTGATTCAACTTTGTTGTGCAATCGAAGTGATTCTAATTTTTACCATTGAGTTCAAATATAAAAATATAAATATTAATTAAGAAATACTTTGTGTTTGATGAATTCATAAAATAAACTGATGTGTACAAGTGGCGATAGTTTTGTCATCATTTTTACTTTCGATTATTTCATGAGAAAGCAAAATGTGATATTTTAATTTTGTTGTTTGTTTGATGAGATTTTTTTGCATTGACAGTTTTGTTCAGACAATCTCCGAAATCGCTTAATCCAAGGCACACACGATTTGCACAACTTTTAAACTGTTTCAAATTAAAACTTTCAATCAATATTAGTAGTCGACAAACATTTGATTGAAAAATTCACATTGAACACATTCGAAGTGACATCTATTGTGCAAATGATTGAGTAACGTTCAAATTGTCTCGCCTGAATTAGAGTGAAAACATTTGGTTTTGACTTTTGTTCAAATTCATAGAAATGTTCCAAGTCAGATTGTATTGAGTATTATTAATATGATGAAGATGAATGAATACAACTTGATTAATGATGATTCAGAATCACTGATTCTGATTGGTTGGTGCGTTTTGAGAATGTTTTGTACTGTAATAAACTTTTTCAGTTTTTTTCACCGTCTCTACCAACTTTTACAACCACAATTTTTTGTGAACATGGAGATGATTGAGGTTGCACTGGTAATCACAGAGAATCCAAGCCACAGGCCACCCAGACCACCAAAGTCACAGATGAGTTGAATGAAGGTCACCGCTGCCGAATGGCGATACACCTGGTCGAGCACAGGCTTACGACTAATCTGTATTCCGGTCATATTCGCGTGAGAGTAGAATGGAATGTCCACAAACTTTTCAAATTCGTACTTCTCTTCGAGACAGTCGGGCTGACACTCGGACGAGCACTCAGTGCGATAGTTGGTGAATTGACACCTGTTGACCACATCACAGAAACGATCTTCCGGGGTGAGCAGAGTCTTGCGGTACAAAACACCACTTCGAGGTAAGCATTCGCATTTTTCGCGATACTTGTTCATTAGGCACTTGGTGAAACAGTCGTCGTACGACTGAACGGCATCTTTGTTACCTGTGTTGGGTAAGCAGAATTGATAATTGAAACATGATCACAAAAAACATTACCAAGATCGTAATTGAAACATTTGGTTTGATAAGGCTTCTCCAATAAATACGAAATGGTCTTTTGGAAGTTGATCACATAAAAGCGCGAAAATTGATACAATGAAATTGTTGGATAAAACTCGGGCACCGGGATCATATTGCCCGGATGGATTGAGATGCGAGCTCGGAAATCTCGCTCGAATGGATGTGAAAGTCGAGACTGGTTGAGTGCGGTTCGCAGGTAACTGTGAAAAGGGCAATTTTGAAATGACTATTGATTTAAGGATTAGTAAATGCTACTTACTAGACCTTGTTGGTTCGTCGTTCATACGTCTTCGAGGTAATAAAAATCGAAGTCATGAATGCATTTGCAAACTCTTCAGCCGAAGTGCCATTCTTGAGGTCAAGTTGCAGAAAGTAAGTGAAACATCGAAATTCCCCATTGACGGTCTCGACTGGTTTGACCAAGTCCTCACAATTGTACATTTTGTATCCATTTTTGGTGGCAGGTGTCGAGTCCAGTAGACACTCCTCATGCTCGCTGTGTGAATATTTCATCAAAATATCTAAAATGCTTTCATTACGCAGAATTTTCTCCTCAAAATACTTTTGTATGAGTATACCTGGGTAAAATTTATTTCATGGTCATTTTATGACATAAATATTTCATAAACTTACCCTCAAGGGGCACTCCTGTGATGTTAATGAAACGTTTCGTATCAGGATTGGTCCAAAAGTTGCTATCATTTCTAGCCGCCATCTCTGCATGGATTCGTTGTACATTTTCAGAATATTCAGGATATTTTTGAATCAACCTAAAGTAGGGCACCACGTCCTGGAAACACAGAGTAGCACTCGGATACTGAAACTGATAGTCCTTGGGCTTTTCGTTGGAGAATGAAACGGTGGTCTTGTAGGTCCAGTACTGGAGCAGTGTTTGGTTCATTTGGTAACAAAAGCCAATCACACTCACCACGAAGATGAGGAAGAGGTGAGGCTTGGCGCAGACTGCTCGATGACATTTCGCCTTGAAACTGTTGTCTTTCTTTGGTGGACTGTTTGGAGCTATTTTCTCAGGAGAGTCCCCATTATTCTTTTCTTTGACGTTGTTCATTTGGATCTCGTCTGTTTGACTCATTTTAACGATTTGCTTCAATAGAAAAATGAAAGCTCAAATAAGTGAACAGTAAAGTTTACTGAGTAAACATTGATGATTTTTGTTGAAAAATGTTACGTTCCTGTAATTTGATCCATCAGCAAACTTGATTAACGGAACGACTCTTCATGAAGTGCAGCCTAATCAGAAGACGTAGTGCGAAAGTGAAGACGTTGGCACGATAATCATCAATCCTCAATGGACGGTGTTCACTTTGATGCTTTGAGTGAATTTGTTCATGTTCACCACGAAACAAACGAAATCTGTTCGATCATCGTCTGAAGGCAATCTTCAGGCTGGATTTTACAGCAAAGAGTTGCACAGTTGAGATGTCACGCACTTGCAAATGTGCCTGCAGCTCAAAGTCTTAATCTTTACGACTGTTCTCTTCGTGAGCGTACACTTTCCAAAGGACACTTAATGGACACATGAGCATGGCTTTATCATTACACCATTGCACTACACCACTCTGCCTGTTGCCGCATCCGAATGTAGTCGTTAATGGTCAAGATGCGTTCTTGCAAAACCTGTTTGCATTCAATGAAAATGATAACAAAACATTCGTGCTCTTGTGTATGACTTTTCATTTAATCCAAGAAAAGTAAAAGTTTTTCAAATGCGCATTTTTATCGTCTTGCTTGAGAAGAATAACTTTATTTTTGTAACTTAACTTTTAATTCAAAAAATGTTTTTGTCATTAAAATTGCCATTTAATTAACAGTTAAAAGTACTTTAATTGGAAATTTCTGATGTTTGTTTACGTGTAACCAAAAAGCAAATAGACAATTCTAGTTGATTGCATAATCATTTTGCGCTTTAGTAATTTCGCCATTTAATATTTTTTAATCTAAAAATATTTTTTTGTCAGATCCTGTCGATTTAAAATTTGATAATAAAATACAAATAGTAGTTCTCCATTAAAAATGTCAATTGTTAATTGACACATAAATAATGAACTTTTGCCAATTATCGATAGTTTGATTGATTGTTAAATAAGCAATTAAATTGTCAAATATAATTTAAGGGATTTTTCAATAAAATTGATGGTTTTGTTACGCGTGTACGGTTTATTAATTTGAACTTTAGTATTTAATATTAACAGAATTATTTTTAAAATTAGTTGCTTTTTGAGAATTCTCTTACACTGGTTGTAAAAAACTAGATTTCAAAATAAAATAAATTTTAAAAATGTCTTTCCAACGTGTTCTCGATTATTTGTTGGTGATTATGGATAAAGCACGTAAATTCGCATCTAATTTGGCAGTTTCTCATGCCAACGCAATCTATGGGAATTTGTTGGACCCAGTGCGAGAATGTACTTTAACAAATTATGCTAAAATTCAGTTGATCAACTTTAGTCAAAGTTCCTCACAATTGAACTATCAATTTCTATTGCCTTTGGTGGTGTTTGTCTTGTATCATTTGGACAACATTGTCATCTATTCAAATCATGATTTTGACCAACTCAACAATCCGAACTCATCAATTTCTCGGCTTCTATCGACTCATCAGATATTTCAACCAGAAATGTGGCCTCAAGCAGATGTGATGAACTTTATCACTCCTGTTACATGTCTACTGGTTTATGCAAATTTACTTTACTCTCCAATGTTGAAAGAAAAGTTTAAAATGTACGCAATTGTGGATGCAAATAAAGAATTGGTTAAAATTGTTGCCGATGGAAAAAGTTTAGATCCTGAAGAGGCAAAAATGATCTACACGTTTCGAAGGAAAGCTAAATTGTTTTTCAAATGTCTAATAATTTTCTATCAAATTCACATTCTATCGATTCATTTAATTCAATTGAGCATTCAGTGGACTAATTCGGTTCGGGAATGGATTCTACTTCCGTTTATAATATTGTTTTTAAGTTATCTTCGATGTGGTAATTTTTAGAAAAAATGTTGTAAATGTTTTAACTTTAATTTTAATTTCAGCTGTTGGGTATTTGATTTATGATTTCATTCTGTCCGCTCGTTACATTCGAATCAAACAAAAGTGTTTGAGCAATCGATTGCAATCCTTGATACAATCGATTGTGCGCAAAGGTAAAATGTCGCAATATCATGTCTTGAAGAGTTTCAATCAGTTTAACTCGCTCAACAAGAAATTCATGAGACTATTCACTGAAATCCATGAGCAAAATCATTTTTGGTCTCGCTATTTGACCTTTTGGTTTGCTGATTTCATCCTTCTCATTTGTTTCTTTCAGTCTCTGTACTTTTTCGGTCCATCCGATTCCAAAATTGAAGAAATGAAAAACTTTTTCATGTTTGTCTCATTTGAGTATCTTGTCACTCTGCTGTTGATCACCGCAGAGTGTCGCTCTATTCTGAGCAATAACATTCGCATTCATAAGCAAACTCGAATGCTCTATTTACAATTTTCAATTGTTCATCCATTGAAAATTGATAATTTAATGAAAGTAATTTAAAGTACAATTGTCGAATAGTAATCTAAATGTATTTTAAATAGCTAAACAGTCTCGAAGCCAACAAAAAGTTATATTCTAGAATTGGATTCAAATTGCTCGATGGTGTGAGGATTAACTCGAACATGTTTGAAACGGTCTGTTTTGCATATTTCTAATGTGATTACAATAATTTATTCTTCTACAATAAGATATTCTTCTATATTACAACTCTCTTCATGATGATTTATCAAAGAAAATTGTATTGAATTTTGGAATAGTTTTGTATTTCGAAATGATGAAGAAATAAGTCAAGTCTAATTTGATAGATTAGTTTGAAAAATTAATTCCTTAATCAATATTTTATTTTATATTTTAAATTATCTGATTAAGACAATTAATAATTGTCAATTATCATGTGACATTTTATGAACGATTGATGGTTCATAGCATTTTCAGATTAATTTACTTTTTTAAATTAAATAAAATTTATTTTTTTGTTAGTTTATAAAATTAGTTTTCATTGCAAATTGACAAACAAAATTCCACAAATTAATCATTTAAAAAATTGAAATATATATTAAATTCTTTTACTCTTCAAAGTACGCAGTTTGGAAATTACTAATCTTCAAAAATGTTATTCAAAACCTTTCTCGAACTTGTGCTTCCAGTCAAAGGCCTAAGCTACTATGTTTCCTACATTGAAACATGGCAAAATGTTACAATTTGGAAGCGATTTTCTACTAAATTGCAAATCTATTTATCACTGTCCATTATGATCTATTACGCTCTGGTCAATTGTTATCATTTCGCTTTCCCTGCAGATAAAATGTCACTGATGCGCATTTTGTTGTACGATTCGTGGTTCTATTTCATTCCAATTCGAGCCGTCAATCTAATGTCCATCTTCATCATGACTCAATTGATCTATTCGACATTTTTGTTTTATTTCAATTGTCATGTTGAGATCAATATGTTGCTTTATGATCTGTTGGTGCATGGTAAGGTTTGTTCGAAGCTGCTCTCTTCGGAATTCTATCGAGGGATTAAGATTTCTAAAATTGTCAAATTTTTGTTTCTTGTTTCACTGAATTTGTCACAGGTTTTTGTTCTTCTCACTGGTAAACGATTTTATTCTAATAATCTGATTAATAATGATAACTTGTTTTAATTTAATTTTAGTATTCATCATAGTCTATCCTTATGTCTGTCTTCTGAAACATCTTTTAGACGAAAATTTGTTTCAATTTTCGAGTAAATTTTACTTTGGCCTTTGTCTGCTCAGTTTCCACTGGAACGCGCTCGTATTTGGCTTTGTCTGTTTGGCCTTTTGTCATGTTCACATTATCACTCTACACTGCTTTGCAGCACATTTTATCATTTTCCTTCTTGCGATACAACAAAATTGTGCTCAACTACGCAAATTGATGAGTTCATTTACGCGCGCCACCTTTCACAGCTATCGAACCTATTCCGTAAATTGTTTGGTATATTTGCTCAAATTGAACAAATTGTACGGACACATTTTTGTGATATTCCTCACAGTTCACTGTCCACAGAATGCTCTACTTGTGATGTGGTTGGTACTGGACAAGATTGAGACAGACGCTGGCAAAATTGTGGCACTGGTGTTGGTCAGTTATGAAGTTTGTGGCATCTTTGGTCTTCATCTCTCACTGACTTTGTCCAGCAGACGAATACATTCGCCGACTAAGCGTTTGATGAGCTTGGCCCCTCGAAATCAACATAAAATTGGTGATTTTCGAAATCGATTTCGACTGGACTTGTACGTTTGTTCCCTTCACACCACAAATCAGTATGGCTTCACTTATGGTAGTTTTGGTTTGATCAATTTGAAGGCTTTTCTTAAGGTAATGTTCTGTATTTTTTAATATTCAAGAATGAATACAACATTTTTACTCAATTTTAGTGTCTGTTCATTTATTGGAAATTGCTTATATTTTCATATAAGTTATCGAAAAATTAATCGAGTCCGAGAATAATGACACAAAAAAAATACCAGACAGGCCTCAAACAAGTGACCCGACTTTTGCTAATCGATCGTAAAAAATTTTGGATTTTCACAACAAATTGTAATATTTGTTTTACGAATTAGATTCACACACATTTTAGTTTGATTAATGTGTGTATCAAGCTTGATTTTAAATAAATTAAAACTTTAATAATATTTGAATATATTAAAAAAACAGAGCATTTTAAAGTTTACAAGTTGATTCATAATTTTATTATACAAATTGACATTCATTTTTCATTTTTTATCATTAAAAACCATCATGAAGAAAGTTGTTAAATAAGAAATTAACTATCATTAAAAAAAGATTGTGATTTTACAAAGAAATGTTTGAGTTTTTTTGAATTTATACCTCTAGGAACGTCTCCGAAGTGATCCTATAGTTGGTCCAAAGGGTAAAAACAATAGCTCCTCAGGAGACGATGACTTTGTAGTAGTTCGATCTAAGTTTTTATGTTCAGTTTTGATTTTTTAAAATATTTCTTATTTATTAATATTACCTTTAGTAAATTTGAAATGCAGCTTCTTGTGTGAAATTTCCTCTGAAAGTTGACATAAAATTGTTGATTTTCACTCGAAATTTGTCGATTATTGAGCACAATGTTTGCACAATGGCCTGTGACCAGACACAAACCGCAACGAAGATCACCTTCCTCGTGAGTCCGTGTGTGTCCACAAGCACACACACGTACAGCATGTGACCCAGCATGATGATGTACGAACAAAATGTGACACTCAGTATTGGACGCCAAAAGTTACTGAATGCTTGAATCTCTTTGCATTGGTACAGAGTTTCATAGGATACTCGCATGAAACGATTCCATATTGAGCATCGAAATGGAAATCTTTTGACTTTCCAAGATTTCCATTAAGCTCAAAATTTAATTGTTTCAACTTTCCAATCAGAATATTTTGTTTCACTTCAATGTAGCCAATTTGCAGTGCTGCATAACCAAACAGAATGATGAAACCTGTAATAATAAAATAAAAACCCTTAAAATCTGGTAAATAATAAAAATATTTACAAAATGTGAGATAAAGCAAATATAATTGAAACAAAATTAGCCAGAAAAAGAGTTGACACAAATTCGGAACAATGGCGCCATTTCTCAGTGTTTCAAAAACACAATGAAACCCGCATCCGCAGTGAAATATTGTTCCTGTGATTAATATTGCACGCTTGGTTTTATGACGATATTGAGATATTTTTCGAGAATATTCTTCGTGTAAAACTTGACTTTTGAATGTTTGATCAAGCTTTTTAGGGCCACCATTTTGCACACCCAGAAACATCCAAAACTGATGAGCTATCGGTGGTGTGCACGCCAAAATGGCAAAGATTGCAAATGCCAGCAGTAACATGTTCACGTAGATCTCGTCCCAAGCTTCGATTGGATAAAATTGATGGTAAAACGTGTAACGACTGCTCAGAATGGCCCTCAAGTTGAGCATCTCAAGCGCCGAGGAGTTTTCGTCCAATAGCAGCAGACCATAGCCCACAGTGAAGGTAAGCACACAAAATGGGAAAATAAATTCACGATTGATTTGAGATTTTCTTAATGGATTCAGTAGATTTTCATCTTTCACCATATCAAATGAACGGAAAACAATGTTATAGTGAGAATTTATAACAAAGTTTATGAATAGTTTAAGCTTTTTAATAAAATTCAAAGTTAATCTTAAGATTGTCATTGCAAACCAGGCTAGATAAGGAATTATATAGATTCGCACAAACTTTGATGAAATCATTTTGGAGTTGTTTTTTGTTTTAAGAAAATGTGAGTTTTGGTATTGCGAGTAATTTGAAACACACTTTCGGTATGACAATGTCTGACAATTCAAATTTTCAGTTTTATATTTTTAGAAAAAACAACCTTTTTCCTTTATTAACAATCAGTCAATTGTCAATTTGAGCCAACAAATTAATTAATTGTTTAGCCACGTGTCGTAAAACAGTTAGTTTTGTGCTATTAATCATCAAACATTTAATGTGCCAATAATAATTATTTTTGTTAAATTCCATTAATTCCAAAGAAATAAATCGAACCTTTTGAATTGCGATATATCGTGATCGTATGACAGATTAGTTTTTCCGAGTTGAATTCTATTTTAAAGATGTCTTTTTGATCATTCAATTCGACCCAATTTTGGCCAATTGCATAGCTTAAAGTTCAACAGGATAAACAAATCTTATCAAATGTACACGTGGAAATGGAAAAAAATGTTGATTGTCGTATGCAAAGACTTGATAACAATTTATGCATATACGCTGTATAAATTTGAATATCATCGCTGTAATGTATTACATATATTTAGTACTCATTGTGCCCGAAACAACACGCATTCAAATTGTGCATTTTATCTTAATCAATCAGCAAAAAGTGTTACAACCTCAGCATCACATGATTTTTCAAACATACATGTCACGTATATATAAAACTTGAACGCAATTCGCGTTTTGCTTTTAATACTTTTTTTCAAAAAAAAATCACATGACAAAATGTTTAAAGTGAGTTACTTTACAGTTACCGTTCTGGTGGTGGCATTGGTTCAAGTCAACTACATCAAAGGTGGAACTATTCCGTCGAACGATCCAGAATGTGTCTCATTCAAGGCCGATTTGATCAAAACTGGTAACGACCTGTTAAAAGTGTCCAAACTGTTTAGTCAAATAACCAACGACACGACCGCTTTGCAGAATGAAACCAACATCATCAAAGAGATGACCATGAAACTCGAGGCTGATAAGTTGTCCTGCAATACCACTTCATTGTAGTCAACGAAAACTAAGCTTGAACAAACAATGTATTAATAACAAACCATATAGTTTAGTTTTGTAATACCAAAAATGTTTTGTTTCCACTTTGATTGATTGTCAAATGATTTACTTTACTTGGTTACACGATTAATTGAAACATGTCTTTTACAAATTTCATGAAATATATTTTGAATTCATTCAATTAATTCAAAATTAATAGAATTTTTTAAAAAATACTTTAATTCCACTAATAAAATGTTTGCTCAATTGTTCAGTGTGAGTTATTAAAGATTGACGGAAACTAGTGGAATTTGCCCTATGGAATGATATAAAGATTCCCACTCTATCAATCATTTTGGCAGCCCTGATATTTTGATTATTGATGCACGTACACTGGAAAATGCTGATAGTCGACTATAGTCGTACATAAAAAAAAGTTGATTATAATATGTTATTTGTTGTGGAATTTTTCCAACTTATATTTAACTCGCAATGTACATTGCATACATTCAGTGCCTTATTGTGCCTTAATGATCACACATTCAAATTGAATTATCTTGTTAATTAGAAACAAGTTATATTACTTCATCTCCAAATTGCATGTGACCACTTGCTCAGTCATTCACAGCCCGTCAACCTAGGGACCACTACATCGCCGCATCTTACTGTAAAAACCCAGTGAGCTGATGTTTCCGAACGTTCGAATGTTCGTTTAATATCTTTGTGACTTGTGATAACGAAACTCTCTACTCTTCTAAACTTTGTTTCTATTTGGCTTCTGTTATTTTTCTAGTGGAACCATCTCCCTCTTTAGCCTTCAACTCTCATCATAGGAATAATCATCATTTACGCTTATTAACTACTTACTCTTACCAAAGATTCAACTTAATCTGTAGCAAGATGAATGATGAAAAATCATCTAGAAAAAGTCTGCTAAGAACCAATAGGACCGTAAACGATTAAACCAGATGAAATAATGATGGTATTGCACAACCACTAAACAGCATCAAGTTGTGCGATCGTTTGTGTCATGTTGTCCGTTTCATTTAATAACGTGTTGGTATCGTTTGTTAGTTTCTGAAACAATTCACTCACTTTAGCCAGGGTTGTTATCACTTTTGATAGTGTTCGCACCCGAGTATTGAAACTCGGGTACGAGTACCCGGATATCGCCATATTTTCAATATACTCGTTACCCGGTTTTTGGGAGACCATTACCCGAGTAATCGTGAATGTGAAATTTTGTAGAATAACCAACAAATTAAGTCATTGAGCTTGAGTTTTCATTTTTCATTAAAAGAAAAGGAACTTAACCAGCATAAAATTAACAAATGAATGCTTCTAGAAGTCACTGCAATCTAAAATCAAAGCAATTAGACTCATTTTGCATGTTTTAGCCAGAAATTTTTTTTATTGAATACCTGGTATTACTCGAGTACTCGTTTTCAAATGCCGAACTATTACTCGTTACCCGGGTAATGAACAAGGACGGGTATTTGCGATCACTAACTTTTGATTAGTCCAGCTTTGAATGAGACACATTCCGGGACTGGGAAAGCATGTGCTAGGTTAAAACTATTTACACGTGACATTTTGTTTACAAAATCACTAGATTTCCAGGAAATTTTGGCACAAAATTTCCTGTTTATATAATTTGAACATAATCCATGCTTTGCCATTTCTTATTATGACCTGGAATGTATCTTTGCCAGGGCAGAATTCATCAAAACTGGTAACCACATGGAGGTGTCCGAATTGTTTGGTCAAATTACCAACGAAACGAACTCGTTGCTAAATGAAACCAACATCATGAAGCAGATGATCACGAAAGCATTATGCTGATGACAGGTTTAAAGGCAAAAACGTATTGTATTATCTTGATTTTCATTTTGTTTTATCTTACATATTAAACTTCCATCCAAGCATTAGCTAAATCCTAAATGTAATTGAAATTTGACATTGGTCAATTAATAAAAGTGCAAAATTAAATTTAATGAATAAATCTGGTAATATAACAGTTAAATCATTGACCATCAGTTATACACTTCAACCCCAGTATGGTCCACTGGGTCGTGGGCCCCAAGTATTGGGATTCCAGCCCACAAAAGTGCCAGGTCGACGTCCCCATCCCCATTGTGCGAATGTGCCAGTGATGCCAACCAGCAGGACAACCAACACCATCAGTACGAAGAGTGGATTCATGTTTGATTAAGGTTTTGTAAGGTTGATTCAAATTGTACAATTTATTAAATAAATTACTGTCTTACTTATATACTGAAAAATTCGTTGTCAAATTGTGAAATTGTGTAACGGATAAAACCAATCGAGAAAGGATGAGAAATTGGCAAAAATAATCGAAATGTTAATTAATGGGACTTGTTGGTAACAAAATACAATTCACAGGATATTGAGATTGTGAACATTTTGTTTGTCGAAATGGCGAACACGTGTGAACTGTTTGACAAGTTCAAGGTTAACAGTAAATTGTTGGTAAAAAAAATCAAATCAATTCTTACAATTTTTAAAATAAAAAATGGCTAAAAGTTGACAAATTACGTTCAGATTAGACTTGTGGTCGAGTCGCGTGCTCGTACTAAGGCCTATGTAATTGTAGATCCTATTAAGGTGCACTTATAAATGAAGCCAATCAATCAATGGCTTATTGACTCTTTATCACTCATAAGTGTGTTCACCGTTCTTTCTTTCGCAATCACTCGCACATAAATAAATCTTTACTAAAGGACTCGTAATATGCTACATGTACTACATGTATAAGACATTTTGTGATGTGATGTGCAATTGACTCGAGGTAATTCAAATAAAATTTTTATTCGAGCATTGCTATTTTAAATAAAATGGATTGGAATGAAATGTTTGATGTTTTTATACGAAAAGTACTTGTTTCCCTTTTATCGCAACATTGTGCTTTTATTTTTGGTGATCTTTTTGGTGTTTTATTTGTCGCTTCAATCTACTTCGAATCTTCAAAATAGTGATAGCGCTAACCTGATTGGAAATTCTGAGGTGCATCAAGATGATTCTCCAAATTTATCAGAACTTTCATTTTTAATAAACACCGAAACATGCAGCCTCCAAGATTGGCCTCTGTTTGACTCGGAAATTGTTCCATTATTCCAAAACAATTCAAACAAAGACATTGGATGCAATAAGAATGCTCCACTTATTAAGATAAAGCGGGTCAACTCTACCTGGATCGAAATCGACTATCCGAAAAAAGTAAAATCACCGACGAGGGTTGGGAATGTTTTGCGAAAGAGGTAAAACGAAAAAGCAGTAACGATCGATTTGAGTATGCATCCAACTATTGGACCACTTGGAAGACTTGGAAGAAACCGAACTCTATGGATTGTCACTATTTACAGAAATACCGACAAACCGAACATGTGAAAAGGCCGGGATCAAAATCGAGTACTGTCTGTGCAATTTGTACAATCCAATTCCTGTAAACAATCAAATTCAGCAAACTTCAACAAAAGTACTCGAACACATCAATCGAATGCTGACCAGCTACGGCAACTATTGTGTTCCACTAACACTGAACACCACCTATCGGGCATTCGATTTGTACAATGCAAAACTGAACGAACGTTACAGAATTGTGCACTTTAAAAGTGATCCAAATGATGCACTGATTGAGGGAATGGTCAAAATCAATGCGAAAAATGAAGTTCAACAAGTAGAAAATGTTTCGAGATTTTCTCGTTATCGAGCACAATCGAGTTGTGTTGCGAGTAGAAACTATTTCGACATTGTTCCATTTTGCTATTGTTGGAATGTCTATCTGAAAGAGTCGAGTAATAATAATAAAAAGTAAAATGTATTTAGATTTGATTTGGATTTGGAGATACATAATATGATCAAGATTTGGATGCAAAGTTGCGTTTATAAACTCGCGCATTCATCGATCATACTCAGACAATTTGCGAACAGAATTTTAAACAGTACCGCACAGTTAAAAGCATGAGAAAATCAAATACTTTTGATAACTTTTATTAAGTTTAGTTGCTACTACAGATAGTGCGGCACCTCTGGAGGAATGTAAGTATACATGCACTCTACCGTATTCGCCTTGAAGCAAAACCAAAAGTTGGCACCATCACTTTCTCTTGGTGGATCGAACTCCTCGATGGCGAACATCGTGTGGGGCGCCACATGAATGCCAAAGTGGACCTTTTGTAGTGCGAATCGAAGTGCCATGAGGTGAGGTCGAACCAGTTCAGGCCAGAGCATGATCCTACTGGATCGGGCACGACAGGTGGGACAGGTAAACTGGGGCAGGTTCCCGTTGTTTCTACGTTCGTTGCGCCAGTCCTGGATGCACTTGCCACAGAATCGGTGAGTGCAGTTCTCGAGATAGCCCGTGAGGTAGCATCCTAAATAGGGCAATTAGTTTTGGAATTAGTGGGGTTTTAGTGGGATTGTTAAGATTGTAGAACATACCATTTGTGGGAGACTGCAATGTGGGCAGTGGCTTGAGACAGACCACACAATCAGGCACTTGGACCGCTTGGGTGCTTCGTCCTAGGATCGCACTCGCTACTTGTGGGACAAATTGACCCGGTTCCAGCAGATCCTGTTCCTCGGGATGGAAGCCAGCCACGCATCTCACCAAATTGCCCGGATTGAGTCGTTCCAGACCCACTTGCTCACATCGTCCCAGAAGACGTTCCACACAGAAGCACTTGGGCAGGATGCGAAGGTTCGGAGCTTCTGGATCGGTTGGGTGACCACCAAAGGGACACCACTTGCCGGAACAGTCTTGAATGGGACACTTGTACAGGGATAGCAGGCTCGGGTCAAGTGGATCTTCGGGCAGGGGTCGGTCAGTGGCTTGCGGCAGGCCAAGAAGTGGCGACTGGTCAGGATATGGCCGCTCATCGAGGATAGGATCAGTAGCGGGTGGAGCACCCGAGTTGGATTGCGCTTGACCCATTTTCTACTTTTCTGAGAAATGACGAACTTTGTGTTTGGGTTTTTATATGCGGTAGGGGTAAGTTCGTACTACTAAATTCGAAATAATGAGTTGTGTTTCGAAACTTCCAAAAACAATTCATAAATGACGCTACATTCAAATGAAAAAATACTGTTTGTGAGTGAAGAAGTGAACAAAAAACAAGCATTTTTTTGATTAATTGCAAATTCATACGAAAATATTGACAACCTTTCTTTTATCATTCAAAATGAATGCATGGTAGCAACGATAAAATATTTTTAGGTTACACAATTTTGATAGTTTCATTTTTGTTGGAGAAGAAATAATAACTTTAATAATTCCTAATGACAAAGATGAATTATAATTATAAATAATTTAATTTTTTAATTTCATAGACACAATTTAGTCATTATGTACGACAAAATTTGTAATTAACTTTTTTATCAAATCAAATTTGCCAATTATTATTTTTTAATTTTAATTTAGATTAATTTAGATACAAAAGTTTATTAATGTGCCGTACATTTGATTGTGAGAGGTTGATGTCAAAGTGATGAATTGCTCATCAGTTTCGCAAATAAATTTCGCACTTTACGATTAGTATGATTTCTAAAATCCATCTTCAAGCCCCACTTTTCAACAGCCTTTACAATCGCCGCCATCGATTCAATATCTTGAGATCGGTCGAACGATTTGTTCAAGTACTTAAGCAAGCATTTACAAGTTTGTTCGGTCCACTGCAGTTCACACCAATTGACCATCCAGTCCACCAACCACCACATGACTCGATGTCTGTTCCAGCGGTCACATCCCGAATCGAGTCGGCCACTCAACGCTGTGCACAGTTGTACGATTGAGTCTTGTGCTGAAGCAGTTGACATTAAGTTTGATCTTGTCACTAAGCGAGCGAATATAGCCGACACCTCTTGTTTTCGTATGTGCTTGATCATGTCAATCACTTGATCACTCAACAATATCTTTAAGCTTTGCTGTTCAATCCAATTTGGATTGTATCCTTGTACATATTTCCACCAATCAGCATCACTTATTTGTCTCAATATCTTCCACCGAATCACCATATCGGTCAACTCGGTCAATTCTTGTTCTTCACTCATTTCCGCCATGTTCATTTGTTAGGGAGTTCAGTCGCACAGGTCACAAATCACAAGTCACACAATAAAAAGAACATCATAAAGTAGCCAACGCATCACTCATCTGAGTCATCAGTCATCTCACATGCACAAACCATCACACTCAAATTGAGTTCAATTGAGATAACAATCAATTGATATGTTACCTATTTCCCTCCAATATGCGTAAGCAATCAATATATTGATATATAAACACTTAAGTTTATCGCATTTTAACAGCTAAGCTAATCAGTATATGACATTGTATCATACAATACAATATAATACAATTTGTATGTATCACATAGTATGTAGCTCCAATGTACAAATTATTTCAAAATACAACCGAGTCAATAAATTAAAAAAATGTCCCACAAGATCATCTGACAATAAATAGGACAAACATCCATTTTAGAGTAAAAATGTGTCTCAGGAAAGATTAAAAAACTATTTTATTTGGAATTTTGTGCTAAATAAGATAAGAACAATTTCATAGCAAGTTTACAGCTCTAAAAAACATTATGCGAACACAAAGTACACAAACACTCGAAACTCAATGCATTTTCAATGAGAAACTTGAAAAGCAATGGTATGGGTTCATGTTGCCTCACATGTTCACAATCTCTTTTGCATCACAAAAAATCGTTGGGAACCTAGCTTTTTAAAATGATGATATGATCTCACCATTGACCGTTCGCATCTAGTCTCAATCTAGGCATCGCAGCAATTGTCACAACAACAGTCAATCTCCCCACAACCTGTACAATCACCACCACAAGAAAGAGCTTCACAGAGTCCACTCAAAATTTCACAACATCCTTCACAGAATTCATTCAAACGACAGCAACAATCAGACGGTGTGGTGGACGTGTTAGCCTGTGTTGGACTATTGACAATAACCACAGGCAAGTGGTCGTTATAAACGATTTGAGATTGTGCTTGTTCATGACGACGACGACCACGTTCCTCTTCTGTTTCGTCTTGAGAGTCGGTGATGTTCGAATTGGATACTGAAAAGGTGGTGGGTTGACTGGTTATTACGGGCTCGGGGATGGACATGACTGTTGTTTGGTTTGGCTTTTGTTTACCAATGTCAATAAAGATCCAAACTATACATGTAAAAGATGTAAAAGATGTAATGCGACAAGCAATGGCTTTTGTAAAAAACACTGACTCGACTTGATTAATCGATTTCACTGTTTATGTGAGTATTTGCACATCTTTAGTTCATGCGAAAAGAGTCACACATTTGTTGTGTCTCTCAGTGATTTAACCTTGATCATGATAGATGCTCGACACGACAGATTCTCGACAGGCATATCTGTAGAGGGTACATGACCTTGGAAGGGTATTGTATTGATAGTAATTAATTAGAGTCGCTAGTTAATGTATGTTGTTTTATTTTACGACTTTGCGAGAGTGTGATATAAAATATCGCATAAATCGTATCCAACCGGTTTTCTTTCTCATTAGTAAATCGACACACGAATTGATTGAAATATCATACATAAAAGATGCATCAATGCGAAGAAACTGTTATTTAATAACAAATTTTAACTTTTTCCCTGTGTTTTGAATCGCATTTAAAATGGCAGATCCTAACAAAATTCCTCGTTATACTTTCTCAAATGGACATTCGGTACCAGTGCTTGGACTCGGTACCTGGCAGTCGAGTGTGGATGGTTCCATGTATCGAGCTGTACGTGATGCACTCGATGCCGGCTATCGTCACTTTGATTGTGCATTTGCGTACGAAAATGAGGCTGAGATTGGTAGAGCCTTTGCCGATGCTTTCAATGATGGAGTGGTAAGGTTTTTGCAAAATTTTGTGATTTTAATTGAAATTTTATTTTTTTTAAAGTTGAAACGCGAAGATCTATTTGTGACTTCTAAAATATGGATGACATATTACCGGAAAGATCGAGTTGCTTTGTGTGCCAATAAAATCTTGTCAGCTCTTCAGTTGGACTACATTGATCTGCTGTTACTGCACTGGCCTGTTTGTTTGCAGCAACAAAATGATCAACTATTTCCTGCAGATGTTGATGGCAATGTAATTGGGGACAATGTCGATTACATTGAAGCATACCAAGCGCTTGAACTTTTGGTAGATCAAGGTCTGGTCCGTTCGATTGGCATCTCAAACTTTACAGTTGAACAAATCAAACGACTACTTTCGGTGGCACGAATCAAGCCTGTAACAAACCAAGTGGAACTGCATCCATATTTGGTACAAACGGAACTGAAGAATTACTGCAATCAAAACGACATTGTACTCACTGCTTATTCACCATTGGGAAATCCTGGTTCGGTGGTGAACAGCACCCAAGACAAGGAAAAACTACTGAAAGAACCACTTGTGCTGAAGTTGGCACAAAAATACAACAAAAATGTTGGACAGATTCTGATTAGATTCCAGGTTTGAATAAATATTGATATCAAAAATATGAATTTTACAATTGATTTTCCAATTTAATTAGCTCGCTCAAGGAAACTTGGTGATCCCAAAGTCGGCAAACAAGGATCGCATCGTGTCCAACATTCAAGTGTTTGACTTTGAGCTCACTCCAGGAGAAGTGGCAGAACTTTGTACCCTTGACCGAAATTATCGTTCTTGTAGATTTGAATTTATTCAAAAATTGACAAACTATCCTTTCTAATTGTTTTAAAATGTGTTGTACAAGTTTAGTAAAACTTTACGATCATTTTTGAAAAAAACTGCAATGTTAAATATATTTGTGCTGTAACAATTTATACGTAATCATTAAAAATCTTCCGTACAGCATTAGATACTAAAAATATTCAAATATAAATTAATATTTAAAACACTAAAAATCGAACCTTCACAAAAGCGTCCATTGAGATGAGTCCAAAATTGCCATAAGTGAATCCATACCGATTGCGAACATGAATTGACAATATTTGATTGCACAACTGAAGTCGAGTTCGGACGTTACCCATTTTATGTTGGTTACGAACCATCAGTTCATTCAGGTTAGTGCCCGGTTTATGAATCAATTTAGTGCAGTGTGTCAACATGAAATGTACACCAAATATTATCAATAGCAGATAAACTATGAAAAAAGCAATTATCAACATGTTTTCTCCTTGAACATAGCCAGTAAATATCCAAATCGTGAGGAGAGTGTTCAGAGGACAGCATACCAGCAAACAAGCGAGAAACAATTGTCCGTACATTTTGTTAACACAAAAGAAGAACAGCAGGGTTTGAGTAAATTGTGCACGAAAATTTAGATAATTTCGAGTGTTGTAATGATGAGTGAGAAATACGGTCAATTCTCGGTAAACCTGTTTGACTTTGATGTAAAATGAAATCAGCAGTGCGGCAATTAAACTGAAAAATAATGGAAAAACATGTGAAAGACTGAAACCGTACAGCCAAAGGAGCACGAAAGAAATGTAATGCCAAATTAGTAGGATAATAATTAAAAACATTGAATATTTTTTCAATAACTCGTGACGGCATTTGAATAATTTGAATTCAAATGAAATAGTGATGTACACGAGAAGAACGTCTGATTAAATATGGAATTATTATGCAGATAAGCCACTATTTAATAAATCAATTTAAAACTCACCTACAATCAAAGTCAAACCGTGAAACAAATTCAACACAAACAAGAAACACTTTTTGATCAACTGACAAACATTTTTTGTTTTATAGAATTTTGAATTAAAAAATGATGCATCATTTTTTATCATAACATTAGCTAGAAAAATATTCAATTTATAATCAGTTTTGATCAACAACATATTAACATAATAAATAATCAACCAACATAAAGGCACAGCGATAAGATTGAACTGCTGTTTGGGTAGAAGAAGATAGTAACCATCGTTGTGAATTGCGTGGTGGAGTTCACTCAATGAAATTGAACCCAGAAACAGAAAATGAATCGACTTTATTACTAAAAGTGGATTGATGACTCGAATTAGGCTAAATTACTTTTGAATTATTGAACACAACAATCTGCTGGACAGTGTTCAAATAGTCAACAAAGTAAGCGAGTGTTTTGTGTGGATTTATAATTGTTTCAATTGTTTTGAAAACCATTTTACGCAGTTGAGATAATTTCCTTTGGGCTGGCATTGCACTTTTTTAGTCTGTTCTGTGACGCAGTGCATACTAAAAGCTCAGACTTTCAAATCGAAATTTGTGCTGTTCTCTTGTTTAATAATTTATTATTCAAACAGAATATTAAACTTTAATTTAATTTAAAGTTTGACAAAACAAGTTTACTCGTGTTTACCCAAGTATATAATTGTTTTTTTTTGTGAATTACCATGACAAAATTTATAGATTTTTTCAAAGTAAAATTAAAACTTTGAAATCCTTGTCTGGTGAATATTTAATTTATCAATTTATTTGTGTTCAATTGAGGAATCATCAATGCTCATATGCTCGATTGTTTAGTTTATTTAATTTACTTAATTTTAATTTGGTTTTCGTGCATGCAATAACCGAAATGGTGAACTCGATATTTTCAGTAAAAGAAATCAAAGCTTATCGATTTTCAATTTAAAATTCAAGGTTGTGTATGTGTT
Source organism: Rhizoglyphus robini (assembly GCA_023373905.1). Lineage (NCBI taxonomy): Eukaryota > Metazoa > Arthropoda > Arachnida > Sarcoptiformes > Acaridae > Rhizoglyphus > Rhizoglyphus robini. Next base: position 2,679,086 of record JAKIJQ010000010.1, read on the forward strand.
AGGGCAAGCCACCTTTTGTGGACAGCGCCATTTTATTGTTTAATGGACTTGTTTACTTCTCGAATAGGAGAATACTAAGAAAAGTTAAGACATTAAATCAGAGCCGAAAGTTAAAGCGTGTGAGGCGCATAAGTATCGTACGAAATGGCTTCAAATATTCCGAATTTGAACTCTTAATTATTATGTTTTTCAAATGTTGTTTTCTTGAGCGCAAGTTTTGAAGCTATAATTTCATTTCTATCAACGGACAAAAAAGGAAAGCAACCCAAAATTCAAATTCTGATTCAACTTTATGAGAATTCTGTTTTAAAAAATGAAATCCGACCTTTCATTTTATTCAAATTATTTAACATCAATCAATGAAGTGAATATGACAAAGAATAAGCGACTAATAAGCCATTTTAGCCTTTCACTTACTGTGATTACCCTAGAATGCATTCATTTGTTATATTTGGCATTCTGTCGTATTGGCCACGAAGCTCGAGTGCTGCACTATGATTCGATCTATTTTGTATTCTCCAAAATGACCAACATAAATCTTGTACTCTCGGCCTTGACACTGTTGTTGGTCTATTTGTGCTACAAATTCTATTTATATCCCGCAAAGTTGAACAACAAATTACTGAATGACATTGTCATTCGAAATGATGTACACTTTTTTCAATTTTCACTTGTGAACAATGAAAAACCGATTCAAAAGCGCATTCGACGGCACTTTCTGATTGCGTTCAATGTGATGAAATGTTTGCCCGCTTTAGGAGGTATGAAGCAAAAAATTAAATTTACATTTAAAATTTTTATTTTTAATAGTAATCTACATTGTCATTTCGCATGTTTTGTTAAGTTTGGAATTAATGAAAATGCTCTCATTTGAATCTCACCATCAAATTGCATCAACAATTTTAAAATTACTAATATTTACTTTGAATTCTGTTGGACACGATTATCACATAATGAAGAACACTCGAACAATCGCTTTAATTTTGCCTATTGCAATGACTCAACTGTTGATTTTGTTTGTAAAGCTCAATCAAATCTATCAATCTTTACAAGGTAACTCAAAACTTTTTCACTATAGAATGTTTTATCATTTTCGAAGTCATTTGATGCAAATTTTGGTCTTCTTGCACGAGTACAACCAATTGTATGGCAAAATATTCTGTGTCTTCATGCTCATCAACTGTCCATTGAATGTCTACTTAGTTGTGCTGCTCATTATGAACCGAATGCCATGGATATTACAGCTGTACATGTTTTCCTATTCGACACTTCAAATCATCTGTCTAATTGCATTTCATTACTATTTAGTTCACTTCTCTCACAAACTTCATCGATCAAAAGTTTTGCTCAATTTGTATGCGTCGAATCTTCATTTAGTTGGAGACTTGAGGTCTAAAATGAGACTTTCTCATTTGATCTTTGCGCTTCATACGGAGAATCAGTATGGAATGACTTATGCCAAGTTTGGTCAATGACAATCAAAACTTTTGTTCAGGTATTTTTTACTGCATTTTATGGAATATGATTAACAAATTAAAGATTTATTTCTTGTAGTTTCTGATACTTTATTCAAAATTTTTGCTCATCTTTTATAAGTTGTACAAAGAATTTTCTGATATTGTCCAGTAAGACATCTAATTCAATGCAAACAATAAAGTAAATTCGACTTTACAGCAGTCTTAAATGTATTTCCTTTTGATCATTTTATACGAAATCATCATCAGTTTTCCGTACAGTAATAAATACTATAAAATGTGTTCAAATTATTATCGATAGCATTTTACATTTATGTATTTACCTTCACAAAAGCGTCCATTGATATGAGTCCAAAGTCACCATAAGTGAATCCATACCGATTGCGCACATGAATTGACAATATTTGATTGCACAACTGAAGTCGAGTTCGTACGTTGCCCATTCGATGTTGATTCCTTACCATAAGCTCATTCAAAGTAATTCCCGGTTTGTGAATTAGTTTGGTACAGTGGACCAGCAAGAAATGTGCTACAAATACCATGAAAGTGATGTAAATTATGAAGAATGCAATAATGGGCATATTTTCGTCTTGTATGTAACCAGTGAAAATCCAAACAGTGAACAGTGTGTTCATGGGACAGAACACCAGTAAACAAGCCAAAAATAAACGACCATACATTTTGTTGACACGAAAGAAGAACAGCAAAGTTTGAGTAAGTTGGCTACGAAAATGAAGATAATTTCGAGTGTTGTAGTGGTGGAACAGAAAGTTGACCAACTCGAGATAGAGGTGTTTGGTCTTGATGTAAAATGCAGTAAACAGTGCTGCGATTAAACTGAAAAATAGAGACAAAACATGGACAACGTTGAAAATGTACAACCAAAAGATTACGAAACAGATGTAATGCCAGATTAGAAGAAAAATAATTGAAATTACGGAATAATTCTCAAATATATTGTCGCGATATTTGAGTAATATGAGTGCATATCCAATGGTGATGAAAACCGAATAAATATCTGAGGAATAAATAAATTAAAATTAAAATTCGCTTCACTGTAATACTTTTGAATGGGTCATCTCTATATAGATCTACTTGACCAATTTAAATGCAATGCAGTGAAGCAACTTTTAAAAAATTACGAAAAATCACGATGACACCATCAAACAAGTTCAACACAAACAAGAAGCACTTTCTGATCAAGTGGCAAGAATTTTTGCTTTTGTTGTGCTTTGAATTAAAAAAGGGCGAATTGTTCTTGATCATAACATCCGCCAGAAAACGATTTAAATTGCAATCAGTTTTGATGAGCAGTGTGTTATTGAAGTAAACACTAAACCCACATAAGAACACACCCACAATATTGAACATTGATTTAGATATGAGAAAGTAGTAGCCATCGTAGTGAATGGCGTGATCGAGTTCACTCAGCGGACTCAAACAGAGATGCACAAAATGAATAGCTTTGATTGCGAGCAGTAGGTTGATGAGACGAATTCGGCGAAGGATTTTAGTATTATTGAACACAACAATCTGCTGGACAATGTTCAAATAGTCAACAAAGTAAGTCAGCGTTTTATATGGGCTAAAAATTTTTGAAATTATTTTAAAAACCATTTTTGCAAATTTGAGACAATGTCGTTTTGAAGGCATGAAAAATTCTGTCAGCTAAGACGAAACATTAAACACAGAATGGCAAATTCAATTTCAAGTATTGATTTATGATTCGAAAGTAAAATAGAAAAGTCTGGAGAGAATAAGTTTTTGTGTATATATGTATTTAGACTTAGTTAATGGTCTCAGATATTGTCATGACAAATTTCATTGATTTGCTCGTTTGCTGAAGTGTGATTGGCAATATAATTTGAGCACATGTACATTGGCTCAACTAAAGAGCCAATTTAGAGCTTAATTATTTTTATCTAACAATGAAAATTAAGAGAAAGTAGTAGCCATCGTAATGGACAATGTTTAGATAGTCGACTAGTCGATCGATGAAGTAAGTCTTTGTCTTGTATGGAATAAGTATCATGATATTTTTTCAATCATTTTCAAACTCATTTTTCATAGTTGAGACAATGTCATTTGGGCCAACATTAAAATTGTCTTAATTGTAATGATGCAGTATTCGGCATTTTACTCAAAATTCAATTTGCGATTTGAGTGTTTTATATCAACTTAATGTCTACAAATTGAAAAGTCTTCTAGAATATGTTTTTGCGTATATCCAGTCAAGCAGATAATGATCAGCATATTGCCATGATAATCAATTTTATTTTTGCATTAACAATTCAATTTTTTGTTGATTGACTTGAAACTTAATGACAAAGATTCTGGAATAGGTTAGCTTGATTGATTTATTGTCGAAATTAATTTTTACGCACGTTCTTAATTAAATTATAAACGATTAAAAAATGTAGTTTTTGAAAAATTCTAAGATGACATCAATTAATCAAAAAAGTCATTATTTATTAAAATCAAACTGACAAAAACAATTCTAATTTATATATATTATAATCTAGAATACATTTAGTAATAAAACTTGAGTAGGTGAAAGTAAAAGTAAAAACCACTAATGGAACCTTTTGCATCATTTTGAAATCAAAAGTTCACAAATCGAATGTTCCAAATGTATTTTTTATATAAATCAATTTGTATGAAATCATCATCAATTTTCCATACAGTAATAAATACTATAATAAAATGTGTTAAATTTCTTATCGATAACATTTTTTTACAAGAATTTACCTTCATAAAAGCGTCCATTGAGATGAGTCCAAAATTGCCATAAGTGAATCCATACCGATTGCGCACATGAATGGACATTATTTGATTGCACAACTGAAGTCGAGTTCGGATGTTGCCCATTTTGTGTTGCTTTCGTACCATCAATTGTTGCAATTCCAGGCCTGGCTTGTGGATCAGCTTTGTGCATCTGGCCAACATAAAATGCACTACAAATACCACAAAAAAGAAGTACAGAATGAGGCATCCAATTATGGGTATGATTTCTCTTTTTAGATGTCCCGTGAATGTCCACATTGTGAGTAAGGTGCTCATAGGACAGTACACCAACAAACAGGCCAAAAATAGTCGACCGTACATTTTGTTGACACGAAAGAAGAACACCAGGGTCTGTGTGAATTGTGCACGAAAGTTGAGATAATTTCGAGTGTTGTAAATGTGATGACACTGGAATGTGCTCAATTCGCAGTACAATTGTTTTGCTTTGATGGAAAATGAAAACAACAGTGCAAATACTAAACTGAATAATAAAGATAAAGAATGAGAAATGTTGAAACTGTACAGCCACATGAGCACGAAACAAGTGCAATGATAAATTATTATACAAATTAATGAAATCACTGAATATTGTTCCAATAATTCGTGACCATGTTTGATTAATATCAACGTATTGATAGTGGTGAGGTATATGACCAAAATATCTGTGAATTTAAAAAAATAATAAATTAGTTTAATTAATGCTAAAATCGCGCTTCACTTTTCAAGGTCATCATTACTTTAAATGATGTAATTTTAAGTAATAAGAAATTTACCTATTAGCAAAGTGACTCCATGAATCAAATTCAACACAAACAAGAACCATTTTCTGATCTTCCGGCAAACATTTTTGCATTCGTCTTGCTTTGTTTTGAAAAAGGACGAATTATTTTGTATCACAACGTCAGCCAGAAAGCAATTCAATTTGTAATCAGTTTTGAACAGTAGAATGTTGTTGTAATAAATTATCATCCAACACACAGGAAATGCGATTAGGTTGAAGTGCAATTTGGGAATAAAAATATGGTAAGCATCGTAGTGGATTGCGTGTTCGAGTTCGCTCAGTTCGCTCAATCCCAAAAACACAAAATGAATGGACTTGATTGCAAGCAGTAAGTTGATGATTTGAATTGGACGAATTGTACGCGAACTATTGAACACAACAATCTGCTCGACAATGTTGAGATAGTCAATAAAGTAAGTCAGTGTTTTGTGTGGATTAACAATTGTTGTAAGAATTTTGAAGCACATTTTTGAGTAGTTGAGGCAATGTCGTTTTGGGTAAGACAGTAAAATCATGTCTGCTAAGACGAAGCATTAGATACTGAATGACAAATTCAATTCTTAGTATTGATTTATGATTCAAAAGTAAAATAGGTAGAAGAGAATAAGTTTTTGTTTATATATTTAGACTACTTAGTTAATGATCTTGCATTATTGCCATGACAAATTTCATTGATTTGTTCATTTGCTAAAGTGCGATTAGCAATATATAATTTGAGCACATGTACATTGACACAACGAAAGGTCCAATTTAAAGCTTAATTGTTTTATCTAGCAACGAAAAATATAAGAAAGTAGTAGCCATTGTAATCGATTGTTGAATGAACAAATTACTCAAAAATTCGAATTGTGAATGTGATCACAATTCAAATGCGTCAAATGTATTTTCTATAAATCAATTTGTAAGAAATTATCATCATTTTTCCATACAGTAATGAGTACTATATAATAAAGTGTGTTAAAATTATTATTGATAGCATTTTACAATTATTTACCTTCATAAAAGCGTCCATTGAGATGAGTCCAAAGTTGCCATAAGTGAATCCATACCGATTGCGCACATGAATTGCAAAAATTTGATTGCACAACTGAAGACGAGTTCGTACGTTACCCATTCGATGTTGGTTTCGAACCATCAGCTCATTTAATGCAATTCCTGGATTGTGGATCAGTTTGGTGCAATGTGCCAACAGAAAATGCATTACAAACACTATTAGTAAGATGTATGTAATGATGCATACAATCATGGGTATGATTTCTCTCTTGACATAATCGGTGAATGCCCACATTGTGAGTATGGTGCTGATAGGACACAACACCAGCAAACAAGCCAAAAATAGTCGGCCGTACATTTTGTTGACACCAAACAAAAACAGCAGGGTCTGTGTGAATTGAACACGAAAATGGTGATAATTTCGAGTGTTGTAGTGTTGAGTCAATGTGATCAATTCGCAATATATTTGTTTTGCTTTGATGTAAAATGAAAGTAACAGTGCAGACACTAAACTGAAAAATAAAGATGTAGAATGTGAAAGATTGAAAGCGTACAGCCAAAAGAGCCAGTAACAAGTCCAATGCCAAATTAGTATGCAAATTAATGAAATCACTGAATATTTTCCCAATAATTCGTGACCATATTCGAGTAATGTAAATGAATTTGAAATTGTGATGTACATCAAAAGAATCTCTGTATGGAATACACAAACAAAAAATACTTTGAGTTTTACTAAATTAAATAAAAGTACGCTTTACTGTAAATTTGTTCAAGTTCATCATTACTTGAAGTGTTGTGCAGTAAAGTTTAACAATTTTTAATATTTACCTATGAGCAAGGTCACGCCGTGAAACAAATTCAACACAAATAAGAAGCACTTTTTGATCATCCTGCAGACATTTTTACTTTTACATTCGAGTTTTGTTTTGAAAAAGGACAAATCATTCTTGATCATAACATCAGCCAGAAAGCAGTTCAATTTGTAATCTGCTTTGATCAGTAGCATATTGTTGTAATAAATGATCATCCAACACAGAGGAAATGCGATTAGATTGAAGTTTAATTTTGGTACTAAAATGTAGTAACCATCGTAGTGGATGGCGTGTTCAAGTCCGCTCTGCTCACTCGATCCCAAATACACAAAATGAATCGACTTGATTGCAAGTAGTAAATTAGCGATTTGAATTTGACGAATTGTTCGCCAATTATTGAACTCGACATTCTGCTCGACAATGTTCAAATAGTCAACAAAGTAAGTCAATGTTTTGTGTGGATTAAGAATTGTTGCAAGTATTTTGAAGTACATTTTTGAGTAACAGAGACAAGTTGGTTTGGGTAAGGTTTGGACAAAATCTTGTCTGCTACTGCTAGACACTCAATGACAAATTCATTTTGAATATTGATTTATGAAAAGTAAGAACGAAGAATAAGTTTTTGTGCATATATTTAGACATTTTAGTTAATGATCTCAAATTATTGCCATGACATATTTTGACACATTTGCTCTTTGAAGCGTGATTAAAAATTTGAGCGCATGTACATTGACATAAAGCAAAGAGCCAATTTAGAAATTCAGCCATTTTATCTAGCCAAAATTCTTCTTAATTGGCATTGATTTGTGTCGGTTGAACATACGAAATATATCCAAGAACGCCAATAAATTCTCAAATTAATCACAATGATTCAATAATTTACTCTATCGTTAAAATTTCTAAATTTAAATTGCTTTAATCGGATGGCCTTGAGATGTACTGCTGAAATGATATATGCTGCCCGAATGTTAATAAAACAAAAGCTGTATGCAATCATCCATCGTAATGGTAATGCACTTATACATTTCATCTCGAGTACGAGTAATGCGTGTGTAACGCCCAAAGCGACTCGTTATCACTCTCATTGTACAATTGCCCTAAAGCGAACATCAAAGAGAGATTTGTTCTAATTGTCACTGAGCGTGTTCAAATCAAATAGTGATGATTCATTCAGTGTGAGATCAAACACGAGTTGACTCAACTGTCTAAACATTGTGCAAGAGCAATCACATGAAAGAGGATTATGTGTATAATGCCAACTTGCTTCAACAGTTCAACATTCAAAAGACTTGTTAATTATTATTTTTTAAAGCACGAACAATTCGGCAAAAAGTACCAGTCTAACGAAAAACTGCTCCGTGAAATGGCTCACAAATTGGCTCAATTGCATCACCTTAATGTGCCAATTCGTAAAAACAATCACTGGATACTCAACGAGATAAGAACAAAATTGGACAAGACATTCAACAACAACAAACAAACCCAAACGATGATTGAGGAACTCAAGCTTGACAACATTAAAGCATTAGACCCTTGGATTGAATTTGTAAACTTGGAAAAGCTCATCACAGAAATGAATCCGCCATTGGTGTTTTGCCACAATGATTTTCGTGGAAGTAACATTTTGGTCACAAAACCGAATGATAAAATATTATTTATTGACTTGGAATTCTCTTCGTACGGTTACCGGGGGCGAGACATTGGCTACATGAACGAATGGGGATGTGAACCGTTTGAATTTGAGAAACATGGACTACCTAGTGATGCAGATCTAGCCTATTTCATACGACTTTATATAGAAGGCTGTGAGCAGATTGTTCCGGGATTTTCGAAAGATCCTAAAAATTCAATCGATTACATCGTGAAAGAGACAAAACTAATGTCACTAGTATCTCAAATATATTTCTTTTCGTTAATTGTTAGTTCAAATGATTACATTGAGGAGAAGGCGGATGTTGACAAAAATATGGTATGTTTTAAACTTTTAGTAACTTGACTGAATTTTGTTTGATAAAATAAATATTTTGCAATAAAATTTACGAGAAGTATTTAGCGAACAAAGCTCGCTTGCTTGCCGATGGAATCATTGTCACGAATCAACACTGAAGCATTATTTAATTTTTTAAATGCAAATGAACAAGCAAACTGTTGGACAAGTTGATTTGTGCGACCCTTGAGTCACCATTCGAATGTCGAATGTTCGACTAACATGTCTCAACAGAGAACTCTATCTGTGCACATATATCGCTGCACTTGCTCAGTCCTGTGTTGTACTGATTTTTGTTCTTGTTCCTTAATAAAGAACTTTAACTTTCTCTTGTGCCTCCTTGTGTGCTCTTGTGGACCAGTCACCTTTGGACTTCCCAAGACCTGCTATTGTGCTCTTCGTGGACGAGTCACCTTTGGACTTCCACAAGACCTGCTGTCGTACTCTTGTAGACGAGTCACCGTTGGACTTCTACAAGACCTGTTCGTGATCTTGGTGGACGAGTCACCTTTGGACTTCCCAAGATCTGCTTGCTCTTCGTGGACGAGTCACCGCTTGGACTTCCACAAGACCTGTGCTCCAACACGTTATCAGCACGAAGCTCTGACCTTGTGAGCTGATCAGCAAGTTCTGTACCTTGTCAAGAACAGAGACCGACGCCTACTCTTGCAAGTTCGAACTCTTGGTGACCTGCAGTCCCAAGCTCCTCGTACGAAGAACAAGACCTACGTCTGCTCTGCTGAAAGATGAGTGTCAGTAACAAGATCACTGACCCTGGTACGGTCCTGAAGAAAAGTGATGGCACCCAAGTCGCAAGTGTGTCTCAACTGAGTGAGGCGGAAGCCAAGGTTGCCCGAAAGACTATCTGGCGCAACATCAAGCGTGTGAAATCAAGTCTGATGTGTGGCACTTACAAGACGCTTGGAATCGATAATGAAATTGGTTGGCAGTGGCAAGTGTTGCTTTACAAATTGGATGAGTACCTGAAGGATGACGATGCGTCGATACCCTATTATCTTATCATCGAAAAGTACAGGCAAAGACTGGCTCAGGACTTTGGAGCGGCGATTGCTTCTGATTACTCGTCATACCAGAACAATCAAGAAGAGAGTCAAGCTGTACTCAAGGGCCAAGACGACAGTCAGCAAGAACAGTCATCAGATGACGTGCAATTCGAACAGTTCGAACAGTGGCGTACAAGACAGAACAACATTAACAAGGTGTGCGACATGATCTTCGAAAAGATAGAACAAGATCATCAACAGAAAGAGACAGAAGGATGCGATAAGATCCGCATGGAGTTTCAAGCCGATTTGGACGAGCAAACCTCCAGACTGCAAGAGGATTTCCAACTGAAGATCGAAGCGGCTATGGACCGAATCGCGAAGCAACACGATGAGGAGATGTCGCGAATCAAGGGAGAAGCCCAGGAGTCTCTAGACCTGCGGTTAAGAAAGATCGAAGAGACAAGAATCAAGATGACCAAGGACATCGAGGAAGCGACCCAAGTTGACATTGACAACTTTCGAAAGAAATGTCAGAGTAACCTGGACGAACAGGTCAAAGATCTCAAAGAACAATACTCGATCGACATCCAGGAGTATACCGAAGTCAAGATCGAGACGAACCGTGTTCTCGAACAAGAGCTACGATTAAAGATCAAGGCCATCGACTATCAAGTGGACGTTAGCGAACAGAAGCCTCAAAGCTCAGAGGAGGTAGAAGAAGAACCAGAGGCCGATCAAAGTCCGTCGGAACAAGTGGAGGATGGTCTTACGCCAGAGGTCAAAGGACTAGGACGGCAGATGGACAAGGTTACCAAGGATATAGACTTGGAATCTAACCGAAGCCAAACGAGACCACTGACGCAGGCGACCGTTGACAAAGACAGCGACAAGGAAACCAGATGTGAGCGTGGATGGTTGCCTATGGTATCGAACTGGAAGTACCGAAAGAGAACCAAGGATGTCAGCTACCAGGACAGACCAGTGGTGAATCGACCCGACAAGCTGTGCGAGCTCACCATGTCCAATCACGTTACGGAATGGTCCTCCTCCTCTTCTGTTTGGAGCCGACGAGGGCGAAGCCGTGGAAGGTTTGGTAGAAGCCGATCTCGACACCGAAGAAAGTCAACCGGCCGAAAGAGCAAGCTTAGTTCTAGTCGGGGCCGAAAGAGATCTAGCCAACGAGGACGAAGCCGTGGAGAGTTTCGGAAAAGCCGATCTCGAAGACGAAAGAGTTCAACCTCAGGTGCCAAGCGATCAAACCGGAGAGGACGAAACCATAGAATGTATGGTAGAAAGAAAAGCCTAACTCGATGTTGCAACAAGTTTACTGGCAGAAAGTGCAAGTGTAGTTCTCGAGGCAAATCTCGAAGTCGCAAGCGATCTGATGGTGGTCCATGGAATGACAAGCAGTCTTCTAGTGGCGCAAGTGCTGGTCGCTCCCGAAATCGTAGACGACCAATCTCGGGTGTCAAGTGTTCTAGCAAAAAAGGGCGAAACTCTGGAAATTCGCACAGTGGTAAAGAAGAATGCCGGTCTCGCCATCGAAACAACTCTTCAGATAGAAAGGGCAAGTGGAGTTCTACTCGTGGATCAGCTCGAAGTCGCAAAAGATCAACCTCACGTGGGAGACGCGGTCGAAGAGGTGGTCGTGGTACCCGTGCTAGTAGCCGAAGAAAAGCCATAAGAAGCCGTAAGAGAATTGACAGCACTAGCAAAAGCCGTGGCAGAACTCGAAGCACTTCTGGTGGCAGTGATTACAGCCGAGGCTCAAATCGTGGCCATAGCAGCACCCGTAAAAGTCGTGTCCGTGCCCGAAGTCAAAGCGCATCCGGAGATGGTGGACACAGCCGAAGCTCAAGTCGTCGTTACAGTAACCAAAGACGCCATGATTCATCTGACGCTTCTCGTAGACTGAGTAATCGTCGATCTAATAGTGGTGGTTCAGTTGTCAGCAACCGAAGTCAAGGACGAGGACGGCGTGGCCGACGAAGGCGACGAGAACGCAAGAGCCGTCAAAGTCGTTCACAATCTAACGGTCAACTGCACGCGTTTGACTCTGTGGCATACAGTTGGATTCACCACGCGGAAAGTAACATCAAGCAGATGGGCACTATCGTCAACTCGTCGGAGGGTGCTTCAACTGAACAACCAAGCATAGTCACTGAACAGGAAGATGAATCAAGTGCAAGTAACAACAACTCAAGTGACCAGACTGAACAAGATGATTTGCAATCTCCTGATTCGCAGTCAGAGAACCGAGAACTGAGAACCGAGAACCGAGAAACGAGAACCAAGAACAAAATACAAGATGAGAAGGGGAAGACTCAAGTAGAGACTGATTGGTCTACATCACCAGAGAGTTCAAGTGATTACACCAAAGCCGCTATCCAGAGACGATCTGAAAGAGTGAGGCACGCACCAGAACGACTTGCGTATAATGTGGACTGGCAACAAGTAGTCACCCGAAAGACAAGACCAGGTGGTCCCGTTGATTGTATCAAAGCTGGCATGGTGGCTCAGTACTTAGCAAGCGAAGACTCCTGTGGTACAAGGATCATGTCTAACCCACCACTTTATGGGCGCAGTCGTGGTGGATTCGGTGGTCGTAACTGCAATGGTCTTGGACAAGCTAATACTGAAATCGGCGATGGCCGTGAGAGTTTGTTAAGGTGGCCAAGTGTTTTGAGACATGCAACTGAAAGAGGCCAAGGAGCTGTCTGCTATCAAGCAAAAAGAGGACGATCCGAGAGCAGAGGAGAAACTGAAGACACCGTCACCGTCAAATGTGACCGAGAACCCAAATGCCGTACCGCTAGTACGGAACAGAACTTCAGTTGCTCACAGTCAGTTGCCAATGTGCCTTACAAGAAGCGAAATAAGAAACGACAAGAGTTGACCTTAGCCACCAAGACTGTTAGTGAAGCTCGAGAGACCCTAGCCGAAGTCGTAGTGGAATTCGTGCTCGTAGCCAAAGTAAATCTACAAGAAGCCATGAGAGAAGTGAAAGCACTCGTAAAAGTCGTGGCCGCGCTCGAAGCACCTTCACTGGTGGTGGTAACAGCCGAGGTTCAAGTCGCCGCTGTAGCAGTAATCAAAAAAGGTCGTACCCATGCTCGAAGTCGAACCCGAAGTGCATCCGGAGCTGGTGGATACAGTCGAGGCTCACGCCGTTGTCGCAGTAGTCAAAGAGACCGAAGTCTATCGGAAGTTTCTCGTAGGCGAAGTCGTCGTTCTAGTGGTGGGGCCTCAGGTGGCAGCAACCGAAGCCGAGGAAGTGGACAACGTGGCCAAGGAAGGCGACGAGGACAAAAGCGTCGTTCGAAGAAGAACCAATCTCAAGGTGCATCTCCAACTGGAGTACCATTTGACCCTGGCCCTCGCTCCCAAGACGCCCATCAACTCCAAGGCCAACCGCCATGCAAGGGTCACAAAATCGGAGGGTGTGTTGGACAAGTTGATTTGTGCGACCCTTGAGTCACCATTCGAATGTCGAATGTTCGACTAACATGTCTCAACAGAGAACTCTATCTGTGCACATATATCGCTGCACTTGCTCAGTCCTGTGTTGTACAGTGTTTGTTCTTGTTCTCTAATAAAGAACTTAAACTTTCTCGTGTGCCTCCTTGTGTGCTCTTGTGGACCAGTCACCTTTTGGACTTCCCAAGACCTGCTATTGTGCTCTTCGTGGACGAGTCACCTTTGGACTTCCACAAGACCTGCTGTCGTACTCTTGTAGACGAGTCACCGTTGGACTTCTACAAGACCTGTTCGTGATCTTGGTGGACGAGTCACCTTTGGACTTCCCAAGATCTGCTTGCTCTTCGTGGACGAGTCACCACTTGGACTTCCACAAGACCTGCTGCTCCAACACAAACCTTAAACAAGAATGACTCAAATGTATTTTTGTTGTATCATTTTATACGAGATCATCATGAATTTTCCATACAACAATAAATACTAGAAGTAATTAAATATTAAATTATGAAATAAAATATAAATTAAACTCCAAAGTACCTTCATAAAAGCGTCCATGGAAATAAGTCCAAAGTCTCCATAAGTGAATCCATACCGATTGCGCACATGAATTGCAAATATTTGATTGCACAACTGAAGTCGAGTTCGTACGTTGCCCATTCGATGTTGGTAACGAACCATCAACTCATTCAGTGTAACGCCTGGTTTGTGAATCAATTTTGTGCATCTGGCCAACATAAAATGCACACCAAACACAATCAAACAGATGTACGCAATGAAGAATACAATTACGGGCATATTTTCTCTTTCAACATATCCATTCAAGATCCATAGTGTGAGTAGAGCACTGAGTGGACAGCACACCACCAAACAGGCCAAAAATAGTCGACCGTACATTCTGTTGATTCGAAAGAAAAACAATAATGTTCGCGTAAATTGTAAACGGAAATTTTGATAATTTCGTGGGTTGTATTGAAGGTTGCAAAATATAATATTTTCCAATTCGCGATACACGAGACTGACTTTGATGTTGAATGCAATCAAAAGTGCACTGACTTGAGCAAAGAATAGAGATATTACATGGCATAAGCCAAACGCGAACATATAATTGAGCACAATGCAAATGCAATGCCAAATTAGAATACCAATTAATGCAATTGGGGAATGGTTTTTGAATAAATCGTGACGATATTTGAACAATTCTATTGAATACGTAATTGTGATGTACGGAATGAGAATATCTTATGAAATTATTAATAAAATTATTACTGTAATCTTAAACTTTAAATCTTAAAAATTATAAAACTTACCTGTACTCAATGTTAAACTATGAAACAAGTTCAATACAAAAAGAAACTTCTTTTGTATCGAATGACAAATAAATTTGCCTTTGAAAAGCTTTGAATTGAAAAATGTTTCAAAATCATTTTTCACCAAAACATTAAACAGAAATTGATTTAGATTGCAATCGGTTTTGAGCAAAAGAATGTAGCAGTAATAAATTGTCAACCAACAGGAGAAACCGCTGATGAGATTGAAAAATGGTTTGGGAAGTAGAATGTAGAAGAAATCGTAATTGATGGCGTGCTCAAGTTCACTTAGAGGACACAAACTGATGTAGAAGAAATGAATAGACTTGATTGCAATCAGTAAATTGACTATTTGTACAAGACGAATTCGAGTGAAATTTCGGTTTACGACAATTTGCTCAATCAAGTTCAGATAGTCAGTAAAATAATCCAATGTCTTGTATGGATTGGCGACTTTTCCGAGGACTTTAGAAAACATTTTCATTGTTTGCTTGAAGTTTGACATTGGAATCGACTGCTTGTTTTTTGTTTTCTGAAAGTTGCAAATGTCACTCGAAGTGAAATGTCACATGACAAACTTTTTATTAAATAATTGAAAAGTTTTACAACAACATGTTTGTTGTGTATTGTTTTACCGGTAATGATCACAATTGTCATGACAAAATTGTTTTTATTTTATTGCCAATCGAAATAGAATCAATTGACAATGTGAATTAGACGGAAGCCGAACAAATGTGCGTCTCAGATGTATTTTCTTTGCAACAATTTGTAAGAAATCATCATGAATTTGCCATATAATAATAGATACTTTGGAAAAATTTAGTTAGGTAAAATAAATCAAACATAAAAAAATCAAACCTTCATAAAAGCGTCCATTGAGATTAGTCCAAAATTGCCATACGTGAATCCATACCGATTGCGAACATGAATTGCGAATATTTGATTGCACAACTGAAGTCGTGTTCGTACATTGCCCATTTTGCACTGCTTTCGCACCATCAGCTGATGCAAAGTAATTCCAGGCTTATGGATCAATTTGGTACAGTGTGCCAGAAGAAAGTGCACAACAAACACCATCAATGAGACGTAAAATATGAAGAATCCAATTACAAGAATACTTTCTCCTTGCACATAACCAGTGACAATCCAGAGGGTCAAAATGGTACTGATTGGACAGCACACCATCAGACAAGCGAGAAACATTCGACCGTACATTCGATTTATGCGAAAAAAGAACAACAGAGTTTGAGTATAGTGATCACGAAAGTTGAGATATTTTCGTGAGTTGTATTGCTGAGCAACAAATAATTGAGTTAAAAGATGGCGAGCCTGTTTGATCCGAATATAAAATGACATCAACAGTGCAGTGGTTGATGCATAAAATAGCGATAATGAGTGAGAAGAGGCTAACATGTACAGCCAAAAGAGGGCTGCAGAAGTGAAATGCCAAATTAAAAAACAAATTAATGAAATTTTCGAAAAATTTTGCATCAATTCGTAACGATATTTAAATAATTTGAAAATATAAGTAATAGCGAAGTATGGAATGAGAACATCTGCGAAATAAAATATATTTAATTTTAAATGATTTTATAACACATACATCGTATATATTTACCAGAAACAAGCGTCAAGCTATGAAACATATTCAAAATCAACAAAAACCATCTCTTATATATTAAAATCCCAGTGTGCCATAAACAAAAACTTCGTAGGCCTAAACGTTACATCGTAATCCTATGAAAATTTTTGACCATACTAATTTGCCTGGCAAGCATCCATTGTAAATACATTCGAGTAGATCCAGCAAAAAATTGGATTCTGGAATTTTGGATTTTTGGATTCATGTACTGAAAAAAATATCGTTGGATTCATCGTAAAAATCTAGGAACATTGATATAACATGTACTCAATACGAAAATGTGTCCTTGGTACCGAAAAAATCATTTGAATGTTTCAGCCAACAGGCAAGCACAGAGCGAGTTTGTGTGATCGTGTTGGAGAGTGTGTCATTTGTACAGTGAAGGGTAGAGCGCAGACGGACAGACATCCGCCGTGAGAGAGGAGAGAGGAGTAGAGCCGCTCACTCAATCTGCCTGTGATTGTGTCGGCCAATGTGTCGCACTCATATCGGACAGTGACGTTTCTGTAATACTGCATGCCTCTACTTCTGCCACTACTATTCATACAAGCCACAACTTTATCCTCTTTCTGCCCACCGGTCACTCGTGAACTCGCATCACACCACCTGTTTTAGGTTTCTCTCCTCTCCTCTCTCATCGTTACTAAGCTATCTTATCATCATGGATCGAGGTCAAAATAGCGAACGAGATCGTGCACGAGCTGGTCAGGAAGATTTGGGTCAAGGCGGTGTTCGTCCTCGTCAGAATCTCACACACGAAGAAAGGGTTGCTCCACGCCGTGAGTACCAGAGGAATTATTATCAACAAAATGTTTGTGAACGTATGCGCTTATGCTACTGTTTGAATCTGGAACTTCTCGAAATCAACAACATCGTCATGATCATTTCCTCTATCGCGCGGCTATCCTAACCCCAGGTAAGCTAAGGAATGGTGTACCCGAGGAGGACCATCTCGGTCTGATGGACCAGGCGTACACCAAATGTAGTGTTTGGTATTTTATGGATGGGGGAAGCGAATAGGTAAGAAGGTTGGTGTATCACCTATTCGATGTGTTGTGATGGTGGCAAGATGGATTCTGCATTCTTCATCCCATCCACGGTACCCTAACGCCTTGAAGCAGTATTTTCATCAAATTCCTGAAAATAACGAGTGGTTCTCGAATCTTCGTGACAACAACAGTGCGGTGGCTCTTGGATCTATCTCCTACAAAGAAGCTCAGGTTGAGGGAAATGGCTTTTATGTTTTCAGAGTGAGATTGGTACACAACATGAATGGTGGTCGCTCAAAGCGTTATCGGTAAGCGATATTTTGATGTTTTCATTAGTTTTCTTATGTTTTGTTTGACTACAGTGGTGAATAATCAGATGTGGATACCCCAGAAGCCACTCGCCAAGGCCAAGGTGTCCTCGACTTAATCTGAGTCCGATGGTTCTTCACGTGCTGAAACATCAACTGGAATTGGCCAATCCCGAACTCTACATTCGATACAACATTCCTACCAACTTCAAATTATATTTTCAACTCCAATTCCAATAAATTTTTAAATCATGAATTTGTCTGTTATTTGAATTAATTGACACTTTTATTGTTCAAATCTATGAAAAGGTTTTTTACAAGAAAACGTTCGCGCAGCGACAATTCCCTTCGTGACCTGTCACGAGGGGAATTGAGTTTTCTTGTAAAAATTTTCTAATCAAATTACAAATGTTTTTATTTTCGTGATATTTTTCTTTGAAAAATGTATAATCATTTTTAATCAAGACATCAAAAAGAAATTTGTTCAACTTTAAATCTGCATCAAACATCAAAACACGATTGTAATAGATGGCCATAAAACAGCCAAGTACAGGAAGTAGGTTGAACCTTTCTTTGGGCACTAGAATGTAGAAGGCATCGTAGTGGAGTGCGTGTTCAAGTTCACTCATTGAGCACAAACTCAAATATAGAAAATGAATCGATTTTAGACCAATCAAAAAGTTGACAATCTGAATACAAAGAATTAAACACTTATTTCTGAACAAAATAATCTTGTTAATAATGTCCAGATAATCCTGGAAATGAGTCAACGTTTTAAATGGATTGAAAATTTTCTTGATTGCTCGGAAGAACATTTTTGTGTCATTTGGATTAATAATACTAAAATCAAAATGTTACTGTTTTGCTTTGAAAGTACAAAACATTGATCACTAATGGCAACATTAAATTTGCATGTGTTTGAATATATCCAGAAGTTTGTTTTACAAAGTAGGTTTGCTATAGTTGGCTCATGCATACAATACTGATCTCAATATAATACTTGCTTTTATCGATTTTGAGATTTCAAAATCAAAAACTACGCGCATATGTTCCAGTTTTATAATGTCAGTAAAGAACAAAAGATATTATTTTTTAAAATAGACGATAAGCTTTTGATTAATGAATCAAATTAAAAGAAATTCACTGAATATTTTAAATATTTTTTTTGAATATAAAAAGTTAGACAACTAAAATTTATTTCCAATCAAATGTATTTTCTTTGTAACAATTTGTAAGAGATCATCATGAATTTTCCATATAATAATAAATACTAGAAAAATTTTAAAATCAATGTCAATGCATTTTAAAACAACCAAATAATACCTTCATAAATGCATCCATTGAGATAAGTCCAAAATTGCCATAATTGAATCCATACCTATTTCGTACATGAATTGCGAATATCTGATTGCACAACTGCAGTCGTGTTCGGATGTTACCCATCTTGTGCTGCTTATGAACCATCAATTGATTCAACATGAAAGCTGGTTTATGGATGAGTTTGGTACAGGATGCAAGCACAAAATGCACACCAAATGTCACCAAAGAGACATAGAATATGAAAAATACATTTATAATTGTATTTCCTCCTTTCACATAACCAGTAACTATCCAAATTGTCAGCAGCGTACTAATAGGACAGCACATCAATAAACATGCCAAAAACATTCGACCGTACATTTTGTTAATACGAAAAAAGAAAAACAAACTTTTGTTAAATTGTTCACGAAAATGCAGATAATTTCGTGCGTTGTACTGATGTTGTCGTAATTTAAACAATAAAGAGCATGCTTGTTTGATTCGAATGTAGAATGCAATCAAAAGCGCAGTGGTTGAAGCAAAAAATATCGCTATCACGCAAGTTCCGTTTAGAATGTAGAACCAATACAGAAATGCACTTGTGTAGTGAAAAATTATTGTGAAAATTATTGAAACTGTCGAATATTTTTCATACAATTCATGGCGATATTTGAGCAATTTCATCACATATGCAACGGTGATGTAGGGTATGAGGAAATCTGTTGATTTAATAAAAATCAATGAAAATTTAATCTAAAACAAATTACCTGAAATCAGTGTCAAACTGTGGAACAAATTGAGTACAAGCAAAAACCATTTCTGGATCCAATGGCAAATGATTTTGTCTTTAAAATATCTCGTATTAAAAAAGGAATTATCACTTTTGATGAGTATATCATTGAGAAGTTGATTCAACTTTGAATCCGCGTCAAACAGTAAAATGTAGTTATAATAGATTGTCATCATACAGCCAGGAACTGCAAGAATATTGTACAACGATTTCGGCAGTAGAAAGTAGAAGACATCGTAGTGAAATGAGTGCTCAAGTTTGGTCAGTGGACACAAACTTAAATAGAGAAAATGAGTCAATTTGACTGTGAGTAGAAAGTTGATGATTTGGACTCGACGAATATAGCGCGAATTTGTATGCTGACAAGTCTGCTCAACAATGGAGAAGTAGTGGACAAAGTAATTCAATGTCTTGTATGGATTGAACAAACTCACAATGGTTCGAAAACACATTTTCATGTGAACTGTTTTTTTTATTCGAGTTGATATCTGGCTCTTGAGTTTCAATGGCACCTAACAGAACTTTCACAAAATGACAAACTTTCAATTGATTTCTTGTGGACTATTTTATATATTACAAGAAAACTCAATTCCCCTCGTGACAGGTCACGAAGGGAATTGTCGCTGCGCGAACGTTTTCTTGTAAAAAACCTTTTCATAGATTTGAACAATAAAAGTGTCAATTAATTCAAATAACAGACAAATTCATGATTTAAAAATTTATTGGAATTGGAGTTGAAAATATAATTTGAAGTTGGTAGGAATGTTGTATCGAATGTAGAGTTCGGGATTGGCCAATTCCAGTTGATGTTTCAGCACGTGAAGAACCATCGGACTCAGATTAAGTCGAGGACACCGTACTTGGCCTTGGCGAGTGGCTTCTGGGGTATCTACATCTGATTATTCACCACTGTAGTCAAACAAAACATAAGAAAACTAATGAAAACATCAAAATATCGCTTACCGATAACGCTTTGGGTGTTTGAGCGACCACCATTCATGTTGTGTACGGTTTGACCAATCTCACTCTGAAAACATAAAAGCCATTTCCCTCAACCTGAGCTTCTTTGTAGGAGATAGATCCAAGAGCCACCGCACTGTTGTTGTCACGAAGATTCGAGAACCACTCGTTATTTTCAGGAATTGGATGAAAATACTGCTTCAAGGCGTTAGGGTACCGTGGATTTGATGAAGAATGCAGAATCCATCTTGCCACCATCACAACACATCGAATAGGTGATACACCAACCTTCTTACCTATTCGCTTCCCCCATCCATAAAATACCAAACACTGCATTTGGTGTACGCCTGGTCCATCAGACCGAGATGGTCCTCCTCGGGTACACCATTCCTTAGCTTACCTGGGGTTAGGATAGCCGCGCGATAGAGGAAATGATCATGACAATGTTGTTGATTTCGAGAAGTTCCAGATTCAGACAGCAGCATAAGCGCATACGTTCACAAACATTTTGTTGATAATAATTCCTCTGGTACTCACGGCGTGGAGCAACCCTTTCTTCGTGTGTGAGATTCTGACGAGGACGAACACCGCCTTGACCCCAATCTTCCTGACCAGCTCGTGCACGATCTCGTTCGCTATTTTGACCTCGATCCATGATGATAAGATAGCTTAGTAACGATGAGAGAGGAGAGGAGAGAAACCTAAAACACGTGGTGTGATGCGAGTTCACGAGTGACCGGTGGGCAGAAAGAGGATAAAGTTGTGGCTTGTATGAATAGTAGTGGCAGGAGTAGAGGCATGCAGTATTACAGAAACGTCACTGTCCGATATGAGTGCGACACATTGGCCGACACAATCACAGGCAGATTGAGTGAGCGGCTTGCTCTCCTCTCTCCTCTCTCACGGCGGATGTCTGTCCGTCTGCTCTCTACCCTTCACTGTACAAATGACACACTCTCCAACACGACCACACAAACTCGCTCTGTGCTTGCCTGTTGGCTGAAACATTCAAATGATTTTTTCGGTACCAAGGACACATTTTCGTATTGAGTACATGATATATCAATGTTCCAAGATTTTTACGATGAATCCAACGATATTTTTTTAGTACATGAATCCAAAAATCCAAAATTCCAGAATCCAATTTTTTGCTGGATCTACTCGAGTGTATTTACAATGGATGCTTGCCAGGCAAATTAGTATGGTCAAAAATTTTCATAGGATTACGATGTAACGTTTAGGCCTACGAAGTTTTTGTTTATGGCACACTGGGATTTTAATATATAAGAGATTATTTTAATGGACTTTGAGCAAAAGTTTTAAGGAGAAACAAATTCAGAGTATATTCTAATGCTTACTCCAGCATATAATGATCCCATACATTGCTAATGTTATCGATTTTACAATTGATATTAGAGAGAAACTTACGATCATTAGTCAAGTCTAGTTGATTTGATGACACTGATCAATGCAATATACCCACAAAGTCGTGCCAAAAGTTTTGCTGATTTTTTCTGATACGTCATTTATTCTACATTAGAATTAAATAAATAATTTTTAAATGTATTTTCGTTGAATCATTTTATAAGAAATCATCATGAATTTGCCATAGAGTAGTAAATACTGAAAACAATTTAAAATTATGATAATGTTATTACAAGTATAAAAGTATAATACCTTCATAAAAGCATCCATTGAGATTAGTCCAAAATTTCCATACGTGAATCCATACCGATTGCGCACATGAATGGACAATATTTGATTGCACAACTGAAGTCGTGTTCGTACGTTGCCCATTTTGTGTTGCTTTTGAACCATCAACTGGTTTAAAGATATTCCCGGCTTATGAATGAGCTTGGTACAGAATGCAAGTAAAAGATGTACTACAAAAGTTATCAAAGAGACGTAGAATATGAAGAATGCATTCACCAGTTCGCTTCCTCTTTTGACAGTGTCAGTGATGAGCCAAATGGTCAGTAATGTATTGACAGGACAGCTGGCAAGTAAAATTGCCAAAAACATTCGACCGTACATTTTGTTGATACTAAAAAAGAACAACAATGTTTGTAGAAACTGACCACGAAAATTGTGATAATTCCGAGGGTTGAAGTGATGGTGTAACAATTGGCACAGCACAATGCAAGTCTGCTTCATTCGAACGTAGAATGCAATCAAAAGTGCAGTTGTTGAAGAAAAAAAGATTGCCATTACGCAAGTGCTCTCTAATAAGAAGAACCAATACAAAATTGCACTCGAGCAATGCCAAATTATAATGAAAATTAAAGAAATTAAGTCGTTTTTCATTAATTCATGGCGATATTTGAAAAATTGTATCAAATACCCAACCGTGATCACAGGAATAAGAATATCTGTTCAATGATAAATCGAAAATTAAATTAACATAATTTTAATGCCAAAATTTGATTACCAAAAATTAGCGTCAAACTATGAAACACATTCAAAGTGTGCAAAAACCATTTTTGAGTCCAATGACAAATGTGTTTGTTCTGAAAATATTTTGCATCAAAAAACGAATGATTACTCTTGATCAGTACATCAAACAGGAAGCGATTCAGCTTTGGATTGGCGTCGAACATTAAAATATAGTTGAAATACATAATCGTCATTACGCCGGGTATCACGGCAATGTTGAACAACGGTTTCGGTAATAGAAAGTAGAAAACATCATAATAAATAACGTGCTCAAGTTCGGACAGTGGACACAGGCCCAAATAGAGAAAATGTGCTAATTTGATTGTGATCAAAATGTTGACCATTTTAACTCGACGAATATAACGAGAATTTGAACGGTGGCAAGTCTGCTCAACAATTTTTAAGTAGTCGGCAAAGTAATTCAATGTCTTGTGTGGATTTAATAATTTGACAATTGTTCTGGAGGACATTTTTTACGATTTTTTTAACAATACGAATTGTTGTCTGTTTGAGTGAAATTCAAATTGACTTTAGTCTTTTGGGTTTCAAGAGAATGATCGCACTCACCAATGTAAGGTACCTACACAATGGCAACTTTAAATTGATTTCTCGTGTACTTTATTATTGCTTTAATGTGCTCTATGTTGAGTTTGGAACTTTGAAGAAACAAATGCTGAATCTGGTGCTTACACCGAGAGATCTCATGTTATTGCTATGACACATTTTATTGATTTTCAATTTTCAATTTGAGATAAACAATTTGTGAAGGTCACTCTTTGGAATAATAAAACTTTGAGAGAATAAAAATTGAATTATTGAAAATAATTTGCGCCGATTAACAATAATCAAATTGCGATTTCAAATATATTTTCGTTGAATCATT
The DNA here is from genome assembly GCA_023373905.1 of Rhizoglyphus robini. Lineage (NCBI taxonomy): Eukaryota > Metazoa > Arthropoda > Arachnida > Sarcoptiformes > Acaridae > Rhizoglyphus > Rhizoglyphus robini. Next base: position 2,703,013 of record JAKIJQ010000010.1, read on the forward strand.
TTATAGAAAATCATCATAAATTTTCCATAGAGTAGCAAATACTAAAAGTAAGTTAAGATATTATTTTGATTAAAAAAAATATCACAAGAATAATAGCATACCTTCATAAAAGCATCCATTGAGATGAGTCCAAAGTCTCCATAAGTGAATCCATACCGATTGCGCACATGAATGGACAATATTTGATTGCACAACTGAAGTCGTGTTCGTACGTTGCCCATTTTGTGCTGCTTTTGAACCATCAACTGATTCAACGTAATGCCTGGCTTGTGGATCAGTTTGGTACAGAATGCAAGAAGAATATGAACCACAAATGACACTAAAGAAACGTAGAATATGAAGAACACATTTACTAAAGTGCTGCCCCTTTTGACATCGTCAGTAATGATCAACATTGTCAGTAATGTATTGACAGGACAGCTGGCCATCAAACTGGCCAAGAACATTCGACCGTACATTTTGTTGATACTAAAAAAGAACAACAATGTTTGGGTAAACTTTGCACGAAAATGAAGATAATTTCGAGTGTTGTAGTGGTGGTGTTGGTGTAAGAATTTGCACAGTTCAATGCATGACTGTTTGATTCGAATGTAGAATGCCATCAAGAGTGCAGTGGTTGAAGCAAAAAACATTGCCGTTGTAGAGGTGCCCACTAGAAAGAATAACCAATGCAGAAGTGCACAAGTGTAATGCCAAATTATTAAACAAATTGAACAAGTTATATCTTTTTCCAACAATTCATGACGATATCCTATAATTTGGATCAAATAAGAAGCCGTGATGAAGAGAATAAGAAACTCTGTTCAATAATAAGTAAATCAATGATTTTAATACTTAAAATCTTGATCCCTACCTGTGATGAGTGTCAAACTGTGAAACAAATTCAAAGTGCGCAAAAACCACTTTTGAATCCACTGACAAATGTGTTTGTTTTGAAAATATTTTGTTTTAAAAAACGAATGCTCACTCTTAATCAGCACATCAAACAGGAAGCGATTCAGCTTTGAATCTGCATCGCACAGCAAAATATAGTTGAAATAAATAATCATCATTAAGCCGGGCACAATGGCAATGTTGAACAGCGGTTTTGGTAGTAGAAAGTAGAAAGCATCATAGTGAATTGTGTGCTCAAGTTCGGACAGTGGCCACAGGCCCAAATAGATAAAATGGGCCAATTTGATTGTGAGCAGAAAGTTGAGGATTCTAACTCGACGAATATAACGAGAATTTGCACGTTCACAAATCTGCTCGACAAAGGTCAAGTAGTCGACAAAATAATTCAATGTTTTATGTGGATTTAAAATTGTGAAGAAATGCATTTTCAAATAAACTGCTGTATATTTGAGTGACATTCAAATTGAAAATTCTTTTGACTTCCCAAGAGAAAAATCGCACTTCGCCAACCAACGAAAAACTTTAAATAGATTTCTTGTGTAAATTCATTATTAATGTGCTTGGAGTTAATGACTATGAAGAAACAAATACGAATACGAACCTATATTGCTTACTCTAGCAGATAATGATCACAACATTGCTATGACAAATTTTATTGATTTTTGTATTTAAGATAAACAAAAACTTTTTAGGAACACAAAATCCTTAGGTAAAGACCTTTTTTAAAAAAACTTCACCTCTTCGAATTTACGAATTACACTCGTACGCTTTATAAAGTACTAATTAGTGCAATCAAGCACTTGAGACCTTAACGCTTCCTTTACTCAAATTAATAATATTTAAATAGAAATTTATTTTTATTATCATATATATTTTCGTTGAATCATTTTATAAGAAATCATCATCAATTTGCAATGAAGTAATAAATACTGGATGTAAAATAAAACATTATTTAGAAGAAGAAATTACAAACGTAAAAGTATGATACCTTCATAAAAGCGTCCATTGAGATTGAGAAAACAATTTGCGCCGATTAACAATAATCAATTTACAATTTCAAATATATTTTTGTTGAATCATTTTATAGAAAATCATCATGAATTTTCCATATAGTAGCAAATACTAAAAGTAAGTTAAGATATTATTTTGATAAAAAAAATATCACAAGAATAACAGCATACCTTCATAAAAGCGTCCATTGAGATGAGTCCAAAGTCTCCATAAGTGAATCCATACCGATTGCGCACATGAATGGACAATATTTGATTGCACAACTGAAGTCGTGTTCGTACGTTGCCCATTTTGTGCTGCTTATGAACCATCAACTGATTCAACTTAATGCCTGGCTTATGAATTAGCTTGGTACAGAATGCAAGAAGAATATGAACCACAAATGTCATCAAAGAGACGTAGAATACGAAGAACACATTCACCAACGTACTGCCCCTTTTGACATCGTCAGTGACGATCCAAACAGTCAGTAGGGTATTGATAGGACAGCAACTCAACAAACACACCAAAAACATTCGACCGTACATTTTGTTGATACGGAAAAAGAACAATAAAGTTTGGGTAAACTTTTCACGAAAATGATGATAATTTCGAGTGCTGTAGTGGTGGTGTTGGTGTAGGAATTTGCACAATTCAATGCACGACTGATTGATTCGAATGTAGAATGCCATCAAGAGTGCAGTGGTTGAAGCAAAAAACAATGCCGCAGTAGAAGTGCCCACTAGAATGAATGACCAAGTCAGTAGTGCACTTGTGTAATGCCAGATTATTAAACAAATTAACCAAATTATATCTTTTTTAAGTAATTCATTAAGATATCCTATAAATAGGATAAAATATGAAGCCGTGATGAAGAGAATAAGAAACTCTGTTCAATAATAATTAAATCAATGATTTTTTAACTTAAGTTTGATTCCTACCTGTGATGAGTGTCAAACTGTGAAACAGATTCAAAGTGCGCAAAAACCATTTTCGAATCCAATCGCAAACGTGTTTGTTTTGAAAATATTTTGCATTGAAAAATGAATGATCGCTTTTGATCAGCACATCAAACAGGAAGCGATTCAACTTTGTATCGGCATCGCACAGCAAAATAGAGTTGAAATAAATTACCATCATTATGCCAGGTAGTAAGGCAATATTGAACAGCGGTTTCGGTAGTAGAAAGTAGAAAACATCATAGTGAATTATGTGTTCAAGTTCAGACAGTGGCCACAGGCCCAAATAGATAAAATGGGCTAATTTGATTGTGAGCAGAAAGTTGAGAATTCTAACTCGACGAATATAACGAGAATTTGCACGTTCACAAATCTGCTCGACAATTGCCAAGTAGTCGACAAAGTAATTCAATGTCTTGTGTGGATTAAATAATTTGACAATTGTTCTGGAGCACATTTTGGACGATTTTTTAACAATACGAATTGTTGTCTGTTTGAGTGAAATTCAAATTGACTTTGGGTTTTGGGTTTCAAAAGAATGATCGCACTTACCAATGTAAGGTACCTACACAATGGCAACTTTAAATTGATTTCTCGTGTACTTTATTATTGCTTTAATGTGCTCTATGTTGAGTTTGGAACTTTGAAGAAACAAATGCTGAATCTGGTGCTTACACCGACAGATATTGCTATGACAAATTTTATTGATTTTCAATTTTCAATTTGAGATAAACAATTTGTGAAGGTCACTCTTTGGAATAATAAAACTTTGAGAGAATAAAAATTAAATTATTGAAAATAATTTGCGCCGATTAACAATAATCAATTTACAATTTCAAATATATTTTCGTTGAATCATTTTATAAAAAATCATCATGAATTTTCCATAGAGTAGCAAATACTAAAAGTAAGTTAAAATATTATTTTGATAAAAAAAATATCAGAAGAATAACAGCATACCTTCATAAAAGCATCCATTGAGATGAGTCAAAAGTCTCCATACGTGAATCCATACCGATTGCGCACATGAATGGACAATATTTGATTGCACAACTCAAGTCGAGTTCGTACGTTGCCCATTTTGTGCTGCTTATTAACCATCAACTGATTCAACGTAATGCCTGGCTTATGAATTAGCTTGCTACAGAATGCAAGAAGAATGTGAACCACAAATGTCACCAAAGAGACGTAGAATATAAAGAACACATTTACTAAAGTGCTGCCCCTTTTGACATCGTCAGTGACGATCTAAACAGTCAGTAATGTATTGATAGGACAGCAACTCAACAAACACACCAAAAACATTCGACCATACATTTTGTTGATACTAAAAAAGAACAATAAAGTTTGGGAAAACTTTTCACGAAAATGATGATAATTTCGAGTGCTGTAGTGGTGGTGTTGGTGTAGGAATTTGCACAACACAAAGCAAGACTGTTTGATTCGAATGTAGAATGCCATCAAGTGTGCAGTGGTTGAAGCAAAAACGATTGCCACTGTTGAAGTGAAAACTAAAAAGAATGACCAATACAGAATAGCACTTGTGCAATGCCAAATTATTAAACAAATTGAACAAGTTATATCTTTTTCCAACAATTCATGACGATATCCTATAATTTGGATCAAATAAGAAGCCGTGATGAAGAGAATAAGAAACTCTGTTCAATAATAAGTAAATCAATGATTTTAATACTTAAAATCTTGATCCCTACACTGTCAGAATAAGCATGCGCTCATAAGGTCATATTGGCAAAAATGATCTCGTGAGATTAGACATGACTTCGTAAAGTCATTTTTTTAATGAAATGATCTCATGAGATCAGACTTGAGTTCGTAAAGTCATTCTTTTCACTGACATGATCTTATGAGAACACTTTTGTGGAAATGACCTTGTAAAGCCAAGCAGAAATAAAGTTATGACCATAGGATCACATAGCAAATTAAAATGACCAATAAAGCAACAATTTATGTAATTGAAACCAGAGAAAATGTATTTTAATTACAAAATTCCATTAATAAGAATGTTAGAATTATTAATTACATCAATGAAATCATTAACATGATAGAGTTCTTCGAAGTTTACATATTTACAATCATGAATTTTTAACATAATACAAAAGGTAGTTTCAACTAGCTCAGATTTCTCAAAGACTTGACCTTGAACATAGATTTTATTCTCAACTATCCAGAATTTCTCGACTTCGATCCAAAGGTTAGAATTTCCAATTCGTCTTGCAACACCTAAATAAAAAGTAAATTATAAATTGTCGATGAAAGTTAGATAAAAATACGTTTGTTTAATTTGAAAGGCCTTTGGCCAGATGGAAGAATGCTGGAAAATTGTAGAGAAGGCAGTAAAGAAGCAAAACCACCAATTAGAATCTGCCCAAATTCGAATTTGCGTTTCTGAAAGGATTTCGCTTTGAACGAAAGGACCATATAATATTGATGCCGAATTGCGAGTGACAAAGCCGGGTTAATGTGATTATTCATTACTTTTGCCCATCGTTTGAAAAACATATGTTTTCTTTCATATGCTAAAGTTGAGTAGTTAATCAAAGGACCAAATTTTCGAATGAGTTGAGCGTAATGAGTGAGGTTATGCATTTTTGGCGTTATCGTAAAATCGGCCTTAATCTCTTTTGCCAGCTTAATGATAAGTTTTGAGTTTTGATCAATCTCTTCGACTTCCTTTTTGGTAATCGAAACCTTAAAACTGAGAATGCTTACAGTCTTCAAAGCAAGATAGAGTTTGAAAATTTTTTTATTTTCAATCATTGGGAAATTGTTCAAAAGTATTTGTTGTAGTCTGATATAGAGTTCCGCTTTCTAAAATAAAATTATTTTAAAATATTTAACTTAGCAATAAACATGAAACACTAACCTGTACCGCATCACCACCAATACTAAAGCCATCAGCGCTGCTTGAGATTGAAAATTTTACATCATAATATTGATATGAATTGATCATATTGACGATATTTTGCTTTGAGATGTGGTACATTAGTGCAATTTCAGATAGAATTAAACTGAGAATTCTTGGAATCACTCCTTCACATAAATCATGTAAAAATGTCACAAGGACATATATCCCAGATGGCATCGACTGATGGAAGAGAGTGAAAAATAAAAAAGTCTCTTCAGGCCAAAAGAGTTAGGAGGCAAATCGATACCAACAGCCTTTTTGACCAAAGCGCAATAATGTAATTTATCTTCGGCTGTTCCAAAAAATCGTTTATTCAAGTCTGAACATTGAATGTCTTCAAAGGTAGCAGCGCACATTCGACAACAGAAATATGCTCCAAAGTGAATGGGACATCCCAATAATTGATAGTGCGCGAGATTGTCTGCAACGAGCGAAGATAGCACACAAGGAATATTGAGCGTGTTGCCATTTGCGAGCTTTATATCAATTCCATTGAGTTCCAGGTCCACCAAATCAATAAAGAGTCTTTCGAATACATCATTAAGTACTTGACAATCAATCTCTTTATGATTTGCGATTAAAACCAGGAATCTATCATCGCGTTTCATTCGATCTTTGAGAGGTAGATTTGTAAAACAACAGTAAACAGCTAAATATTTGTGTTCATGACTTGATGCTCCAATTGGGTTAACAATCACAAATTCGTCAGAATATATTTGGATTCTTAATTTTCCTTTAATAAGAAGCCATCGAAAGTAGTCGCATGTAAGTTCAGACGAGTAATCTTCAAAATCGAAACGAAAATTTGGTGATTGTTCTCGTAGAATTTCATTAATAAGAGATTGGTTTTTCAATACCAATTTAGCAATATCTTTAATAGGAATATATTGATAAGTTAAATCATTATTTAAAAAGAGAAATAGCAACTGATTCGATGACATTGCCCAGTGTTTTGAGATACTTTTTCTGGAGATAAAGACTTGAAACAAATCGGTCGCAAAGTAGAACAATCTCGGGGTATTCGTCTTTGAACAATTCCTCCACAAGACCAATTGTGGCCTTAAAAACTCCATAAGCGATTCTTTGATAAACTGTTTCAGGCACAACTTCATGCCAACGTAACTCGACAATTTCATTAAAAAACGTAAAAATCCTCTTTTGATTTTCGGTTGAAAACATTTCAACTTTTTGTAAAAATGTAGAATTGTATTCAGGATCATCGTCCACAATTTGAAAATCGTCATAAAAATCAAACGTTTCCGTATTAGTGGAAACAAAAACATCGAAATTTTCCATATTGAACTGTTCTTCTGTCAAATCGATTGATATGCGTTCAATTCCATTACTATCCATCGGAGTAATGTATGCATTCATAAACTCGTCAGTAAATGTTCTTCCGTTACTATTGAGAAAATAGATAAGTAAGCTAAGCAAGATATGGAAACAATAAACAAAATTACCTCTGTGAATTATATTCTCTCGTATGAAGATCTCGTACATGCGTTCGAAAAGTACTTAGTTTTCTACCCTTCCAAGGGCAGCCTTCGAATTTGCACTTGGCCACTTTCAACGACATCATTTTGTTTTCTTTTTCAAAGTTTTCAATATCTTTCAGTTCGTTATAAGTTTCTTCAAAGATTGAATTCTCAAAAATATTCGCTCTTTTTCCCACGTGAGAAGTAAGTTTCGAGAGTGACATTGCCACAAATAACAACAAGTTGAATGACCCAATGTAAAGTCAAAGAAAAACAGAAAAGAACCACTTTGGTCAAGGTTGTGATTGTTTATTGATTGGTGGTGGTTGAGCCAACAGTCTATAATTGGTTGATTAATAAAATGACATCAGAAGACATCACATACACTAATAAGCAGCATATTAAAGGCTAGCAGCACAGAATGTACTAGCACGTGTTCGTGTAATGTGACACTTGTGCGCGTGCGTAAATTAATACCTTTTACTTTGAGCTTAACCACTACCTATCGAATGACGACATAATTAGCACATTCATTAATTGAACACGAGGAGTGCTTCACAGTCTCGCTTTTTGCAGTTCCTAACGGACCGAATTTTATTGTCCGACTATACCTTTTATTCGATCGGTTTATTATTTCGGTATTTTGTATACTAATCGGTACAGCACGGATGGATATTCAAGCTAATCCTTTGGCGACATTTTGTCGGGCATTCGGACCTGGTTTTGAGCCTTACTTTTTGGGTAATTTGCTATTTTGCCAGTCGTGCTTTTTCTCATAACAATTTATTTATTTTTGTTGTAGACAACAAGTACAGTTCAATCGAAGAATTTCTTTTGAGTGAGACTAACAAAGAAATGTTTTATTTGTATCATTCTGATATTGACATTTCAATGTGTATTCGTTTTATTAAGAATCTAAAGTTGTATTTTGAATCAAAAACCCGAAAAGTGGTTGCTTCTCAAACCAAAAACGCTCAATGCTCTGATGTCAAACCCTGGCCAGTTGATGTCTCAAATATTTCATTTAGTGATATTTCAAAAACTTTAGACGATGACGATTTATCATCAATGTCACATACCGTAAATTCTCACTTAACCGCCGCGGCGCTTATCGGTTTCAGCCTTTAATTTTAGGCCAAACCACGCCCACTTTTTAACTTCCACAATGCATTTTTCTGCGGCGCTTAATTGAGGGCGGCGGTTACTGGGGATGAGGCGCTTAATCGAGAATTTACGGTATATTGCAAGGAAATTCTACTGTTGAAGTAAATCAAATTTATTCTTCATCTACTTTGCACAATTCTGATGACTCTACAGTTTCCCAATCTCAAAATTTGGCTGATGTAATTACCGAACCGAAGAAGGCAACAAAGACAAAGAAAACTACCATGTTCAGTCTAAAGCAAAATCAAAATAGCAACTTCATTAACAATGGTCGTTTTGACATTGACAAGTTTGTTTTTCCTGAGTTAGGACAAAGTTTTATTCGACTAAACTCTAATCTGACGTCGGAGGAGTTGCTTCAATATGACTATCAAAGTATAAGTTCTATTTTTAGGAATATTTGTCAAAAAATTAGACCAACGTTCTTTGCCCCTTACCGAGAAATTCCTCCCTCAGAAGATGTTAAAAAAGTATGTGAAGAATTTTACAAGAAATTTCCTATTGCCCAAAAAAACTTTGAAATCATTAAACAAAATGAAGGAATGCCCGAACATTTTGTCAAGTTGGACTATATTTCGGTAAGTGAAAATTATTATTATTATGGTTATCTAACAAGTATATTCTACAGGAATTTTTGTTTGTCAAGCTTTGCAATGCTAGAAAAGGTCGAACCGAATCGTTCAAGAACAACGACGAGCATTTGTATCGAAAAGGAGAAAATACGAAAATTGATTTTGAATCTATGCGAAAGACGAAAAATCAAACAAAGAAGTATTGTAATACAGGAAGAGTTTCATTAAAAGAACAACTATCATCTGCATTGAGTAAGTTAGAAGAAACCAAGCGATTTGCTCACTTTGAGAAAGAAACGTTACAATCCGAAATTGATCAACTGAAACTAACAAACGATGGACTCAAAGTTGAAATTGAAGAACTCAAGACTAGAATTACTACTGCTTCTCCTACTAGTAATTCAACAGCTGTTGATGCTAACTCGGCCGATTCCCTAGTGGGAATTTACTACTTAAAAACTGAATTCATATAAATTAATCGGATTGTCATTGACTGAATACTGAATTATTATCTTAAAATCGATTTGTCATCGACTGAAAATCAATTCGTGTCTTAAAGTTTGATTATCATCGACTTAATACTTAATTCATGCTGAAAATCAGATTATCATTGACTGAATTTGAATTTGAGGATGAAAATCTGATTTTCATCGAATGAATTCTACTAGTTGCAACGCGTTCCGTACGGAGCGTCGTTCCGGGAGCGATCAAATCGATCACAGCATCAATTGATTAATCTAATTCAATTCTAAGGCAATTTAGTACTCTTTTATTCTTTTCCAAGTAAAATAATTTTAGACGATTAGTACCTCAATACTCTTAAACTCTTAAAACAAATTCTGAATAATATTCCTATAAATGTAATTTCTGAGTCGTAATCGTCATTTTGGAAAATTGAATGCAACTTTCAATAATCCCAAGTTGTTGCTTGGAACTTCACAAATTCTAACATTGATTCAACGAAATGGTTTATAAATCGATTGTTCACAATCGATGGCAAATTTGAATATGTAATGCATTGCGCATGCGTACTTTTCTACACATCACAGTACGTACTGCTGTTTGCCTCGCTTGCTAGAACCGTTGTGTACACCCTCACAACACGTGTTGAGAGCACCGCACTGGCACTGGCAGTTGAAGTCGTTTCACTTTCGTTGCTGTTTTGTTATTCTGAATTTGATGTTTTGGTTTGCTTTCTTGGTTCTAATTGATCTGCTTCTGAACCTTGTGATTTACTAACTACTCCCACAACTGATTGTTGCGTTTTTCGTCTATTCTACCGTCGTCGACCGAATTGTCAACATAAACATCAAAATCTACAATTATTTGTTACTTATCATAACTTATGCTATGCGATATGCTATGGTATGCTAATCGATAATATTTGTTATTATTATTAAATATAAATATTTTATCGGATATTTTTAATTATAGAAAGTTTAACCGATAATCGAATGAGGACTTGGCCACTATCGCTAAGGGAACCACTTCCAAAGTACTTTAGTTCACTCGCGGACATGTCCCGAGTGCCTGCTTGCCGTTGTGATCTTTCATCAAAGGTACTTTGACCACGAAAATGTACCACTACGGTAATGTACATCTTAACGATTGCATTGATGAATATTTCTGATCATTGTTTTTTAGGTTAATCCTGAAGCTCGAGAAATTTCAGAAGGAACGATCGTTGTTTCGAGTACCGATGATTGGCTGCTGTATACGATTCTGTACGATCTCACTAGAAACTGCCACTTCAACCGTGCACCAAATGGCCTGAAATCCACTACAAGAGCAAGGTTTCGAATTGGGATGCCGAAATGCTGAAATACTTTGACTATGAACCGATGGCAAATAATTTCGACCTAATCTCTGAACCTATGAAGATATATTATTGGATAATTTGTAGTATTATTTTTAATCTTTACTTGTATCTTTAGTATATAAATTGTATTTTTTAAATAACTAACTGTTTTGACTAATTATCGGTAGTAGCGGTTGTCAAGGGTATACCGAATACTAGGCAATACTGAATTTCGACTGAATTTTACTTAATTTTAAGTAGGCTGAAAAATGGATTTAAGTTTTTCATTGATAAACTCATTCATCCGCTTATAATCACATTTGATCGGATGACTTTTCAGTCAATGATAATCATGTTTTAAGTCAAGTTTTTCCCACCAGGGTTATTATCAAAACATTATTCAAGAAAAAGAGAAACAATTCAATGAAGAGGTGGAATTTTGGAGAACAGCAGCACAGAAGGACAAAGAAACTGGAAAACGAAAATTAGCAATGCCAATTGACAATATACGTCCAAGAAAAAGTTCCAGAACTCATATTAAGAAAATCAATACCGATTTCGTTCAATAATTTTTTTCTTATTTATTTAAATTTTTGTATTACTATTTATATGTTTTATATGTTATTATAGTTTATTTACCGTAATTATTAATAATAAAATGAGTTAATTAATCCCAAAACTGCATTGCTAAAGTCAATACTTTTGATCTTCTGAGCGCATTTTTTATGCTTTCACGTAGTCATTTATCTGTAAAAATGACCTTGTAAGCGCATTTTTATGACCTTACGAAGTCATACTTTTCCTGATCTCATAAGCTCAAACAACGAAGAAATGCGCTTGTGAAGTCATGTTTCTTTTGAGAGTGTACCTGTGATGAGTGTCAAACTGTGAAACAGATTCAAAGTGCGCAAAAACCATTTTCGAATCCAATCGCAAACGTGTTTGTTTTGAAAATATTTTGCATTGAAAAATGAATGATCGCTTTTGATCAGCACATCAAACAGGAAGCGATTCAACTTTGTATTGGCATCGCACAGCAAAATAGAGTTGAAATAAATTACCATCATTATGCCAGGTAGTAAGGCAATATTGAACAGCGGTTTCGGTAGTAGAAAGTAGAAAGCATCAAAGTGAATTGCGTGCTCAAATTGGGAAAGTGGACACAACCCCAAATAGATAAAATGGACCAATTTGATTGTGAACAGAAAGTTGAGAATTTTGACTCGACGCACATAAAGAGAATTTGAACGATCACAAATCTGCTCGACAATTGACAAGTAATCGACAAAGTAATTTAAGGTTTTGTGTGGATTTAAAATTTCGACAATTTTTCTGAAGAACATTTTTTGTACGAGATATTGCTGGTGACATTCAAATAGCAAAATTCTTGTGGCGGCCAAGAAAAAAAGATCGCACTTTGCCAACGAATGACAAACTTTCAATTGATTTCGCCGTGTATACTTTATTATTAATGTGTTTGAAGTTTGCAGTTTGTGTGACTACGAAGGAACAAACACGATCAAACTGCTATTGCTTAATTCGACAGATTTCTACATTGCTATGACAAATTTTATTGATTTTATCCGTTTCAAATAAACAGAAACACAATATAACGGTATCGTTGTTTAGGAAATAAACTATTTTAAGCAATTAAAAGTAATTTCTATGAAAATTGAATCGACTCAATTTTTATACAAATCTCCTAGCCACACTGGAACTAGTGGATCGATTATTTGAGACTGTCCACTACGAAGCACTCTGATACGATCCAGTTGTTTGAGAATATTTTGCAAGGAAACAAACTTTTGTTTAGCAATATTTATATTTTTATATTTTGCTACCAGATGACGCCACACTAGGCGACTGAAAACAAAATACTGGTGTCTGATGAAAAAGTACGAAAATTATTTGTTTAACTTATAAAGAAAAATACCTAAGATATTCGGCACAGGACACCCCTTGACAGTTTCTAAACAATATTTGTGCCATAATCTAAACAAGAAAATCGATTTTTCAAATTAAATTTGAATTTAAAAGTCACGATACTTTACCAAATCGCGCAATGTTGAGTCATTGTGAATTTCACTGTTGATAAGTGTTAAAAATTTGCATATTTCTTTAATATTGCACGCTCCAATATCAACAAATATTGTGTAAGTTGCTGTTTCGTTCTTTAAATAAAATATTAGTATATTTTTACACAAGTATTTTTAGTAGATTTTTTCACAAACCTGAATTACCGGAAACCCTCTCTTTTCACGGTCAAACACGAAGCCTGCCTCTACAAAGAGACAATCCATAAAGAACAGTTTCAACACTTGAACTTGATCATCACGATTGAGCGATTTAAAAGATTGAATATTTCTACAGAATCGAACAATTTGTTTAGCATAATTTGACGGATAGTTAATTACATCTATTAGGTCTTGGGGTTGACCCACCAGTGGCAGAGTTCGTTCGTCAACAAAATGTGCGTTAATCATGGCATTTTGAACATGATTGATTTGACCCAACTCAAGTCCATTCAAATCGGTCGCATAATTTCGACGTCTCACCAATGTATTCAATGAGAAATAATTTTGATGATTCACAATTCGATTACAATCATAATCAACAAGGTTCTGTTTGACACAATTTTCTATGAGATAATTAAAATTATTTTCTGAACACTTTTTGTTTGACTTTTGATGATGCTTCATGCCCACTTGGAGACACTTGATCAGTCGACATTTGGGACAGCACACTCGGCTCGTCATATCGATTGAACAGTTTTCATTGTTTTTACGACATTTTAGTTCAGAATATTTAGTAGAATTTCTCATGAAAAAATTTCTACACGATACACAAGTGTATGCATTCCAATTGATTCCTGATTGAACAAAATTACATTTTTAAATCAGAAAAAATTACAAAATACCTTACCAATTGCTTTATCCCCACAAACACTGCATTTGAGTGAATCACTTTTAGAAATAACATTCATTTGGTTCATTTTGATGCTTCAAGATGATGCTCAAATTGTTGTCACATGAAATGAATAACAACAACAACAAACAGCCAAATTGACAGATGATGAAGGTTAGTGTTCAGCCCAGCGCACGAGTATTACCGCTACCTCTTGTTTTGGTGCTCAAATTAATGGTAGAGAAAAAGAGACGGAATTGAGCGCATATGTTTTATACATTGACGTCGACGTCTACTCGTACATGATCATCCAACAGCAGCACTCGACCTTGGTTTTCAAACTGAGCAATCGCACATGTTGGCTTTCGTGTAGATGTACATCAAATGGGTGGTGGAGACAGTTGGATGTAACAAATTTGAACTTGTTTGGAATGCTTAATGATTTGACTTGATATGCGTGTGTTGGTTATTGGCCAAATTGCGCTCATTTTGGTAACCAATTGATTTTTTTGTTGCAAGCCCAATTGGTGAAAATTTAACTTAAATTAGAATTGGCAGATTGTACATTCAATTCAAATTTTCCACAATTTTGCAAACTCAGAAAATGTAGTTTTAATTATTTTTTTATATTTAAAAAATTAAAAAATTAAAAGATACAACAAATAAATTAATCATTTCTGAACCAATTTTTGAGCTTTCATTCCCTGGTAAAAATTGATATAACTTTGTTGAGCATTCATCAAACAGTTCATTAGTCTGATAAGACTTTTATGGCTTGCTTCACTTTGTCACTTTGTGAACTACAAATGCCGGGGTATTGTTTTGCTTCAATAAAGTCCGACATGATTTCCAAGTAAAATGAATTACCAAATCAGCAATCGAAAGTTCATTTCCACCGGCAATAAAACTTGTACCATTTTGGAAGGAAATCGTCCAACCGTTTTGAGCATGTCCTTGGCTTGGGTCACTTTAGAAGCTGAATCTTCTCCGGGCATGGTCGTAATTCGTCGTAAAAGTAATTCAATCATAGACTATCAATCTAAAGTGATACAAAATGTCTTGATAAGGAGCTTTAGCCAATTTATTGATTTGCTTGAGCCACTTTCGGTTTTGATCTTTGCACTTTCCGATGGAAAGTTTCTTTCAAGGCCACATTTTAATCAGTAAAAATGTGTTGTTTTGGCCAATTGTCAATCAAATTTTTCTCACATTGAATTTGTTTATTCATTTATTTTTGGCTTCATATCAGATTTATTTTTCGTTTGTCTGCCAATGGTGACCATATTTGGGTGCATATAAAACAGAAAACGTTATTCAGTTATGCAAACAGTCGCGAACAAGCATTGAGAGCGAAAAACTGAATCCAAAATGATTCTTTCGAAAGTGCCAAATAGCATTTTACTGCTCGCAATTGTGGCTTTGGTGCAATTTGGAACGTATGTCATGACAACTTTATAAATCAATTTGTTAATTTTTTCTGTTCAGCATAGCCACCAATGAGGCAGGACATGAGAGAAAAATTCTAAATCAACTTCTTAATATAACTCACTATGATCGAGATTCAATTCCGAAAATTTTCAACCAAACAACCAATCAAGGTAAAGTGCAAACTAATATAAAAATAAAATCAAGAGATTGTTATCAATCGATTCTTAGTGGAACCGGTCCAGGTCAACGTTAGTATGTACGTTATCAGCATCAACGAAATTGACGAGAATAAAATGGTTAGTATACTGATCAAATTTAAATTGTCTAAAATTGTTTGATTGTTTCACAGCAATTTGGAATGCGACTTTATTTCCGTCAAGGTTGGCTTGACCCACGGCTTAAATATTCGCATATAAATGGAAACATTTCGCAAATTTATCTAACCGAACCAAATCGTATCTGGAGACCGGACACTTTTTTCCCCAATGAAATCAATGGACACTTTCACGAAATAGTTCAGCCAAACATGTTTGTACGAATTGGTCCTTCAGGTGAAGTTTACTTCTCCCAACGTTTGTCACTCACCTTGAGCTGTCCTATGAATCATCAATACTATCCATTTGTCAAACACTTGTGTTTTATGGAACTGGAAAGTTGTGAGTATAATGTGGTTTTAAAGACTGAATTCAAAATTTGAATTTGAATTTGTCGGTTTTTTTCTTATTTGAACAGACGGATACTCGACTCGTGATATAATTTATGATTGGAAAAGTAGTAAATCTGGGGTAAATTTATCACCAACTGCAAATCTACCAGGATTTGCGATCGAATCTATTGAAGCAAGTAAAAAATTGGAAGTGTTGAGCACAGGTTTGTGAAAAATTTTAAGTGAACTTTTATTGAACATTTATTATAAAAAGGTAACTACTCTCGTCTTGTAATGCAAATGGTATTTGTATCTCGGGTAAATCGATTCATCACTCAACTCTACATGCCGAGCATTTGTTTGATTGTCACCTCGTGGATTGCCTTTTGGTTGCATCCGAGTGCACGAATAGAGCGAACATCACTAACATTCACAACTGTACTCGCAATGATATTCCTACTGACCAGTGCCAATGCGAAAGCTCCTTCATTTACGAACTATATTACCCTAATCGATCTTTGGAATGCGACATGTTGTGTCTTTGTTTTCGCTGCTTTCATTGAGTCAACCCTAGCAAGTTCGACTAGCACAAATGTTAGTGAGGTGGTGGATGGATCAAAAAAGCGATTGATTGCAAGAATTATTCAATCCTCAAATTGGCTCGACACAATCTCCCGCATTCTCTTCCCAGTGACCTTTATCGTCTTTTGTATCTTTTACTGCACTCTCGTAAATGTAGCCCTCAAAAATATAGTTCCGACTTGGTAACTTGTTTAATTGTTTTTGGAATTGTCAATTATTCAAATGTTTAGTTTAAAATATATTAGTTTCAAAAATCAATTAATCACTTTTGAGCCAACTTTTGAGCTTTCATTCCTTGTACCAAATTGATAAAATTTTGTTGATCCAGATCGAGCTTTTTGAGTTCAATCTCAAATCCAAGGATTCGAGAAACAGCAATCACAGTTCGGACGGCAGTACTTTCCATCATGCCGTAGAGAACTGGTTTCGATGAGGATGCAGCCATGGTTGTGGATTTAATTTGAGATATTTAAATTGCCAAAAGTGTATAACCAAAATTTAAGATAATTTTCAGCATTGGGGCGCGCTTAAATAGAGAATGAAAACACCTCTTGCTTATGTCTTATGAGGATGAGCGCAATCATACGTAACATTACTCGTCTACAGTTGGCCAAATCGTAAGAGTAAAATTAATATTAGAGCTGCAATCTATTTTGTGTGTGCTCGAGTTTGGATGCTTTACATTTGTAATGCATTTGTCCAAGGACGCCCATTTGTTAGTCTCACAATTATAGTTTAGAAGTTTTACATTTGTAATTATGGTTTTAATCAATTGTGACATGTCATTGTGTCACATTTGTCAACGTTTCACAAATATAACTTTTCCATGTTGCTATGCATATTAAGATCACTTAAATAATGTTAGACTAATCAAAAATGTTCAACTGATTCAACTGAGTGGTGAGAGGGAGCAAATTGTCCTTTTGTAAGAATAATTTGCTGATGGTAATAGCGACAATCGCACAGGGTATATAAATTTTTTTTATCAAACATTAAAAAATGATCACTTTAACAATTCTTATCTTGAAACGCTTTTCTCGCGAGTCTTTTCAATTCGACTTTAGTGTCCTTGTTCAAATTGCTATACAACTCATAGAAGATTCCCTCCTTCTGTTTGATCAACTGATAAGGTGCACCAAACTGAGCCAGTCTACCCGCATCTAGCACCATCACTCGGTCATAGTCAATGATGGTGTTGAGTCGATGTGCAATGGTCAGCACCGTACAGTGAGCAAATTCGGTTCGAATTGTCTGTTGAATTAGGGCATCTGTGCGTGGATCCACGTTGGCTGTGGCTTCATCTAGAATCAATATTCGATTTCTCCGTAGAATTGCTCGTGCTAAGCAGATTAGTTGCTTTTGACCAACTGAAAAGTCTGATCCACATTCGGAGACGGGACTGTCGAGTTGCCCGGGAAGTGAGGCAATTTTAGCTTTTAGTTGAACCTTCTCGATTGCATCCCAAAGCTCGGAATCACACTTCTCACTGAACGGATCGAGATTACGTCGAATATTGCCCGAGAATAAAATCGGTTCTTGTGGAATAATCGATAGAGACTTTCTTAACCTAGCCAAGGAAATATGCCCCGTATCGATACCATCGATTGTGATTGAACCAATTGGCTGAGTGAGACGGAATAGAGTGGTAATCAGAGAAGACTTTCCCGCACCAGTTCGTCCAACAATTCCAATCTTTTCCGAACCACAAATGTGGAAACTTAGATCTTGAAGAACCGCTTTTGTTTGTTGTTCATCATCTTCATGAGTATCCTGTTTGTAGAATAGGGACACATCCTGGTAGGTAACGTCCCCTTTGGAAGGCCAATCTTTCGGTGGCTCAGTGTGAGCCTTGTTGAGTTCTTCTTTGTCGAGTTGACCGAATTCTGCAATTCGTTCCACAGAAGTCATGTAGGTGACCACTTCGGTGTACTGGCGAATTCCTAATTGGAGACAAGATATTTAAAAATTAAATTAAAAAGTTGCACAAATCAAACGTTTGTTTATAGAGACTCACCCCAATTGAACGAACTTGTGAGCGTCAACGACTGAGAAATTGTCAGTCCAATGATACTGCCCGTGTAATTGTCCAATGAAATATTGATCACAATCATGAGCGCATAAATGTACACCACACACATCAGTTCAAGAAAGATGCCATAAAGTCGATTAGCCGAAATAAGCGTGAAATAAGTGGCTGTATGGCGATCTTGAGTCTGGCTGAATCGTTCAACAAACATTCTCTCCACACCAAAGGACCTAATTGTGGCCAGTCCACTGATTGTGCCAGCCATTTGGCTAAACAGTGGACTTCTCGCTGCACCTTCGAGTCGCTTCAACTTTCTCGCACTGTTCACATAGAATCGATTGGCAAAGTAGAACGCAAACAGCAGTGCCACAAAAGGCACAATAACAAAGAAATTCAGTACACTACACAGTATGAACACGCCCAAACTTGTGCCCAAAATTTCAATGGCTTCAAAGGCGGTTTGTGGCAGTAGATCGTCAATTATGCCAAGATCACGCGAGACTCGATTCATTATTAGGCCAATTGGTGTTTTGTCAAAGAACGCTATTGGGGCTTGGATTAGAGAGGAAAAAATTCGGTTGTGCAAATTTACTGAGGAGCGAGTGCAGATCACAAAGTAGGTCACTGTTCGGATGATTGTGAAAACGAACAGGGCAAAGACTATGGCACTAAAAATTTGGTTTTGGTTACAGCAAAATTGCATTTGGATTTTTTGGAACTTACCTGTAAATCAATATATTCGCTTTTTCCCCTTCTGCAATGATAGGATTCCTGTCGAACGTATAATTTGAACTCACCGACTGAATGTGCGACTTTTCCTGATAGTCCGTCCAAGCTGACAACCAATAGTCCGAGCCCGTGAACAGAACTTGAGTTATGATGTTTGTAGATAGGAAAGTTGTGAACATCAACAGACCGGCACCTGCTCGAATGTACAACCAATAGATTTTTAGTTTGCTGTTGTTGTTGTTGCTTGATTGATGGTGAGCTTGATTTGATTCGTTTTGGTGGTTTGACTTGGAAGGTTCGGTGAAATCCTGTTTTCTAGAATCCGATTGCTGAATATTATGCACGTAATCTAGTATGCTTGCCTGGTCTGCACAATCTGAGTCGGATTCAATAAAAGAATTTGCACGACTCAATTGACCATAGACATCCGAATTGAATGAATCCATTCGAAATCGAAATGGTGCCTTGGAACTGACTGATGGACTTGGTGGTTGTGGCACTGTTGCTTCAGGTGCTGCTTGTCGTAATTGATCAGTTGCAGCCGAGTACTTGAACACATCAATTCCACGATTGAGCAGTTCCATGTACGAACCACAGCCCAGAATTGCACCATCCTTCAGTACCACAATTTGTTCTGCCTGTTTGATGAATTGCAGTTGATGAGTGACCAGAATGACGCACTTGTCTTTCAGGTACTCTTTAATACATCTCTCAAAGATGTGCTTCGCCACGGATGTGTCCACTGCCGAGAGTGGATCATCCAGCAGATAGCAGTCTGCGTTTGCGTAGATTGCACGAGCCAAACTGATTCTCGCTCTCTGGCCACCACTGAGCGAAGTGCCACGATCATCCACCACTGTTTGATCGGCATGATCGAATTGTAGAAAATCCTTGGAAAGTGCCGTCACCCTGACCACCTCTCGATATCTCACTGCATCATACTCAGCACCAAACAGAATATTGTCACGAACAGTTCCACTGAAAATCCAAGCTTCCTGAGAGGCGTAGATCAGTTTTCCATTGACGCGAACCGAACCAGAAAGGGGCAGCTCATTGAGGGCACTCAACAAGACTGAGGATTTGCCCGATCCCACAGGTCCAATTATTACTGTCAACTTTCCTGGAACTACATCAAAGGAAATGTCATTCAGAATTGTGATTGCTGACTGCTGATCGAGACCAGCTTTGACGGATACTCGGTCAAAGGTTATGCGAGGTGATTCACTGGTTTCGGTTTGTTCAAGTTGTTTATAGTTTTGGATTTCTTCCTCAAGTAAAAATTTCTGTAAATAACAAAAATGTTTTTGAAATATAGGTTAGATTTTTTACTTTGCAATCTTAATTCTACTCTTTTGACCTTGACACTGAAGCAACACCAAACTCACCTCAATTCTTTTGATCGAAATGTACATCTCAACTGTTGTGGAAATTCCTGTAGGAAACCATGATGTTATAATTTCCCTGATCAGTCCAACCAACGACAGCGTAACAAACACAATTTCTGCGCTCAACTGTCCACCACTGAGCAGGAAGAGTACAATACAAACGAAGGACATCACTTTCGAGGCCACAAAGTACAAGCCCAGATTGACACTTCTCAGTATCATGGAGTGGCGTATTTTGGTTATCTCAAGTCGGCGAGCAAGGTGCACCAGTTGGCTGAAAGGCAACTCCCAGACGTACATTTTGATGACCCTCATAGCGGGCAATATTTCCGCCATCAGTCGAAGCCGATCATCTGTGAGTGCAATGGAGGCAGATCGAAAGCGGCTTAGAATGTTGGCCATGAGTGTTTGAAATGGAATGTAGAAGAGAATGATGCCTATTGAGCCAAGACATGACACACCAATGTAGGTCGAAAGCAAATACATTCCAACCGCAGTTTCTATGACAGCCATGTAAATGAATGCTGAGTAGACGTAAGCAAGATCAAAACGATTGGCGTCGTTCGATATTAGATTGACTATTTTGCCAACGGAAATTTTCTGCACCGCTTGGTTTGTCACTCGTAGTGCCTTCTCATACACAAGTCTGGTCACAGCCACTCGCACGTTCATGCCATACCGAAATTCGCACATGTAGTACGGATGGGAGATGGCGAAATTGAGAAAGATTAAAACCCCCAAAAAGAACGAGTGCACAATCACATTTTGTCGATTGCTCAGACTGATCCACTGGTTAATCCAGTCAGGATTATCTTGTCCGCCAGATGAACCACCATCCATCTCTTCAAAGTATCTGTTTGAGTAGTGAATGATACGACCGAGTACGATTGGCATCGCCATCCGGAGCACCGCATAGCAGGTGAAATTCTTCAAGTTTTGAAACAAAAATTG
This sequence comes from Rhizoglyphus robini, assembly GCA_023373905.1. Taxonomy (NCBI): domain Eukaryota; kingdom Metazoa; phylum Arthropoda; class Arachnida; order Sarcoptiformes; family Acaridae; genus Rhizoglyphus; species Rhizoglyphus robini. The sequence goes on from JAKIJQ010000010.1 coordinate 2,724,442, forward strand.
AACACCAAAACATTTTGCTATTGCTCGAGATAGGCTGGCACTTTTACCCGCTTTATGACGAATAAGCTCGGCAGACCAGTGCCTTTGTGAGAGAATATGTGTAACCATACGTATGATAATAATAATCAAGACAACTTACCTCCTCAATTGATCTCCAAGTCGTTCACACTGATCATCCTTCGTGACTGGATCAATCACATCGAGATCAAAATCCTTTTGATAGTAACGAAACAAAAAGGGCAAAACGTACAAACAGTAAGTTCGGCTAATCGCATTGGCACTGTCGTGACTGTTTGTCTTTGCAATTTTGGTTTCTACTGCTTTCGATTTGGCATATTCTTGATCTTTCTTGGATGAGCTTTCGGACATTTTGCTTACAAAAACTAACTAAATCTTCAATCTCACTGTTGCATGAGCACACTAACTGTTGCATTGTTTCATTTTTAAGACTATTTTTATATCCTAGAAATGTCAACGATCTTATTGTTAGACATTAGTTCAACTAAGTGTGAAACTATGCTAACTATAAAATTAACTTTTACGAGTTTTGGGTTTTATTTTTTATGGCCAACAACGCAGACATGATGGCGCTTGATGATCACTCAATCGCCCAAAGTCTTATTATCAGGTCAAGACCTACATTCAATACGTATTCAATACGTATGGTATATCAGAAAATGGTGATAAAATTATTATAATTGGACTAATTATTGTTTCCATGCATCGCATATTAATACAGTATAATAACAATAAAACAATTAAAAGTTTTACACAACTTTATAGCTAATAAAAAATACAACGTTTGATTATTTTGTGCCTACAATTTTCCACTGCAGTCTGCACCAAATGTCTATCTGCAATTATGAATAAGTGGACATTACAACAACCTCAACTTTTATTGACATATTTTTGCACCATTTAATGGTGCTATTATATAATCCACGTTTTGCAATCATTTATTATTTTATTAGGTGAGTTCTGGTTTGGCTAGCCAAATACGTTGTGTCCAAAATGACCCAAATTGCATCTAATTGTTTCAGCACGAAATGTCAGTTCTAATTCGCCTTTTAATTTATTCATGCATATTCATTGTTTCGGTTGTGTAGCCGATGTCTATTGTCTTCCTACAGCAGGATTATTAAATATAAACATTTGAGGATTAGTGGTATGAAACAAATAGTTTCAAATTCAATTTGAAACAACTGCAGTGTCAACAGATTTGGAATCAATTTATCTATTGATTTACTGATTGATTGATGTTGGGATTGTGATCACCGTGATACCAAAATGTAGGTGCTCTACAAATGTATATCATCTAACTAGTCTGGCTATTAAAAATTTCGAAACCGGCAATAAAAACATTAATTCGTACCATAATTTTTTAATTGCCAAATGAATGTTTTCTCCAGATGCATTGATACACTGGATACGATTGAACATTATTGATTAGATAACTTTGTGGACGATTCGACTACGACTGCGTTTAAAACCACTAAAGTATAAATAATGGAAGAAAAGTATGGACAGAAATTGTGTGTTTTATATTTGAAATGATTTCATTGAGAATGGATGCAAATGTAATCATCTTGGTGACAATCGTATGCTTTGGATTGCTTTCTGCTGGTCATGGTAACTATGTCCTTGTACTTTATTATGCAACATAATCTAATTTGTGTGTTTTGAAGCTACCAATTGCAATTCCCGAGACTACGGTCACGGCTCAACTGTTTGTGTTTGTAGTGAAACGCTGAGCTGTGAAAACGATCTTGTGATGCCCATTTCGAAAGAGGTCGAAATCATCACTTCGTACACAACTAGTAAATCAGGTGCCCGATTTCTGCATCGAGAGTATCGTTTCGTAAAAGAGCCACAAATTCAAGGAATTCATTCGAATGTTATTACCATTGAAATCAGTCGGAGTGTTCGCTATCAAAAGATTATTGGCTTTGGTGGTGCTTTTACCGATTCGACCGGAATTAATATCGCCAAACTACCAAATGGACTACAGAATCAACTGATTCGTGACTATTTCTCGGAAGATGGAATTGAGTACAGCGTTGGGCGTATTCCTATTGGTGGTAGTGATTTCTCTACACGGGTCTATTCGTATGATGATCATCCTGATGGAGAAACTTTAAGGACATTTGCCCTTCAACAAGAAGATTTCAATTACAAGGTAAATGTTATATGATTTTGTCACAAATTTGAATCACGTTTTTAATGTATTTGAATGTTAGTTGCCATACATCAAAATGGCAAATGAAGTGAGCAAACAGTCAGTCAAGTACTTTGGCAGTCCTTGGGGACCGCCAGCCTGGATGAAAGTCCACGGCAATGTCACCAATGAAAACTACCTAATCGGAGCGCCAGGTGGAAAGTACTACAAACTGTTTTCAAAATATTTCGTTCGATTTCTTCAAGAATACGCCGCTAATAATGTGACAATGTGGGGTCTCACGGTGGAGAATGAACCTCATATCGGTCAGAAGTATCCTAAATACTTCTGCTCACTTGCAATGAACGCAACCTTGGAACGAGATTTCGTTAAGCTTGATCTTGGTCCAGAGTTGGATAAAAACGGTTTCGAAAATGTCAAGATTATTATGTTTGATGACAGTATTCCCAAAATTGAGGATTGGGTCAGTACGATTTTAAACGATAAAGATGCAGCCAAATATGTTTCGGGAATTGCTTTCCATTGGTATGACAATCGGCAATCGAACATGAGTGTCTTGGATAAGTTGGCAAGAGAGTATCCCGAACAGTTTTTAATCTCATCAGAAGGATGTGAAGAATGGGTTGGTCAAAAGGATAAAGTTTCCCTAGGCAACTGGGCAACGTTCGATCGATATGCTGTTGATTTGATGAAGGTATTTATCGTAATTTTCTTTTAATAATTTTACCAAAAATACCAATTTTATTTCCGTCTAGAACATGAATCACTACTCGAACGGTTGGGTTGACTGGAATATGGTTCTGGACCTTGAAGGCGGTCCCAACTGGATTCACAACTATGTTGACGCAGCCATAATTGTGAATGCCACCGCCTCTGAGTACTATCGACAGCCATTCTTCTATGCACTTGCTCATTTCAGTAAATTTATTCAACCAAATTCGGCTCGAATTCATCACGATGCCTGCTTGAATGGTAACCTGAATGCCAATGACATTATGGTTACTGTGTTTGAGAGGCCTGACAACAGTACCGTGATGAACGTTTTGAATCTACACAATCACACCGTTACAATACAGCTTTACGATGCCAATCGTGGCTATTTTGTCACTGAACTGATGGCAAATTCGTTGGAAAGTTTTGTTTGGTATTGAGTGACACGATCGGTTTTGTTTTAATTGCTCAATTGGTAAATCCAATTGAGCAATATATCACGAAAATCATAAATGTTGAAACATTTCATTGAAGAAATCCATATCTAAAAGATATAACGATAAATTGATTAATTAACATGTCGATCAATTTAAAGTGATCTTTATTTTTAAATCAATCAATTCAATAAGGACATTTTCCAACTTTTCAGATCCAATTTCGTTGAGCAATTCAATTGTCACTTCTCTCATACTCTCAAATGCTTTCATCTTTTCAAGTAAATTGAAATATTTTTCATTTGTTTTTTTTCACACTTTTGTATTTGTGTTCAAAATATCGCCAAAGCAATCGTGAGTAAACACAAAAGTTATATTTAATATATTCAGGACACGAGCACGACTTGTCCTTTTCACGAAACATGAGCACAGCCATTGTCAGATCTCGTAGTATCGTGTCATTTTGCATCTCCAGTTTCAACGCAAGTCCTTGTTTGATATTTTGACAAATTTTCTTGTAAATTTTCATTCCTTTGAAAAGTGTTGCTTTGACCAGCACTGCCATTTCATTGCTATTTGCATTTCATGCCAATTTCCATGCACTTGGCCATGCGACACTTTGAGCAACACTTTCGAGAGACAAAGTCAATTTGGCAATTGTCGTTTTTGAGGCATTTCAGCTTTTCAACTCGCGATATGTTTCGATTGTAGAATAGTCGACACGGATTGCAAGATAGACCGTTGTGGTTGTAACCTGGGTGAAAAAGTTCAATTCACAAATAGATTTGATGAGAATGCATACATACATTTGGCCTTATCCCCACAAATTTTGCATATTCTCATAATGGTTTGCGCAATATTTCTGGGTTGATTCATTCTTTAAAAAACAATTGGATAAGTTTTCGTGTATGTCTATGTTCTGCTCAAAACAACTCTACTTTGCAAAACAGAGTACATGTGCGCATTGATGTAGAGGCGTGTGTGTGTGTGTGTGTGTACAAACTTGTGCACAAAACATGATTTGTATTGCATGCTCAAGGACATGAAAACGTTTGATAAGCACAGTTGATGATTAGTATGTCTATTAGATATGCTCAATGTTTCACTCAGTTGTGCATATTCAAAAGTACAGTTCTAGCGCAGTTTTTTAAGTGGTATTTTATTTTATTGGCCTCTTAAGCAAAATAAAATGGCCAAAAATCTAAGTTAGAGGTAAAGATACAGTAGTGAATTATTAAAAAATAATTTGTAAAACTGAATTACATTTATTATGTGAGATAGAAAAATATAAATGTAAAAAATAAATTAAAAAATGGTTATTTACAAATGTTTACATATTTTACAAACCAAATTGTGAAAAATGTTTATAGAACTTGTCAGTGTAATATGGATATTTAGTGAAATTTGATTTGAAATCTCGATCTTGCAAATGTAGTTGCCAAGTCAATGACTGTTCAAGTTCAGTTCAAATTGGAAAATGTTTTATTGATTTGTAAAAGCAATTATATTTGTTTAATGGCTTTGCATTATTAATCATACAAAACAACTTGTCAGATTACAATCCATTCTGATACACAATTGGAATATTTTCACAACAATCTTTACAATAGTTTTCAAAATTGCACAAATAGTCACTACTTCAACAAGGAGCCACTATCACTGAAATAGATTGAGCCAGTAATGTTGCGTGCATCATCTGAAGCCAAGAACGAAGCCAAATTAGCGATATCATCAGGAGTGCCAACTCTGCCCAGCACTGTGTTAGCAGCCATCATTTCGTACATTTTATCTTGTGCCTCCTTTGTTTCCACGCCCATGGATCGTAGAAATTCGGTGACAACTGGACCCGGATTGATTGAATTCACTCGAATGCCTTTGGGTCCCAATTCTAAGGCACTGGTTTTGGTGATCATGTCAAGCGCCGATTTGGAGGAACAGTAAACCAATTGGTACTATGGAAAATTAAATTTTAGTTTTAAAATATACATTTAAATAAAACTTACCGGCTTAACAGACACAACACTCGAAATGTTGATAACATTTCCCTTTGTCTTCTCCAAATGTGGAACGGCAAGTTGAGTGAGCGCAACCACAGATCGAACGTTGAGGTTGAAGACATTGTCAAACTCTTGCAACAAATTTTCACTTGCAAAGTTTCCTTTTGGCGTTGCGCCACCAGCATTGTTGACCAGAATGTCCAGCTGACCAAACTTGGCAATAGTTTGATCGATCAACTTGTTGGGCAATAGAGCATCAGCCAAAAAGTCTCCAGTCACTATCAATGGAGCAACTCCACCCGAGACTTGTTTGATTCGGCTCGCAACTTTATCCAACTTGTCTCCATCTCGACCAGTGATGACCACTTTGGCACCGTATTGAGCGAATTGGACTGCCATCTCTTCGCCCAGTCCAGTGGAACTTCCAGTCACCAAGGCGACTTTACCGGAGAAATTGTACTTCTGCTTGTTGGGAGACATTTGCTTGCTGTTGATTGAGATTTGTATATTTGAGATTAAGAACTGTTGATTCACTGGTACAAGACATTTTCAAAACGGTCTAGCTTATATACAGTTTTAGTATCTTACTCAATCCAATTGATGCTCATGTATATTCAAAACGAACGTTGGCTTAACGTTGCTAGTATGTTGCTATGTACAAATCACAGATAAAAATGTCTAAATCGCAAACCAACAGTTTAACCACACATACGGACAAGTGGTGCTCGCACGAGCACTTCAATTAAATACAACATACATGAAGCCGTTTTGATTAAACTAATCGTGACCAATAAGAAAAGTAACGAAAATGACTTGAAGCGAGTGAATTTTACTCACAGTGAAATCAACTGTTTCAGATTACGTACTTGCTTTGGGACAAAAGTTGTTCAAAAATATAAAAGTTTACGCCATAAACATGATTTTGCGTATTGACATTAGCCGTAATCACTAAAATTGCGTGTGTTACTTCTAATGACTAATTCTTTCGGACAAAAATTGTTCAAACTATTTGATATGAAACGAACTTTTATATATTCCACGGACAGTTGCACGATATTTGTCCTTTATCTTACTTGAAAGAGTACTCTGACAGCAATCGTGCCAAAGCATGATGAACTGAATTTCGCAATGTGGAGTTTGCCAATTGACCAAAATAGTCATCAATTTTTCAAAAACCAGGATAAAAACCAATTGAAAAGTCATTATTGAGTTTGAACTCAAATTGACCTAATAAAAAAATAATCAACTCGTTATCACATCAAAATGGAAAATTTGTATACGTCCAATATTTGTGTACGAACGAGCGAGAGCATTCATAAGCGAAAAAGATGCAATTAGAAAACGAATGACAAAAAAAACTGTTTACCATAGGATTTCAAGGGGAAAATTAATAAGAAGCTACATACGAGAACAGTTGAGGATAATTTACAAATCAAGTCGCTGATTTTTGAATGATTTGGAATCAATGTTTAGCTTTTGGGTTTGTGGAATTATGTGTGCAATAATTTGGTTTTTTGTCGAAATTGTTATTTGTCGCATTGGGAAATCTGAAAATAAATATTCATGAAATAATATTATGCTTCCAAATAAATCATTTGAATATTTCTGTATTTTTACTTAGAAATATAGCACATGCACGCAACCTATAATTTTGGATCGTTAATGTTATTTTTTTTGGTATGTGAAACTGGAACTTCATTCGGTAGAAATGAACTCAATGTACTACCGAATTGACATTTATGCGATCTTAAGAAGCAAACAAAAATCATAATAATTTCATAATGAAATTAAATCCAATAATTTTAAATCTGCTTCTGTTGAACACAATTTCAACACAATTTCAATTTACAAATTCAATCAATTTTCCACAAACATTTTATCCCGGCGACATCTCGTTTAAAAAATATTTGAAACAATTCTGTTCAGCAATAACATCTAAATATAATTTATTTTTAGTTGATAATAATAATGGAAAAATTGATTTGTCAATTCATGAACATTTGATTCAAATAAATTGTAAGTTCATTTATCGTTCAAGCACTACAATTGAATCACTAAACAGCACAGTTAGCGAAAATTATTTTAAATTCAAGAAACTTTTATTTCTGTTTGACTTTTCGCTGATTGGCGATTTTCAAACAAACTCTTTTGAATCAACTTTGATCAATTTATCTCAATTCTATCACAAATGTCAAAATTGTCTGCCTTTTATATTTGTGCTTGAGAGTACTGACATTGATCGAGTGCATCAATTGATTTTGTCAATTTATAATCAGATTGATTCAAAGTTTCGTGCCACATTCACAACTCTATCAAACAATGACTTTTCCTCAATTTTTCACATTCGACCAACACTGGACGGATGTCTTGAATATCCGGGAATTTATGTACCAAAGACCGAATTGGCGAGGTCAAAATTAAAAACTCCATTTCAAATGTGCAATTTAAATGCTACAAATTTAAAAGCAGCTTTCTATCCGGTAAAATACAATCAATTAAAAAAATCATATTTAATATTTATATTTTGAATTTATTGATTAATTTAATTAATTAATTAGTTTGCTGGATTATGTGAAGTAAATCCAAAAAGTAATAAACTTGAATTTGGAACCGAAATGGATTTGCTTCATTATTTGGAAAAGAAGTTTAATTTCCAGACAATTCAGATTAACATTGTTGAGTATAGCAAGAGATTGAACCGAACCAAGTACAACGATTATATGTTTCCATACGATTTTGTTGATCAAGAGGTTCGCAAATGGGAGACAATAATAATTTGAATAACAATTTAAATTGCTTCATAATAGATGGTCGACTTTGGCATCTGTGGAATCCTAATAAGTCACATTCGAAGTGTTCAAAAGCTGGATTTTACCAGTGCATCAATGTTCAGCAATTTGGCATTCATTTCTCAACGAAACATGCACACAAATCGCAATTGGTTGATTCTGAAGTCATTTCCAGCATCAATTTGGACACTGATCTTAGCAACATTTTTCGCACTCTCAATAGTGTTATATGGTTTATCTAAATTGAAATTCGTAATAACCGATACATTTTTCCGAGCACATTCAACGAATCTCTTTGCAATCTACTTTAATCAATGTAAGTAAAATCAAGCGATTCGAATAAATTTGGTTGCTAATTTGTAAAAATGTATTTCCAGCCACCAATGTATTGTTTGAAAGGAATGCATCAATTCGTTTGGTGTATCTGTCCTGGATTGTGACTTCATTCATTTTGTACCAATTCTACAACACATTCTACTACTCAATACTAACCATCCCTCAGTATGAGTCACCAATTGACACTGTCGAGGATTTGATCAAAGCGGCCGACAGTGGTGCTCGTGTTTTGCTCTTGAATGAAATGTTTTCCTTTAGGCAAACATTCTATCGAGCAACACCAAGTGAAGGCTTCTTTTATCGAATTGTTCAACATATTAACAAGTACGTTCAATTTGTTATTAATTATCTAAATAATTTATGTATTTAATGACAGAACCGCAAGACAGGTGATAATTCCCACTCATCGAGATATAATTTTAACAGTTGAGCAAAACTATCGCAATGTGATTATTGATGTTCGCAGTATCCTAGAAGACCAACGACAATTTCAAGCAAGCAAAACTCTGCACATTGGATCGGAAAGCATATTTCACTTTATGCTTGGACTTGCAGTTGCAAAAAGATCGACAATTTACGAACCATTCAACATGGCGTATAATTTTAAAACATTTCCATAAGTGCTAGACATTAATTGTTTTTATATTCCAACAGAATTAGAATGGTCGTTGACAATGGTCTGATAGAATACTGGAAGAGGGGCGGAAGAAAATTATTTACAAAAACATTACAACGAAACACGGCTCAGAAGTTAAACAAAAGTCACATTTTAAATTCAAAAGGAGAAATTGAAAGTGATTCAAAAATTAAATCTTTGACTTTGAACGATTTGGAATCAATGTTCACTTTTTGGGGTGGTGGAATTGTGTGTGCAGTGATTTGCTTTGTTATCGAAATTGTTGTTTATCACATTGAAAGCTCTCAAATTCAGATTTAGTGTGATACACGAGTTTCGGAATGTTTTGATCGAGGCTTTGTGTACTTTCTAAATCTGCTGCTGTTGTGACACACGACAAAGAGACTCCATTGACGAGAACCCAATTCTTGCTGATACTTTGTTTAAGAAGCGTAACATGGTTTTGTAATGATATTGAATTAAACTACCAGATATCTAGTTGTTTTAATTTTGAAAACTGTTGTTTCGTTTATCATTAGTAAGAATTGTACAAAAATCTTAAACTAATTTAAACTTCAAACTTTATTAATGCCATTTAATAATACTATCCTTATTTATAAACATAAGGAATGTACTGATGTAGGACAGAATCTGTAATTTAAAAAAATAAATATTATTAAAAAATTTTGTTGTTCACTCTGCACTACTCACAAAGTAGAATGTCTTTGAGGTGATGCGGTAATTGTCAAACAGTCGAAATGCGTATGAGTGCATCCGACGACTCGCCTGTAGTGATTGTACTTTGACCAATTGACAATTTTGGAACATTTTTAAATTATACTTGAGTGCAATCTTGAATACGCTCAAGTAGATTTCTCGATTTGCTCTTTCAATCTGTTGGTTGAACTTGACAATCTGAGCACACTCGTTTGTGATTACAAACAGAACAATATTGCTGTACACAATGCCCAAAAAGGGAATTAGTTTTTGTACCAATGGAAGGCTCGTGAATAGATCAATGTAAATTGCATAACACTGAACTGTGATGAAGTACGGAAAGATGACTGACAGCTGGGGGAAACAGAAGCGACTATACTCGTCAATCATACGACACACTTCGATGCAGTGCAGATTTGCGCTAATAAGCTGATTCCAGTAGCGGAAATGGTTCAATTTTCTCTCTTTTCGACCAATCGATACAATCTTTCGATTGATTTTGGTCAACTTTCGGATGCATTCTTTCTGTCTAAATGCAATGTATCGACTTGACAGTATGACGAAGATGGCCGAATCGATCAATGCTGCAAAAAGCAGTTTTGTAAATTTTGTGACAAATAACAAACAAATTGTATAACAAAATCGCATACCATTAAACACATAGAAGATGTACAATGGAAATAGAACAATCCAAAATGAGATAGATAACCAATTGAGAGTGTACGTCGAATTGACAAGGACATTGATCAGAAAGTAGATGGTGACCGAACTGATGAACGAGAACACTCCAATGTGCATCCAAACTCGATATTTGCCTTCAAATGTGGTGATTTTATTTGATTCTTCTTTGCTCAAAACTAAAAAAACGGTCAAAAGGTAAAAATGTTTTAATTTAAAAAAATCAACTTACACTTAGAACCAATCACAAGTTTGCCATCACCACAGTTGAGTATACGAAATTTGGACCGAATGGGTAAGGTGAAAATCAGCACAACATAAAGGCAACTTGATCCGACAGTGTTCAGTGTCATAATTAGTGAGTAACTTAACCAAATTGATTTAGGCGCAATTTGGTGCATAAATATGAATGGACTCGAAGTGATGTTCTCGTTAAAGATTTCATTACCCGATTCGTACTGCAGTCCAAACACACCATACAGAAAGCTGAAAATGACAATGAACAGTGGAAAATAAAAGTGAGATTTTGAGTCACAATTTTGATAGTCAAACTGCCACTTGACTGGGCTAGATTGACGATGCAGAGCGATAAAGTGATTGGCTATTTTGTTGAATATTGCTCGGTAGATGATTGCCGAGGTAGCAATAAACAATCGAACATATTCCATGTCTTGCTTTTTGTGTGGAACAATTCAACACCAAGAATTTTGGTGCTGAATTGTTCCAAGAAAACTAAAACTTGCAAGACCAACTAACCCGAAACGAGATGAAGACACACTGAAATTGAAAAGAGCAAACAGAAACTTTATTTCTAAATTGATTATTTGTTTTAATATTTAATTTGGAACAGAGAATAAAGGACACATTATTTGAAATTCGTAGGAATCGTATTCGGAAGTGATCTTGGTCGGGCGGCCCGACCTTGGTGGGTTATTGGTGTTTGTTTGTCTCAATTTGACTCTCAAGTTTGTCTTGTTGATGATCATTATGATAATTACTAATCGTTAAATATTGGTTTATTGATTTTTTAGTCCGCTATGATACAGTTGTGTGCAGTTGCTCTTGTGGATAAACATAATTATAATAAACAAATAGCCAACAAAGTCATTGTCAATGACTTATTGCTTTGTAGATTGGTTCGTGATATTGATTGTGATCTGAAATGAAATTAAGGAAATTTCCTATGCAAAATTGGTGATTATGACAGGAGATTTATGTGACTATTCGTATTTGCCAAAAGTCCATAATTTGATTCTGAGTGAGAGTCGAACTTGCTTACTCACCGCAAGGGATTTTGATTTGATATACTTTTATCAACGAAAAGGAAATTTTATCTATTTGTGTCAATAATCAGTAACAATTGTTGAACCATTTCGGACATTGAGGCGAGAATGTTTTGTCGTGTCAGATAGAACACGTCAGCCATACAAATTGAAACTCTGTTACTGGCAATCATTTCACGAATCTCCAGAATGACAAACTTTGTGGTGACAACATTTCTTGGCCAAGGAACTCGATGCACGATTAAGTCCAACTCGGTCAAAATCCACTTTGACTTGGCATTGAATTCGCTCATGAGATAAAACATGACAAAGAGAAATATCAATATGAAAGATATCTCTTCTATGGCGATCACTTTCAAGAATTGCGATGTTCTATGATCGATCAGTAGGTAGAGCAGAAATTGTAGTGTAAAGATGACCGCCTTGTACACTACATAGGAGACCAATTTAGATTGAGCTTGCATTTCGAGAAAGTTGATTAAAAATTTTGATAAAATTTTAATCCATTTCCGGATTCGATTGAAGTAGACATGCGCTCGTGCACGATTGTTTGGATTTTGCAACTTTCGTAAGGAGAGTGCAATTTCGTGTCTGATAAAGAGGAATCGATTTGTGATGTAACAATTGAGAAAGAAAACATGCTGAATCATGAGCGCCATTATCGAGATGGCCTGACGTGTTGATATGAGAAAGATAACCGTCCAAAAGGCAAACAGACCCAAGTTGCAGTAGGTGAGCGAAGCCCAGGGACGAGTGGTGAAATAGTCCCAAATTGGAACTGCCATCACCGTAAAGGGAGCAGTCGTATGGCCAATCAGGTGGAGGAACGATAGCCACTTCATTCCGCGATCCATTTTTGCACGGTAACGAAAGGGAAAATCAAATTTCCCCGATTTGAGAAATTCAAACAAAATTTGAAAGCCAAAATATTTATTCAGTGAAAAAGAAACTACCAGAGTGTTCATATCTGAGCGGGGGAAATCATAAAATTATAAAAACCATAAATACCATAAAAATCATAAAAATAAAAATTCAAAAACAAACTTACACATGAGTGTCGGTGCCAGATACATGAGGCAAACCGTAAAGTTAAAGAATGAATTATTTGGTTGATTTTCAAATATCTCAATAAAATATTCACGCACACCAGCGCTTTTATCGCACAACGCAATTGCAGTGAAGCGAAACAGATTGATCAACATAATTATGATGTAAAACACAATTTCTCGCAACATTCGACGATCGATTTGACCTTGCATCACATCGCCAATTGATCTGTACGGAATGATGCGACATTTGACCATCATTTGCACATGATGCTCGTAGGGATTGCAATTCTGGTACGAGCGTATGATTGTGTCCAATAAACGAGAGAACATTTGTCGAAACATTAGGATTTTAAGCCAATTTTTTTAGAAGTCTTTCAACGACACAATTACTAGCGAGGCCAACAAAAACCTCTGAGTAAATCAATGAAATATTAAAAGGAAATGCATTTATAATTAAATTTGTATCATTAGGAAGGAACAACAATTAGGGCAAATGCAATTAGACAAATAATATTACTATGGAGATGGTCGAGGTGCTCACTTTTGAGTCAACAAAAAGCAATTGACGCTTGAAATTCTACTGACGCAAATTCATATTCACGTGATTCTATTTTCACCAAACTTAGAAAATGTTTTGGGAGAAAACAAAGTTTCAGTGCCATTAAAATTTGTTGACTTTGAATGATAAATGACTTTACGAAGCCAACTTGGCCTCCATTTTATCGATTCTATCAAGTTTTGTTGTGTTTTTGAATTTAATATTTTATAAATAAAAATGTTGACGCATTTCATATTGCACTTGGCACAATTTTTATTTCTGAGATAAATAAATAAAATTTATAAAGATGTAAAACAATTAAATTGTAGTTTATTCGTTGTATTCATGATTGACAATTATCACCAATTTGTATTGGCAAATTGAGGACATAGTTTTCCAAACAAATTGTGCTTAATTTTGTTAGTCCAAATACAAATTGTATCGATACACAAAGTTGTTGGCAGTGCGTTTCAATCAATTCAATTTTTCAAAATGGATCAAATAATAAACTTCATTCAAAGTATTTTCCTAATCAATCTCCTTTTTATTCTTGACCAAACATATTGAGAACATGATCTTTAACATTACCATAAGAGGCTCTGCTTCTCCTTCTGCCACTTTGCTCACTAACTGGCCACACACTGAGCGGATTGCTCATTGCATATCTCAATGAATTTCTCTGTCTTCCTCTGCCTGTGTCGACATTATCATCAACATTGTTTGCAAATGGAACAGATTTACTTCTGCTCACATTTTCACTACTGTCATTCTCTCTGCCAACTGTATAGATCCCAAGATTATTCAATCGAGTTTTACCAAGATTATCCACAATTCCCAGACTGTCCGCCTGTGTTAATCGTCGACGAAGTTGTGGTTGATATTTGTTGCCAAATGCTCCGCGAGTTATTATCTGGTAATTTGGATCCGCTTCCACATTGTCCACAATGTCTTCGAGTGTTTGCACTTGAGTAACTTTTGAATCGGGATCAGTGGCAAGTAGGGTATTCCTGTCTATACCCGAAATGTCTGCCCATTCCTCTAATATTTGCTGTCCAATGTTGCTTTGATCAGTGTTGGGATACTTTTTGCTGTGTGCTCGGTAAATCTAAAATTATAAAAAGTCAAAAATGAATTGATTGAATTATTCAACTCAAACCTTGATATCTTCACTAAAGAATTTATGATCATTCGGCATCAGATTTTCAATTGGAACAATTTCTTTGATTTTCAATATAACATACGATGCGGCAAGCAGGCAGAACACATTCACCAGAGTGTAGGCACAACTGATTGCACCCAAAATGCAACACTCAAATCTCATATCATTTGAGTATTGAACCTGATAGCCACTAGGTGGCGCCCAGGCTGGTTTCAAATAATAAATCTGCCCGCTCATGTTGTACACTTCATACTGCTGAAGGCCTCCGTCCACTTGGAGATGAGTGGCAAGTGCGAAACAGAGGCCAGAATTCAAGATTGGGGGCATAAAAGTGGTTGCCACTGCAATTCCTGTCAGCGCAACCAAATTGTTCTTGAGCAAAGTCACAGCCAAAACTGCTCCACCAGCAGTCGCAATCACAGCACCATAGATCAGCGATCGGTACTCTCCGCGAATTGCCATCTCAGGCGTAGGCCAACCACCAGGCGGATTCCAAGCAACTCTCCAAATTTGAAAGAGCAGTCCAAAGATGTAACCAAATATCAAACAGAACAACATTCCCACACTCAGTCCCTTGAAGCCAATCCAGATGAGGTGCTTGTTCATGATTGCCAGACCAAATGAGATTGACATGACACAGCCCATCAGTGGTTCGATCATCATTGAGGCAGCAATGTCTATTGGGGCTGTGTTCATGATTGCCATTGCCGCAATCACACTCGACCAAAGAAGATACATGTAGTAATCGAAGGTAATTAGAGCACCGTTGCGTACTCCTTCCACAACTTGCGCAACCGTCAGTCGGGATGTGATTGTCTTGATAAAGCTGTCCTGAATTTCATTGTAATATTCGGAACTTTATTGTAAAATTAAAATCATAATTAAATTTAGGTTATTAAGCCAAAAGTATACCTGAAACTATTTGGATCATTCAACTCAGGTCTCTCATTGTAGTAAAACAAACTAAAAGGAATGTAACCAATCGTCGAGTTGTGTTGAGATCCAATTCCCCGTGATTTCAAATAGTGCATTGTATGATCATTGCTGTTGAGATCACAAGTGAAGTAAACATGGAAATAGTGACCATTTTTAGAGGATACCCAAACCGCGTCATGAATGTTCAGATATTCAAGGGATTCTTCGAGAATGCGCTCCATGTAGAGTCGCTTTTGATCGTGCGAAACGATATAGTAATCTTGCTGGATTTGGTCTGGAATTTTGACAATTTTTAAAAGATTTAACAAATATTTTTTAAACTCACCATCTTTATCGAAATTATCATTTTTTAATGCAATGACACTTTTTTCGAATGTTTTCTGTGGCACCGTTACGACCATCCATACGGCCTCGGTTGGCATTTTGTTGTTTGTTGTTTGGTGTCTTCTTTTTTTCTAAACATTAAACTTGAAATAATCAAAATTTGTCATTTCATTTTGCAAACAAATCCACCACTTTATATGTTAAAATGATAATGAAGTGAAAAGTTAAATTTATGAAAGTCATGCTTGGACTGGAATGTTTCCAACTTGTTAATAGGAGTGTCTTCTCTTTAAATAGAAATTGGATGGTGAAATTATACTTGAGAAAGTATGTGTTATAAACATTTTAATAGATTTTCTGTTTTTTCTGTCAACTCATCTCACAATCAAAGATACTGATTATGGCTTTGAACTAAATATCAACTTAAAGAAGACAAGCTTTAATTTCAAGTTTAGCATGACTGTGAGACTTTGTTGGGAAATTTTTTGAAAGTAGTATGACTTTTCTCACTTACTTATTGCTTTACCTTATTTGAACAAAAATGAAATATCCTTACTTGGCCTTATGATAACATAGCAACATTAGATTACTTTACTAATGCAATCTAATCGATTTAAATAGCAATGAACTATGCAAACATTACAAGAAGGTAGTTGGCAAACGCAAACAATGAAGAAGCCTTGAGCAAATATACTGATAGTGTTATCATAATACATTAAATTTGATAAACATAATAACCCAATTTGAAGTTCAAAATTATTGCAGTTAACTCCTACTGTAGTTTAATCAATTTAAAAATGTCAAAACCGTCCTTCTCCGTTTTAGTTTGATGTTGTCTGATGAGCTGCTAAGAAGACCTTCAATTGAATTTAATCCTTATAATCAAATTTTACAATCAAAAATGTCAAGTCATTAAGCACCTTTGGATAAATCTAATTTTTCTTCGAAATGATCTTCTTATAAAGACGTCTCTTTCAGACAATCAAATCTCAGTCAATCTAAAACTCATAAAATCTAAATCCCAAACGATTCATTTTCCAACAAATTTTACAAGTCAATCTTTACATAATACACGCCATTTCACAGTGAATCAATCTTTAGTGCATTCGTCATTGAATGAAAATTCTTGTAAAATGAAAAATAAATTTTTTAAAAACTTTCAAATATCCAAGAAATTCAAACTTATTTAAAAATTAAAATCAATTGAATTTTAAAATGTCTTTTGAATTTTAAAAATTGTCTCAAAAAATTGATTCAAAGACAAAAAGGAAAATAAAATGACAACTTGGTGAGATTAAATTTTTCCTCATATAAAAAATAGAAAAAAGTTTATTGTTGCATCATTTGTAATTCATGAATTTAGTTTTCAAAATCCATTCCAATGGACTTAAGCTTTCAGCGCAGATGCTTCCTCCTTCGCAAACGTGTCTCGAGTGTTTCGTTTCTTCGGCTCAATATTACTTTTCAAACTGAGCATGTATAGAAGCACAATGGCAACATAAAGTACATTTGCGATGACAATAAAAATAAATGAGACAATTGAATCAAAATCAAAATTTTCCGATTTTGAACCGGGTGCTAGCCAAAGGATAACTAGCGGTCCCGCAATTTTGAGAACACATCTAACGATGCAAACGTAGACAAAGTAGAATATAATCAGTCCCAGTCTTTCGAATAAGGCCCCAATAAGGCCGATTAGTTCACTGATTGCGGTTATAACTCTCAAGACCAAGACAAATGTTGAAAAGGCCTGAAAATGTATAATGATTTATAGATATTCAAGAGCCGTGTTTTAAATTTTACTTACTTCCATATTAAAAGATTTCGGATTGTCTTCTGTGCTTAGTTGAATTGTTTTGGGACCAATGGCCAACAGGAATGATAATGCCACAATGGCAAAGATGTCGTTAATCAAACTTATAACGGCCACCATGATGATAAACCATCTTTTCAGGCTCATGACTGGTTTGTTCGACTAAATGTATGTTGTCGTCTATTGCCAAAATGAGAAACAAAATAAAAAATGTGCCCAAAACAAAAATGCTATGCACACACAATAAAACTTATCAAACAAACAAAATGAGATAATATAAATCAATCAACTGAGCATGACATCATCGAGGCGCTAATTAGCGCGTTCCAATTAACACAAAAATGGAAAGGGCGTTTATTCATAAATTGAGAATTAAAAGTTTGAGGGCATACCATTATGGTGACAATATTTTGCAGCATTATATCGATCATGTTTACAGCTCGAGTACATCATTGTAAAACATAACTAAATGACCGGAATGGTGTAAAGTTTACACTGTAAACATTGGCCAGCGCATGGTCGTACTGGTTGATTAGGGATTTTAATCAAAATTTTACAATTTTGGTAATATTTTATATTAAATCCTAACAAATAACATTCAATGCGAACTTGACATATCGAATCAGTCAATCTTTTTGTTAGTTTCATTAGGCGTTTCAGTCAAATCTGTACAAATATACGGCTGTTTGTTGAAAGAGTTCAAGTTCTGCTCACACACTGGCGGGTTGAGATAGACCAACAGAAGCAACAGTAAAATGGCAATCAGCACTATTGTTGCCTCAATCAATATAACTTGGACGGAGGTTTCAGCAGTGTCATTCATTTTGGATTGTGTTTTGGGCTATGTATTGAGGTTATTTGGAGCAACAAAGTCAGTTGCTTGGTGTTATAAGTTATAAGTGGTACTTAGGTTGATCAGAAAGTTCGTAGAAGATATTTGTATAAAATAAACGAATTAACTTTGAATCAAAATAAGTTGATACACATATACCTTGGTTAATACTGAACAAAATGAGGTATCACTCGGCTCTATCTACTGTTCCATCTAGAGCAGATAAGAATTTTTACGAAGTAACTTTTTTACCCCTCCGTTCAAGCAACAATTCTCGGAAATGACTGGAAGAAAACTCTTGGGCTATGGCTTGTAGATAGATCAATGTCAGAGTGATACGTGAGTAAAAGGATTTGAAAATTCGTTGAGAAGGGACCCTAGTTATCCTTAACCAAAAAGTAGTCAAAACAGCACTTTTTTTATATGTTTTTCCCCCTCACTTGACATCGATGTATCGAAAAGTAGTTCATCTTTTGTTTTGATTTGATCAAAATTGTTATCTGTTCATTTAGACCACTTGTTCTTTTTAGTTATATTATTTATATACCTCAAGCTATTCATCTGACATCATATCGGGATAATAAATCTATATAATCTATTTTGTTTTGATACTATCGATTCTCAACTCATGTAATATCGGTGGTCACGTGATTGTTTGACCACAGAAATTGAAGCACTTTTTGTACATTTTCGGTTCTGGATCTCGAAGCCTTATCTCAATTGACTTGAAATTTCTACTGTGTATTACTCGATAATGAGGCTAAATATTAAACTTGGTTGGAAAGAATAAGATTCATACACAGAGAAATAAATCCGCTTGAACGGTGACACCAAAGGTGACTTTGGTAAAAGTATCATATGTTCCAAATGGAACGGAGGATGTCGGTGAGTGACCACTCATTTTGTTAAGTATTAACTAGGGCTTCAGGTTATAAACTTTGTTTGGATAAATGTTAATCTGATTTGTAGATACAAAAATATTCTACGAACTTTCTGATCAACCCTAGTACATGGAATGAGATCTAACTGATTGGCACTTGCAATTTGTTTTTTATAAGTCGTCGTACTGGAATATGTGCTGACACATGATTTGTTTGTGCCAAACACGAATGTTTCTAAGAACATGCGTATCAAAGATTATGTTTTTTGACAATTTAATTGATTTCGCTGCTCACATTTGTGCACACGACTCACTTTAGAATTCTCCTTAGCACTCAACCGTTTTCATGGTCGACTGTTCTGTGTCTGCCTGGTCACCGATCAACTTGACTTGTATTGTTGAATGTCTTTATAATTGTTGAATGAGTGCAATGAACAAACAAATAAAAGATCATCTAACAAACACCACCATTGTTTCAATTGGGACCTTTCATTGACATCTTTTGACCTTCAAAAGAATATTTGCCTCAGTGCAACAAATTCACCATTTGTTTTGTCAGAGTGTCAATATTACATTTTCATCATTTTCCTTTTATTTTTTGTTTTAAAAATAAATAATTATTTTTTTATATTTAATAAATTTTCAGAATAAATTTCTTTTGAATGTTGAATTTCCTTTCATTAAAATTAAATGAGTCAAACTAAGCATTTATTTTGCCTAAATCGTTATCTAACGTTCATCGTTCATCATTTTTGTATCAGTGTTTGACAAAATTATCTTTCTAACGTCATGGAGAAATGTGTTATTCTAAATTTAGCATATTAATTGATAATTTGCTTGATTACCTAATTGATCAGAGATTAACTAAGCCTGACAAAGCATTATTTGTGTATTATCAAATATATAAGTGACACATAAATTGACGATTTTAATGACATTGGAGTTGGATGGAAGGTTACGATGCTACCCTTTGGACAGCCCTGGATCAATTTGTTAATTAATAAATTGATTACTCTTCATCAAAGTATATTTATAGAACAATGGAATTAATTTGAATATTAATTGATGATGCAAGAATAAAGCTATATACCTTAGTCATGGTTACATAAGTCGAACTAATGCAGAGCGGAACACGTATTCAGGTGTGATTAATCACAAAATATAAATACGCAATTTTTACACCTGGGAAAACGTCACTGCCAAAAATAAAAATAATCCTAGATTTCTAGGTTCATTATTTAGGAAAATGGTTTTTTGTTGAATTTCGAAACAATGTGGAAATTTTGAATCAAGTTTAAATTTTATAACAAGCGTTAGTTTGTATTGTACTAAATCATTAAATTTGTTATAATTTAATTTGGGCAAAATTTAAACTTATATAAAACAAGAACATACTTGAAGTGAACAAATGGTCATCAGGTTTTTATTTTTAAACATTCAAAAAAACATTCACAGTAAATGACGTTGAAAATGACTTTCAAATTTTGGAAAAGGCGTTTGATTTAATTTGTGGGAATTATCAGTACAATAAATATCTGATGAGCACATCTAGATATCTTGCAATCTTGTCTCCATCATGCGTAAGCAAGTTTAATTGTTTTATCTAATTTTGAATATATAAGCAAACTAAATTTTAGTTAGTAAAACACCAAACTAACAGAAAAAAGTGCATAGCTAAAAATAATCAACAACAACAAAAATAAACAAAATTCCCAAAATGGAATCATCTATTTCCGAAGTTGTGCTTCTATTGTTGAATCAACTTATTTTTGTTCTGGCTATAATGGCTGTTCTTGTTTGGTTCATTATTTTTAGCCTACCAACGTCAAACCAAATTAATCCAAACATTCAGTGCACTAAACATTTGGCGCAAAAGAAAATAGACATTGAAAAGTGTAAACACACGAATGACAACAAAAAATGAATGATATTTGTATTCTGAAAATAAATTTAATAATATTAAAGTTCATTCATACACAATGTTTGATTGACAATTTAAAATCAAAAGTACAAATTACGAATATCAAGTTCAATCATGTATGATCTACCGCTACGTGCAATACAAATAATAAAACAATGAATATAAAATGGTTTCATGAGCGTAAACAGATTTTTTAATTAACAACATACACTGTGCACATAAGAAAGTGTACATAATTAAGTTAATTAACTGTTACTGTACTTACTAGCATTCATTGCTATGAAAGTCATTTAGGTTTCTTGACTTACTCGTGACCGACAAATAAACCACACTTAATGTTGCTTTCATTCCATTAAATCCAGGAACAAAAGTCCAGATAAAACACAAACACGGTACACAAACGTAAAATTCCAAATGTATTTGTTCATTAGTGTAATTCTCAAATATTTGTTTTAAATGTTCGAGTCCAGTAGAAAGGACAATTGTTTTTGTTATCAAAAGTCAACAATGTCTCGTGAAGTTGACCACCTCAACTCTTCTTGTGCTTTCGAGATTTATGTAGGCGAATGTTTGTTTGAAAGAATTGAATTCTTGTTTGCACACCATTCTCTTATAAGAACTTTTGTCATGAAAACTTTGTATTGTGTTGTAAATGTTTGGTGAAGAATAAAAATTGTTGAAAAAATACTTGCTTTCAAAATGACATTTTTTGCTACTTTAATATTTGTGATATTACTTGGAAGTAAGAATTATTATTTTTAAAAGTCGTAAATTAATTGATTTAATTGTTTTTTTTGTGGTTACAGATTATAACTTGCATGCATTGTCTCATGAGACACTCAAGTCGAGTCTTTTCGGCATTGGTAATGAAATTGTGAAAAGAGCCGAAGTCATCATGATTGAACTGAAAACGCACGAACAAGCAATCCTACGAGACAAAGTGACCATTGTGAGCCAATTGATGAGACAACTTGAGGAAGCTGACGACAGTGAAGTGATTCGAGGCACTGCAATGAAACTTATGCGACAAGAGCATCATTTGGGTGTGTTGCTTCAAAAATTGATTGCCAAAACTGAACACTCAATTCGAATTTGGCTTTTGTAGTTTTCATTGTTTTCTGAAATAATATTTCATTTGCTAAATGTTGAGTACTAATTAGAGACATTCTCATACTCTCACGGTTTCTATATTTACAAAGAAACTGACCAAAAATTTACTAAAATTTCGAATTATTCTCTAGAGTGTAGATTTATACGAATATATTTTATTGTCAATTAAATTTTGATTTTAATGTATTTGCCTGCCTGAATTTTGTATTTTAAAATAAAAATGCAATTGTGCTATAAATTTAATTTTTCAAAATCTAGAAATTTAAAATCAGTTGTTTTTTTCACTTTCGAAACACAATTCTTGGAATAGCATATTTTCATTTCTGTTTAATAATTCAATATAAAGAGGAATAAAGATTACTATTTTCCATAGAAACTAAATTTTCTAAATGTCAACTAACACTGCAAGTGAGCTACTTTGAGAGTTTTGCAATACACGAGGTAACGACTTTCTTGTTGTGCTGTTGGTCCGTCCATCCATCGATCCGCTTAAATAAGTTAAAAGTTTTATATCTAAATGCAAATACGTATTTTATTATTATTTTGTTTGAGAATCGTAACAACACTTCCAGAATGCTAAAATATACGAATTTGTGCGTCACATGATATTTAATAATAGATTTAAAACTTTTTCACTGTTCACTGTATTGATTAATTTGATTGTTTTCCGGCAACTTTTATATTTCCAATAAATAATTCAAACTCAAACATCAAATATAAATTAAAACTCGATTAGTGCAATAGTAAAAACATTCAAGTCCTGCTTGCCCAACATGCATTTTAACTTTTGTTAAAAGTTTTATCGGTGAGTCAAATAAATTTTGCATTAGAAAATGAATATTATTATTTGATGAACTTAACAAAATAACTATTGCTTGTCAAATACATTTTTCCTGAGAAAAAAAACTTGAGCAAACATTACTTATTCTTGACAGATAAAATTTATTACAAATATTATTTTGTAATTCAAATAAAAGAAAAGTTATTATAAATTATAAATTTCGAATAATATAAATTTTGTGACATATTCCGTGCAACTTAAAATGTTAAAAAATGCGACCTCTAAAATATTCTTATTTCCATTGAAAATCATGAATTTACAGAAATTTTTTGTAAAACTGTATCAACTTGTCACAACTCCAATAATTGTCCATCTCAAACATTTATACGCTCTATGTGATCCACTACAAAGCCAACAACATCATTCTGACTCTTCTCGAGTCAGTCAACATTATTATTTCGGAATATTTGTGATTCTATTGACGATTTTGTATGGAATTTTTGGGTTTTATTTGTATGGAAGTGTGCTTTTCGAATCGATGCTCAACAGTCCATACATTTTCACTCACCAAATGTTGTCTCAAGTGGCCTGGCCACAGATTGACGTCTGCTTTGCACTGGATACCTTAAATGCAATCACAATTTTGTTTGTCCTAATTTTCAATCTTCCCGTGGATTCAAAATTCAAACTGACACTCGATGTTGACAATGTTTTAATTGGTTCCGTTCCAATTCAAAAGAGTGAATCAATCAAAATAGTATCTTATCGCAAACAAATCAAACGAATTCTAATTCCCTCAATCTGTGCGTTCTGTCTGATTGGCAGTTTGATATTTATGATTTTTGCTTGGTTTATTAATCGAAACAAGTTCATAAATTGTTTTACACTCGTCTTTTGGATTCTCGTTTTCCCTCAATACATGTTCTATATTGTATTTGGTATGTATTCCATGGTTATCCTTAATTTTAAAATTTTAAATAAAATTATTTTGTTTTATGAAAGCTGTCTTTGGTTTGACAATTTATGTAACTCTCGCAAGCATTTACATTCAAGTTATTCAAAACAATTTAATCCACCAAATGGTGCGAATCAATGCACGACTTGATCGTGAGAATTTGAATGTCAAATCAACTTTACGCAAATTTTTCCATATTAATCGCAAATTCATCACTTTGTCCCAAACCATCGAAGCCTACAGCAACTACTGTTCTCCACTTCTCTCAGTTCTATTTCCAATGTATCTCTCAGTGCAGTGTTACATGTTGTACGTCAATTTCTACCTCACAGATCGGATTCATCCAATGTTGAAGCAACTCTTTTGGGTTGCAATATTTGAGTTGAATCTCTTTTTGTGTCTTTTCATTGGACAGTGTGCCAAAGTGGTGCGAAATAATCGATTCTTTAATCGACTCAATAGAACATTTTATCATAATTTGTTTGTGAAACGCTTTCAATTTACGAATAACTTTAAATCGAAACATATGTTGAAGGTATTGTTGTATTTAAAATTATTCATAATACCATAATCTTTTACTGAACAGGCAGAAACACTTCAAAATAGTAAACGTTTTCAAGCGTATTCGTTTCGAGTGTTTGGCAACTTTCGAATCACTTCAAATACATACATTCTGGTATGAATAGAATTTTGTGATTATAAATCATCATATTTTTTGTTTATCAATTTAGATTCTAACTTATATCAGTTGCTTTTTCATGTTTCTATGCAAAAATCAATTCAAAACTTTTAAAAAATAATTTTATTATTCATTTACTAAAATTTGAACATTAAAATCTTTTGTTAGACTGCTGAGTAGACTGATTGATTTACAGTTCGAAAAAGTTCTTAATTAGGTGTCTTGAGACTGACTGCGGCAGTGCTGCTTACATGGCTTGTTTTCCCATGATATTTGATTTTTTTGGCAACTTAATACAAAGAAAATTGGAAAAATTAGTTTTCGAAACAAAACTTCAAACCCAAAAGTATACAACACATACCTGCATCATAATCTCCAGTGGCCAATTGAACAAAGTACTTGCTCTGATCCAAGTCAAGTGCAAAGTCATGATAGGTGACCTTGTGCTTTGGCTCAATTTGAAATTCACAGCGCAGTTCCTTCTCCTGATGGACAGCTCGGAGACTGGTGAATCCGACAACATCGGATCGGGCTTGAATTGCGGTGTTCTCGTGTTTGCCAAAAGTGTTGAACCCGAACTCAATGGAGGATTGCTGGCCTGAATGAATGCACTCAACAACTAGACCGGACATTGACTGTGCGGGTGGAAGGAAAAATTAAAAGTTAAGAGTTTCATTTGAATTGTCCATTGATTACCGTTGAGTTGGTGAAGCCCACAGCAATGTATTTGTCACCCTCAATGGCGGGACCAATCAAATGCAAATGGAAAGCACCGTTAGCGTTCACGTGAGATCGGAACAGAACTTGACAGTTGCTCGATGCAACACAGTTCTCGGGTAAGCCAATGCAGTATGCAGTGTGGCTGGCACATGGGGCGTAGTCACTGGCTGCCGCATCTTAAACAAACAAACAAATTAGAAATGTCCAATATTAACCAAATAAAACTTACTTGTCTGAGAGAAAAGACAAAGCGCCGAAACGGCCAAGAGAAAAGCAGTTGCAAATTGCATGATTGATTGATTGGTGAATGGTTTGTATATTCAGTCAATTGACTTTCTAACCTCATGCTCCCATCTTTAAATATACGCAAATTTGTAACCTCCAAATGCTACTCGACTTTTGAACATGCCAATAAAAATTGTCATTTTTGGCACAAAGCAAGCACAAGTCCGGGGTGTGCAAGATCAAGTGAAAGGACTCATTCCGTACAGTTATCATATTATACCGATTGTGTCTTGTAAAATATTTGTACCCTTTTTGCTTCTACCTGAGAAATAATCAATTTGAGATTGCGCATTGTAATGCAACACTCAGTAATATTGGCAGTTTGATCAATTAATCAACACTTAATCAATAATTAATCAACAATTTCCCATCTCAATTAAGATAATTTGTGTATTTTAATTTTGTATATCAATTAGGGCACCACTGATAATACTGATAAATGTCTACAAAAGTAGACGTTTACGGGCATTTTCATCACCATCATCAGCACCATCACCACCATCATCACCATTTTACATTTGTGCTTAGTGACAATACCGGAAATCAGGAAAAGACGTTTAAAATTTAAAGTTCAAAATGGCTGCTTTAATTAAGTGATTAAGATCTGGAGATAATTAATGTTAGGAGTATTAAATTTAAATTTAGAATTTAGAACAGATGGAAAAATATCAAAACGAGCTGATTTTCTAGCAAATTCTGGTGTAATGTTGGTTATTACTGGTTAATTAATATTTTCAAAATTATTTCCAAAAATTTTAATATTAATTTTAATGATAATGATCATAATTAAAATAATATAATTAGCGATATTTTTCCATTAATTCAATCAATACCAGGAATACTGCTAAAATGAATTTATTTTCAATTTTTAAAATTGAAATTTTAAACGTTTCTGTTGAAAATATCATTCATTTCGTGGAAGTCACTCACACTGAGCAAAAATGTGAACAAGAATGTCTAAGCTAAGTTTGTGTGCGTTTTTGTTGAAAAATATTTTGATCCAAATCGCCAAACTTGTCGCAACTCCACTGACTAATCATTTCAGGGCGTTGTATGTGCGAATTGATCCAATTGAGGAGATTCGGAAAGATTCGACTGAAAGTTCGATCACTCAAAATGATCATTCCAAATTGCATAATAAAATTCATTTATGGTTTCCACTGGCGACTGTGCTCTTTGTAGCCTTCTATGGAACCTTTGGACTTGAGCCTGATTATTTCAATTTCTCGCAAATCCAACTAAAACATCTACCAACCAATCCATACGTCTTCATCCATCAAATTTCACCTCGTTCCATTTGGAATCAAATGGATTTTGCATTTGGCGCTGACATTATTTGGCTTTGATTGTGACCACAAAAGTGAAGGACGACTTTCTGCTAAGTGACCGTGCAGGTCGATTGTTTGTTGGCAGCCAACAAATGGAACACGAAAATTCAGTGAAAATATTGACATTTCGAAAGTATGCAAAAGTCTTGCTCAACTATAGCATTGCGGGATTCATGTTCATGTGTGACGGTTACTTTTATGCGTCTATTTGGCTCCACTCGGTGTACATTGTCAATGTTGTAACATTTCTCTTTTGGTTGCTTCTCTTTCCGTTGTTTATTTTCTATCTTTTCTATGGTAAATATTGTTGTAAATATTATCTTATTTTTCCGAATAGAACCAACAGAATTTTAAAAAGGAATTTAGTCCAAATTTTAGATAA
Source organism: Rhizoglyphus robini (assembly GCA_023373905.1). Taxonomy (NCBI): domain Eukaryota; kingdom Metazoa; phylum Arthropoda; class Arachnida; order Sarcoptiformes; family Acaridae; genus Rhizoglyphus; species Rhizoglyphus robini. The sequence goes on from JAKIJQ010000010.1 coordinate 2,751,871, forward strand.
TTATATAAACTGTGGGTTAAATCCGGAAAAATATTTGGTCAAATTGAATTTATATTTTTGTTGCACTTGTAGCACTGTTTGGTTCAGTGGTTTATGTCATACTCGCATGTCGGTACATTCGTGTGTTTCAGTTGGGAATTCTTGGTCAAATGATCGAACTCAATCGTCAAATAGTGCTCACCAGTGTGAAACCCTCAAAGAAGCCATTCAACTATTACTCGTTGAAGTATTGGCACGATTACATGCAAATCAACCGAGAACTAGTGCAACTGTGCAAACTGATCAAGGAGTACAGTCGTTACTGTAAATGGTTGATCTCGGTGGCTTTCCCATTCTACATTTCGGTGCAGTGCTATATGCTGCATCTGGTACTGTTCACGGACTTTCCCGACAATCAGAAGCCATACTTTTATGTTTCGATCTTTGAGTGCAATTTGTTTCTGTTTACGATTATCAATGAGTGCGCTAACACGAGTAAATACTGTCGACTGATCGAGATGGAGATGATGCGATTCTATCAGAATTTTGTTAGATTTCGTCTGTTTCGAAAAGGATTGAAAGTTTGCAATCTTGTGGAGGTATATTTCCTACATATGATGAGTGAGGATGCAAATATTTTTGTTTACAGGCGGAAACATTTCAAATGCATAAACGACTTCGTACCTACGCATTTCGCTTGTTTGACAATTACCGAATTACTTCCAAGACCTATCTCATGGTAATATAAGACACAACTGAATTAATAATCAATATATTAAATTTGATTAACAATTTACAGATTTTATCTTCCATTAGTGGCTATTTTATGTTCATGTTCAAGAACCAATTTTCTTGAATTTTGAGTTTAAAATCAAAATCAAAATGTTGTCAATCTATCTAAAAATCTTTTAAAACTTTGAAAGGTGGGTTTAATTGTTTTAATACAATGCGTAAAACTTTCGAAAATTCAAAAGCAAAATATTTTCATAAATTAAAAATTCTAGACTCATTCATCGTTCTCATTAAAAAAAAATATTTTCATTACACATTTAAATATTTTTATTATTATCCGTTAATTTTGTAATTAACCTATCATTAATCATTCAGAATTTAAGAATTTTCCAGTTTTGGAATTTCATATTTAAATTTTAAATATATTCCATGTTTTTGAAAATAAAGTCATATATCACAAAAACATTTTTTACTCTCTAGAAAAAATAAAAAACCCTGAAATTTTATTTTTGAGGTTAGCCAAATTAAAAATTAATCATTATGATTTATGATATCTATTATTATTAAAGTAAAAAAATGTTTAAAAATTGTTTGTTTTTCGATAAAGTTTTGCCAACCTGCTCTAAATGACTAAGAAAATAATAACTAAAAAAACTGGGAGAATGAAAAAAAATAACTAATGACGAAGAAAATCTTTATAAAATTATGCAAAACTCGTTTAATTTAAAATTTAAAATTGCAAACATTTAAATTATTCATGCAATAATTAGTGGCAAAATTATAATTATGGGCACACCTGTTTTCATGTGACATTTAACTTTGTTGATTTATGAATACTTTATGGATTTCGTCCGAATGTGCCTTTGATAATTATCATTTTCATTTTTAAAGAGTCTACATTCGTTGGTTATTCTTGCATAGACCTCACTGACTATTTTATTCTGTAGTCTTATCAAAATGGAACGTAATTTTGCCAAGTCAACAATGCATTGGTTGATTACCAATTGTGCTCACATCAGTAAATATGCACAGACTTGTGTTGTCTTGTTGTTTCGCTCTCAACTCGATTTGGTATGCAATCTATTTGATCCACTCGACAACTTTCAAACTTGGACAAAATTTGAACGCAAAAGTGATCGCACTCATTTGAGTCGCCGCCTGGCGCTGTCAATTCCGCTAGCTTTGTATATCATTTTTGCCATTTATAGCCTCTATGGACTGGATGAACAGTTTGAATTGAGTCAAATGTTCAATGGGGACTATTACATGACCAATCGATACATTTACTTTCATCAAGCTTTTCCGCGCCGAACTTGGAAGCGAATGATGATTCTATATTTTATTTCAACTTTTCAAAGTATTCTCATCTATGCAATGTTGACCTTTGGTAGAGTTGTCTTGAAATTTAATGTGAAATCAACTTTAAGAAGACACCTCATGAGCAAAGTTGATTCGTTTCGAATGAGCAAATACCACAAAAGAGCCAAACAGTTTCTATATCTGATTGGAACACTCAATCAATTCTATTTCATCACTTTCATTTCGCTCAATGTGCCGCGAAACAAAGCTTTTGTGTTCAATGTTCGACAAACTGTATTTTGGTTTGCACTTTGGCCTGTGCTTGTGTTTTATTATGTTTTCATCACTTTTATGTTGCCCATCTATGCAATCATCACAGTGCGGTGCATTTTGTTTAAACTTAATTCACTCACCAGCGAATTCATTCTATTGATTCACATCAATAAACTCAATAAAATGAATAGCCAAAGAATTGTGCATCTGTGGAATTGCTTCAAAAAGGCAAATCAGTCTGTTCTGTTTCAATGTCACGAAATTGAGACTTACAATCACATTTGGAGTGGTGCAATGAGTACAATTTATGCCTTTTCGATTGTGAAGATTTGTTACCAATTGTACACTTTTCTGTTCCTTTGGCGTCGTTTGACATTGGTTGAGACGATTCTATTTTTAACCTATCCAGTGCACCATTTAGTGGTGCTGCTCTGCTTCACTGCTCACTGTGCATCGATTGTCAAACAGAACAATAAGATTACATTGTTCAATCGACAAATGTACCTTCACTTGGCTAAACAAGGTCATTTCAGAATGAATCCACAAATGTTGCTCAAGGTAAGCCAAATGATGAGTTTTATCATAATTGAAAGTATATCGATAAATAATTTCAGGCAGAATGGTTTCAAAACAACAGTCGATTGAAACCGCATTGTTTCAAACTGTTTGGACATTACCGAATCAATTCTAACACATTTCAAAATGTAAGTTTTATTTGGTAATTATTTAAAGTGAAAAAATAAAGTTTTATTAAATTTATATAACAGATATTTTTTTACGTTACATCATTTTTTCTTATGGTAATAGAACGTGAAAGATAAAAAATTATTTGAGTCACTCAATTGAGCTCAAATCTGAAAATGAAAGTGTATGTTGAACATTGTCACTGACATTGACATGTCTCAAACATTCTCACATTTCAACTCACTAAAAGTAATGACTTTACTAATGAGTCACTATCACAACTAGTTATTGACATGGTACATAAAAAAATGAGAAGTCCATAAAATTAGTCCGTATTGTTTCAAACTGTTTGGTCAGTATTGAATCAATTTTTTAGTACATATCAAAATGCAAGTTTTGTTTAGTAACTACTCATATTTTGTGGTTATGGTACAACAGATTCGATGCACTTAAAGTACACTTTTGTCGTTATTTCATTCACTGATTATGGAAAAGTTGATTGATATTTCAATATCGACAAATGCAATCTGCATTGATGGACGGTGACTTATTGGTGGCATGATTGCAGTGTGGTGTGTGAGCTTTATCGTCAAAATGAATCAAATGACAGTGTTCAAAGTTGGCGCTCAACCAAATGCATGAAAGGGTTTGATTGAATATTGTCACTGTCTCCCACATTGACACATTCCAACTAACAATCACAACTAGCAATTTAGATTTTAAGGTTACAATATTTGAATTTAAATAAAATTATATTTTTTCAAATTTTTAATTTGATCTTTAAGTTTTCAACATTTCAAAATGAGCGTTTTCCCCCAGCCAATCATAACAACTTTCTTTGATTAACGTTCTCACGTTCTCATTGGATGCTCATATTTGGTAACTCTTTGATATCAGCAGAAATTCAAAACAAAAATAAAGCCAACATGTTTCCATCAATCAAATCAATGTGCTTTTTCATTTGTAGATGAGTGGGTACATATGTTTCCATCTTGATTTTGGCCGAATAAGCCAAAACTAAAGTGATATCCATATCAAGTGATACGTCATATTTTAGAATATAAATCCGAACTGCGGAGCACTCTAATAATCATTCTTCTGTTGAGTCTTCTCGAGTATTCTCATTCAACTTTAACTTTTTGTTGACTGTTTATTTGGCTTGAGTAAATTTGTGAGGCTGCAAAAATGGCTTCCTATTTTGCTTCAGTTTGAGCCTGAGTAAGTCTTGAAATTACAATTTTGTTCAATTTTCTAATGTTTTTTTTAATTTAAAAGGCCTCAAACTTGAAGTATAAATGGATATTACCAAAGCACTCGAGTGGGCAGATGATATGAATGATAGAACAATTTGAAGTAGTTTTGACTGTTGGTCTGTTTTCCGGGCATTCTCCATGATAATTTCAGCCGAACACATTTCAAGAACGATATGTGTAAACCTGTAAAGTATGTTTCAAAAAAATCAATCAATGAAAAAAGAATCGTTAACATCTTTATTGTTCCTGATGAGAAAGATATATTGAAGCTTGTGTTTCGGATGAATAGTTGCAGAGTAACCTGTCGCCAATACGTCTTATCTTCTTGTTTCTGTGGTACGTAATTTTATCACATTATTTTAACGGTTGTTTATTGTGTATTTTTGTTTATTTTTTAGGTTTAAGATTTGCCAACCAGCCGGGAATAAATGTTTAGCGTTGACTAATGGGTCCATACCCTCGTGGACGTAATTCAATCCAAACGAATATCCAAACAAAGTCTACATTCACTGAAAGCTAATCATGAAATTATTCGTTGATTGAATTCCTAGGAATGTTCCCAGCTGGGAATAGAAGAACCACCGGAATTACTTCCACAAGTATTTCCATTTTATGACTTTGCAATTTTCTAGTACCCAAGAATTTCATCGACGTTGAATGCTACCAAGTTGCAAAGTTACAAAATGGAAATACCCGTCGAAGTAATTCCGGTTGTTCTTCTATAATTACACGCAAAATCCCTGATGTGACTTGAAAATAAGTCGCATTGGTAAACGTTACGGTGCAATCACCTTCAATCCGATACACTGATTTATATCTTCAATATAACTTCCCTTTCCGAAACAATCGAGCCACCTGTGGTTCTTTTTTCTGTGATGTGTTTTTAAAACATAATAAACTGGATTGCTGCATTTTGGTCATGGAGTATGTTGGCCGAAATGATCATTTGCTATATCAGGAATGCAATCCAACAGACAATTCAATTTCCAATTGTTGTTTTCGCCACTATGTTATCTTGCATATTCGACAGCATTTGTAATGTTCATGTCTACGACAAGTTTGGGGTCTTTTGAATTTAAAATAAAATGAAATTTTCAACTTTACTCATGTCTATACTAAAGATACAACTTCACTTAGTTCAAAGAAACAATGAAAAGGTTAGAATTTTATGAGAATAACAATCGTGTTACTAATAAAATGAGAATATATTTCCACTGGAACAAATTGGAATAGATTGTTTTTAAATTAACACCAAAAAGCATGCAAAGAATTATTCAGTAAAAATATTTTCATAATTAAAACCATTCAGCGTGGAGACCATCTGATTTAACATTAGACTTTGTGCCACTGCGTCTAAATTAGTTCGTCAACTTTCTCGTCGTGTCCACAGACAACATATTTTTCACATTAATAAGCCATGTACAACAAAAGACGAGATATCCATAAAATTAGTCCATATGGTTTCAAACTGTTTGGTCAGTATCGAATCAATTCTAGTACATTTCAAAATGTGAGTTTTATTTAATAACTACTCGTATTTTGTGGTCAGTGGTTTACAAATTTACAAATTATAAAATACAATGCAATTATAAATTTGTTTAATTTATTGTTGTAAATTGACAACAAAATAGACATACAAATTGAGCTCAAAATGTATCAAACCACTTGACAACAGATTCGATGCACTTAAAGTACACTTTTGTCGTTATTTCATTCGCTGATTATGGTAAAGTTGATTGATATTTCAATATCGACAAATGCAATCTGCATTGATGGACCTGACTTATTTGAGGCATGATTGCAGTGTGGTGTTTATCGTCAAAATGAATCAAGTGACAGTGTTCAAAGTATGTGCTAAATCAAATGCATGAAAGTGATTGATTGAACATTGTCACTGTCGACATGTCTCCCACACTCACTAAAAGTAATGACTTTACTAATGAGCCACTATCACAATCAGTTATGGTACTAATTTGATTTAAGGTTATAATATTTAAATATAGTTATTTGCCGCAAAACTTAATAATTCATTGTAAGTTGTATTGGTTATTCGTATGGTATATTCGTTGTATTCAGCCAAGCACCGTTTCAAGTTTTGTGGTATATTTTTTCACGTTTACAATTTGACCTTGAAGTTTGCTTTCAAAATCGACGTTTTTCCCCTGTCATTCATCATCACAACGACTTTCTTTGATTAACTCGTTTTCACTCATTTAATATTCGTATTTGGTGACCAAATCACACTTTGATATCAGTAGAAATGAAACAGAAAGAAAGATAAACAAAACAAAGCAGACATGTTCCTATCAATCAAATCAATGTGCGATTATGTGTACGCATCAAGTATTGATCAAATGAGCCAACACTGAAGTGATATTCGTTACAAAACATGTCACATTTTAGTATATAAATCCGAACTGCGATGCACTCTAATAATCAATCTTTTATCGAGTCTTCACAGTACTCTCATGCAACTCTGACTTTTTTCTCGCTGATTCTTTGACTTAATTTGTGAAGTTATAAGATGGCTTCTTATTCCACTTCAGTATGAGCCTGTAAGTCGAGAAATTACATTTTTGTTACTATGTTCTAATAATTTTTTAAAAATCTAAAAGGCCTCAAACTTGAAGTACGAAATGGATATTAGCCAATGCAGTTGAGTATGCTTGAGAAAATATCGGAAATACCAACTGGAAAATGAATTGTATTTTGGACAGTATTCTCGGCATGCTACAAGATCATTTCAGCCAGCATACTCCAAGAGAACGATATGTGCAAACCTGTAAAGTCTGTTTCAAAAAAAAATCTATTGATCTAAATAAGCTTGTACAGTCCAATTACTGATACGTCATGTGTGCTTGAAAAATAAATCACTTAGATCAGCATCAGGATCAAAATGAAATTTTATTTCAAGCACTCATGTTTGTCAGTAATTGCACTGTATGAGCCAATTCAAATTGGAAAGGCACAAAACGGATCTACGTGGAAGAGATTCCGATGGTCCTGCTACAATTACACACAAATCCCGTTACTTGATAATAAGCCGTATTGCAATAAATGTTACGGCTCAACCACCTTTTGAATCTGACACACACATTTCAATATGCTTTCTTCCTTCGGGACAACGGAACCAGCGGTGATTCGTTTTGAATAGATTTTTTTAAACCGATTCAACTCGGTTTGCACACGCTGCATTTATGCCTTGGAGAATGCAGACAGAAATAATGTTGCGCAATTTCGAGAAAACATTCTAAAATACACTTCATGTTCCAATTGTTATTTTCTTCATTTTGTCTAGCAAATTCAATTGCTTTGCTGATGCCCATGTTGTAAAAGTTTGTAGCTTTTTGAATTAAAAATAAAAATACAAATTAATACAGTGATAAATTGATTTGTTTTATTTATAAATTATTTTTAAAAATTATTATTACGATCATTTCTTCTCCTCTAAAGGTCCACTGGAGGTATTGTTCACTTGTCCAATCTTAATTTCATTATCATTTTCATTGGTCGTCCTATTTTCATGCTCAAACACTACATCTGGTTTCAAAATGTCCTTGTAAGTAGCCTCGCCACGCCAAACTCTACTCAGCTCGTACAGTGCAAAGGCAGGAATCATGGCCATAGACGAAATGGCCATAATCCAACCAATCAAATTGGCGTACGGAGGAAATTCATACTCGTCATAGTGCAGTGGAGTGTGCTTGACCACGACCAGAATAAGTAGGACAAACAAAATGGCGGGAGATCCAAATTTGAACATGAATTTCCAGTAGATTGGATGCCACACCTCGAAGCCCATCATCTTTTTGAGGGCATTCATGTATTTGTCAATGCCAAACACCCACGCAATGCCTACAATCTCGGCAATGCCAATCACAAAGACCGCGTAGGGTACAGCATAACTGTCCATTAGTTGGAGAATGTAGAGACCAGCCTGCAAAATTAAGAAATATTATGTCGTGAATTACGTTAATGAAACTTACCCCAGTACAAATTGGTAAAGCAGACAGAAACATGACCACACAAACAAAAACCAGCACATGAGGCTTACGATTCGCCAACTTCGAAGGCCACATTTCCATCATGTTCACCACAATCGTCTCCACAATGGTCAACTGAGAACCAAAGCCGAGAATGATCAACATCACAAAGAACATCAGTGACCAGAACCATGGCGCAGGTAAATGAGAAAGTGCTGCTGGATAGGCCACAAAAGCCAACCCCACCCCGTGGTCAGCTGCCTCATCGAATGGTTTGTCAATTTGATGAGCCATAAAGCCAATCATACTAAAGATGGCAAAGCCGGCGTAGATACTCGTGAGTGAGTTGAACACCACAATGAAGAGCGAATCTCGGATGGTGTTGTTGTAGAAGGGGTTGTAACTCGCAAGGGTGACCACACTGCCTCGACACAGAGACAGTGAAAAGAATATTTGAGTGGCCGCATCTGCCCAAACATCGATCGAAGTGATGGAGGAAAAGTCCGGCGTGATGTAGTTCAGTATCCCATCCTTTGCGCCTTCCAACATGGCGCCATTCACTACCAGGGCTGTGATTATTACGTAAGGGAAGATTGCGGTAAAGTAGGACACTTTGCCCAGACTTTTAGTTCCCCACATTAGACCGAGAAAGACAAGAGTCCATGCAATTGCGAGACACAGTACCAGATGCCATTGCATTGAGCCCATTGAGTCGACTCCATCGCTTAGATCGAGTACTTGATTACTGTTTTGGGGGGTTAAAATTGAGTGTTATTATGAATACAAAAGTTTTGTGACAAAATGATAACCAAAACTTACTAGAAGAACTCTTGACTTGGTGAGAGAATCTTCTGTTCAATCACGCCTTCTCTTCGCGTTCTAGTCTGATTGCCCTGTTCCAGGCAATTTTCCGTATTCCAGGTATTGTTACAATGGGTCCAGGGCACGTCGGGCAGTGCAGTGAAGGAGGAGTACACGTAGTACATGGACCAGGCAACGATAATGTTGTAGTAGATGCCCACGTAGACGCCCATCATGAACATTGCATAGCCCACGCCCTTGAATATTGGTGATACCTTCCATACTGAACAAATACGAGTAAAGTAAAGAAATAGTAATCATTTTTTAAAAATCAAAATAAATTAAAACAAACATGAAATAGGACCAAGTTGAGTGTATTGACCAATGGTGGATTCAAAGAAGAAATAGGTCAAACCGAGAAATACCAAACTGAACGTGTACGGAATGAAAAAGGAACCACCTCCATTACGATAGACCAAATACGGAAATCTGAAAATAAATCGTGAATGATTAAAAGTTTTCATCAATTCTTCAACAATTTGTTGACAACAAACCTCCACACATTTCCCAGACCCACAGCGGAACTCAATGCAGTGAGATAGAACTCAAACTTGTTGGTAAACTTGTCTCGACCCGCCTCACCCGCTTCCGCCATTTTGTTTTCGACAAAAGTTGACACAAAAATATGCCAACAGTTTGTCCATTCATTGCCCTTCTTTATATAACATAAATCATTTACGGTAATTAACACTCCTGTGGGGTACAAAATGGTCTCACTGCTCTCCCTCTCACAGACAAAAAATGTACATTGAATTGTCTAGTCTGGTCTGGTTGTGTGTGATGATAGTGATGGTATTTATTGTTTTTGTTTATATGTTCACGTGCTTTCAATCTATTCTCATCTTCTTCTACTACTGCTACACAGTATTTACATCTTTACAGATTTGCACATTTGCTATCTCAATTACATGCATGATTAAGTGTACACATTAAGTGAGTTGAGTCCATTCGGCACCTCAAATTATGTCCATTTTGGGACAAAAGTGGGTTTGAAATGACTGACGCAACTCTCTACCCGTACTTTCGCCTTATTGTCTTGTTTCTTCCGAAATCACTAAACAGTTTATAACCAACATTTATAACAAGTTTAGAACGAGTGCATTAGCATTAATAGTCCATGTCCAGTAGCAAAAGTGAGTTCTCCATTTAGTGATTAAAATAAATAATAAGTTTATTATTTGATAAGGAAGATGAAGAGGCAAATAAAATGTTTCAATTTTTATTTTTACGATTCTTCCCCTAATTAGTGAAACATATGAATGTGATAGAGCCCAAAACACACGTACGCACTCGACACTTTAGTTTACACAACTTGTCTAATCTTATCTGTCGCTCTATGAACGAACGAACTTGGGTGGCAATTTATGAGACAACTGATTGTGGGTGCCACATTTAGGGTCAAATGACGTTACAATTTAGAAGTAGCCTACCTGTATCAATTAAATTCAAAAATATATGATAATTCAAGAGTAATTAAATCAATAATTCGAGAAAATGGATTCTTATATAGAGAATAAATCGAATTTATGTCTAAATTATTTATTATTTATTTGATATTTACAGGTCTCAGATATATTATTTTATTCTTTTAAAATTTAAATCATTGTCATTAAAAAATTATTTATTGAAAATGAATTTATAGTTGACATTTTCTTTGCTTGTGACGAAAGACTTTTAAAAAGACTTTAATCAAAATTAATTTTGTATTTTATCTAAATTGGTGTTAACAAACTTGTGCTCACCGAGTGATAAAACTTAGAAGCACGCACCAAAAGCATGTTTTTACGTGTCGATTGTAATTTAGTCATAATTGTAATCTGTCGATTAAGTTTAAATCGAGTTCAGTAATTGATGCCAAATGTTACAATTATGGCGTACGAAAAGCACATACTTTTGAATTGGTCTAGAAATTTATTTTTGGATGAACTGGAGTTGCAATTTTATCGCATCTAAAATGAATCACACCTACTACATTGTCGACGTATTTATTGATCCAAAAATTGATTTTTCTAGAAATCCGGCAGAAGTTGTAATTCTGTCGGATGATGTGAGTGCCAATCATTATTTACAATGTTTTATTAAATTATATTTTAAAATCCAGACTGAAATAAACGATGAAGCAAAACAACAAATAGCCGCTCAATTCAATTTGAGTCAAACAGCGTTTGTGTCGAAATTGAACAAAGAAAATGATCGATTTCTGATTCGTTGGTTCTCGGCCACTGATGAAATTGAACTGTGTGGTCATGTGGTCAATTGCCACTTCATTTGTGCTATTCACCTGTGAGCATCAATACAGTGGTCTGATTGATCGGGAGAAACCAGTGAAATATCAAACTCGTTTTGGTGCACAGTTGGAAGCAATTTTTGATGGGATAAACGTCACACCGAATTTTCCCAACAACGAACCGGTTCAAATTGATGAAATAAAATATTTTTAGAATTCGGGTTTGAAGAAGGCGATTTTGGGAAAATATAATACAGAGGCCATTTTGGATGTACAGTTAAGTAGAAACAAGTACTTATTGTTACGTTTGGCTGAAGATGAAGAACTGAAACATGTAAAACCAAATTTTAGTTCAAACTGGTCAACCGCCACTTGTGATTGCAATTTTGACACAGAAAGCTAATTTTGAGCGAACTGGAGCCCACTTTACGGCTCGAGTGTTTGGTACATGGGTTGGGGTAAATAAAGATCCGGTTTGTGGTTCCGCTTGTACACTCCGTACTGGAACAAACTTTATGACGGACAGGAAAAGGAAACTTTTGTGGTGAAATATGAGTCAAAAAGAGGAGGAATGATGACAACCAAACTTGTAGGGGAAAGAGTTTACTTTAGTTGACAGGTAAAACTGTTTGCAAAAGGAGCGTTTTACTTGTAATTGGATTATTTTTTTAAAATCAAATTTATTATGTAGAATTTTAAAATTGTTAGTTTCAATTTACAGGAATAAAACTATTTATAATAATATCCATAATTCATTTAATAATTTATTTTAATTTTTGCATTAATGTATTTTCGGATTTTCCTATCTTGATCAATGGACCTCTTTCATTCTATCTTTACGAAGGAAAAAAGCATTTATCGTGTATTTTTTCCTATTCACAATTTCTCTTTCATTAGCATACAAAGGCATATTTTCACGCATAATAAACATCATGCAATCATTAATATTCAAAGCAAATCTACTACTTCACATCTATTATCTATTCAATGCGTATTATCGATCTTAACAAATAGATATTTTCCTTTGCTGACCATTCTCACACACAACTAAACACTTGTTGTAAACAGACTCGAATTATATTATTGTGAATTTATTATTATGAATGATGATGAGTCTAATTATTGAACGCACACTCGAGCACATATAAATATTAATGTGCTTTAAAATGTGCTCTTGTGTCTACTCAGTTGTGTGTTGGTGGTCAGTTTCTCGAAAAACAAGCTTCAAGCACACACAGACACTCGTTTCTGCACCGAGTCCGAACGCACATCGATGAATGTGTGTGTGAATGCGCAAATGAGGTAAACACTTTAATGTATCAACTCGCAACATAGCAACTTGTTTTTCTTGGAAGTCATTAGTGGATCCAGTTTTGTTGCTGCCTCTCTTTCTCACTATATCTTTCATTATTGAATTTATCATCACTCGAGTGTTGGACCTCCGGTGGAGGTGTTTCATTAGAGGCAAACATGCTCAAACATAGAACATCATAGAAGACAGTGTCTATTAGACACGCGTGACATTATTCGGATTCAGTTGGTCATGTGATGATTGACAACTAATTTAGTGTTCAATTGTGCATTTATTATTTGATTTTAAATTGTTAAATTAAATTAAAATGAACAACAATTTCGTCAAATATTGTCGTGTTTGTGGTGATTCGGCATTATGTAAGTACATTCTGTAATTTTTAATTTTTATTGAATTTATTCTGCTAAATCAATTTTAATGTAGAAATTTTCATTTTTTTGCAAGACAAAAAATCTTAAGGGCAAAAACATGAAAAGTGTATTTTTAAGATTAAACCTCCATTTTAGGGAATTATTGTTTATTTTAGATAATCTTTAATTTTAAATTAACTTATTATAATAAATCGATTTTAAAATTTTAAAATTATTTTTTTGCCGTGAAAACATAAATAGTAAAAAATCTTGAAAAATTGAATTTTTAAGATTTTAAAAATCATTTTTGTGAATTAAATTAAATTTTACATGAATCAAGTTTTTCCCTTTTAGAATCAATACATTTTAAGTGATAAACTCGATTCCTAGATTAGACATTTTTCATTTTATTCATGATAACAGGAAATATAAAAATTTATTTTTAAACGTTACTTGGAATTTTACATTTTTAAATCGTTTGCTTTTTAATTGACCGAACCCTAGTTGATGAGGTCAAATCAAATTGAAAGTGCCTCAAGGCATAAAAGTCAAGCCAATTTCGCAAATCACGATAGACTTTGAAGCACACACACACGCACATTAAGACACTAATGATTAAGGACATTAGATGTAGGCATTAGATTAGATAGTAGTGTTTATTAGCACTGTTGAATGCATTCCCACGTGGGCATCAGGATATAAATAAGTGCATTTTTGCCTAAACTAGTTCATAAATGTGATTTTCTTCCCTCTTTCATTATTATTAGGTTTCAACTTCAATGGTCTTTCCTGTGAGGCCTGTAAAGTGTTTTTCCGTCGTGCTATGGTCAAAAATCAGGTTTGCATTATTATTATTGTTTTTCAATGATTAAAAATGTGATTATTAATTCGATTTGAAGCAATACAAATGCAAAAACAGTGATGGTAACAAATGTGATGTGAACAAGAACAATCGAAAGTGTTGCAAAAAGTGCCGATTGGACAAGTGTCTCGAGATTGGCATGAAAAAGGAATTTATTTCCGTCTTTGACGAAAATCTGACATTGAAACGAAATTTACCAGATTTTATTAGTGGTAATTTGTGTAGAATTGATTCCAAAAATACAATTTAACAAGATTTGATTTCAACCAGAATTTAACCAGAACCTCTCAATTGCCGAACTGGATCACATCCGTGAAGTGGAGAGTGCAATGTCGATCTTTCCCGACGAACGCAAAGCGTACCTCATCGATGAATGGGCAGGTGACATTACTGCAGCAGCAAATCTCAGTGAACTCTACGTTCGACATGTGATCAAATTCTGTAAAAGTTTGAGCGCATTCAAGTGCATCGACACGGATGTGCAGCTTCAGATGCTCAAATCACTCTGTCCCGAATTGGCCAACGTGTACATGTCATTTGTGTATGACCAAATCAAGGATGGAGTGTTCGTGATTGCGGTAAGGAAATGCTCAACTGAAATACTTACCAAATTGTATACGTAGAATCCTAAAGGTGAGAAAGCAATCTTCTTCAAGTTGAATCATTATTGTTTGAAAAACGAAAAAATCTACGAAACTTTTCGAGGATTCCTCTCGCCAATGAATGTTGCAATGGAGAATGATGTTACAATTCGAAATTTGGTTTGTACAATTTTTTTATAATTTGACAATAATTTTTGTTCTTAGATAATTGCACAAATAGTCTTCAGGCCACGTGACAACACAAACTGTCAGGAATATGTCAGGTGAATTCAAATTTGTTTGATAATGTACAAGAATTAATCCAAATTTCGTATCCCAACAGATATAACCACTCTTTGTATTGTTATCTATTGCGCAAATATCTCCGAGTGAAATTCAAGAGTCACGCAGACCGCAAATTGAACTCCATCATGAGTGTACTAAGTCAGATTGACAAGTCAAGTCAAATTATTTATAAATTCTATGGCGATGAAGCTGATCAGAGTAAACTGAATCCTGTGCTTGTGGAATTGTTTGAACTGAATAAAAATTCGGATTAATTCATTATTGGTGTGCTGATTTAATTCGTTTTTTAGTTGAAACCAATTAACAATTTTTACTTGCGTAATACTGCACACAGCCAATAAACTGACCAGTATACTGGTCGTTTAGTTGATCGGCCAGTATATTGGTCGATTCATGCTTTTCAGGGAAGTCAACTTTCAGGATCGACCAGTATACTGGTCGATTAGACGTTGCAGTGAACGTGCCTTATGCAGGAAAGCTTTCCGTTAGTAGAGAGAATAGTACACTGACCGACCAGTATACTGGCTTTTTAGTTGAGTAAATCGACCAGTATACTGGTCAGTTTTTTGGCCCTGTGTGTATTTATTAAATTCATATTAGTATTCGTGTATTAGTAATATGAGTACAAGTATCGCATAGAATCTATGTCTCCCTCTATTGGTGGTTGATGAAGGTACTTTAAAGTAATTACTTCACTTTACTCTATTGGGTTAATTCTTGTCTCTTAAACTTGTGGGGAGAGGCAGTTGGGTAAAAGGAATTGCTGATGAATCAATTGTCCAATTCTTGTCTCTTAGATTTGTTGGGAGAAGCAGTTGGGTAAAAGGAATTGCCGATGAATCGATTGTCCAATTCTTGTCTCTTAAACTTGTGGGAGAGGAAGTTGGGTAAAAGGAAGTGCTGATGAATCGATTGTCCAATTCTTGTCTCTTAAACCTGTGGGGAGAGGCAGTTGGGTAAAAGGAAGTGCTGATGAATCGATTGTCCAATTCTTGTCTCTTAAACCTGTGGGGAGAGGCAGTTGGGTAAAAGGAAGTGCTGATGAATCGATTGTCCAATTCTTGTCTCTTAAACCTGTGGGGAGAAGCAGTTGGGTAAAAGAAATTGCCTATGAAACGATTGGTCAATTCTTGTCTTTTAGACTTGTTGGGAGAAGCAGTTGGGTAAAAGGAATTGCCTATGAAACGATTGGTCAATTCTTGCCTCTTAGACTTGTTGGGAGAAGCAGTTGGGTAAAAGGAATTGCCTATGAAACGATTGGTCAATTCTTGCCTCTTAGACTTGTTGGGAGAAGCAGTTGGGTAAAAGGAATTGCCTATGAAACGATTGGTCAATTCTTGTCTTTTAGACTTGTTGGGAGAAACAGTTGGGTAAAAAGGAATTGCCTATGAAACGATTGGTCAATTCTTGTCTCTTAAACCTGTGGGGAGAAGCAGTTGGGTATAAGAAATTGCCAATTGAGTTGAATAATAATTTGAATCAAATGATACATTTAATTTATTAATTTAATTAATATTTATAGACCAGAAATTATCTTACTAGGAGATTTCAATTTGTGCACAAAATCATTGATTCTCTCCACTCGTTGTCTACGATTTTCAATTGGATTTATCTTCCTAACCAACAACAGCACAGCAATAAGCCTGTAGAGCACCAAATTGAAGCCAATCATGAGTACACAACGAACATAGTCAGCATCTTCAAGCGACATTGTGAGCAAAATAGGATGCAACTGTCTCGGTCCGCATCGACCGAATCCATACTGCAGTAGCATGAGTCCTTCAAAAGAGAATCGCATTGGGGCAAAGTTGGACACAAACTGGTACACATAGTGGAGGCGAGTGTAGGCAATGAAAAAGTTGGATATGAGACCAAACAGAAGTTGCTGTCCAATGATGAGCATAAAGATGAGGGATATGTTGCCATTGGCGAGCACAAAATTGATGTCAACCAGTGCGAGTGTTGCTGCTATGTTCAGACTGAGTAGCAGTACAATGTTCCAGTAGATGCCCGGTCTGACATCCTCATAAATGTCCCAAACATAGACATAGAGAAAGATTAATGGAATGTTTGGCACCAAGTCAGTGAAACATTTCATCAAGTAGAACGATCCCGCGCTGTACCATCCATTGCGATGTTCGTTCATAAAATGATTAATACTTTTGTAAAAGTTCAAACCAGTTTGGATGCAGAGCATTGCAAGGATCAACACTTGAGCTGAGAAATTGTATGATACATTGTAGAGAACTTGTTTCATGTCGGACTGAATTTCCACTGATCGATTTGTGCACATTTCGGTAAAGTCATCGTCCACGTTCATACAACCGGACACTTGTGCAATTGTGGAGCTACTGTTGAAACATATTTGAAGAAATTTCAATACAAACAGAGAAACAAGAGAAAAGAAGAGTATTTCCTTCCATTGATGTGCTCGGAAGTAGGACAAATGGCGAAGGGTGAGAATGTACACCGAGTGGAGGGTAAAACGTTGACGATTGCGGATTACTCCTGATGAAGAAACTGTATCTTTTGGAATGCCCAGTAAGTTGAAATGTTGTGAATTGAGTTCGACCAACTGTTGTACTGTTTGGTGATGATGATCGTAACGTGAATAGTCGATTAGAGTTTCAAGGTAAAATCGTGATTGTTTTGGTTCGATTTTAGCGATGCAAGATTGAACTCGATTTGGTGGACCCGAGTAGATACAAACTCCACCACGTGCCAAAACGTAGAGTTGGTCAAACATTGACAGGAGGGACATGTTGGGCTGGTGGATCGATGTAATGATTGTTAGATTGTTCAATTTAGCAAGTCGAGCCAAACACGATATCACAGTCTCAGCAGAGTTACTGTCCAGTCCACTAGTGGGCTCGTCAATGCAAATCAAATTTGGCATCACAGTTTGAGTCAACTCTGCAGCCAGTGCCAGTCGCTTTCGTTCTCCGCCAGAACATTTGTCCACTTTCGTATCGATTGTATCGAGCAGATCAAGTTGGCTCAACACTTTCAAAGCAATCTTATCGTGATCGACATTATTTTCATTCGAATTTTTCAGTCTCGAAGCATAAACCAACATTTGCTTCACTGTCAGTCCATCAATCAAATGACCAGACACTTCCTGAGTGATGAAACAGGTGGAGATTGTGGTCAAGTTGGATAGGAAGAAGTTGGTGGATTCGTCAAGTCGAGTTTTGGATCGACCATTGAGCACTTTGAGTAGAGAGGTTTTGCCAGCACCAGAACTTCCCATCAGTGCATTTAGAGATCCAAAACAGAATTGACCATTCAAATCTCGTAATATTTCAACTCGATTGTTATTGTTATCGTGCTTGTTTTCGTAGATTGAACTCGATCCAAACAGACTTAAATGTCTCCATGCAATTGAAACTTTGGCTTTTAAAGATGAATCGGATTTTTCATTGTTTGGTTCAATGTTTCGATTGATATCATAAACAACAACAACTGCCGATTCATTGTCATATGATTGATTTGGTTTTGATTTTGAATTTGTTAATTTGAATTGATTCACAATTTTCTTGATCCATCTCAGTTCAAATCTGTTGAATCTACATAAGAGAACCAAAAATGTGAACAATCGCACAAGTGCAGCATTGATCAATATTCTAGCAATGTAAAATTGAATCTGATTAGGTTGAACATAATGCTGGGCCATCATTGAGCTCACTTCCTCTTCCTCGTCGCATCGATCAATTCCATAGAAGACATACACGACATATCGAGTCGTATACTTCCAAGCAGTGAGCTCGGTCAACTTGACAATAGGCCACAGTTGGATTTCATCAGTTTTGAAGAAGATATCACTCGTGTCCATTACAATGAGATAGGAACCAACCAGCACAATGATTGCATTCTCGAATGAACTCGCAAAGAGAGTGGCTACCAATTGACTTATCGAATCACAGTAAAGTGCAGTGAGCCAGAGGCAGAAAATGTAATGGAACAATCGAGTCCAATTGGTGTGATACTGATCGGATGCGTGTTGGCCTGAGAAATAGTACGAAACGAGTGCTACGATGAGAGTGGAAAGAGTCATTTGAAGTAGTTTTATGGAACTGGACGACCAGAAGAATGTACCAATGCTGTACCATTCTATAATTTTAAAAAATTAGAATAATTAACGACAAAATCAAAACTTACTATTTCGATGTTCATTCTTCAAAACTTTCATCATCGGAACCGAGTCCAACAAACTTCCAATCATCAATAGAAAACCAAAAATATGCATCGAAATGCACAAATAATTGAAATTCTCGTTCAGCAATCTAGTTTTCTCAAAATCAAGATTACAGTTTCTTGTGGCATTAATCGACTCACAACCAGTGGGCTCAATCATGTCTCTACTGAAAAATGATCCTAAAATCAGTATCATTGAAATGTAGAGAAACATTTGCATCATACGCTGACGATATTCACAAATGAATGTAATACTAAATAGGCGACATATTTGAAGGAGCAAATCTTTGAATGAAAAACATTTTGATTGATTAGATTGTGCAAATGTTTGAAGTTTGAGTTTGGTTGAATGGGCATTGATGTGCTGCCTTTCGTTTACTCGTACAAGATTAGCCAATTTGTTGATATTTGAATTTGTAGGTTCACATGCGATTTTGATTAATGTTTCTATTGGTGGTTCACTTTCTGGAATATTCTGTAGATTAATCTGTTCTTTGAGGTGGGATTCAATTTTGCCTGGAGCACCAGAATAGATTGCTACACCTCCTTTTGCGAGAACATAGAGTTTATCAAACATGCTCAGAATTTCACTGTTGGGCACATGAATCGATGCAATCACTGTGATATTGTGTGAAACTGTCAACTGTTTGAGACATTTCATCACTTCCAAAGCTGCAGAACTGTCCAGCCCGGTTGTGGGCTCATCGATGAACAGGAAAGATGGCTTCTGTAGAGACATGAGTTCTTGTGCAATTGCAATTCGTTTCTGTTCACCGCCGCTGCATTGATCGAAAGTGCGATTCAGTACTTCTTGAGACAACATTAACTGTTCCATTGTCAATGAAATGTGCTTGTCCATTTGTTGATTTTCACCATTATTTTTAAATTTGAAAGCATATCGCAAAATGTCCTGCACGTGCATTCGACCAACAATACTCTCGTGCACATGTTGCGAGATGAAATATGAGAAACATTTTGAAGCAACAGTCGAACAGTTAAGATAGATTTCACCCTGTTCAGTGAGTCCATTCTTGACATTACCGTTGAGTGCATTGAGCAGGGTCGTTTTCCCGGCACCGCTTGGGCCCATCAGTCCATTGAGAGAGTTGCACTCGAAACTGCCATTCAATTGACGTAAAATTGTTTTGCTCTTGCCAGATCCAATCAATCCGGAAAGTTCAATCACTTCATATTGAACATTTTTCCATGCAATGGAAATTTCTTTTTTAACCAGTAGATTGGTCATTTTAACATTAATTTTTTTGAAAGTTTTCAACAAACACACAAAATATTCAATATCACAAAAACATTTTCAATTTAAAAACTCATGACAATAGCAAAGTAAACTTGTTACAAAGTGAAGACGAATCACAATGATGGTCAAGATGTTATAACAAACACGTGTAAGAGCATGTTCTTTCGCATCATCAATCTCAATCATGCCCCAAGCACATACAAAGAAAGGCAATCGGTCATTTCATGTACTGATGGTACATCCCCATGCAACACACGCTAACATGCAATTACCCCTTTACGTCATTTACCTGTGCAACGGTAATTTCTTTGAATTTACGAATCGTAAACATTTGATGGTTTGGCTCACCAAATTCAATCAAACAATCAAACAAGTTTATTACAATCTTCTTACAAATTTGCATGTGACTATTAATTGAGATTTTCTTCTTCTTTCTTCAAATCATTTTCAGTTCGTATTTTTAATGAGATTTAGCAATAAAATTTTATTTGTACAGTCACAAGTCGATAAATCATATCTTTCACATCAAACAGTACTCATCGTATCGAACAGCATTTTCATGAACTCAGCCTGTTTGATCGACTCGACCACTCCACTCTCGAGTGCCCAGTCAAACATGTTGGGCAATTGTGTACCAGTTGGAATGACTCGATAGCTATGCTTAGCATCACCTCCCATAAAGTCTGGTAAATTGTCTTTGGAAATGTGCTCGGTAATGTTGTCTCGAGTGCAAAACCGAACTCGACTTCGTGACTCTTCATTGAGAAACACTCGGATAACAGCCCACAGTTTGTTGAATATCCATGGCATCTCCAAGAAGCAACCCCAAGCGAAAATATCTGGTTATTTTCAATAAGTCATTAAAAATAGAAACAATAGAAAATAATTTACCATAGTAATAATTTTTGAGTGTAAACAGCACAAACTTGGCCATCCTCATGTCAGCATTGATCATGCTCGAGTTCTGAAAGTCAACAATCATTGCTAATTTGCGATTGGGATTTTCTGCGACAACTTTCTCGAGTTGATGCATCAGAAATTTCTGTGCCATTTCGAGTGACTGCTGATTGTAGGGTAGCTTGGGATGACGTAAATTAAAGCGAAGTCTCA
Organism: Rhizoglyphus robini; assembly: GCA_023373905.1. Lineage (NCBI taxonomy): Eukaryota > Metazoa > Arthropoda > Arachnida > Sarcoptiformes > Acaridae > Rhizoglyphus > Rhizoglyphus robini. The sequence goes on from JAKIJQ010000010.1 coordinate 2,773,132, forward strand.
TTATGAACACAATGTTGCCATCTCGATCGGGCAGGTAGGAGAATAGACTTCCAAGGTTATAGAATTCAGCGGGAAACATTGCGTCATGTCTACGTATTTGGTCAGATAATTGATGGTCATTTGATCGATTAGATTGGTCATTTGATTGTGTTTGTGTGCATTCACTTACAATAGACTCATTCCGAATTGTTTTCGCCACACCAGTGCGTCATGAAGCTTCTTCACGGCCGCCTCAACACTCGTACTCGACTTCTCAACCAGAAATCTCCTCACAAACCAATCATCATGGTCGCCACTCGCCAGTCGATCAATGTCCGCTTGATCATAATTTTGATTTGCATTTGCATTTGTCAATTTAGTCGCGAGGAAAGTGTCTCGAACTTGCTGTAGGAAATCGTCACTAAAGTTGGACGATTTCACTTGTTTGGAACTGGGGTCAATAGAATTAGTCATATTTTGATTGACTTTGTTGCGTATGAAATAAGAAAAAATGTAAAAAAACTAGAAATTATAAGTCAAGATATATGTGGTGACAAAATATAAAAATAAAAATGGCAAAGAAAAACAAAATCCCATGCAAATGATAATGTTGCCAAGACAGTTCAAAGCATGGTTCAAAGTGACAAGGCCATCACAAGTAAAGTATAGTTGTGGCAATGGTGATAACACTGTTGTTGTTCACTGTACAAGAGATGAACGTTCGAAGGCGCATGAGTATGAGCTCATATGAGTACATTTTCTGTACAGCCGCATCATATACATCGATCATGATCGAATGTGTGCAATCCGATGCGAATGCAGTGAAGTTGTGGCATGTGGCAATGTATGACTACAGTCAAGGCCAATGACCAAATATGTGCTTCCAAACTGACAATTCACTTATCATTGGTAATTTCTTGTACAAGTGATACACGGAAAAGTATTCAGAAATAGAGAATTGATTTGAGTATTTGTAAATGTAAATTCAGCATAGAAAAAAACTTACTTTCATTTACTCTGATAACATTCTCATGCAGAACTGTTTTTGTCCAATTTACCTCATTTCACCAAAATGTAAAATAAATGCATTTGCATTGTTGGATATTTTGAATTTGGCACCTTTTACTAAAGCATATTTCGGGATTTTCTGAATTAAAAAAAACATTTTATGCAAAAGAAATTTCTTACAAATTGTTATAAATTATTGTTAAATTTGTTTAATGATGAGGTAGACTTTGATTTCTTTGATTTATCCTACTCTCGAAGGTCGCTGGGTGCATTGCAAGAAGGACCCGTCGTTTATTGCCAAATACTGATAAGTAGATCATTTCCGCAAATTTTGCTTTTTGGTGAAATAACCCAAAAACTGTTAAATCACGCGGAAAACAAGATCAAAGTCTTGCAAGTCTTGCATGAGTCCAGTCCATGATATCAGACACTTGTGCGTAATGTACGTAAAAATGTGTTTATTATGTAACACAAATTCAAGGCTAGCCTACAAAGATTATACGCAGTGGGACATCTTCTGTACAGCACCTTGTCCTGATCATGTGTTTTGCAAGTCGTGCAGATTTTGGTGAGGAGTGAACTAGAGTATAGCGCAATTATTGATATACGAAATAATAATCTTCTTTAGACTAAAAATCACCGATAAAAGGGAAAATTGGTTCTCAAGTCTTTCATGTGATTTATCTTACAGGAAAAGAATTTGTCCATACAATTTCAACGAACTTATTCTAAAATGTCTTTAATTTTATCTTTGTTTGCATTTATTCTATTCATTTATTGTGCATTTGCTGTAATCAACTATGTGTTCACTCATATTCGATTATATAATTCCCTGAAAAGATTTCCAGGTCCAAAAATCACGAACCCATTTATTGGCCATTTGGGTTTGTTTCTCAATATTGTACTGCACAGTCCTGTGGATCAATATGGAATTAGTAAGTGAATTTTAAATTTTAAATTAATTTTGTTGATTTTTAAAATTATTTAAGAATTGAATAAATTGATGAATGAACTCTGTGACGAGTACGATCGTGATGGTGTGGGTCTGGTGCGACTTTGGTTCGGTCCATTCATGCCCTGGATTATTGTGAATGATGCTAAAGCTGCTAATGTAAATTAAATTAAATCGTTGAGCTGTTCATAAATTACATTAATTCAATTTAATCTAGTTAATCCTAAACCATCCCGACTATCTCGCTCGTGCACGTTTCTACGATCCATTCGTGATTGTGGCTGGTGAAGAACTTTTGAACTTGGCTGGCAAAAGATTTATTGAAGAAAAGAAAAAATTCTTGAAATATTTTAAATTGAGCACACTCGATTCGTACATTCCACAAATTGAGAGTCACTTGAAAGTGTTTGATGATCGAGTGCAGAAATGTTTGAAGGAAAAGAAGGGAAAGTTTGGAAATGTTGCAGAATTGGTGTCTACGCTCGTTTTCGATTGTGTTGGAGGTGGGCGAATTTTTAAGTATTTTTGATTAATTAAATTTCCATGTTTAGATTCGTTTTTCAACACCAAATTTGAATCTCAACTCATTGGTCTACCTGCAACTCTTCACCAAATCCACAAACTACTCAAACTGATCACCCTTCTCATACTGACACCTTGGAATTACTTCCTCCGTCCCCTCTCACTAACTCAACTCGCATTTGTAGGTCCATTTGGAATATTTGGCCTGGGTGGACTGGTCAAAATCAGATATTTCATATATAAAGTAAGTAGAATGTTCAATTGTAAAATTTATAACAAAAAAATTGTTGTGATTTAGATTATAAACGAAAGGCGCAAAAATGTAAAATTGGATTTACAAAATGGAAACTTCCAATCGAGACTTCCAATGTTGGATTCTATGATTCAGTCGAAGCTGGTCAACAGTGTGGATCGTGTAGAGAATATTGATGCTCACATTATAACATTCATGGTTGCAAGTAATTTTATTTTGTTTTCTTATGTTCAAATTGTTAAATTTTTTTGCTTTAAAAGGTCATGACGCCACCACAACCACTTTATCCTGGGTTCTGTATCTCTTATCTCATCATCCTGTAGAACAGGAAAAGTGCCGCGAAGAAGTTGATCGATTTGTGGAAGATTTGAAGTCAAGTGGACAATCCGTGAACTATTCGAATTTGAAGCAATTGAAGTATGTGGAATGTTGCATCAAGGAGTCACTTCGAATCTACTGTCCTGGTCCTTTCCTTGGTCGTCGTGGACGAGTACCTTTACTGATCAATGGTCAAACTATCCCAACTGGTGTGAATGTTGTACTATTTCTCGAACGACTGCACCATCGTGAGGATTATTTTCGTAATTCGAAACAATTTCTACCAGAACGATTTGCATCATCCAATGGCTCGCCTGAGGATTGTAATCTGCAGGCGTACATGCCTTTCAGTGGTGGCGCCACCTCGTGCATTGGCAAAGAGTACGCCATGATACTTATCAAACTGTTTCTGGTGAGGCTGCTCACCAAGTACAGCTTCAATGCATTGGACAGGATGGGTGACACTCAACAAGCGTACACTTTCATGGATAAAGCTGCTGACTTTCCTGTACAAATTACTGTGAGAAATTAAACGTTTATTTTAAAATTAATGTTACAAAAATATTACTTTAACTAGATGAATACAATGTCAATGTAATCCAAAATGGAGAAATTCCATCAAACAAACACAATCGAATTGAACTATTCAAACTCGATGAAAAGTGTTTCGAGTGCTGTTAAGCTTTGTTTTTTATGATTTAACTGTGTTTGGTTTGTAGTTTGTATACAAAAACTATAGTTAATATGCAGTTTGTACCGAGTTTGAACGCATTCATCAATGAACGTTCAGTATGTCGTTTATCTCATCTGTCGATTACTGTTAAGTCCACATGACAGAGCGGTATCAGTTCATTTGAGTTCATGAGTAACTTACTCAAATGTAAATTTAAAGTTAGCATTCTTTACGGTAAAGACTTTACCATATCAAACGAATATCGAATGGAAGATCTTCTGTGCTAAAGTGCCATTTATATATGTAACTGTATTAGCATTGATAATCATTTCGTTTCATATCAGTATTTGCAACCAAAAAACAACCAAGCTGCCAAAAAAATAGCAACTCGCATCTCCTATGCGTGCGTTATGGTTTTTGTCTTTGATTGTTTTGTAATGTCAATGTCTTGTCTCCAGTTATACTTTACCCTTTAATGTCATGAGTCATGGGAATGGAGTTGCTTAGAATCTATTCCTAGTTGTGTCTGCTTTCTGGCCATTCGTCTATTTTGCCTCAATTTGTACGAGTATTGTTCTTTGATGATGAACGTTTGGAATCACGTTCATGGTCATTCGTACTGTTGCAAATGCGTTGGTTCGTCTTTGGGTCGGTTCGGCAATCATCAAGTTTGATGGCTATCCGCCGGATTTTTTAGGCCCACGGGACCAATTCATCAACGAACGTTCATTGTGTTGTTTATCTAATCTGTCGATTATCGTAAAGCCAGTTAACAGAGTGTTCAGAGTTCAGTTGCGGACGTGAGTTTCTAAATTTAAAGTTAGCTTAAGAAGATTACACACGAATATCAAGTAGGAGATCTTCTGTACCGAAGTAAAATTTATATGTAAATGTGTTCTTATTGACAATAATCATGTATCATCATGTATTTGCACCTAAAAGGACCTAGGGCTAGGTAGCAACTATAGCTTTTAATCATGCCAAGATATATCATTCAAATGCCATTCGAAGTAGCCTAGTATTTAGTGTAATTGTCATTTGTAATGTCACTTTGCCACTTGCCCAAGTGTCAACAGAGCTGCCGAAAATCAGCCAATTTGTATAGGATTTAGTATTTGTCAACTAATACAAAATAAAATCTGAAAAACAAGCCAAATGGAATCCATTGATGCAATTTTTTCAAGGGCTAAATCAAAGTTGGCTCAATGGATTCTAGACAAGCTATGGCTTATACCTGCAATGACGTCCTTGATGATAGTGTGTACCAACATTTTGTAAGTCAACTCTGAATCGTTTAATCCATGACATTTAATCTCATTTTATTCTCGTATACCTAGATATCCATTTGCAGTGCAGGAAGGTCATGTGGAAGCAGTCTTGACTTACACAAGTGATGCTGGCACAGTTTACCCTGCAATATTTGCACAAATAATTGACACAACTGCAATTCTGAGTATGTTGACTTTCAATATTTTAAAAGGTCATTTTATATTTTCGTTGTCTTAAGTGTCACTCACCGGATTCATTCGATACAAACAAGTGGACTATTATCTCAAACAGATCAAACTATCACCTCCTCTAACACATCTCCAGATCACTCGATTGGCCAATGTCAACTTGGTTGCAAGTTTGTTTGTGTATTGCTGCTCGGTGGGCCAAATCGTAGCAGCCAATTTTGCCGCAGATGTTTGGCCAATTGTGCACTATACTTTTGTTGGAATTGCCTCTGTAACTTTCTCCTCATACGCATGCTTTATGGTTTGTTCTTGTTTAATGATTGAAACTTATTGACTAACTTTTATTGTTGTCTCCAGTTATATCTCACAGAACATTTTGCCAAATTCCAACTCGAATCACCCACAACTTCATTGAAGATATCAACGTTTATGACCGTTCTGACTGGTGTCCTGTGTACTATATTTAGTTTAGTGTCACTTTGCCTCAGTGAAGGACAATTCTTTGAATCACAATTTCGATTGCACTGGAAGGCGAGTCAACCTGCTTACTGGTGGCATGTTGGTGCAGTCATCTGTGATTGGTCTCAAATGGCTTCATTCACAATGTTCACCTGCTGTTTGACACACAGAATTAAACGATTCAAAGAGTGGCACAACGTTTTTGGGTGCACTCAATGATTTACGACTTTTGATGTCAATTAACTTAATTAAACCCTAGATTACAAACAAACCAATTTGTTTGTTGTTTTTAATCTGATTCAGTAATTTTTATTTTTATTTTAAAGGCTGCAACCAAATCGACAGGAAATCTCAGCTTTATGTGATTCAACCAAATGTCTCGCCGATACTCCCTGTCGATGTGCGAGCTAAACCGTAGACAGTCGGATAGATCACATAAAGCTAAGGTTTCCTCTTGAATATGAATGTTCTCTGTCATGTTTTCAGTGATGTTTATGGCTATAATGACGACGTAACCTTCGAAACTCGAAATATGCCATACGCGACAATGATACGATTGCGACCACATCCGCAGCAATGCACATGTAGAACACATTGCTCCACTGATTGTCTGGGCCGGTGAGAAATGAGGCAATCATTGGACCCACTGCAGCGCCAATCGAACCTGTTCCGTCAATTATTCCAGACACTGTGGCCATTGCTGATTTAGATGGAACTTTACAGCCGAGATTTGCAGACACTGCTGTGGTGATCAAGGCGTAGGGTCCATTGACACAGGCACCCGCGATGAATTGGAGTACTTGATTGGCTGCCATTGAGGAGTTGGACCAAATGTTGAATGAATACAACTGGGAAATTATAAACAAATGTAAAATAAGTTCAAATTAAAAACATAACTCACCGAAGGAATAGACAAAACCAAAAAGACAATACAAGTAATTCCACTGGCATCGATTCGATCGGACAGCAGTCCAGCCAACAGTGATCCAAGACAACCACCAAGATCAAACACAATCGATCGGAAAGCACCAGTGGAGGCAGACACATGACCAGTTTCGTCCAAATAGAGTGGCAACCAAAATTGAAATGTATAACTCACTAACTTGGAGAAGAACAGACAAATGGCGAATTCAACGACGCCCTATTTGTAGGAACACAAAATATCAATTTAGCACTTCAAAATTTTGAATCCAAATTACTCAAAACTCACCGGAATGAACAAAGCCTGCCAAACTGTAATCGCTTCTTCGCCCTGTTCGGCTGATTCGTGTTGAATTTCTAAAGTAGCATTGACTTTTCCGTTTTGATAACCATTTCCCTTCTGTTCGACCATTTCATTGTTATCTTCCTCATCGGAATCATGAGAAAAGTCAACATGAAGACCAACTTGACTTGGTTCTAAGAAATTACAAATTAAGATATGAAAATTCTTAAAATTCTCTTACTTGGAATCAGTAAAATAAAGACCAATAATCCAACTACAATACAAATTATACCCGGGACTATAAATGATAGACCCCAGTTGGTTTCCACAAAAGAACCTATATTTGAATTGTATATTTAGATTGATTCTCTTAACAATCTGCGACTCACCCGCAATGACCGTTCCAATAATATTTCCCACACTCGTGTGCCAATTCCAAATACCGAGAATCAGTCCCTTCTTGGTTGTACCAAACCATGAGCCCACCACTGACACCACCGAAGGCCAACCCGACGCCTGTGCAAATCCACCAAACAGCTGCAGCACAATAAAGTACCACAACGAATGAATATGAAAGGCATGTGCAAGTCCAAACAGTATAGGAAGTACTCCAATGACGCACATCATTACAGGCAAGAATATTCTCAGATTACTTCTCTCAGCAATGAATCCCATACAGAAGAGACCAAATGCGTACATTGCGAGATAAATGGTGTCCAACATGCCGAGCAGTTTTTTACCATTTACCTCGTGAAATGGAGCCCAACCGCAGTCCTCTTCCTGTTGGTCGGGTGCCGGTGTAGTGGTGGTCCATGACGCGTTCACATGATGAGCTGAACAATTTTTGTGTAATTCTGCATTGACAATTGCCAATGGCTTGCGTGATGCGTGATAGGTTGCATAGACAATGAAGGTTAGTGCTAGGATTATGATGCGATGGTACAGGATTTGACTGTGCTGGGAGCGATTGTTGGATGCAATCGCTGGACCAAGCAATTTGGTGCTCACTGTTTTATATTGCATTTTCGAATGTAGAATCGATGAGAGGATTTGAGATTAATTAAAAAGCTGTTGTGATGTTACAGATGACATCGATGACTAGAATTACAGGATTTGATGTCAATTGACCGCAAAGTCAGTTGTATTTATTTGTGTTACGCTGAGGACACTTCATCAAAGTGTTATCTCACCAATTCTCAGTGCGACATTTGATCTAATTAACACTTTGCACATCTTACCAGATATAATCTTTACAGAGACGATCATGCAGCCAAGGTATGTCAAGTTGTTATCTTGTTGTCTTTATGAGTATCGGCTTAGTCTTTGTCCAAACAAAGCAGCACTGATAACACTAGACGAGATGAGCTTTCACTAGATGAGCAAAGTGATAGAGTGATACAACATTATTGAGGTTGTAAGATTATAATACTTTGTGCGACAATCGAGTTGAGACGTGTTTTATGGTGAATTGTTTCGGTTTGTGCGTTGGCCACTCAACCATGGCTATCTAAGTATGCGCTGGTTGTGAAATTTTCCGCTTTTGGTGAGAATTTCTGTAGTAATTACCTGAACATTATTTCCGGTTATCAAACTACCACATCGCATTCCAATCTAAATTCTTCATCTTGTAATATCAAAATATATAGAATTGTATAAATTAGCATTCTCTGGAATCTTTTTTTAAACAATCAAATTGATTGAAAAATTTAATTTTTACTAGTTTGAGTTCATGTCCACAAATTTAGAATATTTGATTTATTATTTTTATTATACTAAATCTAGCCATCAATGGTTTATCAGTGTAGTTGCACTTCAATTAAGGGACTTCAATTGATTTATGATTTATGATTGTCCAATGCAATGCATTCAATCTCTTTGTACGTATGTATCCATTGCCGGAAGTTATAATCTTACCAGATTTAAGGATTTAATAGTACATTGGAGAGTTTATATAGCAACCGGGTTTAGGATGTACCTTTGGAGTGCAGTCATTATGTTATCTAGATTATCTAATTAGCAAACGGACATAACAAGAAAGACATTCATTAGATCTCGCATTATTGATGCACGTAGATGTACTCTTATGCATCACAGTGCACATCACTTTGTAAAGATAATCTTTGTCATAGCGTAAGATCTAGATATTTGCGCTTATGCCATGTTTGAAATATGGTGTCAAATACAAACACAAAATTATTAATACACGGACAATATTATTGTCACAATAATAATGATCATCATGAGCACACATGAACAATTTCCGTATTTTTATTTTGGTGAGATCAGCGAAATCAAATCAGACGAAATGTTGCATGAGAGTGTTATCCGAGTAAAGTTCATGATGTGCAGAATGTACTCAATGCACATAATTCAAGGCCAGTCTACTGAGATTAAACACAAACTTCGAAAGGGATATCTTTTCATCAATGTTCATTTGTACAATTCAATGTACGGTATACGCATACCCAAAGTATACTCGCATTAAAAATTACACAAAACAAAATCACGTGAAAAATGATTTTTGCCAAGGATATGGTCCAATATGGCAAAGTTGCAACATGATTAGTATTTTCGAAGATAAAATTGTTGTTGTTGATCAATGATCACTGTACATTGTACAATGTACAACAGATGAATGATCATGAGTATATTTACTGTACACTGTACAGTGTACAGTCGCATGATATAACGATGCATTTGAATGCAATGTAAAGTTGGATGTAGCAATACAGGCAAAGTCAAGGCCATACTGCCACACTGACAATTGTGAATGGTTTCTTAACGTTGTTTGTGTGCAGTATTTCCTGGAAAGCATTCACAAATTGTCAATTGCTACGAACGTTTAATGTCATCATAAAATATCGCACATTCATAAATCACAGGTCGTGTCAATGTTGGTTATTATACAATTTATAAATTCAAATATTTAATTACAAAATATTTAATCACGCAAAAATATTGTCCCATTCTTTGAACAGCTTCATTCGTCTGGCCAAACACCAGTAGAACATAGAATAGAAAGCCATCTGAATCCAGTCCAACACAGCCGAAATTACATGACTCCAATAGCCGGGCTGAGAGCGATTCCAATGTAAACGATATTGTGCATCAAACAGTTGACCTTCACTCGAGACTAGAGAAGCAACAGCAAACACAATGCACAGACCGCCAACAGAAAGGCACATTATGGTGACTAGTTTCAATGAAGTTGGTCGCGATTCGAGACCAAATTTTGATATATTCTTTGTTAGGTAAAACTGTTTGGACGAAAAATTTTTAAGGTAAAAAAGTGAACAAATTTTAAAATACCGTTAGATATGTGTAGAAGCTAAGAGAGCTTGTAGCACTTCCAATCGCAACATAATGTACAAATGACCAAATATCAGCAGAAAAATTTCCTGCCACAAATTGAGCAAACGAAGAAAAACAAATAACTAGAATGGAAAGAAAGTTCACATCGAACAATCGAGTGATTTGACTGGCATTCGCTGGGCCTGGAGATATTTTCTTTTCAAGGTAATATCTGATTTGCTTGTAGCGTATAAAGCCAGAGATTGCAACTTGAATAAACAAATACAAACAAATTAAAATATGAAATTAATAAATAAATTAAAAAGAAGAAAAAACTCACCGAAAATCGAAGTCAAATCAAGAAATTGTCCAAACAGCGAAGGAGACACAGTACCAAAGTCACTGTTGTACGGAAAGATGGGCTCCACCGTGCCATGAATTACCGCAAATGGATATCTGAAAAAATATAAAATTAAAATCATACATTTTTGTTGATCTAATTGAATCTTACAACAAATTGACACAAGGCAACCAAAGGGACAGAAATGCGGGGAAAAGCCAAATATAATTTCGCAACACTCGAAACACTTTACACTCGAATGAGTTTGAATAGATCGATTCGATGGTGTTTGTTTGTCCATCTTTTTCCGTTTGGATTACTTTCACTGGGTCATAAGATAAAGTCATTTTTGTAACGATAATTCAATAAACGTTTGGTTTCTCTCAATGATTTGTACAGGAAAGTGAGCAACTTTATCCACCAAGTCTACAGAAGATTATTTCGTATATGAATACAGCAGCGTTGTTCACTTTTCATGAAATAAGCGTCATTTGATGTGCACATGATCTGGACAAGCTGCTGTACAGAAAATGTCCCCCTCTCGGTGTAATCTTTGTAGGCTAACCTTGAATTTGTATTTCATAATAAACACATTTTTGCATACATTACGCACATGTGTCTGATAGCACTTTCGACTCATGCAAGACTTTGATCTTATTTTTCGCGTGATTTGATGATTTTTTTGTTTATTTCAGCAAAAAAAAAGAAAAAAAGCCAAAACAAAATTTCTGTAATAAACAACTTTTGTTCATTGTCGGAACGTGAGAGCTTAGGCTAAAATTATTTTCATCATTATTTTTAAAAATAAAAGCTACAATGTAATCAACAGGAAATGTCAGCTTTATGTGATCCAACTTAATTTCGATTAAAATGAGATTAACTATTTCTTTAGTTGTCGAGATGTTTCAGGGACATCGATGACTGAGAAGTACCAGTACTACTAGTTTGATGTCGATTGATGTTAAAAGTAGTTTATTTATTTGTGTTACACTGCGGACGCTTCACCGCAGTGTTATCTCGCTAATTGTCACTGCAAATTTTGGTCGCATTTCCACTTTGTACATTTTACCAGATATAATCTTTAAAGAGACGATTATGTAGCCAAGGTATGCGAAGTTGTTATCTTGTCTTTATGAGCATCGGCTTAATCTTTGTCCAAACAAAGCAGAACTGATAACACAAGACGAGATGTGCTTTACTGCAGTTGACATTTAGATGAGCAAAGTGATTGAGTGATAAAACATTATTGAGGTTGTAAGTGGATACTTTGTGCGACAATCGAGTCGCAACGTGATTTATGTTGAATTGTTTCGGTTTGTGCGTTGGCCGCTCAACAATACATATTTAAGTATGCTTTAGTTGTGAAATTTTCCACTTTGGTGACAAAATTTTTACAGTAATTTCCTGAACACAATTTCCGGTTATTTTTATTATTTTTATTTTCCAAACTTCCTAATCTATCATACTGATATATTCTCCACCTCTCATATTAAGAAATGTTTTGAATAATATTCTCTGAAATCCTTTTATACAATTTAGCAATCAAATTCATTGGGTTGTTCAATGTAGTGATTTCAATTGGCTTATGATTATCGAATGCAATATCATTATTAATGTTGCATTCAATCTTGTTTTGTATCACTGCCGGAAATGATAATCGTCAGATATTATGGATTAATTAGTACATGACTAATGAAAGTTAATACGAGAGTAAAGAGATGTTCCTTTGAAGCAAAGTTATGTTATGATAACATTGTTATCTAGATTATCCATAAGCTCAGAGGCATAACAAGCGGGACATTCTTTAGATCTCGTATACTGATGCACGTTCTTTTTGGTTAAAATTTAACTTAAATAGACCAAACAATAAGAATGTCTTACAGCGCACATCACTTTGTAAAATAGACATACAATGGAAATAACATGAACACAAGCTGGATTAATTCATTTAAGTTTAATAATACTAATAATAATAATTACGATCGTGCACCAAACATCTCGGGCAGATCATCTTGATAGCACACTTAAACGGTGCAATGACCTAATTCTAATTTGGTCGTATTTTTCGAAGTACGAATGGCAGACCAATAAAGATCGCAATAACAATGGCGACCGTCTTGAAGCTCTCGAATCCAGAGTCGCTGTCAGGCTTGACGATGCTACCCTCAACGTACATTCGAACCGATGGGTTGGCGAATTTGTTGCGAAGTGAACGAGCCATCAGTTGGAGACACCGTTTGGCCACTTTGGTGTCGTACTGACCAGTGATGTTGGGTCGACAGATGGCACAGTTAGGCTCTAGAGCGTGTAGGTAGCGAATATTCGTCATGATGACCATCTCTACCGATGGAAAGACAGACGAAGAGAATGACTCAAAGTCATTGTGATCACGCTTACGGATCAATAATTCGAGAATCTTGACTTGTGGTAAGGAGATTGCTCGAGGTTCTTGTTCGCCATCGCCATCAACTCGATCCACCAATGCAAATGGATTCTCAGGGTGCCGCTGGAACTCGAAGTCAACGAACATCTTGAGATGGTTCAATTGTCGGAGAGAGGATAAATTGGTCACTAACTCGGTAAAGGTGACGTTCGTTGACCAGTCGAGTTGCAGCGTAGTGAGCGAGGTAAAACGCGAACACATTCGGCCAAGCAGTTCCACAGTTGCAAACCAGTCGTACCAATAGAGTTCGTTTACTTTGGTGTTGACGAATTCGAATTGTGGATTGAGTGCTGCTTGGAGATTTTTCACCGTGCCAATGGCAATTTGATCTAATTGGGCACTGTCGTATCGGTGCACAATGTCCCAGATCGAGTTGTGCAAATCGTAGTATTGCATATAAAGTTTGACCACTTTAAGTTTCGCAATAAAGGCAAATGATTCGACCGGAAAGGTGAACTCATGTCGTCCAGCTTCATCGATGACGGCGTCTCCACTGATGTTGAGAGTTACATGTCGCAGGGAAGATCGCTGGCTGTTGATGCTGTGCAGTAGAGCGCCAACGGGATGCTGGTCGGGACGTGCCACGTATCGCTCGTCGATGGCCTTGGTTCGGAGCCACAGCTTTAGGGTCACCAGTGACCAGGATGATGATCCAATAAGGCCAACCAGCGAGAGGAGTTCGTCTTCGTAGCATTCTGAATGAATCACCACGAGAGTGTCAACTCTTGGGAAGAGATCCGCAAGGTAGGTGCCCAGTTGACCAGAGAGGCGAGCATCACGGAATCGAGCCATTTCGGTTAAATGTGGTCCATCTGGGCGGTAGAGCATATCGAAGAATCCTTCCGACTCTTTATGACCATCCACAAGAAACTCATCGAACGAGTTGTTTGGGCTTTTGGGCAGTAAGTACTGCAACGAAATGGCAACCTCCTTTTCCACTACAGGAAGGTCATAATTTGGCTTGCCACCATCGATGGGTATCTCCAAGCGATCGTTGAACGGAATGGTGCATTCCAATCGATCCAATTCTCTACCACCGAGAATGAGCACCAGAGTGCGACGTTGAACGCAGGCACTTCGCAGCAGCACAGCCCACCGTGGAGATACTTGATCGAAGCGAAGTAGTTGGGCCAGTGGAACTCGCTTAAAGATGGCCAGGAGACAGTCGTCGTTCAAGGCCTTGGCGTGGACACACATCGATGGGAGCACGGTTTCGAGATGTCACAAGCAAAAGTAGACTCGGGCGAACGTCACCAAATAGAAAAGCTAAGTAATGAGTACAACTGTCAAAGTGACTCTTGATAAATAGTCAACTGCAAATAGAACACACAAATGATGAATTTGCATTTGAAAATTCGATATTTTCCAAGGGTACCAATGCCAAATACAATTAACAAACATTTTGGGACTGTGAACTCGAATTATATTATATTCAGTGCAATTCAATAGGTTTGTAATGATAAATTAAACAAATGAAAATTAAATAAAATCATGATCCCAATTTATTTTATGTTTTATTAAAAGAATTATTTAAAATACGAAACTTTCTTTTCTTATTACCAAAACAAAGTTCACCTACGAAAAAGTAAGTCAAAGCAAGTCCAATTCCACAAGCCCACAAATAGAATATTCCTTTAACATCTGAGAGAGTTAAAATTTTAATTCGATTTTTTGAATTTCTGAATCGATCATTTTCTTGTGGGCTCCTGAATGCGTACTCTGGTTTGTTTTTCCAGTACTGGAACAGACCGGTTTCTTGCATTCGTTCGATTCTGTTTGATTTGAATTGATTAAATCAGTATTGGTTCATGTAATTTTAAATTCAAAGTACCAACTCACATTACATTGAAAGGCTCAAGTAAAGGTGATCCCTTAGGCAGTGCCATCCCCGTGTAAAAGAGTGCAACATTCTCCGAACTGACACGCAATGCTTTATGTGAATAAATCAAATATTTTTTGTTCATAAAACTTCTACTTGAAACGACAATGTTCTTGGGATTCTTTTCTGCCAGAGTAAATTGATCAATTGCGTTCGTTACCATAGTTTGATTTGTTCTATTGATGAAAATCACAATTGAAAATTGAAATTAGATATACGAACCAACCTATTGATATGTTGTCCAATTGTATGATAGAATCGACTTTGTTCATCAGCATGAATGAACAAACTCAAGTAGCTCGTGTCCTTCCATGTCAAAATGTAATGAGTGTCATGGCTGGCTGCCTCGAACAGCTCATCGAGAGTGTCCACAGTTTTGCCATATTCTGGAACAGTCAAAATTGAGTAGAATGAAGAATTGTAACAATTTGTTAGAATTAACGAAGATAACATCCAGACAGCGAAAATTAATCGAGCTGACAATCGTGTTTCGGTCTTCATGTTTAAAATAGCTGTAAATCATGTTCAAACTTAAATCAAATTGCAATTTAGAAACGAACTCACATTGATTAACACAGACAGCATAGAGTTGTAACACAATTGAATCATACGACGGCACAGTAAAGTAGATGACAATTGAAATCACCAGAAAAGCGCCCAAAATGGGCAACCAAAGTTGTTTGCTGAAAGGTTTGCCCACAATCCAGTCTCGTGGTGCATAGCCAGGACTCTGCATGAAGAATGTCAGCTCGTCCGAGTTGATGTATTTGGTGTAGTCCAGTATTTGAAGGCGTTCTCCATTTCGAGTAACACCACAAATTGCTAAATCAGATGTCTGAAATGTTAACATTTTAGTAAACTTTTATATTTAATCAATCAAACAATGAACATAAAATACCCCATAATAAACCTGTCCAACCACACCATTCCACGTTCCATTAGCCACAATACCCCAAAGATTATTTCCATCAATTAAAATAGATTTAAAATTATATTTCTTTTCGAGAATTTTGAGCATTTCAATTTCCATTGAAGGTCGTGCTATAAGTTGGCCAGAATTTCTTTGAAAATCACAAAATGGTAACCACTAAAAAATTATTAATAAAAAATATATAAATTTTTAAACATAAACAAGGTCTTACATGATTGACCGAAACTTTCAATGAGGTAGAGTTGAGATTACATTCGGAGAATGGAGTTTTGAGCGCTGTAAAATCATTTTGAGTTTTTGGTTGAAATATTCCAGAATACTGAAGGCAGCCGTTCAAGATTGGATGAATGTGGATCGATTGGTTATTGAGCCTTGAAATTAAAATTGATTGAAATGATTTTGGCATTTCTGTTGATAAAGTCAATCGATACAGATGCTCAGCGTCAACATTGAACAACAAGATAAACGGTTTACATATTGAACAATTCGCATACAGTTGGGACAAATTGGCTAATATTAATTTGAAATGATCACAATTTAAATTATCACAAGTGGTCAAATCAAATATTAGTAACAATTCACGTGATAAATAGGAAGAATTTGAAGGCAAATTGTTGGCTATTTGAGTAATATTTTGCATGTTTAAATAAAAATGAGAACATTTTTGAGAACGTAGAAAAGTGAGCATAGACGATTGTGGAAATGTTTTCCAATTTTTATCATAAATAAAATTATTCACTAAATATAATAAATTCGTTTGATTGTTCAGTATTTTTGCAGTAAGTCTGTAACAAATATTCTTCCATGCTCATGTCGCCGTAGTAATTGGGATGACGAGATTGAACAGAATTGAATAAAATCAATTGAATTACGAACATTCGAATGGACATTCTTTAGTTTCATGCTCACATTCGTGCATTCACATTCTTGAAAAATAATTTCACAAATGAATATTATTTCATTGTAATTTAGCAAAATTCTTTTATTTTATCTGATTTAGTAATTATTAATATTGATTATTATTGTTATTAATTATTGCTTTGTTGTATTTACTTTTATATTTTTCTTATATCAATTATGATTAATTATTTATTGTGATAATTATTTAATTACTATTTGCAAGTAATCACCAAGGAGATTTTTATTGCTGTTTATTAGTTGTTAGTTGATTTGTACTTTTGCATGCAAAGTACATTTCTGGGTTGAACGGCCGGAAATTGTTAAATTAAACAGAATTGACAAACAGAACATGTGTAAACAAGACAACATATGCAATGACACTCAGATCAATCGCAGAATTCAGAAGAGTTTGAAGAAGAAGTTGCGGTCGAATAAAAGTCGAATCGAGTTCAAATTGAGTATTCTGGGTTTCAGGCTTGACCATGGTCTGCAGACAATGAGAATCGATTGCAAATGACGTAATTGTGTGTTGGCGTCCTGCTGTCAAGCACTGCATGTGTAGTACACATTGTGTATATCATTGTATTCACACTTGAGAAAATTGCATACAAAACTGGTCAGTACTAGAATGGAACATAGAGGGGGTTCTACTATTTTGTGTCACGCATGAGTATTCTTATACTTCAGAATGAAGGCGAGCATATATTTTTAAATGTATCTTCAAATACTAGTTTCCCAATAGTGATTCAATGAATTTTAGGTCAAAATATATAACAAACTTTTAACTTTGAACACATATTTTCAAATACATTTCATGTATTATCACGTAAAATTTTATTACATTGCATTGTTTGTCATATCTATTTACATTGCGCACTTTACATTATAAATTGATTAAACTGATTATTTTGTGAATTTAATTTGTTGATTGTATTTATTCTCATTTATTTGTTGGTCTCCTGCTTATTCATTTTGAAATCAAACACACACAAATGTCTTCCAGCACCAACTCGAGTTTATTACGAAGAATTCGATGTTTATTTATTTATGCACGATTCTTGAATCGAATCGCGCGGGCCGTTTATTCGCAGTGGCGTATTTAGGGGTACGCAACGTATGCATTTGCGTACATGAGATTTCTTGGACAAAGCAATAATAGTCATAAATTTGATAGATTGATAGATTGTATCTATTGATAGTACCGCAAATCCCATGTTTTGCGTACTTGAAAAAATTTTCTGGATACGCCACTGTTTATTCGATGTTTGTTCGATGTTTGTTCGGATGGACTTTGAATTTGAATGTAATAACACTAAGTATAAATTCAAATTTAATAAATAATACACGAATTACACTTGACATAAAGCAAAATTGAGCATTTTTATTATAAATGTTAAATAAGAACAAGGATAAATTTGAGTAAAATTGGAATAAAATGATAAGTTCTCAGTCGAATCGACGTTCCAACAGTTGGTTATATTCACCTGGACATAATCTTCAGGATTGCGATTGTCCACCATGTTGAGACAATTGGGCCAAGTGCAGTAGAGTGCTTGATGCCCAAAAGCATTCGTGTGCAGTCAAAAGCGCCTTGTCTGAAAATGTTTTGCCGCATCCTGGTAATTTGCATTGATACTTGTTCGATCCATCAGAAGTAGTGACAGTTTTGGGTGGTTTGTTGTTGATAGATTGAGATGGACTCGAGGATTGGCGTTTACGGTCAGTTGAAGTAGAAGGTACATCTCGAGTATTGTCACTCGACTCCATCATGGCACCTTGTTCCTGCTTGCACTGATCCAGTTGGACTGTCTCCACTGGTTCATTTTAACTTGAAACATTTCCGAACTTTGAGAACATTTGAGACTGATGGTGATGTTTAGGTTTGCATTTGTTTGGTTGTTTGGTTGAGCTTGATCCTGCATTTGAACATTTTCAAGTTGAGTTCGTTTGGTTGGTCTCGAGTTGGAATCGTTACTATCATCAAGGTCTACAGCCAAATGAGAAATGTCCACATATTCGTCCATACACTCAGAACAGTCACAATCCTCCTCATCTTCATCAAATATCAAGTTGTCAATGTTGTCATTTGATTGTTCATTAGAATTGTTTTGATTTGAATTTGCATTGTCTGGAGCACAAGAATTGGTTGAAGTAGAAGCAATTTGATTAGAACTCAAATGAAATTTTTGTTCGTGATGTTGTGGATCGCCCAAATGGTCCAGTCCGTAGCCAGTCCCATTTGGCCCATTGCCACTCTCCACCATGGAAGTGCTGACAACGTGAGACGAGACATGACGGGGAGGAGGTGATGAACAGATTGGAACAAATGAACGAGAGGGAGAGGTAGACTTTCAGAAAAGTTACATTCGGTGATCAACAAATGCGCATTTGAGTGCTAGAATCAGCTAGAGGGACTCAACAAATTTTGTTGAACAAAAGATGACAGTAACCGTGGGACAATTGATTTGTTTTTACATAGCAGTGACATATAAACAATCAGTTGGGCTCTACAACCCACAATTATAATAATCAAGAAGCTACTGAGATTAGATTTATAAGCATTGTTTGTCTGTCATTTCGTGGAATTACGGTTACAATCACAACTGCTCATTGATTAAATCAATCAATTGACTTTATCGCATCAATTGATGACTTGAGTGGAGACATTTACTGATGCGATTAGCTCAAGATGATTTCTTATTATATATTTAGTGACTAAATAATTTAGTCACAAACAACAACTTTTTTTTTGATTAACTGGCATGAAAATAAATTGGTTATGTCAAGTAAAATTATCATTTTAGTAACGTTGGCATGGGCGTTGCAATGCGGTAAAACATTTTTACTTTTTGTTCTTCTTAAATTTGATTTATATTTTCAATCGTCTTTAGTTCAAAGCGCTCCTCTAGACAATTTATTGTCAATAAAACCCAAAACAGCAGCATCGAAACAAGCAGAAACTGTTCGTGGTCTAATCGAACGACTTTTGCCTAAACATGCAGTGCACTTTGAAGTTGTCATCGATGAGCACTACACAAATGGACATTTGGACAAGTTTAAGGTAATGCAAATGTTGATGGATTTGATTTAAAATTATCATTCAAATATAGATTGAGGGAACCGAGAAGCACAATATTCGCATTACCGGTAACACGGGGGTTGCTGCTGCCAATGGTCTATATTATTACTCTTTTCGCAAATGTAATGAGCCACTAACGCCATCTATTATGTGTCACTTTCCCCTTTTAGCCCGGCTCATTACTTTTGCAGGAGACTATTACTATCTGAAGAATGTGGCCAACTGTTCCACTTCGTGGTCAGGCGATCAGTTGTATCGATTGCCGGTGGATTCACTTCCGATGCCGATTCCGAAGACCATTGAGATGACCATTCATGATAAGTACGGGAAAAACGATATTCCATTTGATTAAAAAACTTAAGCTACTAGATTTCGTTACTATCAAAACGTGTGCACCGTGAGCTATTCGATGGTTTGGTGGAGCTGGTCCAGATGGCAGCGAGAGATCGATTGGATGGCTCTCAGAGGCATAAATCTTCCCCTCGCATTCGGTGGTCAAGAGACAGTCTTTAGGCGTGTCTTTGAGCAGCACTTCAACTTGTCCCAGGAACAGGTGGACGACTACTTCAGTGGGCCAGCATTTCTAGCCTGGAACCGAATGGGCAACATGCAGACATGGTCTGGTCCACTCAGCCAAAACTGGCATCAACAGCAGGAAGTGTTGCAAAAGCAAATTCTCGAACGAATGCGCAACTTTGGAATGTTTCCAGTGGTGCCCGGTTTTGGTGGTCATGTTCCAAGGGCACTGCAAACTGTTTTTCCAAAGGCAAAAATTGATAGATTGACTGATTGGGGCAATTTTGGTCAAAATTATAGCCAGTAAGTTTTTTTTATTGTAATTGAGATAATCAATTGACAAATTATTTCAGAACCTTCTTCTTGCAACCTGAAGATCCGACATTTGGCCAAATCAACAAACTGTTCATTCAAGAGTACATCAAACTGTACGGTAGCGATCACTTTTACAACATAGACCTGTTCAACGAGGAAGTGCCAAGTCATAACGATGTGGCATATTTGACCAAATGTGGCAAGTCTGTGTACGACAGCATCGTTGAAGCAGATCCAAACGGCATTTGGTTGATGCAAGGATGGCTTTTCGTGAATGATCCCAACTTTTGGAAGCCGCCTCAAGTGAAAGCAATGGTCAGCTCGGTGCCAGTGGGCAAATTGCTCATTCTAGACCTATACTCGGATGTAAGACCAATTTATCCGTCATTTGAGGGTTACTACGGACAACCGTTCATTTGGTGTATGTTGCACAACTTTGGAGGCACTCCAGGCATGTATGGTGCGCTCAATCGAATCAATGGCGAACTGTATGCAGCTCGTAAAAAGTACACAAATTTGATAGGAATTGGTCTTACTCCGGAAGGAATTGAGCAGAATCCAGTGGCATACGAGTACATGATGGACACTGTGTGGTATGATAGTGTGCCTGACATGGCAAAATGGTTCACGGATTACAGTGTGAGACGATACGGACTTTACAATGAACAATTGGACAAGGCGTGGCAGCTGCTTCGACAGAGTGTCTACATCGATCCAAACGGTATTTGGAACAATGCTCAGTACGCCATCAACCGTCGACCCGCACTTACATATCACTCTCAACTGTGGTATCAACCCAAGAACCTAACAGATGCCTTCCACTTAATGGCACACTATCTAATTGAGCATCCAGAGATTGTAAACCAATCTGAAACCTTCGTGTACGACATGGTTGACGTGTCGAGACAGGCATTGCAACTCGCCTTTGATCACTACCGAGAACATCAAATGTATCCTCAATTTACCAAACAACAGATCGATCCATTGAAGCAGACTGTTGCTCAAATGGAAAATGTTCTTGAACTGTTTGAGTCGATTCTTCAATGCAGTGAACACTTTCTACTGCATAATTGGGTTGATGCTGCTCGAAGACTAGGAAATGACTCAAAGGTTTGCTAATCAATTTAAAACCAATAAGAGATTTAACATTTTACATCAATCAGGAGAAGGACTACAACGAATGGCAAGCACGTAATCAGGTGACTCTCTGGGGACCAAAAGGAAATGTAAGGTTATATCTTAGCGAAAATTTTACTTGATAATCATAAAATCCAAAAAAGATAATCGACTACGCCTCAAAACACTGGTCTGGCATGGTATCAGGCTACTACAAGCCTCGATGGCAGCTATTCCTCACAGAACTGATCCACTCCTTGGAGTCGCACACTAAATTCGATCAAGCAACATTCAACACCAAAGTATTTGACCAGGTTGAGCAGCCATTCACCATGCAGAAGTCTCAAAAACTAATTGAACAACCCCAAAGTATGTCATACTTGCTTTAATTATTTTACCACAAAATCACAAATTTAAATTACAGAGCAAAACTTGATTCCTTTGGTCAACAAAATTGCGGATGAAATCAAGAAAACAATTGAGCACTCAGAAACGAAACCATAAATCAAATAAAATTTTCAAATCAACTGTTTGAAAAAAAATTAAATGAATTTGATTAAAAGGTTTAAAAGTACTTATTTATTGGTAAATCAACTTGTCTCAGAAAATGTTGGTCCAGGTTGACCCATCATGAGTCATGATTCATGACATATAAGTTCGTGTGGTGTTTTCGTATTTAGTTTTCATTATTTTCTCTATGGACAATTTTAGAGTCATGACTCATGAGTGAGACATTCTATTGGACATTTGCTATTTTCTTTTTTCTTCAATGTTTAATTTCTCAATTTCGCTCGACATAGTATGTCGGACATACTTTTGAAGGTCGATTATTTCCGTTGAGGTTTCAATTCGTGAAGTGATTATGATGTTGGTATTATACATTCATGTGATGCATCAAGGTAATCTCTCATCGTTGATGAGTCATCAATGTCAAAAGGTGTCGCTGCACAAAAGAAGTTTGAATTCGCAAATGACATATTCAATTTGCACACACATTTCGATTTGTACAATCATGATCGTTTCTACTGCCCAACAAGTGAGATAAGCGCACCGAATTTCTACTTGTTAACGATCTCTAATCTTATCGCATGAGCGGTTCTACTTTCTATTTCTGTTTCTACTTTTACAAAGTGCGTATACGGTGTTCTGTGTCATCGCTTCATTTGGTGACAGGCTTTTGACTTAAGAAGTAGAAATTCACAAAATTGCTTTCAATCTGTCTCTATAATCAAGCTAGTGAAGCATTTTGTCTCTTCGTGGGTACTTTCCTTGGAGTGTCCAAGTGTAATCGTTACCCAAGTTATTCGTCTCATCATGAATCCTGAAATGGAGCTTTCCGTGAATCCACGCGTTATTCGACTGGAGACCTATCACGTACTGGTGCAGCGCCACTTTGATCTGCTTTCAACTGTCTTCGACCAGCTAACTCTACGGCCCCAGCGTGAACTACTATCCAAGTCCGAGCCCTATCTACAGAGAAGAATAGCCCAAATGGAACGCATCCGAACGGCACTGTACACTCGACTCGCTTGTGATGCGCCCGGTGAGCAGTGCACCCTCACTCAGCTACTCAACTATGCCACCATTGCGTCCTATCAGTACAATGTCATACTCCAAGCGAAACGACGCAACTGTTCGCACTACTTTGACTGGGCCACTCAGTATCGTCTTCTGGTGGATCGTTTGCCCTGCAAGTTGGTGGCCATTCCGCCCATTGGACACTACTACGACTTTATGTGTTACTGGCTGCAGCCATCTGAGTATCTCACAATGTATCGATTCTTCTACTATTACATCATCAACTATGAGGCCACCTTTCAACTGCCCAATTCTCCTCAGTAGCCTACCAATGTACAGTGGCAGATTGTACCAAGATTGTATCTTACGAAGCAACAACTTTACACAAGAACTTTTCCACCACAATGTTAGACTAATCATAAGCTAAGACGGTACAATCGGCAATTAATATTCATTATATTTCATTATATTTAGAATAACTTTATGTTAATTTATTAAATGTACAGACAGTAATAAATCATGTAATAAAAGTCGTGCACTGCACACAACACTCAATTGTCTAATTTATTGTCTCTAAGTATCATTGACAATGTTCCACATGTGAACACTGTCCCAACTTTTCAATTGTTACAGTTCAACTAGTAAATAAATATTTTTTAGTAACATAACATTTTTCTATTTTCAAGAAGACAATATAATCGACTACGCCTAAAAACACTGGTCTGTCATGATACAGGCTACTACAGGCCTCGTTGTCAACTATTTCTCAACGAATTGATCCATTCCTTGGAGTTGCACACTAAATTCGATCAAACAAAATTCAACTCCAAAGTATTTGACCAGGTTGAGCTTCCATTCACTTTACACCAATATTGGTTGCAACCAACTGTTAGTTTTACTAAAAGTGCTTATGTGTGTTGTGGCATAGCAAAGGTACAGAGTGTCCAAAAAGTAACCTACCTCTTGATCATGAAAAAATTACCAAAAACCAAATGTTTCCATTTTTATTTTTTATTTTACTTTTGTAATGTTTGGACCTTGCGAGGAATATTCCACTTAGTTTCAAAATTCCTGGAACACCCACAAAATTTATTCCGGAAATAAATTTATTTATTATTTTAATATTTTTGAATTTGACTAAATAAACCTGAATGGGTGACAAAATAATTGATTAAATGCTGTTTTTAAGTTATTTTATTTTATATGAGTTAAATAAAAATAATAAAAGCAGTTTTATAAAAAAAATTTAAGTTTAAAACAATTAATAACAATTTATTAAAAAGTCATCAACGTTAAAAAATTAATTTAAACAACTTTTTTTTGTAAATTAACTCAAAACTTAATAAACTTTTAAAAAAATATAAAACAAAATCTTTGTGTTTGAGTTGCAAAATAACTAGAATTTAGTCATATTACATTATTATGGTACATTAATGTTCCAAAAAATTCCAATTGGAGCAATTCAAGATTTATTCAGATTTTAATTGCGAAATAATTAAGATTATAAAAATCAACAAAATTTTGAGAATTTTGGCATATCACTTCACAATATCACATTAATGTTCCAAAAAGGTTCCAACTGGAACAAATTTAATTTTTCTTAAAAAATAAAATTAATCCCTTTAAAAAAATAATAGCATTTATCTCGTATAAGGTGTATGACAATTGCAACGTTAGTACTACTACTCCAATGTACCTGGTGCAGTACAATGTAGATATTGCTATCGTATGCAATTGAGCGTATCCATGGAGAAGAGAGAACAATTGTTTACATATACACACATCTGTCTGTGCAAATGCACATTGTACATTGACAATTAATGTAACATTGTCACTACACAGAGATGCAGAGAGACCTTCAACAACAGTGACGAGTGAATGTTTTTGCTCGTTTGATAAACACAAAATCAGTTGTTGTTGATGCAAAAATGAAAACCAACGATTATTTTGGAAACAAAAAGTGTAAAATATGTGATGACAGCGTCTCAGGTATGTGAATGAATTATTTGATGGCTTCATAAAACCAATTTACAAACAATCTACAGGAGTCAACTATGGTGTGCTCACATGTGAATCGTGTAAAATATTTTTCCACCGAAATCAATCAAAGGTTTGGGTAATTGAGTTGTGTTTTTCAAATTGTCCATTTTGTCTCTTTCAGAATTTTCACTGTACAAAAGTGAATGAATGTGCAATTGATATTTCAACCCGTAAAAATTGTGCAAGCTGTCGACTCAAAAAGTGTCTTTCCGTTGGAATGCTCAAAACTTATAATCAAAAAAGATTAACTCAATCACAAGATAATTCAATAAAATCAATCTTGGATTCAAATGTTGAATCTTTTCCATACAACAAGAGAAAAATTCGTAAGTCATTTGAGTTGAGCAACAGTGAACAAGAACGAATAGCACAAGTTCAAAAGGCAATTTCATGCGCATTTGAAGATGAAACAAAACTCGAGGTCATTGGAGTGACAAACAACATGGTCGCAATTGGCGAACTCAACTGGCCTGACATGTACGCTAGGAAAGTGGTCAAATTTGCCAAAAGCATGTCCGCACTGGCAGAACTAAATGCAAATGATCAATTGACCATTTTGAGAAATTCGATAATGGAAATTTTGTTTGTGAGAATATCTTTTGCGATCGATCTGGAAAAGAATGGTTATCCGATTGTTCAGGTATGGATTGGTTGATGAAATGGCAATTTACTAATTCAAAATTGTTTGATAGAATGAACCAACAAAACATGTCCTCTTTGTTCGCTTCAATATGAGACCAGGCAAAAATAAATTTCTACATTTTCTACATTCGGAATTCGACAACGATTCCATAATCAGAGATTTGGTATGGCATTTTAAATTTGTTGAATTTTCAAAACATTAAAATACAACTTTTGTAATCATACAGGTCTTGGCACAGATTTTGTTTCAATCCCATTCGAATGTTTCCTGTCCCGAATTCATTCGTTATCACCACATTCTGTACAAAACATTGCTCAGCAGATATATGCTCTCAAAGTATCGAAATCGAAAGCGTGCAGAACGCAAATATAGCCAATTGATGAATATGCTCAACCATATGCCTGCATATAAGGAATATTTTCTACGTCGATGTCAAGAGGTCAATCTACAGCAGTTGCCCGAAATAATGGTTGAAGTGATACCAACGTTGCATAAATAATTCAAATAATAATTGCAAACTTGGACTTACAAAATTGTAGTCACCAGATTGCAAGTATTTTAAATTCTTATTCAAACATGACAAATTGCACCAATCAAATGGATGATGCAAATTGATTTGCAAATTCACAGGAGTTCAATTGTGCGAGCCGACTCGATTAGAGTTTGCCAACTCATCACACAAATACATATTCTAGTCAAAATACAAAAGTGTTACTGCATTTGTGAACGTCGTATATTTGTGTTCGGTTGAGTCACTTTCTACTATTTACATTTCATTTTTTCCTCTTCACTCTGTCTCACACAGACCTAAGAATTACAGTTGTTAAAATCAATCTGAAAACTGCTCTCCTGTAAGTTATTCTCTCTATTTCTTATTTTCTCATTGTTTGTAATCTTTTCCCCAACTTATATTGTTCACCTCCTTCTAGCAATGGAACCCACTGCACCAGCACCCAAACCCGTATCCGACTTTTGGTCCAAGGTGAAGATCACCTGCTCGTCGTCCTTTTCGATGATCAAATGTCGCGTCTCGGACTGCACCGATCTGTTCGACACCGAATCTGCCCACTTGGAACACTTTCGCTCTCACGAAAAACTGTTTAGCTGTTCGCTGTGTAACGCATTGTGCACCAGCAAGGATGGCGTGTTCAAGCACTTCGACGATCATCATCCACAGGTGGCCGGTCGTGTGGCCGTCAGAAGTGGGCCTCTGGTTGGACACAAGAAGAATCAAAAGAACAAAAAGAACAAGAAAAAGAAGTAATAACAGTGGAATCATCCACACGGGACTGATTATGTTATAATTTTACTATATTAATTAAATCGATTTATCTCTGCATTCGCCCATGTACATTACAATACTCAAATAGAGATTTTATTAGATTGTAAATGTTAAGGATAAGAACATCAATGACATATTAAGCCAAATTACAATGAATAGAGTGACCAGTTCTCTCACTCGAGTCTACGTTGCAACAGTTGATTGTGCACCTGAACGTAATCGTCTGCATTGCGATTGTCCACAATGTTGAGCCGTGTCTGTTCTGACTGGAGCACAGGCAACTTGAAATGCTTCGTGCGAACATGGCGAACGACATTGGTCTTTTGCACAGCCGAATAACGACAACCGGGCCAAGTGCACGAGAATGGCTTAATGTCCAAATGGATACGTTCGTGTCGAGCCAAATCTTTTTTCACATCAAATGATTTGCCACATCCTGGTGACTTGCACTGATACTTGTTCGATCCATGAGTAGTGACAGTTTTGTGTGGTTTGTTGTTGACAGATCGAGATGGACTTGAGGATTGGCGTTTACGACCAGTTAAAGTGGACGGAACATGTGGAGCATTGTCACTCGACTCGAGCATCGCACCTTGTTCCTGATAATTTTCAAGTCGAGCTCGTTTGGTTGGTCTCGATACAGAATGGTCACTTTGCTCAAGGTCTACAGCCAACTGTGAAATGTCAACATATTCGTCCATACACTCAGAACAGTCACAATCTTCACCATCATCATCGAATTCATCAAACAAGTTGTCATTGGATTGTTCATTAGAAGGTTGAGATTGAGTAGAACTCGGTGGGATTGGCTCATTTGGTGGAACAATATTCACAGATACACCTAGTTTATTCTTAACGGGGATTTGGTCGTCTTCAGTTGAATTTGCATTGTCTAGAGCACGAGAATTGCTTGAAGTAGAAGAAATTTGATTTGAATTCGAATCACCATCACCCGATCCACCTTGTTGAGATTGATTCGAGGCATTCACATCACTGAGACATGAGACATGAGAATTGGTAGAAGTAGAAGCAATTTGATTTGAACTCGAATCACCATCACCCGATCCACCTTGTTGAGATTGATTCGAGGCATT
The DNA here is from genome assembly GCA_023373905.1 of Rhizoglyphus robini. NCBI lineage: Eukaryota > Metazoa > Arthropoda > Arachnida > Sarcoptiformes > Acaridae > Rhizoglyphus > Rhizoglyphus robini. Next base: position 2,801,344 of record JAKIJQ010000010.1, read on the forward strand.
CACATCACTGAGATGGACATGAGAATTGCTTGAAGTAGAAGAAATTTGATTTGAATTCGAATCACCATCACCCGATCCACCTTGTTGAGATTGATTCGAGGCATTCACATCACTGAGACATGAGACATGAGAATTGGTTGTGGCAGAAGGGATGTGGATGGTGTCATTTGAAAGTTGTCCGTGATCAATTGGATCTGCTAAATGGTCCAGTCCGTGTGCAGAGTCATCTGGCCCAGGCCCACTCTCCACCAACATCATCAATTTTTGCTTCATCTGTTTGAAGATTGTGTCCATTGCCGAGTCCATCTCCTTTCGCAACACACCACGAGCAGATTCCTTCTCGAGCTCAAAGAACTGTTCCACCATGGCAAGGGTTAGGTGAGACATGGTGAGATGAAGGTGATCAAGAGATTGCAACAAATGAACGAGAGGTTAAGTTACATTCGGTGATCAACAAATGCGCATTTGAGTGCTCTCAAGCTGCAGTAGCGTGACTCAACAAAAGACGACATGTTGATTTGTTTATACATAGCAGTGGCATTTTAGCAATCAGTTGTGCACTACAACCCACAATTATAATAACCGAGAGGCATTTCTAATGTAACTTTGTATGTGAACTGTTGCATTTGGGTGGCACTTGTCTCCAAATAATTTTTCTGAACACCCAGGCTATGGCAAATGCCATGCTTGATTGTTACCTTGTTGGTTGCTCGTTCAAGCCTCGTTATCCGTTGGTGTCTGTCACTCTGTCTGTTTTGTCCGCACTGTTTTATTTCTTATTTTTTAAAGCTAATTTATTGTTTGTTCCAATCCCAACTGATCCTTCTCATCATGTCTCACCTAACCCAGTCCATGGTGGAACAGTTCTTTGAGCTCGAGAAGGAATCTGCTCGTGGTGTGTTGCGAAAAGAGATGGACTCGGCAATGGACACAATCTTCAAACAGATGAAGCAAAAATTTATGCAACTGGTGGAGAGTGGGCCTGGGCCAGATGACACTGCACACGGACTGGACCATTTCGCTGATCCACAACATCACCAACAACAACTTTACGTGAGTTCTAATCAAATGGCTTCTACTTCAACCAATGTCGACGATGTCGCTTCAAACAACGAAAAAGGGAGCGAAAATGCCGGTACAGATTTAGAAGGCCAAGAAGGTGAACACATTGCAAATGACTCGAATGAACATACCCAATCGAGTAATCTATTGGCACCTTCAACCAGCACTGGTCAAAGTTCAAATCGAATTGATGTATCATCATCACCACCCGAGACTGTTCAATCGTCTAATGTCAATCAAGAACATCTCGATGCCCAATGTGATCACAGTGAACAACAATTGAACAACGAAGGTACGAATTTGGTTGTATTTGGACTATATTTATATTTATTATTTGAACAGATACTTCAACCAGAGTCGATGATGTCACTTCAAACAACGGAAAAGGGAACGAAAATGCCTGTACAGTTTTGGAAGATCAAGAACGAGAACACATGGCAAATGACTCGAATGACCAAACAGTGGCCCAATCATATGATCTATTCTCACCCTCAACCAGCACTGGACCAAGATCGAATCGATTTGCCTTGAAGAAACAGTTACCAACTGTTTCCACTCATCTCAATGTCAAACGAAAAGAACCTTCGTCGAATGGAACTGGAAAAAGATCGAAGAAAACAATCGAGGATGATGTTGGAAATGGTGGAGAGAATGAATTGGACCGAATGGGAAGTGAACAGAGTGAGGCTGAGTTCTGGTTCGATGAAGATGGTGAAGATTGTGACTGTTCTGAGTGCATGGACGAATATGTTGATATTTCACAATTGGCTGTAGACCTTGAGCAAAGTAACCATTCTGTCGCGAGACCAACCAAACGAGCTCGACTTGAAAATGATCAGGAACAAGGTGCGATGCTCGAGTCGAGTGACAATGCTCCACATGTTCCGTCCACTTCAACTGGTCGTAAACGCCAATCCTCAAGTCCATCTCGATCTGTCAACAACAAACCACACAAAACTGGCACTACTCGTGGATCGAACAAGTTTCTGTGCAAGTCACCAGGATGTGGCAAATCATTTCGTGACGATAAAGATTTGTCCCGACACGAACTCATCCATCTCGGCATTAAGCCATACTCCTGCACTTGGCCAAACTGTAAATATTCTTCTGAACGTCGCTCTCATGTTGTTCGACACATTCGTTTTGTTCATTTCAAATTGCCCGAATCTGTCAAGAAGCAGAACGAACTGAACATCGAGGATGATCGTGATCCGAACGAGTTTGTTCGTGTGGATCAGCAGTTGGCCAATCGTCGACTGTGAATTTGATTGTAACACTAACTATACATTCGGACAATAAATAATGGGAATTACATAACATGATTGTACATTTTTATTACTTAAAATATTAAAGATTACAAGAACAATTTGATGGCGCGGAATGTGATTGTGTTTATGCAGGGATTGAGGTTAGGATTTGAAGGCGTAGAAGATGAAGAATCATCTGAGATGATTCATCGCGACATGTTTTATCTTGAGCCAATTTGCTCGCATCATCAATCATTACCGATTGAAATTGTTGTATCCAGTTTACTTTCAAACACGTAAACGATTTTCACGTTTGGATTTTTATAAATTCGCTCGTATGCATACGCAAACATTGTTACACATTTTTGCTGCTAATCGGTACCTAGGCAATTTATTGTTTGTCTACCTTGTCTGCGTAATGCCCATCAATGCATTCTTTCTTATTGCACTAGTGAGGGGCTACTTCAATGCGAGCACTGCTTTCTTCCACTCAACTGCAATTGCCCTTGGATACAATGGATTGATTGCTTTCCATCTGTTGTGTACAATCTATACCAAACTCATACACAAATGTCGTTATGGACTGTATCGCTGGTTGGCACGTGAAGATTCGATGCGTAGATTAACTGCTGGTCAAAGAATGAGAATGCATTTGTATGTAGTCAAGTTCCACTGCAGGTACAAGTATAGCATCACTTATGGCAAAATTGGACTCATTTCTTTCAAATCGTTCACAAAGGGAGATGACTTTTTTTACATATGTTAACATATGATTCAATTTGAGTCTTTATACAGTTTTTGATATTATACTCTGAATTGCTCATGTACAGCTACAACTTGTTCAATCAATAGAACATTTAACTCCGTGCTAATGAATAACTATCAATCGTTTTTTAAATACGATCAAAAATCATTAAATTTAATTCTAGATATATTTTTGAAGCAAACAAAAACGACACTATACCAAGGTTGTTGCTCCAAGGTTCGCCTTTTGCAAGCGCGAAATTTTACAATAAAATTAATGATTTAAATTTTAAGACATTGAGAAATATTTTGAAGTTGATATATCATAAAAAAATTATAAGATCGGATAACTTATTTCTGCACTTTAATTTAATTTCTATTTTATATATCTCTGCTAATCGAATTTCATAAAGATTGTATTCATTAAAAGAATATGTTGTAAATTAAATTTAGCGTTGTTGTCTCTCAATGCAAAAGTAGCATTGCAATGACCATGGTCATTACCAAATGGAGCATTTGTGTTTCGAATTCATGTTCGAGCCCAGTGGACAGTTGAATGCTTGTGCAAATTGAGCCATGTTGGACAGAGGCACATTCACTCGCAATCTTTCCGGACTGTGCACGTCCCTCTTGATGTGTTCAAGCAAAATGGTAGAATTTGTTTCGTTCAAACACATATTCTGTCAATTGAAAGTTTTTAGAAGATTTAATCAAAATAACAACAACTTAGAAATTAAGCAAATATTACCTTTGCAAACGAAATGAAGAATAACTGTTCGGGTGTGAACTTTGCTTGGAAGGATGAACAGGACGAAGCACAAGCAACCCTTTTCAATTGTTTGAGTGTCTTGGAGAATGTTCGATATGCGACATTCAGTGCACCATTGTCGGCTATGTTTTCGCCGAGTGTCAATGTTCCATTGATCTGAAACATAACGCACTAAATACTAAAAAATTTAAACACTGTTGAAAATGTACCTTGACTCCCGTGATCGGTTCAACTAGTTCATCATACTGTCGCACAAAACATTTGGTCAATCTCTCGAAATGTTCACGCGCAGAATCTGTCCACCAATTAGCCTTTTCACCATGCTTGTCATACTTCGAGCCTCTATTGTCAAACCCATGCACCATTTCGTGGCCAATCATAAAACCCAAATATCCTTCATTCAATGAAGGTGCAATGACCAAAAGAAACATAGGATCGAGCAGATTTGTATGTGACAGCACTAATAATTAGAAAAACACTTAAGTTGATTTCATTGACACAAGACAGATATTCATTCATTCCTCTCTATAGAGATAGATCTATTGAACAAGAGATACTTACATATAGCATTAAAATGTGGCGAATAAACTGCGTGTGTTGGCGTAAAAACAAAAATCCTAAAAAGATGAATTATGTAAATAATATCAATATTATAATTAAGATAAATTGATTTTAAATAATTCGTGAGTTTCATAAAGCCAAGCTTGTTCAATGTTAAAATGAATTTTGCAATGCGTAAATTGATCGAATTACCTGTTTTGTGCAATAATTTGGCCAATTTCTCTATGCGCTCCACTATTAATCAATCTCCGAATATTCAGATAACTAGCGGCATACTGACCCTTGATGACTGTTTGTGAATCGATTAAATTCGATGATTGGTCTAAGCCTATTTGCTCATCGAGAATGTCATCATCAAAGATCCAATCGGGAAATGCAATCATCGACTTCATGCTGTCCAATTTGTCAAGGGCGTTCTGTCGTGTTTGATGGTCGAGCCAAGGGTGATCGTGTTTGAGTGAGTCTCTGAAGGTCTCTTTCATGTCATTTACAATTGAGACTAATTGGTCTCGAGAAGAAAGCATTTGCTCTCGACCAAATTTGTCAACGAATAGACGAGTCAAGGTTGCACGAAAATTATTTTCCATTTCAGTCATAAACAACATTGACATGTCTCGTTTTATTTGTTTCTCGCTCAATGACTTGTCTACCTTTATTTCTACCAGACTTTGAATTGCTGGATGTTTGATCACTTGAAAGGCCATCAAGTTTTTGAGCACTCGAATGGGCGTGTTTGCAATGAGTTTAGTGAATGGCTTGAACTCGTTCAGTTGGTCAATGTTCACGTGAATTGAATCATAATCTGTGTATCGAAACGAGGCACCAGCTCGATTGGCAAATTTGTTCAGCAAAAGTGTCCAATCGAATGCAGATGCACTGTGCAATTGATTCAACTCTGACAGAGTCAATGATTTGCGTTTACTTGGAGGAATTTCGAGCCAAATCACAGACTTGGACTTGAGTATCTGTGAAAGTGTGAGTTCAAAGTTCATCACCTCAAAAATCGCATGATCCAATGAAACATTCCGATTGTGATTGACTTTGAAAAATCTTTTTATCAATTCTTTGATTTGTTTATATTTCACAAACAAGTCATCGACAGTTTCAACCGCATCAACTTGGCTCAGCACAATTGTGTTGGTTGCTTTCCAAGTCTTTCTATCCAAACTCAAAACATTGTCAATCAACGAGTGCACACCCACCATGGCTGCTTCCACGTAGCAATCCATCCACTGAGCAACATTGGGCTGGTCATCAGACTTGGGCATGGTGTTCGATTGTAGCAACATCCACCACTTCCATGACTCCCAAAAATCTCTTGACGTTACATATTGTGAAGATTCAAAAGTATATCTAGTTTTTGAAGAATTGTCCGAATTCCAAAACTCCAAAAATTCAGTCGAATTTGTATTCAATAAATTTGGTGATGAATCATTTGCCAACAGTGGCCACTGCTCCTCATCGAGCACTTGTTTGAGCAATTGTCGAATTGGTTCAGTGCCAAGTTGTTCACGTTGAGATGTGTTTACAAATTCTTCATACAGATCCATCACGTATTGCACAGATTTTGACTTACTCGTTGTATTGCCTATTCCCGCTTCCAAAATTTCTCCCATTTTCTGTAAGATATTTAAAAGTAATTTGTAAAAGCACACACATTTACAAACTTACCTGAAAATATAGCCTTGGTGATTTCTGCATTGAAGTTGTGCTTCCGTTCCAATTGTCACAAACGTATTGATGAAAGTCTTTGCATGGATCAGTTGAAATGTTCATAAACTCGGACATGATCCGACTGTAATTCTGACGGGACTTGGCCTGGCAATATGAGCTACAATTGTGACTGTTTGAGTTTTCTTTGGTGAAGTTGGTCAAAGGTTGAGCCATAAAATAAAGCACAATCAAGCCAATTAGAAACATCAACAACACAGCCACAACCAACACAAATCGCTTCTTCAAGTTTACTTGATTTTTATCACTTTCAGTTGTATTCTGAGTAAAACTTGAAAAGGCTACAACTTTCAACTGCATATCCATTTCTTGGATCTTGCTTTCATTGTGAGCTTCTGTTTCGAGAACGCTACTCAAACAAACAAAAATTAGAGAAAATGTTAAAAATATATGTTGAAATATAAAATACCCCATTTTCACTTCTTGATGTTTCAAAAATTTTAAAACTACAAATGCCTCAGTCAATTGAGTTTGATCTCTTAACTTAAATACATTTAGAGCACAAACACTTTATCATTGAATTGTCGGTTTGACTTTGTTTAGTTATTCGCTCACGTGCTTAGGTTTTTAGCTTTTCTTATTAAATTTTTCTTATTTCTTACAACAGACTTTGTTCCATTGAGTTCATTGAATGAACAACAATGTTTTGCAAATATTTGATTGTGAGTAAAAAGCGCACACTGAGGCAGATAGCCTTGAACAGACTTGAAATATCTTTATTTAACAAATATTTGGACTTTAAGGAAATCTACTAAATGCAATCATTTCATACATTAATGACCTCTTCGTGGTCTTATGATTTGTGGATTTTAGCCTTTAGCCTTTAGTACCGCCTTCTTAACATTTGAACAGTAAATTTAAAATCTCGAAAGTTACTGCGTTAGATACCTTGGGGCCGTATTAGTCTTGTGTAAATTTTTCAGGACATTTGATCAAGTAATCAGGTAAAGGCATTTAAAAAGCAATAATGACATCGAATCGGTTTGACATTGATTTTTCCCTTGGACTTTTAGGCTTAGTAACTAGATTCAATTGATTGTGCTTTCCGAACTGCATTTGAACGAAAAGGTATGTGGATTAGATTAATATGCATATCATCGGTCATTTTGTGGTATTACGCTCACAACGATCACAACAACAACTCATCAATCAATCAATTACCTTTATCACATCAATGGACACTTGTGTTAGAGCATCGATATGATTGCGATTAACTCAAGATGATTTTTAATATAAATTTAGACTAAATACTTTAACTCACAAACAAGAAATCTTTTGATTTTGTTAATTGACACACAAATAATTTGGTTATGTCAAGAAGAATTGTCATTTTAGGAGTGTTTGCTTATGCACTACAATGCGGTAAGCTTGTTTTTACGTTTTATTTCTTAAATGATCTATATTTTCAATCGCTATTAGTTCAAAGCGCTCCTCTAGACAATTTGTTGTCACTAAAACCCAAAACAGCAGCATCGAAACAAGCAGAAACTGTTCGCGGTCTAATCGAACGACTTTTGCCTAAACTTGCAGTGCACTTTGAAGTTGTGATCGATGAGCACTACACAAATGGACACTTGGACAAGTTTAAGGTAATGCAAATGTTGATGGTTTTTATTAAAATATATCAAATGTAGATTGAGGGAACCGAGAAGCACAAAATTCGCATTATCGGTAACACGGGGGTTGCTGCAGCGAATGGTCTATATTACTATTTGAAGAATGTGGCCAACTGTTCCACTTCGTGGTCAGGTGATCAGTTGTATCGATTGCCGGTGAATTCATTGCCAATGCCAAGCAAGACCATTGAAATGACTATTCATGATAAGTACGGAAAAACACAATTGTTCATTTAAGAATTTGCTTTACAATAGATTTCGTTACTATCAAAACGTGTGCACCGTGAGCTATTCGATGGTTTGGTGGAGCTGGGCTCGATGGCAACGAGAGATCGATTGGATGGCTCTGCGAGGCATAAATCTGCCCCTCGCATTCGGTGGTCAAGAGACAGTCTTTAGACGAGTATTTGAGCAGCACTTCAATTTAACACAAGAACATGTGGACGACTACTTCAGTGGCCCAGCTTTTCTGGCCTGGAACCGAATGGGCAACATGCAGACATGGTCTGGTCCACTCAGCCAAAATTGGCATCAACAGCAGGAGGCGTTGCAGAAGAAAATTCTCGAACGAATGCGCAACTTTGGAATGTTTCCAGTGGTGCCCGGTTTTGGTGGTCATGTTCCAAGGGCACTGAAAAATGTTTTTCCAAAGGCAAAAATTGATAGATTGACTGATTGGGGAAATTTTGGTCAAAATTATAGCCAGTAAGTTTTTGATTGTAATTGAAGTAATCTATTGACAAATTATTGCAGAACCTTCTTCTTGCAACCTGAAGACCCAACATTTGGTCAAATCAACAAGTTGTACATTGAAGAGTACATCAAACTGTACGGTAGTGATCACTTTTACAACATAGACCTGTTCAACGAGGAAGTGCCAAGTCACAACGATGTGGCATATTTGACCAAATGCGGCAAGTCTGTGTACGACAGCATTGTGGAAGCAGATCCAAACGGTATTTGGTTGATGCAAGGATGGCTTTTCGTGAATGATCCCAACTTCTGGAAGCCGGCGCAAGTGAAGGCAATGGTCAGCTCGGTGCCAGTGGGCAAATTGCTCATTCTAGACCTATACTCGGATGTAAGACCAATTTATCCGTCATTTGAGGGTTACTACGGGCAGCCGTTCATTTGGTGTATGTTGCACAACTTTGGTGGCACTCCAGGCATGTACGGTGCACTGAATCGAATCAATGGAGAACTGTACGAAGCTCGTAAAAAGTACACAAATTTGATCGGAATTGGTCTTACTCCGGAAGGAATTGAGCAGAATCCAGTGGCATACGAGTACATGATGGACACTGTGTGGTATGATAGTGTGCCTGACATGGCAAAATGGTTCACGGATTACAGTGTGAGACGATACGGACTTTACAATGAACAATTGGACAAGGCGTGGCAGCTGCTTCGACAGAGTGTCTACATTGATCCAAACGGAATTTGGAACAATGCTCAGTACGCCATCAACCGTCGACCCGAACTTACATATCACTCTCAACTGTGGTATCAACCCAAGAACCTAACAGATGCCTTCCACTTAATGGCACACTATCTAATTGAGCATCCAGAGATTGTAAACCAATCTGAAACCTTCGTGTACGACATGGTTGACGTGTCGAGACAGGCACTGCAACTCGCCTTTGATCACTACCGAGAACATCAAATGTATCCTCAATTTACCAAACAACAGATCGATCCATTGAAGCAGACTGTTGCTCAAATGGAAAATGTTCTTGAACTGTTTGAGTCGATTCTTCAATGCAGTGAACACTTTCTACTGCATAATTGGGTTGATGCTGCTCGAAGACTAGGAAATGACTCGAAGGTTTGTTATTAACAATTTAAAATCTATAAGAGATTTAATAATATTAACACTAATCAGGAGAAGGACTACAACGAGTGGCAGGCACGAAATCAAGTAACCCTCTGGGGACCAAAAGGAAATGTAAGTTTATTTCTTGCCAAAAATCTTATTTGATAACTATATAAACCAAAAGATAATCGACTACGCCTCGAAACACTGGTCTGGCATGGTATCAGGCTACTACAAGCCTCGATGGCAGCTATTCCTCACAGAACTGGTTCATTCCTTGGAAACGCACACTAAATTCGATCAAGCAACATTCAACACCAAAGTATTTGACCAGGTTGAGCAGCCATTCACCATGCAGAAGTCTCAAAAACTAATTGAACAACCCCAAAGTATGTCATACTTGCTTTAATTATTTTACCACAAAATCACAAATTTAAATTGCAGAGCAAAACTTGATTCCTTTGGTCAATAAAATTGCGGATGAAATCAAGAAAACAATTGAGCACTCAGAAACGAAACCATAAATCAAATAAAATTTTCAAATCAACTGTTTGAAAAAAATTAATGGAATTTGATTAAAAGGTTTAAAAGTACTTATTTATTGGTAAATCAACTTGTTTCAGAAAATGTTGGTCCAGGTTGACCCATCATGACATATAAGTACTGTAGTGTTTTTGCATTATTGCAAGCGATTTAGTTTTACTTATTTTCTCGATTGCTCTATTGACAATTTTTGAGTCATGAGTGAGACATTCTATTGGACATTTGCTATTTTCTTTTTTCTTCAATGTTTAATTTCTCAATTTATTTTTCGCTTGATATACTTTCGAAGGGTCAATTATTTCGGGTATGTCGTTACGAGGTTTCAATTCGTGAAGTGATTATGATGTTGTTATTATACATTCATGTGATGCATCAAGGTAATCTCTCATCGTTGATCAATGTCAAAAGATGTCGCTGCACAAAATAAGTTTGAATTTACAAATAACGTTTTCAATGTGCAAACACATTTCGATTTGCATTACAGTAATGATCGTTTCTACTGCCCAACAAGTCAGATAAGCGCACCGAATTTCTACTTGTTATCGATCTCTAATCTTATCACATGAGCGGTTCTATTTTCTATTTCTATTTCTACTTTTACAAAGTGCGTATGTTCTGTGTCATCGCTTCATTTGGTGACAGGCTTTTGACTTAAGAAGTAGAAATTCACAAAATAGCTTTCAATCTGTCTCTACAATCAAGCTAGTGAAACATTTTGTCTCTTCGTGGGTACTTTCCTTGGAGTGTCCAAGTGTAATCGTTACACAAGTTCTTCGTGGCATCATGAATCCTGAAATGGAGCTTCCCGTGAATCCACGCGTTATTCGACTGGAGACCTATCACGTCCTGGTGCAGCGTCACTTTGATCTGCTTTCAACTGTCTTCGACCAGCTAACTCTACGGCCCCAGCGTGAACTACTATCCAAGTCCGAGCACTATCTACAGAGAAGAATAGCCCAAATGGAACGCATCCGAACGGCACTGTACACCCGACTCGCTTGTGATGCGCCCGGTGAGCAGTGCACCCTCACTCAGCTACTCAACTATGCCACCATTGCGTCCTATCAGTACAATGTCATACTCGAAGCGAAACGACGCAACTGTTCGCACTACTTTGACTGGGCCACTCAGTATCGTCTTCTGGTGCATCGTTTGCCCTGCAAGTTGGTGGCCATTCCGCCCATTGGACACTACTACGACTTTATGTGTTACTGGCTGCAGCCATGCGAGTATCTCACACTCTATCGATTCTTCTACTATTACATCATCAACTATGAGGCCACCTTTCAACTGCCCAATTCTCCTCAGTAGCCTACCAATGTATAGTGGAAGATTGTACCAAGATTTATTATACGAAGCAAGAACATTACATAAGAATTTTTCCGCCGCCATGTTAGACATAGACATAATCGGTACAATCGCGCAATTAATGTTAATTATATTTAGAATAACTTTATGATAATTTATTAATAACTGTACATACAGCTATAAATCATGTAATAAAAGTGTGCACTGCACACAACACTCAAACGTCTAATTTATTGTCTCTAAGTGTCATTGACAATGTTCCACATGTAAACACGGTCCCAACTGTTCAATTGTTATAGTTCAACTAGTAAATCAATATTTTAAAGTCACATACAAGTCCTGAGGTCTTGGTATTGTTGTCATGTCATTTGATTTTAATTATTTTCTTGATTGCTTTCTTAACAATTTTTGAGTCATATGTGAGATATTCGATTGGACGTTTGTTCTTATCTATTTCCGTCAATGGGGTGTTTCATAATTTGTCTTTTGCTAGACGAACTTTTGAAGGGTCGATTATTTATCGTTTGTTTGTTGTAGTCTTTGGTGCGACAAATTCATCATCAGAAGTGTCGTGTTCAGAAGATGATGAAGAGCTTGAAAGTGGAACAAACTGTTCGTTGGAATTATTATCTTCATTCTGAAATTTTGAATTTGATTTAATTCGATTTATTTTGTTTTCGATTAATTTCCTCTGCCATTCATCCTCTCTTTGCCAGAAACTATGATTTCACTTCAAGTTGAATATCATTGGCCATTTGATATTCGACATCGATACATTCTGAGTCAGAGGATTTCTGTTTGTCTCGCAGATGAGAAATTTTCAAATTGAACTCGTAGTTTCAGATTCTCGTTTGGGATTCAAATTTGAGATTTCGCGATCACATTTCGCAAAAAAAGCGGCATATTGTTGACCATTCACAATTGTTAACCTAAATTGATTGGTTTGCTGATCATTTAGATACGATTTCGTTGATCCATCCGATTATACGATTTGCATTTGCAATCTCAAAAAAAGATTGACAAGAGTGAAGAATACTAGTATGAAGCAGACGAGCACTATTCCAAATAGTTTCAAGTAGATAAGAAATTATTCGTAACACTTTATTCGTATTTAGTCGTTTATTGCTAGATTGACCACTGAATTTTGATTCAAACGAGTAACCTGCTATGTCTAATAAAGAAGTCATTGTTGTAATATATCAACAATTCAAATTAAACTAGATTAAATAAAAATTCAATAAGATAAATTAATAAAATTTGAATTGGTTGCAAGCAACTGTTAGTTTGGCTAAAAGTGCTTATGTTTGCTGTGACATGTAGCAAAGGTATGACAATTGCAAGGTTAGAACTACTACTCCAATGTACCTGGTGCAGTACAATGTAGATATTGCTATCGTATGCAATTGAGCGTATCCATGGAGAAGAGAGAACAATTGTTTACATATACACACATCTGTCTGTGCAAATGCACATTTTACATTGTACATTGACAATTAATGTAACATTGTCACTACACAGAGATGCAGAGAGACCTTCAACAACAGTGACGAGTGAATGTTTTTCCTCGTTTGATAAAAGCAAAAACAGTTTTTGTTGATACAAAAAAATGAAAACAAACGATTATTTTGCAAACAAAAAGTGTAAAATATGTGATGACAGTGTCTCAGGTTTGTGAATGAATTATTTGATTGCTTCATAAAATCTATTTACTACCAATCAACAGGAGTCAACTATGGTGTGCTCACATGTGAATCGTGTAAAATATTTTTCCATCGAAATCAATCAAAGGTTTGGGTAATTGAGTTGTGTTCTTTAAAATGTCCATTTTCTCTCTTTCAGTATTTTCACTGCACAAAAGTAAACGAATGTTTGATTGACATTTCAACCCGTAAAAATTGTGCAAGCTGTCGACTCAAAAAGTGTCTTTCCGTTGGAATGCTCAAAACTTATAATCAAAAAAGACTAACTCAATCACAAGATAGTTCAATAAAATCAATATTAGATTCAAATGTTGAATCTTTTCCATACAACAAGAGAAAAAATCGTAAGTCATTTGAGTTGAGCAACAGTGAACAAGACCGAATTGCACAAGTTCAGCAGGCAATTGCGTGTGCATTTGAAGATGAAACAAAACTCGAGGTCATTGGAGTGACAAACAACATGGTCGCAATTGGCGAACTCAACTGGCCTGACATGTACGCGAGGAAAGTGGTCAAATTTGCCAAAAGCATGTCCGCACTGGCAGAACTGAATGCAAATGATCAATTGACCATTTTGAGAAATTCGATAATGGAAATTCTGTTTGTGAGAATCTCTTTTGCGATAGATCTTGAAAAGAATGGTTATCCGATTGTTCAGGTATGGATTGGTTGATGAAATGGCAATTTACTAATTCAAAATTGTTTGATAGAATGAACCAACAAAACATGTCCTCTTTGTTCGCTTCAATATGAGACCAGGCAAAAATAAATTTCTACATTTTCTACATTCGGAATTCGACAACGATTCCATAATCAGAGATTTGGTATGTCATATTGCCAATATTGGATATTGGATTTATTGAATTTAGACGACATTCACAAACTATTATTTTTATGTAGGTCTTGGCACAGATTTTGTTTCAATCCCATTCGAATGTTTCCTGTCCCGAATTCATTCGTTATCACCACATTCTGTACAAAACATTGCTCAGCAGATATATGCTCTCAAAGTATCGAAATCGAAAGCGGGCACAACGCAAATATAGTCAATTGATGAATATGCTCAACCATATGCCTGCATATAAGGAATATTTTCTACGTCGATGTCAAGAGGTCAATCTACAGCAGTTGCCCGAAATAATGGTTGAAGTGATACCAACGTTGCATAAATAATTCAAATAATAATTGCAAACTTGGACTTGCAAAATTGTAGTCACCAGATTGCAAGTATTTTAAATTCTTATTCAAACATGACAAATTGCACCAATCAAATGGATGATGCAAATTGATTTGCAAATTCACAGGAGTTCAATTGTGCGAGCCGACTCGATTAGAGTTTGCCAACTCATCACACAAATACATATTCTAGTCAAAATACAAAAGTGTTACTGCATTTGTGAACGTCGTACATTTGTGCTCGTTTGAGTCACTTTCTACTATTTACATTTCATTTTTTCCTCTTCACTCTGTCTCACACAGACCTAAGAATTACTGTTGTTAAAATCAATCTGAAAACTGCTCTCCGGTAAGTTATTCTCTCTATTTCTTATTTTCTCATTGTTTGTAATCTTTTCCCCAACTTATATTGTTCACGTCCTTCTAGCAATGGAACCCACTGCACCAGCACCCAAACCCGCATCCGACTTCTGGTCCAAGGTGAAAATCACCTACTCGTCATCCTGTTCAATGATCAAATGTCGCGTCTCGGACTGCACCGATCTGTTCGAGTCCGAATCGGCTAACTTGGAACACTTTCGTTCCCACGAAAAACTGTTCAGCTGTTCGTTGTGTAACGCATTGTGCACCAGCAAGGATGGCGTGTTCAAGCACTTCGACGATCATCATCCACAGGTGGCCGGTCGTGTGGCCGTCAGAAGTAGGCCTCTGGTTGGACCCAAGAAGAATCAAAAGAACAAAAAGAACAAGAAAAAGTAGTAGTGGTGGTGGTGGAATCGTCCTCACGGGACTGATTATGTTATAATTTTACTATATTAATTAAATCGATTTATCTCTGCATTCGCCCATGTACATTACAATACTCAAACAGAGATTTTATTAGATTGTAAATGTTAAGGATAAGAACATCAATGACATATTAAGCCAAATTACAATGAATAAAGTGACCAGTTCTCACTCGAGTCGACGTTCCAACAGTTAACCAACGTTGGTTGTCCACCTGTACGTAATCGTCTGCATTGCGATTGTCCACAATGTTGAGTCGTGTCTGTTCTGACTGCAGTTGGGGTAACTTGAAATGCTTCGTGCGAACATGGCGAACGACATTGGTCTTTTGCACAGCCGAATAACGACAACCGGGCCAAGTGCACGAGAATGGCTTAATGTCCAAATGGATACGTTCGTGTCGAGCCAAATCTTTTTTCACATCAAATGATTTGCTACATCCTGGTGACTTGCACTGATACTTGTTCGATCCATGAGTAGTGACAGTTTTGTGTGGTTTGTTGTTGACAGATCGAGATGGACTTGAGGATTGGCGTTTACGACCAGTTGATGTGGACGGACCATGTGGAGCATTGTCACTCGACTCGAGCATCGCACCTTGTTCCTGAACATTTTCAAGTCGAGCTCGTTTGGTTGGACTCGATACAGAATGGTCACTTTGCTCAAGGTCTACAGCCAACTGTGAAATATCAACATATTCGTCCATACACTCAGAACAGTCACAATCTTCACCATCATCATCGAATTCATCAAACAAGTTGTCATTGAATTGTTCATTTGAAGGTTGAGATTGAGAACTCGGTGGGATTGGCTCATTTGGTGGAATAATATTCACAGATTCACTTTGTTTATTCTTAACGGGGATTTGGTCGTCTTCCGTTGAATTTGCATTGTCTAGAGCACGAGAATTGCTTGAAGTAGAAGCAATTTGATTTGAACTCGAATCACCATCACCCGATCCACCTTGTTGAGATTGATTCGAGGCATTCACATCACTGAGATGGACATGAGAATTGGTTGTGGCAGAAGGGATGTTGATGGTGTTATTTGAAAGTTGTCCGTGATCAATTGGATCAGCTAAATGGTCCAGTCCGTGTGCAGTGTCTTCTGGCCCAGGCCCACTCTCCACCAACATCATCAATTTTCGCTTCATTTGTTTGAAGATTGTGTCCATTGCCGAGTCCATCTCCTTTCGCAACACACCACGAGCAGATTCCTTCTCGAGCTCAAAGAACTGTTCCACCATGGCAAGGGTTAGGTGAGACATGGTGAGATGGAGGTGATCAAGAGATTGCAACAAATGAACGAGAGGTTAAGTTACATTCGGTGATCAACAAATGCGCATTTGAGTGCTCTCAAGCTGCAGTTAGAGTGACTCAACAAAAGACGACTTGTTGATTTGTTTATACATAGCAGTGGCATTTTAGCAATCAGTTGTGCACTACAACCCACAATTATAATAACCGAGAGGCATTTCTAATGTAACTTAGTATGTGAACTGTTGCATTTGGGTGGCACTTGTCTCCAAATAATTTTTCTGAACACCCAGGCTATGGCAAATGCCATGCTTGATTGTTACCTTGTTTGTTGCTCGTTCAAGCCTCGTTATCCGTTGGTGTCTGTCACTCTGTCTGTTTTGTCGCACTGTTTTATTTCTTATTTTTAAAGCTAATTTCTTGTTTGTTCCAATCCCAACTGTCCTTCCCGTCATGTCTCACCTAACCCAGTCCATGGTGGAACAGTTCTTTGAGCTCGAGAAGGAATCTGCTCGTGGTGTGTTGCGAAAGGAGATGGACTCGGCAATGGACACAATCTTCAAACAAATGAAGCGAAAATTGATGCAATTGGTGGAGAGTGGGCCTGGGCCAGATGACACTGCACACGGACTGGACCATTTCGCTGATGCACAACATCACCAACAACAACTTTACGTGAGTTCTAATCAAATGGCTTCTACTTCAACCAATGTCGACGATGTCACTTCAAACAACGAAAAAGGGAGCGAAAATTTAGGTACAGATTTAGAAGGCCAAGAAGGTGAACACATTGCAAATGACTCGAATGAACATACCCAATCGAGTAATCTATTGGCACCTTCAACCAGCACTGGTCAAAGTTCAAATCGAATTGATGTATCATCATCACCACCCGAGACTGTTCAATCGTCTAATGTCAATCAAGAACATCTCGATGCCCAATGTGATCACAGTGAACAACAATTGAACAACGGAGGTACGAATTTGGTTATTAATTTGGTATTTGGACTATATTTATATTTATTATTTGAACAGATACTTCAACCAGAGTCGATGATGTCACTTCAAACAACGAAAAAGAGAACGAAAATGCCTGTACTGTTTTGGAAGATCAAGAACGAGAACACATGGCAAATGACTCGAATTACCAAACAGTGGCCCAATCATATGATCTATTCTCACCCTCAACCAGCACTGGAACAAGATCGAATCGATTTGCCTTGAAGAAACAGTTACCA
Source organism: Rhizoglyphus robini (assembly GCA_023373905.1). NCBI lineage: Eukaryota > Metazoa > Arthropoda > Arachnida > Sarcoptiformes > Acaridae > Rhizoglyphus > Rhizoglyphus robini. Next base: position 2,818,894 of record JAKIJQ010000010.1, read on the forward strand.
ACTGTTTCCACTCATCTCAATGTCGCCAAACGAAAAGAACCTTCTTCGAATGGAACTGTAAAAAGATCGAAGAAAACAATCGAGGATGATGTTGGAGAAGATGGAGAGAGTGAATTGGGCCGATTGGGAAGTGAACAGGGTGAGGGTGAGTTCTGGTTCGATGAAGATGATGATTGTGACTGTTCGGAGTGTATGGACGAATATGTTTATATTGCACATTTGGCTGTAGACCTTGAGAAAAGTAACCATTCAGGCTCGAGACCAACCAAACGAGCTCGACGTGAAAATGATCTGGAACAAGGTGCGATGCTCGAATCGAGTGACAATGCTCGACATGTTCCGTCCATTTCAACTGGTCGTAAACGCCAATCCTCAAGTACATCTCGATCTGTCAACAACAAACCACGCACTCGATCGAAAAAGTTTCTGTGCAAGTCACCAGGATGCGGCAAATCATTTCGTGACGATATAGAATTGTCCCGACACGAACACATCCATCTGGGCATCAAGCCATTTTCCTGTACTTGGCCAGACTGCAAATATGCATCTGAACAGCGCCCGATTGTTATTCGACACGTTCGTTCGGTTCATTTCAAGTTGCCCCAATATGTCAAGAAGCAGAACGAACTGAACATCGAGGATGATCGTGATCCGAACGAGTTTGTTCGTGTGGATCAGCAGTCGGCCAATCGTCGACTTTGAATTTGATTGTAACACTAACTATACATTCGGACAATAAATAATGGGAACTATACATAACATGATTGTACATTTTTATTACTTAAAATATTAAAGATTACAAGAACAATTTGATGGTGCGGAATGTGATTGTGTTTATGCAGGGATTGAGGTTAGGATTTGAAGGTGAAGAAGATGAAGAATCATCTGAGTGAGATGATTCATCTCGACATGTTTTATCTTGAGCCAATTTGCTCGCATCATCAATCATTACCGATTGAAATTGTTGTATCCAGTTTACTTTCAAACACGTAAACGATTTTCACGTTTGGATTTTTATAAATTCGCTCGTATGCATACGCAAACATTGTTACACATTTTTGCTGCTAATCGGTACCTAGGCAATTTATTGTTTGTCTACCTTGTCTGCGTAATGCCCATCAATGCATTCTTTCTTATTGCACTAGTGAGGGGCTACTTCAATGCGAGCACTGCTTTCTTCCACTCAACTGCAATTGCCCTTGGATACAATGGATTGATTGCTTTCCATCTGTTGTGTACAATCTATACCAAACTCATACACAAATGTCGTTATGAACTGTATCGCTGGTTGGCACGTGAAGATTCGATGCGTAGATTAACTGCTGGTCAAAGAATGAGAATGCATTTGTATGTAGTCAAGTTCCACTGCAGGTACAAGTATGGCATCACTTATGGCAAAATTTGACTCATTTCTTTCAAATCGTTCACAAAGGGAGATGACTTTTTTTATCTGATAAAGATAAAATGACTGGAAAGGAAGAAGTGAGGTGATACTGAGAAGTATCGAGGGCATGCGAAAGCTCAGTGAGCGAGATTGCTCAACATCCCTAGCGAAGATGATTGAATTGAAAATAATTGCATGATAAACCAGGATTCTGAGAGATGTTCAGCATAGTGACTAGCACTGGATACTTGAATCAGAATTTAAGGTTATGAATTGTGCAATTATGAATTCGGAAATTCGTTGGAGACCAGAATGGTAACCGTTGCTACTTAATGCAGTGCATAAAACGGTTTGTCAATGGAACCAGAATTACGGTAAAATGATGGCTGAGGTATGAGCCATGAATCGGAAAGTTTGGTTGATGAATCATCAATGATGATGAAACCAAATTCCGAGGGGAGAATGAATGAATGAAGCCAGCATTTCATGTCGAACTAAAGACGTGAGCGATAACAATCCGAAGTTGCGGTCATAAAATGAACGTAATTTAAGGCTAGGACAAGCATGATCAGTGTTGAAGGGTTTATAATCAAAGCAATGCGATGATTGGTTTCAAAATGACATAAAAGTTGAATGTAACAACTTGGACATTTTGGTCAAAACCTAAATTCAAACGATGATCAGTTTGTATTGTAGCCGAAATTCGGATGTTAGTAGCGATTATCTCTTTGGTTGAGAGATAGCGTCTGCGACATTTACTTTCACGTGTCGATTGTGGTTATTGACTGGGTGATAAGTCAAGTGGTCAGTGATGGCAAATGTGAGTGGTCGTATGATACGAACTCAGATGTGGTTTGTGATGGCATGTGAATTTCAAATTGAAATTGAAAAGAATGCCAGAAGTACTGAAAAGTAACTTTTCACATAACCGGATCGTTTGCCTTTCAATCAATTGGTTGATTGAAGTTGACTGACTGAATCGACAGTAAGTGAAAGTGAATGAAAGTGCATCGTAGATTAGACGGGAAGTACTCTAGTAAGTCAAAACATGGTTTTGATAGATAGACTCGGTCCACTGAAATGTCATTGGCTATAATGTCCTGTAGAGAGGAGCCAATTGATTACCCGTATTGAAGTGGAGAGGGTAAAGTTGAAAGTAAGTTCAGTCAGTTGATCGTTGAGTTATCGAGACTACTGTCATCGAGAATAACTTCATTGAGAAATTATGAGAATTTACTCAATTTGCGTTTGTCTAGAATGCAATTTGCATTATCGATAATAGTCGATAATAAGACAAAACGATCAAGAACCGTTGAATGACAAAAATGTTCCAGAAATGTGGATTATGTGTCGTTATGCAAGAATTGTCAGAAAAACAAATTTGATTTGCATGAACATTCAACAGTGACTGAACTGGTCAATCGATTAACTCTGAGAAACTAAGGTGAATTAGTTTGCTCAAAAGAGTTGATTGAAAATGATGAAACCATGCAGAAATGCATGTGGTTGAGCAATGACTTATGGATGATTGTGACTAAAAACGATGAATGTTCATCAGTGAGTGCGATATTCGCAAATAAGTCAAATCAAGAAGTCAGTTTGCGAAAAATGGGTGACAAGCGTGAACTGCGATGATAGACGAATAATTGGGCTGAATGAGTCTAGAGAGCAATGATTTCTCCGTCGCGAGAATTGAAATTGAAATTGAAAGTACTCTACTGCTTTCAATGTCTGACAGTGATGTGCTGAGCAGGGTGCAACCATGCAAGTGCAAAATGGTGTTAAGGAGAGGTTGAAGTGGAGATCTATTTAGAATAACCACAGATTGTGTATCTCCTTGGGCCCACTCACAATGTTTGTGAGATTGAATGATCTGAAACAGATCTGACAGCATTTTGCATGACAAGAGACATACTTCATAGAGAATGATTGCTGATTGACTGAAAGCGCAATGTCCTAACTCTTTGACTTGATGACAATCATACTCGGGATATATTTCAACAGATTGGTTGGGTCAGACCGGTCGATGTTGATCCGAGATGAAGAAAGAGTGGTTGCGGACACTTGAGTCATCGTATCATTTGATATAAGTCAAAAGAGAAAAAGTTCACTAGCTCGTAAGCTAGCAAGCAAAATGCTTGGAGTGAACTGATTGACGAGTCAGTGTCTTGGAATGCAAGAGCACTGCTTTCTTCCACTCAACTGCAATTGCCCTTGGATACAATGGATTGATTGCTTTCCATCTGTTGTGTACAATCTATACCAAACTCATACACAAATGTCGTTATGAACTGTATCGCTGGTTGGCACGTGAAGATTCGATGCGTAGATTAACTGCTGGTCAAAGAATGAGAATGCATTTGTATGTAGTCAAGTTCCACTGCAGGTACAAGTATGGCATCACTTATGGCAAAATTTGACTCATTTCTTTCAAATCGTTCACAAAGGGAGATGACTTTTTTTACATATGTTAACATATGATTCAATTTGAGTCTTTATACAGTTTTTGATATTATACTCTGAATTGCTCATGTACAGCTACAACTTGTTCAATCAATAGAACATTTAACTCCGTGCTCATGAATAACTATCAATCGTTTTTTAAATACGATCAAAAATCATTAAATTTAATTCTAGATATATTTTTGAAGCAAACAAAAACGACACTATACCAAGGTTGTTGCTCCAAGGTTCGCCTTTTGCAAGCGCGAAATTTTACAATAAAATTAATAATTTAAATTTTAAGACATTGAGAAATATTTTGAAGTTGATATATCATAAAAAAATTATAAGATCGGATAACTTATTTCTGCACTTTAATTTAATTTCTATTTTATATATCTCTGCTAATCGAATTTCATAAAGATTGTATTCATTAAAAGAATATGTTGTAAATTAAATTTAGCGTTGTTGTCTCTCAATGCAAAAGTAGCATTGCAATGACCATGGTCATTACCAAATGGAACATTTGTGTTTCGGATTCAAGTTCGAGCCCAGTGGACAGTTGAATGCTTGTGCAAATTGAGCCATGTTGGACAGAGGCACATTCACTCGCAATCTTTCCGGACTGTGCACGTCCCTCTTGATGTGTTCAAGCAAAATGGTAGAATTTGTTTCGTTCAAACACATATTCTGTCAATTGAAAGTTTTTAGAAGATTTAATCAAAATAACAACAACTTTGAAATTAAGCAAATATTACCTTTGCAAACGAAATGAAGAATAACTGTTCGGGTGTGAACTTTGCTTGGAAGGATGAACAGGACGAGGCACAAGCAGCCCTTTTCGATTGTTTGAGTGTCTTGGAGAATGTTCGATATGCGACATTCAGTCCACCATTGTCGGCTATGTTTTCGCCGAGTGTCAATGTTCCATTGATCTGAAACATAACGCACTAAATACTAAAAAATTTAAACACTGTTGAAAATGTACCTTGACTCCCGTGATCGGTTCAACCAGTCCATCATACTGTCGCACAAAACATTTGGTCAATCTCTCGAAATGTTCACGCGCAGAATCTGTCCACCAATTAACCTTTTCACCATGCTTGTCATACTTCAAGCCTCTATTGCCAAACCCATGCACCATTTCGTGGCCAATAGTAAAACCCAAATATCCTTCATCCAATGAAGGTGCAATGACCAAAAGAAACAAGGGATCGAGCAGATTTGTATGTGACAGCACTAATAATTAGAAAAACACTTTAGTTGATTTCATTGACACAAGACAGATAGTCATTCATTCATTCCTCTCTATAGAGATAGATCTATTGAACAAGAGAAACTTACATATAGCATTAAAATGTGGCGAATAAACTGCGTGTGTTGGCGTAAAAACAAAAATCCTAAAAAGATGAATTATGTAAATAATATCAATATTATAATTAAGATAAATTGATTTTAAATAATTCGTGAGTTTCATAAAGCCAAGCTTGTTCAGTGTTAAAATAAATTTTGCAATGCGTAAATTGATTGAATTACCTGTTTTGTGCAATAATTTGGCCAATTTCTCTATGCGCTCCACTATTAATCAATCTCCGAATATTCAGATAACTAGCGGCATACTGACCCTTGATGACTGTTTGTGAATCGATTAAATTCGATGATTGGTCTAAGCCTATTTGCTCATCTAGAATGTCATCATCAAAGATCCAATCGGGAAATGCAATTATCGACTTCATGCTTTCCAATTTGTCAAGGGCGTTTTGTCGGGTTTGATGGTCGAGCCAAGGCTGATCGTGTTTGAGTGAGTCTCTGAAGGTCTCTTTCATGTCATTTACAATCGAGACTAATTGATCTCGAGAAGAAATCATTTGCTCTCGACCAAACTTGTCAACGAATAGACGAGTCAAGGTTGCACGAAAATTATTTTCCATTTCAGTCATAAACAACATTGACATGTTTCGTCTTATTTGTTTCTCGCTCAATGACTTGTCTACCTTTATTTCTACCAGACTTTGAATTGCTGGATGTTTGATCACTTGAAAGGCCATCAAGTTTTTGAGCACTCGAATGGGCGTGTTTGCAATGAGTTCAGTGAATGGCTTGAACTCGTTCAGTTGGTCAATGTTCACGTGAATTGAATCATCATCTGTGTATCGAAACGAGGCACCAGCTCGACTGGCAAATTTGTTCAACAAAAGTGTCCAATCGAATGCAGATGAACTGTGCAATTGATTCAACTCTGACAGAGTCAATGATTTGCGTTTACTTGCAGGAATTTCGAGCCAAATCACAGACTTGGACTTGAGTATCTGTGAAAGTGTGAGTTCAAAGTTCATCACCTCAAAAATCGCATGATCCAATGAAACATTCCGATTGTGATTGACTTTGAAAAATCTTTTTATCAATCCTTTGATTTGTTTATATTTCACAAACAAGTCATCGACAGTTTCAACCGCATCAACTTGGCTCAGCACAATTGTGTTGGTTGCTTTCCAAGTCTTTCTATCCCAACTCAAAACATTGTCAATCAACGAGTGCACACCCACCATGGCTGCTTCCACGTAGCAATCCATCCACTGAGCAACATTGGGCTGGTCATCAGACTTGGGCATGGTGTTCGATTGTAGCAACATCCACCACTTCCATGACTCCCAAAAATCTATTGACGTTACATATTGTGAAGATTTAAAAGAATCTCTAGTTTTTGAGGAATTGTCCGAATTCCAAAACTCCAAAAATTCAGTCGAATTTGTATTCAATAAATTTGGTGATGAATCATTTGCCAACAGTGGCCACTGCTCCTCCCCGAGCACTTGTTTGAGCAATTGTCGAATTGGTTCAGTGCCAAGTTGTTCACGTTGAAATGTGTTTATAAATTCTTCATACAGATCCATCAGGTATTGCACAGATTTAGACTTGCTCGTTGTTTTGCCTATTCCCGCTTCCAAAATTTCTCCCATTTCCTGTAAGATATTTTAAAGAATTTTGTAAAAGCACACACATTTACAAACTTACCTGAAAATATAGCCTTGGTGATTTCTGCATTGAAGTTGTGCTTCCGTTCCAATTGTCACAAACGTATTGATGAAAGTCTTTGCATGGATCAGTTGAAATGTTCATAAACTCGGACATGATCCGACTGTAATTCTGACGGCACTCGAGCACCTGGCAATATGAGCTACAATTGTGACTGTTTGAGTTTTCTTTGCTGGTCATAGGTCGAGCCAGAAAATAAAGCACAATCAACCCAATTAGAAACATCAACAACGCAATCAACAGAAATCGCTTCTTCAAGTTGACTTGATTTTTTTGACGATCAGTTGTATTCTGAAGAAGACTCGAAAAGCCTACAACTTTCAGCTGGATATCCATTTCTTGGATGTTGCTTTCATTGAGGGCTTCGGTGTCGAGAATGCTACACAAACAAAGAAAAATTAAGAAAAAAAGTTAAAAATATATGTTGAAATATAAAATATAGTACAGTAAACCAAAGTGGCTCTAAAGTACAGTGGCAGATTGTACCAAGATTGTATCTTACGAAGCAACAACTTTACACAAGAACTTTTCCACCACAATGTTAGACTAGTCATAAGCTAAGACGGTACAATCGGCAATTAATATTCATTATATTTCATTATATTTAGAATAACTTTATTATAATTTATTAAATGTACAGACAGTAATAAATCATGTAATAAAAGTCGTGCACTGCACACAACACTCAATTGTCTAATTATATTGTCTCTAAGTATCATTGACAATGTTCCACATGTGAACACTGTCCCAACTTTTCAATTGTTACAGTTCAACTAGTAAATCAATATTTTTTAGTAACATAACATTTTTCTATTTTCAAGAAGACAAGATAATCGACTACGCCTCAAAACACTGGTCTGGCATGATACAGGCTACTACAAGCCTCGTTGTCAACTATTTCTCAACGAATTGATCCATTCCTTGGAGTTGCACACCAAATTCGATCAAATAAAATTCAACTCCAAAGTATTTGACCAGGTTGAGCAGCCATTCACTTTAAACCAATATTGGTTGCAACCAACTGTTAGTTTTACTAAAAGTGCTTATGTGTGTTGTGACATAGCAAAGGTATGACAATTGCAACGTTAGTACTACTACTCCAATGTACCTGGTGCAGTACAATGTAGATATTGCGATCGTATGCATTTGAGCGTATCCGTGGAGACGAGAGAACAATTGTTTACATATACACACATCTGTCTGTGCAAATGCACATTTACATTGTCACTACACAGAGATGCAGAGAGACCTTCAACCACAGTGACGCGTGAATGTTTTTCCTCGTTTGATAAAAGCAAAAACAGTTGTTGTTGATGCAAAAATGAAAACCAACAATTATTTTGCAAACAAAAAGTGTAAAATATGTGATGACAGTGTCTCAGGTTTGTGAATGAATTATTTGATCGCTTCATATAACCAATTTAGTACCAATCAACAGGAGTCAACTATGGTGTGCTCACATGTGAATCGTGTAAAATATTTTTCCATCGAAATCAATCAAAGGTTTGTTGTGTACTTAAGTAATTGTGAATTATTTTTCAAAATCTATCATCTTTTTTTAATAGAATTTTCACTGTACAAAAGTGAATGAATGTGCAATTGATATTTCAACTCGTAAAAATTGTGCATGTTGTCGACTGAAAAAGTGTCTTTCCGTTGGAATGCTCAAAACTTATAATAAAAAAAGACTAACTCAATCACAAGATAGTTCAATAAAATCAATATTAGATTCAAATGTTGAATCTTTTCCATACAACAAGAGAAAAAATCGTAAGTCGTTTGAGTTGAGCAACTGTGAACAGGACCGAATTGCACAAGTTCAGCAGGCAATTGCATGTGCATTTGAGGATGAAACAAAACTCGAGGTCATTGGAGTGACAAACAACATGGTCGCAATTGGCGAACTCAACTGGCCTGACATGTACGCGAGGAAAGTGGTCAAATTTGCCAAAAGTATGTCTGCACTGGCAGAACTGAATGCAAATGATCAATTGACCATTTTGAGAAATTCGATAATGGAAATTCTGTTTGTGAGAATATCTTTTGCGATCGATCTGGAAAAGAATGGTTATCCGATTGTTCAGGTATGGATTGGTTGATGAAATGGTAATTTACTAATTCAAAATTGTTTGATAGAATGAACCAACAAAACATGTCCTCTTTGTTCGCTTCAATATGAGACCAGGCAAAAATAAATTTCTACATTTTCTTCATTCAGAATTCGACAACGATTCCATAATCAGAGATTTGGTATGTCATATTGCCAATATTGGATATTGGATTTATTGAATTTAGACGACATTCACAAACTATTATTTTTATGTAGGTTTTGGCACAGATTTTGTTTCAATCCCATTCGAATGTTTCCTGTCCCGAATTCATTCGTTATCACCACATTCTGTACAAAACATTGCTCAGCAGATATATGCTCTCAAAGTATCGAAATCGAAAGCGGGCAGAACGCAGATATAGCCAATTGATGAATATGCTCAACCATATGCCTACATATAAGGAATATTTTCTACGTCGATGTCAAGAGGTCAATCTACAACAGTTGCCCGAAATAATGGTTGAAGTGATTCCAACGTTGCCTAAATAATTCAATTAATAATTGTAAATTTGGACTTGCCAAACTTGTGGCCATCAACATTGTGAATATTTTAAATTCTTATTCCAACATGACAAATTGCACCGTCGACTCATCAAATGGATGATGCAAATTGATTTGCAAAATCACAGGAGTTCGGTTCGGGTTTGCCAACTCATCACACAAATACATACTCTAGTCTTAAAATACAAAAGTGTTACTGCATTTGTGAACGTCGTATATTTGTGCTCGGCTGAGTCACTTTCTACTGTTTACATTTCATTTCTTCCTCTTCACTCTGTCTCACACAGACCTAAGAATTACTGTTGTTAAAATCAATCTGAAAACTGCTCTCCGGTAAGTTATTCTCTCTATTTCTTATTTTCTCATTGTTTGTATTCTTTTACCCAACTCACCTTGTTCACCTCCTTCTAGCAATGGAATCCACTGCACCAGCACCCAAACCCGTATCCGACTTCTGGTCCAAGGTTAAGATCACCTGCTCGTCGTCCTTTTCGATGATCAAATGTCGCGTCTCGGACTGCACTGATCTATTCGACACCGAATCTGCCCACTTGGAACACTTTCGCTCCCACGAAAAGCTGTTCAGCTGTTCGCTGTGTAACGCATTGTGCACCAGCAAGGATGGCGTGTTCAAGCACTTCGACGATCATCATCCACAGGTGGCCGGTCGTGTGGCCGTCAGAAGTGGGCCTCTGGTTGGACACAAGAAGAATCAAAAGAACAAAAAGAACAAGAAAAAGAAGTAGTGGTGGTGGAATCGTCCACACGGGACTGATTATGTTATAATTTTACTATATTAATTAAATCCATTTATCTCTGCATTCGCCCATGTACAATACTCAAACAGAGATTTTATTAGATTGTAAATGTTAAGGATAAGAACATCAATGACATATTAAGCCAAATTACAATGAATACAGTGACCAGTTCTCTCACTCGAGTCTACGTCCCAACAGTTGATTCTCCACCTGTACGTAATCGTCTGCATTGCGATTGTCCACAATGTTGAGTCGTGCCTGTTCTGACTGGAGCACAGGCAACTTGAAATGCTTCGTGCGAACATGGCGAACGACATTGGTCTTTTGCACAGCCGAATAACGACAACCGGGCCAAGTGCACGAGAATGGCTTGATGTCCAAATGGATACGTTCGTGTCGAGCCAAATCTTTTTCCAATTCAAATGATTTGCCACATCCTGGTGACTTGCACTGATACTTGTTCGATCCATGAGTAGTGACAGTTTTGTGTGGTTTGTTGTTGACAGATCGAGATGGACTTGAGGATTGGCGTTTACGGTCAGTTGAAGTGGACGGAACATGTGGAGCATTGTCACTCGACTCGAGCATCGCACCTTGTTCCTGATCATTTTCAAGTCGAGCTCGTTTGGTTGGTCTCGATACAGAATGGTCACTTTGCTCAAGGTCTACAGCCAACTGTGAAATGTCAACATATTCGTCCATGCACTCAGAACAGTCACAATCCTCACCATCATCATCGAATTCATCAAACAAGTTGTCATTGAATTGTTCATTAGAAGGTTGAGATTGAGTAGAACTCGGTGGGATTGGCTCATTTGGTGGAATAATATTCACAGATTCACTTTGTTTATTCTTAACGGGGATTTGGTGGTCTTCATTTGAATTTGCATTGTCTAGAGCACGAGAATTGCTTGAAGTAGAAGCAATTTGATTTGAACTCGAATCACCATCACCCGATCCAGCTTGTTGAGATTGATTCGAGGCATTCACATCACTGAGAGGGACATGAGAATTGGTAGAAGTAGAAGCAATTTGATTAGAACTCTCGAAAAGTTGTTGTCCGTGATCAATTGAATCATCGAAATGGTCCAGTCCGTGTGCAGTGTCATCTGGCCCAGGCCCACTCTCCACCAGTTGCATCAATTTTCGCTTCATTTGTTTGAAGATTGTGTCCGTTGCCGAGTCCATCACCTTTCGCAACACACCACGAGCGTTCTCCTCCTCTCGCGCAAAGAACTGTTCCACCATGGCAAGGGTCAGGTGAGACATGGTCGTGATGAGGTGATGAAGAGATGGAACAAATGAATGAGAGGAAAAGTTACATTCGGTGATCAACAAATGCGCATTTGAGTGCTATCGTAGCTGCAGTTAGAGTGACTCAACAAAAGACGACATGTTGATTTGTTTATACATAGCAGTGGCATATTAGCATTCAGTTGGGCTCTACAACCCACAATTAAAACAATAGAGAGGCATTTCTAATGTAACTTAGTATGTGAACAGATGCATTTAGGGGGCACTTGTCCCCAGATAACTTTTCTGAACACCCACGCTATATATGGCATGCTTGATTGTTGCCTTGTTGGTTGCTCGTTCAAGCCTCGTTGTCCGTTGGTGTCTGTCACTCTGTTTTGTCCTCGGTTTTTTCTTATTTTTTAAAGCTAATTTCTTGTTTGTTTCAATCCCAACTGTCCTACTCCCCGTCATGTCTCACCTAACCCTTGCCATGGTGGAACAGTTCTTTGAGCTCGAGAAGGAATCTGCTCGTGGTGTGTTGCGAAAGGAGATGGACTCGGCAATGGACACAATCTTCAAACAGATGAAGCGAAAATTGATGCAATTGGTGGAGAGTGGGCCTGGGCCAGATGACACTGCACACGGACTGGACCATTTCGCTGATCCACAACATCGCCAACAACAACTTTACGAGAGTTCTAATCAAATTGCTTCTGCTTCAACAAATTCTGGTGCTCCTGACAATAAATCAAATCAAGACGACGAAATTATTGTTAAGAATGAACTAGATGAATTTGTGAATATTATCCCCAATAAGCCAATTTCAACGAGTTCCACTAAATCTCAACCTTCAAATCAACCATCCGATGACAACGATGACGATTTGTTTGATGAACTCGATGATGAGGATTGTGACTGTCCCGAGTGTGTTGGTGATTTGTTCGTTGTGAAGGAAGAGGCTGATGATCAAGAAGAAGTAGATGATGACAATTCCCAGTCGGCTAAAGATCTAATTGATGAAAGTAACGAATCTGTCTCGAAACCAACCAAACGACCTCGATTTGAAAATGTTCAAGTGCAGGATCAAGCTCAGCCAAACAACCAAACAAATGCAAACCAATACGTCACCATCAGTCTCAAATGTCCACAAAGTTCGGAAATGATTGAAGATAAAGTTGCACCAGTGGAGACAGTCCAACTGGATCTGTGCAAGCAGGAACAAGGTGCGATGCTCGAGTCGAGTGACAATGCTCGACATGTTCCGTCCACATCAACTGGTCGTAAACGCCAATCCTCAAGTCCATCTCGATCTGTCAACAACAAACCACACAAAACTGTCACTACTCATGGACCGAACAAGTATCAGTGCAAGTCACCAGGATGTGGCAAATCATTTCGTAACAACTACCATTTGACTCAACACGAGCGCATCCATTTGGGCATCAAGCCATTCTCGTGCACTTGGCCCGGTTGTCGTTATTCGGCTGGGAGAAAGGACAATGTCGTTCTACATGTTCGCATGAAGCATTTCAAGTTGCCCCAACTGCAGTCAGAACAGACACGACTCAACATTGTGGACACTCGCAATGAAGACGATTACGTTCAGGTGGACAATCAAATGCTGCAACGTCGACTCGAGTGAGCACTGGTCACTCTATTCATTGTAATTTGACTTAATATGTCATTGATGTTCTTACCATTAACATTTACAATAATAAATACAATCTCTGTTTGTGTACGTATAAACAAAATCAACATGTCGTCTTTGGTTGTATAGCTGAGAGCACTCAAATACGGACTTGTTCATCATCTCATCACGACCATGTCTCACCTAACCCAGTTCAATTTGTCATCAACTTGTCATGAAGCCATCAATTCAATCAACAACTTTGCCTTCAATCGAACGAAGTGTACTTTCGTGGGCACTCACTAATAGGTGGTCACTATGGAACTGTGAAAATATATGATCAATTATCTCAAGAATAGCTTGAAAGAAACAAAAATGTCAAAGTTTATAGAAAATTCAAATTTGTATTAACTATATTTGAATTATTTGTGAACATTGAACATTGTTTGTGAACAGGACACATTGCTGTGCTTACATTCTCGGCTAGAATTCACTCAACGAATTTGATCAATTAACTTAGTTTCAGTCAATTATTTGTTAATTTCACTTTACATCATTAGTAATACATTTCTTATGTCCAATTTGTTAATCACCAAAATGTTCAAAAATTACAAAAAGATTATTAAAACTATTTAAAAACATGATTTTGTATATTTTAATTTTCTAATAATAAATTGCAAAACATCATCACAGTAATAGCACTAACTTGGATTAGAGTTCGTGTCAATGTTTTTTTATTAAATTTCTACCAGTAAAAATTATTAAAAAGTTTACAAATTGAATATTAAAGATTAATAAGGTTAATGACATGGTGTAAGTGATATTATGGGGTAACACTTGAGTGGGTGATGGGGTCAGAGCGTCAATCGATCGTACTCACAAGCCTCAATTCAGTCGGACATACAATTTCGGATCACGTTCCTCGATTATGTTCAGCACATTTTGATTTGGAGGCAAATTAAAATGTTGAGTGCGGACATGTCGAACTGCATGTTTCAAATGCTTGAAAGATACATCACAGCTGTCCCAAATACAGACGAAAGGTTTCTCGTTGCTATGGCTTTGTTGGTGTTCTTGCAAATGTTGCTTGCTCTTAAATGCTCGGTTACATCCCACGTGAGTACATTGAAACTGCTTGGAACGGTGTTCCCTTCGACGATGATTCACAACTTCAAACATTAAATTGGCCCCAAACGTGCAGAGTGAACATTGAAATTTGCCTGCTTGATGATAAAGTCTCCAATGGGTAGTGAGCGAAAGGTGGGATTTGACCACTGAGTCACATTCTGAACAGGCATATTCAGTCTGACCGCTATGATGGAAAAGATAAAACAAATATTAGTGAGAATCGAGTAGCACCATTCACTTACTGTTGGTTGAGTCGAGCTCTGTCCTCGAGATGTGCGTAAGCTATTTGTCCGTGAGCAGTAGACAAATGTTCCTTCCACAGTTGATAATTCGTGAAAATCATCTCACAGCCTGGCTCGGTGCAGTTCAATTCGAATGTCACAAAAGGCTTTTTTGTTTCTGTTCCTTCTTGTTGGTGAATTTGCACAACATTTTCAGGTATCTTGACTTTTTTCAGTACTGCTTCACTAGATTCAGTTGTGCTTTTGCGTTTGGAACTAGTCGAGGCAATCGATTGTTGATTGTTGACGAGTTGGGCAGAGTGACAAACTCCATTGAGACAATCTTCACATTCATCACAATCAGACATGTATTCACCTTCATCCTCAAAGTCATCGTCGTCGTTGTATTCTTCTTTCACATCATTACAGTTGAAATTGATTGGAGTTGTGGTTGATGATGAAGTGTCCAGACATTCTTGCTTGATCACTGTTGGTTCGGTGGTGATGCGATTGGTTAGGATAGATGGTGGGGGAACGATTTGATCTGTTGACAAATGTTCATTTGGTTGAGTTGACACGAGTGCATTCACATCGCCAAGGACAATCCCACCCGACTCAATCATCGCCACAATTCGGTTCCTGAGTGGGCCAAATTGATTTTCCACCATCAAATCGATGTAATTCGTGAGTGAGGCTTTGAGGTCATTCTTGTGGGCATCTACCAGGGCCAGGAGAGGATGAGTTGGGAGTGACATGGTGGCACAAATCAGCTGACTGTTGCTGTCCTCCCGACCAATCAAAATCTGAGAATGGAGAATCGATGTCAATGTTGAAGAAGCACAAATGACGGTAAATATGAGCAAAAGCGAGGTAGCGAGATGCGAGTGCACAATAGACGCAAAACGGAAAGGGAATAATTTGTTGCACGCACACGTGTTTGCATGTGTGAATCGATTCTCTCATACAAACAGACTTGAGCTATATTCTGATAAGCGGACCACCTCAGAGTGGAGTAGATCGGTTCTGCACACGCGACCACAACACTGACGCTCTCTTCATTCGTCTTATCAGTAGATCAGTTGATCGGTCTGTGCGTTCGTGTTGATTTGTCTTTTGTAATTCGTTCAATACACATTTGAAGCGTATCGCTCAATTGATAAGAAAGTTATATTCCCGCTACAGAAGAGAATAAAATAAAACTGTTTAATTTGATTAAATTAAAACATAGCTATCTATTGTGTGACACTGAATACATATCATATTTTCCCATTTCATTTGCGTAATCATCCCATGCATAGTATTTATACGATTCTAAAATGAAATAGATTCAAAGATTATTTAAAAAATAAAATTAACATTATCACTCGGTTGTACTGCTCAGTGTAGACTCTATTTATGAAGGCAACTGAAAGGGCTTGAACGTACGCACATGCACTCGATTTGCAAATAATCGTAATGCAATGTATTTGCTTTTGCCAATTATGTTTGCAATCAAAAGCATTGCCCTTTTACAGTGTTTTTACAGATAACATTTGTCTTTACCAAACAGACACAAATTATAACTTGGTTGATAATTTCTCTCTTAATAGATTGATTAAAGTGTTTTGAATATTTTTGCGATAGAAATACTGTCGGAAAATTTTTTGTTTGTATCCCAAAATGTCAGATTTAACCAACATTTTTGCTTTTGCAAGTCTTCTTTGTATTGGGCCTTTTGGATTGTGCATTTGTGCAGATTCGTCGATCGAGTACGCTCCGACTGTGCAACTGAAGGATGGACAAGTGAGAGGAATTGTTCAAGATGGTGAACATAATGGACACAAAGTTCACTTCTATCAAGGAATACGTTATGGTGAGTTTTGAATATTGAGATTGTGCATTATACTTTTGAACTAACGTCATTTTAAAGGTCGTGCACAGAGATTTACGAAACCTCATCCAGTGGAGCCATGGACAGGTGTGTACAGCTATAGTTGTGTGCACTCGTGTGAACGTACGTACTCTATGAAGGGTAACCGGGTGCTTCAGTTTACTTCCGTAGCAGTAGAACAGTTAAAACATCAAAACATCAGCAGCTGCTGCCTGTAGTTCAACTTTGAGTACTGCTTTGTTCCGAGATTTCTAAAGTCTACCTCAACCTACTACTATTGGTCCAATAGTAATGAAACTTTGTCTTTAATCTTCACCTGTCTTAAACCAAAATTCAATCAACCCCCTCTCATCATGTCTTTTCTCCGTCTGTCCCACTTTCCCGATCTGTGTCTTCTGACCATATTTAAACATATTCCTCTGGTTGAACTGATTCGCACTGTTGGTTTGGTTTGTACAAATTGGACACGACTACAACGGGACGAGTTGAAGCACAGAAAAGCACTCGTAATCATTGGAGAGAAATCGTTCTCAAAAGATTTAAATCTGTTTCACGAACAAAGTGCTCCATATGGATCTGAACTAATGTCACATGTTCGTCGTGCTGATGGATCGCCTTGGGCACGAGTTTCACCACTCGAAAAGATCAAATTCGATGCACTTAGCGTGTGCATGTGTGTGCACTATGAGCCATTTACCTCCAAACTGATCGTAAACATGCCAAACATCACTCACCTGACCATTCTACAAGTGCTTGCTCCTCACAACGATCTAGACCAACTAGCACTTCTACTCAATCACTACTCTTCAAGTTTAGTTTCGCTAAAGCTTAGAATCTTGAACTTGTACACGCATCCATTGAATGGAAATCGAAAAGATATCCGAGTCAGCATGAGTGCGCTAATTGATTCGATCAATCGACTCGAATCACTGCGACATTTAAGTTTGGACATTAATTTCCAAAACTTCATTCCCAAATCACGATTGAGCATTCTGTCTCGTCTCAAAACTTTCACTACTCATTGGTTTGATTCGCCTCAATTGTTTCTTGAATCAGTGAGTCAATACGCGCAAAATGATGTTCGTATTGATGCGAACGTTGATTTCCCATTGGTCGACTTGGTCCAATTGAGGCCACAAACGTTGGCACAGAAGTTCACTCGAGTCAATATTGAAACTACACTTACATTGAACAATTACGATATGATGCAACTGTTTTGTTCTCGATTTGTGTCCTTAACTGCACTAGCAATATTTCAGATTGATTCAATTCCAATGAGCAAATTGGCGTTTTGTTTATCACATCTTACTCAGCTAGTTCATTTGAAGCTCCATTTCAAGTCAATTGTTGAGGAGCAAATGGAACCTCAAGCCCAAATTGCCCAAGTGCCTTCAGTTTGTCTGCTCACCCTGAACATTTGCACCGAATCTCCTCAAGAAACCGAGAGACTTCATCTTGCCACAATCTTTCCCAATCTTCAAGTGCTCAATTTGTATCACAGAAGTAATACACAGCAAAATAGGCAGCTCATGCGCCTAGCTCGACAGCCACTTCGCCAATGTGCCACACTGCACACGGTCAAACTCGATTCAAGTGTTGGCTGTTGGCCCCGAGGATTGATAAGTGTAGATGAGTTATAAATTGTGTAATATTTAATCAATCTTTGTACAAATTCCATTAAAAATTTAATTAACTATATTTTAATTTTAAATTTAAAATATGTACATTCAGAGTTCATGTCTCATAATCAACCTTTTTTCCCATAAGTCATATATGATGAATTGTCTCGAAAATACCTTAAAAGAAATAAAAATATTAAAGTTCATAGAAAATTGAAATTTGCATTAACTGTGTATTTGAATTAGCGGGTCACTTTGTATGTGAACAGGACACATTGTTATGCTTGCATTCTCGTTAGAATACACTCGACGAATTTGATCAATTAAGTTAGTTTCAGTCATTTATTTGTTAATTTCACTTTACATCATTAGTAGTACATTTCTTATATCCAAATTTGTTTATCGCCAAAATGTTCAAGAATTACAAAAAGACTATTAAAACTATTTAAAATCATAATTTTAAATGTTTCAATTTTCAAATAATAAACTGAAAAACGCCATCACAGTAATACCAATACTACTAACTCGTGTCAAAGTTGATGTCAATGTTTTTTTATTAAATTTCGGCCAGTAAAAATTATTAAACGAGTTTACAAATTGAATATCAAAGATTAATAAAGTTAACGGTGTAACACTTGAGTGGTCGATGGGGCCAGAGCCTCAATCCAGTCGGATATACAATTTCGGATCACGTTGGTCGATTATGTTCAGTTCTTTCTGTTCTTTAACCGTTGGAGGTAAATCAAAATGCAGAATGCGCACATGTTTAATTGCATTTTTCAATTGCTTGAAAGATGCACCACAATTGTTCCAAATACAGGCGAAAGGTTTCTCGTTGCTATGGCTTAGTTGGTGTGCTTGCAAAGTATGTTTGGTCTTGAATGCTTTGTCACATCCCTCGTGAGTACATTGAAACTTGTTGGAACGGTGTGCGCTTTGACGATGATTGAGCACTTTAAACAGTAAATTGGCCCCAAACGCGCAGAGTGAACATTGAAATTTGCCTGCTTGATGATAAAGTCTCCAATGGGGAATAAGCGAACGGTGTGATTTGAACACTGAGTCGCATTCTGAACAGGGATATTCAGTCTCGCCGCTAAGAGGGAAAAGATAAAACAAATATTAGTGAGACTCGAGTAGCACCATTCACTTACTGTTGGTTGAGTCGAGCTCTGTCCTCGAGATGTGCGTAAGCTATTTGTCCGTGACAAGTAGACAAATGTTCCTTCCACATTTGATAATTCGTGAAAATCATCTCACAGCCTGGCTCGGTGCATTTCAATTCGAATGTCACAACTGGCATTTTGGTTTCCGTTTCTTCTTGTTGGTGAATTTGCGCAACATTTTCAGACTTGACCTTTTTCATTACTGCTTCACTCGATTCAGTTGTGCTTTTGCGTTTGGAACTAGTTGAGGCAATCGATTGTTGATTGTTGACAAGTTGGGCAGAGTGACAAATTCCATTGAGACAATCTTCACATTCATCACAATCAGACATGTATTCGCCTTCATTCTCATAGTCATCGTCGTCGTTGTATTCTTCTTTCACATCATCACAGTCGAGATTGATTGGAGTTGTGGTAGACGATGAAGTGTCCAGACATTCTTGCTTGATAACTGCTGGTTCGGTGGTGATGCGATTGGTTAGGATAGATGGTGGGGGAACGATTTGATATGTAGACAAATGTTCATTTGGTTGAGTTGACACGAGTGGGTTCACGTCTCCAAGCACAATCTGCCCTGACTCAATCATCTGCACAATTCTGTTTCTTAGTTGGCCAAATTGATTTTCCACTTTCAAATTGACGTAATTCGTGAGTGAAGATTTGAGGTCATTCTTGTGGGCATCTATTAGGGCCAGGAGAGGGTGAGTTGGGAGTGACATGGTGGCACAAACCGAGGAGACTGTTCTTCCGATCAATCAATAGCTGAAAATAGAGAACCGATGTCAGTGTTGAGGAAGCACAAAAATTTATGCACAACAAAAGCGAGATGCGAGTGCAGAACAGACAGCAACAAGACGCAAAACGGAACGGGAACAATTTGTTGAACGAACACGTGTTTGCATGTGTGCATTCTCTTTCATTAACATACTTGAGTTATTTTGATAAGAATGCCAACCTGAGAGTGGAGTCCACAGTTGCACGCATTCATGAATCTGTACAACACACGCAACCACCACAGTGACTCTCTCTTATTCGGCTTATCAGTACAACTGACCCGCTTCACTAACAACACCACAGATTTAATCAAGTCAAGTCGAATGCCGCACGCACTCGACTGATCGGTCTGTGTGTTCGTGTTTGATTAGATAAACTTGTACAATGTACATCGAGAGTTAGAAGCTTATCACAACAAACTACATAAAATACGCGTTTAGAGCGGTTTTTGGACCACTTCTAGTGCATCGATATGGCCAAGATTTGAACCCAATGTGCAACTAATTTAGATTTACAACTATGCAAAATCCCGAGTTCATGCATCTAATCGCCTCGAAGCTTGATGCCTAGACAGTTTTTTGCCATTTAATTGTTCTTATTATCCTGTACACGACCGTACGAACACAACGACTTTAATATAAGATGGATGGATTTAAACAACTTTTAAAAAAATTAAAAAACTATACAGATTTGCATACTTTAGCAAATTATAATTCAAAAACAAATAAATAAACTTTAAAATTTAAAATCGTTTTATTATTTATGTGTAATCTCAAAGAGGTGAATTCAGATTGATAATTAAAGACGGCGCTTGGCCAGTTGTTCGTCCACCTGAATGTAATCGTTTGGATCACGTTCATCGACAATGTTCAACTCTTGTTGGCGTTTGACAGATCGAGGAAGTTTGAAGTGCACACCTCGAATGTGATACACAATTGCGCCGAGTTGTTCCGTGGAAAAGGTACAATTCTCCCAAGTGCAACGATATGGTTTGATGTTAAGATGAATACGTTCATGGTTGGCCAAATTCCAATCATATTTAAAAGATCGATTGCAACCAAGGAATTTGCAAGCAAACATCTTGACATTCTGACCACTTGACCGAATCTTTGCTTTCTTGGTATTCTTCGATGTAAGCGGGTCAGTTTGTGACTTTCGTTTGCGATTACCAGAAGAAGTTGATGCATTCTGCAGTTCGGCAGCAGCCTCGCTTCGTTTACGCTCGAGATAATCATCAAAGGAAATCTCTTCCACTGAAGGATTGTCCGCGAAAATTGAATCAACGTTGAGTGACGAAGTAGAAGTACGAGAACGTGAAAATTGATTTTTGAGTTGGTTCACTTTGGCACGCATCACACCGAACTGTTGGTCAACACGAGCAGACAGTTCGCGTTTCATTCGTTCACAGTCCACCTGCAGTTGCTCGTCAAATCGATCCAGGAAGGAGACAAAACGGGTGACGATTGGAGGAGCCATTTTAGGAAAACACAATCTGTAAGAGAGAAGAGGTGCCGTTAGTACCAGACAAACACTAACATCTGCTCAGTAGCACATGTACAGAGAAAGCAGTAATGCTGTGTCACTCCGCGTGGTGCTGGTCGGCTATGTTAACAGCAACTGGTGACTAAATGCGAGTAATGCTTGACCGTGAGTGCACTGGTTCAGTAGTGACGAAGCACCTATTCTGACAGAAATAACGACTCACCAATTCTTACCGAATTAATAGATTTACTATCTTTTTGCCTACCAAGATGGATGCCAACCAGCTTGCAGACGCTCAAGCGGCCATTGCTCGCAAGTCATCCAGCAGTTTCACCTCTAAATTGATCACCTTCGAGTGCACCTGGACGATCGAGAGCATCACTCGAGTGAGCAATGAACAAATCACCGGATATCCCACCATTTACTCGCCCATCTTTATCGCACCACCCGACAAGATCACCACTGAGGACAAGAAGCCAGTCGAGTTTCAGCTAGTAATCTATCCGA